>OZ035828.1:19904279-21192767 GCA_964034765.1 Knipowitschia caucasica
CATTTCCAGTATTTTTGCAACACGTTCCATGTAGAAGGAGCAGCAGATACAAAAGCTTCGTTAGGAATGAAACCTCTGCCTTGTTTTTGATGAATACTTGGGCTTATTTCGCTACTGTGTGGTGTTGGTCATTTTTGGTGGTACTTGGAGATGCAAGTATTTTGCAAGTATTTTCTGAGGTGGTACTTGGTTTAAAAAGTTTGAGAACCACTGGCATAGGTCATAGCCACTACTCATGCAAATCACACACCGCTTCTTTTATTTGAATGGTCTGAAGTTAAAACAAAGCCCTAAACACGGGGTTTTGCTGATAAATGCACAGCCAGAGGTGCAGCAGTCGGTGTGGCCACTATTCCGTCAGCAGCAGCATACGCACGTAAACGAACACGCAGGCAGTGGAGTCCAGCACTAACGTTTTACTGTTGCAGCGTCTCCGTCTAAACGGGGCCTCGAATAAGCACTGTAGTGGTCACTTACCAAATATGGCTTTCGTGCCCTGGTTTTTGGGCGGGGCATAACACCTGATAATAGTTACTATTCTGTCCTCCTCACTATGGTGTCACTACCAGGGTTAGACAGGTGGCAAACAACCACGTAGAGACTTATGAAGTTTTTGTAAAACTGCAACAAGATTGTCAGGATTCAAGCAGACAGAGACGGATCGTGGTGTGCCAAACTCTGGAAGTTTATTTACGTTTCTCTCAAGTTCCACTGGTTTACTCTGTTTCTTTCTCTCAGACAGAATAAGGCAGTACACAGTTTATATAGTCATTGTCACGTCACACATCGAAAGACATACGTGTCACAAAGAGACAGTCACATCATAGTCATAACATGGAGTCCTTGTAGAGTCCTTGTACAGTCCTGCACGTAGGCCATATTGCTATCTAATACTAACACCCTCCCCTTTGATCACATAATCACATGTGATCATTTAATTTGATCAATCAATAAAGTGGAAAAAGAAAAAAAAAATTCAAAAAAAAAACTTAAAAAAATTATTAAAAACAAAGAAAATGTATGCATTAAACTCATAATCATCAAATAAACAAACAAAAATAAAGTAAATAAACAAACAAAAAACAAATCTAAAATAAAAACAAACAAACACTATTGGACACACAAGAACTCAGCAGATTCAGTCAAAACACAGACAAAAACGTGCTGAGTCTCAAATTTGAAGCTAATTTCACTTTTCTTACTCTATACTTTTATTCTAATGCTAATTGTTTACACTACACTCAATCTTATTTCACTGTATTATTTTCACTTTTCAATCTTAGACTGTGTACTTTACTTTCACTATTCACTATAGTTTAAAACTATTCTAATCTATTTACAAATATGTTTGCATATTTGCTTATATTGAGCCATATTTTTAAACATACATTTTAATCTAACAAATCTCTCTGTGGTTTATACTCTCATTATCAGTGGCTTATTATCAGTGGCTTTGCTCTATCTATTCTCATTCTCAGGAATAAAACTGTGAACACAGTAAGGCAAATGGTCAACATTTACACTTCTATAGTGGTCAGTGATTTATTACTTTTTATTATCTAAAGATATTATTGTCAGGCAGTTGGGATGAATGTACATCATTAATCAAATTAGTATTATCCTTACAAGAGCTAATCTATTTTAGCAGGTTTGGGGTTGGGGTCAGTAATTCTACAATGGTATTTGTGCTGGAAACTTCTCAATATCTAAATATCTACTATACTGTTTTTGTGCTATACCCAAATGCATCAAAATGCTTTTAAATGCTTTTGAATCTCTGTTGGTTCTAATCTATCTCATTGATCTAGGCATTAATCTAGGCTACACTCATGAACTTTTGCATTGTCAACATTCACTCATGTTTGAACACAAGTGAATTTGGCAGTATCTAATAAAACTGTACATAAAACTGTAAGTAACTTTATCTACTTTTGAAGTAAAGGTTTGTGAAATGGTCCCTTTACCATTTGATATTAGCACTGGCTAGAAATATTCTCTATTTTTGAAAGCATCTATGGTTGATGCATTTATCTATTCCTATTTTTACTCTATTTTTTAACTCCAAAGCTCGGCTGCAGCTTGAGCAAAGGCATATTTCTAATTTGTGACTTCTGTCACTTTTAATGGCTGTAACATAACTCTGATTCTAATATTATAGCTGATCTATCAAAAGGATAACATTGTAGGGTACTATTTTAACTCTTATGTGGAAATGTGTTTATGAACAACAAAGGAAGTCAAATTCTACTCTTTTACTACTATTTGACATCTAATAAAATGCTACAATACATACTTTATCATTTTCAAAGTTTTTAACAGTTGCTCAGTCTACCAGACTAAAAAAGTCAAAGTTTTTGTCTGTCAGATGTCTGAATACTTAACATGTATATTGCATTTGGTCACAGTTGTGGTTGTAGCAATAGCATCGGCAATAGACGTTTTCATTGGCTGGTTCTTGTTCTGCAAATGTCTGTGTCCAATAGATCATCAGATGTCCAGAAGCTAGGGACAAACAAAAACAAAAGAAAGAATCATGAGTATCTCTCTCATTTAGCACTCATCAATGTATGATTTCAAAAATATAAACATCACTCCCCAGTTTTCTCTCTCTCAGGTCCTCAGGTCCTCAGATCCTCAGGGTCCCCTGAGGGTGAGTCTCAGTCGTCATCAGGTCAGGTCATATTTCGAGAGATGTCATCTTGGTCATCAGTAGGGTCCAAGCCATGGTTTTGGTCTCTCCAGTTGGACATCAGATCTCCAGATACAGTCTTTTCACTTGAAGCACATCAGGTCATTTGCGATGCACTTCTGGTCAATGGTGCAGTCTCACAGTTCCTGTACACAGCTTGTTATGCAATAGTTACTCTCTATGGTTAAGTCACTTTGATTCTACTTGAACACAATTTCTATTCATGCTGTTGCTTCTGTCCCTCAGACAAAAGCAAGCGCAGTTTACTTCTCTAATTTGTATTTTTATCAGATCTAATTCTCATCAATGTAATTACTTCACACAGTACAAAATCAACAAACCAAAAGTGTCAGGACAGAGGTCAATTAAGTCCATGACAATATAGAATTCAAATGAACATTTCTGGTCTCAAAAAATACAGATTCAAATAAAGATTCAAGTGATAGACAATTAAAAATGTGTTTACATTGGAGTAAACTTTTAACGCTTTTTCCTCATGTTCTACTTTTTTATGTATCTATATGTAAATGTGAATGTGTGAGTGTATGTGTGTGTGTGTGTATGTGAATTTTGGGGTTGTTTCTCCAGACTCCTCGAACCACCCGTAGGTGTCAAAGGTCACACTGTGGTGATGCAAACCAACTGGACACACTCTCAACTCTCATTCAGGTCTCTCCCTGATGCTCCACCCATCACGTCTCCAGATACCTCTCTTTCATGGCCCCGGTCTCTCTCACACCCACTCAGTTCTGCAGTGGCGTGGGGAGGGGCAAGGAGGTGGCATTTCCCTTTGCTCTTAGCTCTGTGACCTGTGGCTGGGTGGGCTTTGCGCTGTCCAGTGTCCAGCAGTGACCCCTCCCACAGTGTGCCAGAGTCTGAAAAACAATCCTTGAGACGGCCAATTTAAAAAACAACAGATATCAGTATGCGAATGAGATTGTTTTTCTCTCTAAGTCTAAACAATTTTGGAGCGCTCTGGGTTTTTCAACATGCGCTATGTAAATAAAGATTACTTATTATCTTACTAATGTGAAACTTTTTAAAACCAGAAACTCTTAATAAAAAACAAGACTCAAATCTCTTAAACCTTTTAAACTTTAAAAAATGTATTCTATTTTGTACTTCTGTACTGTGTGATGTTTTTAATCTTGGCGTCCTTGGATTTCTTGAAATGCGCCATAAAATAGAATGAATTATTATTATTACTCAAATTGCAACTAAAACTGTATGAAAAATCTCCCTTTTACACTTGAACATTTAAAGCATATATTCTAATTTAAGATAATTGCTGCATTCTTCAAATGCACTCAATAAACTTTTAAAAACATTTTGAATTAACGGACGTAATCAAACTCTGCTCGCTCTGCAGTGAGCAGCAGCTGCAAGGCCAGAGCTATAGACAAAACAAAACTCACAAAAGTCACAGCTTTTAGACTGTGAATTGGGTCACAGTTCAACTTAATAATAATACTTTTACAGCTATCCTGTTCTATTCCTAATCCCTCTTTTCTTTTTTACACAAACTCTATAAATCAATCATTCTAATCACTTTTAACACGGATTCTAATTTAAATGTTTTGAAAAACGGCTTTTGTAACTAAAATAAAAACATAAAAACAAACACAACTCACAAAAAGTTAAGAAATAAGCAGCAGATTTAAAAAGAATGGAATCTAGAAATATGTTAGATCTAAAAAGAATTGCACAGCTTTAGCACTAATCTTTGGGTTTCAAAAACATACTAATTCAAAACTTATTCACTAATGGTGTTTAAAAACGTTTAACTGTGTCATAACACAATGTTCAATGGCAAATTTCGCAAATTTAACGGAATAAAAACTATGAAAAGCCAAATTCCTAAAAGCAGTAGCTCCCCTTTAAATCAGAGCAGCAGCAGCAGCAGGAGGGCGGGGGGGTTCCTTTCACACAGACACGCACACACACAGGCAGAAAGTAGTGTTTTAGCAAGAAATGCTAAAACAGAAAGAAGAATAACTTTCAAGATTACTTTGTTAAGCAAATATAACTGATGTTTATACTTTTGTCATCCAAGTCTAGAAATGATCACTTTCCACACTTGTAACAAAAGGCACTCTTGTCTTTAACGTTTACGCTTCTATTTTATTGAGGTAGCAAACTAATTTAAACTCAAAATCTCTTTCTAAAAAACAAAAACAACTGTTGGATACAGCCCTCTCATAGCTCAACTGTAGATAAAACTCGGCAAAAAAAAATGTAAATAACTCACGAAAGCTCTCATAGCTCAACTTTAGATAAAACTCTGCATTCTCCGGTGAACTCTGTTCACGCCGAAAACAAAAACTCCTTTTTCTGTATGTAATTTAAACCGTGATCACTGAAATATTGTTGATTCTTTACTTTTGTCATTTATCAGCCTGAAATTCGTCAATTTCAAAGCTTTTGTAACAAAGGCCTCTTTAACACATTTCCCTTTTTATTGAATTGCTTTTAATTTTACACCATGGTTTCACTTAGGATCCTGCTCCAAGGGACTCAAACCCTGAGACTGTGTGTCTCCAAGGATTTAACCCTGAGACTGCTCCAAGGACTCGAGACTGTGTGTCTCCAAGGGATTTAAACCCTGAGACTGCTCCAAGGGACATAAACCCTGAGACTGCTCCAAGGGACATAAACCCTGAGACTGCTCCAAGGGACATAAACCCTGAGACTGCTCCAAGGGACTTAAACCCTGAGACTGCTCCAAGGGACATAAACCCTGAGACTGCTCCAAGGGACTTAAACCCTGAGACTGCTCCAAGGGACATAAACCCTGAGACTGCTCCAAGGGACTTAAACCCTGAGACTGCTCCAAGGGACCCTGAGACTATTTCTTTCAATACAATTTAGAGAGTTTGACAGACCCCAAAAACAGACCAAAATTTAGCTAATATCCAATTATGCAGACTTTAAATATTAAAAAAAAGGTGTCTAAGTAAGGTAAGCTTAATTCTTTTCAAACAGGTACCAAGGACTGTCCGAGAGGTCTGCCAACATCTTTTCCGCGTCGGAATATTCAATTTAAACACAAAACAGAGAAAGTGAGGGAGCAAGAGCAAGCCCATCCAAAAGCGAGCCCTTTCAGCGTCCACTGGGATTTCTCCCCTTCCAGATAACGTGCTGTTGCTCCCACACGCCGAAAAAAAGAAACAGAGAAAACTCCCTCAAAACAATCCAGAGAATGGCACACACTGAGCCGCGCATTCTCCACCAAATCTGTTAGGATTTATCAGACAGAGACGGATCGTGGTGTGCCAAACTCTGGAAGTTTATTTACGTTTCTCTCAAGTTCCACTGGTTTACTCTGTTTCTTTCTCTCAGACAGAATAAAGGCAGTACACAGTTTATATAGTCATTGTCACGTCACACATCGAAAGACATACGTGTCACACAGAGACAGTCACATCATAGTCATAACATGGAGTCCTTGTAGAGTCCTTGTACAGTCCTGCACGTAGGCCATATTGCTATCTAATACTAACAAGATATATAGAAACATGTATCAGTAAATTGTACAGACAACATACATTCAAAAGCAATACATGAAGAACCTTTTTACATGACTTATAAATGAATAATTACATCTTACATTTACACTCTGTCTCATGTAACACAACAAAAGTACTCATATTTGTACTTTGAAAATTAGATTTGGGCCTAACCTAAATAAAAACAGAGCAAACACACAAATAATTAGCAGTTAGCTAGTAGTTGTTACAAAAAGAACTCATTTTCTCAAATTCTTATTCGTACACATTTTTATAAACACAATAACCTCATACAAAATTACAAGGGACAATAGCTACAGTTCCAAGATGTTCTTGAGGGTAGTCGGGTGAGATCCACACTATTGTCCCGTCACGTGTTTGAAGCTCTTTGATGTCAGCCCCACACTAACAGTATAAATGTGGATATGTTCCCCTCTCTCTCACTCCAACACAGAGGATGAAGGGGCAACACTGGCGCAGTTATTCCAATGTGGTCTTACTGCAAATGGCAAATAAACTGAACCTTGATCTTGAGATCATAAACTCTATCTTGTAACAAACAAGTGGTCCACATCCTCCTTTCTAAAACTTGGGGAGGCGGCATTTCAGATGTATGCAGCTAAAATTTGGAACATTCTTCTTGAAAATGTAAGACAGGCTTCTTCTCTGGCAATGTTCAAATCCAGGTTATCTTTCACTGCAACAACTGAAGGATTGTATCTTCACTTAAATTCATAATTTGAAAGCCTTATTAGTATAGCCTTTAGTGCTATCCAAATACACTTGCCTTAATATCGGGCATCAGCAGATTGAAGCCATAATATTGGTAGTGGTATCAGACTTGAAAAAGCTGACTCACAGGGCTTTGTGGTCTGATTTGTTCACATATTGTTTTACAGGCTTTGTATATGAAATGCGCTATACAAATAACATTCTCCAATCCACACACCAGACTCGTGACAGCAAAAGTTCAATCCATTGTTCAAGTCCAATCGTAACAGTTTTAGTTGTTATTATTCCCCTTCAGCTTCATGTTTCAGCCTTCATGTTTTTGAAGGCTGATCCTGTGGCTTCCTGCTTTGGGACCAGCTCCAGGCTCACGGTTCTGTCTCCTTCAGTTTGTTACAGATGCTGTGTCTTCGGACTAGGTTCTCTACAGGTTTGAATGTGTCGCAGATGACCCGAGCTCTTTCTGAAAGCCTTACCACACTTTTCACAGACAAATGGTTTTTCTCCCGTGTGGATTCTAACATGAGCATTAAGATGTTCTTTTGTGGAAAAACGGTTCTCACACACATCACAGCAGAAGGGCTTTTCTCCAGTGTGGACCTTCTTATGTGAAACCAAGTTGTTGGAGTGTGAAAATGACTTCTCACAAACATCACAGCTGTATGGTTTCTCTCCAGTGTGGATTCGTTTGTGGCTGTTAAGAGTTCCTCGCCTTGAGAAACTGTGCCCACACAGGTCACACTCGTACGGCTTCTCTCCAGTGTGAGTCCGATTGTGATTTATTTGCTCTGTTGAAGTTCTAAAAGTTTTACTGCAGTGGTCACATGCAAATGGCTTTTCACCAGTGTGAATTCTCTGGTGACATTTGTAAGAGGAACTCGAGGCAAACTTCTTCCCACAATCTTCACAGACGAACGGCTTTTCTCCTGTGTGGACTCTGTAGTGCTCAGTGAGGCTATGCAACTGTGTAAACATCTTTTCACACTGGTCACATTTGTGAGGCTTCTCCCCTGTGTGGACAAACTGATGTTGCGAGAGGAGATTTTTGGTCCTAAATGTGTTCCCACATGTGTCACACTCAAATGGTTTTTCTCCGGTATGGATCCTCAGATGTTCTTTGAGAGAACTATTCACCGTAAAACTCATACCACAAAACTCACAGCTGAAGGGCTTTTCTCCAGTGTGGATCCTAGCGTGGACTTTAAAGTTTATTTTTGTTGTGAAACTCTTTCCACACTGATCACACTTGTACGGTTTTTCTCCAGTGTGAGTTCTGTAATGGATCTTGAATTCAGATGCAGAGCGACAAGTTCTTTCACACTGATCACAGGTGAACCCCATTCTGTAGATGGACTTTGTAGATCTGCCACAAACACAGAAAAAGCAGACGTCGGGTAAAACTATTTTTGTGTCATGTCTTTCACATAGTTTTAAATAGTTTGAAGTATTTGCCATATGGGACCTTGACATTAACATTGGCAATTGTGGGATTTTTTCCTCTTAATGGTTAAAACAGAATTGAGATGAGAATGTATTCTATTAGGTTGCGTTTTATATTTCATCATGTGCCAATACAACTATTTACTTACATTGGACAGACCAGATGCACTGCCTTTACTGTTATAGCAAGACCACGTCTATAGGAGGCTTTTAGGACATAAATGCAAATATTTAAAATGTACAAATATACAATGAATCCAATTTACAATTCCTTAAACATGTGAACAACTTTTCTCCAATTTCAGCCACAGTTACTAACTCTGACTAGCTAGTGTCTGGGAAAGAAGACATGATTGAAATAAATATTTAAAAAGGAAATGTCCAGGTTGACGTCAGAACCAATGATAAAATTATGTTTTATAATATCCATTCCTTGAGACACATAACCAACGCAAGAGCTGGAAACAGAAATGGAAAATTACCAGGGTACAATTTCTCATTACTAGCTTATTACATTGTTAACCGTCACCACATTGTAACTATTGACGCACACATTTATCAGACTTACTCTACATTATTTACACATTTCACATAGTACATACCTTGTTCCCTTTGTCAACTGAAGCTAATCCTTTGTTTTTGTTGCGTTTAAACCATGTTTATCCTTGCTTTCCTTATAGACGTAGTTGATTCCTGTCTAGACAGGAAGTTGTCAAAATAAAACTCTTTTCTATTCTAATATAGCATCAAAGCACTAATCAACCTTTACACAAATATTTTCTCCAGATCCAAAAAGGGAGTATTTAGATTGTTTAACATGTGCAACTTAAACTCTGTTTGTTATTGCTTTTTATAGTGCATAGAACTTTTAAAGGAGTTAATAGTGGAAATGACTTCAATGGTGTAATAAAGGCTACTCTTGAGTTTATGTTTTCATTCAAGTCAGTTAGATTTTTTTTTTTAGTTAATTTCAATCATGCAAAAAAAGATTACGCCGTTGAAATGGGTTTGCATTAACGCCCTTATCAATAAGTTTAACTGACAGCATTCAATTATGCCATATCTAACCCTAACCCTTTGATAGTGATAAGATAAAAAAAATCTGTCATATCACTCTTTCTTTCTCTTTAATTTTTTCAATTAAATAAATAATCAGATATTAGTAGATATAGTGAGTGCATCTGGGGAAGAATGTCTCGGACTCTAGGATTATAAACACTGGAGCTCCACAGGGCTGTGTTCTTTCTCCCCTGCTCTTCTCCCTGTACACCAACCACTGCACCTCCAGCCACGACTCCGTGAAGCTAATCTAGTTTGACACCACCCTCAGCTGGACTAGCAAGATGGCGCCGTGTCAGGGCGCCGCAGTGAACGCTCTGGTGCGCACAATCTGTGTTTTGTTGTTTTTCGTCTGGGATTCACTTGCCACAGTGAAATATTATCGGCAAACACTTCTGTACATTCGGGACCATGCGGGTGACGGGTCACTCGTTTTACCTGAACTGAGGTGCAGAAAAATTCCTCGAGTGCCCCACTCGAGAGGCTGGTGGAGCACAGCACCCTGGCCGCGGCGGTGGCCGCCAACAGAGCGAGGGGACTGGGCGTCTCCGTCGTGCTCTCTGCGGTGTGGAGCTGGGCACCACGAGCCGACGTAGGAGGCGCAGACACCGGGGAAGGCGAGGCGGTCTGCTCGTGAGAAGCCGCTCCTACAGGACCGCTCTGCCCTCCATCTACCTGGCCAACGTCCAGTCTTTGCCCAACAAGACGGACGAGCTCCTGTGTCGGGTCCAGAGCCAACGCGAGGCCCGAGATTGTGCTGTGTTCTGTCTCAGCGCCACGTGGCTCCATCCAGGCGTCCCGGACTCTGCTGTTCAGCCCCCGGGATTCACCGCTCACCGCGCGGACAGAGTGAAGGAGACCACGGGCAAGTCCAGAGGTGGAGGTGTGTGCTTTTTAATTAATCAGCGCTGGTGCACGGACACTTGCATGAACCAAACATGTACTGCCAACCTGGAATGCCTGGTCTTGAGCTGCCGCCCTTTTTATCTTCCCCGGGAGTTTTCTGTGATATTTTTATGTGCTGTTTACATTCACCCGCGAGCGGACTATACTCTAGCTCTACAGGATCTGAGCGAGATCCTTCACAAACATGAGTCTGCTCATCCTAACGCAGTCATCATTGTTGCTGGGGATTTCAACAAATGTAAATTAAAGACTGTACTCCCGAGGCTAGCATGAAGCTACAAGGTTGTTTTGATGCTACGGACTGGTCTGTGTTTCAGTCAGAAGATGTTAATGAATTCTGTGACGCGGTGTCTGGATACATACGCTTCTGTATTGACTGCTGTGTCCCACAGAAGGTCATTAAAGAACATTTTAGTCAAAACCCATGGATGAACGCGGAAGTGAAACTTCATGAGGGTGCTTTGGCGTTTCAATCTAATGATACAGCTGCTTACAAGTTATCCTGTTACTCATTGAAACGCTCTATTAAATCTGCAAAGCGCAGTTACGGGGACAGGTTAAAAGGTTATTTTGAGGAAGATGACCCTCGGCGCATGTGGAACGGTATTAAAGCCATCACATTGTGGAAACCTAGTGCTGGGAAAATCGGATCTGTCGGCCAAGCTCTGCCAAACGAGCTGAACACGTTCTACTGTCGCTTTGAAACTGCTGATGCCTGTCCTGCTGTATTTCCTGATTCTCTCAATCAAGGTACCTTCACCGTGACTCAGGAGGATGTCAAGCATGTCTTGTCCAGGACCACAGTCCGGAAAGCCCCAGGCCCGGACGGCATCCCTCCTCGTGTCCTGAAGCTGTGCTCCGAGCAACTTGCCCCTTTGCTAACAGACATTTTTAACCTGTCGCTAAGGAACTGTACTGTGCCGAACTGCTTTAAAGAGTCGACCATCATTCCAGTTCCTAAGAAAACTCCTGTGACATGCCTGAATGACTATCGTCCTGTGGCCCTCACGTTTGTTCTTATGAAAACTTTTGAGTGGCTCGTGTTGGACTTCATTAAGAGCCAGATCCCTGTGAGTGTTGACCCGCTCCAGTTTGCTTACAGACAGAACAGGAGCGTTGAGGATGCCATCTCCTTTGCTCTGAACTCTGTCTACAGTCACCTGGACACTAGTAAATCTGTCGCGAGGATGCTTTTCATTGATTATAGCTCTGCTTTTAACTGCCTTGTCCCAGGTAAACTGATTGAAAAGCTCATGTCTCTCGGTTTAAGTGTTGCCATGTGTAAATGGATTTTTAGCTTTTTAACTGACAGATCTCAGAGAGTGAAAATCAATGACTGTTTTTCTGATGTTGTTTCTGTGAGCACCGGATCTCCTCAAGGATGTATTTTGAGTCCTTCACTCTTTACATTGTACACTCATGATAGTGTGTCTTCCTCGGACTCGAACCTGATCAGTAAATATGCTGATGACACCACCATCATCGGTCTCATCAGTAACAATGATGAATTCTCTTATCGAGCAGAGATTCAAAATGTGGTTCATTGGAGTAAAACTAACAACTTCCACCTGAACGCATCTAAAACATGTTAATTAATAGTTACCTAATGTAACTTAAGTTCTACAAATAGGTGCGTAGTCCCTTAGCGCAGTGTTTTTCAACCACTGTGCCGCGGCACACTAGTGTGCCGTATGATATTGTCTGGTGTGCCGTGAGAAATTCGTCTACTTTGTCTAAAAATAGCTGCATTCGCTGTTGACGAGCGGTGACTTGTTTTGAACTGTGAGTAACCATGTAGTACTTTTTCAAATCAGTAGATGGCAGCAGATAGCTAAGTACTTTGAAACTGAAAAATTGGATGCGACCACTGGCTGTAACAGGTCAGCATTGTGGCGAGAAAGGTAAAATTGGATGCGACCAACAAATGTGGGAGGGAGCGAGACAAGAGCTTTGTGGCGAGTGAGAAGTGAAAGTGATAGAGACGTTTTTGAAAATGAATTATGCCGTTTCTGAACAGGATTAACATCCTCCGCTCTGCCCCGGGGCAGCTGTGGCCGCGTTGTAGTGGTTTAACTATGAAATGTACAATTTTTGTACAACAGCTCTCGCGAACGCACTTCTGAACTGGGTACCGAGCACAGACCATAGTCGAGTGGACAGAACCACAGACATGCGGACCGGACAGAACCATGGACTCGCGTTCAGGACCTCCCGTGTCCCTCATCCAAAACTCCTGAATTTAAAGCTCGGATACCAAAATTTTTCCCATGCACTAACAATGCATGTTCTTTGTGTGAGTTATTATTTGACTATTTGGGCAGAGAGTGGATTTTCTTAGTTTTTTTCCACACAGTTAGTGCCACTTTATTCCCAAACTCTTGTTAATTGTATCGAGAAATATTAAATAAAGCTTAATGTCAAGGCCTGGACTTAAGCATTTTGATGAGAATAACTGTATATTGTGAATATAGGCTACAGAGTATACTGTATACATTATAAGATAAGATATACTTTATATATCACACAGAGTATGTACAGTATATATTTTTTTACATTAGTACTGTATACATTTTTACATTTTCTCCTGGAGGTGTGCCGCAAGATTTTTTCAGTGAAAAAAGTGTGCCTTGGCTCAAAAAAGGTTGAAAAACACTGCCTTAGCGGACTTCGCTAGTGGGATATCACGTGACCCCCAGGTCACACGCCAGAGAGATCAAAATAATTTGCTCCAATCACTAGCGACCCTCCTCTATAAAGGCCCCTGCACAAGGCCGTAGAACTTAAGTTACCTTAGGTAACTATTCATTCTACGTCATGGTGCTACGTCCCTTAGCGGACTTCGCTAGTGGGACACAACGCGGAGGCCGTAGGAACATGTACTCCCAGCAGGCCAGCGAAGAGTGATTGGAGCCCCGTCCAAGCAACCCTCACACAGTGAGAAGACTCAGGACGGAAACCAAATCCAAGCATGTTACGGGGCCGCTCCTCCCAAGGACACCCCCAAGTAACACCGACCGAAAGTCACCCGTAGTCCCAGGACGCCTCTCCCAAGAGCTCCTGACGTGGACCACCCAACTGACCAACACACATAATACCGCACCTACAGGACGCCTCTCCCAAGAGCTCCTGAACTAGGGCGGAAGAGCCAACCGTAATCTCTTAGACGAAGAACTCACGATTCCAATCAGTCCGCTGCACCAAGCACGGAATGAGCCACCGACCGGTCCGACACATCCAAAAGGTAAGACCGGACGAAGGAAGAGGACGAAGCCCAAGAAGCCGCACGGCAAACGTCCTCCACCGAAGCCCCCCTGAGGAGGGCCGTAGAGGCCGCCACTCCAGTGTGCGCTAAAACCCACCGGGGGCGTCAGGCCCTGAGCCTGATATGCCAACTGTACAGCCGAGGCGACCCAGTGTGCCAGACGTTGAGACGACAGCGGGGCGCCTCTGTTCTTGGGGCCCAGACACACAAACAGCTGATACACCAGTCTGAAGGAAGATGTTAAGGTCAGGTAACGCCTAAGCATTCTGACAGGGCACAGAAGGTGCCGTCGCTCCTCCTCGGGGGAGGAGTGCGGCGGCGGATGGAAAGCCCATAATCCTGATCACTCTCGACCTGAAGGCCGAAGTAATGACCTTAGGGAGAAAGGCCGGATTGGGCCACAACTCTACCAGTCCGTCCTCCTCTCCAAAGGACAGGCAAGACGCATGTATGGAGAGCGCGCACAAATCGCCCGCCCTCTTAGCAGACGCCAACGCCAGCAAGAGGGCAGTCTTAAAAGCAACACACTCGGGACTCGCCTCAGACACTGGTTCAAAAGGCGGGCCCGACAGACCCCTAAGGACCACTCTGAGGTCCCACACTGGGGGCGTTCTCTGAAGCGGGGGCCTCTTCCTGCGGGCCCCCCGCAAAAAACGTTTCACCAAAGGATGAGAACGGGCCGTGAACCCATCGAAGCCACCGTGACCTGAGGTGATGGCTGCCGCGAACACCGCCAGCCCTCCCTTTTTCAAAGAGTTCCTGTAGAAAGCCCAGGACTCCCTCCAAGGGGCAGCGCCTGGGATCCCAAGAGCGAGCACTGCACCAGACGCTGAAGAGCCTCCATTTGGTGTTGTAGGCTCTCACCGTGGACGGCGCCCTCGCCCCCTGAATAGTCTCCACCACCGCCGGAGGAAGACCCAGGTCTACGAGGTTCCGCCTCTCAACCTCCAAGCCCAGAGCCTGCGGCAATAAACGGGCGTGAGAACAGGGCCCCCCCCCCCTTGGACTAAAGCCCCCGGCTCGTCCGGGAGGGCCCAAGGCTCCATCACCGACATGCCCCTCAGGAAGGGAAACCACCGGGCATGCGGACTGTCCGGAGCCACCAAGATCACCAATCTCCCCTCCTGCTCGATCCTCCGCAGCAGGACCGGCAGGAGACGAACTGGTGGGAACGCATACAGCAGGCCCCCTGGCCACAGGTAGTGAGCCATGGCGTCCACACCTATAGGGGCGGCTCGTCCGCGGCCCTTAAGGCGAACCAGGACGGGCACTGTGCGTTCTCTGCACTGGCGAAAAGGTCGACCACTGGATCAAATCAAATCAATTTTATTTGTATCGCCCGAAATCACAACAACAGTTGTCTCAAGGGGCGTCACAGAACCGCCAACTCCCAACGGCTGTGGACCAGTCTTCAGGTCCAGGGAGTCAGGGTTTCGAGTCCCACCAGCGCGTCATGAAACAGAGAGAGGGACAACAGGTGAACAGCAATGCAAAAACCAAATTTAAGCATTTACAACAAATTAACTTTAAAAAACGAGAACTATTTATCCTGCAGTCCGTGGATATGACGGGTTAAAAAAGATATATATTAGAAAAGACAGTTCGGGAAAAGTTTGGTGCTTCATTTAAAGTGCAGTCACAACAGTGCACTAAACAGTTGTGTATGTACGGTGCATTAAAAAAGGTGCATTAAAGCAGTTGTGTATGTGTGTGTATGGTGCTTTAAAAACAGAATTGTGTATGTGTGTGTATGGTGCTTTAAAAACAGAATTGTGTATGTATGGTGCATTAAAAAGAGGGCATTAAAAACAGTTGTGAATGTGTGGTGCATTAAAAACAGGGCATTAAAAACAGTTATGAATGTATGGTGCATTAAAAAAAAAAACAGGGCATTAAAAACAGTTATGAATGTATGGTGCATTAAAAACAGGGAATTAGAAACAGTTGTGTATGTTTGGCCATTAAAAACAGTTGTATGTACAGGGATTTTAACATTTGAATAAAGGAAGCATGGTGAATTGAGAACCGTTGAATAGGAAAAAAAAAAAAAATTATATATATATATATATATATATATATATATTATACATATAATATAAATACAAGTCCAGCCCACAGGGGAGCAGGATAAATAGCCCTAAGTGTTACTAGTTATCTATCTGAGCTAACCATACGCTAATTCAAAGAGGAATGTTTTAAGTCTGGTCTTGAATAAAGGGACTGTGTCCGCCTCTTTGATAGATGTAGGAAGCTGATTCCACAAGACAGGAGCTTGGTAGCTAAACGCTCTGCCTCCTACTGTGCTTTTGGACACTCTAGGGACCACCAGGCGTCTGGCATCCTGAGAGCGGAGTGCACGGTTTGGTTGGTATGGTTCCAGTACATTCTGGAGGTAGATGGGGGCCATACCATTTGTCGCCTTGTAGGTCAGGAGAAGAATTTTAAATTTGATTCCACAACTCCACAGGAAGCCAGTGGAGCGCTTTCAACACTGGGATTATATGTTCCCTTCGTTTAGTGCCTGTCAGGACCCTTGCGGCTGCATTTTGGACTAGCTGGAAGCCGTGTATGGTGGATTTGGGACACGCTGCTAGGAGAGCGTTGCAATAGTCAACCCGAACCTCCGCTAGATCTCTGCAGTTATCCGCGGGGCCAGGCCCCACTCGTCCTGGAGTGGGCCCCCCTGGACATTCTGTCGGCCCCCGCGTTCCGGGCACCCGGGACGTGGGGGGGGGGATCTGGTGCCTCCCTGTCTGTTCAGATAAGACACCACCGTGGTGTTATCTGAGCGAACCATCACATTCCTCCCCTGCAGCTGTGGGGCAAAGTGCAGCAGCACCCTGTGCGCTGCCTCCATTTCCAGAAGGTTGATGTGGCGGGCTGAGTCCAACCAGCAGCCTCCTACGGAGCTCTGACCGAGGACCCCGCCCCACCCTTCGAGTGACGCGTCCGTGAACACCTCCACGTGAGACACGGCGCTGACCAGAGACACTCCGGTCCGCAACAGACCCGGAGTGAGCCAAAACCTGATGTCAGATGCTGCGATTTGGGGAACCCAGACCAGCCTCCCCCCGTCCCGTGAGGGGTGAAGCTTGAGACGTGAGAACCATCTCTGAAACATTCTCATGTGGAGGAGGCCTGACCGTACCACAGTATGAGCCGCCGCCATCATCCCCAGGCACAGCACCTCCTTTGCCAGACGGGTGATGCTCCTCCGTCTGTCCTTGGACAATGCAGCACTGAACGTCACAGAGTCCAGCTGCAGGCCGAGATAAATCAAGCGCTGAGCCGGCTGCAGCCTGCTCTTTTCTCTGTTCACCACAAACCCCAGACGCTGTATGTGGGACAGGACCCAGTGTGTGTGACTCACGTCCACTTCTCTGGAGGAGGCCAGTATTAACCAATCGTCTATATAGGTTAAAATTCTTACCCCCGCGCGTCTGAGCGGCTCCAGTGCTGCCTCCATGCACTTTGAGATTGTCCGAGGCGCGAGCGCGTAGCCGAATGGAAGACGGCAGTATTAGTAGCTCCTTTCTCCCACTGTGCATCGTAGGAACTTCCTGTGTTCCGGAACTATCGCCACGTGAAAATAAGCGTCCGTCAGGTCTATGGAGCACATCCAGTCTCCCTGCCTGACACACTGTAGAAGCTGCTTTGTGGACAGCATCCGAAACTGACGCCTGGAAATGCACTCGTTCAGAACGCGCAGATCTCCAAAATGGGACGCACCCCGTCTGACTTCTTTGGCACCAAGAAGTGCCAAAGTACAGCCCCCTGGTGGCGTCCTGTGGGTCTACCTCTACTGCTGCGCTTCGACTCAGCAGAGAGGAGACCTCCGCTTGCAGTGCCACTAATGACCCCCGTACCTGAGAGCGTGCTGCCCGTACGCCTCGGAATGGTGGTGGTTTCCGGGAGAACTGCAGTGCGTAGCCTCTGCGCATGGTTTTCTCCAACCACGGGTCTGACAGTAATCCCTGCTCCCTCCAGATGTTGTAGAAATCTACGAGGGGCGGAACGGGAACTGGAACACGAGACGTCACAGCCCCGCCCTCTCCTGGTGTTCCTAGCAGGGAGGGGGGGTGAACGAAAGGGCAGAGGGGCCTCCTGCGTCACGTCGTGTGCGCCGGGGGCGGTCACGTGTTCCGCAGGCCCGACGTCATAAGACCGAGCCTGTTCATACCCTGTGACACGGCCGCTCTGCCCCCTGGTGGAGTCTCTCCACCAGGGCCCGCATGTCCGGGCCGAACAGGGAATCTTGGGAAACGGGCAAGTCCAGAAGTTGTCTCTTCTCCGCTTCTCCGATGTTAGCTAGCCCAAGCCAAAGGTGCCTGACCCCGTCTTGGGCTGCCACCATGCTGCGGCCACCATCCACGGCAAACGCCTGGCTCATGCGCAGGAGCGCCGCGGAGGTGGTCTTCGCCTCCGAAAGACGGTCCCTGCTGAGTGACTGGCCAGCGGAGAGCGATCTATCCAGCGCCCCCGTGAGGAGCGACGACTTGAGCCGCATTGGCGTAACATCTATCCAGCAGCGCCACAGACATCCTATCCCGCTCGGAGGGAAGGAGAGGTCTGGTGCCGGGCCACACAGATGAGGAGGGGAGCGGGGCCATGCGATCTCCGGGACACCACCAGCCCAGGACCGGTCCTGCACGTTGCAGTACATCCCATAACCCAGGGCAGACCTCTTGGCTGCCAGAGGTTTGAACCACTCACGCGTCGCGTAATGGAGGATCGGCTCCATTCGCGGGCACAGCGTGGGCTGCTTCCTCTTCCTCCCCCGAGGTGCGGCGCCAACAGAGGTGAAGTCCACCACCGCTCGGTCTGGCTGTGGTGGCAGGGGGGCCCCCCATGATGGCCGCCGCGGACGAGTAGAGACCCGGCATGTGGTCCACGTGAAGCAGCTGGCATGCTGATCCGTGCGGTGAAGCCTGACCCGACAGATGGAGCACCGACGACGTCCGACACCGTAGGGCGAAGGGGAACTCGGACGTGCAGTCGGGGTAGACATCTCAGACATGAAGTAAGTACAATGGTAAGGTAAGATCTCAATCGGCGCCAGAGTGAAAGAGGGGGTGCGGCCTTGTGCAGGGGCCTTTATAGAGGAGGGTCGCTGGTGATCGGAGCAAATTATTTTGATCTCTCTGGCGTGTGACCTGGGGGTCACGTGATATCCCACTAGCGAAGTCCGCTAAGGGACGTAGCACCATGACGTAGAACTGGTCTTTGACTTCAGTCGTAACAGTTCTCACACTCCTGTCGTAATCGACAACTCCCAGATACAGATTGTAGAGGAGTGCAAGTTTCTGGGTTTAACTCTGTCTAACGACCTGAAATGGGTTAAAAACACTGACCGAGTCGTTAAGAAAGCTCGTCAACGTCTCTACTTCCTGCGGAAACTTAGAGAATTTATCACTAACTAAGATTCTGCTCAACTTTTATCGCTGCACCGTTGAGAGTTTACTTGTTGGTTCTGTGTCTGTGTGGTTTGGAAACATCACAGATAAAGAAAAGAGAGTTTTAAACAAGGTGCTCCGCTCTGCAAAGAGGACCGTGGGCTGTGAGCTTCTTGTTCTGGAGGTTCTTTATAAATCCAGACTTCTTAATAGAGCTCTAAGAATTATCAATGACTCTTCTGGCCACCCTGGAAAAGCCTTGTTCCAGCTTCTTCCCTCTGGCAGAAGATATCGCTCTCTGAGATGCAGGACATCTCGTTACGCTAACAGTTTTTATCCACAAGCTGTTATCAGTCTGAACAGAGCACTTTAATGATTTGCACTTGTTTTGAAACTGTTTTAGCCGATCGATTTCACAGTGACACTTGTTTACTGTTTTATTTGTTTTATTTCCGTACTTTTAATGTTGTTTTATGTCTGTATTTGTCTGTGCACACTGGTGACTTTTTGCTAATGTATTCCAATGTGTTTTTTTTTTACTGCAAATGGCAAATAAACTGAATCTGAATCATTGGACTCATCTCCAACAACAATGAGTCCGCCTACAGGAGGGAGGTGGACCGGCTGGTGTCCTGGTGCAGTGGTAACAACCTGGAGCTGAACGCCCAGAAGACAGTGGAGATGATTGTGGACTTCAGGAAGAGCACCCATCACCCAGGACCTGAAGTGGGAGCCGGCCATGTGCTCCTTCATCAAAAAGGCCCAGCCGAGGATGTACTTCCTGCGGCAGCTTAAGCCAAGCTGCCTGCACAGATGTTGGTACAGTTCTACACGGCCATCATCGAGTCCATCCTCACCTCCTCCATCACCGTGTGGTTCGCTGGAGCCACAGTCAGGGACAAACAGAGACTACAGCGCATTGTGCGCTCTGCAGAGGAAGTGATCGGCCGCAGCCTTCCATCGCTGCAGGACCTGTACGTTGCCCGAGCTCGAGGCCGGGCTGGTCGTATCACAGCCAACCCCTCTCACCCTGCACATGGACTATTCCAACCACTCCCCTCAGGCAGGAGACTACAGTCCATCAGGACCAGAACCTCCCATCACAAAAACAGTTTTTTGCCTCTGCTGTTGGACTCATGAACACTTCATAAACCATCACTGACCTCTGACCTTATGACCGTCACTTTATGCTACTGTCACTTTACTGCACTCTACCGTACTCTTAACAGTCTATTGTGTGCACCTAGTGCACTTTGTTATGTTTGGGCACCTTTTCCCCTTTGGTTTTATGTCTTTTTTTTTTTCCAGGTATTTTTGGGTTTTATAGTTTCTTTAGTAAGATTGTTTTTTTTATAAGTATATTCTATAGGTTACATTTTTAAAAATGTTTTGTAACTTGTTTTGTATATTTTGCAGCTTGGGCCGGGAGTATAAGAAGCGCTGTCCTGGTGCGCTCCCGCCCCTCTCTGCTCTTAGCCTCTTCCGTAACACCTGCTGAGGTGAGCGTGCACGCGCTCCCTCTTGGTCCTGGTTTGCGGCCTCCCCGGACGCCACATGGTTTGGTTACTTTTTTAGCCATTCGCTAGCTTTTTCTGTCCTTATTTTTGTTTGATCTGGTGGGTCCGGTGGTTACATTTTCGTTGTGGAGGGTGTAGCTACTTGGGTTTTCTTTATTCTTTAGTTAGGGTGTCGGCATCGGATCCGGACGGCCCTGTATAGGGTTGGTTCGGTGTCTGCTCTTTTTGTTTGTTTTGGCTGGCCCACCAGGTCCACCTTTAATTTGATTACTTTGGGTTTTTGTGTTCTGGACACGGGGTTGGTTTTTTTGTGCGATTTAATCATCATATTAATAAATAATAAAAACAAGAGTTCACTTAAAAGAAAATATATAAATAAAATCAATTTTGAACTCTCAAGCTATCTCTGTGTCCTCAATATGTTTTGTCCTTCGGGTCGTAACACACTTGTATATAGTGAACTGAAGAAATGCCTTTGATTTTATTCTGATTTAACTTGTTTGCACCGAGAGCCAAAACAATTTCCTAGTTTGTGACTTCTTGTTACTCACATGGCAATAAAAGGAATCTGATTCTGATGTGCAGACAAAGAAGTCCCAGGAGAGATCCACCACATATATATAAAATGTGTTTTTTATTTTAGGTTGTGACGTCTCACTCTCTTCTACATCAGAATTCATAAAAAGTAACCCTTTCCAACATTTGTATTGATCATTGTGGCAAAAATGTAAAAAGCTTAAAGTTCACTGGACAAACTCTGAAGCTTTCCTGAATCAAAAAAGGCCAATTCTAGAACACAAGGAACGAAAAAAGAAGTTGTTTTTGCTGTCATGGAATTCAGACGCAGCCATAGTAGCCCAATCAGAAGCGACGGGTCGGTGACGTAATGGCAGATAACAGATGCACCCCAGGACCGTTATTTACCAGCTCCTTAAAACGCAAATGAACGTTGAAGTGAGTCTACTGCTGACAGAATACACGTTCACGGTTTGTGACGAGGAAACAAGAGAACAGAGTCAGGCTAACGACTAGCATTCACATTAGCCTCGGACTGGAAACGACCGTGTAGCCACAGCTTTGGGTGCATTCGTCTCTGATTCCACGACACAGTCCTGTCTGCGGGGGATAGTGGAGCCTTGTACTTACAGCTGATGTCCAGGAAGATCTGTTTGCCTCTGCGGGATTGTGCGTGAGCGCGGTTGCCAGGTTTTCAGAGAACAAGATGCGAGACGTAAAACAATCAAAAGGCAACGAAAGATTCTTCTCTGTCGTTACTTTACTTTAACATTCCCTAATACAATCAACCAAGTGGCGACAATTCAAGAAATAAAGGCTGGCCAGCCATATTTTCTTTGTAAGAGGATACGTTTGATTCATTCGTAGAGCACAGACCTCCGTCAAGTCTCGCATTTACATTATATTTGTTTTAAACCCTGTACAATGTCATACATACCCGGCCATAATTGTTGAAAATATTGTTGTTAATAATAATAATATTAATAATAATGTTTCATACAGCGCTTGTCTGGACACTCAAATGCATTCACTTCATACACAGTGGTGATAAACTACTGTAGTCACAGCTGCCCCCAGTATATTGTTTTGTGGTGGGTAGGTTGCTAGGATTTGCTACTGATTTAGTTTAGTTTATTTATTTAAGATGACAGGGACAGTGCACAATAAACATTAACCTCAAAGGGAGAGATGCATTGTACCAGGTTATAGCTCAAGAGCTAATTTCCACCTGTAGTCCCTGGGCAGGCTGTTGTTATGATGTTACATTGAAAATAACACACATTCATGGATGTAGTTTACATTTGGCCAAAATATAAGTATTTACGTGCACAATTTGTTAAAAACTCACATTCATATCACTCATTTATACTGGTCAAACACACACACATTATACTGAAGTGTAATGAAAAGAGTAGAGTAGAGCCAGCCAGTATTATTGTGCTCAGTCCTTTTATTTCAACTACATGAGTTTACTACAAGATGATGTTGTATTTTAGCCCATTCATTGAAATGTGAGGCTGATACCAATGTTAAAGTTGGGGATACAGACTATTTTGGGATTGATGAAGTAATCTTTCATCCAATCAAAACTACCAGGGCGGGACTAAAATGCAGAATGCAGAAGCCAAAAGATCGGTCAGAAAAAAACAGACGTAAGTAGAAGGCTTTGAACCTCGTGTATTCACATCTAACGACTGTTGTCATGGAATAAGAGAAACGTGAGGCCAAAACTGTGGAATTAGTTTGATCTGAGCCGCGTTTGGGATTCCAGCTCCAAGTGTGTCATCTCCACTCAGAGGCTAACGCTAATGCTAGTCGTTAGCCTGACTATGTTCTCTGATTGTTTACTCCCCACAAACCGTGAACATGTTTCTGTCAGCTGTAGACTTAGTTCAACATTCATTTACGTCACTAAAACTTTCGAAAGGACGTTCCGTGAGGTTGTTCTGTTATAAAATGACACGTAAACTCAGCTTCCTGTCGTATCCACAACCACCTCACGGACCAAGCGCTTCTGGATCTTTCTCTTGTCGCGTTCATGAAAACTCGGACATTTCTACATAATCTTCCGAAAATCAGAGACGTTCATGAGCAGCTGGTGACGCTGAGGATAAACGTGCAGCAGCGAAAACAACACCACAGGAATGCCACTGTTTGAGCCAAGATTGAGCAATCAGACATGTGTTATGTGTTATATGTTTATGTGGATCAGACATGTGTTTTATGTTTTATGTTAATGTGGATCTTGTGGTCATCACCGCTGAATGATCAGGAGGAGGACACATCTTTAGGAGGAGGGAGACACTGCCTCAAATCAATATTGTTTACATTATATGAATGCGTTTGGGGTGAAGTTTTGTGTCTGAGAAGAATATTCTGACTTAGAGTAACGGCAGTAAATGCAGTTACTCAAACAGCTGAGGTTCCATTCGGGCGATAATCTGTTCATTATTTACTGTTATTAAAGTCACATGCGTCGGGGGTTAGGCACATTTCGGCAGCATGATGATGCCCTCTTTTGGACCGCGGTAAAGTGGGCCGCATCTTTCACCTCCGAAGTAAAACGGCCCGCATCGAGAGAAAAACAGTGCGCGTTTTGTTGACTGCTTACGGTAATAGCGGAACAGCCTTTCGGAGTCACCTTTTCTCCTCGAACAGAAAGCGCGCTGAGGAGACTCGTTTTTGTGAATAAACCCATATTTGGAAAGCATTTAATTTGGTCAAAAAGTGAAATTTTCAGCAGCTGTCCATTTTTACAGTAAAGACTTGTGTGGCTTATTCCACTGGGTTCATGACCTCGCAATACAGCAAAACCTCATGATTTGCTGTATTGCAGGCTGCCCTTTTTCACCGCTTCTGTTTACTGTCATAATGGACAGAATTTGTAGGTGCAGCCAGGGGCCGGAGGGGGTCCGGTTCGGAGACCACAGAATTTCACCTTTGCTGTTTGCCGACGATGTTGTCCTGTTGGCTCCAAGGAACCAGGACCTGCAACATGCACTGTGACGGTTGCAGACAAGTGTGAAGCGGCTGGGATGAGAATCAGCACCTCCAAATCCGAGGCCATGATGCCTGACCGGAAAAAGGTGCCTTGCTCTCTCGAGTAATAAGTAATGATTAATGAGTAATGATTATTTATATAGCGCATTTATATATATATTAAAAAAAAATTATATAGCGGAAAAAAAAGCATCTGCGCATGCGTCAGCCGGCGCAAGCTCCATTCATTTGAACGAGAGACTTAAAAAATTCACAGCGAGTAAAGTAGAGTGGTCCAAAAAAATTCACCCCCTCAGCATTGACACACATGTGGAACGGAGCTTTGGGCCAAGAGCCAACTTTTGGACCATCCTTTTCGAGAGCTCTGCCAATGCTATACGTTAGCATTGGCTAATTCTTATTCCGGGTCCACCCCCATCGGCCCGGGGCAAGCATGTCAGCGCATCATTTTGGCAACTTTCGAGCCGGGACCCGCCCCCACTGATCAGCCCCCAATCTTTACTATCCATTAATACCTATTGAGCATTTTAGTGGTAGGGGGAAACCGGAGCACCCGGAGGAAACCTATGCAGACACGGGGAACATGCAAACTCCACTCAGTAAGGCACTGTTCCGACTGGGATTCAAACCCAGGACCTTCTTGCTGAGAAGCGAGAGTGCTATCCACTCAGCCACCGTGGAGAGGTCCTTCCTCACGTGGAGGAGTTCAAGTATCTCGGGGTCTTGTTCACGAGTGACGGAAGGATGGAGCGTTATATTGACAGGTGGATGAGTGCAGCGTGCGCAGTGATGCGGCCACTTTCGATTTACCGGTCAATTCTTGTTCCCTCCATCACCTCTGGTCATGAGCTTTGGATAATGACCGAAAGAACGAGATTGTAGATACAGGCGGTAGGAAAGAGTGGTTGGGCACTCCCTTAAGGTGTTTTCACCCCGGACTCAACTTAGACTTGAAAAGCGTTAGTTTTGCACTGAAAAAGAATAGTGAAGCGCGTCAGGTGACGCTGAGAGGCCCGGCGTCACTTGAAGCGCTTCAAAAGACGCGAGCATTATGCGCGTCACTTGAAGCTTTTGACACGCGTAATGCTTGCGTCTCTTTTGTCGTAAAAAAGTCCCTTAACGCCGAAGTTGAGAAAAACTTTTGGAGCTTGACGCCGGGCTTCAACCAATCTGGAGACGAGGAGCAGCAGCAGCAGCAGCAGGGCTGTCATATAGCTGCTACTGCTTTTTCATTGTCATTATTGTTATTTGTAATATTATTTGTATGAATAGTAACGTTCTTAAAAAGTAAGTAACACAATCAATGTACATATGCTGTGAAGTTAAAGTAATTTATTTAGTATAAGAACAAGCTAAAGCTGGCTCAGACACAGCAGACTGAAAGACAGGCGCTCCTCCACGGGAATCAGTGCGAGCTCCAGGCGGGAGCGAGAGAAGCTCCTCCCACCCGGCGTCAGGAGCTTCAAGCACCAAAGGGCGTTCACACCGGACCCAGCATCAAATATTGCGCGTCAAAAGCGTTTTGAAGCCAGTGGCGGCTGGTGGAATTTTCTACTGGGGGGGCTATGAATATGATGACTAGATATATACCAGCAGTAAGTAAGTTTACACTGACTGTTGTGACTGAAGCCTCACACGAGAATCAACAAGGTCACATGATCAGGATCGCAGGGCAAGTTCAAATGCACCACAGAATTTGACACAGTCTATTATTTTTGATAGGATGTGCCTATTCTTGTCAACCTCCTCATTGTGCTTTCTGATCCCTACCCTGTAGCTTTCATCCAGCTGGGATGAAATATTTATCTTCCCAAACATAGCTAATTTGAGGGCATTTTGCATGTGGATACCAGTCTGCTCATGCTTCTTTGCCTTTTCTAAAAAGTGCTTCAGATCAGTCATACCTGTCTTGATCCATGCTGGGTCAGATCCTGATGTTTGAAACAAGAGGCATGGAAAGCAAAATAAAGCATTAGCCTCACTACATGCTGCAAGCCAAGATTTGGCGCTGAACCAGGTCCTGGAAAAAGTACGAGTGTACCGTCTCCCCCTGTCGCTGGACTGCTGACTAATGGTAATATTTGGCTGATCAGGTCCAAGCTCTTTAACCTCAACCTTCTCCTGGTATGATCTTCTCTCAAACGGTATTGTTTTGAGTGATCTAACTGAATTATTCTTTTTTTCGTTCTCCATTTTGCGTCTCTTTACGTTCGTCTCAAACTCCCACAGCTTGACCTGTCAATCACTGTAAACGGACGTCACAGACAGTGACAGTACAGGTCGCGGGCGACCCCGCCCCCTCAGGGCGCACTTCTCCTGCGCCCCCAAATCGTCTTATCTCTTGCATTGAAGAGGAGCTACTGCGCATGTACAACTTTTAACGAGAGTCCATAGACGGCTCAGGGCGCAATCTTTTGCGCCCTGAGGCGGAAATACGTCCTCAGCTCAGTCCGACACAGACAACGCTGATGAGCTTAATCAATCCAACTCAGCATAAACTATAAAGTATTTCTTCCACATCTGAAATAAAACACACATAAATTTCGAAATATTTTAATGTTATTATTTTTTTTAACGTTTTATTCAAGGTAACATGGCAAGTTGTGAGTGGTGGGGCGGCGCCCTAGCGCCCTCTATTGGCCGGCCGCCACTGTTTGAAGCTATTGGTCTAAAAGCACCTTTTAGAGATAGGTTGAGGAGCTCAGTCACATGGAAGGAGCTCGGAGCAGAGCCTCCGCTTGTCAACTTGTCGAGCCTCCGCTTGTCAACAAAAGGGGCCGTAGCCCCTTTTGTGTATTTTTTTTACCAAGGGGGGTACTTTGACTAATTATTTCTCAAAATTTCCACAATAAAAGTTACAGTAGACCAAAAGTGACATGTTTTGACCATTTTTAGGCTATTTTGGATCAAAATGGCTACTTTAAATCAATATTTCTCAATATTTCTACAGTAAAGTTTTCTGGTCTTTGGTACAGTGGTAGAGGGCAATCATGAGGTCATGAATCCAGTGAAATTAGTCGCACACCTTTTTACAGTAAAAAGTTACAGTAGATCAAAAGTGACATGTTTTGACTATTTTGGAGGTATTTTGAACCAAAATGGCTATTATAAATCAATATTTCTCAATATTTCTATAGTAAATGTTTCTAGTCTTTGGTACAGTAGTAGAGGGCAATCATGAGGTCATGAATCCAGTGAAATTAGTCCCACACCTTTTTACAGTAAAAAGTTACAGTAGATCAAAAGTTAAATGTTTTGACCATTTTTAGGCTATTTTGGACCAAAATGGCTGCTTTAACTCCATATTTCTCCAAATTTCTACAGTAAAAGTTTCTGGTCTTTGGTACAGTGGTAGAGGGCAATAATAAGGTCATGAGTCAAGTGAAATTAGTCGCACACCTTATTCCAGTAAATAGTTACAATACTTGAAAATTGCACTAGCGGACCAAATTGTGTACTTTATATCTGTAAACAATATAGTGGCTATCCTCCTGAGGACTCACAATCTGCAGGAGGAATCGTAGGGGGCTGGTGCTATGTGTACCGGGTGGCATCTCTATAAGGTTTTAATCACAAAAACGTGTCTCCCAGACCCCAGCGCGCTTTCTGTTCGATAAAAATGGGTGACTCCGAAAGGATGTTCCGCTGTTACCGTAAGTTCTCAAAGAAACGCGCACCGTATTTTCCCCGATGCGGGCCGCTTGTTCATAGAGCTGAAAGATGCGGGCCACTTTACCGCGGTCTCTTTTGACCATCTTATGCTTATTTATTTATTCACTATTGGATTTTGTCTACCCTTCTACTGCCTTCAGTTATTTAAGTTGTGTGTGCTCCAATACACGTTTCAGGTGATATTTCATTCTCCAACTTGAAAAAGCTTCCTTATGCTCCTCTCTGTGGTTGGTGAACTAGGAGATGATGGAGGGCCCTCATTTACACAGGGTGTAAATGAGGCGTACGCAAAAAATGTACACTTTTCGTAGGGCTGGGCAATTAATCAATTTTAATCATTAATTCAAGTTTTACGTTTAGGGCGATTTCTTTTTTTAAAAATTCGATTTTTATTTTCTCCAGCGCAGAACTACAGCGCTAACGCGCTAACCGCGGGTCTATGGTGTTGAGCAGTCATTTTGAAGCTAACCTAATGCTAACAGTCTCCCTCTGGCCTGATGCTCGCTCTCACAGTTGGTGCTGTTGCAATAACACTTCAAACGTTCAAGAATCAGACTTTATTTAATCGCCAAAACACACACACACACACACACACAGGCTCCGGTCGTACGCCACATCTTTCACGCTCTCTCACGCTCGTTATTCCAAAGCGCACTCCCGTGTCCGTGGCGCACTCCCGTGTCCCACTGAGCCGCTGCACTTTGGGGAAAGACACGTCTCACACATTGCTCTCATTGCTCTGATACAAACAACGTGTTCCCCGCTGTCTGTTAGCTACAGTAGCTGCTACAGTAGCTGTTAGCTACAGCATCAGAATGTAAACAGGAAGCTCGCACAATGCGGGAGTCACTGAAGTTAGTATTAGCGCCACCAGCTGGACCGAGCGTTGTACTACAGCACAGTTACTCAGGCACAGTTGAAAGAACAAGCATGAAAACCCGAGGAGGCTTTTGGAAAATACTGTCTGTTACAACATTTCTATTTTGAGTAATCAGTTTTAAAAATGTGATATTTCATGTAAATAATGCATGTGTTTAATAGGATTGATATATTTGCGATGGGCCTTGTTTGTGTGATTTAAGTTATTTTGAAGGTGCATAGTGTCATTGTAAGTGAAGTTATTATAAAACTGTTAAGCTACATTTTCACTGTTTACAATGGCAGAGCCATCTCGTTTACAAGCATGTTTTAAGGCTTAATTCCTGTTACACTTATGCTCCATGGGGATTTAGATTAAACTGCATAAAGGAAAATCTATTTCTTTGTCAGTTGTAGTTTGTTTTTAAATAGAAAAAAATAAATCGATTAAAATCGAAAATCGGATTTGGTGTGAAAAAATCGGAGATTTTTTTTTTTTGCCATATCGCCCAGCCCTAACTTTTCGGCATATTATATGCCAAGTCTGGAGGTGGTGTACATTTTACACCCATCTCAACATTCATCACAACATGCCAAAACACGCATGAAATTCAAGATTTGGACAACAATAAACATATATCCACTCTGGAAAAATTATAAGCTGCGTTTTCATTGAGCATCATGTTTCGGAATTTGAAATTGCGCATCAGAAAAAGTCTAATGAACACATGCAAACTTCGAATAAATCACAGTTTGTGATACGTTCATGACGAGGGCCCTCTTCTGTTTCTTCGCTTTTAAATATGACTTGTGCGTATTATTTTCATCTGCATGTTTTTTTAAAATTTTAAGTGCTTTGTGATCCTGGTCTGTGAAAGACGCTATACAAATACACTTGACTAACTCTGTTAATCTGTAGCAGACCCTGGGCTGCGAAATTACGCTTTTGTTTTTCCTCATTCACCTCTGGCAAAGCAATGTGTTTTTTCCTTAGTTTTGTGCATAAAGCCCCAACAACGCACCAATAGACTGTGGTCTTGCTCACTCAAAACTTTCTCAACCACTGTCCTGTTCTCCACATGTAGCAGAGATGCAACACGCTTATCTCTTGGGAAGTGCGCAGCAGGTGCCATGACGGGTCCCACCGCATCACTGCTCAAATGTGGTGCGCGCCATTCAGACGTTTTGAATCCAGAGTTCCTCTGTGAAATCACGGACACTTTACAAAAGCTTCTCATACGCATCTTTCTCTGTCACAGAGATCGCTCAGACGCTTCACCCGGTTAATGATGAGAGCGACCGCTGAGGCCGAGATATTAACATTAATTTGTTCATTTATTCATTCATTCATTATTTATTTACTTCTAAAGTTCAAGAGAGATGAGTGCTGCAGTGGGTCTAGACACTAGGGAAAAACCACGTACATATAATATAGTGCATATTTATTTTTAAACAACAAATATTTATTCTCTGCCAGACCCTTGTAGTTCCGCCATGCTCCACCAGAGGCGTTTGGCTGAACCACATGGGTCTGGTATCGACGCCATAGCAAACGCCTTCCCCAGATTATTTTTTAATCGACCAATCAGGATTGCCGGTGTTACGTGGGATTTGCACTGCCTTCTCAACAAGCCCCGGCGATCCAAGATGGCGCCCTATTCAAATGAATGGTTGTGCTCAGTGGCGCTTTGTGACGGCATGGGGGCTGAAAAGATTAGCGGAAGTTGCCTGAAACTCGCAAAAGATCTATGGGAAATTCGCCTGTATTTGGGCATCGTCTGGTCCTCCCGGTTCTGCGCAGTGGATGATCTCCCATAATGCGTTGCGCCAAACACGCGTGTGTGGGTCTCACACCGGGTCTCACGCACGTGCACAGAGGGGCTCGGCCGCACTCTGACCAATCAGAGCAGTTCATTAGAGCGGGAGTTAGAGCGAGAGCCAGACGAGCAGAGTTTGTGGCACTAAAGTGTGGATTTAAACAAAACCGAAGGATTTAAGAAGAAAAAAAGTTCAGGATGACAAGGGACACTAAAATCCCCACAAAATCCGACCTTTATGAAAGCTGTAGGTTCTCTGTCAGCTGAGGTTGAGCTGTTTTAATATGCATTGAGTTCTATGGGGAAAATTTTCTGGGTAGCCCACGTGAATTTAGTCTGGTCTAGTCTGCAGTACCGCGAGAATCTCCTGAGCACATGGGTTATTCAGCTACAAGCTAGTAAATACAATCGAATTAAGACACGGATGTCACTTTTAATGCAATTTGAGGCGAGATGTAGATGGTTCTATGTTGATATATGTGTGTTTTAATGTTCCTGTAAAGTTTGGTTGAAGCACCCTAACCCTAACCCTAACCCTGGTTCAGTGTTCCTGTTTACACACTATGCAGGAGGGTTGCCAGGTTTGGTGGTTCCCGCATATTTTTTTCCAAGAGACTTGTAGGTATTAAATAAACAGAAAGACAAACAGAATCATGATAGCCCAAGTTGATTACAATAAGTTTTTTTTTTTTTGTGTGGGTATTCTCACGGATTTTGGGTTGGAAAATCTTACTGGGATTTGGCAACCTATGGGAGCCGTGTGCTTCGATGTGAGTTGTTGAAAGCAGACTTTATTCAAGATAACGGACAAGTGGTCTATCCAATCACATACAAGGATTTTTTTTTACAAGGCCCTGCCTTCTGAAATCCAACCACTATGGCTCAGTACCAGACTCATGTGTGAACTTGTGCAGCGAACTATATGGGTCTGGCGAGAGTCAGGCTAGAATAAACTCAGGAGTGCGTATCAAAGGCTTTTTTAGGCTTCCAAACAGTCTTCTTGGCTGACTTCCATGCTGACCTGTCGTAAAAACGGGTCGTGAATTGGGCAGTTTCTGATTATTTATAGGCGTGACTTTCATATTTACGCTAGTTTTCACCGCAGCATTCATTAACAGCAGCAGGTGCTCAAGCTCGGATCTGGGCGGATTGCGTATTTGGAATCTACACCAAAAAAAATACACCCTTTTCTGCGCACGTTTTATAAATGAGTGCATATATATATATATATTTGTTTATAAATACAAAAGACAACTTAAGTTTTTCACATAACAAACAAACATGTATCTGAACAACAACACTAGTAATCCACATAAACAATAGATATGAGGGGGTTTAACCATAGATCTATTATAATATCAGGTTTAACGCCATATGAACTTGATTGCCTCCAGTTTAGTATTAGCCATAATGTTTTACATACGTTACATGTAATTGATTAATACAAATGTATCTTTGTACAGCCCTATATCACTGCAGTCTTCTTGGAGGACTTTCTAAAGTAGTCAATTCGCCAACAGCGGATCAGAGAATCAAACAGTTCCAACAGAGGAAATTGAATAATAACCAACACTTGTTCCATTGGGAGCCGGATGACCACTGTCCAGAGATGTTGATACATGTGCATATGTTTGCTGGATTGTCACTGTCTTTAGACCCTCTTGTCTCTGCAAGAAACCTTTCAATCCAGTGGGAAAAATGTGAGAAACTTCAGGGAGGCCCACATTGAAAGAGGGATCCGCTCCTAGGATGAACAGGCTGTAGTCAGGAATCAGTATTTAGGCTGTTGTAGATCAAGAGTCAGGCTCCTGCTTGTATGTGTAATAACTGACTGTTACGTATAATTTTTTCTCTGTTTGTGGCAGATCTTCAAAATCCATCTCCAGAATGGGATTCATCTGTGATCAGTGTGGAAAGACCTGGAGCTGTGCTTCCAAACTTGTCGTCCACTACAGAACTCACACTGGAGTAAGACCCTTCAAGTGCGATCTGTGTGGGAAGAGTTTTTACACAAAGAGCGATCTGAATGTCCACGGCAGAGTTCATACAGGAGAGAAGCCCTTTAGCTGTGAGTTTTGTGGTCAGAGCTTTAGAGAAGAGGGTCCTCTCAAAGACCATCAGAGGATCCACACAGGAGAGACACCGTTTGAGTGTGGGGTGTGTGGAAACACATTTAGGACCAAATGGCTGCTCTCCGTGCATCAGCGCGTCCATACGGGACAGAAACTTCATCAATGTGACAAGTGTCAAAAGAATTTCACACAGGTGAATCACCTCACTGAGCACTACCGGATCCACACAGGAGAAAAGCCCTTCACCTGTGAAGATTGTGGAAAGAAGTTTGCTTTATCCAAATCCTACAAATGTCACCAGAGAATCCACTCTGGGGATAAGCCCTTTAAATGTGACCACTGCAGTAAAACCTTTAGAACGGCACAGGAGCGCAAGGTTCACCATCAGAGCCACACCGGAGAGAAGCCATACGCATGTGACCACTGCGGGAAAACCTTCACGACTGCAAACAGGCGCACAGTTCACCTTCGGAGCCACACAGGAGAGAAGCCGTACAAGTGTGACGTGTGCGGGGAGAGGTTTCCTATAAAGGAACATCTGAACACTCACAAAAGAATCCACACAGGAGAACAACCTTTCACCTGTGACGTTTGTGACAAGTCATTTTACCGGTTAGGAGGCTTAGTGACGCATAAGAGGATCCACACGGGAGAGAAGCCGTTTGTCTGTGATGTTTGTGGTCAGAGGTTTACAGCGAGTAGTTCTCTCCAAGAGCATAAAAGGATCCACACCGGAGAGAAGCCGTTTGTCTGTGAGACGTGTGGGAAGGCTTTTGGATACGGCTCCAATCATCGGCGACACATTCAAACTTGTGTAGAACCTGGTCTGAAGATGCAGCATCTTGAAGATGAAGAAGATGAGGCTGAAGCTGCATCGTCTGAACCCAACCTTGGACTCTATGAGATCCGCCCTCAATCTAATGATTAATATCAGACCAAACATTGAGATAATGTAAATGAGTTCTGTTTGTGGAGGAGGGAACGCGGACAATAATTGGAGGACAATCAATAACCAGTAACTCTAACAAGCATCAATGTAATAATTAAAGACTTTGGGTATTTTTTTTCATTTCTTGGATCCACCACTACTTTTTCCAAAATCACATAAACACGACACCTCTGCTGTTTCCTCAGCCTGTTGTCTAAATGATAGAACAGATAGTACGTGACTACATTACCACAAAGCCACAGGTTTTAGTGAGTTTATGATGCCAGTAAAATACCAATGCTGGCCAATGCTGGCACCCTGAACTTCTTGTGCTACCCTCAGGTCAAAATGACTCCCCATAGATGATCCACACGGGAAAGGAAGGAAAAACACCTTAAATTAAATTTGGGTCTAAATGACCCAGGGCAGGGCCAGTTTGGAAAATTGTCAAAATCCTTTTTTAATCACTGTCGCGGGTTATTTTGATCCGAGGATAGCACACGGGTTACGGTTTCAATTGACAAATTGACAATTAAAATGTGGTCAGTTGATAGCACTCTTGCTTCTCAGCAAAAAGATCCTAGGTTCGAATCCCGGTCCGAACAAGGCCTTTCTGAGTGGAGTTTGCATGTTCTCCCTGTGTCTGCGTAGGGTGTTCCAATTTTCCCTACCACTAAAAACGTGCAAACAGGTAAAATCCTGCAGCTCCAGCAGTCATGACCAATCTGGATTTCAACATCTGGAGATGGGTCCACTGCCCCTTACGGAGGATGGGTAAAATGCAGAGGGCAAAGTTACCTACAGGTTAGTTAGATTTAAATATTTTAAAACTCCTCCCAGTCGCCTTATCCTCATGATTCTTATGAAGGAATAAGCAAACTCCTGAAGAATGTTCAGGCTTCTTGTATCCATAACCTGGTGTTGATACCAGTGGGGGCGGGTCCCAGCTCAAAAGTGGCCAAAATGACATGCTTGCAATACCACCCCGGACCGATGGGGGTGGACCCGGAAGAAGAATAAGCCATGCTAACATATAGCATTGGCAGACCTCTCAAAAACGTCTTTACAGGATGGACCAAAGCTCCGTTCCACATGTGTGTCAATGCTGAGGGGGGTGAATTTTTTTGGTCCACTCTAGTTTACTTGCTGTAAATTTTTGAAGTCTCTCGTTCAAATGAATGGAGCTCTCGCCAGCTGACGCATGCGCAGATGCGTTTTTTCACAATTTTCTTGTGGGCGGGACCACACGCGGCCATTTTGGATTGCTCCAGTAGAGCACATTTTTTGGCCCATTAGTTAGAACGGCGGAGATAGGCGTGACTCTGTCCGTTAATATATACAGTCTATGGTTGATACAGGAAGAGTCTGTAGAGCAAATGTTGTTTATCCTCTCCACTTATGGCGCTTGTCCAACTGTTAGCTGAGGACTTGTTGTTTCACAGCTCAGTTGGATTAGCTGGTTCTCCTGATGTTCTGTCCGCACCATCGTTTCATATTTGCAAAATTCCAACATGAACAAGATGCAAAGTCAAAATGAGGTGGAATGCTGCATTACAACTCCATCCTAATTCTGTCCTCTAGCTTCCATTGTTCTTTACGGCCTTTAAAATCCTTCATTTGACTTTTGTGTCTTTTCAAATTCCTACTGTAAAAATTGGTAATTGAACATTTTCTTGTATAACTTTTAACATGTGGAGATGTTGGTGATCTTCCTGAATTTCTCGTGTTTTATTATTTTACATAGTACTAAATATTGAACACATAATCCTACAATAAACTGAAAAGTTTCTTGAACTACAGTTGAGACGTTTCTACAAGTAAAACATTGTCAAGACGACTTTCGAAACATATTTCTGGAATATTCACACAGCATATTATATTTTACTTTGCTTGTGAACATAGACTGTATATTAGGAGTGGACGGGTCGAGTGTGACATCACCATAGAGTTAACCTCAATGTGGAAGAAGCCAATTTGAACATAAGCTAGAGCCATTTTCCTTACATTGGAATTTTCTCCGTGGCTTTAGCTTCGGGTTTTGTCAAGACGGTTTCTAAGGCAAGCTGGAGATTCCCTCAGATTGAAGATTTATATAATATGATATGGCTCATATCTGGATTCACGAAGACCATATCACAATATAAACATAAAATGGTGAGTGTGACACGGTTACTGAGATAGAGACGTTTATTTCTACATGGAGCCAGAGGGAGTTGAAGCAAAACTTTGGATTTCAATGAACTAGTGGATTAACATTGTCCATCTATAGCCATGTTTCCACCAGCCCTACTCTACTCCACTCTATTCTACTCTACCCCAATTGGGAGTGTTTCCACTGGCCCAGTTTAACCGGTACCAGGTCCTTCTCTTGTCCCTCTTGGCCCTGGTTCTTTCAAGGCCAAGCTGGTACTAGTGTTCAAACTGATAGTGATTTGCCGGTGTGCTTCTTGAATCTACTGACATCAAGGAATTTCCCCGGTGACTGGTTAGTAATTGGTAGGTTTCTAGGATACGCTACCAAGTACGAAAGCGTAATGGAGTTAATGGAGTAGGGCTGGTGGAAATGGGGCTTATATTCTTGTGAGTTGTGATCATGGATGTATGTGTAGGAGACACGTTTGGGCACTGTGTGAATAAATGAATGTTTGGCTGATGGAGGAGTAATGTCTTGTGGGCGTGCATGTATGCGTGAGCGTGGGCGTGTGCGTGAGAGCGCCTGTGCGTACGTATGTGTGTTTGGGTGCGGTACACAAGATTATGAATGGGCATACATCTGCCGGGGCACGGAAATGAGTAGAGAGGTCTGTTTGGGAGGCCATATTTTTTGTTGACCACTATTATAGTTTTGTTTGATTTATTTTTGCTATTTTTCTGGCTTAAGTTTATTCAATCATTTTTTCTGTATATTCACGCATTTTGGTCTGTGACCGCAGCTTTTATTAATGAAATGTCATTGCGTAGCGTATAGGGTATATTCATTTTTACATAAGCATGAACAACTTGTGGCAGAATCTGCGCCTTACACGTAATTACGCATATGTTCATTCACCTCTGGCAAAGCAATGTGGGATTTCCTTAGTTTTGTGCATAAAGCCCAATAAATGCACCTGATATTGCTCAAAACTGTCTCAGCCACTGCCCTGTAGTCCAGAGATAGCAGCAGAGATAGGATTCATTCAGGTCATTTATTATTTATTTATTTTTGTCGAAATTTAGGAGAGATGAGTGCTGCAGTGGGTCTAGACAGAGCTGGACTGGCCATCGGGCGTACCGGGCAATGCCAGAAGGGCCGATGCCCATATTTGGGCCGGTCTGTTTGCCTCATACAAAAAAGATGTTTGTGAAAAGTGTAAATCCGTTGAGAACTGTTCGAGGGGGCGCGCGTGTCCGCGGGGCACCTGCTGTATGTACTGGAACGGGATTCCACCACCTCAGCGGCCGCAGTGTTCCGGCATCCAGCGGCTCTGAGCTGGACGCAGGAACCGCTCACCGGGAACCGCTCACAACACAACACGGGGAGCGCGTAGCCGCAACGTGCCCATGTACCCAAGACCATAAACGTGCACAGGACCATGCGTGTCTTTGCGTAATTTGTGCACCCAATAAATACACCGCTGCAGGAAACAGTCCGCGTCTCCCTCTCCTCTCGAAGTGCGACTAAATTAAAGCTCGGGTGCCTAAATTTCCCATTGCATTAAAAGTTCATCTTTGAGCCCAAAATTAAAATGTTGTGAAAAAATTAAACAGATTTAGAGCCAGCCAATGGCTGACATTATGCATTTCAGACTTTTTTGACCAATTCTCATCCCTGTAACAAACAACAGTGTTGTCTGCGTCCACCTCCCTCACTCTGAGACATGTTTATTACTCTCTTGTAATGTAGACTATTGTACTTTATGTTATTGTTGAAACTGCACATATCCTGATCCTCTACAGTATGCTTCCACATACTGTATAAACCAGGGGTCGGCAACCTTTAGTGCTCCTCCAGTGGCTCCTGGAGCCTTTTCAAAAATGTCTGAAAATGGAGTGGGAGGGCTATATTTTATTCCTAATTTGAATGTGGTTTCTGTAGGAGGAAAAACATTCTTAACGTTTTTCAATGCTGTAAAAATGTGTATAAGTAATATTCAATTTCAACATTTCTGTCAACGTAGTGAGTCATATCCTGTGGCGCGGCCCCGCGGCAGACGGCCGCTGCTGTAAACAAACCGGCGTGTGCGCACGGATCCCAAAGATAAAAAGAGAACGAGTCGATAATAAGACTGGACTAAGAACAAGACTGAACATTTGCTTTCAGTCAATGAGGAAGGACTGCTTCATGTTTGCGATGTAATAGGAAGTTTTGTTGCAACACGAGGAACAATGAAGCACTAAATACCGTTCACAGGGATTACGTGAAGGATTCTTTCATACAAAATCCGGAGCACCTTTTTCAGACTTCAAAAACCTCCGCAAAGACTGAAAGAAAAGGCCATTAAGGACATTCAGCTCCAGCAAACTTCAGCCTGTGACGTGATCGATATGAGCGGACAGTGCAGGTGTGTGACCTTTGAGCCAAAAAGCAGATTTATTTACTGTATTTCTACAGTTGCATGAAGGCAAAAAAATGGAAGTCAAAGTTAAAGCAGAGTCATCACGTGGTGCGTCATTCTCTCCAGGACACGCTGCAGTGAAAACACACATTTGATAATCATGAATGCTTATTATGTATTTGTAGCCTTTACTTGGTCATTTAGATATTAGGCTAATGTAGCTAATGTAGCTACATTGTGTAACCTTCATATAAGCTTTATACAAGGCTGTTATTTTTTTGCGGCTCCAGACAGATGTTTTTAGTATTTTTTGTCAAATATGGCTCTTTGAACCTTTTGAGTTGCCGATCCCTGGTATAAACAAACTGTAAAAAACGTGACAAAAACATGCCTGGGCCGGTAAGAAGGAAAAAATGCCCGGGCCGTTTTTTTGTCCCAGTCCAGCCCTGGGTCTAGATACTAGGGAAAAAGTGTATTTTTAATATAGCGTCTATTTATTTATTTTTTAAACGTGAATCAACTCAGAAGTGCGTGCTTTTTGGGCTTCTTAGCCGACTTCCTGCTGACCTGTCTAAAGACGCGTGATCAGGCGGTTTCTGAATATATATAGGCGTGACTTTCATAAATATGCTGGTTTTGAGCGCGGCATTTATTAAACAGCTGCAGGTGCGTGGCTCCAATCTGTGCGGATCTCACACGTTCATAAATGCCACGTCAGATCTTGCGTATCTTGAATCTAAACCCAAAATGTACTCCTTTTTCTGCGCAATTTTCATAAATGAGGGCCAATGTCCGAATGTTTTTGATTATTTTTAATAATCGTGTGATGTATTGTATTGCAACAATACAATCACGTTGCCAAAGACGGGGAAAATCTCCCCGAATGCAGAGGATCTACTGGTGCTTTTGTGTAGAGCCACAAATGTATGAAAGCAGAGGATTATAGCGTCTGTTCTAAAGACTGTTCTTAAGAGCTTCTTTAAAAACGTTATCTGCGGTTTACTTTCTTTCAAAGAACGACAAAAACATTCGTATTATTTTGGAAGCTCCTAAAGGCTCCGATGCTTGTTCTCTGGAAACCTGGCACCCGCAGCGGCGTCAGATCCAGAAGAACCGGAAAGTTCGGATAAACGGACGTAAGTAGAAGGTTGTAAACCTCAGTATTTACCACCAACATGACTGTTGTTATGGGGTAAGACAAACACGCGCCCAAAACTGTAGGAGGAGGTGGTTTTCGCAGCGAAGGCTCTGAGGATTCCAGCTTCCAGTATGTGTCAGTCCCAGTCTGGCAGTCTGGGGCTAATGCTAATGCTAGTCGTTAGCCTTTCAGCATTAGATCCTGTATCTGCTTTAGACTTGACTTAACATTTGTTAACGTCATTAAGAACATGTTTTCTATGAGATTGTGATGGAGACTTTGAAACCTCCAGAACCGGGGGAAAGGCTCGAACGTAAACACTACTTTGGAACATTACAAACTATGGAAATGGCGTCATCTGTTGACTGTTTGGCAGAACTGCATAGGAAGGAAGGAATTAAAAAAAACATAGCTTGTACCCGCTAGCTCAATGAAGCCCAACAGGGAAGTGCTCATGAAGTTTTATTCCACTTAACTGCTGTGTGAGCCCCAACATTTTTACGTTTGTTCATTTGTCATAATTTTTTTTTTATTGAAATAGCAGTTATTGTGACAGACGTTCTCTGGTGCAATGGAAAATCCACACCCCTATCTACAGTACACCTTCACTTATGAGTTATATTGACTGCTGTACTTTATATACTGAATGTTGGTCCTGGTATTTTGATATTGTCTGAATTGATTTTTCCTTTTTCTGTTTGTAGCCAATCTGAAAAGTCTATTCTACAAAATGGCATTCACCTGTGATCTCTGTGGAAAGACCTGGAGCTGTGCTTCCAAACTCGTTGTCCACTACAGAACTCACACGGGAGAAAAGCCCTTCAGATGTGAATTCTGTGGTCAGGGTTTTAGCCGCGAGCATAATCTTAAAGATCACCAGAGAATGCACACCGGAGAGGAGCCGTTTGAGTGTGGTGAGTGTGGAAAAACATTTAGGACCAAAGACCTGCTCTCAAAACATCAGCACGTCCACAGAGGAGAGAAGCTTCACCCATGTGATCAATGTGAGAAGATCTTTACACGTTTATCTCAACTCACGGAGCACTACAGAGTCCACACAGGAGAAAAACCGTTTGTTTGTGGAGAATGTGGGAAGACGTTTGCTTCGTCTTCGAATTGCAGAAGTCACCAGAAAACTCATACAGAGGAAAAGCCTTACGCATGCGACCTCTGCAGCAGAACTTTCAGAACGGCAAAAGAACGCAGACTCCACCGTCGGACCCACACCGGGGAGAAGCCTTATAGCTGTGATGTGTGCGGACACAGTTTTTCCCAAAAGGGAGGTCTCATTAAACACAATAGAATCCACACCGGAGAAAAACCCTTCAGCTGTGATGTTTGCGAGAAGTCGTTTTCAAACACAAGCCACTTATTAAATCACAAGAGGATCCACACCGGAGAAAAGCCATTTGTCTGTGAAAAGTGTGGGAAGGCTTTTAGATGCTCGGCGACTCATTGGCGACACATTAAAATCTGTAGAGAAAGTGGTCTGAAGACGCAGCATTGTGAACAAACTGAAGTCGGTGCTGCTGAGGCCGCATCATCCTCCTGACTCAAAGTCTAACTCCTTGTGTTGTCTGTCTCTTCAGTTGGGTTGTTATACGGCGGCCCCCTCACTGCAAAGGGACTGCTGAAGCTGCACTTCAGCAGTCGTGAGTTCAGGTGGTTAGAAAAGTGTATAAAGTTTGTGAGAGGGGTTTTACAGCCTTAAAGCATGCAGCTGCTACTTAAAAGATTTCACTTATTTTGGGTTATATTTAAGTCTGGGACCAGTGTATTGTGTGGAAGAAGTTAAAACATCAAGGCCACATCCTGACACTTACACTGTGGCATCGGACCAAAACGTTCCTCTGTGCCTCTTTGTGCCTTTACTTCTGTAGGAGAGTAATTTATTTGTCAATCTTTTATTGCAAGTCTCCTGGCACAAAAATCATGGAGAAAAGTTGAAATTCACCATCATGGGCAAGTCAATCAATTGAATGATTATCATTAATAATATATAACTAAACAAAATGCATTTATTTATTTTTATTTTTTAAAGTAAACATTTGGAAATACTTAATCAAAGCAGAATTTAGGCTTAAAAAATGTGTTCATGAATCCCTCCAATGAGACTAAGTTAATATTACTCTTTCAGTCAGAAAAAAAAATGGTCAAAATTAAAGGAATATAGTTCCTTGTGATGTTTATCCTAAACGTTTCTTCTATGAAGTTCAAACAGGTTTTCTGTTAATTTCCTGAATCACTTTTTTCACGTATATTTGTTCTGTTAAATCAGTGACAATAAATCATGATATTTACTGTTTTAAGTGTTGTGTCTCATGTTATAGTATCAAAACTAGTAGTGACGTCATACCCAGCAGAGCGAAGAGTCAGGATGTAGAAGGCTTTAAAAGGGAACTGTCTGACTTATTTAAGCTTAGACATGAGACAAGAAGACATCAGAAGGTTGCATTGTTCAATTGTTATTAGTAGTGATGGGTTGATGAAGCTTCATGAAGTGTTGAACCTTTTCATCCATTGGTTCGAGAAAAGGTTCATTTCTTGATGCTTCATATGCTCACAAACCTCCTGTTGGTCAAAATCTGTATTGACAATTGAACTGTTTGTGAGGCTCTTGGTGCATAGGAATTAATACTAGTAACAGAAATAAAAATGTAATTTGATTGTGTATGACCCATTAATTCATCTGTTTCATTATGATCAATATCAGTAGTGAAAATGAATATATTTTAAATGACAATAAAATATAATGTACTGGTACAGTTGTCTGCTCTAATACACACACACACACACATACATATATGTAGATATATATTTATATACATATTTAATGCTGAATGATTATAGCTTTTCAAGTCAAAATCAATGTTATAAATCCAATGGGACAAAAGACATGTTGAAAGTGTAAGTGCTTTTCAAAGGACGTGACACAAATGGGGATATCATCTGGGATTGTGACCCCATCAGTTGTTTAAAACCAAAACATTTCTGACAAAATTCTTTCACGTGTATTTACATCGATGCACTCCCGGTGAGATTCGAACCCCGGTCTCTCAGGTCCCAGCCCTGCTTCCCTACCAATTGAGCCAACCAGCTGATACCACAACCCTCTCCATCACTGACTACATTAATCACCAAGACAAACACACAGTTTGAGCGGATCTTCTGCAGTACTTCATGAATCGCTCCATTTCCTGTGCTCCCGAGGCTTCAAACGTCATTAGTGACGTCACTCATCTAAAACAACTCAGGCTTCGGCCCGCGCTCCGATAAAAACTTCAGGGATTTCTCGGCTCACGCCCCGAAGCGCCGACGCGGCACGACCCATCACTAGTTATTAGCAGTTTTAAGAAAGGTCCCAGACAGCTCCAAAGTCTGGTCCATGGACGCTACTGCAGAAGTCTACAACTCTGTGAGAGTCTCTACAACCCTGCCAAAGTCTGATTGTCACAGAGAAGGCTGGCGCTTATATAGGCTTTAAAAAATGATGTAAACAAATACTTTGGAAACATGATTGGCCTAAGATGTCATGACTATGATCTAAGTATGCCTTTGTCATGGACCAAACTTCAATGTACATGAGATAGTACTATCTACAGTGCCTTGCGGAAGTATTCGGCCCCCATGAACCTTTCAACATTTCGCCACATTTCAGGCTTCAAACATAAAGATATAAAAAAATAATTTTTGTCAAGAATCAACAAGTGGGACACAATCGTGAAGTGGAACAAAATTTATTGGATAATTTAAACTTTTTTAACTAAAAACTGAAAAGTGGGGCGTGCAATATTACTCGGCCCCCTTGCGCTAATACTTTGTAGCGCCACCTTTTGCTGCAATTACAGCTGCAAATCGCTTGGGGTATGTCTATCAGTTTTGCACATCGAGAGACTGGAATTCTTCCCCGTTCTTCCTTGCAAAACAGCTCGAGCTCAGTGAGGTTGGATGGAGAGCGTTTGTGAACAGCAGTCTTCAGCTCTTTCCACAGATTCTCGATTGGATTCAGGTCTGGACTTTGACTTGGCCATTCTAACACCTGGATACGTCTATTTGTGAACCATTCCATTGTAGATTTGGCTTTATGTTTTGGATCATTGTCCTGTTGGAAAATAAATCTCCGTCCCAGTCTCAGGTCTTTTGCAGACTCCAACAGGTTTTCTTCCAGAATGGTCCTGTATTTGGCTCCATCCATCTTCCCATCAATTTTAGCCATCTTCCCTGTCCCTGCTGAAGAAAAGCAGGCCCAAACCATGATGCTGCCACCACCATGTTTGACAGTGGGGATGGTGTGTTCAGGGTGATGAGCTGTGTTGCTTTTACGCCAAACATATCGTTTTGCATTGTGGCCAAAAAATTCGATTTTGGTTTCATCTGACCAGAGCACCTTCTTCCACATGTTTGGTGTGTCTCCCAGGTGGCTTGTGGCAAACTTTAAACAAGACTTTTTATGGATATCTTTGAGAAATGGCTTTCTTCTTGACACTCTTCCATAAAGGCCAGATTTGTGCAGTGCACGACTGATTGTTGTCCTATGGACAGACTCTCCCACCTCAGCTGTAGTTATCTGCAGTTCATCCAGAGTGATCATGGGCCTCTTGGCTGCATCTCTGATCAGTCATCTCCTTGTTTGAGATGAAAGTTTGGAGGGACGGCCGGGTCTTGGTAGATTTGCAGTGGTCTGATACTCCTTCCATTTCAATATAATTGCTTGCACAGTGCTCCTTGAGATGTTTAAAGCTTGAGAAATCTTTTTGTATCCAAATCCGGCTTTAAACTTCTCCACAACAGTATCTCGGACCTGCCTGGTGTGTTCCTTTGTCTTCATGTTCTCTCTGCGCTTTAAACAGAACCCTGAGACTATCAAAGAGCAGGTGCATTTATACGGAGACTTGATTACACACAGGTGCATTCTATTTATCAACATCAGTCATTTAAGACAACATTGGATCATTCACTTTTCAGTTATTTATTTGTTAAAAAAGTTTAAATTATCCAATAAATTTCGTTCCACTTCACAATTGTGTCCCACTTGTTGTTGATTCATGACAAAAATAAAAATGTTATATCTTTATGTTTGAAGCCTGAAATGTGGCGAAAGGTTCAAGGGGGGCGAATACTTTCGCAAGGCACTGTATGTAATGTACGGAGAATGACTCTGTAAGCAGTTTTAAAGTACACGTGTTAGCATATTTGAAACACCATAAAACAGTGTCTGTTAATATTATATTAACAGACACTGTTAATATAATATTACATTATATTAATTAGCAAGCAATAATATTTAGATATTCACAGATTCCTCTCTTTGATCACATACACATGTGATCACAAAACAAATCAACAAAATATTTAGCTTGCTGTAGCAATTTGAAAAACAAATTGTGTCAATGGCGTTCTCCATCAGTCAATGAATGCCGGATCAGATCGTTTGCAGCAGCCATTGTAATGTATGCTTCAACTAGAGTTTGAGTCTTCCAAGTAGGGTTGAACACTCTTTGGATTGTCCTTGAAGTGTTGACGCTGGTTCGGGTTTTGTTTGCAAAGCCCAAACAAACCAAACAGCTCTTTGTCTTTGAGAGCCTTCCCTTATTGAACAGCACTCCAGGCATCAGTTGTAGCACCTGCTGTAGGCTCTTTGGATGAACTCAGCTCCATAAGTTGACTTTAACCAGTGCAGCATGAGCTTTCCTTCCACGCCCAGAGGAGCCAGGTCGCTTCAGTTTTAAACACCCAGACTGAAATGGATGTTCAGCTCAGGTAGGGCTGAGTGTAGTTGTAGTATTCAGTTGTGTATCTCCAAGATTCAAGAAAGACTTTTCTATCTCAGTGTTTTCATCTGTGATTTTTCTGGCTGCTACATGAAGAATGTTATTTGCTAACTGTATCAGTGTTCTTTGCAGATGTGTCAAAGTGTGTTGTAGTCGTCTGAGAACTTGTGTGCTCATTGTTTAAAGAGTCTTTATGAGAGGAACCTTCACTCAATCTCTGAATTTGTATGTAGCTTCGTGCCAACTGGTGTGTAGCTGTGTTGGTGTCAGTTGCATCATAAAGTTGACATCTCTAATGTCCAAGAGATCAGTTGTTTTCTTCACAAGCGTTGAGACGTGCACCTCTATTATGAATACACCCCTTTGTAGCCCGCTTTCCCCACTGGGACGGTAGGTTTCAGACTCATGAATGTCTTTTTGGTGGATGTTTTGGTAGGTGCACTTGATCACTTTGTCCTTCAAGACACCTCCACCAGCTTTCAGATTGTTCTTAGATTCTGAAATTACACAAAACAAACACAGCAGTGACATGTTCTCTGTTTTGGTTTTACGAGTTGTCAGATAAACTAGGAGTTTCAAAAATCTTTTCCAAGGCCGTTATGTTGCGAATGGGCTAATGGCAGTTTTTGACTATAGTAAGTATGATATAGTTCAAGGTAAGTTAACTTAATATTACAGGGATACATTGATAATCTAAACATGAAACATAGCACCTAAAACAATAGTTGAAAATGTATGGTTTGGTTTTTCAAAAGCCAATGAAAAAATAAAAGGTGTTTGGTGTAAGGATCTGAGCCATAGTTTGGACAAATGCGAGTCAAAAGTCGTTGCTCATTGAGATATTTCCAAAAAATAAAAAAGAATCGTGAGGTTATAAGTAACTATTTATTAGATGCTAAACTTTTGCTTTAAAACCTCTTCATCAAACAACATAGTATCACTTCAGAATATAAAAGTACCAAAGACTAGTAATATGTTGGTCTATATTTCTAAATGTAATGTTCTACTCTAGAAAATGTATTTGTTGTCATGGCAACTCAAGACCTAGATGTTCGTGCAGTATTTCCTTATATTGATTGTCCAAATTGATTAGAAACAAACAATTATTTAATATCTAAACAGTTGTATTAATTACTTTGACTGAATAGAAAGACATTTTTAGTTTTAATTTTATAATTTTACTTATGCTTTTGCTTATGACTATTTCCCTAATTAGTCTTAAGTGTATGTGTTCTTCAAAGCATCCTACTGTTGGGCTAAAATAACTGCTTCTGATTTTACGTAAAAGAGACGTGAGTAAACTTTCATACGTCCACATCTACTAACAATAAGTATGATTACATCACCTTGGTTTGCTGTGATGTCAAATGAGGTCCTACAATTCGTGCGTGCATAGAGCCCATTGCCCTCTACCACTGTGTCAAAGACCAGAAACTTTTACTGTGGAAATTGTGAGAAATATTGAGTCAACATTTGTATTTAGTTTTATTCAAATGTATGGATAATTTGTTTGTATCAATCCATTTTTTAAGAGTTAAGTTCGCTCTCAACTGTTGCAATGAGTTTCTTGAGATCTGGCACAGAGCAGTACAGGCTTGTATCATCAGCAAACGGGGCACATTTTAACTTTTTAAACACTACATACATCGTTAATATACATTATAAATAGCTTGGGTCCCGATACAGAGCTTTGAGGAACTCTGTGTTTTAAGATCCTTTTATCTGAATCTGTGTTGTTTATTTGAACATGCCTCTCTCTGCCACCAAGATAACTCTTTAGCCAATCACAAGAAAGACCTCTGACACCATACCTCTGCATTTTGTTTAGAAGTATTGTGTGATCTATGGTGTCAAAGGCCTTGCTGGGGTCTATGAACACACCGATTGTGAACTCTTAAATCCACTGCAGTAGTAACCTCCTCAACCAACTCAAGTTATATTTATCAATAAAGTTATTTAATGGCAATACAAAAAGTGTTTCTAAAATCTTTTAAAATTGTGGCAGTAATGAGATAGGCATGTAGTTGGTAAATTGATGCTCGTCTCCACTTTTGTAGATCGGAATAACTTTTGCCGTTTTCATTTTGTTTGGGAAGACACCATTTATAAAAGAAAGATTACAAATGTGGGTGAAGGGAACAGCTGCATACTCGACAATCTCTTTCATCAGAGACATCTATATCACAACAATCAGTTGATCTCTTGTTTTGAAATGATTTTACAGTGGCTAGTATTTTATTTTCACACACAGGTGAAAGGAAGAGTGACTAGGTTGTTTTGAGTTCTGCATTCATCAAAATCTTTAGTGTCTCTTGGTTGATCAATTTTATTTTCGGGATTTGGTCCAACATTCACAAAGAATTAGTTAAATAGGTCAGCTATTCCCTTAGGATTATATATGGTTCGGTCATCCTCTATAAAATACTTGGGATATTCCTTTTTTTTTTCCGTGCCTTTAATGACGCTATTTACTATATTTGCCAAATGCCCTGGATACTATGCTTATGCTGTTGAAATATGTTTTGTTGCGTTTAATTGTTATTGTACGTTTTATATCTATGTTCTGAGTTTTATGAACATTGCATACAGGTCATTTTTCTTTTTACATGATTTTAGTATTTCTTTTGTGATCCATGGTTTCAATTCCCTAGTGGAATTTTTAATATGTTTTTTTCTGTTTTTTCTACTCCCAGGCAGTAGAGGAAACCGTCGACAAAGATTTGTGAGAAGCGCGCGGGATTTCCTCCTGCAACAAGATATGCGTCAAGCAATTCGCCTTATAGTCGTAAGCCTCGATGGCATCGATTACATTGCCAAAGCTCCAGCCGTCGATGGCCAACAGGATTGACTCGTGGTCGTCGTGGCCGCCGGGTTAAATCATCGTTGAGAATTTTATACACGATCAGCTGGCTGGGAACGCCTGTCAGCGGATGCCCCAGGATTTGGTTCTTGATGACATTATGACATCAAAGAATAACGAATCTGGAACACATGTGCACAAGTTGGATTTTCAGAGTCTCATAATGTTTGTCATAAGACATCAAATTTCTAATAAATTCCATCATAGGTTTGATATTCGCAGCAGAACAAAAGCAGCCCAAAAACAGGAAGTTCATTAAAGTGGACATATCGTGTATTCAAATAATTGATTTTTACATCTAAATCATTAATTTGTGGCCTATATAAAGCGTAACTGCAATGCCTGGGTCTGAGTCTCATTATTTGTAGCTCCACGGGCCTTTCTTCTACACCTGTTCTGAGGTGCGTCTGAGAGCAACCTGTTTTGGTGCTGTCTCTTTAAATGCAAATGAGGCGCTTTTGACCACGCCCCCATCCAGGTGACACAGGTTCAACTCCACCCCGAGCGGCCATTTTTGTAGTTACTAAGCACAGATACAATTATCTCATAGAAACTTCTCATTACATCGCAAACATGAAGCAGGCCTTCCTCATTGACTGAAAGCAAATGTTAATTTTCATTCTTAGTCCAGTCTTATTATCGACGCTTCTCTTTTTAGCTTTGGGATCCATGCCTACAGTCAAGGCAAGGAAAGGAAAGTTATTTATATAGCACAATTCATACACAAGGCAATTCAAAGTGCTGAACAAAATATGAAATCATTAAAATCATAAATAATCACAGAACATTAAAAAGAAAGATAAAAATATAAAATCCCTCAGTTGTATGCACAGCTAAACAGAACTGTTTTTAACCTGGTTTTAAACATTGTCAGAGAGGAGGCCTGTCTCACATCTTCAGGAAGATTGTTCCAGATTTTAGCAGCATGAATCTGACTCTGGGCACTAACAGGAGTCCAGTCCCTGTGCTCCTCAGAGTCCCAGCAGGAGTCCAGTCCCTGTGCTCCTCAGAGTCCGGGCTGGTTCGTATAGTACTAACATGTCACTAATATATTTTGGAGCGAGGCCATGGAGAGACTTGTACACAAGCAGAGCTCACATGCCGGTTTGTTTACAACAGCGGCCGCCTGGCGCGGGCCTACGTCGCAGGATAAGACGCACTACGTTGACAGAAATGTTTAAATTGAATATTACTTATACACAATTTTACAGCATTTAAAAACGTTAAGAACGTTTTTCCTTCTACAGAAGGAAAGAGACGCATGCACCTCGGGAGCCGCAGGTTGCCGACTCCTAGTTTATACAGTATGTGGAAGCAAATACTGTAGAGGATCAGGATATGTGCAGTTTCAACAATAAAATAAAATGCAATAGTCTACATTACAAGAGGGTAATGAACATGTCTCAGAGTGAGGGAGGTGGACACAGACAACACTATTGTTTGTTACAGGGATGAGAATTGGTCAAAAAAGACTGAAATGCATATTGTCAGCCATTTGCTGGCTCTGTTTAATTTGTTCACAACATATTACTTTTGGGCTCAAACATGAACTTTTAATGCAATGCAAAATTTAGGTATCAGAGCTTTATTTAGGGTGTTTAATCGCGCTTCGAGAGGAGAGGGGAGACGCGGACTGTTTCCTGCAGCAGTGTATTTATTGGGTGCACAGATTACTCAAAGACACGCATGGTCCTGTGCACGTTTATGGGGTTGGGTACATTGCCACGCGCGCTCAGCCACAACACGGTGGAGCATTACAAAGCGGCCGCAGATGCCCCGGAACACTACGGCCGCTGAGGTGGCGGAATCCCGTTCGAGTGCATACAGCAGGTGCCCCGCGGATACGGGCGCCCCGCTCGAACAATTCTCAACGGATTTACACTTCTCATAAACATAGCAAAGGAAGGTTTCTCACCCATCATCTGTACTTCTTAGCAAGTTTTCCCGACGTTTCGTCCTCAAACTAGCTGACTTCTTCAGGGAATGAATTCTCGGACCGCGCGTTGGAGATTTATAACCTATGGGTGTGGTCAGCCACACCCTAATCCTGATACTAACTCATAAACAATCTAAGGTCTGCTTGATGTAGAAGGGAGCAGGTCTAACGACCCTGCTGAGGCTAACGACCCTAACTCCTTAGCATGTCACAGACCTATTGTCTGCTGGTCTCACCCCTCCTAACTTATTAGCATGTCACTGACCTTGTCCCAAGTTAGGGCGTTGTTTTTAGGATGTCGTCATAGATGCGAGGCAAAACAAATCTTAACCCTCCTCCTCTGTTAAGAGAAGGTTTTTGTTTCCTCACAAAAATGGCTTCTTTCACCCCTCTCTCAAACCAATTCTTCTCCCGAGCCAGAATTTTAACCTCTGTGTCATCCACCGTGTGGTTGGAGGCCTTGAGGTGGAGATGAACAGCCGACTGTGGCCCACTAGAGTTTTCTCTACGATGTTGGTAAAGTCGTTTCTGTAGAGTCTGTTTGGTTTCTCCAATATAGTGGTCAGTGCACTCCTCTTCACTACATTTAATTGAATACACCACATTGCTCTGTTTGTGTCTGGGTGTTTTGTCTTTGGGATGCACTAATTTCTGTCTTAACGTGTTGAAAGGTTTGAAATACACAGGGATTTTGTGTTGCCTAAAGATTCTTTGTAGTTTCTCTGAAACTCCCGCCACATACGGTAAGGACACCCCTCTCCTCCTACTTTCTTCTGTCTGATGGACTGTGTCTCTGGCCTTTCTCGTCCTTTGGGCTTTAGTAAAAGACCACTTGGGTTATAAATCTCCAACGCGCGGTCCGAGAATTCATTCCCTGAAGAAGTCCGCTAGTTTGAGGACGAAACGTCGGGAAAACTTGCTAAGAAGTACAGATGATGGGTGAGAAACCTTCCTTTGCTTTGACTAATCCCTGTCAAAGCAAAGGAAGGTTGAGAATCTTCATACAGTAGTTTTGTTGTATTTTTCTTGCCAACTGGCCTGTTTCTAATGCTTTTTGCTTTAAACATTTTGGGATAAGTTTACTCTGGCTACACCTAAGATTAAACCTAAGATGATTTCTGGCGTCTGCTAATTTTCTTTTGATTTTCTCCAACCCGCGTGCCAAGACCAGGGCGTCTCTCCCAAAGTTGGCAACGATAAGTTTGTGTAAGCTCTCAGTCGTACAGTAAGTAAGTAAGTAAGTAATCTTTATTTATATACCGCCTTTCACAGACCACACACCCATAGGTTATAAATCTCCAACGCGCGGTCCGAGAATTCATTCCCTGAAGAAGTCCGCTAGTTTGAGGACGAAACGTCGGGAAAACTTGCTAAGAAGTACAGATGATGGGTGAGAAACCTTCCTTTGCTATGTTTATGAGAAGTGTAAATCCGTTGAGAATTGTTCGAGCGGGGCGCCCGTATCCGCGGGGCACCTGCTGTATGCACTCGAACGGGATTCCGCCACCTCAGCGGCCGTAGTGTTCCGGGGCATCTGCGGCCGCTTTGTAATGCTCCACCGTGTTGTGGCTGAGCGCTCAGCCTCAACGTGGCCATGTACCCAACCCCATAAACGCGCACAGGACCATGCGTGTCTTTGAGTAATCTGTGCACCCAATAAATACACTGCTGCAGGAAACAGTCCGCGTCTCCCCTCTCCTCTCGAAGCGCGATTAAACACCCTAAATAAAGCTCTGATACCTAAATTTTGCATTGCATTAAAAGTTAATGTTTGAGCCCAAAAGTAATATGTTGTGAACAAATTAAACAGATTTAGAAAGGCGGCACGGTGGCTGAGTGGATAGCACTCTCGCCTCTCAGCAAGAAGGTCCTGGGTTCGAATCCCGGCCGGACCAGGGCCTTTCTGAGTGGAGTTTGCATGTTTTCCCCGTCTCTGCGTAGGTTTCCTCCGGGTACTCCGGTTTCCCCTACCACTAAAAATATGTACAATAGGTCTGGCATGCGCCTCCTGTTCGGCGACCCTGCTCCCATCTCTGTGGAGTGAGAGGACAAGTGCCCAATAAAATAATAACAATTGTAAACCGCTTTGTGACTCTGGTCTGTGAAAGGCGGTATATAAATAAAGATTACTTACTTACTTACTTACTGTACGACTGAGAGCTTACACAAACTTATCGTTGCCAACTTTGGGAGAGACGCCCTGGTCTTGGCACGCGGGTTGGAGAAAATCAAAAGAAAATTAGCAGACGCCAGAAATCATCTTAGGTTTAATCTTAGGTGTAGCCAGAGTAAACTTATCCCAAAATGTTTAAAGCAAAAAGCATTAGAAACAGGCCAGTTGGCAAGAAAAATACAACACAACTACTGTATGAAGATTCTCAATTTAAGAATTTCGACGACTTAACATAGAGCTTATAAACCTAAAGGACGAGATAGAGTGCCTTAAGCACAAACTGGAATTGGCAGTCTCACCAGAGTTTTTTCAGAGGATTTGGACGTTTACGGAAACTGCCCAACTGAACCATCACAAGAAGGCCAAAGAACGTCAGATAGGCAAATTTCTAAAACTCCAAAACCATAATTCTTTTCAACATTCTAAAAGCGAAATTGGACAAGGCTTGGACAGGGAGAATTGGGTCAAAAATCTGTCCGATCGGCATTTATCACAAGCGGAAAAAGATGTTCTTACTAAAGGCCTAAATTTTGCAATAACCCCAAAAGATATTCCTACAATTGAATACATCACAGCAGCCATTGAACCATTAGAAACAACAAACTAACTGAGAGTGAGGCGGGGGCCCTCAGACTGAGAGTCTCTGCAACACTCAAAAGTGCGAAGCCCCCACAATCCAATGTCTCATTAGATGAGCAAAAAGCATTAATGGCATTACAAAAGGATGAGAGTATAACTATTTTACCAGCTGACAAAGGCAGATGCACAGTTATCCTCAACAGCTCAGACTATGAGGCCAAAGTTAATCAGTTACTCTTGGACACCAACACGTACCAGCCATTGAAGAGGGACCCTACCAGTGGGTTTAGGAAAAAGATTATAGACTTCCTTCAGAGCTTAGTGAAAGAGGGCATTATTGAAAAACCACTATATTACAAACTTTACCCAGGAAACACCATTCCCAGTATTTATGGACTCCCAAAAATACACAAACAAAACTTTCCACTTCGGCCTATTGTATGTAGCATAGACTATCACCTACAACCTGGCTAAACACCTCAAAACCATTCAGGCTCCTTTGGTGGGTAACACCCACCATCACATAGAAAACACAAAAGAATTTGTAAATAAAATCAAACACCTCCAGTTTGACACAGATGAGACAATGGTCTCGTTTGATGTGACATCGCTTTTTACGTCGGTCCCTATTACAGAGGCGGTGGAGGCTGTAAGAGAAAGCCTACAGAAAGACGCCACACTAGGGGAGAGAACGAAACTAACAGCTGACCACATCTGTGAAATACTTGAAATGTGTCTTAACACCACGTATTTCCAATTTAGAGGCACCTTCTTTAGACAGATTCATGGCTGTGCGATGGGCTCCCCAGTCTCTCCTACAGTGGCCAATCTGTATATGGAGAAACTGGAGGAACAAGCCCTGGGCTCGTACCAAGGGACAGCGCCAAGCCATTGGTTTCGATATGTAGACGATACATGGGTTAAGTTAAAGAAACAGGAAGTGGAACCATTTTCAGAACACATTAATTCGGTGGACCCTTTTATAAATTTCACTCGCGAGGATGCTAAGGAGAGTGAACTCGCCTTTCTAGATTGTAAGGTCATCATACTGGAGAACGGACAATTAGAGACTGAGGTCTTCAGAAAGTCCACTCACACTGACCAGTACCTGGCCTTTGATTCAAATCATCCGCTACAACACAAACTCGGGGTCATTAGAACGCTTCAACACCGAGCCCACCAGGTCCCCACAAGCTCGGAGGGAAAGAACAGAGAAACCAAACATGTTCACAGAGCACTTTCCAGATGTGGCTACCCCAAGTGGTCTTTTACTAAAGCCCAAAGGACGAGAAAGGCCAGAGACACAGTCCAACAGACAGAAGAAAGTAGGAGGAGAGGGGTGTCCTTACCGTATGTGGCGGGAGTTTCAGAGAAACTACAAAGAATCTTTAGGCAACACAAAATCCCTGTGTATTTCAAACCTTTCAACACGTTAAGACAGAAATTAGTGCATCCCAAAGACAAAACACCCAGACACAAACAGAGCAATGTGGTGTATTCAATTAAATGTAGTGAAGAGGAGTGCACTGACCACTACATTGGAGAAACCAAACAAACTCTACAGAAACGACTTTACCAACATCGTAGAGAAAACTCTAGTGGGCCACAGTCGGCTGTTCATCTCCACCTCAAGGCCTCCAACCACACGGTGGATGACACAGAGGTTAAAATTCTGGCTCGGGAGAAGAATTGGTTTGAGAGAGGGGTGAAAGAAGCCATTTTTGTGAGGAAACAAAAACCTTCTCTTAACAGAGGAGGAGGGTTAAGATTTGTTTTGCCTCGCATCTATGACGACATCCTAAAAACAACGCCCTAACTTGGGACAAGGTCAGTGACATGCTAATAAGTTAGGAGGGGTGAGACCAGCAGACAATAGGTCTGTGACATGCTAAGGAGTTAGGGTCGTTAGCCTCAGCAGGGTCGTTAGACCTGCTCCCCTTCTACATCAAGCAGACCTTAGATTGTTTATGAGTTAGTATCAGGATTAGGGTGTGGCTGACCACACCCATAGGTTATAAATCTCCAACGCGCGGTCCGAGAATTCATTCCCTGAAGAAGTCCGCTAGTTTGAGGACGAAACGTCGGGAAAACTTGCTAAGAAGTACAGATGATGGGTGAGAAACCTTCCTTTGCTTTGACTAATCCCTGTACGACTGAGAGCTTACACAAACTTCTCATAAACATGTGTTTTGTATGAGGCAGACAGACCGGCCCAAATATGGGCATCGGCCCTTTGGGCATTGCCCGGTACGCCCGATGGCCAGTCCAGCCCTGTACATGTTCGCTGGCATCCTTGAGCTTGGACTACAAATTCGAAGTGATGCACAGTAGAGGAGGGCTGGGCCGAAGTGTTTTGTTAGACGCCCATGCCCTTATATAGCAGTCTCGCTGCAAATACTGTGACGTAATAATTCCAAACACGTAATAGAGAATGGCAAAATCAGAACGGGTTGAAAAATCTTACCTAAACAGAATATGAAGTGTTCTCTGCAACCCATGAAGAGACTGATTTCAACTTTTTTGCACTTCTAGAGACTCCAACTACACAACATAAGGCATTTAAGACACAAAAAGTGCATTTTTCATGATATGTCCCCTTTAACAGAGTCTGTGATGATGACCGTCTTGCCTTTTGCACAAAGATTTGCCATTTAGAGAAACCCATTTTACAGAAACAATATGGTGAAACTGGCCTTCTCAATTTCTTGGCACTGCCTAAAAGGATTTTCAAATGTACGTGGGGTAAAATAGCTCTCATCAAAGTTGCTCTGCATACTATCAAAGTCACATTCGCAATGCCTGCACTTGTTGAATGCAAAACCAACACCAGATTTAAACCCTGAAAGGTCATGCTGAGCCAATGTATCACCACACACCGATATTACAGAACCATAAAGATTTGTTTCCCTATCTGCAATTTTCTCCAAGTATGAAGAAGTCTGTGCAGAATACTGCGCCGCTGCAACGAAGACACGTTTCTGAGTGTCTTCGTTTGTACCATGAATATGGCTCGGTCAGTGCTGTGGCCGCGTCCACTTTTCAGTCTCTCCCAGCCTTCACTGAAAGCTCCAGTGTCTGAGTGTAAAACACACACTTCGAACGCGGGGTTTTTCGGCGGACTTCAGCGCTTTGTAGTAAAATACGAGCACCTGTCACTGCCTTTGGCAAAAGCCTCTCACGAGCCGGACAAAAACACACACACACACACACACACACACACACAATGCAATTGTTGCATATGGAAGAATGCCTGAGATTTTTATTTTTATTTTTTTGTTCTGACATGGCTATAGCGAGAACACAGTGATCTCAACATGACCGCCTATGCTGGACAAGCTATGGAGCAAGGAAAAAGATTAACCAATAAGCTTACAGCAGAGGCATCCCGGCCCACCCCATGATTTGCATATCATTAAGAGAAATACGGAAATAAATAGAGAAATAAATAAATAAATAGAGAAAAAATAAATAGAGAAAAAAATAAATAGAGAAAAAAATAAAAAAAATGCAAAAATAAATAAATAGAGAAAAAAATAAATAAATAGAGAAATAAATTAAAAAATGCAAACATAAATAAATAGAGAAATAAATAAATAAATACAGAAATAAATAAATAAATACAGAAATAAATAAATAAATATAAAAATAAATACAGAAAGAGAAATAAATATATAAATGCAGAAATAAATGTATGAATAAATACAAAAATAAATAAATAAATATATAAATACAGAAATAAATAAATAAATAAATAAATACAGAAATAAATGCACTTATTCTCATAATTGCATGCATCTCTTTGCAAATTTTATCTTTTTTAAATGTATTTATTTATTTCTGTATATATTTATTGTTTTGGCTGCCACGGTCCTCCATAGTTGTGGTCAATGTGGCAAAGGGGTCAGCAAAGTCATAAAAGGCTGCAAGTGCTTCAGTACAGAGATGCTCGATCTTGTTCAAATGGTCATGTCTCTCAAAAGCAGTCCTCACTTTCTCTCGAGGGCAGGAGGGCACACTGGAACTGTTGAACCTCAGAAACTATGCTGTTCACATTTGCCTATATGGAGACAAATTAAAAATGTTGCAATCAAATTAACTAATACTTTGAAAAGAAAAAGGCAGCAAGTGTATTACCTGAGAGATGCTGCATCTTTCACTAACGTCAACAGTATAAGAAGCAGCTCGTGTGATTAAATCCTGTAAAAATGGGATGCAAAGTTAGCATGTGATAATGAACCCCATACACCTACTTACTATAGTGGATTTAAAAAGAAAAATAAAGAAAAAGTAATAGGAGGTACAGACTCTTTCAATATCCAATACCACTATAGTGTCAATGTATATCATGAAAGCACCTGTACATTCAAATTGTGTTGAATTACTTATAAATCAATATAATTCCCATTTACTCGTAATGAACACTTTTGTCATTGGTAGAATCATGATAAAGACTGTTTCACTGAATCACATTATGACTTTGTGATTTCAGGATTTAACTGTATGTTCCTGTTAATTCACAAACAAAAACAAAAACAGCATTATAATGTTCATTTTGTATTATTACAACATATGGCTGTTTGTGTTTCTAAATAGTTTCATTGAACAAAAAATTACAGTTTGATTTGTTTTACCTTAAAGAACCCAACTTTTCAATTATTTTTTTAACATCTTCAGTTTATACAAGAACATTGTTGAATTCTGTACTTCTAAAACATGCTTGTTTCAAAAGTATTGGCAACTAAAGCAGTTTAGATGTGTAAGAGGTACCTTTAACACTCATGGTTGCTCTCTAGCAAAAATTTCCCAGCATTCCAAAAATACAACAAGTTTATGTTAAATTACGGTAATAATACCATAAAATCACAATGTGAGTAATCACAGGGGGGGGGTTGGGCAGTGGTCCGCTGTGTCACAATACATAGTTCCCACATGACGTCACTACATACGGGGATTTGCCAACCCGGCGCCATTTGTGTTGGCATTCTGTGGGCAAAACAATAGAAAAAGAAGCTGAAACGTGTTAATGTCGTGATAAAGTTGAAAATGGTCGTCTCCTGCTGGGTCAAAGTTCAAATCGTGCCGGAGGTTCTGTTAAACTTGGATTTTACAGTATACCCATCATTAGACTTCATGAATGTGAGAAGACTAAGCTTTTGTCAGAACTACGACGGAGGTTATGGCTTGCGAAGATAAACAGGCAAGAAACTCCCTCAAAACACGCAAGAATATGCTCGGAGCACTTTGTGTCAGGTGCGTATCGTATCTTATAATGTGTTGACAGACGTAATTTACTCAGTACTAACTTGTGTATGCGGATATCTGGTAACTTGAGAGTTTCATTATTTAGATTACTTTATTATGAGGAGGATCGGTGTCGCGTCCGAGGCTCTCGAGGGCAACGTAAATGTATTAAATAGATAATAATAGTTCTATGGTGGGCTAAAACAATGTTCACAAACAGCATTGCTTCTGTAAAAAGATCTGTGTCATAAAATAAACTGCTCTTTACGCCTGGAAAAATCAGTTGCCCACCATTCACCAAAACATATGGTCAAAAACGCGGAAATAAACAATAACAGCAATCCAGAGTGTCCGTGTGGCATTAGCATTAATTAAATTAATTGTTAATATAATTAAAATAATTAAATGGAGCTCCAACTGGTATTAAATCTAAAGTTTTTGAGAAATGTTTGCATTGCTTGTTAATTTTTGCTGCATAATTTGATCAAATATGTAAAACATGTCCGTAGCACGTTAAACTGTGGTGCCATTGTATTAATATACAATTATTTGCTCAAAAGTTGCCCTTTTTTTCCAATTTGCGTTTGAATATCTACATTTATTCTCATTCTTCTGTTTAATGGAATGCACAAACACAGCAGCGTGCCATCAAAGATGGCGTCTCCGAGGAGGTCATGTGACATTCATTGGTCTGTGGGAACTATGTATATGGTCCCGAAATCTTCCTTGTTGCACGAAAACTCGATCTAAAATAAAATGACACGCCAGCACAAATCTGCACTACTTATTCTTCAAAAGGACGTATATCCCAATGCACTGCATGGATATGGATTGAATTTTCATAATGGATACAAAAATAAAGTGAGGTAATGCAGCTAACTCTATTCTCGAGGTCGGACATCCGGGAACTTGGACTCCCATAATGCACTGCGCGCGCATAGCAACGCGGCGAAGGGTAAAACAAACCAGCGCCCGCCATTAAGCAACACGAAGCGAAAGACAAACAAGCGTTACAAAACATGCCGAAAAACTGTTGTATTGTTGGTTGTACCAACAACAGCGTAAAAAGGAGTGACCTATCCTTTTACATGATCCCTAGCGATGCAACTGAGCCAGAAAGGAGAGAGAAATGGCTCCAGCTGGCTTGGAGCTACTCAGTGGGAATCTTTAGATTTTGTCACTTTGCTCCTTGAACAGGAAAGAAGAACAACAACCCCGCACACCCAGATTACACTCCGTCCATTATCCCGCAAGCAGTGCTGAAGGAATTGACTAAGAGTACCACACTTGATCGCTTCAAGAGAGCACAGAAAAGAAAAGGTAAGTTTGCTACCCACAGTACCCTATCGTTAACAGAAAAAAAACCCATCAAACTGTAGTGTGATCAACATGCATCTAGTTTGCTCCTAGATCAATGACAAAAAATTATCTGAATTTGTTTGACACAACACTTGAAATTTAAAACTAACAAATTGCAGTCGATTTTGTTTATGCAGACATATATATAGTATATTGCTCTTATTTTACACTGCAGTAAAACCGTACCTGCAGATAATGAGCTGCATTTCCAATGCACAGTTAAGAATTAAAAGATTCCATATTGCAATGAGGTTGTGTACAACAATTGATACAAGCACCTTGTGAAATAGAATGTTGTCCCCCATATGAAATACATAAATAAAAATTCCATGTTGATTTCTAATGACAAATTTGAAAAAGTAGTACTTGGGAGGTTAACTGCTACAAAAATGGTAATCTGTGTAAAAATACAGATTTTGCTAATAAATGTATTTTCCTTGAAAACAAAATTACCTCCTATATGAAAAAGTCATTGCATCTACAAAGTAACTAGTCATGCAGATTTTTGTACATAATGCCTAGCCTGGAAATTCTTGGTAAGATGGTATTTATAGTACAAAACTAGTCTACTGGTCGCTGCTTTCTAGTCATAGTCGACTATTATGACTTGTCGTCCCAATCCAACTCAATACTAAATATACTGCCGTTTAGTAACACCAGGAAGCCGAGTGAGTGAGTGGTTGGTGGTGGTCGGAGGGGCCGATGGCGTAGACTGGTCGCCTCGCTTCAGTCAGTCTACCCCAGGGCAGCTATGGCTATAATAGTTGCTTACCACCACCAAGTATGGAGTGAATGAATAGTGCAATGTTAAGCGTCTTTGAGTGTCCAGAAAAGCACTACATAAAACTGATGCATTATTATTATTATTATAAATATGAGGCCATGACTTAAAATTTCTGTGATCATTTGCAAAATATATACCTTTTATCTATTTTTTTCAGCACCATCCACTACTCTAGTATCACGAAAGGAAAGGAAGGTGAAGAAGCAACTGGAATTTGAGGAGACAAGTGTCCCAGAAGAGTTGCAACAAGAAGTGTCAACACCCTGCATGGAAATGCAAGACCTGCAGCAGACGGAATTAGGCATTGACAAAATCAGCGATGATTCGGTCTCCACCATCATAATACTAAATACACCTGAAACAAAAGAAAATGAAGAAAGGGAAATAATTTTATTTTTATACATTAACATATCACATCTAGGAGAGTGACAATTGACCAGAGCAAAAACACTGACAAATTGCAAGTAAATGATACAAATGTTTTCATGTCAATCTTCACGTCTTTTAGTATTTCTACTTATACAATGTCTAATAAACTATTTCTCATTAGAAATGTTAAAGTCTTGCTGTTGTCGTTAGACACTACATTCAATAAAATGTAATCTGATGACTGGTTATTGCAAAAAATAACCAGTCATAAAAAGTGTGAATAGAGGGTATGCCATTTTACTTTAAAATTTAAATAGAAATGTAATCTCAAATGAATGGACACATTGAGGGGCAAATCAAAGAATAACAAAATAATACCAATGCCATGCCACTGTTTTCTGTTGCTATGTTATGACATCGCTATGCATAATGGTCGGCAGCTCTACACCGATAAGCAACAATGAAATGCACTAGTTGTGTGGGGAATAAGTGGAATTTCTGCAGTTAGCCTTTTTTGGCTTTTGAAAAAAACTGTGTCCCTCACTTACACTGTACAAGCTGTGCCACTGACAGACTGAGCTCATTACAGCCACATTGTAACAGAATGCTTTTGAATGTCATAACATAGTTAATGTTATCGATGCTTGATGGGTATTTAAATATTACTACAAGTGTAGGACACATGGTATGTACACATGGTGTTCATACCAGGGGACTTGATGAGGTAATTGTATATGTCTGGATACTCGAGCCTGGGCCATGCCTTTGGGTTGTTTTCCCAGGACTCTGCTGGATGCCGATAGGGACAAGATTGTAAACCTACAAGCGACAGCTTTCTGTGGTACCTGGTCAATGCAGGCGCTAGGAGACTGTCAATATACTGATATGACATGCTGCAATAGAAGAAGATCTGTATTCATATAGTGCCTTTCACAGACATGTAGCTAGTCACAAAGCGCTTTACATGAGTGTTTACATTCACTCCATACATGTGGTATATACATCATCAGTGACATCAGCTGCAGGCAAGAGAAATAAGATTAAACTAAAACTGGCGATTATAAGTGTAAAACTACAACTGAAAAAGGTGGTCCTGTTGTGGCTTAAGGTGCAAGAACAAGAGGAATGACATTTGCGTTAATAAAATAAGGTTTATCTGATATTTCCAACAACAGTTAGACATTTCTTTATTGTTACTATGACAACAGCTACAATGGAAATAGATAGGAATTTAGATTCCTGCCTCCAGCTAAGCAAGCCCTGAATGTTTACACCACCAACATACATTCGCATACACAGATATCATTCATCAATAATTCAAAGTTGTCCGTTAGTATCCATAACTGACATAATCCACGGCAAAACATATGTAAATAGATACCTTTTGGATTCGCCTTCGGTTTGTTTTTACCTTGTTTACCCTTCAAACATGGCGGCGGTTGGTTGCTACGCAGGTCACATGATTCGTGACGTAACGCCGACCTTCTTCTTGATCGCCACAAGGTGGCAGGCTAAGTCCGCTTTAGCTCTGCCAGCGACTTAGACGCTCAGGTATAAGACTGCGTGCAAACCTGTCTAGCCCAGAGGTGCTATGTTGGCCAAATGGATAACATTAGAGACTGGGACCTGGAGAACCCAGGTTCGATTCTTGTCTGAGGCACATCTTTTGGTTGCTTGTGGCAAAATTGTTTTTTCATTAAACAATTATTATATAACATCTTGTCTTTAATGTCTGAAAAAATCGAGGTGAAAGGTTGAGGTTTCTATCGAGGTTTCTATTGAATGCTATTTCTTTCTTTATAATCTTTATCTTTATAATACGAATTGCATTAACGTATATATTTAAAATAATTATGTATTGTCTATAGAATTCTATGCGAATTCGAAAATAAAGACATTCTGAAAGCGATCTGCCTCTCGTGATTTTTTAGTGAGGTCTTCTTCTGGTATTTACTGTTTGGCTGAGCAAAGTTTTAATAGTATTGGTTGAAATAAATGCCATTTTCAAACACGGCGTGATGTAAATAAGAGAGAGAGCGAGAGAGAGACGCTGACGCATTTTGGCTCAGTGCGCTGGTGTGCAATCAATGGAATACATCACAATACTCATCAAACAAGATCCATTCAGTTTTATCATTGGAGGAAATGTTTATTAAATTAGCAATTGGCACCTTGACAAAACACTGGATATAGAAATCCTAACAATAGTAGGCTATCTTGGCCCCACGGGCCAAGACATCCCTTGGCCCGTGGGGATATCACATGCCAGTTGCCTCTCCCTTCAAGGCTATGACCTGGCCGAGATATTTGATTATATTTGATATTATTGGTAAAATAACATGTGGCGCAGAACTAAAAAAAGGTCTTGTTATGACTCTCAAATCATTAATGACAAAACAAAGACTAAAACGAGGATTTATATAGGGATGGCTTTGAACAATTGAGTCAGTGTCTCTGATCGTGTGAACCCCTGGTCTAGTGGTCTAAACTGTGCGCTTACGACGCAGGAACCTGGGTTCGATCCCGCGCTATGTATTTTTGTATTTATTGCATGTTATCACATTCTATGACAGATTGCTCTAAAAACGGTAAAAGATGAAGGTCAAGACGTTTTTTTTGCAGATTATAGCTTAAATGTAAAAATAATCATTTAAGACCACATGTACCCCAATTAAAATAATGTTAGTCTCTTTTTGATGTGGAACTTTTACATGTTTGTCTAAAAAATAGGGAATAAATAAAATTGAAAGGTGATATCCTCTTGAGCAAACCCTGATGTTGATACGCTGAAGAAATACGTTCCAACATCCATTCTTCCCACTCCTATTTTGGACATCAATTGCTTATTTATTTTGCATAAACTATGTATAATTACATTGCTTTTATTTTGCTTTTGTTTTTTTATCTCAAATGTCCAAATAATAATAATAAAAAAACATTAATCAAAACATTCATTCAGCATTAGCACGGCTGTCATGGCAATGTGAATGGAGACGGACAAACAACTGATAAAATAATTCCCTGTGTTTGCTGCTGGATTTGGTGTGAATCTGGCAACCAGTCAGGGAGAGTGGGAGAGGACTACAAAATATTGACTATGACTGCAGTACCACTTTTGGCCAGATTTTTACATATTGTTCCTTTAAGTCATCTTTTTTTTGAGAAAAGTGAAAAGTGTGATTTTTGTCTCTTTTCGGCCCTGTATATTACTGTGAAACTTCTGGGATTCGGCTGTTGACGGTAGTTTGTTGTCCCCTCCTCCCTCCTCCACAGGAGGCTTTAACATGTAAATGACAATGCTGTGAGCTATACAAATGCTAATCAACAAGTTCTAGTGTTAAGATGTGCGAGGCGAGCCTGGCCTGACTGCGCTCTCCTCCTCCTAAAAAAAGATTAGAACGCAACAGTTTAGTTAATAATGTGTGTATAAAAATAAAAAATATTGAAATTATGACTTTAAACAAAAAGTAGTCTTCTGTTCTCTAGATGTTACAGACAAGGCCCGCATCCTCCACCACCTGAAGAAGATGACAAAGTCTGGGATCGTGTCTTAAATTCAGACAGAAGACATGTTTTATTGTCGATGGTAGAGACAGCACGAACAACAAAATGCAAGTGTATTATACAGAGCGGAGGCATGGAGACCTCCAATCAGCAGCTTCCACGGTGCCATGTAGCTTGGCCTTCAGATAGACAAAACAAGGGAAAAGTACAGGCTTCTGCACATTGATAGAATGATGAGTTTAACTTTAACAAAAGTTGTTTAAAAGTGTTATGAAATCTCACATTCCCCCCTCTGGTCACACATTCACCTGTGACCATCAGGATCGATAAACAGCAACATAACATCATAACTCAATACTTTAAAAACTCAAACTCGGTACTTCACTCGGTACTTCAAAAAACTCAGAACTCGGAATACTTCAAAAACTCAGAAAACTCATAAAACATGTTCAGATCTTTCATAAAACTTGTCAACAATCTTCAGTAAAATACCAAACTTCATCAGTCGATGTGGTTCCAGATATTGCTTTGAAAACAGTCTCTCCCACTTCTCTGTGTTGGTTTCTTCAGGCTGCATTTGTGTCGAGCCATGAATTCTTCTGTGACGTGTCTTTCAATCACACGTTTCAGCTTCAGTGTCCAGATTCAGCAATTCAATTCAGTCCAAATTATGTCCAAATTGTGTAATCCAATTGTTCCAAATGATGTCCATGCAAAAGAGGACGATGGTGTTGTCCATGTCTCAGCAGCTCACAGCCGGAGTGGAATCAGGGGCTGTGCAGATTGTCCAAGTGTGCTGGTCCAGACGCATGGTTTCTCTTGAGGTTTCTCAGTTTTGGCTTTAAAAAAAAAACACATTTTTGTGTAAAAAAAAAGTAGTCTTCTGTTCTCTAGATGTTACAGACAATGCCCGCATTCTCCACCACCTGAAGAAGATGACAAAGTCTGGGATCGCGTCTTAAATTCAGACAGAAGACATGTTTTATTGTCGATGGTAGAGACAGCACGAACAACAGATACAACAGAATACAAGTGTATTATACAGAGCGGAGGCATGGAGACCTCCAATCAGCAGCTTCCACGTTGTGCATGTAGCTTGGCCTTCAGATAGACAAAACAAGGGAAAAGTACTGGCTTCTGCACATTGATAGAATGATGAGTTTAACTTTAACAAAAGTTGCTTAATACCATAGATGATACACACTATGCTAGGTTGGCTGCTAACATTTGCATGTATTGATTTGCAAATTTAGGTAATGACTTATAACAGCAGGGGCCTGGGGTGGGCTTTGTTTATTCGTGCGGGGGAGGGAGAGCTCCAAGAGAGTACTACAGTAGTCCACAGATACAGTACACATGTGGACAATGCAGAAGAGATGCCATGGCAGTGTGTCCCCTGAGAATGCACAGTATATATTTTGTAATCAGTTTGTGCATTTCTCAGAACAATTAGTGCAATCGGCAAAACCTCATGGATAACTTGCTAAAAAGTCACTTCCTCAAAATGAACTTAATTCCTCAAAAGAAAGTCTTCATGTCAATGAAACGGTCTGTGTCTGTGTCCTGACACCAGTGTTTATGAACAACAGTCAAATGATTTAGTCATGTTTTCATTGTGACTGTATTTAGTGAGATATATATGTATGTACTGTATGTCTTTCACATATTTACTGCATATGCTCTTTGCAATTCTACAGCATTGTGCAACAAAAATAGCACACATACAGTATTTACGTAGAACAAACATACATAACTCAATACTTAAACTCGGTACTTCACTCGGTACTTCAAAAAACTCAGAAAACTCTCATAAAACATTTTCAGATCTTTCATAAAACTTGTCAACAATCTTCAGTAAAATACCAAACTTCATCAGTCAATGGTTCTCAGATATTGCTTTGAAAACAGTCTCTCCCACTTCTCCGTGTTGATTTCTTCAGGCTGCATTTGTGTCAAGCCATGAATTCTTCTGTGACGTGTCTTTCAATCGCACGTTTCAGCTTTAGTGTCCAGATTCAGTAATTCAATTCAGTCCAAATTATGTCCAAATTCAGAAATCCAGATTGTTCCAAATGATGTCCAAATTCAGAAATCCAGATTGTTCCAAATGATGTCCAAATTTTGTAATCCAATTGTTCCAAGCTGTTTGAGTCAAATAACGTTCAGCGTTATATTACCAATAGTTTCTCTTTCCATAACGATATTCTCTCTTTTTGGAAAGATCACCAACGTGATGCAAAAGTTTACGTTATACACTGAAAAAAATCGTGATTAACATTTACTTAAAAAAATCCTCGTAAGTATTTGCACGAAGATATAATTAAAGATTACTACTATAAATCAAGTAAAACTTTTTATTTCATCAAGTATAATCTGAATGTTATTTGTAAGTAAACCTTACTTAACAAATGTGATTTTTTTTACTTGATCACATAAAATAATCAAGTAAGGTTTATGTGATTTTTTTTAGGTTATTTATGTGTGAAATAGATATACTGAGTAACCATTATGTGTACAGATCATTTACAATAATGGATAACTTGAATAAATGTTATTTATATTTTATCAGTATATTTCATATCATTGCAATAATACTTATTAAGTACTATATGTGTGTAACAATTACATTATTATTGAATTAATAAGAAAAAACAATATGCAAATATCAACATTTAACAACCTGTTTTATTGACAAACTTTTAAGTTCACACATCAACAATGAAAACTAAAAGATGAACTAAAGCTGACCTTAAAAGCAGAACACATGACAACAGAAAACTTAATTATCACAAAAAGGATGCAATGGGAATGGTATAGAGATAGGCCATTGATTTTCTATAATTAAATGTCATTAGCTTAGATGAGATGATGCACCTGCCTGGTCTTTGAGCCTCTGTTCAGCTAAAGACCAGGATGTTGTAGCATTAGCCTCTCGCAGTAAATCTCAATGGCTCCAGACCGAGGTAATTTTAGAAGTGGCCGAGCTCTTTCACATTTTCCCTAATTAAAAACACTGTTACATGAGGAGTTACTAGATTCAAGAATAGTCAATTAATTTAACATGTCCATGTTTTAATGACTAATTTTCATATTCTAGTCTAAGCTAGAGTCTAAGCTAAAGTAACAACATCAAATTATATAAAATCTGTGGCCTTTTCTCTTATGCTGAACAAAATTGCTTCTCTTATGTTTTGGACAGTAGCTTGACTTTCAGTGTTTGTATTTTCGGGGATGGCTTAAATGCATCTAAATGTAAGAAAATCTTCTGAAATACTTCGAAGGTGTATCGTAGTGTTGTAGGATAAGCAAGATTGAGGGAATATATTAGACCCATTAGCAGTGCACATGCCTTTGCAGTATTTCCACATCCAGTCACAATCTCCTTGCTGTCGAGAACAATAGAGACATCCACAGGTTCTTCATCAGAGGAAGAACAAACGACCAGGATCTTCATTTTGTGCCGGTGTTCTGCCGAGTTGTAACGCTCTGCCAAAAAGTGACGCTTATGTAATGCTCAGCTGTTAATGATGTAATGCAAACCTGCGCGCATGCGCGTCTCACGGCAGCCGAAACAAACCAAGATGGCGGACAGAAAGTCCGTGAATTCCTTTAAAAGTTATAATACGAACGAAATAAGACACGAATGTCACTTTTAATGCAATTTGAGGCGAGATGTTGATGGTTCCGTGTTGGCACATGTGGGTTTTAAGAGTCAAACTTTCGGGTAAAGTTTAGTTTAAGCAGTCAACTGCACCTATGAAACCACTATGCTTATGTTATGATAGCAGTCCTGGCAGCTGACGTAGGCTGATGAAGCGTCCTGTGGCAACTCTACAGCTTACAACTGGATGAATGTTGATAATGGAAATAATAAATTTAATTTAATGCAGCGATCACCTGCAGCAGCACAGCTTGTGGACTGCACACTTTTCTGTCAGTTCAGTTAATAATTTTCATGGGATGAATTCGAAGTTGCAAAAAAAAAAATATGGCCATTTGGATATATAGTGCAACTTTTACTGTCAAGACTCTGCTGCAGCTGATCCATGACAACAACCACAGGATTATTATCACCAGTAACCACAGAGATTACATGCCATGGCCATGTTGTCCTTTGAAATGTAATTCATTCGTGGATTGATGAATTTTGACTAGTTTCCCAGATGAAAGATCGGGTGCATCCTTTCTATTAAAGAAATGAACAACACTGGTGAGTAACATTTAAATTGGAACCAATCAAAGGTTTTTTCATGGGTTTTATGTTAGGTTGTGCATAAAAAATGGGCTGTGGTATTGAATTGAATTTGTGTAGATTTTCCTGCTGAAGGATGTAAAGTTCCCGCATTGATGTCAAGCTTTAAATACAAGAGAAAACACGTTTGTAGTTTTTTTGTGTGGATCAATCAAGTCTGTAGGCTGTAAACTAAGTGTATTTTTAGAAATGTAGGAATTGTATTGACTTTGATTGGTTAGGCCCAACCAGGGACAGGAGTTGTGAATTGGCATCTGCTATAAACTACATTCATCACATCAGCTGCAAGCTTTGTTTATGACTGTGTCTGCATTGTCCCTGTCAAATAAATATATTGATAATGTTGAAAGAGCGTGGAGACTTCATTTTCAGAAATCAATTCATTTAACAAATATCAGGCACATCCAAAGCACACAATACATTGTATATCTTTCAAAACACAAATCTGAGAGGAACACTTAAACACATGAAATGCAAAACAACACAGAACCATTGATCCATAAGGAGAAAAAAATGTCCATACATGTTGTAGAATGATAAAGTGTCCTGGATCATCACCAGTCCTTTTGTTAGACACTTAACTGTCTAACAGACCCTCCTACATCGGCAAGGAAAAACTCTAAAACCCAGTGGGAAAAAAGTGAGAAACCTTGAGGGAGACCACATTGAGAAAGGGATCCGCTCCTCACGGACGGACAGGCTTTAGATCCAGAACCTAAGCTACAGAACATGGACCAGGGCGCAGGGCGGGACTGGGGCAGCAGAACGAGGACTGAGGCAGCTCCCAGGCAGGGGTGCAGCCCACGAGTCGGGCTGAAGGAGGACAGTCAGCAGGTGCAAATGGTCTCGTCGTCACACCATGAAACAGACAAAGGGACAAAACATTTCAGTACACTACGCAAACAGCAAATTACAATAATTAACATACGTGTCCAATTCCACAGGAGTCTCAGATTTGTGGAGTTGGTTAGCTGGTGCTCGGGACGACTGGGAGCCAGGTCATTCCTGCATGTGATGTGCTCAGGATACGCGAAGAGTTCACAGATCCTGAAGGCCAGTGCGTTGGCTTTCTGTCCTGGTCAGCCTCTGTAATAATATATTATTAAGTTATTGTACTGTAATGTTTGTACAGTATTATTTCTTTACCAAGTGTTGGCTTTGCTGTTTGCTTTCCTTTGTTGTACTTTGGGTTGGAACTTTGAATAAAGACTGCCCCTTTGAAGAATCTTGCCCACGTTTGACATTTTCATTCAAGTGCATTCCTGCCCAAAAAAGCCTGCAAAAAAAAGTTTCAATGTTAACAGGATTTGTATTCTTAATTATTACAAAGAATAACGCTTCAGCTGTGATGTCTGGTGCTCGGAGACGGGTTTCTGCACATCTTTAGGCAATCAGTTGTTCATTTAGCTCTTCTTTGTACAATGGGGCATACCCTGAGAAAACAATGAATTTGGTTACAAGAGAAATGTTTTGACTTGCGTGTGACAATCAGTGACACTATAGTCCGCTTCAAGACTTTTTCCATGTAAAAACTCCCTCCTACCTCATTGCTCTAAGGAAACACAAAAGTTTTAATTTATAATGAAAATACAATAAATTGTAATATTTACTACTAGACATACCTGTTCTGTTTGTATGTCAAGCGCCTTCTCACTCTCAAGTTCCATTGGTGTGTAGCTGTCACATTTGGCAGTGTCCTAAAAGCATTGGAAAAACGTTAGATGCAAAGTAACAAATATTACTGACATTACTATCCCTACCTGGTGAATCTGCTATTTTTCCCTTCTTCAAATCCTCCAAAAGCCTCTTGATTTTTCCTCCACTTGTTTTTGATTGGTGGGTCAAGAAAGTGCCATGATTGTCTCCTAAATAAAATAAGGTATAATTTGTCCCACAGTGGGAAAATGTGATTGTTACAGTATTTACTTACTACTTATTTACAGACGAGATGACATGTACAGGCTCAGCAGTTCTCACAGTACAGTCTGACAGCGGCAGGAAGGAAAGACCTGTGCAACCTCTTCTTCACACATAGAGGATGAATAGCTCTCACTGAAGCTGCTCTCCAGAGCAGAGTGTCCTGCAGGGGGTGACAGTCATGGTCCCCCACCTGCTGCACTGGGAACAGCCCATGACTGAGCTGAACTTACTGATGACCTTGTCCAGCTTCTTCCCCCTCTGTGTAACCCAACAATTGAACGAATGGAACTTACAGGATAATCTACAGGCACCTCTGAGGGGAACACAGCCTCCCGCCCATACATCAACTGGAATGGGGTGTGTTTGGTTGAGATGTGCACCTTTGACCTCAAAGAGAACAGTGTGGCATCAAGGAATGTGTCCCAGTTGTTCTGCTGCTCATTCACCAACTTCATCAAAGCTCTGAGAAAGACATTCCGAACATTGTTTAAATGGGGGAAATTAAAACATGTAGGGTTTGCCATCAGTCATATATTTAATGTGTGCTTCACATAATTAAATTATACATATCTTTCTTGCCTCTTGATGTTGTGGTTGGTCTTTTCGTCCAACCCATTAGTCTGTGGGTGGTACGCAGCGGTGACGCTTCTCTCAATGCCCAGCAGAGAGCACAGAGAATCATTGAGCTAAAACAATGAAAATTAAATGAATAAGAAAGTATGAACAAAAAAAAGTAACAACTACAAAAAGCAATATTCACCTCATTTACAAAATCCCGCCCTTGATCAGACAGGATCCGTTTCGGGCACCCATGCCTGTATATTATAGAGCAAAGTCTTTGCCCAACCTCCGCAGCCGTCTTGGTTTTCAATGGGAAAGCCTCTACCCACTTTGAAAAATAATCAGTGGCTGTAAATATGTACTGATAGCCATCAGTAGTTTTGGGGAAGGGCCCAGTTAGGTCAATCCCCAGCAGCTCCCAAACAGCAGACACCTAACATGCCAACAGGATTGTAATGCATAAATGTACATTGGTGGTTGAATAGTAACAATACAATTACCTTTATTGTTTGGAGTGGTGCAACTGTACCCAGAGTCTTTCCCTCACGTTGACATTGGTCACACTCAGCAATCTTAAAACGAACAGGCTTTAGGGAAGGGAATTGTACAGACAAATAATATCACATACCCAATTGTCAATCATCACAGTCATGCCACGCCAGTAAAACCTGGAACAAATGGCATGTCGGGTTTTTTTCATCCCAGTGTGGCCTCCCATGGGCGTAGCATGAAACTCTTGAAATAGTTTCTGCGCCTCATGTCTGGTTTTAATGGCTCTTCTTTTGCCATAGAACAGCTCACCATCTATAAAAAAATAATTTATATGAAAACAACAGAAGAAGAATAAGACATGTATAACCATACTAGCAAATGCATTATTACCCTTTACTGTAAACTTAAGGGAGTACTTCCTCCAGTTGTCTCTTTGAAATTTATTCATTCCCTCAGGATAAATGTTCTCTGTGAGGAGGAGAAACATTTCATCCCATTTATGCTCCATTTTGATTATTAATCAAAAGTAGATGTAAATGAGGAAGTGAACAAAAAGTGCAAGGATGGGTCTGGGGAGAGAAAGAGAAAACGTTGTTACATGACTACCAAATAATAACATCAAAAACAGATCAAAACCCACACTAAAATATCTTACTTGAAAAATGATGGAAATCTCTGAATTTGTATAAGTATTGAATTCCTTTCACCATTAGATATCGAAAGATAAAGGCTCAAGGATGGGTCTGGGGAGAAAAAGGGAAGACGTTGTTAAATGACTACCAAGTAATAACGTCAAATACTGTTTGAAAAAAACCCACACAAAATTATCATATTTAAATTATGGAAATCTCTGACTTTGTATTGGTATTAAATTACTTTCACCATTAGAAATCAAGAGATAAGACCATATGTAAAATTATTAATAATGAGGCTACATGCATGAGAACCCACACACATAAATGAAAAGTAATTTCTCTTTTCTACTAGTAAATAATGTTACTATCTTTCCACGAGCAAATATGAGAAACTTAATACATTTCTGGAGGGATTATGACCACGTATTCATTCATGCATTACGCGTGTACGTAACATTTTCCCCAAAATCTAATTTCGAACCCAGGAGTTGGTACAAAGTTGAATAAGTAATTTCATATTGTATAGAATTTAGTGCTTGCACCAGGTAAGTGCTTGCACCATTAAGTGCTTGCACCATTAAGTGCTTGCACCATTAAGTGCTTGCACCATTAAGTCCAAATCAACGCGCTCGGTTGCTTCAAGGAAAACGCGGTCAAACTTATGGGTCAAACTTAATAATATCCCTATGCATGCACTTCACTGAAAAAGTACTATATATTTAAAATGAATCACTGTTGGTAGCGTTACATAGCATGTTGGTCCATCTCACACGCCAGCTGTAAACGACTTTTACTAAAAAGTCGTTTACACAGCGTTTGTTTCACTACATATCGATGTATCTAAGCCCCTATCAAATCACAGGATGAATTTTGCTGATAGAACGTTAAAACAATCGAAATATATGCCATTTGAAAACGGAGAGCCATACTCACGTGTGTTTTCAGCTTCGGGTAGAAGAGAAAACAAGTCTGATTTAAATACCCGCCCCCCTGTGTGCTTGTTTCGTGTCAATGGCCGGGTCGCCCGAAAAGTTAATTAAATTCAGTCTTGTAATAAAAATAAAACCCCCTTTAGGTTATAAACCGGGCTGATTACTATGAATTCAAAGGTCAAATAAAGTATATATATCAAACCCGGTGAGCTTAGTGCCTTGTGGTTAAGGGTACAAGCCTAAACAACAGTCCCAATGCCAACCTGAGATTTTGGAATATTATCATTATTCATGAGATGTCCCTAAATTCCTCAGTCCACAAATAATAACAATAAAAAAGAGATAAATGGAGCAATAAGTTTCTGGTATGTTTATAGCGGCTTGCAGAGAAATTGCCTCTGTATCAAGGTGAACGGCTATTTAATGTAGTCCCTAATTTAGCCTCTCCTTTCAACATTAGCAGTCCCTTCTTCCTTCACTCATCTTTAAGCAGCGAGCGTGGAGTTGGTCCCCGTCAATCAGGAGGTTTGGACACAAGACAAACGTGCGGCTGTCGAGTGTAACACAACATAAATATCATGTCAAACAGCCAATAGCTAAAGTCTATAGTGAATTAAACTTTTCGAGGGGTGTACTTAACAGACATAAATTACCATCATAATGGAACCATGCAGGTGGAGAATTATAAACTTTTTCTACAAGCACCGTGAATCACACTTGGGAACAATGCCATCTTTTGCTTTATTACAGCTATCTTCTCACTTCGTAGATATATTGACGGCGCTATTGAGCAAGTGGTGAAAAGGAGGTACTGCACCCTAAAACTCCCCAGAAAAGGTGACGGCGCTCTTGCGCAAGTGGTGAAAGATGTTACTGTCCGGTATTTTCAAAGAGTTTTGAATATGTAAAGAGTTTAGCTTCCTGTTGACCCTGTGTGTGTGTGATAGAGTAAATGCTTCACAGTAGTCCAAAAGTGAATTATGATCACGGTTATAACTAGCACATGTTTATTCCTAAACAAACAGTTTAGTAATGACAGTCAATAAAGCAAATTAATCCTACAGGTCCTCCCTTTGAACTGACACTTAGTGTATGTGTGTGAGAGCCTTATCATATGACGGTTTTGGAGGAGTACGAACAACAAATCAGAATGGTGGTAGGGATGGACCTGCCCCAACGCCTATCAACGTATAACAAACAGTGTAGGCGAATCATGATGAAGGAGCGTGGGAGGACTATAAAGAATCACTAGAGTGAAGCAGATCCCTTTCTCAATACTTTTTTTTTTTCATATGAGTTTTTCCTTGCTGATCCAGGATGGGTTTGTTACACAGTTTTATTGAGACGACAAGAAGGACTGGTGGTGATGTAGCCAGGACACTTTTATTATTCTACAACAGTAGTCGGCTATAGTCTTTATGTGTTTTTAACTGCTGATTCCTCCGATCTGTGTTGGTGATTTTCAGTAGTTTGTAAGTCCTCTGAATGACTATAGTTGTGATTTAGGGCTAATAACAAGACATAAATGTGTATTGTATTGTATAGGTGTTTTTTTATTTTTTCTGTAACAATAGGTACTGGGCATCCAAACACTGAAGAGCGACACTTAGGGGTGTGTGTGTGTGTATGTGTGATAACCCTTATCCATGGCCCAGAGTGTTGCACATAAAAACAAAAGGGGAAGTTGTTATTTTCCAACTGGTACAACCGTATGAACATCCGTGTGAAACTCACCTGATACAAAGGTTCCGTGGTAGCAAAAACACATATATTTTTAGTCGCGTTATCATCGTAAATTAATGCTTTATAATCCTAACCCTATTCATAAGTAGTAGTCTCCTATATCATTTAATTGTCCAATACAATAAAAATAAGAACCCTATATACAATATGTACACTGTTTGAAACCAGAGTAGTGTAATGTGAAACTAGGGTCCCTTGTACAGGTTTTTCTTTACGCCGAGATCAAATTATTTAAAGCGTAACATCTCATCAATATACAATTGACTAGCTTGTTAACCATAAATAGTCATCTTAAAGACTGATTAAACAACCAATATTACATAACCATAAACATTATGTACAACATTTTATCCTAAACACAAACCAGTAATTAAACATTATGAACTACATTTTACCAAAACACAAACCAATTAATTAAAATCCAGATTTTCTTATTCTGTAACACTCTCGTCATTTATTGAGTATAGAGTAGTTTTGTTGATTCTTAAAAACCAAGATTTTGTATTTTGACTACTTTAAAATGTCTTTTGTTAAGTGTTGATTCCTTCCAGAGAACCATTCAATCCCATACTCTTAGGTTCTGAATCTAGTTTTTATTTAAAGATATCAGTTACAGATTGTACGACTTTGTCTTTTTTCCAAAGTTCTCGTAGATGTTTTCTGCTAATGTTTTGCAATTTACCTTTACAATGTAGAGGATGAAATAGTATACTCCACTATAACATATAATTTAAAACACCAAGGACTCAAAAAACAGGATTTGATGAATCTCGATATATTTTCCTTCTGGTCTTTTTTTAACAAATATGCTGTGTTAAACGATGTCTCCAAAAATTTTGACAACCATAAGTGTGGTCGGTATAATCTTTCTAGTAATCTAAGGTCAGTAATGCTGACGTTGGGTTTCGTAGATGTTTTCGCTAAGTGTTTCAAATTACCGTAATACAATGTATGATAAAAAGTATAAGCCACTAAAACATACAATTTTAACACCAAGCACTCAAAAACCGGATTTGCTGAATCACGATATATTTTCCTTCTGGTCATTTTATGTAAAATACTATAGTAGTGTGTGTGAGTTTAAACGGTGTCTCCAAATGAGACAACATAGGTGAGTCGGTAAATCATTGTATTAACTATGGTCAAGTAAAATGCTGAGTGGTTGGAAGTGTAAAACACCAAGTGATTTTGGCCGTCTAAGTCTTATCGATACACTATTTAATAATTTTTTCTTTAGCATTGAATATCATGGTAATCGTGTATCTTTGTTTAGGGAGCAAAACATTTGAACCAACCAGATTTTTATTATGACAAGTTCTGTATGTTTATTACTTTTGATAACCTCACCAAACATTTTTTACCACAACAAAATAATGCTGATAGCACCAGCATATATGATTATTTTGTAATATAGTGTCCCATGATTTACAAGATGAAAGACTTAATTCAATCATTTATAAGTTTTAAAAATGCAACACTTCTAAATGCTATGTAATAATTTAAATTTAAAAAAAACAAAGATTCCTTTTTTCCATGGGGAAATGAAGACAGGGGAGAAATCCGAGGGCACTCTGATAAAAAGTCCTTTAACAGAGAAGGGCCACGTGTTTGGAACCGCAGCGCCTTCATCACCCATGAGAAAATAAGAATATATTTGGTTTGTTGTGCTAAAATATAAGGGGAAACAAAGTAAGACATCTTCTCTATAAAACACAGTTTCCTGTCCGAGCAGAGTAAGCGCTCTTGTTTAGGTTTGTTTTTTGTAAAATTCTTTTGGGTCAATTGTTGACCCCTTAGGCAAACTTTCGGCTTTGTAAGTAAAATTTATTCTCATAACCATATGTTAGGACCCCAAAGTTTTTAATCTTACAGCAAAGTGTTAAATTTGGGCTATATCTGATAGCAAAGCGCTGTACGCCATTTTCGTGTGTATAGCCGCGATAGTTTTTCTGTTGTTTCAGTTACTGTGATTTTGGTATTTTGATTTTTAAGGATCAATGAACCAGACGCGAGAGATCTCTTATGAAACAAGAAAAGTAAACCGTGTCTACAGAGTTTCTTTCCACAGAAGGAGGAATATAGTTAAAAGTCCCTGTAAAAGTCCTCACACATACAATAGGTATGAATATAATAACTGAGTGAATGGACGGTGATGGTGTGACCTTGGTCTCTAAAAATTTGCTATATAAATTAAGATTATTTTCTTCTTAACACGCACTTCACACTTCAACACTAATGGTGCTTTCAGACCGGATCATGCGTTGCGTCGGCTTTCAATGCAAAGTCTATGGTGACGAGCGTTCGAGTGTCACAACGCACAACCTCTCGGCACGCACGCACAGACTGTTCAGTAGAGACGCACGGACTTGGCGGGAAAGTCAAAGGGGAGGAGCAGGAGCGAAAAATCGACGCCCACAGGAGATGGATTCTGCTCATCCTTTCCTTGGGACGTTCGTGCGACAACCAATCAGAGAGCTGCAAAGTGGTCACGGGGACATTAGCGGACTGAGCGAGCAGACTGAAAATACTCATAAACAGCCAAAACAGGACCCACACCAGGCTTCACCAGAACTCAATCCAGGGTTGACAATGGGGGACTCTGTGCTTGTCATGCGTTGTCATGCTCTCGTGACCTTATGCAACTGCTTTGAGTGTGTTTGCCGATGCGGAAATACCGTTTCATAATACAATAAACATATGGCGCACCTCCGTGAACACATACTGCTGTTATATAAAGCCCGTGGAAGGTCTCTGAACACAGACACGCTGAAAAGCTGCATATTGGAGAAGATCTGTACACAAGAAGCCGCTAGCTAAACTCTTTTAGCATCGTAGCCTGCCGGCTACTTCCGGCACTTCCGGTGCGCGTCAGGACATCTCGATCTGAAGACCCCTGCGCCTGAAAACTAGAGAATGCGCGGCTGGTGAGCAGGGCTTCACCGTTTCAGTGTTGGCGGTCTGAAAGCACCATACCACGGAAAACACTCTTAACTAATAAACTAGTGTATCCGTTACCCTTCTCTCCATAATCTTTTGGCCCGTATGATCCCAGACTCTAGTTTACCTGGTTGGAGAATAGATGCCACCGTAGCTTGTCTCCATGGTGCTGGCAACTGTTCTGCTTCCCAAATATTATTTATTAATGCCAATATCCTCTTTTTTTCCCATCAAATTCCTTAAAAATCTCATGCCCTAATCCAGCCTATCCTGGCACTGTTTTATTGCACTCTGTAGCACCTTTAAGGTGAAAAACCTCCAATGAAGGACAGAAAATTAACAAGGTCATCATTTTCTGTACTAATATTAAGTTTGAATTTTTCCTCAGCTGGATTCCTTCAGCCCCTAAACAATCAATGCAGTGATTTTTTTTTTTTTATATAGCATATGTGTGCATTAGAATAAGTCACCCACAAAACAAGAGCTCCCACGGTGGTTGGTGACTATGCTTTGCAGCAACAAGGTCCTGGGTTTGATTCCATCTTCAGGACTGCTTTGTGTGGCGTTTGCATGTACAATAGTTGGAAATTAGCCCAAGACTACAATCCGTTGAGGTGTGTTCATTAATATACTGTACACTGTCCCAACCAAATAAACAAATACGTCTGGCATAATTTGATTTAAAGAGTCACTATTTGTGCAAACACAGATTTAAAAAAATATATAATCTGTTATTATTATAAAGTCACTTGCTTTGCCCAAATAATCTCAACAAGGAATGCAAAATAAAGATTTTGTAAAATAATGTGATGATCAGAGAATGGAGTAAGGTAAGCAGGAGTAGGGTAAGACCATAAAGTGAACATCAAGGTTAAAATAAAATTAAAAAAATAAAGGAAAAAACACAAATCAAAACATATGGAGGACCAAAACTGTCAAATTTATAAATAAATGAATAAATAAATAAATAAATAAATGTCACATTCTGCCAATAATTATTAAGATAACACAACAAATCATGCGATTTAATACATAGTATTATTATAGGTTAGATTGGTTTCAAACAAAATAATAAAGATTTATTATTTTCCTGTTTGTTCTAAGGTCAAGATTAAAATAAATATATTTTTATTATTTATCTGCTGTTTTGTGCCCAAAGAAATAATAAAATCTCATTTTTTTCTTTACCATTGTATTTATTTTCTTTATATTTTTATTTTTTATTGATGTTTTATTATTTCACGATACATTATTCCTTTCTTGTGTCTTGAAAATTAAATGCAAATCAAGGGGGCGGAGCTACAGAAAGTTAGACCAAAGCAGTCTATCATCAGAGATCGGCTGCATACATACATTTCCTTGATATCTCTCCATTCCCCACAGTGTGAGGTCTGACCCACAGAGAGGAGGTCTGACCTACAGAGAGGAGGTCTGACCCAGAGAGAGGAGGTCTGACCTACAGAGAGGAGGTCTGACCCAGAGAGAGGAGGTCTAACCCATAGAGAGGATGTCTGACCTACAGAGAGGATGTCTGACCCAGAGAGAGGAGGTATAACCCATAGAGAGGATGTCTGACCTACAGAGAGGATGTCTGACCTACAGAGAGGAGGTCTGACCCAGAGAGAGGAGGTCTAACCCCTAGAGAGGAGGTCTAACCCCTAGAGAGGAGGTCTAACCCCTAGAGAGGAGGTCTGACCTACAGAGAGGAGGTCTGACCCAGAGAGAGGAGGTATAACCCATAGAGAGGATGTCTGACCTACAGAGAGGATGTCTGACCTACAGAGAGGAGGTCTGACCCAGAGAGAGGAGGTCTAACCCCTAGAGAGGAGGTCTAACCCCTAGAGAGGAGGTCTGACCTACAGAGAGGAGGTCTGACCCATAGAGAGGAGGTCTGACCCATAGAGAGGAGGTCTGACCTACAGAGAGGAGGTCTGACCTACAGAGAGGAGGTCTGACCCATAGAGAGGAGGTCTGACCTACAGAGAGGAGGTCTGACCCAGAGAGAGGAGATCTGACCTACAGAGAGGTCTGACTCACACTTTTTGATGGATTAACCCATAAATGTTAATGAGTTCCTGCCATTTATGTGCAAAAACCACAATGTGAAAATTATCATAACAAGACTGTAACTAAAGACAAATCTTCCAAAAATGTTTGCAGCCCACCATCTTGTCTGTGTGCCATAACTGCGAGCCTGCTATTGTGACATACCATGCCCTCTGCTGGATTTCAATGAATGATATAATATAATTTTTTATTCATTTTTTTAGGTTCATACAGGATTCAGTTATTTGACATAAATACATAGATACATATTTCTTCTTCACCTCTATAGAGACCTGAAATAGAGTGGGAAGAGTCTATCTTATCTTAAGAAGTAAGACTTATGAACTTCTAAGTACACATACATTCACTTAAAGTGGACATATCGTGTTTTCAAATAATTGATTTTTACATCTAAATCATTAATTTGTGGCCTATATAAAGCGTAACTGCAATGCCCCCCCCCCATCCCCATCCACATCCCCATCCAGATCCCCATCCAGGTGACACAGGTTCAACTCCACCCCGAGCGGCCATTTTTGTAGTTTCTAAGCACAGATACAATTATCTCATCGAAACTTCTCATTACATCGCAAACATGAAGCAGTCCTTCCTCATTGACTGAAAGTAGGGCTGGGCGATATGGCAAAAAAGTGAAATCTCGATTTTATTTCTTGCTTTGGACAATTTCGATTTTAAATCGATTTTTGTTAAAGTCACCAAAGACAGACTTTGCCCTAAAAAATCTTTTTTAATCTTTCCGCTCAATAAAAGTTTCAAAAATTTTTTTTATTTGTTTCCCCAAATACACATTACAAAAGTCTTGTACAGACTGTGCTGATATTGCAAATAAAATTCATGTGCCGCTAGAACTCTCACGATATCCTCCTTCGATTTCACGATTTTCACCTTTTTCACAAATTTGATTTTTTTCATAAGCCGATTAATTGCCTAAATTCGATTTATTGCCCAGAACTAACTGAAAGCAAATGTTAATTTTCATTCTTAGTCCAGTCTTATTATCGACTCTTCTCTTTTTAGCTTTGGGATCCATGCGCACAGTCTATGATGCTCACACGCCGTTTTTCCTTCTACAGAAGGAAAAAGACGCATGCGCCTCCGGAGCCGCAGGTTGCCGACTTCCTTGTTTAAGAGAAAACACCGTAATACAGGGAATATTTTTTCGCAACACTGAACACAGTGTTGCTCTCTACGCAGACAATGTCCTTCTGTTTGTTTCACATGAGTAAGACAGTCCCAATTATTATAGAGTTGATTAGTGCTTTTAGTAAAACATAGGGTTATACAATTAATAAATCAACATCTCTTCTATTGCTTAATGAGAGAGAATCTAAAAAATTCAATTCACAAGCTATAACTTTTAAAGTAATGGATCACTTTATATACATAGGTATCTAAATTAAGCGTACGTTAAATTTCTTTATTAAAAATACATAAAACATAGTATTTTAAAATTTCTTCAGCTTAGAGGCTTCAGCAGATCTAATCAAGATAGTTTAACTAAACCTCAGAAAAGTAAAATAGTTTGAGCAGAATATCTGAATTCAACTGACAATTCTGATTTAAGATTGAAGGCATGGAATGAGGATTAAGAAACAAATATTGTAAAAGAGGATTGGGAATCAGCAAAAACACATATTAGTGCAACAGTCTCCTACAATCCAAGTGGCTCCTGAGAACGAATGAGACATCAGAAAAATTGAATAGTTATAATGGAAATGTACCTGATGTATGTACTAGGTGCTAAAGGAGTAAATGTACCTGATGTATGAACTAGGTGCTAAAGGAGTAAATGTACCTGATGTATGAACTAGGTGCTAAAGGGAGTAAATGTACCTGATGTATGAACTAGGTGCTAAAGGGAGTAAATGTACTGATGTATGAACTAGGTGCTAAAGGGAGTAAATGTACTGATGTATGAACTAGGTGCTAAAGGAGTAAATGTACTGATGTATGAACTAGGTGCTAAAGGAGTAAATGTACCTGATGTATGAACTAGGTGCTAAAGGGAGTAAATGTACCTGATGTATGAACTAGGTGCTAAAGGGAGTAAATGTACTGATGTATGAACTAGGTGCTAAAGGGAGTAAATGTACTGATGTATGAACTAGGTGCTAAAGGAGTAAATGTACCTGATGTATGAACTAGGTGCTAAAGGAGTAAATGTACCTGATGTATGAACTAGGTGCTAAAGGAGTAAATGTACTGATGTATGAACTAGGTGCTAAAGGGAGTAAATGTACCTGATGTATGAACTAGGTGCTAAAGGGAGTAAATGTACCTGATGTATGAACTAGGTGCTAAAGGAGTAAATGTACTGATGTATGTACTAGGTGCTAAAGGAGTAAATGTACCTGATGTATGAACTAGGTGCTAAAGGAGTAAATGTACCTGATGTATGAACTAGGTGCTAAAGGGAGTAAATGTACTGATGTATGAACTAGGTGCTAAAGGAGTAAATGTACCTGATGTATGAACTAGGTGCTAAAGGAGTAAATGTACCTGATGTATGAACTAGGTGCTAAAGGGACATTGTTCCACTGTGTGTGGGGATGTCCTGAGGTTAAAGGAACAGTAGAGACCACTATATCTAAGGATATACACTTTTTTATTTAGGAATCCATCCTGGAAAACATGCGTTTACAAAGAATGAAAAAGTACTGATAGATATGTGTCTATTACAAGCAAAGAGAACAATTGCAATTTAATTGGAAAAAAAGTTCAAGCTGGTGCTTTGGGTAAAATAAAATGCTGATAGCATTTCCCCGTGAAAGAGTTACATGTTTTAGAAAAGGAAAGCTAGCAATATTTGAAACAAATGTGGGGATCATACAAAGACATTGTAGAAAATCTAAATGTAACAAATGAAGCTGAGGACTAGTTATAAATGACTGTGATCCTATATCTCCATGATATGTTATTCAATATAGTGTTCATATCTGTGGCACTATGGGAAAGTGTCACTTCATATCTGTGGAGGTCTTATTTTATTGTATCATTTATTTTTTATATTTTTTTTGTATGTGGGTGCTTGTTGTACCTTTTGTTCTTTTTGTCTTCTATTTTCATTTTTGTATAATACAAATTCTGTTTATCAAGGTGTTGTCTAACACCAGATGCTGTCATACTATTCTGATTATATTATATTCATACAGTAAATCGGTAAACACATTGTTTTAAAAAAATCTGGATAATCAGAAACCAGAAGAAACAGTTTTACAGTGATACACTAAATGAGAACGAGCTACTTGGAGAATTTTAAATAATGTCATGAGGAGCAACAAAAATCAAACATGAGTACACAAATTATTCCGTCAAAGGCAGTCCTGAAATATCCAATAAAATAAATATATCTAATGAATTTTGTAGATACTTTACTCGTGTAGGAGACTCGAAAGAAAAGAAAATTCCAAAGCCAACATCTAGCAGTGAAATACAAAGGTAGATCCTGTGAACAGTATTTTTCTTTCCAATATGGAAAAAAGACAAAGTATGAAAAATTGTGAATACATTTGAAAACAACCGACTCTGGCTCAAGCATCTGTAATTGAACCTTTTACATACCTTTTGCAACTTGTCACTAAAAACAGAAACCTTTTCCTGAAAAAATGAAAACAGCCAAAAGTATACCTCTTTACAGAAACAAACACAACTTCTCAAATTCTAGACCCGTGTCTTTGCTGCCACAGTTTTCTAAAATCTTGAAAAAGTATTTGCAATGTGGCTGGATAGCTTTTTACAAAAAGTAAATGTGTTAATTCAAAATGAGTATGGCTTTAGGAAAAAACACTCAACTGCTGTGGCAATAATGGAACTGACAGAGAAAATATGAAGATAAATATGTTGTAAGTATCTTACTAGACCTGCAAAAGGCTTTTGATGTCATTAACCACTCCTGAAAATGGAATCATAGGCTTTGCTCATACATGGATCTCTAGTTATCTAGAAAATTGTAAACAGTTTGTGCAGATAAATTGTAAAAATAATAAATTAGTCAATACCAATATTGTTTGCATGAATGACTTTCCAAAAGTATCAACTATTGTGCTGTACTCACGACACGTGCCCATGTGAAGCTGGAGCGAACGGGAAAGAAACTCTGTTGACAAGGCTTACTTTTCTTGTTTCATAGAGAATCTCTTGCGTATGGTTCATTGCATCCATAAATACAAAATAAAAAAATCACCAAAATCACCGTAACTGAAACACCAGAAAAACTATCAACGGCTATACACACGGAATTGCGTACAGCGCTAGCTAATCAGATATAGCCCAAACTTAACACTTTGCAGTAGAATAAAACACTTTTGTGGCCCTAACAATGGGCCTCATTCACGAATAACTTCGTAAGAAACTACTCAACTTTCTTCTCAAGTTGTCCTTAAGTAGATTTCTAAGAAGTCCCCACGTGGGATTCATCAACGCACTCGTAAGCCGCTGAATTGTTCGCAGCTGTTCTCTCAGATTGATGAATCCCATTTCCTCGTAAGTACAGCGCGCGTGCCAGGTGCTTCATTAGCATAGGTACTTAGCATAAGTAACCGCCCACTAATGCCCATATAAGGGACTGCAGGGCCGTGTGCAGACGGCAGAGGAAACAGCAACAGGCCTAAAGCAACTAGTTACACTTCTTTTACCAGACTGAGAATAAAGTTATAAAATGTTGACTTAAAAGTCGAAATATTATGATAATAAAGTCGAACTAGCAAAATTATGAGATTAATCTAAGAATATGATGAGATTAATCTCAAAATGTTATGAGCTTAATTTAAAAATATATTATGTATTATTTTAAAGATGAATCTCAAAATGTTTTGAGATTAATCTCAAAATATTTTGAGATTAATGTCTACCGCATAGACTGGAGTGACCTGACTGGAGAGACCGGTGCGCAGAGACCAGCGCGGACCGAAGATAGACCGCATAGACCAGACTTGAGAGACCAGCGCGGACCCGTATGGAGAGCATGCAGCACGGACCCGTATGGAGAGAGACCAGTGCAGAGCCGTATATGGGAGAGACCAGTGCAGACCAGTATAGATCCATGGGAGAGACCAGCGCAGAGACTCAGCGCGGACCCAGTAACCTCCTGCAGCAGCAGTATATATGCCGGTGTTCTGTGGCCCGTGGATAAAGAAATGCCCCCTATAAATAGGAAGGGGTCACTAATACACGGCAAGATTTCCAATGTATTTGATAAAGCGTTGGCACATTTCATTTCAAAATGAATTAAAAAGTAGGCCAGATCTGCAGTGAAAAAGGCGGTATATAAATAAAGATTACTAATAAAGATTACTACAAATAAATAAATACATACATCGATATGACGGACATATCACTGGAATGTTGTATTTTTATTCAACTTCACCAAAGAGGACAACCCCGGCGTGTGAACATGTCGGCACTGAATGCGTACGAGTGCTCCTGAGGACTCGTAGGATTTGTACTTGCCCAAGAGAAATTCTGGTTACGAGAAATATTCGTGAATGCCACTTTCTTCGTAAAAACCGCGTAAGTAGGATTTACGTACAAATCTGTTCCTAAGAACCGTTCGTGAATGAGGCCCAATGTGCTTGTGACATTAAATAATACTTACAAAGACGAAAGTTTGCCAAGGCTCAACACATGAAACAAAGATTGTTACAAAAACAAACCAAACAAGAGCGCTTACTCTGCTCGGCCAGGAAACTGATGTTTTGTAGAGAAGATGTCTTACTTTGTTTCCCCTTATATTTTAGCACAACAAACAAATATAGCTTATTATCACACTGGGCTGAAGAAGGCGCTGCGGGGCCCAAACACGTTGGTCCCTTCTCTGTTAAAGGACTTTTATCAGAGTGCCTCGGATTTCACCCTGTCTTCATTTTCCATGGAAAAGGGAATCTTTGTTTTTTTAAAATGTAACTTATTACATAGCATTTAAGAACGTGTTGTATTTTTAAACAAACTAACAAAAATAAATGATTGAATTATGTCTTTAAACTTGAAGACATTGACAACTATATTACAAATAATCTTATTTGCTGGTGCCACAGCATTATTTTGTTGTGGAAAAAATATTGGAGAGTTATCAGAAGTAATAAACAAAGAACTTGCCATAATAAAAATCTGGTTAGATCAAAATGACTTTGGTCTAAACAAAGAAAATCGAATACATGATATTCAATGCTAAAAAGAAAAAAATCTTAAATAGTGTATCGATAAGACTAGACGGGGGAAATTCAAAAGGGTAAAAGAAACAACGTTTTTGGGAGTCATCATCGTTGAGGATCTGAGCTGGAAATCTCACAGACACTGTACATAAGGAAAATTAGCCTTGGTGTTTTACACTTTCCAAACCACTCAGCATTACTGACCTTAGATAATACAATGATTATACCGACCTCACCTATGTTGTCAACATTTGGAGACAACGTTTAAAACACATACACAGCCAATAGTTATTTTACATAAAAAAGAGCAGAAGGAAAATATATCGAGATTCATCAAATCCTGTTTCTGAGTGCTTGGTGTTAAAATTGTATGATATAGTGGATTATACTATTTATCATACATTGTATAAGGCAAATTGCAAAACATTAGCAACAAACATCTAAGAGAACTTTGAAAAAAGACAGTCAGTACAATCTGTAAGGAACTGAAATCTTTAATAAAACCTAGATTCAGAACTAAAGTCATGGGAAGAATGGTCTCAGTGAAAGGAATCAACTTGTGGAACTTAAAGACATTAAAGAGTCAAAAAAATAAAAATCATGGTTTTTAAGAAAAAACAAAAACTACTATACTCAATAAATATGAGAGTGTTATATAAGAAAATCTGGATTTAAATCAATGGTTTGTGTTTTGGAAAAATGTTGTACATAATGTTTAAGGTATGTAATATGGGTGTTTAATCAGTCTTTAAGATGACTATTTATGGTAACGAGTGTCAATTGTATATCTGAGAGATATGTAGATCGCCTGTAAATCATTTGGTTAAAAAGAAAACCTGTACCAAGGACCGATGTATCACATCTACCTACTCTGTTTCAAACTGTGTACATATATGTATATAGGGTTCTTATTTTTATTGTATAGCACAATTAAATCGATATAGAGAGTACTACCTTGTGATTAGGGTCAGGATTCCATCCATCCATCCATTTTCTACCCTTTAATCCATTTCTGGGTCAGGGGGGTGACAGTCAGAGATAACACCCAAGTCTCATAGCACCAGCCCCTCACTGACCCTCTGCAGGTGGTGAGTCCACAGGAGGACGGCTGCTCTCTGAGTGTGAGATAGCCTTGATCTTTCAGTGGGGGCTTTTTGGGCAAAGTGGGGTTAATTGTCTTGCCCAAGGACACAACAACAGCAGTCATCAGTGGGAGTCGATGGAGAAGGTGCAGAGGTGGGAATTGAACCCACGACCTTCTGGCCTTAAGGCCAATGCTCTACCAACTGAGCTACTGTCGCCCCCGGGGTCAGGATTATAACGCATTAATTACGATTGATAATTAATTAATCGATAATTACGATTTATCAATCGTAATTAATGCGTTATAATCCTATAATAAGGGTCAGGATTATAACGCATTAATTACGATTGATAAACGCCACAAAAAATACATTAAAATATTATATGTGTTTTTTTGCTCCACGGAACCTTCGTCATCAGGTGAGTTTCAGACGGATCGTTCATACCGGTGTACCAGTTAGTACCCTGCGCCCTTCTCCGTGAAAAAATAAAAACTATCCCCTATTGTTTTAGTGCAACACTCAAGACCACATGATAAGGCAGTCACACACCTAAGTGTCGCTCTTTCAGAGTTCGGGTGCAGTACCACTTGTTGCAGAAAAAAAAATAAAAAACACCTACACACATACAATACAATACAATACAATTTATTCTTGTATAGCGCTAAATCACAACTGGAGTCATCTCAGAGGACTTAAAGTGGTTCTCACCCCTGCTCCTCGGAGCTTACGTTACTCACATTTCCTGTTCAAATCTTCCTCTAAATGGGCGTAGCCTGGAGGACTAAAGGGGGCGTGAACGAGACTGGGCCGTTTACATTGCTCTGGGCGGTGGCTGCTGACGTCAGGTCCAACTTGCAGACGTCAGGTCCAACTTCTGTGCCAGTGTTGGCGCCAGATTCAAAATTCAAATGTAGTAATACAGGTCGCCAGCAGATGGCGCCTCACAGACGGTTTTAGGCAGAAAGTCTAACTTTCAACTAATTTGCACCAAAGTGACAAGATTATGACCAGGATATGTAGACAACACTATTGGACACTCATTTATACCGTTTATCAGCAAAAAAAAGTGGATTTGAGGGTGAGTTGTCCTTTAACAAAAACTACTGAAAATCACCAACTCAGATCGGAGAATCAACAGTTAAAACACATAAAAAATATAGACCACATGCCCATACATGTTGTAGAATATTAAAGTGTCCTGGATCATCACCACAGTCCTTTATGGGGTGCCGATTGTAAAAATTCTGTTAAAATTTTTTAGCTGAACATTTTTCTACATTTAGCTCACTTTCCTCACATTTAGCACATTTTCCTCACATTTAAGACATATCTATATCTAAATATTATATCTATATCTAAATGTTAAATGTTATATCTAAATGTTATATCTATATCTAAATGTTATATCTCTATATCTAAATGTTAAATCTAAATGTTAAATCTAAATGTTAAATCTAAATGTTATATCTATATCTAAATGTTATATCTATATCTAAATATTATATCTATATCTAAATGTTAAATGCCTCCTATTATTATTATATTATTATTAATCCAGAAAGTCCTCATCTGTATCGCTAGCATCTATTCAATCCAACTCTGGTGTAGAGATGGCTCAGGATAAATTTACATATGACCTCACAGCTGGTGCCCTGTTATTTCAGATTTATGTTGTATCTGTGCAAGTCAAGGTAGTTTGAATTCTTCTAAAGTACACTTTTAGTCTTTTTATTTTTTGTATGACAACTTTGATACTAAAAAATTAAGCTTCGGTGCAGAATCCTGTTGCAACCTCTTTGATCACAGTTTCAAAACGGCACGAACCGAACGGGTGCGGTTACTCTCACACAAAAAGTAACTTTTTAGGAAAGGGAGTAGAACTGTTTAGGAAAGGATTCCATGAGTCAGTGCTATAAAAAGAGAGATGAGTACAACTGCTCGCTGAAGCCGCCTCCGTTTGATGTTTGCACTCCACTTATTATTATTATTATTATTATTTATTATATAATATTGAAAATGACATAAGGTGTTCTCTAATATATTCTTTGAAATGTTAGAATGCATGACAATAAATGAAGCTCCATGACAGTTCTAAGAACCCGCTCCATGAATGAAAGCTCGATAGGAAGTGCTCATGGACAAGATTTTTGCACCAATAGCTTTCTCCTCTAGCTCAGTAACAGTTGTCACACCACCATTTTTGGGATTACAAAATCTGTGGTCTAATGAAGCTTCTTTTTCATTCCGGGTTTAAACATTTGATAAAGTTTTTTAAATTCAGATATGAGGATTGACCCAACTCCAGCTTTCCTTAGCAAACCTGGCTTGTTTTTTTTTAAAGCCTAGATTTTTGTTGTGAGTCCACCAAATCTGCACACCCAGATATTTTTTTTTTTTACAATAACTTAATGATTTCCCCATCCTTTTAAGCACGGGGATTCCTGAAGGCGTTACAAAAGTCTGGACTTATATAAATGGACCACAATCCGGGTTGTGTCCAATGTTCCAGCTATGCATTTGTCAACAAAAAGCTGTTTGTGTGACTGAAGAGTAAGTACACACAGTGCGATCTGTCATTCGCTTGCAGCTAAACACCCGTTTCTCGCTAAGCTAATTATAAAAGCAACTGCTTTAACAGCTACTGTAAAAGTTGTCACAGGTAAATCATTCACAGACTCAATAGCCCTTCCAATGAAGCATAGGGCAGTTGTCAGATGTGACGGTGCAAGTGCTAGAGCCCAACTGAAATTGTACAGCCAGGACTTGGAGAGTGTTGTTCCCATGTATCAGGCTGAGTTGTTTCCCTTTGGCAGCCCAATCAGAAAGGAAAGGAAGATCCTCCGTAAACATCAAAAAAGTGCCAGATTGGACAGACCGTGTGAACTGCAAATGAAAAGGTGGAGTACCTCCAGGAAAGGAACTTGTGTTCAACACATCCCAAAAGTTGAAAAACAGTTTTGTCTGAGTCGACGACTTCTGCAACCAGTGGCGTGTCACATGCTGACACCTAGTGAACAAAGCCAGCTCTACAACAACATCGCCAATTGTTTCAAAAAGGGGCGAAAATAAAAGCCAGTGGACCTGTTCTCTTGTTAGGGAGCACGCAGCATCTTATGTACCCAAAAGCAGTCGTTTTTAAATCTACCTGTAAACCCTCACCTCTCTTTATACAAGAACTCAGAGATGCCAGTGAGTAAGAGGAGTTGCAGAAAAGAGCTGACACTGTATTCATCAGCTATCATAACTAAAGAACAGTGATGTATGTTAGAAAGTTGCAAGTGTGGGTGTTCAGTATGAAGTCTGTGATCAATATGTTAGTAAATCAATGTTTTGCTGCAGAGTGAGATTGTGGAGTGGGAAACCAGAGGTCAGGCTAAATCTAAAATGTGGTTTGGAGCAAGAAGTGTAGGAAAACTGCCTCAAATCAAAGCATCTAAGAACAGACATGCAAAAACCATCAGTGTCATCTCATTAAAAAGATCTTTTATCCACAATCTATAGTTTTTCAACCTGAGACAACCAAGTAGGTCTAATTAGTATAAACATTATGTTACCGATAATAATATCTCTTATGTCCAGATCTGGCAGTGAGAAATGAAAGGAAGCCAAGAGGAGTTAACCAAACACAACTTTGTCTTAAACACTCCGACGTTTCAGGTTATGATGCTGGCTTCACCAATCCACAGGGCACCCCTATGTTTGGCTCCTCACCAGACTGTTACACTTTCATGCAGCTGCTGTGGTTTTCAGGTGTAGTTTGAAATTAAGTGCCCATTCCGTGCCAAGGATCTTACAGTGTCTGAGGCTGTTTAAAGACCATTGCCGATTCTGCATGAAAATGGTCTTAATGGAAATTTAAGATTAAAGACAGATCATTTCATACTTTTATCAAGTTCAGATGCACTATTCGTCACTGGAATAAGCTACTGTGATTTTTGAGTTCTTTGGACTGAAAAGATTGCATCCTGCGCCTTTTGTTGAGCGGGTCTTTCTGAGAGAAGAACTCACATAAGGTACGAGTGCTGTTATTGCAGAGAGAAGAAACAAACAGCAAGTTGATTTGCATTTTTGGATTTTTGCTCTGTGAAGAAATACCACCAAAGTTGCCTTGAATCCAAAAACTTACCAAAAAAAATGGATTTGTCCACCTGTAAGAAATTAAAATCACAACTTAAAAATTAAAGCAACTAAAGGTCACTCACTGATCATCAACTAGATTGACATACATTAGTGAGAGCACAACATATTTCACAACTATATCAGTACATTATGTTTATCACTGTCACTGTCAATATTCATGAAATTTTATATTGCACAATACTTTGTAAAATGTGTGTTTCTGGCGATCCACTCCAATTCCCTTTCAATATGTATTCTGAGGATGCAAGGGCTCTAAGTTTCCTCTAGAATCAACTGGTCTAACTGGTTTTTTTTTCCTCGAGAACATCTGGAACTTTTAAATCATCTTGAAAGCTGAATAAGTCTTTTACATTAACCCCTCTATCTGCTAAAACAAGGTCCCCTGGAATCAGATGTGACAAAAAAGTACTGTTATTCAGTGATAAACTTGTCACTTGTTCATACCTCCCCACCCATTAGAAATAAAATAATACATCCTTGTGGGCATATCCAATTAAATATTTCATTTGTGATGCTATATGTATGGAGAGTAACCATTGGGCATGGCTAAAAGATTACTTGGTTTTCTATAAATACTCTCAAAACATCACTTATGCAGATGGTTTTTAAACTGTATTGTTTCGAACGTATTTGGTATTGATACAATTTTAAAATAAATTTGGAGACAGCTACTGAATCAATCCCAAAATAAAAATCCCCAAAAGTCAAAGCAAAAATGCATTCTCAACTCATTAGAGTAAGCATGAACTGTTGAAATCTTGAGAGGCTAGACTTAATTTTTAGATGAGGGGACACTACGTTGAAGAGTTCATCAGAAATGGGAAAAGGTATGCACTCAATTTTTTTTTGGGGGGTCAGCATGAGGTACCTTTTGTTATCGTCTTTAGAGATGATTCGTCAGTTCCATTTTAGAGCTCTTCTCTTTGAGAAATCATATTCTCCGCCCTTAAAGCTTTCACCTCCAACTCCAGAGATTGTTTTACATTCTGGTTGTATGAACTTGCGCTCGTGCTACACCAGTTGTTGGCTTTATTAAAACCTATACTTCAAAGAATACATCACTATACCAAGCTGAACACATGCAGTCCTCAGCCTATACCCACTCCATACATAGACAAAAGGCCTTGCTTACTCACATAGCCTAGCATTTTAACAATGTAATCTTGAAATCAACGTTTTCCTTTCATGTTATTCTTGACAATTTGCATATGTTCATATCTAGTCTGTATTGTGTATTGACTCATTAAATCTACCAAAACCATCTTTGTCCTGAACGTGATAATATGTACTTTTAACTCAGAAATTGTCCTGATTGTAAAGAATTCACTACCTTCAGATTCTATGAAGGAAATGGCTAATTACCGAATTAACAATGAAAGACTCATGATATTAACTTAATCAATAAATGAGCCAATTAATTGATATTGTGACGTATAAGCACTTATCAGTTGGGATTTATTCCCTGGTTGCCCTAAATAAAGCTATTATCAATATTGTATTTATTACTGTTGTTTTGATCCAATTCTCCGATATCAGGTACATAACTTAAGTATATGTGATATCGACCACTTTTCTCACCCTACACAAGGTACAATTATTGGCTTTTTGCACTTCATTGCCGTCAAACAGATACAGTATTATTTCTTGTGCTAACATCCTTCGAACTCCGTGATGTGAAAGTCAGCCGTTGGTCTCAATATCAACGCTGTGACGGCGTCATGATCGACCGGCGCTCCTCTTCTGTGTGTGTTGTTTGCATATCGAGTTGGTTTCAGTCAAAATTTTTCAACGCAGCGCTCTCCCAATAGCAAACACGCCTGCCTTTGACCCCTTGAGTCATATTGGGCGGCGGGTGTAAGAGTTTGTGTTTGCATTCATAAACAATCCTAGTTCAGATGAAAAAAACACAAGCTCAGTCATTTTGGTTCCAGGAGTTGCTTGGTCTATGAAAGCAGAACTTGTAGAATTCTACAACCATGCCGGGGTCATATTCCACCTCTTTATCTTCTCCCGTGCCCTGATTCCCCCACGGGCGTGGCTCTTGCCCTATGTGCCCCTGAGCAGGAAAGGGTCAGCATGTGAGAGCGCTGCCACCGAAGCTTGGGACCGCTGCTGCCTTGCTGTCCAGCGCCGCTACGAGCACCACGCCTCAACGCCATCCCCCGCGAGGACCATCAACCCCTGGAGAGGAGGGCACCGCTGGCCACGAGACACGTCCGCAGCTCACCAACGCCGGAGTCAAAGTCCCTAGGTGCAGCCGTCCAAACCGCAGGGCCATCCACTAGAAGGTAAGTCTCACCGTGGGTTCAACTTCATTGTCACTGTTCAATCTGTACTAACACGTTTTCATACTGCTGCTTACAGTGCAATGGTGGATATTGACAAGAATAAAATCTGAATTATAGACTGTGTATAGACCATAACTGTAAATATGAACGGATGTAGTCACCGCCTATCTCCGCCGTTCTCTTTCTTTTGTCGTAAAAAAGTCCCTTAACGCCGAAGTTGCTAATTCTCATTCCGGGGGTCCACCCTCCGCAAGCATGTCTGCACACGTTTATTTTGGCCACTTTTGAGCCGGTAACCAGCTGATCCCTCCCTGGGTATAGACGACAATGCTAACACTGAGCAAACTCTATAAGCAAAAGCTTTTGGAGCTTGATTATTGTTATTTGTAATATTATTTGTATGAATAGTAACGTTCTTAAAAAGTAAGTAACACAATCAATGTACATATGCTGTGAAGTTAAAGTAATTTATTTAGTATAAGAACAAGCTAAAGCTGGCTCAGACACAGCAGACTGAAAGACAGGCGCTCCTCAGTGCGAGCTCCAGGCGGGAGCGAGAGAAGCTCCTCCCACCCGGCGTCAGGAGCTTCAAGCACCAAGGGGCGTTCACACCGGACCCAGCGTCAAATATTGCGCGTCAAAAGCGTTTTGAAGCTATTGGTCTGAAAGCACCTTTTAGAGATAGGTTGAGGAGCTCAGTCACATGGAAGGAGCTCGGAGCAGAGCCTCCGCTTGTCAACTTGTCGAGCCTCCGCTTGTCGACAAAAGGGGCCGTAGCCCCTTTTGTGTATTTTTTATCAAGGGGGGTACTTTGACTAATTATTTCTCAAAATTTCCACAATAAAAGTTACAGTAGACCAAAAGTGACATGTTTTGACCATTTTTAGGCTATTTTGGATCAAAATGGCTACTTTAAATCAATATTTCTCAATATTTCTACAGTAAATGTTTCTTGTCTTTGGTACAGTGGTAGAGGGCAATCATGACGTCATGAATCCAGTGAAATTAGTCGCACACTTTTTTACAGTAAAAAGTTACAGTAGATCAAAAGTGACATGTTTTGACAATTTTTAGGCTATTTTGGACCAAAATGGCTACTTTAAATCCATATTTCTCAATATTTCTACAGTAAAAGTTTCTGGTCTTTGGTACAGTGGTAGAGGGCAATCATGACGTCATGAATCCAGTGAAATTAGTCGCACACCTTTTTACAGTCAAAAGTTACAGTAGATCAAAAGTGACATGTTTTGACAATTTTTTGGCTATTTTGGACCAAAATGGCTACTTTAACTCCATATTTCTCCAAATTTCTACAGTAAAAGTTTCTGGTCTTTGCTTTGGTACAGTGGTAGAGGGAGAATAATAAGGTCATGAGTCAAGTGAAATTAGTCGCACACCATATTCCAGTAAATAGTTACAATACTTGAAAATTGCACTAGCGGACCAAATTGTATACTTTATATATGTAAACAATAGAGTGGCTATCCTCCTGAGTAGGGGTAGGAACCTAAGGGTACCTCACGATACGATACGATACACGATACAAAGCTCACGATAACAATAAGATAACGATATTACGATAACGATTTTATCACGATAACGATATTACGATAACGATTTTATCACGATATGACGATTATTGATATATTGGTCAGAAATATACAATATGCCAATTTATGGTATAAATAAAAGAAAAAATACTCTTTATTTCATGATAAATATAATGGAGATGCGTAATGTAGCCATATATTAAGTATTGATACCAATTCAAAAAAAAAAAGTAAAAAAAAATCGATATCGATACTTTGCAAATGCATATCGATAATCGAATCGCGGGAGAAAGTATCACACCCCTACTCCTGAGGACTCACAATCTGCAGGAGGAATCGTAGGGGGCTGGTGCTATGTGTACCGGGTGGCATCTCTATAAGATTTTAATCACAAAAACGTGTCTCCCAGACCCCAGCGCGCTTTCTGTACGATAAAATGGGTGACTCCGAAAGGATGTTCCGCTGTTACCGTAAGTTCTCAACAAAACGTCTTTTCCCCTATGCGGGCCGCTTGTTCATAGAACTGAAAGATGCGGGCCACTTTACCGCGGTAAAAAAACATGGGGGAGGTAAATATTCTTAATAATATGGAGCAACTGTAAAAATTACAAAGGGGAAAAAAGCAGCACTGCTATTGTTTTTTATTACATAATCATATCCTGCACAGACTATATTTTTAAACTTCAACATGTTTGCACACTTGTGATTCTATCCATGCCAAAGTGATATGTAAAATTCTCCAGTGTGAGATCAACAAAGTCTATATCTTATCTTGTAAGCTTGGGCAACAGTAACTTAGGCCCAGTTTACACGGAGGTGCTGCGCAGACAGACGTTGTAAAGCTATTAACAGAAGCGACCAAGCTCCTCATGCAAATTTCACAACGTTCATACGGATGAAAAACGATGTAGTTCTCTCAACAACATCCTTCTCAGGCGCCGCAAAGACGTGAAAGAATGCACCAACATCCTTCTGCATTTAACAGCTGCAAAAATGGAAACTGAAACTACAGCTTTGCGTGGTCTCCTTTGGACGAACAAAGGAGTAGAATTCTCCTCCGTGTAGCACTCGAAGCACGTGTAGCTAGTTAGTGTACCTGTTGCCATTGTTGTTTACGTTGTTCTCGGCTACTGCGCATGTCCAAATGTACGTGCGGGGAGCAGCGGGGCGCGGGTGTGAAAGAGCGCCCCTATCTGAGTCTTCCCACTCTGTAGGCTGGATCTTAACGCTTACGTCCCCCCCCCTGAAACACAGTCTTCTATGAACGGGAGGTAGCAACTGACATCCAACTATAGCATTTTACTACCGCATTGTCTTGGTATAAACTGAGCCTTAGTTGATAGAGCATTGGCCTTTGAGGCGTAATGTTGTGGGCTCGAGCCCACCATGAGACCTACTCCACTTACTACCACTGATGTCTGCTGTTTCGTTGTGTCCTTGGGCAAGACACTTTACCCCACTTTGCCCATAAGGAGCGCGGAAGTAATTGTATGCTGCATGCAAGCCCCAGCGATCCAAGATGGCACCATATTCAAATGAATGGTTTGTGCTCAGTGACGCATGTGCCGGCACGGTCGCTGACATATTAGCAGAACTTGCCTATATTTGGGCATTGTCTGGTCCTCCCGGTTCTGCGCAGTTGATGAGCTCCCATGATGCGTTGCTCCAAATACGCGTGTGTGGCTCTCATGAACGTTGACAGAGCGGCTCGGCTGCACATTGACCAATCAGAGCTGCTGATCGGAGCAGTGGTAGAGCGGAGTCAGAGCGGGAAGGAAAAAAGCTGAGTTTGTGGCAGTGAAGTGTGGATTTAAAGAAAACAGAAGGATTTAAGAAGAAAAAAAGGTCAGGATGACAACGGTCACTAAAATCCCCACAAAATCCTTTCTTTATGAAAGCTCTTAGATATTTCATAAGCTTCAAAGATCTTTATGAAAGCTGTAGGTTCTCTTTCAGCTGAGGTCGAGCTGTTTTAGTTAACATGGAATTCTATGGGGAAAATTTCTGGGTAGCCCTTGTGAATTTAGTCTGCAGTACAGCAAGAATCCCCCGAGCGCATGGGTTCTTCAGCTCCAAGCTAATAATACCCTATGCAGTTAATATAACAGATCCATGGCTGCATGCTGTAAATGTGTATTAATCTAACTGAAATGCCCCCACTGTGGGACAAATAAAGGATTATCTTAGGCCCTGCTGCAGATCTGAAACATACTAGTGTGTCTGTGCTTTTATATGTTCTATCACCTGTGTTAATATTTTAACTTTAACTATATTGAGCTTGTGTATATATATGTTGTATGTATGTTACTACAGTTGGAAATTAGCTGTAGGTAATACTGGCACATTTACTGTAATGTTGATTAATGTGTACTGCCGCTGTTCAAATGCACTTATAAAAAAAAAATATATATATGATATAATCAGACCAACATAAGGATTGAACAATCAGATGCCTTCATCCGCAGGGGAAACTTAAACTTGTGTTAGCAACCATCTTAGCAACATGTCTGCCCCTGTTTTGGTGTGACGCGAATGCCGTCAGAAGAAATATCTTATAAAGATATTGGCTCCAGCTAGCTCATGTTCAAATCAGCCTCTTCCGCATTAATTGGCTTGATGTTCGCATTCCACCAACTTGTGTGACCTTCAATACATTATTCTGATTCTCTGAAAACCTGGCAACTACTATTATGTTTGCACTATTTAAAAAAGAACATACACTTTCACTTGTTTTAATTTAATTGTTTATTAGCTCTAACATTTTCATTTGTCAAACTGCACCAGTTACACACGGCGTCGCAAAGCACAAGCTCTTTCTACTATTAAAACCCAGGTTTTTGATCATCCGACTGGACAGCTGCAAGCTTCCAAAACAACAAACACCAATTGTCTACATGGCTTTAAGGAGAGGGCAGTGTCTGGTGGTGTTAGTACGCAGATAAACCAGGGCAAATATGGCAAATATGGCGATAAAGGTCGATTGCACTGTAAAACAAGGCCTCTAGTGGTCAGTAAGAGAGGGGCTGAGAAGAGCCGCACGTCCGGGTCCAAAGCTAATGGAAAGCCTCTTGAACATTAGCTCAACACTATGATTTTGCTATGTCATGCTATGTCTTTGAGCCTAATGGTTTTGGGTTTCAGGCCCTTCAAGATCTACTCCATCTACTCTATTGACATCTGCTGCCATTGTGTCCTTGAGCAAGACAATTAACCCCTGCTGAAAGACCAAGGTTGTGTCATCACTTACGGAACAGGAGACAGTTTTTATCACACAGCTTCACACTCCAGAATTCTCACAGTGTTAAAGCATGTTAGACGCACTATAATGTAATGTAATTTAATGAATATATTAGCATTAGCAACTTTCTACAGGCTCACATATATTGATACATATTTATCTGTGTTGTAAATATTATCCTATATCTGTGCTATTGCACAACTGGTTAGATGCTAAACTGTATTTTTGTGGCCTTGTTCTGACTTTGTATTTATGATAAAGTTTAATCTAATCTAATCCTCTCATAGACTCATCTCCGGCAGGAGAATCAGTGAGGGTCTGGTGCTGTGTAGATTTGGCAGCTGTGATTTCTACCCCTGACCCAAAAATGGACTGATATAGGGGATGAAAGTGGATGAAAGTGAATGAATGTTTTAAAATGTGAAATACACTGGTTCCTGGTTCATTGCAGGTGTTATGGACTAAAAAGAATCTCCAATAAGTGAAACATAGTCTGTTTAAACTTGGGCGGCACGGTGGCAGAGTGGATAGCACTCTCGCCTCTCAGCAAGAAGGTCCTGGGTTCGAATCCCGGTCGGACCAGTGCCTTTCTGAGTGGAGTTTGCATGTTCTCCCCGTGTCTGCGTAGGTTTCCTCCGGGTACTCCGGTTTCCCCTACCACTAAAAATATGTCCAATAGTTCTAGCATGCGCCTCCTGTACTGGCGACCCCGCTCCCATCTCTGTGTGGAGTGAGAGACAAATGCCCATAATTAACAATTGTAAACCGCTTTGAGACTCAGATCTGCAGTGAAAAGGCGGTGTATAAATAAAGATTACTTACTTACTTACTTACTTGTGAGTGCCATCAGCAAAACAGCCTTTGTGAAGACGCCAAAGCAGCATTGTAGAACTAAGACCAGTTAGGTACAGAGGAACCAGGACTATAAACCCTGAACCAAGGAACCATGATCAGAGAACCATGACTAGTCAGGAACCAGGGCAAGTCATGGACAAGGACCAGAGAACAAGAATCAAAGAGCCAGAGCAAGTCAGGAACCAGGACCAAGAAACCAGGACCAGAGACCCAATACCAGTTAGGAACCTGGCCCAAAGAACCAGGACCAAAGATCCAGGATCAGTTGGAAACCAGGCTCAAGGAGCCAGAACCAAGAAACCAGGACCAGTGAGGAAACAGGACCAGTCAGGAAAACATAAAGGTACAGAGGCAACAGGCGCAGCTGTTGTTATGTCTCTTTTTGACTGCTTAAACCCATCTAAGGACAGATGAATGAGTTTCCTTGTCGTTGCACTACATGATTATTCATCTATCAATATTAGCACGTACAACTCCAGGAACAATGTTATAACATGGTTAAAAACTTGCTTTTTCAGTTAGCATGGACCCGGAAGTGCAGTGTTTACGTCAGCGCTTAGCAACTCCGTGGTTTTGCTAGCTCCACACATTAGCAGACAGGTTGAGGCAAAAACATGGTGTAATTAGCACCAAGGAGGACATCATTTTCTGAAGATTCATTCGTCAAGGGTTAGTTTTCTATCTTTTTTTTGCGTTTTGTTTTTTCTTCTTTCTGCTGGAACGTCTAGTTGTCGCTTTCGTCCTTTCCACGTCGAACCTGGTCTTTCTCGGTCCTGGACTCCTTCACCACCTGCAGAGAAAAGACACGCAAGTAGGTTGTTATGCAGTAGAGGAAAGATTGTTGTTTTGTAAAGTCACCTCTCCGTCACGGGTCTCCACCGTCTTGATGACCACCGGCTTCTTGGGCTGCTCCCTGGGAGGCTGTTCGTAATCTGAACACACACAGGAAGAGGACCATTTAAAACCCACACAGACAAAGAGAGAGAGACGCACACACGCACACACACACAGACACACATACACTCACACACAGCGGCGCTTCACCCTTAAAGGGGTGGAGCTTCACTCACCGCGGTCTCCAGCGTGGTTGGTCATGCCCATACCGACGGGAATAGTGATCCTGCAAACGAGACAAAACAATGTGTATTTGAAATGAAGAAATGAAAAACGTGTGTGTGTGTGTGCTTCTTCCACATTAAGGCTAGCACTATGGTGATGTCCCACTCTGTCTATGGCATTGACCTGCTCTCCTCTCCTTCCAGCAGCTTCCTGTAGGTGGCGATCTCGATGTCCAGGGCCATCTTGACGTTGAGGAGGTCCTGGTACTCGCGGAGGTGTCGGGCCATCTCCTCCTTCAGATGGCGGATCTCGTCCTCCAGTCGAGACACAGAGTCCTGGTAGTTGGAGATCTCGTTTCCAAACTGGTCCTCCATGTCGCGCATCTGCCGCAGCAGCGCTTCATTCTGAGGAGACCAGAGTTCACGTTGTTTACTGAGACTATAAAGAATATAAAGACTAACTTCTTTTCTAAACACAAAATTATTATAAATATCGTCAAGTTTTGGGATTGGATTGGAGTGAGCCTTAGGACAATGGAGACATCAAGGACAATGATCGGGGGAAGTACTAGTAGCAGTAGTAGTAGTAGCAGCAGTAGTAGTAGTATTACTAGCAGCAGTAGTAGTAGTAGTAGCAGTAGTAGAAGAAGTACAAGTAGAGTTAAAAAAGCAGTATTACCGTGTTCTTGAGCGCGTCCACCTCACAGTTCAAGGACTGGATCTGCCTCCTGGACTCGTTGGCCTCCTGCTTCGCCTGCCGCAGAGCGTCCGTGTTGCGTTTGGCCGAATCCGTCAGATCTGTGAACTGTCAATAAACACAGTGTCGCATGTGTTCTAGAATGTAAGATGGAAAACACACAGATTTTTGTGTGCACAGCATAAGTGACGACCATGAGGAGACACTCCCTCACAAAGAGAGAGCATGCATGGGGCTAAACACGGTCTGTTAGATGTTGTACCTTGCTCTTGTACCAGTCTTCAGATTCCTGCATGTTCTTCATGGCGATGTTCTCATACTGGGCCCGGATCTGCCGCAGGGCCCCGGTCAGGTCCGGACGGCTGGTGTTCTGGACCTCCATGCTCAGCTGCTGAGTCTGCACGCTCACCTGCACGTCCTGGATCTCCTGCAGAGAGAACCGGGACCAGAGAACCAGGAGTGAGGAACCAGGACCAAAGAACCAGGACCAGAGAACCAGGACCAAGGAACCAGAACCGGTGAGGAACAGTTTTGGGAGTAACATGTTCCAAAAGTAATGTAATTACTGTAATGTATTTATTTTTGCTGTAAGACAGTAATGTAAAGCACAAAAAAAAATCTGGGTAATATTTTACTCAGCGGCATGGTGGGGCGGTGGTTAGCGCTCGCCCTTTACAGCATAAAGGTCCTGGGTTCGATTCTACCGCCAGACCATTCTGTGTGGCGTTTGCATGTTCTCCCTGTGACTGCGTAGGTTTCTTCAGGGTGCTCCGGTTTACCACTAAAAATATGTACACTAGCAAAAAAGTCCTGGCATGCACCTCTTGTATGGCGATCCGATCTCTGTGTGGAGTGAGAGACAAATGCCACAACAATTGTAAAGCACTTTGTGACTAGAAATAAATAAAGATAAAATAAAGATTATATTACTTACTCAAGGTCAGTGACATGTGTTAATTAAATTATATGCTAGGCCACCGTGAGATCAGCCGAGGAGAATAAATATTCTCCAATATTACCGTTTTTTTTTCTTTTTTGGTAAAAGACTGCTGAAGCAGAAGCAGTTTTTGAAGTAATTGGCCCAACACTGGTGAGAAACCAGGACCAAATCGTGTCATCCTTAATTACCCTTGATTTTCCTCGATTGTACTCTCTCCTTCAGCTCCCACATTAACAGCGCCATTCGCTCCGCTTTCTTTCACCTCCAGAACGTCCGCCGCCTCCTCCCTCCCTCCACAGTCCACTGCAGTCCGGGTTCATAGTCTCGTCACTCCCCGTCTGGATTACTGCAATTCCATCCTGTTTGATCTTCCTCAAAATATTGTCCACAAACTTCAACTGGTCCAAAAGTGTGCAGCATACATCATCACACACACTGCCTCCATCAACCACATCACCCCTGTCCTGAAACATTGCCACTGGCTTCCCGTCCCCCACCGCAATCAGTACAAAATCCTACATCTCACTTTCAAAGCCATCCACAACCGCGCCCCTCCATATCTCTCTGAGCTCCTCCACATCACCACACTCCCATCGCTCCTCCTCCTCCCTCCAGCTTATTATCATTATTATTATTAAAGAACCATGACCAGTCGGGAAATCATTGAGGTACTGGGGAACCAGAACCAAGTAACCAGAGTCAGGGAAACCGTACCAAGGAACAAGGCTCAATGAACCACAGTATGGAAATCATAGAGGTACTGTGGAACCAGGACCAAAGAACAATAACCAGGGTCAGGGAAACAGACCCAAGGAACCAGGCTCAAGGAACCAGGACCATAGAACCAGAACTAGTTAGGAACCAGGACCAAAGAACCAGGTATAACAGCTCTGAACATAGTGTCCCAGGTTTGAGACAGAAGATATGAGTTTACTCTCACTCTGGTTCTCAACGCAGTAATTCTGCGACAGGACAACAGGGGGCAGCACCGTCTAAGGTCAAAGCTTATGTATCCATGGGCTGACTTCCTGTGGACTGGTCCACATTCTCTTTCTGAACCAATAACCTCTGTCCTGCAGTGGACAGACAGACTTTGACAGTAGGTTCCTCACCTCATCGTGGAGTTTCTTGAGGAACTCGATCTCGTCCATCAGAGACTCGATCTTTCTCTCCAGCTCCAGACGTGACAGAGTTGCGTCGTCCACGTCCTGGAAACACAGCACACATCTGAAAAACCCTGCCAGAATAAAAAAAATAGAGTCGAAAGTAGACCGCATTTGTCTCCAGTAGGTTAGACTACTGTTACTACTGTTGGGCTCCAAAACAAGCTTAAAACAGCTGCATATGAACCATCTCAGACTCAGGGGCCTCTGCTGGGACTCTGAGGAGCACTGCATGGAGATGGGCGATGGCCTTCATTATGGGCAGCACGGTGGTTAGCACTTGTGCCTCACAGTAAGAAGGTCCTGGGTTTGATTCTACCTCCAGACCTTTCTTTGCGGAGTTTGCATATTCTCCCTGTGTCTGCTCTGGTTTCCCCTACCACTAAAAATATGTAGGTCTGGCATGTGCCTGTATGGCGACCCTGCTCCCATCTCTGTGTGGAGTGAGATAACAAATGTCCACAACAATTGTAAAGCAATTGGTCTGGTCTGTGATAAATACAGATTAGTTACTTACTTATTTCATTATTCTTGTGTCATTTATTAGAATGTCACGTCCTGTTTGTCCTCAGTCCTTTTTGTCCTCTGTACTCTGCTGTCCCTTGCGTCTCTCCATCAATCCTGTAAATGAGTGTTTACCTTCCGGAAAGCCACCAGATTGTTCTCTGCCTCTGTGCGCTTCTGGTTCTCCTCGTCCAGCCTGAAACACAGGAGAGGGTCCACATGGGTTTGTTATCACTGTTGTTCTGAACCTAAAGCAAAAATAATGAGAGATTTTTCCTACATTTGCACAAAACTTGGCTCCCCTATGTTTCCCCTGAAGAAGATCCTCAGAGAGAGGACTATTAGATATTGGATTTAATAACGAAAATACTGTAAACACTTTTGTATTTCCTTCTGCATAATGATAATAATGATAATAACTTCAGCTTTTCTGGACTGCGAAAGACTCTTCACAGCATCACTCATTCACTCCATTCTCAGTGATGATAAACTACTACTGTAGCCACAGCACTGACAGAAGCAGCCAGTATGTCCCATTGGCCCCTCCCACCAACCACCGACTCATTCTAGGCAATATGGGTGAATTTTCTTGCTTAAGGATACAACAACAGTTTGACTCTTTACAGCTGTAGCTGCCCCACTGTGGCTCCTGATGTTACAAGAGGTCTCCCATCACAGTACTGACCAGGACATGCCCCTCTTAGCTTAAGAGGTCTGACAGGATCTGGCTTTCACCTGCAGGTGGCCACATCAGTCTACAAAATGCTGTCTTCATCTTAGTAGAAAACAATCTTTAGTGTAAGAAATATCCCTGTGAGTCACTATTTGACTCTTTGGGCTGAGAGCTGATTGGTGAGTGAGGGTGGTCCTCTCTTTGTCACTTTTCTGTCTGAAAAAGTTGATCTAAAGATGTGAGGATAACTGTTTTACAGCCAAACTTATGTGCCCCAGCTTTAATAGATAAAATCTCAGTGCTAATACATCATATTGTACTTTAATAGAAGTGCAGGCTGATTTCCCAGGGTGCACTGGGGCACAGCTGGCTAAAAGCCCTGGATCCATCTGGTCAATTCGGGGGTTGGAGAGAGTCCAGGGGGAACAGGGCTAATGTTATTGTCCCTCAGGTCAAAGGGTCAAACATGAGACGCCCCAATCATTTAAAAGCTTTTAGAGAGAACAGGTCCTCGATCATCCGTAGCAGAGCTGTGTCCGCTGTCATAAAGATAAGATCACAGAACAGCTTTGGGATCTACTCACAATGTTTGGTAGTTTGTACAGATAAAGCTGCCAATTTTAGAGCAGAGACTGTATACAGATGGACAATGCTAGCACAGACTGTACATTAGGAGATGACTGACTGAGTGATGCGAAAAAGCCAATTTGAACATAAGATAGCTGGATCCAATTTCCTAATATGGTCATTTCTTCCGCGGCGTAAGCTTCGCACCGTAGCAGGGGCAGACGTGTTGCTATGATCTTTGTGTCAGAACAGGCCTCTACCCGCCTTCCGTCCTAGTCTTTTTGAACACTCCAAATATAGTATAAAATTAGACACAATAAATCTAATGTACTAACCCTGGGAAAGAAAAAGTTCTAAAACTAAACACACAAGTTGCGTGAGGAACTATACTTTGCATGACAGCATAATGAGCCGTGGAGCTGTTTTTGGGTAAGTGGTCTCTCGCTAGTTTCTCTCTGGTCTCTGTCTCTGGTCTCTCTCTTGTTTCTCTTTCCCTGGTCTCTTTTGTCTCTCTTTCCCTGGTCTCTCTCTCTGGTCTCTCTCTAGGTAACAATGTTATTTTTAGTGCAAGAAAGAGCCCTGTGAATCACTATTTGACTCTTTGGGATGATCTAAACATGGGACAGAGGCCACACACAAGCTGGTGGTGGGTTTGGTGTAGATACAGACTGTTTTAGATGCCAGGAACTAGAGACATGGGTTTTATTACCCGATTTTGTGGTTTGAAAGTTACTGTACATAGCCCAGTTTTTTCGCCGGTTCTTCCTTGCATCATAATGAAATCTAAAGTGCTCCATCGCTAACGTTATTAATTGAATGTCGTTGTCAAGGCTAAAGGCTGTTTCCATCCTGGTCCATAACCGGATTACAGACGCTCCCCTCTCCGACCTCATCCATTTCTTTTATAATGGTATTAACACAGTGTGTCAGCCGGGTCTAGTCTGGGTGTGGTCCGGGTCTAGTTCAGGTCTGGTCCGGGTCTAGTGCGGGTCTAGTTCAGGTCTAATCTGTGTGTGGTCCTGCTAAAGCTCTCCATTAAAAAAAAATCACACATATGTTTTAAAGAAGGAATATTAACTTTGTCTAATCATGTTTTAGAATGTGAAAAAAATCTTCAGTAGAAAATATATTGTGAAACAATATGAAGGGTAAATATTAATGTTTTCTGCCTGTAACTCTCTATTCGACCACCAGAGGGAGATCAGAGAGAGAGACCAGAGACAGACCAGAGAGAAAGACTGAGAGAGGCCGCAGTGAGACCAAAGACAGACAAGAGAGAGACAGACCAGAGGGAGGCTGCAAATGCAGACATGTGATTGTAAAGAGTGCCTTTTCACCTGAGAAATGACCAGAACTAATTTATGGTCAGTACTTCTGTACCGCTCTGAGTATAATGTCATAGTAGTATAATGGCATCATTATGAAAGTAAGTCAGGAGCTTTGAAACAGAAGGGGCGAGGCTACATGTTTGTGCTTCCTGTTAGCGTGGATGGGGCTACAGACCCTCCAGCACCATTTAATAGCCTCATTCATGATTCATGTCTTGGTCCCGTCCTGAAACCCACACCTAATGGAAGCATTGATTCTCTGTGATTAGAGCTGTCACAAAACCCCCCCAGAGCTGAGGTCTCCATCACAACCACAGCTGTTCCAACCAAATAAACTGTATATGCACCATTGTCTGCTTACAGGGAGAGGGAACATTTGACCTTTGCTACAAAGGTCACATTACAAAGGATTGAGTTGAATGTTTGTTATTGGTCAAATATTACCCCACTGTAACTTTGTCCGACATTTATTTTAACAGAAAGAGCCTTAAAGTCATCAGACCAGAATATGCTGTCTTCATCTGGTTTAAAAACATGTTATCTATAGTGAACTTTTTGACTCTTTGAGCTGAGAGCTAGTCTCTCTCTGGTCTCCCTCTGGTCTCCCTTTCTGGTCTCTCTCCGGTCTATCTCTGGTCTCTTTCTGGTTTCTCTCTGATCTCTCTGTCAGATCTCTCTCTGGTCTTGTCCCATTTTCTGTCTCAAAAATCTGATCTAATGATCCAATAGAGACCAAAAATACATTAAATTAATGATAGACGCAAACCGTTTTAGAGCCAAGGATGACATTGATTTTATTACTATTTTTCTTGTTTGAAAGTCAGGTACCCCAGCTTTAACCAACACAACAAACACGAGTAGTGCATCATACTTGTTCTTTAAATGAACTACAGACGATACTGGTTTAAGAACGACGCAGCATCATAAATCGAATCCTCCTGAGAGCCCATAAAAGTAGCTCAGGACAGTCCTCAGACCAGAAAAAGAGAGACGAGAGAGACTAGAGAGAATGGCTAGAGAGTGCAAAAAAAACCAAAGACGGACCAGAAAGAGAGAGACCAGAGAGAGAATAACTGAGACTAGAACTTTTGACACTTACCATAGTTTCAGCTGTGTTCCTCCACATTTACTGTTTGAAACGCGCTGATGTCACATCTCTTGGAATTGCAATGACATTATTAAAACTAAATATGCGTGGAAACAGTGACAGTTTCAAATTGCGCTTGGTTAGCCTGGCTAGCTAGCCACCTTTAACCACCGTCAATATTTAAAACTGAAAAATCGCATTCATTTATAACATTTCCTGCCCTCTACAATATCTTTTCAATACGTTTCCATCAGTCTTGATCAGTTCTTCCAGAGTCTTCCAGAGAATTGCGCAAATAAAAGCCAAAGTGTACAGTGGACCGGCTGTAGATCCAGGACTGGAAACAATACCTTCCATCGTCCGTGCCTATGCTCTCTGCTCATGTTGAGATCAACCTTAAGAAGCAGGGATGAGAATGCAGCAGCAAGGAAGGGGCTGCTTTTAATGAATCAGCAGCTGCTCTGGAATAAAACACCGGCCAATAGGATTCCATGGTTGATCCTCATCCCATCCGCTTCACATTGGGTTCAACCCGTCCCGGTGCAGGTTGGATGTCCTGGTTTGTTAAAGCCAACAAGACAACAGACCATTGAATCTTGAAACGTTCCGTTCGGCAGCGTACAGTAGTGATAGGAGCCTGTTGCTTCGGTTACTCTGAGTGGCCATAGTGTCATGCAGAGGGTGTCTGGAGTTACCCTGGATGCCCTGCATTAGAGCCTCTCCAGCAGAGCTCCCACAGAGTCCACACTTCTCCCCATCACAGAAACACTTTCCTAATCAGCCTGTCGAGCCGGTTACTGTCTCTTGACGCAACCTCAAAGAAAACGGCACCAGCTACAACAGTCTGGTAAAAAATGTGCAATATTTGACTGCTCACGTCAGACCTCAGTCTACTCAGAAAGAAGAGTCTGCTCTGACCTTTCTTGTAGATGGCATTGGCCTGAGCTGACCAGTCCAGTCTGTGGTCCAGGTGGACTTCTAGATATTTATAGGAGTGAACTACTTCTATGTCCTGTCCAGAATGGGCATATGAGAATATATGGCTCATATCTGGATTTACAAAGAAATATCAACATAAAAATAAACACCAGGATCACAGAGAGCGTTAACCACAGATGTTACAAGTAGGTGCTCTGGCCTCCCTGCTGTTCTGCATATAGGTCTGAACACTCTATGCCAAATATCTAGCGTCGTGCTGCTCCAGGCTTCTACATTGGGTACGTTTCTAAAATCAGCCTCGCAGTTTCTAATGCACACAGATGCAGCAGCTTCTAAGCCTCAGAAAACGGGTGCGCTGTGTAGGGGACGTTAGAGAACAGTTGCCCAAAGGGACATTTAGAAAAGATATGAATGTGAGTTATTCGCACTTAAAATAGTTGACGATATAAATCACACTGTACGACAGCAGGTGCATATTCTCATATCTAAGAGACAAAGTGATCATAAATCATCCAAAATAATTATTGAAAACAAAAATTCAAAATATAAAGATGATATTGTCTCAGAAAAGTGCAGTCCTGTGGTGTGGACGGGACATGAAGGAGGCACAAAGACCACACGTGTCGACCCTGATGCAGTGCAGTGTTCTGGGAGGAGCCACGCCCAAATAGAACCGCAATCACCACCGCATCAGCTTTACAACTAGAACTAAATATATTTTGAAGACCAGATGAAGAGCAGAGAGAAACCAGAGAGAGATCAGTGAGAGACCAGTGAGAGACCAGTGAGAGACCAGTGAGAGATCAGTGAAAGTTAGTAACTCGTGACATGTAAAGTACCTTTAGTAATAGAAACCTTTTCCACACTGATCATGACTTTGTTATTACTATTCAATTTTTATTCCATTTATTATTGTATAGCCCTAAATCACAACAAGCTGGCGAGTAGTTGTCTCAGAGGAATTTACAAAGTTGTTGATTTGCCATCAACAAATAGAGAACACAGGAAATGCAATAATAACAAACACAGGAGTCATTGGTCCATAGGGAGCGGGATGAACACTCCACACTAGTCCCGGATTATCTCTGTCCTTTGACCCTCCGGCAAGAAACCACTCACATTTATTTTTGAGAAACCTAGGGGAGGCCCATATTGAGAAAGGGATCCGCTCCCACAGACGGACAGGCTGTTGATCCAGCCTCTTATACCTGCACCTGCCCCCAACCCGGACACAGCCTCAGTCCTGGATCTACAGCCTCAGTCCTGGATCTACAGCCTCAGTCCTGGATCTACTGCCTCAGTCCTGGATCTACTGCCTCAGTCCTGGATCTACAGCCTAAGTCCTGGATCTACAGCCTCAGTCCTGGATCTACAGCCTCAGTCCTGGATCTACAGCCTCAGTCCTGGATTGAACATTTCTGGATAGTGGTCTTCCTCATACCTATGGACCAATGGCTATATATTTTTGTCGTTATTGTATTTCCTGTGTCCTAAGTGTTTTTGATTCTGATAAGTTGTTGGTGAATCGACAACTTTGTAAAATCCTCTGAAACAAGGGTGAGACGGGGAGAGAGAGAGAGACTAGCTCTCAGCCTAAAGACTCAAATAGTGTCTCACAGGGCTCTTACATACAGAAACGTTGTTTTCTTATAAGATAAAGGCAGCATGTTGTGGTCTGATTTGTTCTGTAACTTGAAAAAATAATAGATTAATGTAGGGACCCCAGCCCGAGGTCTTTGTTCCCGCCCCTCTCACCTCTGCTTGAGCAGTGTCAGGTCCTCTGCCAGGTTGTCCCGCTCCATCAGGTACTGGTCTCTCTCTTTGCCGATGGCCTCCATCTGTCGGCGCATCTCCCGCATCTCCTCCTGGAACATGTCGGTGGCGCGGTTGGGCTGGCCTTGCTGCGCCTGCCCTTTGAACTGGTTCAGCTCCTGTGTCAGCAAGCCATTCTGCTGCTCCAGGTACCGCACTTTCTCGATGAAGCTGGCGAAGCGGTCGTTCAGCTCCTGCAGCTCGGCCTTCTCATTGCTGCGCGTGGCGAGGAAGTCCTGGTTGATTGCCTCGGACAACGTGAAGTCCACTTTGTCGTAGGAAACACGTGGAGCCTGCTGGGGCCTCGCACTGCGTTGGTACGCGGCTGTGCGGCTCGACGAGGCCATCGGAGGCATGTTTTGACTGTAACGGCCGCCCGAGGGCATGCGAGAAGACACAGGGGAGTAGGAGGACATGGAGATGGGATGAGGGCTGCCAAAAGTGCGGCGGTAGGAAGTGGAGTGCATGGACGAGTGGCTCATGGTGGAGTTTGCTGAAAGTCGTGGAGTTTAGCGAGAGAAGAGAAGATGCGGAGATGCACTAGAGGCAACAGAGAGAGAGAAGGAGAGCAGGGGCTTTTATCTGAGGAAGGGAAGGGCCACTCCCCTTAGAATCACACACACACATGCACACGCACATGCACACGCACCCACAGGGGCTGGCCACTCCCTGTCCTACTACACACACACACACAGACACACACATGTAGAGGCACTGCATGTGAAGGGAGGTGGTGACACTCACTGCACACAGGACAAAGATGCGATAACTGCCCAAGGAGTCAGATAGCTTCACTCTTTGGACAGTTATCTGTATGTTATGTGTGTAACCGGCTGGAGCTGCTGTTATTTCAAAATAACTTCTAGTCCTGGCTAGCTCGCCAAATGTAACCATTGTCCATCTTTGAAAACAGGACTGATAGTCATTTGGAAACGTGGCTCTCCTCTATAATCCAGGACATTTGTTTAAATGTATGGACAGAAGTCATCCTGCTCCCTATATTTTTGTTAATATTGCATTTCCGTGTTTGCACGGTTTGATTCTCTGATCTATTTTTGAGGAAACAGCAACTTTGCAAAGTCCTTCGAGACGATGGCTGTTGTGATTTAAGGCGATGCACAAATACATTGAATTTCAAGCCAGAGTTTAACCAAATCATTTTTCAGAACAGAACTAATCATTTATTGGGTAATTTATACAAGTAAATCTCGTAACAATTCATTTGAAGGCATTTAAACCCTATAAATGTGGGTAAACAAGTGAAAACTATTTCCCCCACTATTTGTTACATTTGATGCAAAATGCTTGTGCAACGCTGAATAGGGGAAAACCTCTAAAGATTCAGATTCAGATTCATTTATTTGCCATTTGCAGTAAAACCACATTGGAAAAACTGTGCAAGACTACCCCGGTGTGCACCAGACAGAGAAGGCGACACACACCAGAGCTCTTGCTCTGACACAAGAGCATGCACTTTAAAATATCCATATCCGTGTTTCTCTAAATGACGCTTGAATCTACTTAAGGTGGTGATGGTGCCTTGCATATCAATGACTGGATCAATCACTTGTGCATGTTTGCAAAGTGAAACATCCTTGGTGCGGTAAATATGAATCAAGAACAATCCAGAGCGCTGAAAAGATCATTTTACTTTATAATGTTTACCTTTTCTTGCTCATAGTCCAGCAAGAAAAGTCCTTTGAGATGTTGAGACAGGATTCTAAAGAGCACAATCTTCTCCTTTTCTTCTCCTGGATCTATTACCAGCTGCATGTCTCTCTCATGCATATGTTAGCAGAGTATTGATTACACCAGAGAGAAAACCTGGTCAGCATCTTCAGCCCTGGATCTGCTGATGTCTCACCCACGACCAGCAAGAGCAGAATCATACTGAGAAGTCAATGTGTTTTAGTGCAGCCCTAAATCACAACAGCAGGCGTCTCGGAGGACTTTACAAAGTTGTCAATCATAGCGCGACCAGAGAGAGAGACCAGAGAGAGACCCCAGAGAGAGATCAGAGAGACACCAGAGGGGGAGACCATGTAGAGAGACACTAGAGACAGACAAGAGAGAGAGAACAGAGAGAGACCAGAGAGAGACCAGAGAGAGACCGATGAGAGAGACTGATGAGAGAGACCAGAGAGAGACCAGAGAGAGACTGATGAGAGAGACTGATGAGAGAGACCAGAGAGAGACCAGAGAGAGACTGATGAGAGAGACTGATGAGAGAGACCAGAGAGAGACCGATGAGAGAGACCGATGAGAGAGACCAGAGAGAGACCAGAGAGACCAGAGAGACCAGAGAGACCAGAGAGACCAGAGAGACCAGAGAGAGACCAGAGAGGGACCAGAGAGGGACCAGAGAGAGACCAGAGAGAGACCAGAGAGAGACCAGAGAGAGACCAGAGAGAGACCAGAGAGAGACCAGAGAGAGACCAGAGAGAGACCAGAGAGAGACCAGAGAGAGACCAGAGAGAGACCAGAGAGAGACCAGAGAGAGACCAGAGAGAGACCAGAGAGAGACCAGAGAGAGACCAGAGAGAGACCAGAGAGTGATCAGAGAGAGACCACAGAGAGCCAGAGACCTTTGGACCAATAGGAGCATTAGTCCACAAGGAGTAGGAGGACCACTGTCTATGAATGATAGACATTAGACAGCTTAAAGGGCACGTATTATGCACGTTCACTCTGGTCATAAACATAATCCAGGGAATATGTATGTTGGCTTTTCATGTTTTAGAACGTAATACATAAGTAGAAAATACATTGATACTTGTGTGAGGTATAAAGAAACCATCCCTATAAGTAAAATTTGACGGGAGAAATTCCCACGACAGATTTAGAACACGTTTGTAAACAGAGCATGTGGAGGGGAGGAGCAGGAGGATGTGTTGAGGTGGATATCAGCATGGATGGAGCTAAAAACCTGTTTATGACCCAGAGTTTTTGGATGTTGAGGACTGAGGATGTGTAGTGAGTGTAGTGAGTTTGACAGGGTAGCATTCACACAGAAGGGGTGGGGGTTGTGTTTATGACTCTTTGATATCTGTGTTCTGTCTATTTTTGGTCATTTGTCCTTTGAGTCATTGATCAGTATAATGCGTTGGTAAGTTGCCTGGTAACAGCAGTCGGCGCAAGCTCCGCCCCCTCGGACAAGTTACGACCTCAGACGATTTATGAGGCAATGTGCACGTACCGAACCCCACAGTCACACACACACACACACACACACACACACACACACACACACACACACACACACATACACAGACACAAACACACACACAGACACGCACACACACTGACACATACACACACACACACTGACACACACAGACACACACTGACACACACAGACACACCGACACGCACACACACACACACACACACAAACACACATAACTATATGTTTCAACTATGAAATAAATGAAAACATATCAAAACTAGATCAAATTAAATAAAAAAAAATGCATACAGAAATATTAATTAAAAAAAGAAAAGCAAATGAATAATTTTCCGTCCTGTTATTTTCCGGTCGTCTCTTTCTTCAAACTTGCCAAATGCATCGATCGCCCGGGTGCAGCTCATGTCTGCTCTCTCTCCTTTTACAGTAATGGAAAACCTCCATCGACGTCTGTCTGGGGCCTGAGTGTGTCTGTGTGTGTGTGTGTGTGTGTGTGTCTGTGTGTGTGTGTGTGTTTGTGTTTGTGTCTGTATGTGTGTATGCGTCTGTGTGTGTGTGTGGGTATGTATTTATGTGTGTAGGTGTGTGTGTACGTGTACGTATGTGTGTGAGTGAATGGGTGTGAGTGTGTGTGTGTGTGTGTGTCTGTGTGTGTGGAGCCATGACTGTGCACTTCTGTCCACATCCAGTTTCCTGTCTTGTGCGATGAGGATCCAGTGTCTGTGACATGTGTTACAGAAGCAGAAACACAACATGATCCTGTTTAAAAATAAAGTTCCTGAAAATCAAACATAAGAATGTGTTTGTCAAGTTTCAACGTTTGCAAACAAGTTCAGAGTTTAACATTTCCGCAGGAGGAAAACCACCAACAATAATAAACTTACACCCTATTTCCGCCAGCCCTCCTCTCCTCTCCTCTCCTCTACTCTACTCTACTCTACTCTACTCTACTCTACTCTACTCTACTCTACTCTACTCTACTCTACTCTACTCTACTCTACTCTACTCTACTCTACTCTACTCTACTCTACTCTACTCTGTTCTCTCCTCTCCCTCCCCTCTTCTATCCTCTCATCTACTGATCCTGGTTGTGTTTCCATTACGCTTTAGTATCTAGTACCGTATCCTAGAAACCTACCCTCAACAAACCAGTATCTGTGAAAATGCTGTGGTAACCATGGCTTCCAGCAGAACTCCAATCCCTGTCAGTTAGAACCAAATGCAACTGTTTGTGATCTGAAAGTTACGTACCCCAGCTTTAATACAGTGATCTGTGGGTGTGGCCGACTCTCACTGTAGCAGACACTGGTGTGATATGTCTTCTTTAAGGCAACAGTCGTCATATGAATGAATTGATTTAACATAAAACACAAGAACTCTGCGGCCACGCACACACACACACACACACACACAGACGCCTGAGTGCATTACATTACATAAGCTGATCTCATTCAGTCCTGCAGTCGGAGCTCTCCTTCTGGGCATGCTCAGTGCGCTCCGGGCGTGGCTCTGCTTTGTCCTCTGTGCTCCTGATGCAACTGGTGATCAGGAAATGCAGTGGTTTGAGTCTGAATACTGATGTAGAGTTCATTTATACGTGCGACCATTTTGTAATAAAGAATCTGTCTATTTGCAAAGATATTTTCGCACAAAGAGAATGGCAAACATATTTTTGGAACGCTAACTTAATCTGCGGCCTGAGCTACAGTATACAGCAGACAATAATTTTTTTCCCAGTATTCAAACTTGTACATATAATAATGGGTCTCTCTCTCGGCTCTCTCTCTTTCTGTTCTCTCTGATCTCTCTCTCTGGTTTCCTTCTGGTTTCTCTCTGGCCTCAATTTCTGGTCTGTCTCTGTGTCTCTTTCTCTGGTCTCTCTCTGCTCTCTCTGTCTCTGGTCTCTCTGTACTCTTTCTCTGGTCGCTTTCTGGTCTCTCTGGTCTTTCTCTGGTCTCTCTCTGGTCTCTCTCTGGTCTCTCTCTGCTCTCTCTCTGGTCTCTCTTTCTGGTCTCTCTCTGGTCTCTCTTTCTGGTCTGTCTCTGTGTCTCTCTCTCCGGTCTCTCTCTGGTCTTTCTCTGGTCTCTCGCTGCTCTTTCTCTAGTCGCTTTCTGGTCTCTCTGGTCTTTCTCTGGTCTCTCTTTGGTCTCTTTCTGGTCTCTCTCTGCTCTCTCTGGTCTCTCTCTGTTCTCTATCTACGTTCCCTCTCTGCTCTCATTTTCTGATCTCTCTCTCTCTTATCTTTCTGCTCTTTCTCTCTGGTATCTCTCTCTCTGCTCTCTCTCTCTGGTATCGCTCTCTCTCTCTCTCTCTCTGGTCTTTCTCTCTCTCTTCAGATGCTCATGAAGTGTTTCTTCTGCTGAACATATGTCTGATCCAGAGCTCGTACTGGTCTTGGTCTGATTTATGGTCCTCGCTGCAGCACTGGTGCATCTGAGCTATAATCAAATCATCTGCAATACTCCAGCTCCTCCTCCGCGGCATGTACAGTGTGTGGCCTGTTCTCAGAGGAGGCTGCAGCTGCTTCCAGTTTTAGAAAAATCAGTCTGTTTAATTTTGATGTTATTGTTATTCAGCATTTTATGGTAAATTATTTTGTGTATCTTTTAGCCTTTTTTTCTTTGTGGTCTCTCTCCGGTCTCTCTCTCACTGGTCTCTCTCTGGTCTCTCTGGTCTCTCTCTGGTCTCTCTCTGGTCTCTCTGGTCTCTCTCTGGTTCCTCTCTGGTCTCGCTCTTTGGTCTCCCTCTAGTCTCTCTCTGGTGTCTCTGGTCTCATTTTTTTTGTAATTTTTGATATTCACAAAACTTTCTACAATTTTTTTTAATCAATGTTTATTATTTTGTTAATTGTTTTAATGTAAGTTTTGAAATGTTTTTTTCCTGTTCATCCTTTCCATCCATTTCTGCTTTATCTTTAGTGCAGACCATAGACTGTATATATTAATGGACAGAGTCACGCCTATCTGCGCCGTTCTAACTAATGGGCCAAAAATAGTGCTCTACTGGAGCAATCCAAAATGGCCGCGAGTGGTCCCGCCCACAAGAAAATTGTTAAAAAACGCATCTGCGCATGCGTCAGCCGGCGCAACTCCATTAATTTGAACGAGAGACTTCAAAAATTCACAGCAAGTAAACTAGACTGGACCAAAAAAATCCTCCCCCCTCAGCATTGACACACATGTGGAACGAAGCTTTGGGCCAAGAGCCAACTTTTGGTCGCTCGCCTCTCAGCAAGAAGGTCCTGGGTTCAAATCCCGGTTGGACCAGGGCCTTTCTGAGTGGAGTTTGCATGTTCTCCCCGTGTCTGCGTAGGTTTCCTCCGGGTGCTCCAGTTTCCCCTACCACTAAAAATATGTACAATAGGTCTGGCATGTGCCTCCTGTACTGGCACCCCCACCCAACAAATGTAAACCGCTTTGAGACTCCGATGTGCAGTGAAAAGGCGGTATATAAATAAAGATTACTTTCAATGCTATATGTTAGCATTGGCTAATTCTTATTCTTATTCCGTTCCACATGTGTGTCAATGCTGAGGGGGGTGAATTTTTTTGGTCCACTCTAGTTTACTTGCTGTAAATTTTTGAAGTCTCTCGTTCAAATGAATGGAGCTGCGCCGGCTGACGCATGCGCAGATGCGTTTTTTCACAATGGTCTTGTGGGCGGGACCACTCGCGGCCATTTTGGATAGCTCCAGTAGAGCACATTTTTTGGCCCATTAGTTAGAAGGGTGGAGATAGGCGTAACTACGTCCGTTAATTTTTACAGTTTATGGTTTTTTCTCATCCTTTTTATGTTTACTTCGTTTGCCCTCCTTTAAAAGTGTTTTTAGTTGTATACTTAGATTCACTTACTCCTTTCCCAGTTTGAGCAGAGTTTAAAGAGCGTGTCTCCCTCTGATGTAGCCTGGTTGTACCACACCTTAGTACAAATTACATTTCATACTAAGGTCTGGATTTGCTCCATTGAGCTCCGTGAACAGGTGGGAGGGGTTAACTCCTTTTGCAGATTGAAACGATTGGATCTGAGTTTACCGTGACGTATGTAGTGCGCCCGAGTCTGTTGTTAGCATTTAGCATTTAGCCTAGCCATCTCCTTTGCCGCTAACGGAGCCCGTGGGGAGTAGTGCCACAATCTTGACCAGCGATTACATTTGCCTAACATTTCTCTTGCTCCGGCTTCAATTTCATGATAGAACCAGACCGGATTACTTTACTATCGCGTTCTTCGCCACTGCCAAACTACAACCTGCCCGTTCGGCGCAAACTCTTGACGTCACCGGCACCGACCTACAATGCGCTCTCTGAGTAGCCGGTTGAAATACGACCGATTGTAATCGCTAACACAGGGACCAGACCCAGACGCTACATGCAGTGAAATGATGATTGAGCGGAGTGAACGGATGGCTATGGCCAGGCTACCTCTGATGGAGCACTGTGGCAGATGTCACTGTTATTGATTATTGATTATTTTCTGGGGGATGGATCTCAGTGTGTGTCCAGTTGCTCTCAGCTCTGCAGGCTCTGGTTTCACTGTCACTTATGTAAATATAAATAATGTCTCTCATTACAGAGACATGGAAATGACAAAGACAGTCACACAGACAGACCACTGAGACCAGTCAAACACACACACACACACACACACACACACACACACACACACACACACACACACACACACACACACACACACACACACACACACACACACACACACACACACACACACACACACACACACACACAGGGCAATATTTAGAACACTTGTGAATCCATTGATTTAAAGAACAGTGAGTCAGCTCTCTGCCCAGAGCCTGTAAACAGATGGACAATGCTAACATGCTAGCTCAATGAAGCCGATAGGAAAGGGCTCACTCGGATACTCTGATCAGAGGAAATCAAATATGTCAATTTCAAGTTCAGTTCTTTTTCCATTTGCAGGTAAAACACATTTAACACAAATAACACTAACTACAATATATGAACACATTTAAAAACAAGCACATACTAAAAGCATGAGCAAAAGCACACATTTGAATTCTATTTTTTGAACTTTGATATTTACCGGTTGAGTGCAATGTCATAGAACCAAGTCTGTACCAGGTCTAACCAGAACTCTTGGAGATCCAGGACTTGACTGAGACAGGAGCTGCCAAAAACCACTCAAGGTCTCTGACTTTGGAGTAACAGTGCTGGAACATGATGATTTTGCATGATATGTCTCCTTTAAAGCCGATTGTGGAGGTGTGTTCTGACGATATTGGGACATTGGGACTCTCTGCACTGCGGCGAGTGACGGAGGCCAATAAACTGTGAGGCGTGTGGTGTTTTAACTAATCACAATCCTCCAGGAGTCACCTTCTGGAGAGGAGACGCAGAGGCAGGAAACAGGAGGTGAAGACATTCAGCACAAGAGAAAAAGTCTGAGTCATGTCACTTTCTCTCTGGTCTCTCTCTGGACTCTCTCTGGTCTCTCTCTGGACTCTCTCTGGTCTTTCTCTGGTCTTTCTCTGGTCTCTCTCCGGTCTTTCTCTGGTTTCTCTCTGGTCTCTTTCCGGTCTTTCTCTGGTCATTCTCTGGTCTTTCTCTGGTCTCTCTCCGGTCTCGCTCTCTCTGGTCTCTCCCTGGTCTCTCTCCGGTCTCTCTCCGGTCTCTCTCCGGTCTCTCTCCAGTCTCTCTCCGGTCTTTCTCTGGTCTCTCAATAGACTCTCTCTGGTCCCTCTCTGGTCTTTCTCTGGTCTCTCTCCGGTCTCGCTCTCTCTGGTCTCTCTCTGGTCTCTCCCTGGTCTCTCTCCGGTCTCTCTCCGGTCTCTCTCCGGTCTCTCTCCGGTCTCTCTCCGGTCTCTCTCCAGTCTCTCTCCGGTCTTTCTCTGGTCTCTCAATAGACTCTTTCTGGTCCCTCTCTGGTCTTTCTCTGGTCTCTCTCCGGTCCCTCTCTGGTCCCTCTCTGGTCTCTCTCTGGTCAAATAGTCAAATAGTGACTCACCAGGCCCTTTCTTAAACAAAAGATAAGTTTTATGATGTATTCACATTATTTTACTTTTATGAGAAAATGCATGTAAAAGGACTTTAACATGAACCAGGTCTGTACCAAGACTAAACCGGAACTGTACTTGATCTAAACCAGGACTAAACCAGATCTAAACTAGGACTGTACTAGGTCTAAAGCAGGTCTAAAGCAGGTCTGTAAGAGGCCTTGGGGCAGTCACCTTGCCCGCCTCAGTGATGGGTGGACCAGTCAGGATGCAGGCTCCGGTTACATCCGCAGCTCCGGAGGTAGATAATGGATCAGAGACTTTTTCTGAGCCATGAGGGGAAACGGAACGCTCTGAGCATGAGCAGACAGACGGTCTGAACCAGATCTGAACCAGGTCTGAACCAGGCCCAAATCAGGTTTAAAACAAGGTCTTAAATGAGAGAGGACCAACGCAAAGTCCAAAGTGGAGCAAAGGGAGTGGTCTCATGGTCAGGACAAAAAATGGGGAGGCATCGTTACATAATTGTGCAGCAAAAATCTGCTTCTTCTGACAATGTTCAAATCCAGGTTAAAACAGGTCTGTTTAGCTGCAAAACTTGAAGGATTGTATCTTGTTCAATGCACTGTGATTATTTATGTTTTTAATGCCTTGTGTGATGTTAATTTTTCTTTTGTTGAGTACTTTGAGTTGTCTTGTGCTAGAACTGTGCCATACAAATAATCTTGCTTTGCCCTGATGTGGTTTAGACTTTTGCTTTTCCCTGTGGTCAGTTCTGTTTCCACACTGGATGTTTGCTTCTGTCCAGATTTACTGCAATAATTTCAGCTCCTGCACTGCGGAGTGTCATACATGAGGTTTTACATGGGTCTGTCAGCAGGAGGGGGGGGGGGGGGGGGGGGGGGGGGGTATTGAGGTGGAGGAAGGGGGAGGAGGAGAAGACAGAGGGAGTGTCATACATATGGTTTTACATATGTCTGTTAGCAGGAGGAGCAGGGGAGAGGGAGAAGAAAGAGTGGAGGGGAAGAGGAGAGATGGGGAAGGAGAGTGGAGGGGGAGAGGAGAGATGGGGGAGTAGAGTGGAGGGGGTGAATGTCCTCAATCAATATCAAACGTGCACTTGGAGACCACAGTGACACTGCTGACAGAGCAAATATTCACCTTATTGAGAACAGTATAAGCTCTAGATCCAGGACTAAACCAGGGCTAAAGGATTGACCCATGCCAGTCTGATACCAGAGACATTAGGATTTTCAAAACTAAACATAATCACATAAATGACATAGGAGATTAAAATGAGGAGAACATGCAACAGTGTTTAAACTCTTTAATTTAACCAAAGTGATGAATGTCTGTGGTTTCATTTACTCTAAAGTTTGAAATAGACCAGAAACAACAGACAAATATAAAAAGAACAGTTTAAAATTTATCTTTACACAGATCTGAAAGTTTCTAATCCTGTTTTTTACATTAAATAATTATATATTTTGATCCATAGTTATATCACAAAACATGATTGTCTTGTATTTCTAATATCTACGCGAACGTTCCACAGTGTGACCAGCAGGTGGCAGCAGAACCCGTGTGAGCGAGTCAAAGGGTTTTTCATATGATTTAAGATATTAAACATTAACATTTACTAATCCTGAAAAACAAACGTCACTGAACTGTGACTCGTTTGGTGTTCTTGGTGTTGTTTGGTGGTCAAAAGAACAGTTTTATGATATGTAAGTTATCTTCATCTCAGAATCTGGGGTGAACACATGAACTCAGACTCAAACTTACTTATAAATGCCTTTTAATAAATGTGATGTGAAAATCGAAAAGTTTTTGATGGGAATTTCTCAGAATTCCCTACGTTTCAATGGGCGTGATAAAAGTGACTGCTCTGGGAGTACGAGTGTCACTGTTGAATTTAAAGGAGACATCAATTGTGGACATATGAGAAACTCTTTGCGCATCCCCCGCCCTATCTGTCTAAACGTTCTTTTTTCAAACTTGTTATAGCTGTACAGCAATGTACAGCAATTCTGATCAATCTCAATTACAATGTGGACACTGAGGTTGTCATGGCGATGGCTTCAGCCCCTTCAGGATACAGTACTAGATACTAAGTTTTAACAGAAACACAGCCAGGTAGAGTTGAGTAGAGCTGAGTCGGGGACTTTTTTTGCTGATTATGCAAAGAGGCTAACCCTTGCCTACAATTATATTGCACCATGTCAGACGTCAAATGATACATTGTTCTGTTCTTCTACAACTAGATGGCAGTGTTTTACAAACCCCTTATGCACAAACCAAAGTGAGACCAATGTATGGGCTAAATGATAATACCTGTGTTCTCTACTGAATCCCCGATAAATATAACGTCATCTTGTGTGTGTTCCCTGTGTCCGCCCAGAGTCTGTGCTCGGATACAGCCGTGTGACGCAAGTCTAAACGATACGGCCCTGCAGCAGCGGGCTCCTCTCCCCAGGACTCTGTCGGGTCAGGAGGTTCCACAGCAGCATGGGCACTGAGCTACGAGCTGAGGCTGCGCTGCCCTCTTCCTGCAGCGGCTGGTACTGCTTCAGGCGCCTGGGGAGACACAGGGCACAACACAGGCTTAAAGCTGGGGTACGTAACTTTCAAACCACACAACATGAAAATGTGTAATATAAAACTCGTATAAAAATGTTTTGCTTCTGTCACATCTTTAGATCAGGTTTATCAGACAGAAAAGTAACAAAAAGAGTGACCGGAGAGAGACCAGAGGTAGACCGGAGAGAGATCACAGATAGAGACCAGAGAGAGATCACAGAGAGAGAGAGAGAGATTATAGAGAGAGACCAGAGAGAGACAAGAGAGAGACCTGAGAGAAAGACCAGAGAGATTATAGAGAGTGACCAGAGAGAGAGACCTGAGACAGAGAGACCAGAGAGAGAGAGATTATAGATTGACCAGAGAGAGAGACCTGAGAGAGAGAGACCTGAGAGAGAGAGACCTGAGAGAGAGAGACCTGAGAGAGATCACAGATAGAGACCAGAGAGAGACAAGAGAGAGACCTGAGAGAAAGACCAGAGAGATTATAGAGAGTGACCAGAGAGAGAGACCTGAGACAGAGAGAGAGAGATTATAGATTGACCAGAGAGAGAGACCTGAGAGAGAGAGACCTGAGAGAGAGACCTGAGAGAGAGACCTGAGAGAGAGACCTGAGAGAGACCACAGATAGAGACCAGAGAGAGAGACCAGAGAGAGAGACCAGAGAGAGAGACCAGAGAGAGAGACCAGAGAGAGACCAGAGAGAGACCAGAGAGAGAGAGACCAGAGAGAGAGAGACCAGAGAGAGAGAGACCAGAGAGAGAGAGACCAGAGAGAGAGAGACCAGAGAGAGAGAGACCAGAGAGAGAGAGACCAGAGAGAGAGAGAGACCACAGATAGAGACCAGAGAGAGAGACCAGAGAGAGAGACCAGAGAGAGAGACCAGAGAGAGAGACCAGAGAGAGAGACCAGAGAGAGAGACCAGAGAGAGAGACCTGAGAGAGAGACCTGAGAGAGAGACCTGAGAGAGAGACCTGAGAGAGAGACCTGAGAGAGAGACCTGAGAGAGAGACCTGAGAGAGAGACCAGTGGGGGAGACCAGAGACAGACCAGAAAAGAAACCAGAGAGACCAGAGATAGATCAGACAGAGAGCATGTTTGATTGAGCTCTAATTCTCTAGCGCCTGTGGGAGTTTGCACAGCAGGGTCTCACCTGTACATGAGGCCGGCGCAGCAGAGCACACAGGCCAGAGCCATCAGCCCCAGAACGGTAGCCGCGGTCCCAGCAGGAGACCCAGAGCTCACTGGGGGAACAGGAGGACAATGTTAACATAGACTGTATACCGATGGACAATGGTAGCTCAACGAATAGCGAAGTGCTCTTGGACATTTATGTAAATGTCTTCATTATGAGATCAATAAAGTTTAGTCCCTCTGGCTCCTATTGACTTACATGTAAAAGTAAAAAGTAACTGTTTCGGTCACACTCACCATTTTTGGCTTAAAAAAATCTGTGGTTTGGCACTCTCTGTGATCCTGGAGTTTATGTTGTGTTGCTGTCTTTGTAAATCCAGATATGAGCCATTTAAGGATTGACCAAATAGATGCCTTCTGGCCCGGACTGGCCATCGGGAGCTCTCCCGGTGGCCTGCGTGTCAAAGTGGCCTGGGCCTGCCCTATCATCACAGTCTTTTTTTTTTTTTTCTTTTAATTTAATTTCATCCTCACGGTCTTTGCAAACTCCTACCCTGCCTGGTGGCCTGGTCCAATGAGCAAGGCCCAAGCCAAAGCCAGTGTTGTGCGTGAACGAGTTCATAAGAACGCGTTCATTGAACACGCTCATTTTTTCGTGAACGTTGAACTGAACGCAACACATTTTTTAATAAAGAACTTGAACGTGAATTAGTTCATATTATGTGTCATGAACGGCAGACAATTTGTTTTCCATTTAAAACTGAGTGAAATCTGTCTCTCTTTTGAAACGCAACGAGAGAAAGTTCCTCCCTCCTGTATTCTCCGCACTGTTTCCGCCGAAAACTAAAAATTCCTACGGTTTCCACCGTCTGTGAACGCACCCCGACTCAGTGTACTTGCGGTGCGGCGCTATATGCTAGTGCTATTCATTGGTTGTTGGACTCACATGTGCCGTAATGAAAACACAGGGGTAAGTCAGTGACACAGGGCCGTTTACATTTGACATAAAGTATAGACACACGTTCTGCAGCGCATTACAGTTTGTACTTATGAGCAGAGATGGGACAACTCAGTTCCCATTGAAACCCATGTAAATCTTGTCTGCATTGGAGTCAAAACATCCTGTGCAGTGTACAGGATATAGATATATGATATATATATATATATATATATATATCTATATATCTATATATCTATATATCTATATATCTATATATCTATACACCACGTATTGTGATTTCTAGCTCGTAGTGAAAAAAAATATTTATTTGAATATCTCGCAAAAAGTAAAATGAACTGAACTTTGAACTAGTTCAGAATTAAAATTGAGAACTTCGAACGTGAACTGTTCACTTTGAGCATGTATGAACTGAACTTGAACTAGTTCAGAAAAGCTGTGAACTGGCACAACACTGGCCAAAGCTTTACTGTCATTGGGCCAGAGCAAAATTAAACAAATGTGACGTCACACGTCGGCTACACAGCCAGGCCAGCCTAGCAGTGCACCCAGTGTAGCTTCCCCGGTTGAAATCAGTGGTCTCTCCAACTGATGGTTCATACACGTTTTTATTTTTCCTTTTATATGAGCTGTAACGATGTGATTTTACCTTACTACTTTTTTAACAATAATTGATTAGCTTGTTATAGTTATACACTAATGAACACTTAGTTCATTGTGTGTGTGTGTGTGTGTGTGTGTCTTTATTCTCACTAAGCTCCATAAACGTTACGTTGCTAAGCAACGTACAACAATCCTTAAACGTCCGAGATTATTTTTTTTTATATTGACTGTTTATATAAAGAAAACAAAAGTTTTGACAGTCAATCTTAAAACTATTAAAAGAACATCAAAATACAATGACAAAAACCCAAATTTAGAACCTTGTTTGGCCTGAATGGATGAAAAGCTCCCGGCCTGAAATGTTGTCCCACTCCGGCCCTGGATGCCTTCATTTGTGGGAAAACTCCAGCCTGCCTTAGCAACCCTCTTCGCTGGCTAACGCCACGGGAGGAATGTTCAGAGTGCTGGGTTGCAATCACCCAAAGGGAGCACTTCCAAAGGAAGTTCTCCTCCATTAGTTAGAAAAGGCGAGGAGAGAAAACAGGCACATACAGCATATGTTTGAATTAGTTCAATATTTTCAACAATGAGAAGAATTAAGCGATTGCTATAGTGGCCCAAGTGGATGGGTTGGGACAGTGCATGTTAATAAACACCATTCCAGAATGTAGCCTTGGGCTGATTTCCATCCCTCGTCCCAAAGTCCAATTCACAACCACACAGGCATTCACCTTTAACTATTGCATGTCTTTAGTGGTAGGGGAAACCGGAGAACCTGGAGGAAACCTACGCAGACACGTTCCGACGGAGATTGGAACGCAGGACCTTCTTGCTGAGAAGCAAGCGTGCTATCCATTCAGCCACCTGTGGGTGCTCTTTGTGAAGGTGTGTGTGTATCGTACCTGTGTTGACGTTGACTCGGGCGCTGGTCACGGCGAGGCTCACGTCGTTGGTGAGGGACACGTTGAGGCAGAAGACTCCGGTCTCGTTGAAGAACTGTCGCAGGACGAGCTGACAGTCCGGGGAGGGAGCGGCCGCAGAGCAGAGGGTCTGGACCGGAGTGAGGCAGTCAGCATCAGACACCACTGTACACACCTCACTGGGCAGACTGCAACACAACACACACATGAGAGCACTGCTGCACCACAAACACACACACACGACAACACATGCACACACGAGAGCACTGCTACAACGCATGCAACACACACACACCCACACACAGGCACGCAACACATACATGGACAGAACAGATCCACACACACAAAACGCACACACACAACACACACACATGAGCACAGGCCCTAACTCTCTATGTCCTCCAACCATTGATTTCATGTTTTAAATCATGGAATTCCATCCATCCATCCATAATGAAAATTCCCAACATCAAACACTTCACAGCATTTCAACTGAGAAATTACAAAAACTAATTTAGGAGCAATACTTTTGTTTTAAATAGCTGAAAACTGCTCTGAGTGTGATGTCATAGTGGTCGGTCTCACTCTGGTCTCACTCTGATCTCTCTCTGGTCTCTCTCTGATCTCTCTATAGTCTCTCTTTCTAGTCACTCTCTGGTCTCACTCTGCTCTCTCACAACTTCAGGTCTGTGAGTCCAGTGAGCAGAATATGTATCTTTTTAGGGCCAATGAACACAAACTATGCATCAGTTCTGTGATCATAGACGAACCTTCCCTGACACGAGATTGTCACGTCCACAGCGTTCTGCTCCAACTCCGTCGACAAAGACACAACGTTAGACACCTGCACGATCTCCACGCTCTCTATGCCCTCTGTGGAGAGACCAGGGACAGATCAGAGAGAAACCAGGGAGAGACCAGAGAGGGACCAGACAGAGACGAGGGAGAGAGCAGAGAGACGAGAGAGATCATAGAGAGACCAGGGAGATACCAGAGAGAGACCAGAGAGAGACCAGAGAGAGAGACCAGAAAGAGACCAGAGAGAGACCGGAGACAGACCAGAGAAAGATACCAGAGTGAGACCAGATAGATGCCTTGTAGAGAGACCAAAAAGAAACAAGAGAGAGAGAAACCACACATACACACGGCGGGTCACACTTACGCACGACCTGGACTGCGGTGGCGAGGGAGCCGTAGCGGTACACAGTGCAGTCTGCGGTCAGCTCAGGGGCTTGGCGTTTGGCGATGACCAGAGGGACCTCAGCCTCAGCCACGGGCTCTGTCACATGAAAGCAGTGGAGCACTTCAGTCCAACAATATGTGTTGTGTAGAGAGATATCAATATGCTCAGTAAATATACTGAGGGCAGGGGTATTCAACTAGGGTCTCAGGGATCAGAGTGGCTGCAGATTTTCCTTCCAACCAAGCAGGAGCTGACCAAACTCCACCCATTTCCTCAAATCTTCTGGTACAGACTGGGATCATAAGAAATAAGAAAATCTGCAGCCACACCGCAGGCATTTGAGGCGTGAGTTGAATGCCCCGATATAGAGATAATATACTCGATCACAGGGGGGGCGGTCTGCCCCCCCTGTGATCGAGAGGGGTGGAGCAGTCACCTGGTGATTGGATCCGCTGGCAGGGGAGGAAGCCGGTCAGACCTGGCAGACTCAAGTGTGTAGTGAGGTTCTGCAGGGCGCGCTGAGCCCCCTGTCAGACAGACTTTCAACTCGCACCTCCGGGAGAGCTTCTCCCAGGTCCCATGGGGTGTAGGGGAACATTGAAGCTGAGTGGACCATGTTCTCTTCCTCTATCGCAGATGTGGCAGCTCGCAGCTGTGGTCGCAAAGTCTCTGGGGCTTTTCCAGGCGGTAACCCCCAAACCTGGTGGTGGACACCGGCAGTTAGGGATGCAGTCAGGCTTCAGAAAGAGTCCTATCGAGCCATGATGGTTTGTGGGACTCCTGAGGCAGCTCTCTAGTACCGTCCATGGAGGTCACCCTCGAAGATACACTGCCAAACCGTCCGGCGCCTCAAGAGGGGGAAGCAGTGCTTTTCCTACACCGGTGCAGGTCGAGAGCTGCTGACCTCGACTGGGGATATGGTCGGGCGGTGGAAGGAATACTTTGAGGTTCTCCTCAATCCCCCCGTCACACATTCCAGGCAGAGCAGAGACTGAGGATGTTGGGGCGGATACTTCCATCTCCCTGGCTGAAGTCATCAAGGTACATTGCAGCCTCCTTTGTGGCAAGGCTCTGGGAGTGGATGAGATCTGTCCTGTCTATCTTAAGTCTCTTAACATTGCGTGGCAGGGTGGTGGTCCCTCTTCTACAAGAAGGGGGGCCGGAGTTTCAATTATCGTGGAATCACACTCCTCAGCCTCCCCGGTAAGGAGAATCAGCACCTCCAAATCCGAGGCCAGGGTGCTCGACCAGAAAAAGGTGCTTTGCCCTCTCCAGGTGGGTGGAGCGGTCCTTCCTTAAGTGGAGGAGTTCAAGTATCTTGGGGTTTTGTTCACGAACGAGGGAAGGATGAAGCATGAGATTGTGAGATTGACAAGCGGATCGGTGCTGCACGCTGCACCGATCAAAAGGCAAAGCTCAAAATTTACTGGTCATGAGCTTCGGGTAATTACCGAAAGAACGAGATCGCGGATACAAGCGGTCGAAATCACACGGGAGGAACTATGGGTAGAGCCGCTACTCCTTCACGTCAAGAGGAACCAGTTGAGGTGGCTCGGTCATCTGTTCCGGATGCCTCCTGGACGCCTCCCTGGGGAGGTGTTCCGGGAACTTCCCACCGAGACGAGGCCTCGGGGAAGACCCAGGACACGCTGGAGGGACTATGTCTCTCAGCTGGCCTGGGAACGCCTTGGGGTCCCCCTGGATGAGCTGAAGGAAGTTTGTGTGGATAGGCAAGTCTGGGCATCTCTGCTGCCCCCGGCAATTGAGGAAGCGAAAGAACTTTCATACTCTTATGATCTCTCACCTGCAGCAACAGTGGCAGCCACCGTGTTGTCAGCTTCCACCTCTGCTTCTGTCTCCACCACCTCTGCTTCAGCCTCTACAGCAGCTTCAGCCTCCTCTGTAGCAGGAGCAGCCTCCGCATCAGCAACTAAACCAGACAAAAAAAATTGTCATTGTCTTTCCAACCCATTTCAAACAAAAACGTCTCTCACAGAGTGAACTAATCATTTGTCTTATTTCTGATCCCTGGACTCTGAAGGATAGAGGTTTGCCCTGGTGCCATAACCTCAGTCCTAGTTTTACACCCGGAGTCCTGGATCTAAAGTCTCAGTCCTGGATCTGCAGCCTCAGTCCTGGATCTAAAGTCTCAGTCCTGGATCTGCAGCCTCAGTCCAGGATCTGAAGTCTCAGTCCTGGATCTACATCCTCAGTCCTGGATCTACATCCTCAGTCCTGGATTTACAGCCTCTCAATATGGGCCTCCTCAAGGTTTCTCTTGTTTTTCCCTCTGGGTTTTTGAGTGGTTCCTTACCGAGTGTCTAAGGACAGTGATTAGGGCTGGGATAAACGATTCTTTTTTAAACGATTAATCTAACGATTATTTTTTTGATGCATCGATTAATCTAACGATTATTTTTTTCGCTTCGATTCGATTTCGATTCGATTCGATTCTCGATTATCTCCCCATTAATTGACTAATATTGATGTATACATGTTGATTTAAATATTTTAATGAAAAAAACATGAATTCCTTCACAAAAAATATTTATTGCTTGCTCTTAAAATTCAAAAATAAGACATTCTTAGAGGTAGCATAAAACCTTAAAGCCTTGAAAACACAGCTTACTGAAAAAAGTGCATCTTATCATTCTTGAAACAAACATTTGATGCTTAGCATTCAATAAAAATATGAAAAAGTTCAGCCAAATACTTGTGTAGAGCAACTAAAAGAAAACAGTAACCAATGTAAACTTGAAGGCTTTAAGCTAAACAAAGAGTGCTTTTCCAGCAAAAACAGTGGGAGCCATCAGCCTGTCATGGCATCCTTCCTGAACCAACAGAGTTTAACATTTAAGTTGAAGACACATAGGCCTTATTGCGGCGTAAATGTCCAAACTGAGGCAATACGCCGCGGCAGGCTAAGACACGGGCTTTGTTGCTGACGCGTAGATTCATTCGTATGCGGATAGGGACTTACTTGATGTTTCGTGGAGTTGACTCAGTTGCCCTTCCGGATGATGATGGATGTACAGAATGTTGCTTACGGTCAACAGAAAGTAGCAGCCCGTGCTCACCCTGCCATGATGCCTAATCCCACAGGTGTGCACATGCCCCTCTTAAGCCCAACACAGGTGCAGCCTAATTGAGAGACACTCTAAACTGCCACCCAGTGGACAAACTAGGACAGTGCGTGAGCCCTCAGCCGTGTAGATACAGAAAAAGCTAATATGTGGCTCCTACAGGCCTATATTACTGAAGTCCATTAATTAAAGTGCATCTCTTAAATTCTTCATTCATATAAAAATAACAGTCAAAACTGCCACTCACCTTTTTCTTAAACTCAAAATTCAAAAATAAAACTCAAGTAAGAGTGTACAAGAGAAAAAAAATGCATTGTGTAGCAAATAAAAAGGTCAACCAGTCATCCTTTCTTTTAGAGTTACTGAAAGAATACAGTAGAAGTCATCTCAGAGGACTTAAAACAACATTGAAGTCACCAACACAGATCAGAGAATCAATCAACAGTTAAACACATTAAGGAGATTGAACACATGTTGAAAAATGTCCATATACGGCGGGCATGACAGTGAATAATACATGTAGGGGCTATTACGGGCGCCAATATTCCGTTTGATACAAAGAAAGACAGACTAGTTGTAAGCTGTAGAGTTGCCACAGGACGCGTCATCAGCCTACGTCAGCAGCCGCGGACTGCTATGAAAACATTAGCTTTGTGGTTTCACAGGCGCAGTTGACTGCTTAAACTAAACTTTGCACAAAACTTTGACTCTTAAAACCCACATGTGACAAAACGGAACCATCAACATCTCACCTCAAATTGCATTAAAAGTGACATTCGTGTCTTAATTCGTTCGTATTTCAACTTTTAAAGCAATTCACGGTCCGCCATCTTGGTTTGCTTCGGTTGCCGTGAGACGCGCATGCGCAGGTTTGCATTACATCATAAACAGCTGAGGCAGTGCATCTCTTCAATACAGTGTATCTCGGCGTTACACCGGCTTGCACTTCTCTAACACGGCACTCGCATTGCTACCGCTCGCCGCCATCTTTGTTTTGTGTGTGACGCACCGACGCGCATATTATACGTCGGTGTATTTTTTGCGTCGACGTCACCGATTACGTCGACGCGTTGTCCCAGCCCTAACAGTGATGATTGGGACTTTTCTGCATTTATTAAAATTTCTGGACAGTGGTCCTCCCGTTGTGTTTGCCGTTTGATTCTCTAATCTGTTTGTAAAAGTCCTTCGACACTGCTGTTTTGATTTAGGGCGATACACAAATTTGACTCATATCATTATATTGAGCATTGTCACCTTCTGTGGCCTCGGCTTCAGCTACAGCTGTGTCCACGGTGTCCTCAGTCTCTACAGTTTCAACCATAGCAACATCTGGAATGAGAACATCAGGAACAGAGGGTCAGAGTTCACACGGTTAAGTCTGTTGTTCTCTGGGCTCATTCTGATCCACACATTGCTGAGCAGTCACTGTATAAAACCGCTGACAACAGATGTCACAGGAACGGCGCATGACCACTCTGAGGACTGTCCACACGGTTGGAATATGGACAAAATAGTATCTTCTTATGAGAAAGCCATCTGCTAACTAATCCATAACTGCACGTTTCTCTGCTGCTTGACAATAAGTCTTTGGATTTTATCGGTTGAATTGACTGGTTTTAAGCTGCTTTACCAGAACACACTGGATAAAGAGACATTATGTTTAAAGCATGTTAAAGATTAGTTACATTTCATTTAAGTCAAAGGAATACAAGAGGATTTTAGGAAAGAACCGCCCGCTCCACTTTTTTTTTTTAAATACATGTGCTCCGGAGAGGGAACGCCTACTACAAAGCATGCGACAAATCCTTTCTTTGTGTACGCTCTGTTTACAAGTCACTGTTGGCATCGCTCACACAAGCTCACTTTCAGTTACATGTGTCTATGATAAGTACCTGCTTTATACTTTACTATTGAATTATGAACACGACTTGTTATAAAATACAGACATAAGGATGTTATAATCTTCCGAAGACGTTTGTTTTTAACCTCGTTATCCGCCGTGATTGTCCAGAAAAGTTAAGCTAACGCTTTAAGTCTATTCAGTCAATTCAGATCAGTTTTGACCAAGAAAACAAACCCACAGATTATTATCAAATATTATCAAAGCCACAGAGAGTAAACAGTTTCACGTTTTTATGGCAAAGGATTCAAAACAGCGACATTCGTATGATAACACATGTTTTAATTTAAAATAGATCTGGTACTACGAGTCTCCTGTTAAAGACTGGGATGAATGTATATGTATTAACATAAACTGTTGATATTAAAAAAACTAGTACCTTCAGCCGCCTCAGTGTCGACCACTGCAGCCTCCTCCACCGCTGCTTCAACTGCGTTGGCATCAGCTGTAGCATCGGCGTTAGCATCGTCGACTGCAGCATCAATTGTAACATCAGCAGTAGCATCAGCAGTAGCATCAGCAGTAGCATCAGCTGTAGCATCAGCAGTAGCATCAGTGGCAGCATCAGCAGTAGCATCAGCAGTAGCATCAGTGGCAGCATCAGCAGTAGCATCAACAGTAGCATCAGCTGTAGCATCGGCGGTAGCATCAGCTGTAGCATCAGCTGTAGCATCAGCAGTAGCATCAGCTGTAGCATCAGCTGTAGCATCAGCAGTAGCATCAGCTGTAGCATCAGCAGTAGCATCAGCTGTAGCATCAGCAGTAGCATCAGCAGTAGCATCAGCTGTAGCATCAGCAGTAGCATCGGCGGTAGCATTAGCTGTAGCATCAGCTGTAGCATCAGCAGTAGCATCAGCTGTAGCATCAGCAGTAGCATCAGCAGTAGCATCAGCTGTAGCATCGGTAGTGGCATCAATTGTTGCATCAGTGGCAGCATCGGCGGCGGCATCAGCAGTTGCATCGACGGTAGCTTCGGTGTTGTCGTCCACTGCAGCATCAATTGCGACATCAGTGTTAGCATCAATGGTAGCATCAGCCGTAGCATCGGCGGTAGCATCAGCCGTAGCATCGGCGGTAGCATCAGCTGTAGCATCATCTCCAGTTTCTACAATAAGTATGATGAAAATGTTACAACACAGATGTGTATAGTCTATTGGACAAGTTTGTGTTCTGTGACTCTTCAAAGCAATACCGTAAATGTATTTTCTGAAGAGAGCTGCAGGGGAGCTCTACTGATGAGTTCTGCTTTCTATTATATTTTATGATGTGGAGGGTGTAGCTGCTTAAGCCTAGCCTGACTCTCGCCAGACCCATGTAGTTCGCTGCACTTCACACATGAGTCTGGTACTGAGCCATAGTGGTTGGATTTCAGAAGGCAGGGCCTTGTAAAAAAATCCTTGTATGTGATTGGATAGACCACTTGTCCGTTATCTTGAATGAAGTCTGCTTTCAACAACTCACATCGAAGCACACGGCTCCCATAGGTTGCCAAATCCCAGCAAGATTTTCCAACCCAAAGTCCGCGAGAATACCATAGACTGTATATACTAACGGACAGAGTCACGCCTATCTCCGCTGTTCATAGGAGTTGGCCATGAAAAGTGCTTTCATGGAGCAATCCAAGATGGCCGCGAGTGGTCCCGCCCACAAGAAAATTGTGAAAAAACGCATCTGCGCATGCGTCAGTTGCCGCAGCTCCATTCATTTGAACGAGAGACTTCAAAAATTCCCCGCGAGTAAACTAGACTGGACCAAAAAAAATCACCCCCTCAGCATTGACACACATGTGGAACGGAGCTTTGGGCCAAGAGCCAACTTTTGGTCCATCCTGTAAAGACGTTTTTGAGAGCTCTGCCAATGCTATATGTTAGCATTGGCTAATTCTTCTTCTGGGTCCACCCCCAACGGCCCGGGGTGGTATTGCAAGCATGTCAGCGCACGTCATTTTGGCCACTTTTGAGCTGGGACCCGCCCCCACTGGTCGGCACTAGATCATATACGGAATCGGGACGAAACCGGAAGTAACACTCATACTTTCGAATTAGTTTTAGACAAAAAAGTCCTTAAGTGGTGACTGGTTAAGTTTTAGGCTTCTGAGTAAAATGGTAAAGGTTAGGGTTAAGGCTGGGTTGGGGTTATTTTATGGGAATGGCTGGTTAAGTTTAGGAATTAATAGGTAGTTTGTTATATTTACTTCCTCATCCGTCGCGATTCCGTACATGATCTAGTGCTGACCCTTAAGCCAGGCCCTTTGTGCTTAAGCCAGGGCCCTCCCCTTCTCATGTAGCCCTGGTGACATTAGTCACATGAGAAACTCCCCCATAGACCTCAATGTGACAAAAAAGGCTCGTCCTTAGCTTCATAGAACCTACAGCTTTCTCAATGGTCGGGTCCCTCTACAGTCAGCACTGATTGGTCAAAACGCTCACATGTTCATTGTTCAGAATGCTTAAGTTTTCAGCTCAACCTGCGAAAGTGCCCAGAGGTGGGACCAGACCAAAATGCATCACTTTAACTCATATTTCAGCCTCCATGGTGAAAGCAGACGGTAGTCAGCACAGGCCATTGATTGGAATGGGCAGACATCTTGGGTCGCCTCATGTCCACCCAAACCCTAGCCTGACCAGCCAGACCCTCTACTTTCTAACACACTAATGTCAGACCCACACACTATGGGTCTGACATTAGTAGACGATAATGTACTCACTCATATGGATATTCACACACTTTTTCACAATTGTCTCTTCTCCGCGGGTCATGTGACTCAAGTAATACACTGATCAACTCCGTTTATGGGAAACTATAAACAGCTAAAGCTAAGGTAAGCACTAAAAATGGAAAGACCTAAGTGGGTAATAGTATTGTAATAGCTCTGCTTATGCCACAAGGGGGTGCTGTGGCAGCGGTCGGAAGCTCACCTGTCGTGTCGGTCTCAGGGACGACAGCTGTGTCCACAGCAGGAGCCTCGGCATCAGGGACAGCAGCTGGACTGACCACCACCACAACAGGCGACGCAGAGGAATCCACTGGGACCACTGCAAAACCATCAATCAATCTTGTCACTACACTACACACCACACCTGGAGTAGTTTTAAGCTCTAACCACACTAATATCAGCAACAGACGCTAAACGCTCCTGTCTTTCTTCCATTTGTCTTCATTGTCTTTCATTAAAGTAATTAGATTGTAACAGTGTTAAAGTAGGTTATGTCCCCTTTAAATTAAATTGTAACTCTTGCTAAACAGTCTGATGATGCATGTAATTGATGGTCCATCTACTTTATCCATCCATCTTCTTCCCCATTAATTTCTGGGGGGGGGGGCAGTCAGAGTACCCAGCACCCAGTACACGTAGCACCAGCCCCTCAATGATCCTCCTGCAGGTGGTGAGTCCACAGGAGCCTTGATCTTTCAGCGGGGGCTTCAGGAAAAGCACAACGACAACAGACATCAGTGGGAGGCCTGAAGTAGGTCTTGTGGTGGGCTCAAACCCACAATCTTCAGGCCCAAAGGCCAGTGCTCTACCAACTGAGCCACTGTCGCCCCTCCATCTACTTTAGTCTGTGTAAATTAGCACTCCTGCAATAACCTGGTTCCCCCCTCCCTGCCCGGGAGCATCTTCAGTCCTGTGCAGTGCAGGACTGCAGCTCAGCTATTGTCTCAGTACAGGATCTACAGACTAGTAAGTAAGTAAGTATTTATTTCAAACATATATTTGTCCCACAGCCTAACATAAAACAAACAAGAAGCCAAAGTTAAATGTGAAAAAAGACGGTTTGAAAAGGAGTTGGACAAAGCAAATGTGTATTGGGCTCTAACCCCTCTCGCTCACACAATACAAACACAAACACTCTCTCTCTCATACACACACACGCACACACACACAAACTGTCCTTCCATGGGAGTGGTTTCCTCGCTCAGTAGTTTTTGTGTTCCTTGCTGAGACCTCCCTGTGCTCCTCACCTGCAGTGGGCACTCCGCAGGTGGGGATGCTGGCCATGAGGATGACCTGAGGCCTGAACGCGCCCACGCTCTGGTAGGTGTGTGTGACCGTGCGCTCCCTGGAGATCAGCGTGCCCGTGTTGTCCCCGAAGTCCCAGGTGAAGCTTAGGTCCGCAGATCCCAGGTACTGGCTCGGGTCGTGCAGATTGACGCTAAAGGCCACGGCGCGGTTCTGGATGAAGCTCTGGTCCTGGGCGTTCAGGTCGTTCACTTGGCTCATGGAGATGGTGAAGGGGACCTGGTCTGAGAGGGAAGGGGACAAAGGTCAAGAGATCTGAAAGCTTAAGCACATTCATCTCTCTCTCTCTCTCTCTCTCTCTTTCTCTTTCTCTCTCCCATTCAAACCATCTATTGATTTGGATAAAGGTCAGGTGTAAAATAAATCTTGACATAACACTATTATATTAGAAGAGACCTACAGCCTCAGTCCGGTATCTACAGCGGTAGCCCTCGTTCTACAGTGTTAGCCCTTGTTCTACAACCTCAGTCCATAGATCTACAGGCCGGGTTTGGTTCCATGCCCGTGCACCAGAGTTGAAGAACAGTGATGATACATGTATTAAAATATATGGACATTGGTCATCCCGTCCCCTATGGACCAATGGCTCCTATGTGTTTGTTATTATTGAATTTCCTGTGTTTGAACTGTTTGATTCTCTGATCTCTGAACTGCTGTAGTGGTTTAGGGTGATACAGAAATACATTGAACTGAATAGTTTGAGGAGTAGTAGGAGTTACCGGTGATGGCGAACATGGAGGAGGCATAGCCCAGGGGGATGAAGTTGTCCTTTCCTCTCTGGTGGTAGATGACCAGCTCCATGTTGTAGGAGCCCATGGGGATGTTCTCAGTGCTGATGGACAGAGACGAGGAGGGGCCGTCTGCCACCTGCCAGAACCGACCTGCAAAAACCCATGCAGTTGTCGGTGGGTGCAAAATGGGTGGTGGGTTTTAATATGGTTTTATTTATATTTTATGCATGTTGTGTTTGTGAGTGTTTTTAACATTGATTTTAAACTTGCACCACCTGAAGCACCCTGGCTCCCCACGTAACAATTAGAACACCTGTGCCACGGTACAAAAGGACATGGGGAGGGGGCGGTGAAAGAGACAGCAGAGAACGGAGACGTGGGCCAGACGGGCGTGGGGAGAGCCCCTTGGTCTGGGGGCCCAGGCTGTGGCCAGAAGGGTTTTTAGCCTCGGTTTTAGCTTTTTAGTCCGCGTTTTTATAGCCTAGGGTTTTATTGTTTTAATTGCTTTTTTATGTATTTTAATTTGCTTTTAACCCAGTGGTCTCCTTTTTAAACCCGGGTCCAAAGAACCTGCTTTAAGCCATGTGACACAGTTACCACACTGCACTGTCACCCTAACCCTAACCCTCTCTTGGATTTCACTCTCTGGTCTTTCTCTCTGGCCTTGCTCTCTGTTCATTCTTTGGTCTCTCTCTGGTCTCTCTCTATGGTCTATTTGCGGCATGCTGATTATGCACGAGCATGAGAGCAACGTTTACTCTGGTCCTGTGGAAGTAGAACCACAGCACACCTACTGCACAAGACCAGGAGAACCAGAAGATTAAGGCCCTGTCCACACGAAGTCAAGCTCAGGCCTAAACGCAAAAATACTTTATCAATCCAGTGTATCGTCCATACGAGACCGGCGTTTTGGGGGGGTGTAAACGAACATTTTTGAAAGTAGGTCCCAGAGTGGAAAGATTTCAAAACTCCGTATATGCCGCTCCGTGGTTACTGCCTCTCCGCAATGTATCTGAGACGCTTGCGTCATCGCCCCGCCTCTTGTTAAAGCACGCATGCGCCGCACTCAGAAAATAATGACAACAACAATGTAGCTTGTTGGTTTTGTAATCCAGTGTGACCCGAAGCAACAGTTCAACCTCATCGTCCGTCCATACTAATGTAGTACCAGCTCGCCCACTCGCCATGTTGTCTGTTTACAAAATTCCGCGCATGCCCACGGAAGTTTGGGCTTGATCCCGTCATTGCGTCACAGCGCCACCAACAGGTCTGGCATAGTTTCACAGCGTTTTCAGGCGTATTGACTACATTCATATGGACGCACACATTTACTGAGCTAACTCCGTGTTTACAGAAAAAGTTTCTGAAATTATAAGCGTTTTGTCTTCGTGTGGATATAGCCTAAGTGATCTTTTATTTGTGTCACTTCTGCTAATGTTTGGGATATCCATAGTGCAAGCATGAGCCAATGTGCACAGGCCATTGATCTGAATGAGCAGACATCTTGGAGACCCGGTCAAGGTGTATTTAAGATTTATAGATCTCTTATTCGTCCCACAGTGGGGAACCTTGACAGGAGCTCACCCCAGGTCTTCCACACGTAGATGTATTTCTGTGGGCGCCTCTGGCCTCTGATTGGGGTCCCATCAGGAAACACTGCTGCCCCCTGAGCCTCTGGGTAAACAGACTGTCCGGCCTGGAACTGCTGTCCTGCAACACAGCAGACGAGCAGACATTAGGAACAGTTTACTCTTTATAGCATCACCTTTAGCAGCAGTAATTCCAGTAATAGTTATAGTAGTAGTAATAGCTGTAGTAGTAGTACTAGCTGTAGTAGTAGTAATAGTCGTAGTAGTAGTAGTAGTTATAGTAGTAGCACTAGCTGTAGTAGTAGTAGTAGTAACATAAGCAGCAGTAGCAGCTGATGTGTTCCTGGTCCTCACCGTCCACAGTGCAGTTCTGGGCCCACACCACTGTCCCGTCTGAGAGCACCGTTTGGTTTGAGGGAAAGTTTAAGTTGATGCTGAAAGAGACTTTGGCTCCAGTCAGAGTCGGAGCATCGTTCTTCAAGTCAAAGGTCACATTCCCGCCTAAAAAACATTAGACAGCATAAATAAAACAAAACACAGTTCACACACCCAGGCAGACATCTTTTGATATATTGGCCATATTTTGGGGATTAAGGCAAGAGCTTTTTCACTATCTGTGGGTAGTTGTGTGCAGTCATTTTTTGTTGAATAAATGTTTTCTCTGTTAAAATGATACTGAGGTTATATAAACTCTTCTGTCCCTGATCATAAGTCTCCATCCCCCAATTTCCACTAGCGTGGTGTTGCCCTTTTGCATCTTGGAGTCTTTTGTGGTAGTTGAGGTTCTGTCTCTTTGCTGAACTCTCTCTGGTCTCTCTTTGGTCACCCTGGTCTCTCTTGCACGGTGTGGTCTGCTGGAACAGCAGCCTCACAGAGAGAGACAGAAAGAAGCTGGACGAGGTCATTATGAAGTCCAGCTCTGTCCTGGGCTGTCGCCTGCACACAGTAGCAGGTGGAGGACAGGAGAGTCCTGGACAAACAAACGTCTATGCTGGACCTTCTCCAAAGCAGCTTCAGTGACAGACTGATTCACCCTCGCTGTGTGAAGGAGAGGTTCTGCAGGTCTTTCAGTAGCAGTAGCAGTAGTTGCAGCAGAAGTCACAGCTCACCTCTCCAGCAGTTTCTAAAGCGGGGGTCTCCGTCTCTCCAGGCCGGATACATGCGTGTGTTCCAGGAGCGATACCGACTAAACTGAGACCTTAGCCCTGCAACACACAACACTGAAATTTAAAGGGACAGAGTGGAATATTTCCATTTTAAATTACTTCTACATGTTTTACCTGTGTCCCCAGATAATAGGTCACATGTACACACATGTGTCCCCTGTTTTTTAAGAATAATAACAGAATTCACAAACAGAACATAGCACCATGTACTGTATCTGTTTAAATGAAATTATACAAAAATAAGAATCCTATGTAACATACAGTTTGTGCCACTTCTAGCTAAACTCCAGCAGGTGGATTGCTTTATTAATCTGTGCTCTGGAGCAACATGCGACCAAAGTGAAATGTTGGACCGAGTGCATGTTACAGATAGTCCCTTAAACAAGCCCAGACCACCCCTCACATGCGGTGTGGCTACAGTAAAAACTTACCACCACTATGTCAGGCATGAATGAAAATATATAAGTGTAATTGTGAGTGACAGAAACCTGTGGTTTTGCATACTCGACCCGAGTGCTTTGGACTGGAGTGATGTTGTAGAGTTGCATACTTGAGTGAGGTGTGTCTCAGTCACACGGCCCTGAATCCCACACAATCCCCCACAATCCCCTTCATGTGATTGTCAGCTGAGCTCCACGTTCATCCAGAGGTCCCCCCCGGCTCTGCCCGCCAAGGGTGGGGGGGGGCTGTAAAAACTCCCGCAGTTACTCCAAACATAAAGCCAGGAGAATTACTGATATACCCATGTCATAACAGAGCCTCTTTAGTTCCCTTGACTTGACTGCTGGACAACAACCCGAATTCTAAAACTATTTCATATTTCTTTGTTTATTTGGATGGGACTGTGTCTGTGTGTATAAATGAACAGCAGGAGCAGTAAATACACCAGATTGTAGCGAAGTAGCTAATTTCCATCTTTAGTCACAAACACTCATTCAATTCTCACATGTTTTTAGTGGTAGGGGAAACCGGAGAACCTGGAGGAAGTTCTGAGCTTTATTAGGAGTTATAGCATGTGTGCAATGGTGGAGTGGAAGTTGGCTGGATGACACTGGAAACTGGGACTCCCTGGGGACTAAACCTCTCTACCGACAACACAGTCAAAAAACAACGAACCCAGTACATAATTGTCGGTCTATACTAACATTTAATTTGGATTTTGATAGTAATGAATAGGCTCAGTACTGCCTCGTTTCCACCAGCCCTACTATATCCTATTCTACTCTACCCTTCTCTACTTTACTCTTATCTACACTACTCGACTTTCCCGGGATTGGGAGCGTTTACACCGGCCCTGTTTAACCGGTGCCATAACCTTCTTTAGTCCCTCTCGGCCCTGGTTTGTTCCAGGCCAAGCTGGTTCTAAATGTTCCAACAGTGATTGGCTGCAGTGCTTCCTGAAGCCATGGTGTCCAAGGAATTTTCCTGGATACTGGTTTGCTGAGGGTAGGTTGCTAGGATACGGTACCAGATCCTAAAGCATAATGAAAACAGAACTAGGTCGAGTGGAGCCAAGTAGAATAGAGTAGACCCAAGTCGGGTTTAAGAGTTCAACATTACAGGGAGTGTGTGCTTAATCCACATGTGTCACGATCACACTCTCAGAACAGATTAGAAAAGGGACTTACTTTATGAACCAAGAACCAGAAGTTTCCATTCATCGACATGTCGAGCTCACAGTCGGACAGTCCATGTGTTGTGGTTTAAAATAAAGGCAGTAGATGAAAACATAAGTTGAGTTTATTTCTAAAATAATATTGTGTTTCATCGGAACACATCCAGTTCGAATTAATTTCAGAGAGGAGCTGTAGTGTGCTGTCAGCAGCACTTGACCTCTTCATGTTGACTTTGAGTTGGATTTAGTGTTGACGTCTGACAGCACAAAGTCAGATTAACAGATGAAGAGTGTTTAAGTTGTATTGGTGATAATGCCAATTAATTTTCAGAGTAAATTTGTCCTCTGCATTTAACCCATCCTTCATTGCAGCTATGGACCTCTGTTAGGAGCAGGAGTCACTGTGGTTCAGGGGCCCATCTTTAGATATTGATGCTCTTGGTCAGGACCAGAGGTCTAGAATTTTACAGATTGTCATGTAGTGAACCCAGAGCACATGGAGAGAACATGCAAATTCCACTCAGTACACAGGATTTTAACCCAAGACCTGATTGTTCAGAACCGAGAGTGCTAACCACTCAGCTTCTCTACTATATGCTGATTGCATTTGTGTGCGTTTGTGAGTCTGTATGCGTGTAAGTGTGTGTCCTTGAGGTCAAAATATTAAATAATTCTCAAATATATTAAAGAATGTTCTGTGTGTTACCCCAGGTCAATGAATATGTATTCATAAACCTTTATTTAAACAGGAAACTTAAATATAAGTTTAGAATCTGCATTTATGTGGTACAGCTGAATATCTTCACACAACATGTCATAAACAGTGAACTCATGGCTTCTAAACACATCACCAACATAAGTCAAAGTGTCTTCTATCAGACAACAGCCGTGAAATCGCTGATCCAAAGTTGTGTTTGGGATTGGTTCCAGACACTTTCTCACTGGGTTGTTTGATAAGTCTGTCACAGTTTGAATCTGTAAACTCTCACAATTAAGCAGAAGGAATGGGTTTTGCGCTCACTCACGTGCATCAGCCTCGGACAGAGACAGCAGCAGCAGCGGGAGAAGTAGTATCCAAGACGTCATTTTGAAGAGGTCTGTGGTGGAGACCAGGACCAGGACCAGGACTGAGACCAGGATTAAGGCCGCTCCACCTCTTTAAACAAAATCAAAACCCCTCTGATCTGTGATGTCATCGAAGCCCGCCCCAAAAAGTTGTGTCCAGGGTTTTTACGCTTAAAGTGCATATGACCAGTGATTTCTATGATGTTCTAGTTTTCTCTCTCTCTGGTCCCACTCTCTGGTCTCTCTTCTTGGTTTCTCTCTGGTCTCTCTCTCACTCTCTCTGGTCTCTCTGTCTAGTCTCTCCCTGGTCTCTCTCTCACTCTCTTCGGTCTCTCTGTCTAGTCTCTCTCTGGTCTATCTCTGGTCCCTCTCCCTGGTCTCTCTCCCTGGTCTCTCTCTGGCCTCGCTCCCTGGTCTTTCTCGGGTTTCTCTCTCTCTTGTCCGCAACTCTCTCTCCAGTCTTTCTCTGGTCCCTTTTTCTGGTCTCTCTCTGGTTTCTCGCTGGTCTCTCGCTGGTTTCTCTCTGTTCTCTCTCTGGTCTCTTTCTGGTCTCTCTCTGGTCTCTCTCTGGTCTCTCTCTGTTCTCTTTCTGGTCTCTCTCTGATCCCTCTCTGGTTTCTCGCTGGTCTCTCTCTGGTCTCTATCTTGTCTCTCTTTGATCTCTCTCTGAGCTCTCTCTGGTCTCTCTCTGGTCTCCTTCTGGTCTCTCTCTGAGCTCTCTCTGGTCTCTCTCTGGTCTCCTTCTGGTCTCTCTCTGAGCTCTCTCTGGTCTCCTTCTGGTCTCTCTCTGAGCTCTCTCTGGTCTCTCTCTGGTCTCTTTCTGGTCTCTCTCTGGTCTCTCTCTGGTCTCTCTCTTGTCTCTCTCTGGACTCTCTCTGGTCTCTTTCTTGTCCCTCTCTGGTCTCTCTTTCTCCTCTGTTACATGTATTATTCTTTTAAACTGACAGAGACTCTCCAAAAGCTCAGTATTTTGAGAAAAAATACCACAATTTAGATCAATGTTATTGTCATTGTTTAAATAAGTATCATTATTAGTAATTACTCATTGGAACGATCTGTACATTTGTGTCTGTTGACCCCACAGTGAAGACAGATGATCATTTCCCAGAACAGACATCACTTCTTTGTCGTTGTTCTCTTCTTGTTCATTCATATTTTGTCCTCGTATTTGGTCATGTGGCTGTGACGTCTGACGCAGCAGCAGCAGCATCACAAGACCACACCTGGGGCTGAACCAGGAAACTCAAGAAACTTCAGGATAAAGATGAAAACTCTAATAAGAGATGACTAGAAGTAGCAACCGTTCCATCTGTTGTAAATTAGTGGCAGATTTAAGCCCAGTTTCCCCCAGCTCTTCTTGGCTCTACTCTCTACTCTACTCTACTTCATTCATTTCTCATTTTGTTGAAAAAAAAAAATTCATAGGGAAAAAAAGAGATAAGAGTAAACAAGAAGAGCAGCGCATAGTTTGAAAGGGATTGGTCGAAGCAAAAAGCTTTTTTTAATTCAATCCCCTCCCATCCAATCGCCATTCAAGCACACTACAATACAATACAAAAAAAGAATGGAAACCCTACAATATATTTATTGATTTATTTGATAGGGACAAACATGGGAAACACTACAACATTTATTGCCAGGCTAATTTGCAATGTCCGTCCCTAGGAGACTTTTAACACAATTAAAACACATTTTACATTATAGTATTCACCTTACACAAATGCAGGTGTTCTTCCAACTCATTCATGATCACACAACTGCTTCCCCCAACAAAACACATAACAGAAAATGACACACACAAACAGTTCTGTTCTGTTGTAGGACTAGATGGAACTATCCCGGTCGTTGAGCTTGGCTTCGAATACCAAGATCCTTAAGAAGCTTGATGGTTGACTTGACGAAGGTTCTGCAGCGGACTTCCACTGGGCAAACCACATTCATACATTCGCACAAATGTCAAGAAACAAGACAAGACCAAGACACTCATTCTACTCTACTTCATCACAACTATCCATCGACAACGAACCCACATCCATCACAGACTCACACTACCAATCCCTGATGTGAAATGTCCCTGATGTTGTTTATGTGTTTTTTTGTATGTCTTTGTATGTAGCACAGTTGAGCTATGAGCATTCCTGCTATACCAGAAAAATACATTTTAAAACAAAATTGGTCTTTATTAAATTATTCTGATTCTCATTTACTCTTTGCGTCATATATCTCCTTTAAGGCTGGGGCACCTGACATCTGTGTCTCGTGAATATCATGTACTCATGTAGAGAAACACCAGGTCTTGATCTTCTATGAAAATGATTTTTCTTTTGTGTAAGAAAGAGCCCTGAGAGTCACTGTTTGAGTCTTTGGGCTAAGTTTGCCTGGTCCTCTTTATTTTACTTTTCTGTCTGAAAAAACTAATCTAAAGATGTGAAAGAGGCAATAAACCCGTGCATGAGAAAACTCGTGAACTAGTGATAGAAACTGAGCCAGGGACTAGAGACATAACTTTTATTAGTTGTGGTGTAGCTTTAAGTTAGAGTGTTGAATATTAGAAGCACATCAGTCTCTGCCATCTTCATTAATTTCTTCACAGAAAGTCTATGGAAGTGGCAAGGAAAGGGAAGAATAAAATAATATCATGAAAAGTGCATTAAAAAAGATACAATCATTCAGTTGTATGTACAATTAATGATTTATATACTATTTTACTATGGACTTTTTTGTGCAGCACTTTGGAAACTGTGTTTATGAAATGTCCTGTATAAGTGGATTGGATTGGCTTGAAACAGAAATGTTTTTTTTAATCTGGATTTGAACACTGTCAGAGTAGAAGCCTGTCTCACATTTTCAGGAAGACTATTCCAGATTTTAGCTGCATAAATCTAAAAGATGTTTAGTTCTGGACACCAGCAGGAGACCAGTCCCTGTGCTCCTCAAAGTCTGAGTTGGTTCATATGGCACTAACATGTCACAGATCGCATGGCGCCGTAAAGATGGCGCCGTGGCAAGAGCTCTGGTGTGTGTCGTCTGGTGCACACTGGGGTAGTCTTGCACAGTTTTTCCAATGTGGTTTTACTGCAAATGGCAAATAAATGAATCTGAATCTGAACAGATGTACTTTGGTGCGAGGCCATGGAGAGACTTTCAGACAGAGCTGCTTAAAAGTCTATTCTCTACAGGAAGCTACAGGAAGCCAGTGCAGAGACCTGAGGACTAGACTATTGTGAGAGGACTTCAAGACAGAGACCTGGGACCAGGACAGAGACCAGGACTGTTCACAGGTCCAGGTCAAGTGAGCTAAGTTTTGAGTGGAGCTGGTCTTTTGAGTCTCCATTGTGTGGGCTCTGCTGCTCTGCATGTGACCCCTCATGTGCTCTCTGCGTTCAGACACAAATCCTTCCCACACACCTCATGACCAGCATACCACAACCCCAGACCCCACCAGTCCCCACCTTACCACCCCCACCATTCTTACTCTTAATACGGTTATTTTTTGGTTTTATAGAGTTTAGTGGGATTATCTGGAAGCAATCAGTTTCAAACAGTCCTAATTAATAACTTTGGGAAAATTGGGGGAGATTGACTTGATTAAAGCAGAAAAGTAGACGTTGTAGTGGAGGGAAAATTCTGACGCAATAGTTAAAGCTGAGGCATGTAACTTTAAAACTTAAAAAATGTAACTCTAATAAAACCCATGTCTCTAGTTTTCGGCTCCAAAACAGTTTGCTTTTTCAGACAGAAAAGTGAAAAAGAGAGGACCACCCTCACTCAGCCAATCAGCTCCCACCACGAAGTCAAAGGACTCACAGGGCTCCCACAAAATATAACGTTGATTATACACAAGAAATAAAGTTAGGTACCTCAGTTAAATGGGTCTGTGTGAATACTGTTCTCCTCCCATGTAATCAGACCACAACATGCTGAAAACTTGTTATTTTTTTGCAAACTGAGTAACTATTTGAGTCTTTTGGGCTGTGAGCTGAATGAGGGTGGTCCTCTCTTTATCACTTTCTCTTATAGAAAAGACTGGTGAGACGTGGGAGCGATCCGTTGCTGCTGCGGGTTGACTGACGTGACAAATGGCGTCCAGGGAGCGTCCGTCCCAAACAGATGCCCGAGCCACCTCAACTGAGGAGAGGAGCCGTCCTGTCATCCTGTGGCCCTCGTCTAAAAATGTAAAAGAGCAATAACAAGATGTGAAAACAAGAGACAGAAGCAAACTATTTTAGAACCAGGACTTAGAGACTGTTATTAGAGACACTGTAAATTGTGAATGGTAACCATTACACAAATTGCCACAATTTAATTGAATTACATTAACTGTCATTAGAACAATTCAAGTTTACTCCAAATCATTAATAAAACCTTCCTCATTATTATGCAAAGTTAGATGAGATGGCCCTTTCTGTTGTCGTAGAGGCTCTGTCTCTGGAGTACCCGCAATTGAAGATGTCTGGGTTGGGGTAGACTACTGATGATGAGTCTATCTTTTCATTTTTGGACCCAGAACCCTTGAAAATCCCGGGGTTGTCATAGATCACACATGGCTGAATCCAGAGCACATACCTATCCTTGTCTGGAGTGTGGTCGGCACTGTCCCCCATGGTTCAGCCAAATGGTTCCAGACGTATTTCAGGAAGTGATTTAGGCACCAAAGCTCTGGGCATATTAGGTCAAATTGGATTGACAAAAGAATTGAGAGTAATAGTGGATCATTCTCTTTAAAGAGCGACTAAACACCTGTGCCCAGCCTTACTCCGCCCACCTGAAGATTTGAAAATTTTCTCTAAAAAGGGCGTTGCCTGGAGGACCAAGGGACAAGAAGGGGGGCTTAGAGTTGGGCGTGGTCTGGGCTGTGATTGACAGCTGACTTGTCACAACAACAAAAAACAGACAGTTGTCATTGCTGCTTAAAGCAATAGTTTACAGACCAGAAAGTCTCATTCCACCCTTGTTTACACACTGAGATAATTGTAAAGCTACACACCTGAACCTAATCACACTCAATAATCTCAGAATGACTCATGTAATTTAATTTTAATCCACTAGATGGCGCCAGAATACTCCAAAATGCAGCTGGGGCGTGTGTGAGAGTTGAATGGGTTCACATCACTGGCTCTGACAGACTGACGTCACACAAAACAACTGATGTCATACAGAACTTCAGAGTCAATAGGGCACTGTCCGGTTTCCGAAATGTGCTAAAAATAGTTCCAATGACTGCGCATGCGCGCATGTTTCGGACAAACTCTGTCCGACTCCGTTGAGTACTACTGTGTTCTCCACATAAGCGTGTGTATTTATTTGGGCTAAATCATTGAATCATGGTGACAACAAAACACTGCAGTTATGGTGCTTGTGGGAGCGATTTCAGATACTCTGAAAAGGACTATATGAAAGCAGTAACATTCAACCTGTTCGTTAAACCACACCATCGAACCAGATCAGGACCAGACCAGGACCAGACCAGGACAAGTGCAAGAGGTGGGTGGTTGTGGTCGGCAGAATTTCTCTCATGAAAATGTTAAAAAGGACCTGTTTTTTCAAAACACTTCGCTGGACCAACTGTGGAGCCTCCAGATCCAGTCCTAGCTACGTTTAGCTGGGACTGGACCTGGACCGCTGTATCAGGTCCGTCTGAGCTCTTCTGAATGTAGTTAGCCCCATCAATCCATATTAGTATTGTTTGTCCTAATCCAGAATGTATACAATTCTCACACCTAAAGAAAGATGAGAGGGATTTTTTCAACTTCGTGACTATCGGAAAATAAGCACAGACGAAGCGCGTTGGGGTCCGCTTATTATACGGCTTTGTACCAACTGAACACACAAAATAAACTTCAGTCACTTTTATTCATGCCAAAAGGTTTATTTAATGAGTGCAAAGAAAATAGTTCCCAAAGGTTTTAGTTCACCTACTTTAAAAAAGCGATCGCTTTAGTCGCATTAAAAAAGTATTTTTGTCATGAAAACCTTAACAGATAATTCTGAAAACCTCTGTGCACGTGTGTTGTATGAATATTATATTCTAGCATTAACATTTAAATATGTTGATTGATTGTCGTTTGCGTTTACTGAGTGTGGCTAGCTCCGATAGTTTCTCTCTCAGAGACAGTAGTGGTGTAGCCCGTTGTGACCCAATGGATCTATTATAATACCGGCTGACTGTAGTTAACTAAATGATCAAACTAATTACGAAATGGACAGTACAAAAACAACTTGATAAATGGAAGTTAATCAGAGCAAAATAAACAAAGAAGGCGCTAACATTGCAATTTAAATGACTAGATAATGTTAGCATAATCCTCCCCATTACCTTTTTATCAAATCAAACTTTCTACCAGTTACTGGAAGACCACGACATTCAAGCCAACGTTTTAATTGGTCTACACTATGATCCCTGATGGTTTGATGGTGGAATTTTGCCCCTGGTTTATCATTTTCGTCTAAAGTGACAAGAGGTATTTGATTCATTTTGGCAGTGTTTGTCCGAAACATGTGGGCGGGAGTTGACAGGCGGCGGGGGCGTGGCCTAGTGACGTCATTCAGATAGTTCGCTATGGAGAGGCCAGAACCAAATTCCAATTAGTACCACCAAAAAGGTTGAGAGGGCACCACACAGCGTTTTTTGGCTCAAAAGTGATATTTTATTTTATTTGAACTAAAATGTCAAAAAAATGACCAGGATATGTAGACAGCACTACAATAAACATACTTATGCAGTTTATGAGTTAAAAAAGTTGATTTGGTCTTTAGTCGCTCTTTAAGTAAAGTTTACATGGTTTTCTTTTCAATTATAAATGTTACTCATGTTGAACAATTACCCTGGACATCCATCCATCCATCCATTTTCTACCCTTTAATCCATTTCTGGGTCAGGGGGGTGGCAGTCAGAGATGCCACCCAAGTCTCATAGCACCAGCCCCTCACTGACCCTCTGCAGGTGGTGAGTCCACAGGAGGACGGCTGCTCTGAGTGTGAGCATAGCCTTGATCTTTCAGTGGGGGCTTTGGGCAAAGTGGGGTTAAGTGTCTTGCCCAAGGACACAACGACAGCAGTCATCAGTGGGAGTCGGTGGAGAAGGTGCAGAGGTGGGAAGTTCCCTGGACAGTTTAAGAAAAATATTGCCTAATCTTATTCCCTACGGTTTGAATTGTGATTTACACTGCAGTTCCATTGGTTTTTGGAGTAAAAATCATCAGCTACCCCAGCTTTAATGCAATGTAAGTGGTTCTGGTTATGAGAAAATTACTTTTTATAAATTGTTAACACCATAAGTAACTGCTTGCTCACATAGTATCACATTAATAACATGAAATTGATGCTTGCACCAAATCTGTTTCCATCACATTATCCTCCACTGGATGGATTATCACAAGATAGATGAGCTCCCAGAGCAGTCAATTTGACAACTTTTAGTTTTTGAAGCGTAATGACTCATGTACATTTGTGGACTGAGGACTTGTTCTGTTTTCTATAAGTAGTTTCTTTATATGTCATTATTTTCACAAAATTATCTTTTATTTCATAAATTATGAGTTGTTCTACCTGTAACTTCCAGAGCAGAAATTTTGACATGCTCCATGGTGCTCCATTCGTTAATTTTACTAGTTTCAGAGTTCAGAGGTCCTTGTGTAAAAAAAAAAGAAAATAAAAGAAAACAAAAAGTAATGCTGCAACTCTGTACTACCGCCACTTGAGGGAGCAGGTGTAGTAATCCTATCGAAATGTAGTGTAATCTCTCCAAACTCAAAACGTGACCTTCTAATTTTCTTTATAGATTTTAAATTAGATATTTAAATGTTTGATGAAAAATAATGAAAAATCTTTGCGAAATGTATTTTCCCCACAAAATTTCCCCTCAATTAGCATACTTTTACCAAAGCTTTACACTTTACAAAATATCCTAACAGTATAAAAAATACGTTAATTCAAACTCTATATTGAATTATAATTTGTAAGATGTCAAACATACATATGTGCGGAAGCTTGTTAGATTTATAAAGTATAAGGCATTGCTGTGTTGGAGAAAATAGGTCTGGTCTCTACAGGAAGGTGCGTTCCATTCGCATGGCGAACGTTCTCTAAGTCTGAACTGAGCTTAAACTCCAAATACAACGGTTTTGTTATAGGTCATAACGGTTGTCAACTAAGCACAATTATAAACTTTGTCTTGAGTATTTCAGTGGGAAAAAACAGCTTGAAAAGCTCAAAAACACATTTAAAACTATTTCCGCCCGTGTTGGCGCTGCCTGTGCCATAATCAAACGCCCTGTGTGGCGACGCGGGAAAGACCGGTGCACTGCGAGCATCTACCGCGTCCAGATAATAACCACAGAAACTGCCAATAAACTCACAATTTCACACCAAAAGTTCTCGCCATTCCACGCCGAACGAGGAGCTCAAATCCCGGGTGAACCCTTGAGCTAATGTCGCCTCGGAATGTCGCTCAGAAGTAGAGTTGTACCCCTCGGTTTGTGAACGCGTGTGTTTATTGGTGAGTTGGCTAGCGTCCGACCAACACAAAGAAGCTAAAGCTAAAAACAACGGAAAGAAAGACATAGACACATTGTTTTGGACTTTTCGCACAAATGGACGCGTTTCAGAAAGTGGAGAAGATCGGGGAAGGCACGTACGGAGTGGTTTATAAAGCGAAAAACAAAGTGACGGGAGAAACTGTGGCTTTGAAGAAAATCAGGCTGGATACGTAAGTAACATTTCATAAGTAACTTGCAATTGTGTTTATCAAGGCTGACTGTTATGATTTTACTGTTTTATATTTCGCATTTAAGCATTTATGGCTTTTGATGGATGAAATGCACTCATTTAAATTTGCTCAATAGATGCTTTGTTGTGGAGTTGTCGACCATTTCCTGTGTAATTCTACTTTCATTCTAAATACTAGTCATTATTACTGATTACGGAGTTAGTACGTGATCATAAGTATTGCTGTTAATTTAGACACTACGGACGTAACAGTAGCAGTATTAATGGTTCTAATATAAATAATAATACATTGATTGATTGTTATATTCAGATTTTTGGACGCGTTACAGCATTATTCATTCACTCTGTACACAGTTAAACTATTACTGTGGTCACAGCTGCAGGGGGTATAGTGTTCAGAAGTCATTTAGCCTGAGGAAATGGACTGTTGGTTTTGCGCTGGTCAGTCTGGTCTCTTTCTTGCCTCTCTGCATGATGTTGGTCAGTAGAAAGGACTTTCTGACATGAAGATATGGAGGCTAAAATATTAATCTAAGGATATGACATGACAGGCTTGATGTAATCACTCCTCACATTGTTCTTACAGGGAAACAGAAGGTGTTCCCAGCACGGCCATCAGAGAGATCTCCCTCCTCAAAGAGCTCAGCCACCCCAACATTGTCAAGTGAGTTTTCGGCTCATGCTTTGAACAAACAAGAGGAATGAGTGTTTCATTCGGGTATTGTTCCTGTAGAAAAATGTGTCCTCTATATTTGACCCATCCTTAATTGCCTCAAGGGTCTCAGAAGCAGTGGTCACCGTAGTAACAGATAGAGCTGCTATCTGTTACTACCTGTTTGATGTCCATTATTGTTTCAGGCTCAGAGACGTGATCCACACAGAGAACAAACTCTACCTGGTCTTTGAGTTTCTGCACCAAGATCTAAAGAAATTCATGGACTCATCTTCCGTCACCGGGATCCCACTTCCACTAGTCAAAGTGAGTCTCACTATTCTCACACATGCATATATTTATACAAGGCTGTAACAAGTTCATAAATGTTTGCGTATTTTTATTTACAACCTTAATATGTAACCGCTAGTATTTCTCTGCGCTCTCTCTGGTCAGAGAGAAAATAACTAGAACATAGTTGAAATGTGCTGGCAAAGACTATGTAGAACTTCTTGACAGTTTTTATGTCGTGTGGATTGTTAGGAATTATTGAAAAATGTACTCTAAAATCAGACTAGAATGTCCATTTTGGCAGTTACCAGTTACCATTAGAGAGATTTATGTTGCGGTCAACCAATGTGAAACTACCGCTCTTCGGGATGTCCTGATGTCACATGAATTGAACCTACAGTGATCTTTCTCTCCCATAAATCTGTGGATACATGTCCTCAAGTGTTCTTGTGTCTGCAGAGTTACCTGTTCCAGCTGCTGCAGGGCCTGGCCTTCTGTCACTCTCATCGCGTCTTGCACCGAGACCTGAAGCCGCAGAACCTACTCATCAACGCTCAGGGAGAGATCAAGCTCGCCGACTTTGGGCTGGCTCGGGCCTTTGGGGTCCCTGTGCGCACTTACACACACGAGGTGAGGAAAGGCGCGCAAAGCGGTTCGCGGGGTTGGATTCACTTGTTTCAGATGGACCACGCCAACACGTCTCGCCCCCAGGCCACACGTAAAGACACAGAATATGTGTGCGAGATCAGTACCATATGCTCATAGGAGTGCACGGTCTGCTGCTGCTGTTTTTATTTGTGAAACAAAAGTGTAAGCTGCTGTTATAATTAAGGTGCAATACCCTCCAGGTGGTGACGCTGTGGTACAGAGCCCCTGAGATCCTCCTGGGCTGTAAGTATTACTCCACCGCTGTCGACATCTGGAGCCTGGGCTGCATCTTCGCTGAAATGGTAAATGCTTCTCCATCAAGGAACTGTTTACACACATGCACACACACAAGTACACACACACATACAAATGCACATATACACGTATGCACACACACACTTTTTGAGTGGAGTTTGCATGATCTCCCCATGTCTGCATAGGTTTTCTCCGGGTTCTCCGGTTTCCCCTACCACTAAAAATATGTACAATAGGTCTGGCATGCGCCTCCTGTTCGGCGACCCCGCTCCCATCTCTGTGTGCAGTGAGAGACAAAATGCCCAAAAATAACAATTGTAAACAGCTTTGTGACTCTGGTCTGTGAAAGACGGTAAATAAATAAAGATTACTAACTTACTTACTTACACCATCTGTAGAATTCTAATAAAAATAACACGGTAATATTGCTTAAGGTTTGTCCACATTTCATCTCCAGTTTTGTTTGTCATATTCTTTGCCAGTGTGAAAGTTTTCTACAGCGGTATAATGTTAAAGGTGCTATACCCGTTTCTGCAATGTTTGAATGTTTAGCACCGCCCCCCAACTCGCTCAAAGGCTTCTCATTTCCCCTACGCTCTCATAACACAGAGCCATCTAGCTCAGTTTGCAATCTGACATGTATGCTAACATTAGCATTAGCACAACTTCTTGTAAGCTGTGCAACAATCACTGATGAAATGGTACTAAAGCAACGCACTGCTAACACAATATATAAGTAAAAGAATACCGCTAGTTTCGCATCAGAATTTATTCATTAAAACATTAGAATATATTCTAATATTTAATTATAAGTTATTATACAGCTCCTCACAGCAGCAGCAGAACACTCCATTGACTTGAATGTAATTCTACCGATCATTTTTTCTTGATAACAGAACTCTCAAACCAATAATGACCGAAGCCCCAATGCAATCTCTGTTTGTAATTCAGGTGTGTAAAATACTGCCATTACTCCGCAAGTACAACGAGAGAAGCTAGCGGAGCTAGCCAAGCTAGCCACGCTCAATAATCAGAATCATTTTTCAGAATCAGAATCAGAATCATTTTTATTGCCACGTAAGTAACAGGAAGTCACAGACTTGGAAATTGCTTTGGCTCAGTGCAACAGTCAAAAAGAGATAATAAAAATAAGAATAAAAAACACTTCTAAGAATAAATTTAAATTTAAAATAGAGTTACAGTTACTATTTACAATATACAAGTGCACATGGTGCACACAATGTAAGGTGACAGCAGTACAGTGAAGTAAAGTGACGTATGATGGGCAGTAAAGTGACTTTATAAAGGGCGGGGGGACAGGTTAAGAAGTGTTCAAGAGTCCAACAGCAGAGGGGAAGAAACTGTTCTTGTGGCGGGAGGTTCTAGTCCTGATGGACCGCAGCCTCCTGCCTGAGGGGAGTGGTTGGAATAGTCCATGTGCAGGGTGAGAGGGGTCGGCTGTGATACGACCAGCCTGGCCTCGAGCTCGGGCGACGTACAGGTCCTGCAGCGATGGAAGGCTGCGGCCGATCACTTCCTCTGCAGAGCGCACAATGCGCTGTAGTCTGTTTGTCCCTGACTGTGGCTCCAGCAAACCACACGGTGACGGAGGAAGTGAGGATGGACAGCAGGAAGCTGCAGCCAAGCTGCAGGAAAGCAGCTTGGCTTTCCTGAGCTGCCTCTGGAAGTGCATCCTCTGCTGGGCCTTCTTGATGAGGGAGCTGATGGTCGGCTCCCACTTGAGGTCCTGGGTGATGGTGGTGCCCAGGAAACGGAAGGACTCCACAGAGGTGATGGGGGAGTCCATCACGGAGGGTGGGGGCGGGGGGACAGTGCTCTTCCTGAAGTCCACAATCATCTCCACTGTCTTCTGGGCGTTCAGCTCCAGGTTGTTACCACTGCACCAGGACACCAGCCGGTCCTCCTCCCTCCTGTAGGCGGACTCATCGTTGTTGGAGATGAGTCCAATGAGGGTGGTGTCGTCCGCGAACTTGATCAGCTTCACGGAGTCGTGGCTGGAGGTGCAGTGGTTGGTGTACAGGGAGAAGAGCAGGGGAGAAAGAACACAGCCCTGTGGGGCTCCTGTATTTATAATCCGAGAGTCCGAGACATTCTTCCCCAGACGCACTCGCTGCTTCCTGTCCGTCAGGAAGTCAGTGATCCACCTGCAGGTGGAATCGGGCACGTTGAGCTGGGAGAGCTTGTCCTGGAGCAGGGATGGCAGGATTGTGTTGAAGGCAGAGCTGAAGTCCACGAACAGGACCCTGGCGTAGGTCCCCGGGGAGTCCAGGTGCTGTAGGATGTGGTGGAGGGCCAGGTTAATGGCGTCGTCTACAGATCTGTTGGCTCTGTAGGCGAACTGCAGGGGGTCCAGGAGGGGGGAGGTGAGGGACTTGAGATGGGAGAGAACCAGGCGTTCAAATGACTTCATGACGACAGACGTAAGTGCTACAGGTCTGTAGTCATTGAGTCCTGTGATCCTGGGCTTCTTCGGGACGGGGACAATGATGGAGGATTTGAAGCAGGCCGGGACATGGCAGGACTGCAGAGAGGTGTTGAAAATGTCCGTGAACACAGGAGTAAGCTCACTGGCGCAGTGTCTCAGAGTGGCCGGAGACACGTGGTCCGGGCCAGGAGCTTTGCGGGGGTGCAGCCTCAAGAAGAGTTGTTTAATCTCTTTAGCGGCTATTGTTAGGCTGGGGGCAGGGCTGATGGGTGGGTCGTTAGAGTAGTGGGGGGTGGGGGAGGGAGAGGTGTCAGGGGCAGCATCAAAGCGACTGAAAAATAAGTTCAGTTCGTCAGCTAGCTTGTGGTCGTCAGCACAGGGGGGGGCTTTGGGTTTGTAGTTGGTGATCTCCCGTAGGCCCCTCCAGACAGAAGCAGTATCGTTGTTACCAAACTGCTCCTGTAGTCATTCTCTGTGCCGGGACTTGGCTGCTTTCAGTTCTTTCCTGAACTGATATTTAGCTGCTTTGTAGCCGCTGCGGTCCCCCTCCCTGAAAGCAGACTCCTTTGCTTTCCTGAGCTGCCGGAGTTTAGCAGTGAACCAGGGTTTGTCGTTGTTATAGATGACCCTGGTCCTTGTTGGAATGATGCTATCCTCACAGAAGTGAATGTATGACGTCACAGTGTCCGTATATTCATCCAAACTATCTGTGGCAGCTCTGAAAAGGTCCCAGTCTGTAGATTCCATGCATGCGCGCATCTCTTCCACAGCTTCATCAGACCACACTTTGGAGCTCCTCACTGCAGGTTTCGAGAGCTTTAGTCTCTGTCTGTAAGCAGGAACCAGATGTATCATGGAGTGATCTGAGAAGCCGAGGGCTGGCTGGGAACAGCGCGAAAAGCTCCGCGCACGGTGGTGTAACAGTGATCCAGAGTGTTCTCCTCTCTGGTCGGGCATTTGATAAACTGTCTGTATTTGGGTAATTCCTGGCTCAAGTTTCCCTTATTAAAATCCCCCAGAATAATAATCAGAGAGTCCGGGTATAAGCGTTCCATACACAGTACTTGCTCTGCGAGTGCGCGCTGAGCCTCGCGCGCGTCCGCGCATGGCGGTATGTAAACAGAGGCAAGAATGAATGAAACAATTTCGCGCGGGGAGTAATATGGTTTACAATGAATGAAAAGATATTCCAGAGCAGGAGAGCAGTGCTTGGAGATCACTGTCACATCGTTACACCAGTTTGTATTGACGTAGAAACACAGCCCACCGCCTCTGCTCTTCCCTGAGAGCGCACAATGGCGATCCGCGCGGAACAGCCCAAAGCCCTGTAGCTCCAGAGCGCAGTCCGGGATCCGCTCATTTAGCCAGGTCTCAGTGAAGCAGAGGACACAGGATGTGGCAAAGTCCTTGTTTCTTCTCATGAGCAGGCTGAGTTCGTCCATCTTATTGCCCAGTGAGCGTACGTTGGAGAGAAAAATGCCGGGGAGAGCCGTGCGCGCTCCTCTCCTCCTGAGACGCACGAGCAGGCCTCCGCGCTTTCCCCTTTTACGGGCCCACACTTTTTTGGCTAGAACATGAACTAAATCAGCCGCAGATGCCAAGAAAACAGGCAATAGGTCCATGGGGTCGGATGTTCATAAGTTCCTCACGGGTGTAGGAACAGCCAGATGCGCAGTTAAAAAGTAAAAACAAAAGAAAAAGAGAGCAGCAAAGAGCCATGTCGACCGTACGAGGCGCCATCTTTGTATATAATCAAATACATATCTATCAATCAACACCATTGAATGTTAATCGGACAATACAGTATACATATACATCCTTAACACACATGCACGGACTTTTTCAGAATTTCTTGTTATCGTTTTCATGACCAAATTACTATTTTAATGTGACAAAAAGTGATAGCAAAAAACCTGGAAGTAACCATTAACATGTAGTTCCAGGGAGCTAGCTAGCTTAGTTGTTACCTGCCTAGCACATATATATATATATACTTTTATTTCTATTTTTTTAATTTATTTTAGAATTATATTCGAATTTCGAAGCCGAAGCCCTAGTGTTTAGCAGCGCTGTAGAGGCTAGAGGACGCAGGCTGTTCGCTGCTCGTTCTGTGAGCGGAGGACAAAGAGCGGCCCGCTCAGACTCTACTCAGCACTTTTCACTGCTTGTAATTCTTACACAGCTGAATCAATGACCTCAAGTTTTCAATTAAATTACAGATTATAATACAACTTGTATGTAGTAATAAGGATTTTTATCAACTACTTAAAGAAGCTATACCCAATTTTTTTTCTAAGTGTTTCAAAAAAAGTTTTTGGATTCTATACTTTTAAAGCCACTGTGTAATAGTTGATCCAAATAAAAAAACGTGTTAACCAATAACAAATGTGACCTGTCTATGAATATCTACCTCCACCATGTTTTTGAATTGTAGTCATAGAATTTGAATTATAAATGTCCGTAAGAGCTGAGAACTCTCAATATCAATGCGCCATCTTGAAATACAGTGGTTGATAAGGGACAAAAAGATTGCGAGAGTCGAGTTTTTTGTCTCATCTCAGAGCTCCTTGAGATGTTTAAAGCTTGGGAAATCTTTTTGTATCCAAATCCGGCTTTAAACTTCTCCACAACAGTATCTCGGACCTGCCTGGTGTGTTCCTTTGTCTTCATGGTTCTCTCTGCGCTTTAAACAGAACCCTGAGACTATCAAAGAGCAGGTGCATTTATACGGAGACTTGATTACACACAGGTGCATTCTATTTATCATCATCAGTCATTTAGGACAACATTGGATCATTCAAAGATCCTCACTGAACTTCTGGAGTGAGTTTTCTGCACTGAAAGTAAAGGGGCCGAATAATATTGCACGCCCCACTTTTCAGTTTTTTATTTGTTAAAAAAGTTTAAATTATCCAACAAATTTCATTCCACTTCACGATTGTGTCCCACTTGTTGTTGATTCATGACAAAAAATTAAAAATTTTTATCTTTATGTTTGAAGCCTGAAATGTGGCGAAATGTTGAAAGGTTCAAGGGGGCCGAATACCTTCGCAAGGCACTGTATGTCACAAAACTTAATCAGGGACAAGCCTCAAATGTGCAAAACACACTTAATCCCCACAAAACATTTGTGAGAATATCAGCAGTGTGAGTTTGAATTACCGGGTGTTGGGGACCACTGTCAAACACGACATATGGTTCTCGGAGGCTTCCATAGTGATGGTAAAAGTAGACTTGCAATATATGATCTGAACGCCAGATGGGGGTAAAAACTACACAGTGTGCCTTTAACCTGGGGTACCTAACTTTGAAATCACAAAAACACTCACCCTTTCTCCTCTCACCTCCCTCTTCTCTCCTCCTTCCCTCTCCTCCTTTTCCCTCCTCAGATCACCAGGAGAGCCTTGTTCCCCGGAGACTCGGAGATTGACCAGCTCTTCAGGATCTTCCGGACACTGGGGACTCCGGACGAGACTCTGTGGCCGGGCGTCACCTCAATGCCAGACTACAAGCCCTCCTTCCCAAAGTGGGCGAGGCAGGACCTGGCCAAAGTGCTCCCCCTGCTAGACGAGGATGGACGAGAGCTGATCGGAGTGAGTGTCGTTACCGTCTCAACCACAACGGACTGACAATAAAGAGTCCGAGAGAATATGAGACTGAAGACTTAAGCATGTCTTTGGTCGACGACCGCCTTAACCCTTGTCTGTGCTGGGTCATTTTGACCGGAGGGTAGCAGTTGTCAATAACATAAGAATACATGAATGTCAGTCTCTGTCAGACCTCTGAAGGTAAGCAGATTAGAACTTTGTTAGTACTGTGATGGGAGACTTCTGGAAACACCAGGTGGGTTCCCAGTGGGGTGGCTGAGGCTGTAAAGTGTTGTGGGTTGTGTAAGACACTTCATCCACATTAGAATGAGTCTGGTGTGTGAATGGTTATGGGTGGTAGGGACTGACTCACTTCTGTCAGTGTGCCCCAGGGCAGATGTGGCTACAGTACAGCACAGTGCTGCCCCCTAGAGTCAGCGCTGATTGGTCAGAATGCTCACATGTTCCTCTGCTTTCATTGGTCAGAATGCTCATGTGTTCGCCTCAATCTGACTGACGCCTCCTGCACAGACCAGGACCAGAAAAGCCGTCATGCGTCACTTTTTCCAATATTTCTGCCTCCATAGTGAGACCATTATGGAGGCCACTTGGATCTGAATGGGCAGTAACCTCCAATGATTAAAAACAAATCTGTGAAATCTAAAAAAAATTAGACTAAAACCATGAATCTGGTGGCACCAGAGGGAGGGAATTCATAGTGATAAAGTAATTTTTAATAACTAAAAATGTTTTTTGTCTCGCTTTAAATCATATCATCTCATAGGGCTTTGCCTAGTTGTCGGTTCTCTAACACAGATCAGAGAATCAGGCTCTCCTGAATCAGCAAGGAATCACTAGAAAAAAGAAACGGTGAGAAAAAAGATAAGAAACTCCGGGAAAGACTGCGTTGAGGGAGGGATCCGCTCCAGTACTGGAGCTGTAGATTCAGGACTGGGGCTGTGGATCCAGGACCGTGTGGTATTTGTTCATGAATCTATCTGTTTTGCAGGAGATGCTGACATACGACCCGAACAAGAGGATATCGGCGAAGAAGGCTCTGGTGCACCGCTTCTTCAGAGACGTGACAATGCCTGTGCCGCACCTGCGACTATAACCTCTGCATTCAGACCGGAACACAACACCTACCTGTCAGACCCGGGCAGAGCGGACCGGCTTCATCCCTTCAGTTTATTAGCATTTGTAGATGGTTAGCTAAGGTTTAAGGGGTAGTGCAAATACCAAAGGCCGTGGGGGCGTCTGGAAAAAAGGTGCCAGAAAGTGAAAGAAAAGAATTGACTTTGAAATTGCCGTCCGCTCAAACTATGAGTCTGTGAAAAGCAGAGAATTAGTGCTTTTAAAATGCTTTTATCAACATTGGCCTTAATTTGCACTTGAATCCAGACCAGTTGCAGAGACTGATCCCGTTGGATCAGTCCTGGTTGACATGGGGCTAGAATTTTGTGTCCACAAATAAACCTGGGTCCAGTTAAAGTGAACCAGACCAAGTGGGAATGCACCCTTTCCACCAGCCCTACTCTACTCATACCAACAACAAACCAGTATCCGTGGTTAAATAGGGTTAAATAGAGTGAACACATTCACAATCTGGGTAGAATAGAGTAGACTAGGGTCAATTAAGCCTGGTGAAAAAGGTTTTTTTTTAGTGCATTCAATTAGTACTTGGAACCGAATATTTCCAAGATGGCTGACAAAGTCTCACAAGCCCCATTTCCATCACTACAGATACAAAGTACTTTTTAAAGTCTGGTACCAAAGTGGCCTGAGTGCTGGAAGCTACTGGTTTGTTGTGGGTAGGTTGCTAGAATGTGGTACATTCAGTGTAAATGTAATGTACCACAATGTACAGTCTCAAGTGTAATGGAACTGCAACCAGGTGGAGTAGGGCCAAGTCGGGCTGGTACAAAAGACTAGCCCTGTTGCTGACCTAACTTTGGAAATATTGGAAGCAGGACATAGTTGTTGAATCAATATTTCTTGAAAATGAAGAGGCTTTTCATATCAACATTGAGCCATATTATTGGTGCCATATTTGGTCGGTAAGATTTCCTTGAACTTGGGAAATTTTAGTTGAATTCTCCTGCAACGAATAACCGGAACAACTGATTGAAAGCCTTCTTGCCGCACTTGTCAAACAGAAATTTGCATAGTTTGAGAGATTGTGTAATTTCTCAGTATTACTTTGTGGTCGCTTGTACCTCACCAAGATGGCAGACCATCCACACGCGCTTTCAGATCTTTTATAAGGATTAAACTGTTTTCTCTTGTATATATTTTGTGTTCCGCAGACGTTCCCCGAAGTGATTTTACTGGAGCTGAAGTCGTTCAAATCTTTCTATATAAATAATTTTAACTGTTTTATAAATGTTATTTACAGTTTGAAAAATAAACTTGTTTAAATAACCGTGAAAGAGTGTATGAAAAGTTTTTTTTAAGCTGAAAGTGGTGAGTGTCAGTTACTGAAGTGGAGGAGTTTACTTTCACATGTAAGTCAACAGGAGCCAGAGCGAGTTGGAGATAAACTTGAGCACTTTCCTGTTGGAATGCATTGAGCTAGCGGATTGTGTTCTCTATCTTGGTTAGCGTCATATATATGTATACAGTATGGCTTTAAACAATATGCTATATATGCACTGGAAAACAATATAGCTGCTAACCGCCTCCACTATTGATCTATGGCTCCTAAAACTGACAAAATACAGGATCTAAACGGGAACACGAACACATGGCTAGATTCTTTGTGAGGCTGAGAACCTGTTTTGGCCTCTGCTGACTCATTTACTCTAATTGTACATTTAAAGTGTTTGCACACATGTGTATTTTATATATATATATTATATATATATATATATTATATATATCATATATATACAATGTATATATATAATATATATATATATTATATATATATATATGCGGACGACTTGTATTTGTTTAAGTGGTGGAGTTTAAAGTGAAGAAAAAGAAGACACGTGTTCATAATCTGACCAGTCAGGCGTCGTTAGTGAGCGCATGCGCAGAACGGGCTACGTTGGCTCCACTCTTGCGTAGCGCTAGCTCCACTGCTCGTAGCTTTTGCTAAAGTGGTTTATATCTGTGTTTATCTTCCCTAGTGTTAAAATGAGTCCTGGACAGACGCTGAGAGCCTTGGTGACGGCGCGGCTGGCTGCGGCTGCGGAAGATATATTTGAGCTGTTTGAAAGAACTATATTGGAATATGAGGAGGAGCTGTGTCGCTGCAAAGAGAAGAGGAGACAAGAGGAGGCTCAGGATGAGAAGAGGAGACAAGAGGAGGCTCAGGATGAGGAGAGGAGACTGGAGGAGGCTCGGGGTGAGGAGAGGAGAGAGGAGGGGGAAGCTATTTGCCACAGACAACGCCAGTAACCAGAATGTGCCTGTGATACTGATATTAGGGCTTGTCCTCACGGCTCTGGCGATGACTGGATGAAGAGAGGCTCACAATGGCCTTTTTGTGAGGAGTTTGCATGTTCTTTGTGTGTTTGCGTGGGTTTTCTCCCAAAACATTTGAAATCCTCCCGCTACAGGGACAGTGCTCAACCAAACATAAAGCCCTGTTTCCACCAGTCCTACCCTGTGTAGGGCTGGCTAAGACCAAGGCTTAGAGCCATGTTCCTCGTTGGTTCTATGTCCAAACTATTCATCTGTGTTTGTCCCTTTTATCTGCAGGAACCCAGACGGTCTCGCTGAGTCCTGGTCCTGGTCTGAACCCTGAGACGCCGCTGAGTCAACTGGTGAAAGAGGAGCCAGAGGAACTTCTGCCAGAGTACGACTTTCGTTTCATTGGAGAACCTTTGTTAACTGCTATTAGATGCTAAGTAGGGCAGGGCCTGGATAGTAGTGTGATGGGAGAGCCAACCACACTCATGCTGGTTGTGGGGATGTTGGTGATTGTTTCAGCACCAATACAGATACCGATACTGATATGACAGATTCTTTAAGTAAACAAGAGTGACAAGAGAAAAGCGGACTGTAAACTGTCACTGTGTAAACTGTCACAAGGTGGGTCCAAAACAAACACGTATAACGTATCCTGAACCCACACACTATGTCACATTAAGTACAACGGGAAGTTGCCCCGACAAACTTCAAGATAAGCAAAACATTCCTTACACCTTTGCTAGCACCGGAGCACAAGAACAACCAACTCTACAACAAACTTTATTTAAGTTTAAACTTGATGTGTGACATAAGAGCTCTAAAAATCTCTGAATTTAAATGGCAGCTATTTCTTTGTACCTATTATTTAAGTGGAATATGACAATGAATGTACTCATTTCGGTTTTGAAAAAAACAACCAATCAGTACATCCCCAGTTTCAGCTGTGACCTGTTCTTCTGGACCTTCAGAGTTGCGCTAATATGTCTCCTCAGAACAACACAACGCAGAGATGACTGTTCTAACTGTGAGTTTGGTTTCAGGTCTGGAGCAGAGTTCAGAGTGGAGTGTGTAAAGACAGAGGAGCGTCTCATGAAGTCCTCTGTCTGCTCCTCGACTGAAGACTGGGAGGATCCTTTCAGCTGTTCAGCTGCACACATGGAGACAGATGGAGATTATGACCAGGAGACAGAGACTGAAGGAGACTTCTGTGACCAGGAGACAGATACTAAAGGAGACGTCTACGACCAGGTTACAGAAGCTGAAAGAGACTTCTTTTACCAGGTCTTGAGAGGCACCACTGCTCCATGCTCAGGTCTGTCTCCCACAGATAAGGCTGCAGCAGAGACTAGAGCTGACATCTCAGGAGCAGCCCCAGGAGATGAGGCCAAGAAACACCAGTGTAACTTTTGTAAAAGAAGATTTGACAGAAAGGGGAATCTCCAAAGACACATTCGAATCCACACAGGAGAGAAACCTTACAGCTGTTTGTTCTGCAAGAAAAGCTTTTCACAAGCTGGAACTTTAAAAATACACACCAGAGTCCACACTGGAGAACGACCTTACAGGTGCTCAGTGTGTCACAGAGCTTTTACCGACAACTCCTCTCTCCATGCTCACATGAGGGTTCACGGGGGAGGAGGAGCGGGAGGAGGTTATCACGGCGACGGACAACACACGAGAACACAAAAGAACACGTAAGGACACGTGTGGGCACTCGGCTCTCAGGACACTTCTGTTGGAACGAGACTTGTTTGATTCTCTGGTCTGTTGTTGGCAAATCTACTTAGTGCAGTCCTCCGAGAAAACTGTTATTGTGACTAATTTCTTTTTGGTCTAAATAAATCTGAAAAATAGGCCACTTTGTCCTCTGCATATGACCCATCCTGCTTTGCCACGAGGTGCACTGTCAGGAGCATTGGTCGCTGTAGTCCAGCGCCCGGGGCTCATCTCCATATGTTGGTCAGGACGACTAGAGCTGGAGGATGTTACCTATTGTGCATGTTTTTAGTGGTATAGGGAAACCGGAGCACCCAGAGACGACCTATGCAAACTACATACAGTAAGACCCTGTTGCGCTTGGGTTTCAAACCTAACCCCTTTTTGCTGAGAAGCACCAGTGCTACTCCTCTCTGGTCTCTCTGTGGTCTTTCTCTTGTCTCTGTTCTGTTGTTGGTGAATCTACAACTTTGTAAAGTCTCCCAAGATGACTGCTGTTGTGAATTAGGGCTATTACAGAAAAATGAGCTGTACACAACCTTGCTCACTGATGTCTTGTCTAAACTCGAACTAGAGCTGTTCCGGACCCCCGAGCTGAAGTCAAACACTTGGTTGACTCTTGTGCTATCCTCGTGTCAAAATGTCCCCCCACAATAATTGAAAGTAGAAAAAATACCCTAAATTATGGTCTAAATGACCCAGAGCTGGTCAATTTACAGTGCCTTGCGTAAGTATTCCTTGAACCTTTCAACATTTCGCCACATTTCAGGCTTCAAACATAAAGATATAAAATTTAAATTTTTTGTCATGAATCAACAAGTAGGACACAATCGTGAAGTGGAACGAAATGTATTGGATAATTTACACTTTTTTAACAAATAAACTGAAAAGTGGGGCGTGCAATATTATTCGGCCCCTTTACTTTCAGTGCAGCAAACTCAGTCCAGAAGTTCAGTGAGGATCTTTGAATGATCCAATGTTGTCCTAAATGACTGATGATGATAAATAGAATGCACCTGTGTGTAATCAAGTCTCCGTATAAATGCACCTGCTCTTTGATAGTCTCAGGGTTCTGTTTAAAGCGCAGAGAGAACCATGAAGACAAAGGAACACACCAGGCAGGTCCGAGATACTGTTGTGGAGAAGTTTAAAGCCGGATTTGGATACAAACAGATTTCCCAAGCTTTAAACATCTCAAGAAGCACTGTGCAAGCAATTATATTGAAATGGAAGAAGTATCAGACCACTGCAAATCTACCAAGACCCGGCCGTCCCTCCAAACTTTCATCTCAAACAAAGAGAAGACTGATCAGAGATGCAGACAGGAGGCCCATGATCACTCTGGATGAACTGCAGATAACTACAGCTGAGGTGGGAGAGTCTGTCCATAGGACAACAATCAGTCGTGCACTGCACAAATCTGGCCTTTATGGAAGAGTGGCAAGAAGAAAGCCATTTCTCAAAGATATCCATAAAAAGTCTTGTTTAAAGTTTGCCACAAGCCACCTGGGAGACACACCAAACATGTGGAAGAAGGTGCTCTGGTCAGATGAAACCAAAATCGAACTTTTTGGCCACAATGCAAAACGATATGTTTGGCGTAAAAGCAACACAGCTCATCACCCTGAACACACCATCCCCACTGTCAAACATGGTGGTGGCAGCATCATGCTTTGGGCCTGCTTTTCTTCAGCAGGGACAGGGAAGATGGCTAAGATTGATGGGAAGATGGATGGAGCCAAATACAGGACCATTCTGGAAGAAAACCTGTTGGAGTCTGCAAAAGACCTGAGACTGGGACGGAGATTTATCTTCCAACAGGACAATGATCCAAAACATAAAGCCAAATCTACAATGGAATGGTTCACAAATAGACGTATCCAGGTGTTAGAATGGCCAAGTCAAAGTCCAGACCTGAATCCAATCGAGAATCTGTGGAAAGAGCTGAAGACTGCTGTTCACAAACGCTCTCCATCCAACCTCACTGAGCTCGAGCTGTTTTGCAAGGAAGAATGGGAAAGAATTCCAGTTTCTCGATGTGCAAAACTTGATCGAGACATACCCCAAGCGACTTGCAGCTGTTATTGCAGCAAAAGGTGGCGCTACAAAGTATTAGCGCAAGGGGGCCGAATAATATTGCACGCCCCACTTTTCAGTTTTTTATTTGTTAAGTTTAAATTATCCAATAAATTTCGTTCCACTTCACGATTGTGTCCCACTTGTTGTTGATTCTTGACAAAAAAAATAATTTTTATATCTTTATGTTTGAAGCCTGAAATGTGGCCAAATGTTGAAAGGTTCAAGGGGGCCGAATACTTTTGCAAGGCATTGTAGGAAAAGTCACAAATTCCGCTCAAACTTTAAAAAAAAAGAAAAAAGTTTTTAATTATTAGGAATTATTGGAACTCTCGCTTCCCAGCAAGAAGGTCCTGGGTTCGAATCCTGGTCGGAATAGGACCACTAAAAACATGTACAATGAGGACATCCATCTCTGGTCCTGAAGTCAACATCTGAAGATGTTGCTATGGCGACCACTGCTCCTGACAGAAGCCCTAGATTAAAGGGCTGTGTGGCTTCATCTATTTCCTCAAATCAGTCCAGTCTGAAGCTGGAGACCTGAGAAAATGGGTAGTCTAATGTCTTCCTGGTCTCTGGTCTCACTCTTCTCTGGTCAGCTAGTCTCTCTCGAGTCTGGTCTGCTCCTGGTTTGTTAGAATAAAAACCTGCAGCCACTCTGCCCTTTGACCTTCGCTGGAGGTATTCAAATGGGTCAAATGCAGAGTACACATTTCCCATCAGGATAAAGTGTACCTTAAAGACCTTATGCAGGGTTTGATTGTTTTAGAAATACAGTTTTAATACACTTTTTATACTAGAAGAGAACTACTAAAGGTTTAAAAATCAATCGGTTGTTTTTTTGTCTGAACCCCCAAATCGAAATGAGACCATAGCAACGCCCTTAGAAACAAAACAAATTCACAGCCTCTTCTCCCTCACAGCCCCTTCTTTTTTTGTGGATTTTCAAGATGATTCATTGGTGCTGTGATAATTCAGTGGTTATATCAATGCACTGGCATTCCAGCAATTGGGTTCAACACTCATCCTAGTCACATTTTCACTTTCCAAACGGCAATATATGTGTAATGAGCAATTGACACCTGTAGAGTGCAGTATTGTGTTGGACACATAGACTGTATATATATTGGACATCAGTGGGAGAGGATAGGCGAGTATCTGTGGCATAGATCCATGGCTTTCAATGCATGGGCGTTACCCGCTATGACGTCACACACAGATAAGAGGAATAGTCAACTTAAATTCATAAAAAACACATTCTTTTTATAAAATATAGGATTTTTTTTTGCCGGAATCTATTTCAGATCGACATTAATTGATTAACTATCATGCTATTTTGATATCCACAACCCTGCATAAGGTCTTTAACTTATTTCAATGTGACATAAAAATTTAAAGACCCTGCTTCTGTCTGTGTTTAGTCCACCTTTATTGTGTTAATTGAAATGAAAATAAATGGATCATTTGCAAAAACTAGGGCCGTCAAAATGATCTCGTTAACGTGCGTTAATGTTTTTTATTTACGCAATTAATGAAACATTTAATTAACGCATTGCCGCATGTCCGAATGACCCGCCCATGTATCCCATAATATCACTCATAATGCCGCGGACACATGCGTGTGTGAGATGGAGACAGAGGTGGTCTCTGGGATAAAGTTTTAGAAGAATATGCGCGTGACCGCGGGGCACTTTGTTGTTTGCTGTATGAACTGAAGTCCTCTGGCCGCTAATAACACAGCGAATGGCGCCGCTTACCATACACGCACAGAACTATTCTCTGCATGTTGTGTACTTGTCTTTGCGTAACCTGTAACTGCAGCAATAAATACACATACTGTATATTGAAGCTGAACTATGGAGCCTCCTCATGTCTTCTCCTGAAACGCATCAAAACTCGCTAAATTAAAGCTGGGGTATGTAAATTTTCCCTTTCATTAACAGCTCATGCTGTTGTGCCCAAAAGTATGTTATGAGCGAATCAAACAGATTTAAGTACATTTGGTATGAATGAGGGGCGACAGTAGCTCAGTTGGTAAAGCATTGGCCTTCAGGCCTTAAGGTTGTGGGTTCAATTCCCACCTCTACACCAACTCCCACTGATGACTGCTGTCGTTGTGTCCTTGGGCAAGACACTTAACCCCACTTTGCCCAAAGCCCCCACTGAAAGATCAAGGCTATGCTCACACTCAGAGAGCAGCCGTCCTCCTGTGGACTCACCACCTGCAGAGGGTCAGTGAGGGGCTGGTGCTATGAGACTTGGGTGGCATCTCTGACTGTCACCCCCCTGACCCAGAAATGGATTAAAGGGTAGAAAATGGATGGATGGATGGTATGAATGACAATGTGTCAGTGCATTTGATAGGCTCATTTAACTTCATTTGAAGTGGATTTGAAATAGAATGTTAAAAATGCGATTAATCGTGAGTTAACTCGCCAATACTATGCGATTAATCAACAAAAGATTAATCGTTTGACAGCCCTAGCAAAAACAGATAATTTACATTAGAACATTTTTGAAAGATGATTTGCCCTTACCCTAGAAGTTGTTTAAAAATCCAGATGCTGATATCAAAACTTGAAACTGTCGCTAGAGGAATGCAACTTTTTGACAAATAAAGATATTAATGGGAGGTCTACAGTTCTGTGATTGGACTGTGGAACAGAAGACATCAGAAAGCACAGATTTTTCCCAACCCTGGAAACACTGGAAATGTGGCTTTTATAAGATTTATCAAGGAACAAGACGCTTCACTTGAGACTCACATTTAATGGCAGAAAATAACATTCCACACACAATCATGCACATATATCACATGAAAGAAGCATGGACTGAGTGTGACACCACCCCCAGCAAAGACTCAATAGATGGACAATGCTAACCCGCTAGCTCAATGAATTGGGAAGAGCTCATTATGAAGTTTGGCTCCAACTCGTAAAAGTGAACTCAGTAACCGTTTGTGTCACATTCATTGTTTTGGGCTTAAAAATATGTGGTTTGGCAGTTTGTGATCCTGGTAAATCCAGATATGACTCATAAGGGTTCACCAATCAGATGCCTTCATTCGCGGGGGAATCTTTCACTTGCCTTAGCAACACTAGACTGGTTGTACCACACCATAGTACACATTACATTTCGTACTATGGTCTGGAGGTGCTCCATTGAGCTCCGTTAACAGGTTGGAGGGGCTCCTTTTGCGGATTGAAATGATTGAATCTGAGTTTACCGTGACGTATGTAATGCGCCCGAGTGAGTTGTTAGCATTTAGCTTAGCCATCTCCTTTGCCGCTAACGGAGCCCGTGGGGAGTAGTACCACAATCTTTGCTGGCAATTACATTTGCTAAACATTCCTCTTGCTCCGGCTTCAATTTCTTGATAGAACCAGAACAGAATACTTTACTAACGCATTCTTTGCCATTGCCAAACTACGACCTTCCCGTTTGGCGCTAACTCTTGACGTCACCCACAACCAACTACAACACCCGCCTCCGCGCTCGCTGATTGGTCGGATGGAATTCAACAGATAGTAATCGCAAACACAGGGACCAGACCCACATGCTATATGCAGTGAAATGATGATTGAGCGGAGTGTACGGAGTATGCAGCTTTGCAGCGTGTCTTTGCTCACAGACATTCCACGGGCTTTATACAACAGTAGTTTGTGTTCACGGAGGTGCGCCATACGTGTTTTCATATTATTAAACGGTATTTCCACATCAGTGAACACACTCGAAGCAGTTGCATAAGGTCACGGGAGCATGACAACGCATATATTCACAAGCACAGAGTCCCCAATTGTCAACCCTGGTTTGAGTTCTGGTGAAGTCTGGTGTGGGTCCTGTTTTGGCTGTTTGAGTATTTTCAGTCTGCTCGCTCAGTCCGCTAATGTCCCCGTGACCACTTTGCTGCTCTCTGATTGGTTTTTGCACGAACGTCCCAAGGAAAGGATGAGCAGAATCCATCTCCTGTGGGCGTTGATTTTTCGCTCCTGCTCCTCCCCTTCGACTTTCCCGCCAAGTCCGTGCGTGTCTACTGAACAGTCGGTCCGTGCGTTGTGACGCTTGAACGCTCGTCACCATAGACTTTGCATTGAAAGCAGACGCAACGCATGATCCGGTCTGAAAGCACCATTATTCTTAGCTGAATCTTCTGTGAGATAAATTTTGTCATATATTTCACCCAACATTTGCGAGTCCTATTTTACAGTTTCATGAGGTTGCTTTTGTTTTTCAAATTTCTCTTCAAATCAAAGGAATCACTTTTAACCATCTCCTACAGTGTGAGCTTTTCTATGTCTGTCTAAGTTGCCTTTATGGTTGAAAGCTTTCAGACAGACAGAGCAGCAGTAGGGTTTCTCTCCAGTGTGCGTGCTTAAGTGCATGTTCAGCGTGTCCTTGCGTGTGAACGTCTTTTCGCAGGTGGTGCAGCGGAACAGCTTCTCCCCCGAGTGTGTCCTCTCGTGCACCTTCAGATTCGAGCTCTGGGAGAACGTCTTACCACAGGCCGAGCAGCTGTAAGGCTTCTCCCCGGTGTGCGTCCTCATGTGCCGCTTGAGGGAGAGGTGCTGTGCAAAGCCCTTGTCGCAGGTAGAGCAGCTGAAGGGTTTCTCACCTGTGTGCTTGCGCGTGTGCAGGTCCAGGTCGCCGCGCCGCATGAACTCTTTGTGGCAGACTGAGCAGCTGTAAGGCCGCTCCCCCGTGTGTGTCCTTGTGTGGACCTCCAGTTCGCGCCGTGTGATACAGCCTTTCTCGCACACGGCGCAGCAGTAAGGTTTCTCCCCGGTGTGAGTTTTCATGTGCACTCTGAGTGTGGACCTGTCTGTGAATGCTTTGCTACAGGTTGAACAACGGTAAGGTTTTTCTCCAGTGTGGATTCTAATGTGGGATTGTAGGTTGTCTTTTCTCCCAAATTTCTTCTGACAAAAAGAGCACTGGTGTTTCTTCTCTTCGATTCCTTCAGCTGTCCCCTGTTTGCCCGAGCGCAGAGGTTTTTCTCCAGAGTGTCTTTTCACATGTGTCCTGAGAGTAGACTTATCTGCGAATGCTTTAGAACACAGTGAACAGCCGTAAGGTTTCTCTCCCGTGTGAGTTCTTGTGTGTATTTGTAAACCGTCTTTCCTTTTAAATCTCCGCTCACAAAAGGAACACTGGAATCTCTTGCCGTCGTTTCTTGTGGCTTCTGTCTCCATTGGTGGAACTGAGCAGCTGAAGGGAGCTCTCCAGTCGTCATCGTTGTCAGAAGTGAAGTCAGAGTTCTCAGACACTGGCGACTCTTCAGTCTTGACTATCACAACTCTGGACTCTGGCCTGAAAAACAAAAACACTGTAAGAGCATGTGCGTGTACGTGCGTGTGTGTAGTCGTACTTTTTCTGCTCCTCTTCCTCCTGTTTGAGCCTCTGTCCCTCTAGTTCTTCTTTCACCTTTGGGGTGCATGGGGTACATGGAGTTTCCTGGTTCAGATCGGGGTCAGCTCTTTGGACGCCTGCTTTACAGAAGAGAAAACCGCTCAAATGGTGCTCAAACATTTACGAAAAGTATAGTTTTAAAAAGTGTAGTCCAAGTAATGCGGTCACCCAAATGAAAGCAGGCAACAGACTGTGAAAACAGACTTGTTTTGCTTGACAGTAATTGTTAATTGTCAAAACAGGTCTGCTGTCTGTCTGCTGTCAAAACAGGGTTACAGACAACAGATCTACTTCACTCGCCCAGATCGCAAAAAACTACGTACTGACCAACACAATGTTTTGTGTAGGGACATAACCAGTGGAGTACCTCAGGGGTCAATACAGGGACCCACATTATTCCCAATGTACATCAATTACGTATGCTAGAAATGACACGTTCTACCTCTTGGGGGCAGACCTGAGCTTTGTGCAGCGCTGCTTCTCTGCTCCTCCTCTTCATCATAATCAGAACTCGACTCTTCTGTTTTTACACGCACCGCAACGATCTTTGAGAGACACCTGAAAACCAAAACATAAGGGTATTATTCAGATCAATGGCTGTACTCATTGGCTCATGCTCGCACCATGGATGTCCCTAACGTGCTGGGAGGCTCTAATTCCCGCAGGCTTGTGCAGTCTGTTTGAAGTGGTTCTATTGTCGCAGGAGCAGTAACAGTAACACGAGTAACGTTCTGACCCATCAAAGCTGGATGGGGACGGCGGCACTCGTGACCAGAGAGAGAAAGACAGAAAACCACTCAGAAAAAACCTTCTTGCTGAGAAGAGAGAGTGCTTACCACTAAGCCACTGTGCCGCCCTGAAATTAATATTTCTTTATTTATTGTATATTTGGTTGGGACAGTACATGTTAATGAACACATCACTCCGGATTGTAGCCATGGGCTAATTTGCAACCGTTGTCCCAAATTTGCACTCACAAACACACACTCATTCACCCCGAACTATTGCACATGTTTTTAGTGGTAGAGGAGACCGGAGTACCAGGAGGAAACCTACGCAGGTGAAAGGTGAAAAACATGAGCCGTACACTGGGAGCTGATCCTCCTCCTGATTGAGGATCTGTTCCTCTGGTTCTTCTTTCACCTGTGGAGTCTGTGGGTTCAGACCAGGACCAGGACCAGGACTCAAGGAAGCCATCTGGACAAAAAAAGACCATAGGTAAATAGACTACACATGTGATCTGATATAAACCATGATGGAGCACAGATTTGACATTCTCTGTGGCTTGCTCTCAGTGCTTCCCATGTTGCTCAAAGTGAGGAAATTCCAGGGCTGCATCCCTCCTAACTTTGCCTTATTTTTTAACATTTGTGACTTCAAAAACATCTTTAAAAGGTGTTGAATTGTGCTTGACCATTCCTGCAGCTGCCCATTGCTTGTATATGAGGAATGGAAGGACAGCGTGTGACATCACCATAGCGTTGGCATTAATGGGGAAGAGGCTGCTTCTTGCCATATCTGTTGCTGAGGCAAGCTGGAGTTTCACCCATGAATGGCTCATTTCTGGATTTATAAAGCCAGTATCATATTATAAACAAAAGGGTCACGGGGGCCCAAAATGGTGATAATGGCTAGGAGTTAACTTTTACATGTAAGTCAATAGGAGCCAGAGCGAGTCGGAGCTAAACTTCGTCCATGAGCACTTCCCTATAGGGCTTCGTTGAGGGAGCAGGTTAGCATTGTCCATCTGTATAAAGTCGAATGTGCTGCCCGTGTAATAAAAGGTCAATTCTAAAGCACACAAAAGGGTGAAGAAAGGGGTATTTAGGCGGATTTCGGATGTAGCACTGGTTCTTGATCTTAAACAGAGATCTACTGTTTTTAATGATGCCGCACAATGAGACTCTCTCCGTGTTTGTTTCACACATTCATCTCAGTCTAAAGCCGTTAAAGTCCGTTACCTCCGGAGCTGGGCCCTCTTCACCTCCGCGGACTCAGCGCTCTTTTAGCGGCACTTCTGCGCATCCTCAGCTGTTCTTCTTGCTTACTGTTTTTAGCTGTAGCTGCGAGCTAACAGCGCCTGTTTGCGCATGCGTTGGATGTTTCTCCCCAACGCACTGAACCCCCACTTTCTATTTGTTTCTCTCTTTTGGAATGATTCTGTGCATTGGAGACAATCATAGATAGAAAATAGGATACGCGCTTGTAACTTCCCTCACACGGTTTAGAGCTCTACATACATAATCAATACATGTCACATACACCCCAAGCCCAGACAACGTGCGGGGAAAATAAGAAAACAATTAACCTCGTATGCTCCGAAAAGCAGTGGACCCGAGCACAAACCATAGACTGTAAATAGTACAAACGTGTTTCCTTGACTTAATATTGTTTATTCATGAACATAAACTCACTGATTATATACATGTGTGGTTGAAATACATTGTATTGCATTAATCAGATGACAGCATCAGGAAAAAAGTTAATGAACAGAAAGAGAAATTAAACAAAGAGAACAATACGGAGGGTGGAGAATTGTTGGTCTTGTAGCACACAGACAGGACAGTAGTAAGACCACACAACATACACAGAGAAGTTGCGGTGAATGCTTCATAATAGGAGCAATAAGTGTATATCAAATCAATACATATTAACAATAGCTCCTACAAATCCGGTACAACGGATGCTATAAAACAGCAGATACATACAGAAAGAAACGAAAGTCGGAATGAATCTCGGGATCAATCTCGGGTAACCTGGCAAGAGCCAGATTGATGATTGTGTAGAACTCTAATGCATTCTCCACAATATCAATCTGGGACTTCTGCAGGAGAATCCTTTCGGGGAAAGGAGGGATAAGCAGCAGAATACTTCAAGCTGATTGGGCGAAGTGACGCTGTGTGCCCGCCTACCAAGGTTTGACTTAAACCAATCCTGGTAACATTATGTTGTCATCGGCATGCACAAAGCGCCTCTCGCTGTTCATCTTTCAAAAAAGAAATTGGAGATTCTGCTAAAACTGACTTGATAGCCTCAGCTACGCGTCCGTCCTCCTGCGTAGCCATGTTTGTTTTGCTTCGGCCCGGCACTTCTTGCTTTCGTCAAACCCGGATATCCCGCCCTAAACCCTAAGACTGGCGCGTGATTGGCTTGAACACCTAGATGTTCTACTCGAAAAGGGTTGGCGGGAGCGGGGCAAGATGTATTCTCGAGTGTTTGTGAACTCACAAATACCGCGAGAATTCAGCTTACAGGCAAGGTTAAATCTCTGGATCAATCTCGCAGACTAAGCAGGAGGATCGGTCACTGAGCATTGAGCTGCCGCATGGCCTCTCCGATGTGGGCGCTCTCGCTCGGGTCCTGTACCTGCAGATGTTTCCTTAGGGCGTTGAGCTGTTTGCGGGCGTGTGAGCCCATGTGCCTCGTCAGACAGTAGCTCGTCACAAACCCCTTGCCACACGTGGAGCAGCGGTAAGGTTTATCCCCAATGTGTCTCCTCATGTGTTTGGTGAGAGTGAAAGACTGAGCGAACCTTTGGTCACACAAGGTACAGCTGTATGGTCTCTCTCCTGTGTGAGTTCTGATGTGGAGCTTTAAATAGTTGGCTTGTGCAAAACAGCGCCGGCAGGTGGGACAGCTGAAGGGTTTGCTGCCCATGTGTGTCTTCAGGTGGACGGTTAGAGTGGATCTGAGGGTGAAGGCTTTACTGCAGATGGGACAGCGGTGAGGTTTCTCCTTGCTGTGAGTTCTGATGTGCATTCGTAAACAGTCTTTTCTCACAAATCTTTTCTGACAAATGTCACACTGGTGTTTCCTGGGCTTCTCTTCGGACGAGTGCGCAGTGTTTATGGAGCGCTCTTGTGCAGACACGGGAACGCTGCGGTCCTCTGTAGTGTCTGTGTGAGGGGGCTCTGGGTCTCCCTCGGCTTCAGGCTCCAGTTCTCCCACAGTCTCGGGCTTCGGGTCTTCCTCGTCTACAGACTGGATCTGTGGGTCTATCCTTATGTATTCAAGCTTCACGTGGCATTTCGGAAAAAGCCTGGAAATCAAACAAACTATTAGAATTGTTACCCGTCACCCCCAGTCTCTCTCCCTAAAACCTTTAAATCAGGTCAGACACCTAGGGGTAAAAGACTCAGAACCCTTAGAATCAGGAAGTACCATCACATTAGTCTCTTTACTAGCTTCTTGTGGCTCAGAGAATAGACTTTAAAACAGCTCTGCCTGTGTACAAGTCTCTCTGAGGAGCACATCGATTGGCCTCCTGCTGGTGATCAGCTAGAGTCAGGACTAAACAACAACTGAAGAATTGTATTTTCACTATTTTTTATGGAATGTGATTAGTTATGATTCCTTCTGAGATTTAAATGTCTCTTTTCCCAGTATCTGAGAACAGCAGCTGAAAAGGCACTTCATGTGTGATGTTGCAAGACTCTTTTGAGGAAGACATATACCGTCAAAACATCAAGGTAATAACATCGCTAACTTTTGTCTGGTATAGAATAACCAAATACTTTGGTTTCTTTTCTCGCTTGTTAAGCACTTTGAGTTGTCGTGTGTCTGAACTGAAAAAAATAATTGCCTTGAATTACAAATACAGCATTGAGACCAGTATCCAGAATATATATTTTTTTAACCAAGACAGTACCACTGATAATTCAGTTTATCTTTTTCAGGGGAATCCTTGTCCGAGTGAGTGAGCACAAATGTGTGTGTGTAAATTGTCGTACACTTGCGGCAATTCCTCTTCCTGTTTGAGCCTTGGTTCCTCTTGTTCTTCTTTCACCTGGGGGGTCTGAGGGGTACACAGAGTCTCCTGGTTTAGACCAAACATCTGGGAGACATCTGCACCAGAGAATGATACCATTAGCATTGCTATGAAGTAGGTCTCAAGAAAACATTTATTTTTTCAGATGAATTATTTTTGCAAAGTCAAATTTGAATACATCTGCTAAATAGTCTCCTTAGTGAGTCACAGACCAACGACACGTCATGTTTAACCAGTACCAGATCCTTCTTTAGTCCCTCTTGGCCCTGGTTCTATCCAGGCTTAACTGGTGCTAAAGTGTTCAAACTTCTAACTGACAGTGATTGGTCCTTTGTTGTGGATAGGTTACAAGCCCTTATTATTATAGATCCATGGTTACAAGGCTACAGTAAAAGATACTATAGATAGGTCCATGGGTATAATAGAGTACGCCCCATATGGTTGGTGAAAACGGGGCTTCTGTAAACACAAGATGGCCGCCAAAACAGAACCAACGCGCACTAGTACTATGTTAATACTAATATTTACAGTCCATGGCCTTTATCTGCACCAGTTTCGCAACAGATGAGCCTTCCCCTGCCTTCTCTCCTCACCGTGAGCCTCCTCTTGTCTCCTCTTCTCTTTGCAGCGACACAGCTCCTCCTCATATTCCAATATCGTTCTTTCAAACAGCTCAAATATGTCTTCCGCAGCCGCAGCCAGCCGCGCCGTCACCAAGGCTCTTAACGTGGTGGACTCAGGACTCATTTTAATACAAGGAGAAGAAATACACAGAAAGGGCAAGCACTATTTGCGACTCACGGCAACTTCCGGTGACTCGCGTGACTCAGGCGCTGTGAGCCGCGACTCAGCAGCCAGAAGTTGTGGCTCACGGTTATCAATTTAGCTTTTTAGGGGTATCTGTTGATTATCAATGACACATTGTGGATCTGGAGGCATATATTTACAAGTAACCAGTATGTTACACACTCTTCATCATCTGGTATGTGTTTATATAGCTCTCCATGTTCGTTAACCACTGACTCAGGAGCTGTGAGTCGCGGCTCAGGAGCTGTGAGTCGCGGCTCAGGAGCTGTGAGTCGCGGCTCAGGAGCTGTGAGTCGCGGCTCAGGAGCTGTGAGTCGCGGCTCAGGAGCTGTGAGTCGCGGCTCAGGAGCTGTGAGTCGCGGCTCAGGAGCTGTGAGTTGCGGCTCAGGAGCTGTGAGTCGTGGCTCACAGTTAAAATACAGCATATTTTTGCTTTTTAGGGGTATCTGGGAATTTCTAATGAGACTATATGGATCTGGAGGCATAGTTTACACGCCTACTTCACGACACGCCTCTGTCCTGCAGGCCGCAGAATGACTACTTCGAACCCGCAGCAACACCTTTTTGAACAGGTGTGGGCTTATTCTATACATTAGCACGTAGCTCAACATGTCCTTCCAGTGATGTGCGGCACCACTCTGCTGCTATTCATGACTGAGCTGTATATATGTTCCTGTATTGGGAGACAAAGTAACAGCTCATGTGGAAACAAATGTTCATGTTATAGTGCAATGTGTGCAAATGTATTAGCTACAGCCAAGTGCAAAACTGAAATGTATCAAACCTAAACCAAATCTTTATTCTTTATAATTGGTCTATTAAAGTGAATTACGTTGTGCATTTTTTTATAAAGTTTGTTTTCCTTCTCTTCTGTGTGTGGCTCATCTTGATGTGTCGTCTCAGTAGTTCTGTAATTCAAGAATAACCGGTTAACTACACTTAATTTTTGCATAGAAAAGAAATGAGAGAAAAGAGGCATTAAGGAGAAAAACATGTCTTGATGGCTGCAGCATGACACCTGTATTTCCACTGCATTTGTATCCTGTATAATGCTCCAGGATCAGATGTTTAAAGGGTATAAGGGAGCTACACTTTTTGGAAACCCTAAAACATTTGATTCAGGATGATCACGGCAGTTATGAGGGAAAGTACAGGTGCCATGCAGCAGTCATACAGCCACTGGGCCACCAAAGGCTCAAATAAGCATCTTCAAACATTTCACCACAACAGAAGTTACTTGAATTCTGTATTTTGAACATCTGGGTTCGGTAACATGATCATATAAAATTATGTCATTAGGGTCTTTCTCTTTAATTCTCTATTTACAATAGTAAGTCCACCTCAGCACACTATCCTCTAAAGTTAACAATAATCATTTTTTTTAGAATTAAAATGCCCTGAAATGAAATGCCCTGATGCTTGTGTTTGTTCAAAGACAAAGAAATCTCTACTCTGGGTTCTTGGCTCACTTTGTCATCCACATTATATTACTATAAGGACAAATTGGTACAAGTGGCTTTTATAATTGTGTGTTTGTTTGTGTATTGTATGTATTTTTTCAAATGCCTTTAGCATTATTAATAAATAACAAATAATAATGTCTCAGTGGTTTTTTAGTTATTTATTTCTTATGTGACCAAACCTGTGTTATACACCTTGCCTCATCTTTTGTCCTATGGAGTATACACTCTGCTCTGTATCTGCAAGTTTTGTGTATTCTTTGAAGCCACAGAATTACAACCAAGGAATTTTACACAAGTTTTTTTTTTTTTTCCTGTTTAAATGTCATGCCCTTTAAAATGTTAAAATGATTAAAAGACAGATTCCAAAAAACGAAACAAAATAACCTACCTCAATATTTTGGTGAAATTTAAATTGCAAGCGAGATGTCCAACGTCGTGCATGATTCAACATGAGATTAGACAGCGCCCCCTGGTGTCAGCAGACGAGTCCTGACTTATGTCTCGTAAGTCACTTGTTAACAATAGAGTAATACAAACACATATCAGCTGGTAAAGTATGTATGAGGCACTGAGGACATGGAAAATGTTCATCCAGATACATTAATAATTCATAAATACTCCTAAAAAGTCTTTTTCATTAGAATATGAAATAAGCCCTGCAAATACATGTAATAATCTGTATTTAGGCCTGTATCACTTAATCAACCACTTGCACTATGACTGTAAACCTGCGCTGCTAATACTGAGTCTGTTTATTTTACTAAGGATGCACCAATACCAATATTAGTATTGTGCCGTTTCCACATACTTGTGCCGTTTCCACATACTTGTGCTCATACTCATTCATGAGGTCCCATGACTGTATATAAGATACCACGATGGGGGCGTCTTGCTTCAGTGGGAGCAGGTGGTTGTGGGGGCACGACCCCACGATCATTAGGTCCAAAGACCAAAGCTCTGCCAATTGAGTCACTGTTGCCCCTAATAATTCCCAGATACCCCTAAAAAGCACAGATTTGTGGTATTTTTAACCGTGAGCTATGACTTCTGACTGCTAAGCCGCGACTCACAGCTCCTGAGCCGCGACTCAGGAGCTGTGAGTCAGTGGTGAACAGTTCATAGAGATCTATACAAACAAATACCAGCTGATGAAGAGTGTGTAACATACTGATTACATGTAAACTATGCCTCCAGATCCATATTGTCTCAATAGAAATTCCCAGAAACCCCTAAAAGGCAAAGATTTGTGGTATTTTTAACTGTGAGCCTCGACTTCTGACTGCTGAGTCGCGACTCACAGCTCCTGAGTCAGTGGTTAACGAACATGGAGAGCTATATAAACACATACCAGATGATGAAGAGTGTGTAACATACTGGTTACTTGTAAATATATGCCTCCAGATCCACAATGTGTCATTGATAATCCACAGATACCCCTAAAAAGTTAAATTGATAACCGTGAGCCACGACCCCTGAATGCTGAGCGTGAGCCGCGACTCAGAGCGCCTGAGTCACGCGAGTCACCGGAAGTTGCCGTGAGTCGCAAATCGTGCTTGCCCTCTCTCGAAATACAGAGAGAAACCGCTTCAACAAACTGTTTTCTATCTGTCCTAGCTAACACTGCATGAGGGGAGCGTGCAACAACTATTTTGCGCATGCGTTACTCAGAGCCCCCTAGCGTTTAAACTGAGGTACCTAACTTTCTAACCACAAAACTGGAATTCTGTAATATATTCTGTGTCTTGTTCCTGGCTCCATAAGTTAGTTTCTAAGACTATATTCACATGCATGTATTTTTGCCTTCTAACAGAAAAGTTAAAAAGAAAGCAGAGACCAACCTCACTCAGCATGCACGATTATATACATGTATATAATAGTAATTTATGATTTATGACAAAAAAAACAACCCAGAAAAAGGACACAAGATCCATCTGTTCTGCAAAAGCGTCACTCTCAAGTCTAATGCAGTGCAAATCACCATCTGTGTTTGACAAAGTGGAGCTAACGTGCCAATGTGGACTGTATACAGGTGAACAATGCTAACCCCCAATGAAACGACATTTTTGCTCCAACTCACGCTGGCCCCTATTGACTTATATGTAAATGTAAACTCATCTTGCTCAGTAATCATTTGTCACACTCACCATTTTGGGCTTAAAATCCATGGTTTAATGCTCTCTGTAATGCTGGTGCATATATTGTGATATTGTCTTGGTAAATCCAGATATGAGCCATATAAGGATTGACCAAACAAATGCCTTCATTCACGGGGAATGAAGTCATTTCTCACATAAGACAAACTTGTTTTCTTCACTCCCCTTTGCTCACTGAACCTTTTCCTTCCTAATCATCTGTTAGCCAATACAAATGTGTATTTATTTATTTCAATCAGAACACATATTAATCAGATAGAAAACAACATCAAAGTTATAATGACCATATGACATTGAAACAAACACAACACTCTCAGAAAACACACATGAGTTGTTCACTTCTTAGAGAGAGGGCCACTTTAGTTCACCAGACTTATCCAGGGGCCAACAACCCAGATTTTGTGGCACAATCAGCAACAACAGTCAGTATATACAAATAAAGTGAATTATTGGAGAGGGCCTATTACAGAGCCTTGGGGGGTTCCCCTGTGTTTAGTGATGGTTCTGCAGCAGAGTTTAACTGTCCCTTTGTTACTAGAGAAAAGGGTCAGCAGGAGGGGGCCTTCAAGTAACTTTTATTGTTTAGTAAGTACTTAAGTACTTAATATGAACTCTTTGTTAACCATTTTATTATGTCCATCCATCCATTTTCTTCCCCTTAATCCATTTCTGGGTTGGGGGGGTGGCCAGAGATGCCACCCAGTACACATAGAACCAGCCCCTCACTGATCCTCCTGCAGGTGGTGAGTCCACAGGAGCTGAGATCTTTCAGTGGGAGCTTCAGGCAAAGTGGGGTTAAGTGTCTTTCCCAAGGACACAACGACAGCAGTCATCAGTGGGAGTCATGAAGTAGGTCTTACGGTGGGCTCGAACCCACGACCTTCAGGCTCAAAGGCCAATGCTCTACCAACTGAGCTACTGTCGCCCCATTTTATTATGTTATTTTATTATTTGTACAGTTAAAGGCATTAAAAAAACAAAGTAGAGGCTTAAGTTTTAAACGTGACAAAAGGTGACCATACGTGTGTTTAAGACATGGCCGCTCAACCGTTAGGCCCTACATGTAAAAGGTGCGTTTCCTTCAAATGGCCTAAAACAGACATTGCTCAGCGTCTGAAAAATGTTAAATTGTTGCTCCACATCTACTTGCTCGGCTGATAAGAGAGTGTGTTTAACACCAGAACTCAATTTGATGGCTTTTAGTTTTGGAAGTGTAATTGCTCATGTACATTTAAGGACTTTTCTGTACTTACTTTTTCTGCATCTGAATGTAGTCATTATTACCCTGAAATTATCTTTTTGAAATGTGAAGGATTCTACCTTTAACTCCCTCAGCAGTCATTTTGACGACACCATTCATTTGCAAGTTAAATTCAAATATAGCCATTTTCAGTCGATTGGCAGCCAACATTCTATAGCAATTTTCTCCACTTTCCTGGACTGGTCCTGGTTTTGAGCCAGTGCTGGTTACCATAGAAACACATTGTTTACTGTCAGGAGATATCCTTTGATCAAACTGTTTTTAGTGTATTTCAGTTATAATCACCAGTTTTAGCACTTAGTAAAAGTGAATATTGGTAAAAACCTTTTGAATTACAGACGGAAAACTATGTTTTAGGATTGTTTCAGAATTTGAAAGGGAACCATTGAAAAGAGTTCTAAATGTTTCAGAATTCTCATAGTCCTAGTGTTTAGTGATTAGTGGTTTTTCCTCATGTGAGCCTCCAGCCGAGAGGGTTTGACGAAGCCCTTCTGGCAGAGCTGACAGGAGTAGGGCCTTTCTCCCGTGTGGATGGTGGTGTGTGTGAGGAGTGTGGAGTTGTCAATGAACCGTTTGCCGCATACCAAACAACTGAAAGGTTTCTCTCCCGTGTGCGTCCTCATGTGGATGACCAGGCTCTGACTCGTGCACACTCTCTTCAGACAAACTGGGCACTCGTACGGCTTCTCTCCGGTGTGAGTCCTGCTGTGCCGCTGTAACTGCTGCCGTCTGCTGAATCTCTTGTCGCACATGTCGCACCGGTGCTTCTTTCCAGCGTCCTCGTCTCCATTTTTGTGCGTCTTCATGTGTTTTATCAGTGCTGCAATGTAAACGAACGTTTTATCACAGCTCGGGCAGTGGTGAGCTTTCTCCTTTGCCAGAAATCTGCTTTGAAACTGCCGGACGTCATCTCCTTGGGCAGTTCCGGTCAGGTCTTCTGGGTTTTCGGTCATCTCCGGATACGTCATTTCAGAATCGTTGTCGTCGTCGTCGTCATCGGTGTCTGAGGAGGACCCCACATCTCCCCCGATCTCTACTGCAGACTTGTATTTGGGGCACAGACCTGAACTTGTGGCTCTCTGGGCTTGGTTGTAGTGGTCTACATCTGCCTCAGTGTCCATCTCCCTCCAGTCTTCCTCGTCGTCTGTGTGAGTAAAGGCCTCGGTCTGTCTCGTGGTCTCAGAGGAGATCCGTGTCTCGGTCTTCACATGAGCGACACTGTACTCCGGGTCATTGCTGGAAAGAACAACACAATTAGCAATCGTTGAATAAATACAGTTTAAATAACTATATACAAGTCCTAATTTAAGGCCACAGCTAGACCCTGTGCTTCAGGAGACCTCCTCTACAGCAGGAGTTTACCACCAGCCTGTACACAGCCTGTCTTTGGGTGTCATGGTTATGCATCATAATGATCACTTAAGTCCCAGTGAATGTCTGTTGTGTACTGTGTACGTTTCCACAGGCTTCACTCGACTCAACTCTACCTGGGGTTTGCGCGTGTTTCCACCGGCTCGCCTTAGCCACTACCCTGTACTTTGGCCCTGGTTCTAGCCAGGCAAAGTCGATAGTCGATACCAATCAATGTGACGTCAGCGAACGTCAAATGTGATTGGTCAGAGGCGCAGTCAATCACTCTTCAGCTGTTGCAAAAAATATAAACAACAAGTTGCCTGAAGTTTCTGGGCTGAAAACTATAAAGACGTCCGTCCAGAAAACAATTCCTTGGTCGCTTGTGTGATGAGAGAACATATGCAGCGGGAGTTTGATGATACCACTCCGTGTTTGCATAAGTAGCACTAAGGATGGAGGAGAATGGATGTCCACGGACATCATCACAGAACGGAGAAAAACTAAGAAGCTTAAAAGTGACTACCGTGAAAATAAAGATCACAACAGCAAAAGTGGGCAGAAAAGCTTGAAGATGGTTGGACAAAATGGATACAATTTACCGACATCGGCAAACACCAACTAACACCAGGAGAGATTCCTCACTCTGCCTAGTCCCCGCTCCAAATGTTGAGTTTGAGAGGAATGTTGAGTGTTTGTCTTCAATCAAATGCAAAAGTATCTGGTCATACGCCGAACGTGTGTCTGTGTGGTGTTGACAGTGGCGTTCCAAGGGTACCCCGGGGCCCCAGGCAACAGAGTCCTGGGGGGCCCCGATACAGCGCCCAGGGCTGGACTGGGACAAAAAAAGGGCCCGGGCATTTTTTCCTTTTTAGCGGCCCAGGCAACTCAAAAGGTTCAAGGTGCCATATTTGACAAAAAACTAAAAACAACATCTGTCTGGAGCCACACACAAAAAAAAAGCGTTGTATAAGGCTTATATGAAGGTAACAGGGGCTGAAGCTGTATTAGCTACATTAGCTACATTAGCTACCTTAGCTACATTAGCTATATTAGCCTAATATCTAAATGACAAAGTAAAGGCTACAAACACTTAAAAACCATTCAGGATTATCAAATGTGTATTTTCATTGCAGCGTGTCCTGGAGAGAATGACGCACTACGTGACAACTCTGCTTTAAGTTTAACTTCCATTTTTTTTGCCTTCATGAAATTGTACAAATACAGTAAATAAATCTGCTTTTTGGCTCCGAGTTCACCTGCATCACTGTCTGTTCATATCCATCACAGGCTGAAGTTTGCTGGAGCTGAATGTCCTTAATGGCCTTTTCTTTCACCGTCTTTGCGAAAATATTTGAAGTCTGAAAATAGGTGCTCTGACTTTATGATGAATTAATCTTTCAGTGAACGGTGTTTAAAGCTTCATTGTTCCTCCTGTTGCAACAAAACTTTTCATTACATCGCAAACATGAAGCAGTCCTTCCTCATTGACTGAAAGCAAATGTTCATATTCATTCTTAGTCCAGTCTTATCGACTCTCTCTCTTTATCTTTGGGATCCATGCGCACACACAGTCTATAATGCACACACGCCGGTTTGTTTACAGCAGCGGCCGCCTGGCACGGGCCGCGTCACAGGATATGACGCACTACGTTGACAGAAATGCTAAAATTGAATATTACTTATACAAGTTTTTGCAGCATTGAAAAACGTCAAGAATGTTTTTCCTCCTACAGAAACCACATTCAAACTAGAAATAAAATATAGCCCTCACACTCCATTTTCAGACATTTTTTAAATGGCTCCAGGAGCCACTTTAGGGGCTCTAAAGGTTGCCGACCCCTGGTTTATACAGTATGTGGAAGCAAATACTGTAGAGGATCAGGATGTCTGCAGTTTCAACAATAAAATAAAGTACAATAGTCTACATTAAACAGAGTAATAAACATGTCTCAGAGTGAGGGAGGTGGACACAGACAACACTATTGTTTGTTACAGGGATGAGAATTGGTCAAAAATGTCTGAAATGCATATTGTCAGCCATTAGCTGGCTCTAAATCTGTTTAATCTGTTCACAACATTTTACTTTTGGGCTCAAACATGAACTTTTAATGCAATGGAAAATGTAGGTACCCGAGCTTTAATTTAGAGGAGAGGGGAGACGCGGACTGTTTTCTGCAGCGGTGTATTTATTGGGTGCACAAATTACGAAAAGACATGCATGGTCCTGTGCGCGTTTATGATCTTGGGTACATGGTCACGTTGCGGCTACGCGCTCACCGTGTTGTGTTGTGAGCGGTTCCCGGTGAGCGGTTCCCGCGTCCAGCTCAGAGCCGCTGGATGCCGGAACACTGCGGCCGCTGAGGTGGTGGAATCCCGTTCGAGTACATACAGCAGGTGCCCCGCGGACACGCGCGCTCCCCTCAAACATTTCTCAATGGATTTACACTTCTCATAAACATGTGTTTTGTATGAGGCAGACAGACCGGGCCAAATATGGGCATCGGCCCTTCGGGCATTGCCCGGTACGCCCGATGGCCAGTCCAGCCCTGACAGCGCCTCTGACCAATCACATTTGTCACTGCCCAAACGACTTTTGTTGAAACGCGTTGTTTCAAATGTAAAAGAACACAGTTTTCAGAGTGCATCCTTCATTTATTTCATTGCAACAATCACAATTGATGTTCGACAACATCAGATTGTTTTGGTATTGACTCGGCCCGGCTAGAACCAGGGCCAAGCCATTACTAAAAAGGTACCAGGTACCTGCTAAAGCGAGCCGATGGGAACGGCCCTTTAGTGTGCGCTTGTATATAGTAGTGTATATATCTTGTATATATTATGAAGATTTTGTATGCATGCCTTATATCTATGTTTACTTATAACTTGTTTGTTGCACTCTAAGCCAAAGCAAATATGTGACTTCTTGTTACTTACAAGAAGTAACTCTACAGCGCGCTACCGGTGCCAAAAAACACCATTCTGATTCTCATTTCCACAACTTGGCCCTACCCAACCCACAACAAACCAGTATCCAGGAAAATACCTTGGTTACCATCAGTTTAGTTTAGTTTTAGCTTGGTTATTTATTTCAGACAATTCTTTCATTTCAGGAAAAAAAATATGGCCTGAAAAAGGAATAGGCAGAAGTTAGATGCTTATCCTTTGGTATAAATGTTAAACTTGAACACACAAATCAAAATAAGACATTTACTCCATAATAATGATATTAGTCTGCTTTCAGCATTCACAATAGATGTTTGAATAACATTCTTATCAAGCAAAGTCTTGAAGTGCTTTTGAATCTGCAGCCAACTCATTCCAGACGGTTTCTCTAACCACAGAAACACAATGCATTTTTCATTTGTTCTAACACCATGGCTTCCAGCAGCACACTGGCTAATCACAGTCAGTTAGAACACTTTAGTTCCAGCTCGGCCTGGATAGAACCAGGGCCATGAGGTCCTGTATTCGTCCCACAGTGGGTAATTTCAGGACCTGGTACTGGTTAAACAGGACCAGCAGAAACACTCCCAATCAGCGGAGAGTAGAGTAGAGTAGGGAGAGTGGAAATTAGGTTTTTGTGGTGTGTTTTTCCTTCTGAGGCGAGAATGAGCTTTGCGTTTAGGAGACAAAGGATATCAGCAGGGAATTTGCATTGTGTTATTCAACACCACGAAGGAATAGGACAGACTCCCCAAGGTCTCCGTTGTACCTACAGGGGTCTCCATGGTTACACCCTAGAGAAGTATACTGCAGCCTTTAGTCCAGAAACAGCAGCAGTTATAAAAGTGCAAAGTAGGCTTTTAGGGAGTTATGGAAATGTGGGACGCGCAAATTTACCACTACAAGCCCAGATTCCCCACTGTGCCAACCACCTCAGGCTGAATAATGGAAAACATGTGGGAGTCGTTTGGAGGTCGTCAACATTCACTCCGCACACCCAGCCCCCATCTGTGCGTGTGTGTGTAATAAGTCATACTCTTGCTGCTCCTCTTCCTCCTCCTTGAGCCTCTCTTCCTCCGGTTCTTCTTTCACCTGTGGAGTCTCTGCAGTTTCATGGGTGAAATCGGGACCAAATGTCTGGGAAGCTGTCTGAACATCTGCACACAATGGACAAATACAGGTCAACAAACTGAAATGTACGGACAACCTAACAGTAGGGCGACAGTAGCTCAGTTGGTAGAGCAGAGGGTTGTGGGTTCGAGCCCGACCTTCACCATCGACTCCCACTGTCTGCTGTCGTTGTGTCCTTGGCAAGACACTTAATCTCTGGGAACACCAGCCACAGTGGGGCGGCTGCGGCTGTAAAGTGCCAAACTGCTGTTGTGTCCTTAGGCAAGACACTTCACCCCCATTGCCTAGAATGAGTCTGGTGTGTGTGTGAATGGTTGGTGGTGGTCGGAGGGGCCGATGGCGCATACTGGTTGCCTCGCTTCTGTCAGTGTGCCCCAGGGCAGCTGTGGCTACGCTAGTAGTTCATCCCCACCATGTATGGAGAGAAAGAATAATGACATGTGAAGCGTCTTTGAGTGTCCAGAAAAGCGCTATATAAAACCAATGCATTATTATTATTATCATGCAACACTTTATACCCCTCCAAACCCAAACCCTACTTCTTTGTTTTTTTAAACAGATCTCAGGGGATCTCCGCCCATGTGGTCTCTAGGCATACACAGAGTCCCTCTGGTCTATCCCTCTTTTATCTCTTTGAAGACAGGGCTATCACTATTTTCACATGTAATTTTGGCCTCTCTTTTTAGACTGAAAAGTGAAAAATAGAGGCCCCATGGCGGGGAACCAATAGGCTCTCAGCCTAAAGCCTCAAACAGTGACTCACAGGGCTCTTTCTTACACACAAGATAACATGTTTACTACAAAGATGAACACAGCATGCTGTTGGGATAAACTACGAGTGGTATTATGCATCTGCTTTCCGCTAGCTCGATGGAAATGGGGCTAGCATCAGTATCCGAAACCAAGGCTCCAAATGCGGACAGAGACGGTTGCTCCTCACCGTGAGCCTCCTCCTGTCTCCTCTCCTCATCCTGAGCCTCCTCTTGTCTCCTCTTCTTTTTGCATCGACACAGCTCCTCCTCATATTCCAATATCGTTCTTTCAAACAGCTCAAAAATGTCTTCCGCAGCCGCAGCCAGCCGCGCCGTCACGAAAGCTCTCAGCGTCTGTCCAGGACTCATTTTACCACAATGAGAAGATTCTAACAATAGAGATAAACTGTTATAGTACGAGCTCCGAGCTAAGCTAACTGAATCCCCATTCACCAGAACAACGCCGTGCTGCGCGTGCTGCGCATGCGCCGCTCTCTTGCTCTCGCTCTCTCACGCTCTCGCTCTCGCTCTCTCTCTCTCTCATCGCTGATCGCCACCTACTGGATCATGGAGAACAAAGTACTATCAGAATATTTATTACAAAGCCAAAACAATCTTATGCTTCAACTTTTTAGTTTTTTTAATCCTATTTTTTGTTTGTTTATGGGCCTTTCTTGAATTGTTTTTTTGTTTAACTAACTGATAGTAATAATAATATTGATAATATTTTAATAACAATAATCATAATAATAAACCTTTAAATAAGATCTTTAAACAATCACGTGGTTTGGCTGTTTCGCTAGGCTTCGAACGTCCTATCATACGTCATCAACTTGCGCAACGACACACAAATATTGAAGTCTGTAATCGAGATCCATGTATCTGATCGAAACGCGCTTCAACAAAACGCCTATAGATTACTTGACATACGCTTCGAAACATCGACACTGTCATAATAGCACGAGGTAAAATGAGTCCTAGACAGACGCTGAGAGCTTTCGTGACGGCGCGGCTGGCTGCGGCTGCGGAAGATATTTTTGAGCTGTTTGAAAGAACGATATTGGAATATGAGGAGGAGCTGTGTCGCTGCAAAGAGAAGAGGAGACAGGAGACAGACGGTGAGGAAAGGAGAGAGTAGGAGGCTCAGGGGGAGTAGAGGAGAGAGAAGAGACAGGAGGCGGCACAGGGTATGGAAAGGAAATTGGAGGTAGCTAAGCGTGAGGGGAGGAGAGGAGACAGGAGGAGGGTCACTGGGAGGAGAGGAGGGAGAAGAGGAGGCAGGGGAAGGAGAGGAGACTGGAGGCCCAGGGTGTGAAGAGGAGGGAGGAGAGGAGATGGGAGGAGGAGGAGGGAGAGGAGACAGGTGGAGGCCCAAGGTTAAGAAAGCGTTCATTAAATGGGTCTTGGTGCTTTTCTGTGTATTTTCCATGATCTCAGCAGCTATGTAGTGCAGACTTGGTCCATACACTGTTGGGAGACAGGTCTGTCCCACCAGCTCGACTCCTGAAAAGGCTAATCAGTACTGCATATATATATTTAGTCTGCTCGGCCCTGGTTCTCACTACAGACTGTATGCTAATGCTCAATACTAACCTTGTGATGGTGTGAAGGCATTGCAGAGGAAGAAATGCCCATATAAAGACATTGCTCCAGCTATCTTATGTTTAAATTAGCTTCTTCCACATTAAGGCTCAGACTATGATGATGTCACATTCGGTCAGTCATTCTTAATACACACTCTATGTCTGACAAAACAATGTAACTTTTTTCTCTTGTGCAGGAGTTCAGGTGGCCTCCCTCAATTCTGATCTTGGTTTGATGAGTCCTGGTCTGAACACAGAGACTCCACAGATTAAAGAAGAGCTAGAGGAACAGAGCATCAAACAGAAGGAAGAGGAGCAACATGAGTACGACTCATTTACACACACGTAACATACACACAGACATGCTTGGACTGTGCATGTGTAGTGGAATGTAAGAAATGGGAATCTGACAAAACATTTCACCAAACTACCATAGACTGGAGGAGTTATGACATTTACAAAACAAGAAAAATATACAATTGTTCAAAATACAAGTTATTCAATATTACCAATATTACTGCCCATCAGCACAGTGTCCTTTAGAGCTGTATTTTGCTGTGTATGCATGGCTTTTGACAGCTGCAGCAGCGCTCAGACCTTCAACCAACAGGTTTGATATTTCTGCAGTCGTGAGTTCAGGTGGTTAGAAAAGTGTCTAAAGTGTGTGTGAGGAGATTTACAGCCATAAAACAAACAGCTGCTACTTCAGCTGTCAACACATAACCCCTGCACTAACCTAGGGAGAACCATACATCATTTTTGTTGCCACCAGAGACAAATTGTGATATTCTGAAATGTTTATCTAGGAAGAAAACATTTGAATTGAACAATAGCAACACTGTTCTAATAGTTTTTATTTGCAGGCCCGCCCCAGATTACCAGGTTGTAAATCTGAAGAATAAAGAGCCTTCACTGCTCCAAAAACAAACTGAGTACAGAGAGGAAACCCAGGGAGAGGAGCGGCAGATGCATTCACCGACCGAGAGACACACTGACAACAATGATGATTGGAGAGCTCCATTACTGTACCCACACTCTGCGGAAAACCCTGGGGACGCGTCCGGACCAGGCCGAGGAGACGAGGCCAACACACACCAGTCTGCCATCTATACAGAGAACTTACAAAGACCTCACTACTGTCCAGTCTGTGATAAAGCATTTGTCTACAGCGCTACCTTCAGAAATCACATGCAAATGCACACAGGAGTGGACAACACAGAGGATGAGAAACACCAGTGTAACGAGTGCCGGAAGACATTCAAGAGGAGACAGAATTTAAAAAGACACATGAGGACACACACGGGAGAGAAGCCTTTTGGATGTCCAGTTTGTCTAAAGAGGGTTTGCACAAATCAGAGCCTGGTGATCCACATGAGGACTCACACAGGAGAACGACCTTATGGGTGTTCAGTTTGTATGAAAAGGTTTTCCACACATACAAACCTGGTGGTCCACATGAGGACTCACACAGGGAAGAGGTCCTTCAGTTCGCAATAAACTATTCCATTCATTCCATTCCATTCCATTTTCTTCCACTTCATCCGTTGCCGGCTCGCGGGGGCAGCAGTCTAAGCAGAGACGCCCAGACTTCCCTATCCACACACACTTCCTCCAGCTCGTCCGGGGGGACCTCAAGGCGTTCCCAGGCCAGCTGAGAGACATAGTCCCTCCAGCGTGTCCTAGGTCTTCCCCGGGGCCCCCTCCCGGTGGGACGTGCCCGAGACACCGCCCCAGGGAGGCGTCCAGGAGGCATCTTGAACAGATGCCCGAGCCACCTCAACTGGTTCACCTCGATGTGGAGAAGCAGCGGCTCTTCTCCGAGCTCCTCCCGTGTGACTGAGCTCCTCACCCTATCTCTAAGGGAGCGCCCAGCCACTCTGCGGAGGAAGCTCATTTCGACCGCTTGTATCCGCAATCTCGTTCTTTCGGTCATTACCCAAAGCTTATGACCATAGGTGAGGGAGGGAACGAAGATTGACAATAAACTATTTAAATTAAAAAAAATTGTGTATCACTTTAAATCTTAACAAAGATGTGGATTCCTCAAAAACAGATCAGAGAATTTAACAGTTGGAACACAGGAAATGCAATAAAAGCAAACATAGGAGTTTGGTCCATAGGGAGTGGACCATATTGAGAGAGGGATCTGCTCCCACAGATGGACAGCTGTAGAACCAGGACCCAGGCTGTAATTCCAGGACTCAGGCTGTAGATCCAGGACTCAGGCTGTAGATCCAGGACTCAGGCTGTAGATCCAGGACTCAGGCTGTAGATCCAGGACTCAGGCTGTAGATCCAGGACTCAGGCTGTAGATCCAGGACTCAGGCTGTAGATCCAGGACTCAGGCTGTAGATCCAGGACTCAGGCTGTAGATCCAGGACTCAGGCTGTAGATCCAGGTCTCAGGCTGTAGATCCAGGACTCAGGCTGTAGATCCAGGTCTCAGGCTGTAGATTCAGGACTCAGGCTGTAGATCCAGGTCTCAGGCTGTAGATCTAGGACTTAGGTTGTAGTTCCAGGACTGAGACTGTAGATCCTGAACTGAGACTGTAGATCCAGGACTAAAGAGGCTCCCAGGTTGGGAGGGCGGTGAATCCTAGGAATCTGGCCCGGGGGAGGTGCAAGAATTCATACCGAAACAACAGGTATATTTTTTAAATAATTTTTGTGTGTGATTCTTTACTCTACTTTTTTTTTCTTTTAACTCTACTTTTTTTGTTTGACTCTACTATGCCCCTTCAGGGGCTCCGTGGATATTGAATATTGATATGGAAAACAAAGAAGGAAGCTCCGCCCACTTTGAAGCTTTCAGAGCCACAATTATTATTAATAATAATATAATTAACTGAGTAATATGTGGGTGCTATGCAAAGATATAGTTTTTTTTGATAAATTTGTATTTTTATATTTACTTCCTTCGGTTTTTCCCATTGACTGTTTTCTCCTGCGGTTCCGTGACGTCCATTAGACGTGACGCCATTAGCTCCGTGCTACAAACAGTCGTGGACTTATCTTCGAGCTAGTGCTAAAACATTCTTCAATGTGGGTTCTCTCTATGTTATTCTTTTCCTTGTGTTGAAATGAGTCCTGGACAGACGCTGAGAGCCTTGGTGACGGCGCGGCTGGCTGCGGCTGCGGAAGATATATTTGAGCTGTTTGAAAGAACTATATTGGAATATGAGGAGGAGCTGTGTCGCTGCAAAGAGAAGAGGAGACAAGAGGAGGCTCACGGTGAGGACAGGAGGAAGAAGGAGGCTCAGGATGTGGAGGGAGCGGGACACAATTATCAGTCCTGGTCCAGCTGGTCCCTGTAGAATCATGACTGAGGCTCTGTAGAACAATTACTGAGGCTGTAAAACAATTACTGAGGTTTTAGAACATTACTGAGGCTCTGTAGAACAATTACCGAGGTTGTAGATCCAGGGTTGAGGCTGAAGTCCTAATGATGACAGATAAAGTAGGTCAGTGCTATTCACTTATACATTGTACATAACATGACTTGCCGAGTACTCTCCCTTGCAGGTGTCCAGGTGGCCCTCCTGAGTCCTGGCCCCAGTTTGACCCAGGTAACCACAGAGACCCCACTGATCCTCAAACAGGAGGATGTGCAGCTGTCAGTGTAAGACACATTCACCCACTTCACACTGTTGTACCTTTTGGCCCAGAGATCGTTCCGTCTGTTCTAACAGCAGATGTTTCCCAGGCCTTTCCCTGAGTGCCGCGTTGTGGAAGTGAAGATGGAAGAGTCGTCATTAGTTCGTCAAGAGGAAACGCAGTTCCACTCAGAGAGACCGCCTTCACACATGGACGGTGGAGACTGGAGAGAGATGGAGACACAGGCTGAAGGAGACCTCCACTTCCAAGTTGACTCCACCAGCTCCACTGCTTCAGGCACAGGTCTGTCCCCAAATACAAGCATTACTTTGTCCACAATGTGTAAAGCAGAATGAAGGGCCGGTGATCCGGATTCATTTATTTGCCATTTGCAGTAAAACCACATTGGAATGCAGTAGCAAAAGTCAAACTGATGTCACTCAATTTGACCAATCACATCAAAATATATATTGTTATGTCTGTGTTTTAGTTAAGTATTTTTATTTATATAGGGTATATCACAGATCAAGATCACACAAAGCGCTTCACAATGATTTGAGTACAGTTTTTTTTTCCATTCTCTCTCTTCCAATCATGCCACCACAATGCCACTTTTTACCAGCATAAAGCGGCCACCCGCTTTTAATGTGCGGATCTCTTTACCGCTGACTCCGAAAAGCCGGGTGTCTTTACCGCGGTCGGAGAACAGTGAGGGCGAGCCGCAAGAAATGCCCTCTGCCTCTGCTAAGGGGGGAGCCCACCAAGCCCATCACTTGCGTCACTATGCAAGTAAAAATACGCAAGCCTCCTTTTTTGGGCGAGTGCAGCTCGGTAGTGGCGCGAGTCTCTATGAAACGTTTTTACTCCAAATCAAGGAAATACGTGCTCATTTCATGGATGGGATGTTGAGGTGGGGGGTCGCGGGGGAGCAGCGCATTTATCATGGGGGTCGCTGGCTAAAAACTTTGGGAACTCCTGGCCTAGCAGACACCACTGGAAACGGCAAACAACAACATCAAGATGTACTATAAATGGACATATGAAGGAAATGGCTTTCTACAACACTGAAGAAATTTATACAGGGCATCGCAGCGAAACTTAATATGTCAAGGTGCACTTTATTAATCCCCGTAGGGCAATTCAATCCTCTGCATTTGACCCATCCTGATGCCGCGAAGGCTTACGTGAGGAGCAGTGGTCACCGTAGAATAGCGCCCGGCAACCCGTCTCCAGATGTTGATGCTCGGCTTGGTCAGGACTACTGGAGCTGGAGGATTTAACCTAGTGAGCATGTTTTTAGTGATAGGGGAAACCGGATTACCCAGAGGAAACCTAAGCAGGCACGGGGAGAACATGCAAACCACTCAGAAAGACCCTGTTCCGACCGGTATTCGAACCCAGGACCTTCTTGCTGAGAGGCGAGAGTGCTATCCACTCAGCCGCCGACATATGTGCACCTCGATGCACTGGGGATTCATCACACTCCGAAACAATGCCGTGAAAAGTAACAAAAAACTCAAAGACCACAGCAACCGGGGAGGTTCCGACCGTAAAATAACTAAATATTGATTACGCAGTAATCAAAACTCATGACTTCGCCGAGGGATCCTACTGATCTGCGTAGACACGGCCACTGAGAGGACCGAGTGAGGGAACGGTTCCTGTAGCTGTCCCACCCCCCTCCTTTTACCAGTAACTCCTGCGGTGGAAACGGGACTATTATACATGTTTTAGTGTTAGGGGAAACTGGAGCACCTGGAGGAAACCTCCCCAGACCTATGGAAAACAAACTCCACACTGATAGGCACTGTCTGGAGGTGGAATTAAACCTAAGAAGGGTCGATTATATTTTGAGTAGGATTTCTAAATGGAGAAGTTCCAGTATGTGGGTAAAATGTTCCAATACACGCTCAATGGTAAAATCTTCCATATAAGACCAGAGCAAGTTCAGGGCATCTGGACCACTGTTCCAGAACAGTTGCTTAAGAAGACAGGTGTCCAACACGAGACCTGTGAGCCAAATGTGACGCCCAGACCATTTTCAATTTTTACTATTATCTTGCGCTGGTTGGCTGCTCCTATGATGTGTACTTTTAAAGCTAATATTTCCAAGAAAGAAACCACATGATATATTTTTTTAAATATTTTAAAGGAGCTACACCCGTTTCTGCAAGGTTTGAATGTTTAGCACCGCCCCCCAACTCGCTCATAGGCTTTTCATTTCCCCTACACCATCTAGTTTAATCTGCGATCTGATGCTAACTTTAGCATTAGCGCAACTTAAGCTGTACACTGATTTCACTGATGAAAGGGTACAAAAGCAACGCACACACAAAATATATATAAGATTGCGTCCGAATGTGGTCCGAGCATAGATAGTCCGAGGCAGTCCCGCAGGTCTCTCCCATAGACAAGTTTCTCCAGAGGATACGATGTAAGCTAGCTATGTTCACCCGGGCTTGGTTTTTTCTTTGATCATTTTTTCGCTTTAGTTCCCTCTTCTCTTCCTCACTGTTTTGTCGTTTGGGCTGTTTTGCTGTGTATGCTGTTACAGCAGGAGGAGTTATAGCCAATTCTGCTAACATGCTCCTGTGTTTAGCAGCGCTGTAGAAGCTAGAGGACGCCGCCTGCTCGTAACAGGCGGCGCCTCCCTGTTCTGTGAGTGGAGAGAGCGTCACGCTCAGGGTTTTTCTACGGCCTGAATTCATACACAAGCTGAATCACTGAGCTCAAGTTTTCAATTAAATTACGGATTTTAATACAACTCGGGCGGCACGGTGGCTGAGTGGATAGCACTCTAGCCTCTCAGCAAGAAGGTCCTGGGTTCAAATCCCGGCCGGACCAGGGCCTTTCTGAGTGGAGTTTGCATGTTCTCCCCGTGTCTGCGTAGGTTTCCTCCGGGTACTCCGGTTTCCCCTACCACTAAAAATATGTCCAATAGTTCTGGCATGCGCCTCCTGTACTGGCCCCGCTCCCATCTCTGTGTGGAGTGAGAGACAAATGCCCAAAAATTAACAATTGTAAACCGCTTTGAGACTCAGATCTGCAGTGAAAAGGCGGTATATAAATAAAAAACTTACTTACTAACTTACTAACTCGTATGTAGTAATTAGCATTTTTATGAACTAATAAAAAAAAAAATGGGTATAGCAGGGGTGCTCAATACGTCGATCGCGATCTACCAGTCGATCGCAAAGGTAGTATTGGTAGATCGCATTAAATAAATAAAAAATTACACATTCTAAACGAATATATACAAAAAACTCCGGGCAAAGTGGAGATTTTTGAAAACTCCGTTAATGCATTTGTGTGTAGTCAGAGATAACCGGAGTTTTGCGTTCTCGCACGCCACAGTACCCTCCTAAATTCCTCTGATCACTGAAGCATGGATCATACTACCTTAAAAACTGTTCGCTGTGAGATGCTCGCAGCAGCAAACATCCTCCACATCAGAGAGCAGCAAAGTGATCGCGGGGACTCACGCTCGAAAACAACCAAACCAGGACTAAACCAGGACTAAACCAGGACTAAACCAGGACTAAACCAGGATTAAACCAGGACTAAACCAGGGCTGAGGACGGGGTCAGTGCTTGTAAACATATGTCTTTACTCTGAGTGTCTTCTATGACTGTAAAAGTGCCGTTACCGGAGTCTGCATCAGAACTCCGCCCACTTCTGTGTTTTTCCCCAACGCAGGACAGGACGTAAGAGACGCACATGTTTGGAATGTTACGAATGTGATTGATAACGCAGATGTGTGGATGCAAATTATTGTATAAACTGAGGAGGGGAAATATTTGGATTTTAAAAAAACAGGCATGGCACATGGACATGGCACCACAGTCAAATGACATCTGTGTTTTACTCAGTGATGTTTTACTGACACTTAGGTGACTGCACATGCGCAAACAACCGCGCTCAGTGCAGGAAAGCAAAACCACGACAAACTTGTCAGCGAGTTACCACCAATTTTCCGGACTATGCATCCCTGGCCGATTCAGTTCAGTGCAAGTCATCAGAGTAAACTCGGGTAATGACAAAAAATGTACATAGGTAATTGTGTTGTGTTGTGCTATATTGGCTCATGCGGTTTTGCATGTACATAAACATACATTGTAGATATAAAGAATATTTTTTGAAATAAATATATGATTTGCATTTTTGTAGTAGGTAGATCATTTTGACTTGATCCTTTTATAAGTAGCTCGCATGCTGAAAAAGTGTGAGTACCCCTGGGGTATAGCATCTATAACCTGACCTGTGATTATAAATTGTTATGAAATATTTTTTCTGTTTGTCTTTCTGGAGAAAGTCTTGGTGTGTAAATGGTCTTCTGCTTCCTTGTTGGTTTGTCTGGTCTCGCTCTCTGTATACGCTCTCTATATCTCTATCTCTCTAGACCAGGTATTTCAAAGTCAAATACATCAAAGGGCCAAAAATAGAAATTTGCTACAAGACAAGGGCTGGACTGGTTCAATGTTTATTAAAACATATTACAATTATTGCAAATAACCAAGACCTTACTGTATTTTATTAATTAATTAAATGAATCATGTGAAAACATTTTTCAACAGGCTCACGGACAAAAACAAACTTCCTTCAAAGAAGAAACGCATGTCCTGGGCATTAAATTAATAATTTTATGGCTCTGTGTGGGCCGGTTTGAATACTAATCAAATATCATCCCGAGGGCCAAGAAAATTCATTTGCAAGCCGGAATTGAATTTGACACCCATGCACTAGACTCCCTCTGGTTTTAATGCCAACTTGCATGAGGTTTGTATGTGTGACCATGGTATGTTGCACATGATAATTCTCTGCGTCATAACTGGTTTTGTTGATCTCGCATTGTGATGAAGGCTAACAATAGCTAAGGCACTCGAACATATCAAAACAACATATAATATTTTTATTATTGTAAATTTAACCTACGACACACTGAGTTGTATGCAGCCATCACATAAATAGGATACATCTAAATGCACGACAGATGACACACATTGAGTTAAAATAGATTTTTTATTATTTTCTGTGGGACTCATCTGAGCGAACAAAGTCGTAAGGGCCGTACCCCCTGCATCCGTAGCTCCGACGTCTATGGTTTAGGGACATTTCCCCACAGTATTATAAAAATTGCGTCTGGATAAATCATTTACTGCATCTTTTACTGCTTCTGAACCGAGTCAGCGTGGTTTTCCACCAGAGCAGAGCAAGTGCTAGTTACCATACCACTATACCATACCATTAGCTGTATTTCAGTTACATTCACTGGTTTTAGCACTTAGTAAAAGTGAGTACACATCAAAACATTATACACTACTTACTTTAAGATATAACTGGTGGAAAATTAAATATTTTTGGGGGGATTTTTTCATAATTCCATTGCAGCAGTCTAAAGGTCGGTTCTAGGAGTACTAGTACTTTCAAAACTATTGAAGACTGAGACTGAGGACTTTTAGAAGGGACGTAATTGTTGCGTTTTCAAGATGGCTCTTTATCACACATTTCCTGTAGCGACTTCTTTACAATTTCTGAGGACATTGCAGCGTGGGCCGATCTCAGCTTGCCCAAACACAGGTAAATACTACATTTATCGCAACATTCTTTTCTCTCACATTCTTTTCTCAGGCTGTTGCGAATGTGTGTTTTTTGTCTACGCTAAATTCAAATGAGCATCGCTTGAGAATAAATCTGAATCCGCACTTTTAAGTGTTTTCCCTGTGTCCAAACAGCTACAGGAGAGCGGCTTTATGAGTTTCTGAGGGAACGAAACAAAGAGGGAGTTGTTCAGAGGCTGAAAAAAGAAAATGTAAGTGTATTATATGCGCACATGTGCACACAAACACAGGACACAATGATATATTTTTGTATGAAAAATCCACAAGTATACAAATACAAACCTTATATAAGTTATATACATTATATAAGTCTCAGCCCAAAGTTTCCAAGCTGAGCTGCTCTCATTCCTTTTGTGTGAGAAGTCAGAACCTGTTTGTTTCTGATGTCGTGTGACTGCGGCAAAAGACTGGACTCATTCGCGAAATACAGCCCTTTTGAGGACCGGTTTGACACTCTGGCTTTTGAGGACCAGCTTCATTGTTCTCCTTCTTTTCTATTTGTAGCTTGACAAAAATGTGGTTCCATCGATGACCAATCAAGACTTGGAGCAGTACATCCCGAAAGTTGAAGACGGAGAAGCCGCCGTCTCCTTCTGCAGAAAGCGTGCCATGCTGCCACTCTTTGCTCCACGCGCTAAAGTTGGATACAAGCGATTGCGAGACAAAGCCCACCCCTTCTCTCGACGGCTGCATGGCATGGGTAACACAAACGCCAAACGGCAAATCAAACGCATTGAGCTCGGCTGGATGAGCTTCGATGAGGACGAAGAACGGTACAAGCAGGTGCGGACTAAAAACGGCGGAGGAACGCTACCTTTGTCCATCGATGTGGGCAACACCATGGAGGACATCAAAGCGTTGGCGGAGAGCTTGTTTTTCCCCGACGGCGTTTCAAAAAGGAACCAACGGCTCGCTGATTATTCCACACACATTGAGAGTTCACAAGTTCATGTGGACATGACGGATACGGTCGCCCAAGCATACGATAAACTCAAAGGGAAGATACTCAGACTGTATCTTTGCACCACAAAGATTAGAGAGGGGGACGTCACTGACCACAGACAATCACCCGGCGATCTGGAATGTGTGGAACATGTGGGCGATGAGACTTAGCCATATTTCAAATAGATGTAATACATCTAGCGATAGAATAATTTCAGAATGTGCATTATTTTTGTTTTCAGTGTGAAATAATATTTTGATCCTTGATGAAGACTGTCTGATCTTGGGATATTATGGAGGGTAGAATTGTTTCCAAAATTTTGCTAATATTTTTGCTGATATTTTATTAACATTAAAGGCGCTATACCCTTTTCTGCTAGGTTTTTTCAGTTTGAATGTTTACTAGGGCTGAAACCACTAATCGATTAATCGATTATTGAAATAGTCGACAACTATTTTAGTAATCGATTAATCGTTTTCTGGTTCACACGGACTCAGAGCAAAAATGACATGAAAATGTAGTATTTTTGATTAAAACCCACTTTGTTTTTATAATTTCATGAATATCTGTCTGTCTCATCCAATCAGATAGCAGAATTAGCACAAAGAGCCTGTTACAAACATTTACTTTAAGTTTACGCCATCAATACGTCCTCGAGTGTTGCCACTTTAGCTTTTAGTGATGAAAAAAAATTTTTCTACACAATTCACAACCAAGCGATTACTCAATTAATCGTAAAAATAATCGATAGATTTATCGATTACAAAATAATTGTTAGTTGCAGCTCTAATGTTTACTACCCACCCCCAACTCGCTCACAGGCTTCTCATTTCCCCTACGCTCTTCTCCCACAAAGCCATCTAATTTTATTTGCGATCTGATACGTATGCAGACGTTAGCATGAGCGTAACTTCTTGTAAGCTGTACAACAATCATTGATGAAATGGTACAAAAGCAACGCACTGCTAACAAAATATATAACTGAACGATTACCGCTAGTTTCGCGGTAGTCCGAGCAAAGATAGTCCGAGGCGGTCCCGCTCCCCGCAAGTCTCTCCAGAGGATACGTGTAAGCTAACGCTACAAATATTCACCCAGGCTTGATTTCTTATTTGATATTTTTTTCGCTTTAGTTCCCTTTTCTCTTCCTCACTGTTGCGCCTTTTGGGCTGTTTAGCTGTATATGCAGTTACTGCAAGAGGAGTATTGGCTACTGTGTTTACCAGCGCCGTAGACGCCTGCAGCTCCTCGTTCTGTCAGTGGAGGAGAACGAGTGTCACGATAAGTCTCTACTCAGCACCTTTTACGGCCTGAATTCATACACAAGCTGAAGCAATGAGCTCAAGTTTTCAATTAAATTACGGATTTTAATTCAACTTGTATGTAGTAATTTTTATGAACTCATTAGAAAATAAATCTGGTATAGCTTCTTTAATGAGCCTCTTTAATTGGTTATGGTAAGAAGGTTCTAAAGGATTTTGAATTCGAGATATGCTTGCTTGATACAGTGTTGGAGGAAGAAGGCCTTTATTGCTTCATTAAATCCTGCTAACAGGGCTGGGCGATGAAACGATAATGATAAATATCGCAATAGACACGTGTTCAATATCAATAGAAAATGGGGTTGATAGAATGTTTGATAGTTTAACTTCACTCCGTTAGAAAAAAACAGGAAGAAAACACAGGCAGTAATGCTGATTCAGAAGTGCGCGGCATTCTGGGGGACGTTGGCAGAGGCTTCTCGACCCATCACGGCCGAGCATGAACTGCAAAACATTCTAGGAAATGCAAAAAAAAAACCAGCACCATCATGGATCTATAATAATAACGCGCACCATGCGTAGCATCCGTGGAGATTGGTTTGTGTTTGAATGCCGTGTCAAGGGCATAAACAAGGGCTGCTAACATGTTAGCCGACACAACAAATTTATTTATTTGTTTTTTATTCATTTTTAAAAACCTAATCTATTGAAATCGACCGATATGAATAACTTATATAGTGATATAGTTTTCAGCCATATTGCCCAAGTACAAGAGATAATTGGGTACTAAGGGTTTTGTAGAATTCTATTGCTTGCTTTTGTGATGGGTAGTTCAAGTTGTCCAGAAATTGTCTGATCATTAAAGATTTTATATGCAAATTATGGTGTAAGTATTTTGTCAATAACTACAGTTCATCCTGATACTTTGTTATTTTTGAGTTAAAACGTTTTCTGTGAGTCTTCACAAGGTCTTTGCAGAATAACGATCCCAAAGCATGATGTTTCCACCCCCATGCGTCACAGTAGGTATGGTGTTCCATATGACATTCTCCCAAGCCTCTTCTGGATCATCCAAATGTTCTCTAGCAAACTTCAGATGGGCATGGACATGTACTGGCTGAAGCAGGGGAACAAATCTGGCACTACAGGATTTGAGAAGTCCTTTAAGAGAAACATGTCTTAGACAGTTCCGTTTAGAGCTCTTCATTAGGTGATCCAAGGCATGATTCAAATACCAAATTTGTGTCAATAATTACTATTAACTTGCAGCATTGATGGTTAGTTAATATGAGCTTCCATGGCGAGTTATGCCTAATTTTAAAGCTAGTGTTCTCAAGAAATCTGAACCTGACACGTTATTATAAATTGTTAATTTGATTAATTTTCAGTCCAAACACACAGAAACTGAACTAGTTTTGTTCAGAAAAATCTACCATATTTTCTTTTTCCAAACTGAATTAAAGTAATCCTTTTATTCATGTAAATCATAAAAATAGCTCCTTCCAACAAGTTTATACGCCTGTTAACCAATAACAAATATGACCTTTTCTAAGAATATTTACCTCAACCATGTTTTTGAATTGTTTTCATAGACTTGGAATTTGAATTAGAAATGTCAATTAGAGCTGAGGACTCTTAATGTCAATTTGGCATCTTAAAAATCAGGGGTTGAGAAGGGACAAAAAGGATGCGAGAAACGTGTTTTGGTGGTACTGATCGTTGCTTCCACTGTGCCCTCACAAGTTTGAAGAAGGAACCATGGAGGACCACAGTTATGTAAAAGAACACCCGATCTTTTAGAAAAGGAATTATGCAAAAATTTAGAACACACACGCACCGAAAGACAGAGTTAACACAACAGGAGGCACATTGCTGTGGTTACACAGCATGTGCACACGTGAACATTATGTAACTTTCTTCACACCAACAGTGATGAGAACCAGGCAGAACCTGCAACACGGGTCTCAGGATGTTCTGACCTGCTCCGAGCATTAGTCCAACTTCTATGTCACAAATTTTAACAAAATGTATTCAGGGACAAGCCTCAAATATGTAAAACGCAAAACAATTGCCAGAATATGTTTATCAACAGTGTGAGTTTGAAAGTTATTTTTTCTTGCCTTCACAGCGCTGTGAAAGCTTCTAATCAGAGCTTTTAGCCACAGTTTTGCCGTGGCTGTGTCCAAGGCAATGTCTTGGTCTCCTCTCCATTTTTTTCAGGCGTCTCTTCTCTTCACACTGCGTTTGTAAAACTATATAAAATGCCATTAGAGCCTCTGCAGCGGGTGCCGCCTCACAACGTGAGTGAAGGCACATTTGTGACGCTGTAGTGCATGGAGAAATCCGGTCATTTTTTATAATAAAGGATTCTTTCCTTGGCGGTCGGGTGAATGACCGGGGATTGGGGACCACTGTCAAAGACTACATATTGTCCTTGAAGGCGTCCATAGGGCTGGTGGTAGTATGATCTCAATGGTTCACTTTAGAACAGACTTGAATCACAAAGCACCTCAGCATTCTATTTGTGTGTTTGTAAAGTATTTGTTCATTGTGTGTGCAGGTTGCCAGACAGCCTCCCTGATTCCTGGTCCCCTGAATCCTGGTCTGCTGACTCCTGGTCCGCCGAGTCCTGGTCCGCCGAGTCCTGGTCCGCCGAGTCCTGGTCCGCCGAGTCCTGGTCCGCCGAGTCCTGGTCCGCCGAGTCCTGGTCAGCCGAGTCCTGGTCCGCCGAGTCCTGGTCCTAGTCTGAAGCCAGAGACGCCACAGTTGAAAGAAGAATCAGAGGAACTGCAGGAAGAACAGGAGCAAGAGTACGACTTATTTACAGACACTGTTACACACTAGACATTGACTCGTTTACATACACATAACCCTGTTCTAATCATGTATTTTCAGGCTGGTCCCAGAATACCTTGTTGAGATTAAAGAAGAGAACATGACCTCACTGCTACTGGGACACACTGAGGAACCGTTCGGAGAAACGAGCGGAGACACTACCGGGTTCAAGAGATACTCATGTTACATCTGTGAGAAGAGATTCAGGAGAAAAGATCACTTACGGATACATGTTAGAATCCACACAGGAGAAAAGCCTTTCAGCTGTTCAGTCTGTAATAGAACGTTTGCGAGTAAGTACAAACTGATCCCACACATGAGGATACACACAGGGGAGAGACCTTACAGCTGTTCACTCTGTGAGAGGAGCTTTGGCCGAAAGGATCATCTCAAACAGCATACTTTGACACACTCTGTGGAGAGACCCTTCAGCTGCTCAATCTGCGACAAAACATTTAGACAAAGCCACACTCTCACACAACACACACACAGGAACCATTCAGCTGCTCAGAGCCGGACTTAAGCTGCAACATGAACCCGAGAAAAAGGACTCACACAGTATTAATCAACCAGACTCTGCGTTGGAATGTGTTCCTACCAATGTGACCATGTTATAAGTATTTTTATATTTCTAATCTCTAGATAATAAACTTTTAATATATGCTTTAAAGTATGTGGCAATACAGGCCACAGACTTTAAAGCATATATGAAAACCTGAAGATTTAATACAGGTTTAGGTTTGTCACTGGGTCTCAAAAACGTAGATTAGAATAAAGAAGGGGGATTCCGTGTTGCTGAGCCCTCTCCCTTTCTGCACCTGTGAACTCAGTCCAGGGTCTAGATAGATAGATAGATAGATGGATTATTGATCCCTGTAGGAGAAATTCAGGTGTCCAGTAGCAACAGAAACACATGCATTCATACAAACAAAACAAGTAAATAGATAATTCTAAAAAATAGCTAACAATAGTATTAAAATATTACAGCCTCAGTCCTTGATCTACTGTGGTCATTCCGCTCCCTATGGACCAAAGGCTCCTATGTGTTTGTTATTATTGCATTTCCTGTGTTCAAACTGTTTAATTCTCTGATCTGTTGTTCGTGAATTGACAACTTTGTAAAGTACTCTGAGACGACTTGTGATTTAGGGCGATACACAAATACATTGAATTGATCTGAGGTTGAGTTGATACAAAACTTTGATATTCAGCTTTCAGAAACACATGAACCGAAACTCCACAACAGGCCTCAGCTCATTGGGAGCTCAGGTGTCAGTGCTGCTCCTCTCCACTAGATGGCACAACGAGGCCACCTCTACACCACTCGCACATGTGAACTCACAAAGAACGGAGACTCCCGAGTGCATTTAATTTTTTCATGTTTAAAAAGTGAAATAAAGCCTTGATGGATACATATGAAGAGCCGTGTTTAATGGAATAAGAGATGACTTTTTGTGAAGACATTTGAAACACATGGTTGTAAATATGTCAATCTAACACAATGTACTGTATAGACTTTATTGATCTCACACTGGAGAAATTTACATGTCAAATTTGGCAAAAGACAAGTGTGCAAACGTGTGTTAAAGGTTAAAAATACAGTCTGTGCATGATAATTATGTACAATAAAAAGTGGCAATAGCAGTGCTGGCTTTTTCAGTCCTTGTGCATTAGTGACTTAAAGTGACTTATTGTACAGTCTGACAGGGGTGGAGGTGACGGTCCTGCAGTAGCGCTCCTTCTTGCACTGAAGGAGCTCCTCAGCTCCTCTACAGTCCTGTGCAGTGGGTGGGAGGTGTTGTCTATGATGGAGGTGACTTTGACTAGCACCCTCCTGTCCCTCACCTCCTCCACAGAGTCCAGGGAGCAGCCCAGAGTGGAGCAGGCCCTCCTGACCAGCTTGTTCAGTCTACTCCAGTCCCGCTCTGTGCTACCCGGGGCCCAGGCCAGCACACGGCAGCGTAGTATATGGCAGAGGACCGCGGTAAAGTGGCCCTGCATTTTGTCGGCAGCGGCACTTTGAAAGCGGTTGGCTCCTTTATGCTGTCATTTACGGTAAACGTGGAAAGGGAAGCCGCAACGAGAAGCAAGCAAGATGCAATTTTATTAATAAAATCATTAAAAAAGAACAAAAAGAGCTTTGCGACTACTTTCACTGCACACTTGTTCACTGTGATGCCCTCTACCACTGTGTAAAATATCATTCACGTTTACTGTAGAAATTCAGATATAATGGGGGTCAAAGTGTAACATTTTGGTCCCAAAAGCACTTTTTAAAAATCATTTTTTTTAAATCTAAAAAAGTTCCCTGACTACTTTCACTGCACACTTGTTCACTGTGATGCCCTCTACCACTGTGTAAAATATCATTCATTTTTACTGTAGAAATTCAAAGATAATTTGGGTCAAAGTGTGCACAATTGGTCCTAAAAGCACTTTTTAAAATTCATTTTAAAATTAATTTTAAAAAGTGCTTTTGGGACCAATTGTGCACACTTTGACCCCATTTTTTTCTGAAAAAAGGACCTACGAAGGACCTCAGCCTCCTCAGAAGGAAGAGGCGACTTTGGCCCTTCTTGTACAGGGCGTTGGTATTATGGGACCAGTCCAGTTTATTGTTAATGTGAACACCCAGGTACTTGAAGCTGTCCACCAGCTCAATGTCCTCCCCCTGGATGTTCAGCAGCGTGTGGGAAAGTGGTTCACACACGCTGTCCAGTAGCACAAGTGGTTGCGCTCAGACCAGTCGACAAAGTCTGTGATAACCGACCAATATTCCAGTTCGTTCGCCTCAGACACACAGCCCACGATGACGGAGTCGTCTGAGAACTTCTGCAGGTGACAGCTGTGTGTGTCGTATGTGAAGTCTGAAGTGTAGATGGTGAAAAGAAACGGTGAGAAGACAGTGCCCTGAGGGGCCCCAGTGCTGCAGACTACCACCTCAGAGGTAGTTGATGGTCCATGCAGTGAGGTGACTGTCCACTCCCGCGTCCTCCATCTTCCCCCGCAGCGGTGCGTTGAAATCAGAGCATTTAAGAATGGACAGGGATATGTGTTTTGTCAGTTCCTGATGTTAGCGTGGATTAAGCTAAAACTCCAGGTCTGGGATTGATGAATTACCAATGTTGAAACATGATTAAAAACTCAGGTCAATTTTGCAGAATATGGTCTCTCTCTGTTCTCTCTTGTTTCTCCCTATGATGTCTCCATGGTCTCTCTCAGTGGCGGCTGGTGGAATTTTCTACTGGGGGGGGCTATGAATATGATGACTAGATATATACCAGCAGTAAGTAAGTTTACACTGACTGTTGTGACTGAAGCCTCACACGAGAATGAAATATTTATCTTCCCAAACATAGCTAATTTGAGGGCATTTTGCATGTGGATACCAGTCTGCTCATGCTTCTTTGCCTTTTCTAAAAAGTGCTTCAGATCAGTCATACCTGTCTTGATCCATGCTGGGTCATTTCATTTCATTTTTTTTTTCATTTATTTATTTATTTGAGCAGAAACTTATTTAAAACATTTTACAGAAGAAAACAAAAACAAGACTATTGTGCTCAAAAGGAGTAGGAAGAAGTTCAAAGAACTTATAATAAACCTACCCCTTGGTTTATTATATCCTGATGTTTGAAACAAGAGGCATGGAAAGCAAAATAAAGCATTAGCCTCACTACATGCTGCAAGCCAAGATTTGGCGCTGAACCAGGTCCTGGAAAAAGTACGAGTGTACCGTCTCCCCCTGTCGCTGGACTGCTGACTAATGGTAATATTTGGCTGATTAGGTCCAAGCTCTTTAACCTCAACCTTCTCCTGGTATGATCTTCTCTCAAACGGTATTGTTTTGAGTGATCTAACTGAATTATTCTTTTTCTCGTTCTCCATTTTGCGTCTCTTTACGTTCGTCTCAAACTCCCACAGCTTGACCTGTCAATCACTGTAAACGGACGTCACAGACAGTGACAGTACAGGTCGCGGGCGATCCCGCCCCCTCAGGGCGCACTTCTCCTGCGCCCCCAAATCGTCTTATCTCTTGCATTGAAGAGGAGCTACTGCGCATGTACAACTTTTAACGAGAGTCCATAGACGGCTCAGGGCGCAATCTTTTGCGCCCTGAGGCGGAAATACGTCCTCAGTCCGACACAGACAACGCTGATGAGCTTAATCAATCCAACTCAGCATAAACTATAAAGTATTTCTTCCACATCTGAAATAAAACACACATAAATTTCGAAATATTTTAATGTTATTATTTTTTTTAACGTTTTATTCAAGGTAACATGGCAAGTTGTGAGTGGTGGGGCGGCGCCCTAGCGCCCTCTATTGGCCGGCCGCCAATAGTTTTTATGACAGAGAGAGAGAGACTCTCTCTCTCTCTCTCTCTCTTCTCATGCTCCCTCTCTCTGCGACTCTCTGGGTTCTCTATCTGGTCTCTTTCCGGCCTCTCTCTCTCTAGCCTCTCTATTTCCCTGTTCTCTCTCTGGTCTCTCACTAGCCTTTCTCTGGTCACACTGTTTTTTTTCTATGCTCTTTCTGGTTACTCTGGTCTCTCTCTGGTCTCGTTTTCTGGTTCGGTCCGACCACAGAATTGTGGAATTGGGAAAGCGGATCAGGACTTCCCCAAAGCAGGATTACATGGCGGTGGATGATGGCTTTAAATGGTTATTATATTTGATGATCCTGGCCATTACATGAATGAGAGAGTAATCCTTTAAAACCACAGCAGCACAAGGATGCGTTTGCACCAGCGATGGACCAAGAAACAGGACCTGCACCAGCATGGACTGTAACTAGATGGAAAACGCTAACACACAAGCTCTATGAAGCTGATTAGAGAAGTGCTCATGGTGAAGTTTGGTTCCTATTGACATTGAAAAGTATCAGAATAAAACTCATTCTCTTTCTGGTCTCTTCCCGATCTTTTTCTGGCCTCTCTCTGGTCTCTCTCGGCACTGCAACGGCAGAAAAAACGCTTTTATTGAGTCGTTTGGAGCGTTCACACTGAACACGCCTCGGCAAAAAGACCAGGTTGGATGCCCAATTGTTTCAACCCTCATATTTTATGTCCAAAGTTACATTGTTAAAAAAACAATGTAATAAAAACTGTTATAAAAACTAATTAAATCCATGTCACTAGTTCCCAGCTCTTGTTTTCACATGGTTCAGACCGGTTCAGTCCTGGTTTAGTCTTGTTTCAGGAATCCTATCCAATCTTTATAGTTTTTCACAATCATATATCGTCAGATCAGCTTTTTCAGACAAAAAAGTGAAACAGAGCGGACCCTCCTCACTCAGCCAATCAGCTCTCAGCTCAAAGAGTCAAATAGTGACTCAAAAGGCAATTTCTTGCACAAAACATGTTATCTATTGAGATGAAGATAGCATGCTCTGGTGTGAGATGAACATTTCGCTCTTACAAGACTCTTCCTGTTGGAGAAAAACACGTGTTACTTATGCGGTAAAGTCAGGTACCCCAGCTTTAAAATCTGTTTCTGTGTAATTTTAGTTTTGTGCCATTGCAGATATTTCACGCTTGTCGTTACAGCTGAGCCTGAACCAAACAGACCCCCCCCCCTCTATCACCCCACCCCCACACTCTCTCTCCCGGCGCTCTCTGCTGTCACGGCCGCATCACTCCAGTCCTCCCCGCGCACTGGACCTGTCTCCCGCAGAACACCGAACACCGACACCACCTCCAGCTCCCCCGTCCACCCAGCACTCTTCCCGGGATGCCTTGACCACTGCTGTCGCTGCTGAGACCGCTCATCCATGTCGCGAAGGTAAAGACCCGGAGAGGCAGAGGCGGAGTGGGTTTGGGTTTGGGGGGAGAGCATGGTCGCGGTGCATACGGGGTTACGGGGATGAGTGAGGGGTTACGGGCATGAGTGAGGGGTGAGGGGTTACGGGGAGGATGCGGTGAGTCATCCCCGCGCATGGATCCAGCGGAGTCAGAAAGTGATGCTGCCGGGAGAGGACTGCGTTTTGGGGGCAGCAGAGTTTGGTCGGTGCGCGGAGGATGACATCAGCAGCGAGTCCTAGCTCTTTTTGTATTTCCATATTAGTACTATATGTTATTGTTATTTTTTATCATGTTGTATTTCGTCTTTTCTAATGCGTTCTTGAGAGTTCCCGCCGTTTTTTTGGGCTTGGATTTGGTTTTGGTGCAGTGGTTCAGTCCTAGTTCAGTTCTGCTTTAGTCATATTGGTTAGATATTGTTTTTGTTCTGATTTAGTCCTGGTCCAGACTTGGTTCACTCCTGTTTCAGTCCTGGTTCCATCATGGTTCAGACCTGGTTCAGTCCTGGTTCGGTTCTGGGTGAGTCCTAGTTCGGTCTTGGTTCGGATCAGTTTTAGCCCTGGTTCTGTCCTTTAATTAAAACATTTTCTTCCTCATAACACCCGCCCCCCAATCAGCCAATCAGCTCTTCCTTTCAAGATTTGTTTTCTAATAAGACTTCATTAGCTCAGCAAGTTGTAGAAGAAACAAATGTAAAGTACCCCAGCTTTAATGCACAAGTTTTTCCCATAGATTGTATCAGAAGAGGACTGGCCGAGTGTGACATCACCAAAGTGTTAGCCTTAATGCGGAAGAATCCGATTTGAATATTAGCTAGCTGGAGTCAATTCCCTTATATGGGCATTTGTTCTGATGGCATTAGCTTAGCGTCATAACAGGAGCAGCCGTCGCTATGAGCTAGTTTTTTCCCCGCTAAAGAAGGCATCCGATTGGTGTATATATGGCTCATATCTGGATTTACAACGAATATATCACAATATAAACACCAGGATCACAGAGAGCACTAAAACACAGATTTTTAAGCCCAAAATGGTGAGTGCGACACAAACCGTTACCGGGCTAGAGGTGTTTATTCTCAAATACAACGTCCCGACCACGCCCACTCTCCATGACAGACGGCGGAAGTCTAACTACGAGCCTATGGACGCTACGGACACCTGACCAAAATAACCTGTTTCAGCGAATTACATCCAAAACTGTGATATTTGGCAGTGCTGTTGGTTGTACTAACAGGCAAGGACTCAAGCCAAATGTGTCTTTTTATCTGATACCTGCTCGTCATGAAGACAGAAGACGAGGATGGCAGCAATCAACCCAAAGGACTGGGACCCATCCAAGCACTCCCTAATATGCAGTGAACACTTTTTACAAGATAAATCAATCACAAGTTTGTATTTATCTTATTTCCATTAATTTGGAGGACAATGACACAAGTCAAACGTGTCTCTTAAATAATAAAAATATCCCCACTGTGCCACGAATAAAGGATCTCTTATCTTAGACGTCAGTTGCATTTTTCACTAATTTCCTCTCCGTCAATATGTATCATGTTTGGCTGTAGACAGAAGAGCCACAGAAAAGTGGACTATTGCTAATGCGCTAATGCTACCAGCAAAATGTAAATCTGCTCCAGTGTGAGGGGATGCATTGTTAACGGCATAATGATAAAGACCATGTGGGGTGAATTCGGGCAAAATTGGACATTTCATTGACACGATAAAATTGACCGTGGGGAGAAGGTACGGGTCAAATACAACTCTTTGTGAGCCCTGACCTGATGTCCTACTTCCACCTATAACGTAATCGAACATGTGCTTGAAGCAGCCACTTCTCGTTTAAAGAGAGGAGTCTCCGTTTTTAAGAGTTGTGTCCGTTTTGCTCTTGCCACAATGCTAGTTTCCAATACTTCCGCTGTAAGCTCCTTCACAATCACGTGACTGGATGACGTTAATGCATCTGAGCTAGCAGGTTAGCATTGTCTATCAGTATACAGACGGCGGGCGGCACGGTGGCTGAGTGGATAGCACTCTCGCCTCTCAGCAAGAAGGTCCTGGGTTCGAATCCCGGCCGGACCAGGGCCTTTCTGAGTGGAGTTTGCATGTTCTCCCCGTGTCTGCGTAGGTTTCCTCCGGGTACTCCGGTTTCCCCTACCACTAAAAATATGTACAATAGGTCTGGCATGCGCCTCCTGTTCGGCGACCCCTCTCCCATCTCTGTGGAGTGAGAGACAAATGCCCAAAAAATAACAATTGTAAACCGCTTTGTGACTCTGGTCTGTGAAAGGCGGTATATAAATAAAGCTTACTTACTTACTTACTTACTTATACATTCTATGCTTCTCCTGCAGACCTGTATTGTGGACCTCCTCTCTGTGTTGTGCCTCTTCTATCCAGTCCACCTCCTCCCTCTGGTGCCCCGCCTTTTTTGGTACACTGCCTCTCTCTGGTGCACCTACTCTCTCTGGTGCACCTACTCTCTCTGGTACACCTACTCTCTCTGGTACACCTCCTCTCTCTGGTACACCTACTCTCTCTGGTACACCTACTCTCTCTGGTACACCTACTCTCTCTGGTACACCTCCTCTCTCTGGTACACCTCCTCTCTCTGGTACACCTACTCTCTCTGGTACACCTCCTCTCTCTGGTACACCTCCTCTCTCTGTGTGCACCTCCTCTCTCTGGTACACCTCTTCGCTCTGGTTCACCTCCTCTCCCTGGTGTACCTCCTTTCTCTGGTACACCTCTTCTCTCTGGTGCACCTCCTCTCTCTGGTACACCCCTTCTCTCTGGTGCACCTCCTCTCTCTGGTACACCCCTTCTCTCTGGTGCACATCCTCTCTCTGGTGCACATCCTCTCTCTGGTTCACATCCTCTCTCTGGTTCACTTCCTCTCTCTGGTGCACCTCCTCTCTCTCTGTGCACCTCCTCTCTGGTTCACCTCCTCTTTTGGGTGCACCTCCTTTCTCCGTGTGCACCTCCTCTCTCTGTGTGCACCTCCTCTCTCTGGTTCACCTCCTCTCCCTGGTGCACCTCCCTTCGCAGTGTGCACCTCCTTTCTTAGTGTGCACCTCCTCTCTGTGTTGTGTCTGACTTAGCTCTGGCCTCTTCACATCAGCTTTAGTTAATGACGCTGAGGGATTAACGCAGCTGCTCCACTAAATCAAATGACATTAATTTAAAAGCAGCGGGGGAGAGACTGCACTGTGAGGGAGGGAGAGAGGGGAGAAAGGAGGGAGGAGGAGGGAAGGGGAGAGAGGAGAGTAGAGGGAGGATGGAGGACAAAGGAGGAGGGGGAGTAGGAAGGAGAGACATCGGGAAAGCAGAGAGGAGTGGGAGAGATGAGGAGGGAGAGTAGATAGGAAAGAGACAGGGGGGAGAGAAATGAGAGAGCAGTGGAGAGAGAAGAGAGAGAGGGAGGAGAGAGGAGAGAGAGACGGAGGAGAGAGGAGAGAGAGGGAGGAGAGAGGAGGGATGGGAGCAGGAAGTGCTCCCATCTTTTATTTGTGGCTGTTTATTTTACAGTATTATATGGTCATGTTGTTTTTCTGTCGTCTCCTGATTGGCTGAGGGGGCTTGAGGTTTATAAACGTCCACTTCGTCCAACCCCTTTTATTCCGCCTGTGTGTTTTGTTGTGTTGTGTTGTGTTGTGTGTGTGTGTAGTTGAAGGACAGGAGCAGACAGCAGAAATCACTGTTTCAGTTTGAAACGCTGAGGTTTCAGACTCAGCTCCAGGTTCAATCTGTCTGAGATGTCTGTGATACAAACAGCAGCTCTGTGGTCCCTCTGGGGGGAGAGGGGAGAGAGGAGGAGGAGAGAAAAGAGAGGAGGGGAGGGAGGAGAGAGAGAGAGAGGGGGGGAAAGTATCAAACAACTGTTTTCAATGTGACAAAAGCAATAGGTCGCTAACACAGATCCACATTTCTGAAACAGACTCAGCTTGTGTCAAAGTGGAACCACTCTATTATTACATGGCGAGTAAAAGAGGGCTCAGCTGAGGGCTATATTTATCACATGTCTGTATGTGTGTGTGTGTGTGTGTGTGTGCACGTGCGTGCGTGTGTGTAACATATATGAACATCGGATATACAAATCCAACCTGAATTTATGACGTTTTCGTCTCATTCTTCAATATTAACAGTCGAGAAAGTTATTTCATTTATTTCAATCAACAAAATGAGTCCGGCTGCTTGGGTTTAAAACAAAACTGGACTAAAGAAGGTTGCTGTAGACTGCGGGGCTGAATAATGTTTACTTGTAATTATGACTTATTGCCTTTAGGGTTCAATGTTTATGTTAATATGAATATGCATATAATAAATATTGCTGAGCATTTCCTCGGGACGCTCGTGCAGCGACCAATCAGAGAGCCGCAAAGTGGTCACGGGACATTAGCGGTCTGAGCGAGCAGACTGAAAATACTCGTAAACAGCCAAAACAGGAGCTAGACCAGAACTAAACCAGGGTTGACAATGGGGGAGTGCTTGAGAACATATGCGTTCTCTTGCTTCCATGATTTTATGCAACTGCTTCGAGTGTGTTCGCCGATGCGGAAGTACTGTTTAATAATAAAATAAACGTATGGCGCACTTCCGTGAACACATACTACTGTTATATAAAGTTTCTGGAAGGTCTCTGAACACAGAGACGCTGCAGTGCTGCATTATTGGAGAAGAAGGGGGTCCGATGGCCAGGACTTCTGGTCTGAACCAGTGGGGGCGGGTCCCAGCTCAAAAGTGGCCTAAATGACGAGCGCATGCTTGCAATACCCCCCCCGGGCCGATGGGGGTGGACCCAGAAGAAGAATTAGCCAATGCTAACATATAGCATTGGCAGACCTCTCAAAAACGTCTTTACAGGATGGACCAAAGTTGGCTCTTGGCCCAAAGCTTCGTTCCACATGTGTGTCAATGCTGAGGGGGGTGGATTTTTTTGGTCCACTCTAGTTTACTTGCTGTGAATTTCTGAAGTCTCTCGTTCAAATGAATGGAGTTGCGCCAGCTGACGCATGCGCAGATGCGTTTTTTCACTATTTTATTGTGGGCGGGACCACTCGCCGCCATTTTGGATAGCTCCAGTAGAGCAAATTTTTTGGCCCATTAGTTAGAACGGCGGAGATAGGCGTGACTCTGTCCGTTAATATATACAGTCTATGGTCTGAACACCCCTGCGTCTGAAAATTAGAGAATGTACGTCTGGTGCGCGGTGTGAACGCACCATTAGCCTCAATGAGCTCGCTTGAGCCCATTTCCTTATTCAGGCATTTGTCACAACGGCGTTAGCTTTGTGCCATAACAGTTGCTAGGGCAAGCTGTAGTTTCCCTCTCGAATGAAGGCATCTGATTGGTCAAAACTTTTATAGCTCATATCTCAATTCACAAAAAAGATGTCCCAATATAAAGACCAGGATCACAGAGAGCGCATAAACCACAGATGTAAACCTGAAATGGTGAGTGTGACACAAGCGGACACTGAGCTAGAGGACTTAACCTTTACACGTGAACTTTGTCCATGAGCACTTTCCTATAGAGCTTCAATGAGATAGTGGGTTAGCTTTGTAACACACGCACACACACATAGATAAACACACATAGATATACACACATATATATATACACACACACACTCACATACCCATAAACATAGACATATACACACACACATATGCACACACAAATTTTAACAATGGAATTTGCCGGGACACCAAAATGGTAAAGTGCTTTGTGTAACCTTGGTCTGTGATGAAATGTGCTATATAATAAATATTCCTTACTTGACACACACTCTCTTTGTTCTGTCCCTTTGACAACAGTTTGTGTGATTGGAGCGAGTGTCGGGGAAATGTGACGGATCATTTTCAAACAAACATTTACACAGAAACAAGATCCGATCAAACACAGGAACAAAGAAAGAAAGAACAGTTTTAGATGAAATAATCCTGAACTAACACATTATACAGAGACGTATTATTACTCTGGTCTCTCTGTTCTCTCTCTCTATGGTATCTCTGACCTCTCCCTGGTCTCTCTCCTTCTCCTTTGTTTTCTCTCTCTGTCTTGTTTCTCTCTCTAGTCTCTCCCTGGCCTCTCTTTCTGGTCTTTCTCGCTGGCCTCTCTCTCTCTCTCTCTCTAGTCTCTATCTAGTCTCTCTCTGGCCTCTCTCTTTCTCTCTAGTCTCTCTCTGGCCTCTCTCTTTGGCCTCTCTCTAGTCTCTCTCGCTCTAGTCCCTCTCTTGCCTCTCTTTCTCTGGTCTCTCTCTATCTAGTCTCTCTCTGGCCTCTCTCTCTCTCTATAGTCTCTCTCTCGGGTCTCTCTCTCTCTAGTGTCTCTCTGGCCTCTCTCTTTCTCTCTAGTCTCTTTCTAGTCTCTCTCTTTGGTCTCTCTCTAGTCTCTCTCGCTCTAGTCCCTCTCTGGCCTCTCTCTCTTGTCTCTGGCTTTAACATCAAGAGCCGTGGTCCATCTGTCTCGTCTGGTCTCTCCTACAGAGTGCTAGTATTTACTGGTCAGAGTGAGTTGGGCGTGGGCTTCCTTGTGGCCGCTCACTGCTGCATAATGAGATAAAAACACTTGCTTGAGTCGTCCTTGAGTCGTCCTTCACATTTTACAAACTCCAAACATTCTTGTGTTCTTGTACGAGCTTTGGAGCGGCATGAATATCCTGCATGTTTTCCCTTTAGATTCAAACTTGTCTGAACGCATTTTTTGATAGCAGACTGTCTGACTGTGTGTGTGTGGGTGTGTTCACTGAAAAAAGTAAAATCTTGATAAGACTTATTTACTAAAAATAACATAATGTATGCCTTTTTTCTTAATGCTTGAATTTAGTTTGTCATGTAGGATAATTTTACTAGTTCTATGATAATAATACTTCAAATATTATATATTTCAAAACTGTTTAGGAAATAATACTGCAATCAAGTTATTTGTGTTTATGGGGCATTAATCTCCCTATTTTCCGAAATCTTGTCATGTCATATTTTCTTGGCAGATAATCTTTCTTATTTTTATTCTTATTTTTTTTCAAGGGATTTTTCCAGTGTAGTTAATGTTATTTCTATTTCTATAACTAGTTTCATGTATTTTTGGCCTCGGCCACATCTTTTTCGGACAGAAAAGTGAAGCTCTTGTTGTCAGAGTTTAGGCTGTTGCACGTGCTGCTCTTTCTTTTATAACGCTGTCCTAAATAAGTAAGTTATAATATGTTTGGAGTGGATGAAAATCCTGCCTGGTCTCTCTCACTGGCCTCTCTCTGGTCTCTCTCACTGGTCTCTCTCTGGTCTCTCTCACTGGCGTCTCTCTGGTCTCTCTCACTGGCGTCTCTCTGGTAAAGAGCCGTGTGCAGCTCTGGTCCAGTTACTTTTAGCTCTTTGTGATAATCGTGAGCGTCACTGCGGAGGTCTGAGAGTGAGGAGAAAGTGAGGAGAATCTCAAACCAGAGCAGAAGCATTGATTTTATCCACACACACACACACACACACCGAGCCGATTCTTTAAGCTCCTATTTTTGGAAGGGCTCTTGTATATTTCAGTGTGTTTTGTGGGTCGAATTAAAAACAAACTATACCTGTTAAAGGACACATTGTCTCATTTCACCATGTTATATCAGTAGTGGCCCAGAAAGAGACCAGAGAGCAACCAGTGAGAGATTAGAGAGACCAGAGAGAGAGACCAGTGAGACCAGAGAGAGAGACCAAAGAAATACACCAGAGAGAAAAACCAGAGAGTGACCAAAGATAGAACAGAGGGAGATCAGCGAAAGACCAAAAACATGTGCAAATGAAAACTAGTGGCAGAGCCACTAGTAAGATGGGTTTCATAAAGGGGCGTTCAGACCGCCAACACATTAACGCAGTGTCCACGCGCACTGGACGCACATTTACCACACTTCAGCCGCGTGAGTTTAGAAAATCTGACGTACTGCCCTGCGATGCCCTAAAACGCAAGGCAGAAGTGATGAACGGGCTTTGATGCTAACAGGTTTAAGTTGGCAGTTTTTTGTGTAAAGTTTTCATCCACAAGTGCAGCTCTGTGGCGTCACTGTGTCCCGAGACCTTCCAGAGATGTCAGATTACAGAAATATCTGAATTACAGATTTTATTTCATTGCTTTCCTCCTGATTGCGCTGCTTCCAAACATGTACAGTTATATTCATAAAACAGCATTCATCCAATCACTGTTCAGCCATTTGTTGCGAGGGTCTAAGAAGTTTGCCTGGAGGCCTTCAGAAACAGTTCTGCGGGCCCTGTAGCATAAAATATTGGTATATATGATTGGACAATAGAACAAGCTTACTGCCTCTGTTCCGAGTTAAACGATTTTTGTGTTGAAGGTTTTTTATTGAAGCCATTTTTAAGAAGGACTTTTCAAGAAAAGCAGGACATCATTATGAAGTTTGGGTAACTCTGAGGCTAGAAAGGTAAGCCCAGCCTTTTCATGTTAGTGCTATGACCCTTTTGGAGATAGCTATCTCTGTTTTCCTAAATAATGTTGCGCTTTTATGAGGTTATTAGTGCTGCTTTTTATGAGTGTTGCAGCAGTAGCTGCAGTATAAGGAGACTCTTCTCTGTAACTCTTCTCTTTAGCAGGAGTCAAATAGGCTCCTGACGCTTTGGGCTTTTGGTCCGGTCCAGTTTGGTCCGGGCTGCATTATTGTGTGTGGATCAATAACATAACGGTCAATCGCTGCTCTTCATATGACATGCTGATTGAGTAACACTGGCTCTGGCTGTTGCTCACAGAAAATTCATGTAGGATCGTGTTTTGTCGTACTTTACTAACTTCCGAAGCAGGAAGTATGTATTGTTGCCATGGTAACCACAGAGACTCAGGCACCGTAGAGTGATGTGTTTAGTGATGCGCTGATGTTGTGTGAATGTTCTAAATGCCTTATTGACCTATCAGATTGAACGGTCGGATCTACTTGGTGTCTAAATAATCATACATCATAATCAAGTTACTGAGAGGTGGATTAAGTCCACCACTGGATTACATCAGTATTATGTTATTACCGGTACTTCCGTATCTGTGATCACGTTAGCGGCACTTGTTTAAAGTTACAGTAGAATGTTGACTCAAAGTGAAGACATGTGTTCACAAGCACTGTGTCCCTCATTGTCAGCCCTCGTTTAGTTCTGGTTTTGTTCTTGTTTTGGTTATTTTCAAGTGTCTTTGTCTCGTTGGTTGCGTCGTACGAGGAAGTTGAGAGATGTTTACATACTGTGTTCGCCGCATGCATCTTGTCCAAACTCAACACTTTTGCCGTGCGGATAGACTGTAAATATTAACGGACAGAGTCACGCCTATCTCCGCCGTTCAAACTAATGGGCCAAAAATTGCACTCTACTGGAGCTATCCAAAATGGCCGCGAGTGGTCCCGCCCACAAGAAAATTGTGAAGAAACGCATCTGCGCATGTGTCAGCCGGCGCAGCTCCATTCATTTGAACGAGAGCCTTCAAAATTCACAGCGACTAAACCGGAGTGGTCCAAAAAAATTCCCCCCCTCAGCATTGACACACATGTGGAACGGAGCTTTGGGCCAAGAGCCAACTTTTGGACCATCCTGTAAAGACGTTTTCGAGAGGTCAGCTAATGCTATATGTTAGCATTGGCTAATTCTTATTCCGGGTCCACCCCCATCCGCCCGGGGTGGTTATGCTAGCATGTCAGCCCACGTCATTTTGGCCACTTTTGAGCCGGGACCTGCCCCCACTGGCCGCGCCACAAAAACACGTCTGCTGCGCCGGATACACGTGTGTTCCACAACATACATGCAAATATTCACCCGACGTACGTCACCATTGACTTTGAATGTAAATTTGCCGCAACGCACGATCCGGTGTGAACACTCCGTAAGACTGTAATGTAAGCTAGTCTGGTCTGGTACAGTGACATTGTTTCTCACTTCTTCAACAAGTGAGAACTTCAAGTAATTTTTCTTTGGTAATTTTTGGAGAACTTCAAGTAATTTTTCTTTGGTTATTTTTTGTCAACATCAAACATTTCATGTTACAGTTAAACCCCTTGCAGTCAGTATTTGCGCTGAAGAATAAAACCAAACTGTGTTGCTACTCTGTGAACGGATCCTGTTCCATGTTTCCTCAGTCAAGTTTCTGTCCCATTCTGTTCTGTTCTGTACAATTTGTGTTCGATTCTGTACAGTTTCGGTCCAGTTTCGGTCCAGTTTCGGTCCAGTTTCGGTCCAGTTTCGGTCCAGTTTCGGTCCGGTTTCTGTACGGTTCTGTCCTCGGTTTTGTTCGGTCTGTTCTGGGTAAATCCTCGCCGCAGCGGTGCTCAGGTCCAGAAGAGGAGGTCATTCAGGTCACATACATATTTGATGAAACGTCTCAGATTTTGCTGAAGAGACTATTCAGAGGAAACACTGAAAACACCTGACTCCGACCTTCACTTTAGTGGAACCCAAAAGAACAAACAGTGAATATGATTAAAGGGGACATACCATGCTCCTGTCTGCTGCATATGTGACATCTGTGGCTCTATGGTATTTATTTAGAACATTGTGTTCACATCAATATGGATATAAAACCACGTAATACAAGTCTGTATTCAGTCCCGCCGTATCGCTCTGAGCTCTGCCCCACGCTTAGTGTACAGATAATGATTCATAATAATAATAACATTTTTTATTCACTCAAAGATGTTTCACTTGACATTATTCGTTCACTTCACGCACAGTGGTAATAAACTACCATAGAGAGATCAGACAGAGAGACCAGAAAGAGACTAGGGAGAGTGACTGGAGAGAGAGAAAAGAGAGAGCGACAGGAGAGGAATCACAGAGAATTCAATTCAATTTATCCTCCATCACCAAAACCTCACCTACAAAACAGACGAGTCAAAGTGTAAAAGTGTATGTTTACACAGATGTATTACAGTTTGTTGTAATCAAATTTGTGGATTAGAAAAAGTTGTGCGTACAGAGAAACCAGCGTGCTAGTCAGTCACTCACCGGATGCGGAAGTGTAAGAAGGAAAAAAACAAAAAATGTCCTTCTTACACTTGCACTGTATGCGCACGTTTCTCTGCTTCACTATATCAAATTGTTACAAATTCAATTGAGTTGCGTTCATAGAAAAGTTGCTTGACGTTAACACAGCCTCGCCCACAGGCCGCCGTCACCATGGTTACAAAGTTGTGGACGCGGGTTCGGGTTGAGGCGGCCATGCTGGCAGCGTGACATTCGCGCGCGTCCTCTGTGGTATTAATAGAACGCTCTGGTGTGATGGCCCGTTAAGTGGGCCACCGGCGCTGACCTATATACACGCAGCAGAGGAGCACGGAAGTACACAGCACGGGGTAAGGCGTGTGCGCACGGGGAGGCGTGTGCGCACGGGGAGGCGTGTGCGTGCGTGGGGTGGGCTGTGCTTGCCTTGGGGTCCAGTGTTGGTGAGGAGTTCAGGGGGAGATGATCTGATAAACCAGAGTTCAAGTCCTGGTGAGTCACTGAGAGAGTGACTGGAGTTAGCGGTGCCAGAACATAGTATACAAATGTATACTGTATACAGATGGACAATGCTAACGCGCTAGCTCAATATAGAAGTGCTCATGGATGAAGTTTGGCTCTAACTCACTCTGGCTCCTATCGACTTATATTCATTCATTTTCATCGCCCATTTCTAGGTCAGGGCAATGGCAATCAGAGCTACCACCCAATTCTCATAGCACTGGCGGCTCACTAATCTGCTCTGTCAACGAAGGCACAGCCTTGGTGTTTCAGCGGGGCTTCAGGCAAAGTGGGGTTAAATGACACAGACATCAGTGGGAGCAGATGACATAGGTCATGGGGGGATTGAACCCACGAACCATAGGTTTGAAGACCAATGCTCTACCATTGTCGCCCTTAACGACTTACATTCTAAAGTGAAGTCCTCTCAGTAACCGTTTGTGTCACACTCATCATTTTGGGATTAAAATATTTGCTTTAGCGCTCTGTGATCCTGATGTTTATATTGTGATATTGTCTTTGTAAAGGATTGACCAATCAGATCCTTCATTTGCAGGGGAAACTCAAGCGCATCTGCCCCTGTTATAGCACAAAGCTAACGCCGTTGTCACAAATACCCATATCAGGAAATTGGCTCCAGCTAGCTTATATTCAAATTGGCGTCTTTAGCATCAAGGCTAACACTCTCAGTCAGTTCACTTGCAATACTCTTATGGTTTTCACATAGTGGTATGCAAAAGTTTGAGCAGCCCTATCAATTATCATGATTTTCCACTATAAATCTTAGGTTTTTTGGATAACACATTTCAGTAAAATATATCATAGGAGACAAACACAGTGATATTTGCAGATCATCCTCTACTTCAGCCATGTTTGATATTTAGTTTCCTATTTAGTTTCATCAGTCCACTGCACCTTATTCCAAAATGAAAGTGGCTTGTCCAAATGTGCTTCAGCTTACCTCAAGCAACTGTTTGTGTTTGTGCATAGATATGGTTTTATCCACATTTCAACATCTCCTTGTATGAAATGTGCTGAATATTTGAACCATAGTGACACCATCTGCAGCTGATGTTGATGGTCTTTGGAGCTGGTCTTTGTGTTGACGCTGACTGTTCTCACCATCCTGCACCTCTGCTCATGAGTTCCAGTAATTATTGCAAAAGGTGTTGAAATCAATACTATTCTAAATGTCAATTGCCTAACACGCCTATTTTGGGTTAAATAATTCTCTGTAAATGATACAAACTATGTAACTCAAATATCACTGTGTTTGTCTCCTATACGATACATTTAACAAACATTTCTTATCAAAACAACCACAAAATGTATAAGGGTTGCCTCTGTCACGTGTTTGGATTGGCTTTTTCAGACAGAAAAGTGAAAAAGAGAGGACCACCCTCACTCAAAGGGTTGAAGAGTGACCCACAGGGCTCTTTCTTACTCAAAAAATAACATGATTAAGACATGGGAAATATTTTTCATACTGACAACGATTATGATGAGACATGAAGGAGCATGCAGCTGCTGTTATCTGAACTTAGAAGCACTGCTAACCACTTCACATATGTATTCATCAACTAGAAGCAGGGCGAACTCTCTCTATGTGACTTTTCTGTCTGGAAAAAGCTGATCTGAAGATGTGATGGAGGCCAAAAAAGTGGCCAACAATACATGTAACTAGTGATAGAAGCATGGACATGGGTTTCCTTTGTCAATTGTATTTGCAGTTTAAAAGTTAGACCAGAGAGAGGGACCAGAGACCAAAGACAGACAACAGAGAGAGACCAGAGAAAGACCAGAGACCAAAGAGAGACCACAGAGAAGCAAGAGAGAACAGATTGAGAACAGAGAAACACCTGAGACGAGAGAGAGACCAGAGTGAGAACAGAGACCAGAGAGAGAGACTAGAGAGAGGCCAGAGTGAGAAATGTTTCCTTGTTACGTGTTTGAACTGGTTTTAAACTCCCAGTGGAGCTCTGTGTGTTTGAAAGTGGATTAAGCTTTTACTGTCAGTGCGGAGCCTTAGTGTCACAAGCTGCTGATTCTCAGAACACAGAAATATGAAACTATGATCAAATATGAGGCGGATGTTCTGAAGAGCACATACTGATTAAAGTAAACGCCTGTTACTTTGCTCTGCAGATATAGTTAAGTATCCATGACAGATGGAGATCAGAGAGACCAGAGAGAGAAGAGAGAGGGACCAGAGAGAGAGAGAGAGAGACCAGAGAGAGACCAGAGAGAACCAGAGAGAGACCAGAGACCTGTGTGATTGATTCATTGATTGATTTTTATTGGAATAAAATCCATACATTCAGTAGTATTTATGATATTTACATTCCTTTCCTTCATGTTGCCTTCTGTGCTTACACTATATACTTACAAATGCAATTATATAAACATAAATATACAATCAAGCAGCAGTATTTATCCTTGTTTCACCATGTTTTGTATATTTACAATTTCAATATTTATTCACAAATGCAGTACCATTTACAATTTCTCAGCTCGAAATGTAGTGGAAAAAAGTAAAAACTTGTAGACACCCACCCCATGAACATAACTCAAATACATGCAAGAATTAAGTTAGTTAGCATTGAACAAATAACTTTATAATAATTTGTCATGTGCAATTTAATACTTAAATAAAGCTAAATCTGCAACAATGATCACTGTGCCCCAGCAAAGGCCCAGCGCCCCAACCTAGGCCAGTCCAACCCAGGCCAGTCCAACCCAGGCCAGTCCCAGTCGCAACAGTAGACCAACCATGCAGAGGACTGATGGACCAGAAGCAGGCTCTAACACCATGAACAACCACCTCACTGGTCATTCATCATTTTCTTTTCTTGTTATATTCTTTTAGATGAAAAGGCATTTAATCAATTCTACAGAGTTTCTATAGCCTTGGATAGAAACTAGCAGCTCCACCTTCAGGCAGAAGAGACATTTTTAATTCTTATTATCTTTTTACTTCATTATCTTTTGTTTATCCAAATCCAATCTAGACAGTGAGGCCATAACTCACTGCATTTCCATAGAACATCGCCCCATCCACCTCCCATAGACCAAAGAGAGAGAGATCAGAGCAAGGCTGCAAACACAGACATGTGATGATACAGAATGTTTGTAATTACCAAAACGGGAAATACTGCTGTAAATGTGATGTCATAATGGTGTAATGACATCATAGTAGTACAGGACTGATACAGGAGTTTTGAGATAGAAGTTCGTGATATTAGCGTGGATGAATCCAAACCTCCAGGTCTGTGTTTGATGAACAATGTTGGAAGATGGAGAAAAGAGAGAAAAAGTCAACTTTGTAGAAAACATCTCCTTTAACTGGAAACTGTCTGTGGACTGTCCAGCTGCAGTTCAAGAAGTGTGCTACATAAATAACTCTCCTCCCAAACCCCACCCCGTGTTCGTTCTCTGATGTTTTCCTGAGATGAAAATGTGTGAGTCTCATCGTCGCCTGCAGCCTTCACGGCGCCCCCCGCTGGTCACACTGAAGCACATTAGTGACGCTGGTTTATGGAGATGTGGTGAAGATATTCATCAGGGCTTTATTTATATTTGTCTCAGAGTGAAATACTTTAACAAAGACAAAAGACCAGAGAGACATCAGAGAGAGCGAGACCCATGAACAGATAGAGAGCAAAGAGAGATCAGAGCGAGAGTCTAGAGAGAAGAGAGAAACCAGAAATATTTTTTTATTTTATGTATGAAAACTTATATGAGAAAACATTTTTCCAGTGTTGTAGATACATATTTATTGTGGCCAGTGCATGCGAAAGCCAGACCCTGTCAGACCTCTGAAGATGTACATGGCAGGGCCTGGTTCGTACTGTGATGGGAGACCTCTGGGAACACCAGGTGCCAAAGTGGGGCGGCTGCGGCTATAAAGTTCCAAACTGTCATACAGTGTGCCAAACATTGTCTAGAATGAGCCTGGTGTGTGTGAATGGCTGTTGGTGGCCGGAGGTAACCTTGCCTGCAAGCTGAATTCTCGCGGTATTTGTGAGTTCACAAACACTCGAGAATACATCTTGCCCCGCTCCCGCCAACCCTTTTCGAGTAGAACATCTAGGTGTTCAAGTCAATCACGCGCTAGTCTGGGGGTTTAGGGCGAGATATCCGGGTTTGACGAAAGTGTGGTTAAAGTGCCGAGCCGAAGCAAAACAAACATACGCAGGAGGACGGACGCGTAGCTGAGGCTATCAAGTCAGTTTTAGCAGAATCTCCAATTTCTTTTTTGAAAGATGAACAACGAGAGGCGCTTTGTGCACGCCGATGACGACATAATGTTACCGGGATTGGTTTAAGTCAAACCTTGGTAGGCGGGCACACAGCGTCACTTCACCCAATCAGCTTGAAGTATTCTGCTGCTTATCCCTCCTTTCCCCGAAAGGATTCTCCTGCAGAAGTCCCAGATTGATATTGTGGAGAACGCATTAGAGTTCTACACAATCATCAATCTGGCTCTTGCCAGTTTAGGCCGGAGGGGCAGATGACACATACTGGTTCACTTGTATAGAGTCTTTGAGTGTCCTGAAAAGCGCTTTAAAAAACCAATGCATTACTATTATTATATTTTACAAATATTGCGGCCCATCTCCTCCTTGTTTCCAACAAGACTCCAGTTAAGGGACATTAGTTTAAGTGATCTGAAACTTTGCTGCGGCTGCAGATGCTGGATGCTGATTGGCTGTGACAGTGACTCTCCTCCCCCCTTCGCTCAACCCCCTTCCCCCTGCAGCATCAGTGTCAGGAGGCGGTCTCCATGGCAACGCTCAAGGTGACACGACCTTCACAGAGATGCTCACAGACGGGAGGGGGAAGGGCCAGCAGCGTATGACAGACCACACCACACTGTCTTCATCTCATCAGAAAACATGAACGAGCCCTGAGAGTCACTATTTGACTCTTGGCTCAGTGAGCTACAAACACATGAAACTAGTGGTAGAAGCAAACTGTTGTAGCGCCAGGAACAAGAGACATAGTTTTATTAGCGACACCAGAGACCAGAGCGAGACCAGAAATACCAGAGAGATACCAGAGAGAGACCAGAGACACCATAGAACTGAGAGAGACCAGAGTCACCAGAGAGAGACTGGAGACACCAGAGATCTGAGACCAGAGACAGTTGTTTTTGCTCTTGTAAAGTTAGGCTTCTCGTATATATACAATACATACTCTGGGTCTATACTGGGTCTATAATCTGGGTCTATACTCTGGGTCTATACTGGGTCTATTCTCTCCCTCCTCGTACAGACATAGTCCACACTCTGGGCTCCCCTAAAGGTGGAGGATGTGGAGTGGTCTGTGGCTGACCTCCTGCTGGGACAGGAGCAGAGCAGTAGAGCGACACATCAATAATGAACCACTCAGACAGAGGGGAGGGTTTAGACAGGAATTGTCTTTTTGGTTTCTCTCTGGATCCTGGTATCTCTTTGGTCTCTGGTCTCTCTTTTGTCTCCGGTCTCTCTCTGCTGTCTCTCTGGTCTTTGGTCTCTCTCTGATTTCTCTCTCTCTCTCTGGTCTCTCTCTGGTCTCTCCCTGGTCTCTTTGGTCTCCTGGTCAGACATGAGGGGTTAAGCAGTGCAGTGCCTATTTAGTGCTGTGATGGGAGACGGCTGTAATACTCTTTGAGGATAGCACCTGAACACAGTAAAATCCGTGGCGTGTCGCTCTGGTCCAAGACGCCAGAGGAAGCAATGAAGTCTCAAATGAAAAGTACAAGTTTTACTACTCCATTAAAAAAAAAAAAAATCCGTCAACGAGTGAGGGAGATGGGAAGGGCTGTGATTGGTCCAGGAACAAGCAGGTGGGAGACAGTGGGGGAGACCCATATGTGTCTGTGCTCTGTGGCTTCGAGAGGAGAGCAGTCCAAAAACCATGTCTGTAAGACATAAGTCCTCATTTAAGGCCAATCCTATCTACTTCTCTGTTCTCTCTCTTGTCTCTCTCTGGTGGGTCTCTTTGGGGTCTTTCTGGTCTCACAATCTCTGATCTCTCCTCTCTGGTCACTCTTTTTGATCTTTCTCTGGACTCCCTCTGGTCTCTCTCTGGTCTCACTCTGGTCTCTCTCTGGTCTCACTCTGGTCTAGCTCTGGTCTCTCTTTCTGATCTCTCCCTTAGTCCCTCTCTCTGGTCTCTCTCTCTGGTCTCACTCTCTGGTCTCTCGCTGGTCTCTCTCTCTGGTGTCTTTCTCTGACCTTACCCTCTAGTTTCTGGTCTCTCTCTCTCTGGTGTCTCTCTCTCTGGTCTCTTTCTGGTCTCTCTCTCTCTCTCTGGTCTCTCTCGCTCTCTGGTCTCTCTCTAGGAAAACAACGGGACATTTTCTTTTCATCATTTCTATATGAAAATGCCTCTTCCCCGTAGAGTAGTATTGACTCCGCTTCTGTCCGGAACACAACAGAGAAGTAAACTCCAGTCTTAAAGATAATTTAAACGCCTCAAACATCACTAAACTATGTCTCCTCTCTGTCCCCTTTAAGTCCTGTAGAATTATATTGAAGTATGTGGTGTGTATGAACTCTGAAACTGTGTCACCGGCTTCAGGGACAGAATCGAGGACAAGAACTGGAGCAAGAACTGGGCCTCAGTCTAAAACGGTCGACAGGTCCAGAGGGATCTGAACCGCACCAGGACCAGGACTGAAGCAGGACTGAGACAGGACTCAATTAAATGACTCAAAGGGAGAACTAATGCATTCATTGTGGTCCTTAAACACAATGCTAATTATGTATATTTGTTATGTTTTAGAATCTGAAATATTGTCTCAAAGTGATTGTCTGGAGTTTGTCAGATAAAAGAGAGAGATACGTGATTTGAAAAAAAACGACCCGAGCTCCATCCCCCTTCCTTTCTGATTGGTCTACGCCTCCGTTTCCGTAACAATCAATCAACACATATAAATGTTAATCGGTGAACACATTATACATATACATTATTAATACACATGCACGGAAGTTTTCAGAATTATCTGTTAACTTTTTCATGACAAAAATAATGTTTTAATGCGGGAAAAAACGATCGCGGTTAACCCGGAAGTAGCTATTATCATTAATTTAACATTATAGGACACATCTGCAGAGGATATGATTATGGATGTAGGTTCAGTATATAAATGAGTACCTCAGCGCGGATGTTCAGAATTCTTTGTTCAGTTTTCAACTGAGCATGCGCGCAGCTGCGAGCATGAGCGCCGATGATTGACAGCCCTTGTCATCACTTGATTGGTTAACGTGGACGGCATCATGGATTCTGAGCTATAGCTAAGAGAAGGGAAGGGGGGACTTACCCGTAATAATAGAATTCATCAAATTACTTTTTTTATATCAACATTTAAGTCCAGGAGGTCAATTTAATACAATTCTTAAAATTTGTAGTTCATTTAGAGTTCCAGACCATCACTTTAAGAATGTGGGTTATGGTGGGTCTGTGCAGCCTGACCAGACCTGTGTAGTCCAGACAGAGAAGTGGGCGGGACTGCTAAAAACAATATCAATTCACTGGTCCCTCACGTTTTGTGTGTTCAACTGTGCATGCTTTTTTTACAGCATGCTTCTTATGCGTGGTGTGTTTACTCCAACAATTTAACTATACCTAGTATAACATGACATTTACCTATTTAAAGTCTCTTTGGTCTCTCTCTAGTCTCTTTCTCGTCTCTCTTTCACTGATCTCTCTCTCTAGACTCTCTCTATTGTCCCTCTTTCTAATCTCTCCTTCTGTTCTCTCTCTGGTCTCTCTAGGCTCTCTCTCTCTGATCTATCTCTAGTGTCTCCCCTGGTCTCTCTGGTCTCTCTTTAGTCTCTCTCTGGTCTCTCTTGTCTCTCTCTGGTCTCTGTCTAGTCTCTCTCTTGTCTCTCTAGTCTCTCTCTAGTCTCTCTCTAGTCTCTCTCTGGTCTCATAGTCTCTCTAGAGTCTATGGTCTCTCTCTGATATATCTCCAGTCTCTCTCCTGGTCTCTCTGGATTTTGTCCTGGTCTCTCTCTGGTCTCTCTGGTCCCTCTCTCTTATCTCTCCCTCTGTTCTCAGTGGTCTCTCTCCAATCGCTCTTTGTGAGTTCAGGTGGTTAGAAAGTTTGTGTGAGGGGTTTTTCAGCCTTAAAACATGCAGCTGCTACTTCCAGGATTTAATTTATTGTGGGTTATTTTTATGAGGATGTGCAGACACAATGTAGACAAATCATACTATTTATAGCCGTGCTGGAGAAAGGGAAGTTAATTTTCTTCTTCCAAAGGGGGACCTGGCAGAACATCCAATCAGAGACCCCTCCACCGTCCCTGTCCACGCCCACTTTGTACTGGGGGGAAGTGGGTGTGTCCTCATCAGAACATCTCCAAATCTGTTTTTTACTGAGATCTTCTTTATACAGAAGGGTCAGAGATATGGCTTAGGGTAAGTGCAATAAAACACTGCGCTTTGGGCAAGTGCTACTTTAGATTTTCTGAAGTGCAAGATTGCGGGGTGCTCTGTTTTGACGTCCTGTTACTAATTGTTTTCTATGGTCCTTGAGGTCTCTGATGGTGCTCTTACCTGTTTCTATTTTTGGTCTGTTTAATGTTTAATGTTTATTTTCTACTGTGGTGTTTGCAAATGTATGTGGTGTAAAGCATGTGAACCTATGTCCCAAGACAATTTTTCCCTATGGGAGACAATCATTCAATTCAATTCAATTCAATGTATTCTTGTACAGCCCTATATCACAGCAGTAGTCATTTCACAGGTCAACACAGATCAGCAAATCAACAGTTAAGAGAAACATAAAGAACACATATGAATTGGTCCATAGGGAGAGACCAATGTCCATGAATGTTGATAAATGTCCTCACATGTTGTAGAATGTTAAAGTGTCCTGGATCATCACCACAGTCCTTCTTGTTAGACACAAAAAGTCCAACAGACCCTCCTGTATCGGCAAGGAAAAACTCTAAAACTCAATGGGAGAGAAGTGAGAAACCTCAGAGGTCCACATAGAGAGAGGGATCTGCTCCACACGGACGGACCTGCTATAGATTCAGGACCTAAGCTACAGTACGAGGACCGAGGCTACGCAGCAGTGGGCGAGACTGCTAAAAACAACATCATATCAACAACAAAGGAGTATCTTATCTTATGTCTGTGCTAGAAGTGTCTGATATTAGTGTGGATGGATCTAAAAACATCTCCAGGTCTGTGACTAATGTTGGAATATGGAGAAAAGAAAGAAAATGTCCTTTCTGTGTTTGTGTGAGGCTGTTTTAAAGCCGATGACAAAGAGGTTTTCTGAGCACAAGCGGCAAGAGAGTCACAGGCAAATCTGTGTCACTGCTACACACACACAGACACAAACACACACACACACACACATAAACACACACAGACACAAACACACGCACACACACACACACATATGCGCAGACACAGACACTCAGACACACACACACACACACACACAGATGAGACCCTGCTCTCAGGCCTCAGATGTGATGTGACTTCATAAAATTGCAGTGATGGAACTGGACCTTTTTGAACTTGATGATTAAATGATTAACATGATTACTATTCCCAGCAGTCACAGACCTGAAGATGTGTTCATCTATTCATCCATGCTGATATCAGAGACTTCTGGCATAAACATGTGGCGCCGCCCCTTCTGTCTAAACGCAGCGTCTCAGTCCCCTAACAGTATACACTCAGGAGTTTTCTGCCTTTCAAACAAAAAGTAGAGAGACCAGAAAGAGCTAGCAGAATGAGACAATAGAAAGACCAGAGAGAGACAGATTTTTTCACATTCTATCTTCAACTTCTAAATACTTATACTTATACCACAGTATGTTTAATGTTTATCCATATATTTTCCTTTCATCTATCTATTTCTCATTCTAGAACACAAAATGCCACTTCCCGTCTGTTGTCTGCGTGTTTTAAATGTTTGCATCGTGAGATATGGGCGGGGATAGGTGATAGGTGAAACGGACATTTCCCGCTGGACTCAGCTGGTTTCACGAGTGCGTTGGATCGGCTCACAGTTTCATGAATATGCAGCTTTATTGTAACATTATGCAAAACGTGATGACTAATATGCAAATGAGAGTACAGTGCTTTTCAGAGCCACAATCTGGATCATTGGACGCTATTATTGTAAGAAATATACAAGAGGAAACAGGGACCACTCCAGGGAGAGACCAGAGAGAGAGGCCAGAGAGATAGAGAGAGACCAGAGAGATAGAGAGAGACCAGAGAGATAGACCAGAGAGAGACCATAGAGAGACCATAGAGAGACCAGAGAGAGAGACCAGAGAGATAGACCAGAGAGAGACCATAGAGAGAGACCAGAGAGATAGACCAGAGATAGACCAGAGAGAGACCATAGAGAGAGACCAGAGAGATAGACCAGAGATAGACCAGAGATAGACCAGAGATAGACCAGAGAGAGACCATAGAGAGAGACCAGAGAGATAGACCAGTGCGGCACGGTGGCTGAGTGGATAGCACTCTCGCCTCTCAGCAAGAAGGTCCTGGGTTCGAATCCTGGTCGGACCAGGGCCTTTCTGAGTGGAGTTTGCATGTTCGCCCTGTGTCTGCGTAGGTTTCCTCTGGATACTCCGGTTTCCCCTACCACTAAAAATATGTCCAATAGTTCTAGCATGCGCCTCCTGGACTGGCGACCCCGCTCCCATCTCTGTGTGGAGTGAGAGACAAATGCCCAAAATTAACAATTGTAAACCGCTTTGAGACTCAGATCTGCAGTGAAAAGGCGGTATATAAATAAAGATTACTTACTATTACTTACCAGAGAGAGACCAGAGAGATACTGTAGACCAGAGAGAGACCAGAGAGATACTGTAGACCAGAGATAGACCAGAGACCAGAAAGAGAAACCAGAGAGAGGCCAGAGACCAGAGAGTGACCAGGAAATGACCAGAGAGAGACTAGAGAGAGAGATTAGCAATAGACCAGAGGGGAGAGCAGAGTGGAGGTCGTGGTCTGTTAAAAGGATATTAAGTTATTGATTTAAAAGTCAAAGCTTTGCACCAAACACATCAATACTTAAAGTCGAACACATGGAGCTGGTCTCGCAAAGAACGATTCTCTGTGATTCACCAGGTTTAGTCTGCAACATTAGTGCTTCTACTCCAGGGTTATGTTTGCACCAGAGTTTATTAGTCTGATAGTTTGCAACATAACTCACAAACCTACTGTATGGGTGGATTAAAGAGGAAAGCTGGGAACAGGATGGGAACAAACTAATACATTATGGAGATCCAAATCTTGGTCTGGATCCAGTGGCCTCTTGGTGTAGGTCTGAACTCTACGGGTACTTTTTTTAAAGATTCAAATACTGATGTTTCAGGATGTAGAAAGATCTTTTTGTGATGGAGTTAAATGAAACACACGGACACTCTCTCTCACCCAGTATACATCAAAATAGGTTTAGACTGTATTTCTTTCTTCTTTTTAATGTACTGTGATTATTTTGTTAAGCACTTGTCAGTCGCCTTGTTTGTGAACTGTGCTATACAAATAAACGTTCCCTACTGCATAACTATAACAGTTTTTCTTTCATTCGTCTTCTAGGACTCGTCTTCCCTGGCTCCGAACGTCCTTCCACCCTGAGGTAAGAGGAGTTTCAGTTTTGAGGACACTTAGAACACGCACTAACCTGATTCCGGAAGAGGCCAGATGAACCAGAAAGAGACCAGAGAGAGACCAATGAGAGACCAGAGAGAGAGACCAGAGAGAGACCAGAGAGGGGTCAGAGAGAGAGACCAGTGAGAGACCAGAGAGAAACCAGAGAGAGACCAAAGAGAGAGACCCCTGTAATAGAACAGAGAGAGATCAGAGAGAGAGAGACCAGAGAGATACCAGAGAGATACTAGAGAGATACCAGAGAGATACTAGAGAGAGACCAGAGAGAGACCAAAGAGATAGAAGAAATAGAAATGTGTTGCACAAAAGATTCAGAGTTGCTCCCAAACTGGCCAGACTGTGGTCTCAGTCTACATGTGGATGTATTGAACAGAGTGGGCTTTAACTGTAACATTGGTGCAGGTGTTTGTGAGAACACTCAGAACACTCAATGACCTGGTTCTGGATCTGAAAGTGGCCTCGGGAGCTGCGGAGGCACATGGCCCACTTCAGCCCCTCGTACTTGGCCCAACCTGTCACTCCACTCTCTGGTCGCGTTAGTCTCTGCTTGGCCTGGTTTCAACAACAGTAAAAGGAGCATTTAGAAAGTCAAGCTGGGATTTTCTGGGTCCCTCGCAATACAATAATACTACAATTCTCTATGTATCACTCATGAAGCCCATTTTCCACCAGCACTATTCTACTCTACTCTACTCAGCTCTACTTGGCTCTTGTCTGATTGGGACCCTTTCCACCGGCCAGAGAGAGACTTGAGAGAGAGAAAGACTAGAGAGAGAGACTAGAGAGAGAGAGACCATAGAGGGACTAGAGAGAGAGAGACCAGAAAAATCATAGCAAGAGAGAGAGACCAGAGAGACTAGAGAGTGGGAGAAAGACCGGACAAAGAGACCAAAGAGAAACCAGAAAGAGACCAAAGAGAAACCAGAAAGAGACCAAAGCTATTGTTTAACCAGTACCAGGTCCTTCTTAGCCGTGGTTCTATATAGGCTGATATAGGCTGATCTGTTCTAAGTAGAGTAGAGTAGAGTACAGAGGAGTAGAGTAGTGCTGGTGGAAACAGGATTTAAATTCTCAATGAAATTCAATTAAATACAATGAATTGAATTGAAATCTCGTATGTGGTTAGTTTTTAAAACTTTTTCCTAACAAAATGAGTTCTGTTGTATTTAGAAAGAGAAGAAAATGTGAAATACAATAAATATGTGGTTGTTTTAAAGAGAGAATAAACTTTAAAATTAGGTATAACCATCACCTGTATTTAGATTTACGATGCAAACCCCCGAGCTTAATGAAGCCCAAAAGGGAAGTGCTCTGGCTCCTATTGACTCGCATGTAAAAGTAAACTCCTCCAGCTCAGTAATCCTTTGTGTCATACTCACCATTTTGGGTTTAAATAATCCGTGGTTTAAGACGCTCTATGATCCAATCCCACAGTATGTGACCGTTCCAGAACACATTCTTTTCCCGCGCGAGTGCTCCTTCCACAAACAGATCGATGTCTGAGTGCTGGTGCCGTCGAAGCCCCGCCGTGCAGCATACAAAAACTCTGATCACATCCAACCGGCACCAAGACGCAGCCCTAAAGGTCGCCCGCATTCTGCCTGCTTTTCATTAGAATACTCTTCTAAATGGACTTACGTCATTCTGTATCTGTATTCAAAGTTCATTGCTCTGAGGATCCCCGTTCATTAATCTCAATTCCTGACACGCACATGAGTCAGCAGTGTCACTCAGGCATTTTGGCACAAATGTAAACAGATCTGGACTGAGGCTGTCGATCCTGGGCTGTTCGGTGATCAGGTCCCAACCAACATCAGAACAAGGACTAAGACTCAGCCCAAGACCAGACCCAAGACCAGACCAAAGACCAGACTCTAACCAAACCCAAGACCAGACCAAAGAGCGGACATGGAAAAAAATCAGGCCCAAAACCTGACTCAGACCAAAATCAGATCTAAAACCATGAACTTTGTTACAATTTTTGTTTCATGTGGATTTTAGTAAGACCAGAAGCAGACTTTTGACACTTTTGACACAATAGTAACCAGGAAAGGTGTTTCTGGTGCGCTCCACCACTATTAATAAAAACCACAATCAATTTAAATGTATCAATTTAAAAAAGGATATTATCAATTTATAATTTCAGTCTTGTCCCCTGTCCCCTGTATTTAGACATGTATCAAATCAGCAGCTTTGAACATACCAGTAGAGTATGGTATGGTACTTATCAGTAGAGTGTGATGCCCCTCCACTGCCACCAGGGGGTGTGGTTTACTGACCTTATGAACCCACATGGTCCTGCTTTAATATCACTTTGTTCAGTGAGGCAGCGGTTTGTCCTTTCAGTCAAACACATGTAGGCAGCTAGCCCCTGCGCTGTTAGCGTAGCTGCTAATCCCGACCGGAGCTTAAATATCAAATAAATCCCCAAAGCCCTTTAAAGCTGCACATGCGGGAGGGCATCCGGGTGAAAGCAGAGTTCAGAAACAAAACTCGTCGCTTTGAAGCCGGTGTAGCACTCTAAGCCTGGTCCTAGTATCTTCATAGACAGTACTATTCTATTCTACTCTACCTTACCCTGGACTACCCTGCCCTACCCTACCCTACCCTGCCCTTCCCTGCCCTACCCAACCCTACCATACCCTGCCCTACCCTGCTGTACTCTACCCTACACTACACTACCTGACTCTACTCCACTCTACTCAGCTCTGGTCTGCTCTGCTCTACACTACCATACTCTTCTCTACTCTACTATTTTATCCCCTGATTGGTTAGTGTTTCCACATGCCCTGTTTAACCAGTACCAGGTCCTTCTTTAGTCCCTCTTGACCCTGGTTCTATCCAGGCCGAGCTGGTTCTAACTAGGGCTGTCAAAATTATCGCGTTAACGCACATTAATTAATTGTTGTCATTAATCGCGTTTTAAAAATTAATGCATTTGACGAATGACCCGCCCATGCATCCCATAATAACACTCTGAATGCCACGAACACAAATGCACTTGCTGTTGTTTGCTATGAACTGAAAGGGAGTCTGTATCCTCCATGGCCGCAGCGTTGTAACCCGGGGCAGCTGCGGCCGCTCTGGACAGAGGTTCCCACCTCCAGCGGCTGTGAGCTGGTCATATCCATGATCAAACACGCCACAGAACAATTCTCTGCTTGTTGTGTGCGTGTCCCAATCCAGATGGTTTTGAGGTGAGCTGGACCACAGAGTGAAGGCGAAAGGGACAGCAAGTGCTAAGCATCTGTGGGAATTTCTTTAAGACTGTTGGAAGACCATTTCAGGTCACTAACTCTTGAAGCTCATCAAGAGAATGCCAAGAGTGTTCGAAGCAGGAATGGGAACAAAAGGTGCTACTTTGAGGAACCTACAATGTAAGACATATTTTCAGTTTTTTCATACTTTTTTTAAAGTACGTACATAATTCCACATGATGCCTTCAGTGTGAATCTACAATTTTCATAATGATGAAAATAAAGAAAACTCTGAATGAGAGGCTGTGTCCAAACTTTTGGTCTGTACTGTACACTATGTTGTCATTTATCTTTCCATTCAAACAACCATTTACAGAAAAATATGGCATTGTTTTGCCGATAGTTCGAAATGCGATTAATTACGATTAATTATTTTTAAAGCTGTAATTAACTCGATTAAAATTGACAGCCCTTGTTCTAACTAACAGTGATTGGCCAGAGTACTGCTCTAACTTCAATCTTACTTCAGATATCAAAGTTATTTTAAATAGATTTTTCCCAGTAAGTAAATATTACTCATTTAATGTTAGTTTATTTAAAGCTTGGCTGTATCACCCTCGGTGTTCATGACAGAGCGGCACGGTGGCTGAGTGGGTAGCACTTTTAATTCAACTAAGTTGAATAAGTAATTCAACTTAGTTGAATTATTACTTACTTAATACTTGGTAATATCAAGTAAAGGATGTACTCGAGGAATTCAAGTGAAATTAATGTGCAATTTATTTCCGAGGTTTTTTCAAGTAGACTTTACTTGTCAGGGTTTACAGTGTGGAAGACATGGTTACCATGGAATTTGGTATCTTGTTTGTTAAGTGTAGGCTGCTGGGATACAGTACCATATACCAAACACAACCAGGTGGGGTAGAGTTGAGTAGAGCTGGTGAAAACATGGCTTAGGCCTGGTCCCAGTATTCCCCACCTGCAGGTGAAAGCCGGATCCCGTCAGACCTCTGAAGCTAAGTAAGATAGGCCCCGGTAAGTAATGGGGTGGGAACACCAGGTGCCACAGTGGGGCAGCTGTGGCTGTGAAGTGCCAAACTGTTGTGTCTGTGAATGGTTGGTGGTGGGGCCGATGGCACATACTGGTTGCCTCGCTTTTGTCACTGTGCCCCAGGGCAGCTGTGGCTACAGTAGTGGTTTATCACTACTCAGACCACGATTCCTCTCCGCTCCAGTCTGGACCAGTGCAAAACCATGAACACTGTACTGCAGCAACATCTCAGGAAGAAAACTAACAATTGTAAAACAACACCTGTTTCAGAGCTACTTAGGACTTGCTGCTGTTTCCAGCGCTTTCAAAAGTAAACTTTTTAGCACATTAGTAAGTAAGTAATCTTTATTTATATACCGCCTTTCACAGACCAGAGTCACAAAGCGGCTTACATTGGTCTGGTCCCAATATTAGCACGGTGGTCTGGTCCCAGTATTAGCACAGTGGTCTGGTCCCAGTATTAGCGTAGTAGCAGTTTTCAGAGAACAGTTGGTGATATTCTTGCCTGAGCTTTCACGTCCGGTCTGCAAACGATCTGAGCTGTGAAAACATGAGTCAGTGCAGTGTCCCCCTCACATGCTTCAACTCATGGATGTATGATATTATGTGGAAGGTGTTGCTGCTTAAATCCGTCTTGACACTGACACGTGGCCACCCACTGCAGCCTAAATCTACATGGGCTGTAAAGAGCTTTCCCCATAGACCTCAGTGTTCACTAAAACTGCTCGTCCTCGGCTGACAGGGAACCTACAGCTTTCACAAAGAGGGTTTTTAGGGGGATTTTATTTGCCTTTGCCATCATAACTTTTTTTTTTTTTTACCTTGGGTTTTCCATAAATTCACACTTTTGTGACGACATGAGCAAGCGCAGCTGTCTCTCTTTCTGGTCTCTCTTCCTCTAATGTATACAGATGAACAATGCAAACCCAGCTCAATGGAGTCCCATGATGAAGTTTTGCTCCAACTTGCTCTGGCTCTAAAAGCAGATTTTTGGGATTAATAATCTGGTGTTTAGCGCTCTCTGTGATCCTGGTATTCTGATATTGTCTTTATACATTCAGATATGTGCTATTTAATGATTGACCAATCAAATACGTTCATTTGCGAGGGAAACTCTGGTCCCATCTGCCCACGATCTGATGATGTCACTACATCTGGACTCAGGCTCTGGTCCCATCTGCTGCTGACGTCACAGAGAAAGGCCCTGGCTCTATATAAAACATAATTCTCCTCAGTCCGATGTCTCTGCTCATATTGTGACGTCAAACTTTTCCTAGCTCGTGGTCTTGGTTCTGGTTCTATCATTGTGTGCTGTGTGGTGATAGTGACGAGAAAAAGGCTGTTACGGGACACTGAGTAATGGCCTTTTGGGATATGTTAAACTAGGAAGAGACCAGAGAGAGACCAAAGAGGACTCCCTTGAAAAAGAGGTTCTTAATCACAATGGGACTTTCCTGGTTAGATATAGATTAAATAAAATAAATAGAGACAGAGAGAGAGGAATCTGAAAGAGAAAACAAAGAGACCAGACAGAGAATTTTGATTGGTCCATTGTTAGTGCTAATAACTGGGTTCACAAAGACATCATCAAAATAAAAAATCCAGTGTCATAGAGAGCCCTAAACCATTAATTGAATTTAGGGTTCTTTCAATTAGTGAGGAGCTTAAATGCGAGTTGGATAAAACATTCTCTATGAGCAGTTCCCTATAGCAGTTCCTTCATAGAGCTAACCGGTTAGCACAGTCCATCCATATACAGTCTATGGGTAGAGTATGTGACATCACCTGTGTGTCTGCAGCTGTGCGTGGCGGTTCCTTGCCTACCCGTATAATCCGTTGTGTGATTGGCTTTGGACCCCGCCCTGTGTTCCATCACATCTCTAAATGAGCAGCTTACATCTGTCTGCGTAATCTGCTCTCAGAGACGACACAAGAGCAGCGTGCAGTGACAGATGGGGCGACAGCTGAGAGAGAGGGGGCTCCGTCTGTCACTGCAGGACGTACACAAGCCCACCTCCTCCTCCTCTGCTTTAAACACGTCACCTCCTCCTCACCTCACCTCATATAAGTTTGGCTCCAACTCAATCTGGCTCCTATTCACTTGCATGTAAAGGTAAACTTCTCTATCTCAGTAACCGTTTGTGTCACACTCACCATTTTGGGTTTAAATAATCTGTGCTTTAGTGCTCTCTGTGATCCTGGTGTTTATATTGTGATATTGTCTTTGTAGATCCAGATAAATAAATAAATGCCTATATAAGGAAATTGGCTCCAGCTGTGTATCTGCTCACAGAGCTGCACCAAGTATTCATTATATTATTAACCGGTAGTTCAGTATCGGCGAACATGTTGGCAGCATAGACGTGTGTACACGTGTTCACAAGCACTGTGTCCCCAATTGATTCAGATTCATTTTATTTGCCATGTGCAGTATAAAAACCACATTGGAATACATTTGCAAAAAAAGGTACTCTGTGCACCAACAGAATAATTGTCAGCCCTGGTTTAACCCTTGTTTCGTCCTTGTTTATTTATTTAGCTCATGTTTTGGCTGTTTTTGAGTGTCTTCACCTTCCTGTCCCCTTGACCACTTTGCGACTCTCTGCAGTGCACATGAATATTTGCACGTGCGTGTGTCAGATTTCTCTTTCCATTGAAACTCGACACAAAGTATGGTCCGGTGTGAACGCCCTTTTAGACTATGGTGACGTCACACCACTCGGTCAGCCTTATGGGGTAGTGGATGGTCAGAGCGATGGTCCATGCCTGATGTTGGTGTGTGAATGTCAGCTGCTCTCTGGAGAGCGTATGGAGCGTATATGAGACTGTGAGGCAGGATTGTAACCTTTGGAGCTCATGAATATTCTCAGAGCAGAGCCTCCAGCCACATCTGATCTTTGTCATGCACCATGGCCCGAGGTCACGATGTAAAGACTTGTGTACACTGGGGAGAGGACAGAGGAGAGACCAGAGAAAGACCAGAGAGAGAGACCAGAGAGAGAGACCATGGAGAAAGACCAGAGAGAGAGACCATGGAGAATGACTAGAGAGAGAGACCAGAGAAAGCCAAGAGACCAATGAGAAAGACCAGAGAGACTCTGGTCTCTCTCTCTCTGGTCTCTCTCTCTGGTCTCTCTCTCTGGTCTCTCTCTTGTCTAAGATCAGTTCCTGGGCTCTCTTTCTTCTCTAAGGAAACATAAATGGTTCTTTTTATATTCTGCTTTTCTGTTTGTCGTCTGATCCACTTTTGGTCTTCAGCTGCAACTCACACTCCAGACTTTGAACTGAAACGTTTGTGATTTTTGTCGCTGAAACAATGAGCTGTGGAAATAAAAGTCACAGGATGAATTTAACCACTCTGTCGTGTCACAGGAACAAACACAATATCAAAGCAAACTCACAAACAAGTCCCTAAAGTAGACTGATAGTTCTATCTTTAGACAGAGATTGGAACATTGCAAATGTGCTATTGAAATACATGTCCTTACATAAAAAAATAACTGTTGTTGTGCCCTCTGGCAACACACATTACGTTGCATGAAGCATAAGCACTGTCTGGAGTGTTGTCCTTTCGCTGATCTCTCTCTGGTCTCTCTCTCTCTCTGTCTGGTCTCTCTTTCTTTTCTCTCTCCCTGCTCTCTCTCTGATCTCCCCCTGCCTCTGCTCTCTCTCTGGTCTCTCTCTGGTCCCTCTTTCTCTCTGGTCTCTTTCTGGTCTCTCTCTGGTCCCTTGCTCTCTTTGGTCTTTCTCTGGTCTTCTCAGAGCTGTAATGTTTTCTCTCTCTTTTAGGATCTTCCATCTGCTGTGAACGATGAGAAATGAGCCTCAAATGTGAGTCCAGAGTTGGGTTTTTATGAACGTACATTATGTGTGTACCCTGCTGATTGGGTTGTGCGGTATTGAGCAAAAATGTTTATCTCGATATACTTATATAAACAACTCTCCAAAAACTCTCCAAAAAGTACTGCAAAAATAAATACGCCAAATTCCAACACCTTTTTTACTGAACCTCAAAGATGTAGTCAGTTCAAGTAGGAACAAAGTTTTTCCCTCATTTTCCCCCCCCCTGTAGACAAAATTATAATTTAACTGTACAATAAATGAAGAAATTCTACATATTGCCTTCTTTTCATTCAATGATAAAACAAGTGAACTCAAGGTAGGCAGTGCAAAAAGGGAACAAAGTGGTTCTGCAACATTTATGAAAAAAAAAAAACCCTGATTACATATAAATTAAGTAACGTTTGCCATTTCAGCTCTGTGGTGTACAGTCGCGAGAGTTCTTGTATCGCAAAGTTATGCCGACTCGTAATTTGCATCTTGGTATTGTTTTTAGCTGCATATATAGCCATATTGTTCAAAGACGTAGTAGGTGCCACGTCCAACGCTTTTTTCATATTCTACACTCTGCATTTTGTTTTGTCGCCCCCAAGCATAATATGTTATAATCAATCCATGCCTAAGCGGGCGCCACCATGTCGAATGAGACGACACGTTGAATGAGGTGGGAGTGGGCACAGCACAGAGAAGGCAAACAAACAGATCGGCCGAAGAGAAATATAAACATTATATTGATAAATACAATATGTCAAAATTCATATCCAGTTTAGAAATATCTTGATATAGTGTAAATATTGAGATATCTCCCACCCCTTCTTGCTGATGTTACATTGAGAGATTTGTACACAAGCAGAGCTGTTTTAAAGTCTATTCTTTGAGCCACAGGAAACCAGGCCTGAGAACAGGACCAATGTGATCCTACTTCCTGTTTCCAGTCAGGACTCAAGCTGCAGCATTTTGAAAATACTGCAGCTGTTTTACTGTGAACAAGCCATTACAGTATTCTAAGCCACTGGAGACAAATGCATGGAAGAATCTCCTAGTCAGATTCAGATTCATTTATTTGCCATTTGCAGTAAAACCACATTGGAATACATTTGTAACAGTCCCCAGTGTGCACAAGAGAAGTACATAAAACAGCATTAAAAGTACAGAAATAAAACAAATTAAAGCCGCAAGCGGCGTCAAACGGCCCTCGCCGCACCGCGCAAAGGAGGTGGCGCTGACGCGCCATTTTCCTAAAGCCCTGACGAGAGTGACACTGTGCATTTTGAATTCCTATGATCAGTGATTGTGTATCTCTATTGAAAAGGTAAAGCTCATTCTCCCCATGTAACACTTGAATCAGTCTGTAGGGGGCGCTATTGCTGCAATTTCATGATTCACACTTTCAGTTCACTCAAACCCAAGAGTTGAACAATCAATTCAAATGTTGTGCCAATCGGACTTTGTATGTGCAAATGGTGGCATTTAATGTTGTAAAATAGCGCCCCCTACAATTTAAATTTTTGAGTCTTATACCAAAGAATACTAAAATAATACACTTCATGACTGAAAAAAACTTGTGGCAAAGTTTGGTGAGTTTTTGTGTTTGTTAAGTGGGTCAAATATGAGATCAAACTACAGAAATATTATTATGGCTCCACATCATCTCAACACATGTACCTTGAAAATGACTTCGGCGATTTTTCATCAGTGAAACGTTGTTCGAACAGGGGAGCTGCAAAATGTAACATTTTTTGGCCGTTTCGGACAATATTAAGGGTGTATTCAGACCTGAAAAGTCCTTTGCTCCGCTTGCTTGATCCGAATCAAAAGCGGACCAAACTTTTTTCTTTTGCTCCGGTTCGTATTCAGACTGTCCTTTTTGCAATCGAACTTTTTTATATAAACATATTGACACGTGTGACGATCGGCGCTCCTATTGGACAGCGAGAGCTCACGGAGGATAGACGCGGAACCGGCAGAAAACATTGAGGGCTCGTATGTGCAGCATGTCTGCTCTGCCTATGTTTGCTCTTTTTAGAGCAAAACCACCTTCAACAGCAGCTCATATGACACAGGCCAAACACGTTGTTTTAAATATTGGAACAGCATCGGAGAATGCGTGAGGAGAAAGCCGAAGGAGACTGTCTGTGCGCTCCGTGTCCTGTCCCACACATGGATCTATGATAATAACGGCCCTGTTCAGCATTGTGGATAAACCATGGATCTATAATAACCACGGGACAAACAGACGCTGAGGATCAGGTAGGAACCAAAGAACACAATTCACTACATGATGCGGGATATTGCTCTTTGAGACGTGAGTCAAACAGTGTCAGGCTTTTAATAATGCAAATGGTTTGAAGATGCTGCCATTAACATCAATGTATACTGTGAACAGTTGTAACTCCATAAGTCTGTTGCACAGCGTCTCCTCACTGCTCCAGGTCTGCCCACGGCTCATTGTTGTTGTGTAGCGTTAGCATCATAGTTAGCATCATAGTTAGCAGCATAGTTAGCCGCTGCATGGCTAATTCCTCAGTTTCTGTCTGCGGCTTGTTAAGCCCAAAAAATGCGCACGTATCTTGGAGTTGTGTTGGATCGACACCGGATGTATTCAGACCTGATTCGACTTGGACCAGAATTTGTTTGGAAGCGGACCGAGACCACCTCAAAAAGTGGGTCTCGGTTCGGTTCTTTGGTCCGGACCAGGATTCGTGTGTGTGTATTCAGACCTGCATAAAAGCTTCGGATCAGAGTTCCAAACGAATCCTGGTCCGTTTAAAGTGGAGCAAATGTGCAGGTCTGAATACACCCTAAATTTGCTCCCGTTTGCACATACAAAGTCTGATTTGCACAAAACTTTAATACATTGTTTAACTCTAGGGTCTAGGTCATTTGAAAGTGAAATAAAAAAACTTGGCTCATTAGTGCCCCTGCAGATGGAGTCAAAGTTTTCAGAGTTTTTCATACTAAAAACTCTGAAATAGTCTGTAGGGGGCGTTAATGAGCCAAGTTAAATTATTTCACTTTCAAATGACCTAGACCCTAGAGTTGAACCATGGATTCAAGTTTTGTGCAAATCGTAATTTGTTTGTGCAAACGGGAGCAAATAGAATGTTGTGAAAAACGGCCAATAAACACTCACATTTTACCGCTCCGCTGCTCAAACGACGTTTCACTGATCAAAAATCCCTTTGGTCATTTTGAAGGTACATGTGTTGAGATGATGTGGAGCGATTTTGAAGCAAATCGGTGAAACGGCCGAGGAGGAAAAGATTTCCAACCGACATGTATGAAAATTCCATCCATCCATCCATCTATCCATTTTCTACCCTTTAATCCATTTCTGGGTCAGGGGGGTGACAATCAGAGATACCACCCAAGTCTCATAGCACCAGCCCCTCACTGACCCTCTGCAGGTGGTGAGTCCACAGGAGGACGGCTGCTCTCTGAGTGTGAGCATAGCCTTGATCTTTCAGTGGGGGCTTTGGGCAAAGTGGGGTTAAGTGTCTTGCCCAAGGACACAACGACAGCAGCCATCAGTGGGAATCGGTTGAGAAGGTGTAGAGGTGGGAATTGAACCCACAACCTTCTGGCCTTACGGCCAATGCTCTACCAACCAATGTATGAAAATTATTGCGGATCATTTTTCCATTTTGCAGTGAAATTTATGGGCCTCCTGTTTGTCAGAGGGCGGAGCCATGATAACATTTTGGTTGAATCTTGACTAGAGGAACATGTGTACCGCATTTCATGGCTCTACGACAATCTTGACCTCTGAAACTCCCATTGGCTGTTGTAGGTGGCGCTGTTCTGGCATTTTTTGAGTCCCATAAAAATAAACACCAAAATATAGAATTTTTCACCAGGTGTGATGTTTGGGCAAAATTTTACAACTTTTCATGCATGTTCAGCGGGTGAAATTAAGGCTCAAAGTGCAGAATTTGACATCTCTCGAGCAAAAACAATAGGCCCTTTCCCCGTTCGGGGCTCGGGCCTAATAAAACAGTAAACAATTGTCGCTGTGAAACTGATTGACTAAAACAGTTTCAGTTCAAGTGCAAGATCATGAAAGTGCTCTGTTCAAACTGATAACAGCTTGTGGAAAGAAGCTGTTATCGTATCGAGATGTTCTGCATCTCAGCGAATGATGTCTTCTGCCAGAAGGAAGAAGCTGGAACATGACTTTTCCAGGGTGGCCAGAAGAGTCATTGATTATTCTAAGGCCCCGTCCACACGTAGCTGGGTATCTGCTAAACCACCTGCCATCCACGTGACAACGCATCATAAACAAATATATAAAAAACCTCCGGGCAAAGTGGAGATTTTTGAAAACTCCGTTTGTGCATTAGCGTGTAGACAGAGATAACCGGAGTTTTGAGTTTTCGCACGTCACAGTATGCCCCCAAAACAACTACAAACAACTGTTTGCGACCTCTGATCACTGAGGAAGCATGGCTCTTACTGCCTTAAAAACGGTTCACTGATGCGAGCGGTTCACAGTAGCGATCCTCACTCCACATCATAGAGCAGCAAAGTGATCACTGGGACTCACGCTGGAAAACAACCAAAACAGGAGCTAAACCAGGATTAAACCAGGGCTGAGGACTGGGGTCAGTGCTCGTAAACATATGTCTTCACCCTGACTTTCTTCTGTGACTGTAAAAGTGCCGCTACAGGATTACCGGCTTCAGTATCAAAGCTCCGCCCACTTCTGTGTTTTTCCCCCAACGCAGGACGTCAGAGGACTGAAAACGCAGATGTTCGGTTATGTGTGGATGCAAATTGTTTTCTAAAAGGAAGGGGGGAAATATTCGGTTTTAAAAATACCCGGCTACGTGTGGACATGGCCTAAGTACTCAGTTTAAAAGTCTGGATTTATAAAGAACCTCCAGAACAGGCAGCTCACACAGTCCTCTTTGCAGAGCGGAGCACCTTGTTTAGAGCTCTCCTGTCTTAGAGTTAGTGGTAAATTCTCTACGTTTTTGCAGAAAGTAGAGACTCTGACGAGCTTTCTTAACAACGTGTTTTTGTCCCATTTCAGTTAAAAGACAAGTATCCTTATTAAAAACATTATATATATGTTTGTAATGTGGTTTATATATATATATAAACCACATTATAAACATGCGTTTCCCACCACAGCAATGTGTTTTTGTGCTATAGATAATTAATAAATCAGTAAAATAAGTTTTCAATATGAACGCCTCTGTCAACTAGAAAATTGATGACGTAGTTGCAGGGGTCGAAGCTCTCACTTTAATGTTTACAACTGTGCTTCTGCTGCGACACAAATAATGGTGCTTTCAGACCGCCAACGCTGAAACGCTGAAGCCCCGCTCACAAGACGCGCATTCTCTAGTTTTCAGACGCAGGGGTCTTTACACCGAGATGACGCGCACCGGAAGTAGCTGGCTTCTTGTGTACAGATCTTCTCCAATATGCAGCTTTGCAGCGTGTCTTTGCTCAGAAACCTTCCACGGGCTTGATACAACAGTAGTTTGTGTTCACGGAGGTGCGCCATACGTTTATCCATATTATTAAACGGAATTTCCACATCGGCGAACACACTTAAAGCAGTTGCATAAGGTCACGGGAGCATGACAACGCATATGTTCGCAAGCACCACCCTGTGACCACTTTGCTGCTTTCTGATTGGTTGCTGCACGAACGTCCCAAGGAAAGGATGAGCAGAATCCATCTCCTGTGGGCGTCGATTTTTCGCTCCTGCTCCTCCCCTTTGACTTTCCCACCAAGTCCGTGCGTCTCTACTGAACAGTCCGTCCGTGCGTGCCGAGAGTGCCGTGCGTTGTGACGTTCGAACGCTTGTCACCATAGACTTTGCATTGAAAGCCGACGCAACGCATGATTCGGTCTGAAAGCACCATTAGACTGTAGAGAAAAAAGAACAATAATTTTCTTAAAATGGGTGTATTTTGCATGGCCCCGGGATGCAGCATGAAAGTTACAGAAAGAAGAGTGTAAACAGCAGTCCCTACGATCTTTGACTTATTCAGAGAAGGCAACGGTCCAAACAAATTGAGAGAAGACACCAGCGTGAGCTCCATGATGCACCTGAAATTAGTTCTATCAAGCTCCAACTAAAACCAGTTTTACGAGTTTCCATAGACTGTAATTATTAACGGACAGAGAAAATTGTGAAAAAACGCATCTGCGCATGCAGAACGAGATACTTCAAACATTCACAGCAAGTAAACTAGAGTGGACCAAAAAAAATCACCCCCCTCAGCATTGACACACATGTGAAACGGAGCTTTGGGCCAAGGTCTATCCTGTAAAGACGTTTTCGAGAGGTCTGCCAATGCTATATGTTAGCATTGGCTAATTCTTCTTCTGGGTCCACCCCCATCGGCCCGGGGGGGTATTGCAAGCATGCCTTCTCTTCCTGCTCTCCTCGAGGTCAGACGTGTCTCTCCTGCTCTGCTTGCCCTGACTGTCTTTTTTCCTAGACTTCTGCCTGTATACAACTTGAAAAAATGATGGAATTAATGAACTGGTCCCTCAACGCAATTGATACTATTTTTTTCATCACGTAAAGGCGGTTCTGGAGATGCCGTTTGCCCGGATGGTACGGCGGCTGCTGGGTACGTTTTTTATTTCAAAAAGTTTTTTATTGAGCATCTTATACATCACAAATATTAAACATAAGAATTGAGGCTCAAACTTTTTTATATAAAATAAAACGTACAAAACAAAACCAAAAACAAACTAGAGCCCAACAATACAAGGTTTGCATAAATTGTGTATATTCAAACTTATTTATGTTCATGTAGATTGCAGAAATTCTATGAATGGTTGCCAGATGTTTGGATTTAGATTTATTAAGGGAAAACCCCTTGAGATGCAGCATCTCATTTTCGAGAGGGTCCCATGAACATAAAACAAACAAATACAATACATATAATACAGTACATACAAACAATTAACATTTATACATTTAACACACACAGGTTTGCTCCCTCAGATCCAACTCCACCTCCTACTATAAGAACACATTCAAAAAACATATACATCATTACTGTATACAATATAGTCAAATACAGGCCATACATACTGCGGGTGATAGAATAATACAACTTAAAATATACATCCAGATATTACACACAAAAAAAAAAAATATATATATATATATATATATATATACTATAATAATAATTTAAAAAAAAAAAAAAAAAAAAAAAAAAAAAAAAAAAAAAAAAAAAAAAAAAAAAAAAAAAAAAAACAGCTAGTAACATGCACAGGAAATGGTAAGATATCTAGACAATTCCAATTTAAATAAGCCAAAGGAGGTTAAGGATCTTATGTATGTGGGTAACTTATTCCAATCAGATGGAGCCTTGTATGAGAAAGCTCTACTTCCAACTTCTTTATGGATTCTTGGAACAGAAAAGGTGAGGGAGTTAGTGCTTCTTAGTGAATAGGTTGGTGAATTGGGGACAAAAAACAATTCTAAATATTGAGGACAGTTAAAATAAATACATTTGTAAATGAACTTCATCCAATGAAAGTGACGTCTGTGGTTAGGTTGCAACCAGTTCAGTTTTTCAAATAAAGTGCAGTGATGTGTTCGGTAAGGACATTTAAGGATGAATCTGCAAAGACAGTTGAAGAGTGTATTTAAAGGTTTGAGGTATGAGTCATATGTGTTTTGGTAGATGGTGTCAGAATAATCTATGATGGGTAGAACTAGTTGTGTTATTATTTTCTTTCTAACTTCCTGGGTGAAACAGTTGGATGAACGAAACAGGGGACCCATGGTGGCGTATGTTCTTTTAATGATGTAATCAATATGGGGTTTGAAATTAAGCTCTGGGTCCAGCCACAAACCAAGATATTTAATGGATTCAGCTCTATGCATCTTTGACCCATCACTGAACTCTATATGGAGGTCGGGGGAATTGAGAAGTTTGTGATGTGTACCGAAAAGAATACAGCATGATTTTTTCATATTGAGAATTAATCTGTTATTATAGAGCCATTTTTGGACTGAGTTAAAGGCAAGCTGCAACTGATTCTGAAGAAATGGAAGATTACCATTAGATGTGTAAATGACTGTGTCGTCAGCGTATATATTTATTGAACAGTTTGATATGACTTGTGGAAGATCATTGATGAATATTGAGAATAGAAGGGGACCTAAAGTGGAGCCCTGGGGCACCCCTTTCTCAATTATGCATTTGTTGGACTGAGAGCCATGTGACACAACATATTGAAAACGGCTATGGAGATAGGAATTAAAGAATAAAATGGCGTTGGTATCAAGACCTATTGCGTAAAGCTTGTCAAGCAGTAGGTAGTGATCTACTAGGTCAAAGGCTTTGGAGAGATCAAGGAATATGGAGCCCACATACATATTTTGGTCAAAAGAAGAAAATACATCATTTGTAAATTTTAGCAGAGCAGTGGTGGTTGAGTACCCTGTTCGAAACCCAGATTGAAAAGGGGACAATATATTAAAAACATTGAGGTAGTGATATAACTGTTGGAAAATCAATTTTTCAAATAACTTTGCAATTGCACAGATAATAGAAATTGGCCGAAAATTGTTTAAGTCAGTCGCATCTCCTCCTTTAAAAACAGGCGTGACTCTGGCCGTTTTTAGGACAGAGGGAAAAGAAGATGTCTTTATAGACAAATTAAAAATATCAGCTAGTGGGAAAATTAAAATGTGAGCAGCAATTTGTAAAAATTTTACATCCAAGCCATCTGGACCGGCGCTACAGTTTGTTTTCATTTTGGTTAAAGCATAATAAACATCCATGGGTAAAATTTTAGAAAAGGAGAATGAGGTACCTAAACGAGATTCAGGATTTCCAGAGAGAGGCAAGTACTTTGGAATTATATTGCTGATTGAGGTAAAATGTTGATTAAATGCTTCAGATATCTTGGAAGGATCTGAAATAGTTTCATTATTAACAACCACATGATCAGTAGATTTACTTTTAGACTTATTTAAAACTTGATCGAGTTGAGCCCAAAACTTTTTTGGGTTATTCAGATTTAGTGAAAACCCCTCTTTATAATATTCAGATTTGGCATTCCTGGTCTGTGTCTTACAATGGTTTCTAAGAGATCTATAGGTTTCCCAATCAACAGGATCTTTAGTGGTGTTATACTTATCCCAAGCATTGTCCCTCTCTCTACAAAGATTGACAAGTGTCGGGTTGATCCAAGGAAGATGTCGACCTTTTACACGTAATGTTTTCAGAGGGGCATGCTTGTCGATAACTCTGCTTACCTCAGAATGAAAATAATTCCATGCGTCCTCTGCATTTGGAATTAACTGGAACCTGTCCCAATTAATATCTATCAAGTCATGTATGAATAAGTCAATGTTCATTTTCTTAGTTCGTCTAATTGTAATATATTTAGGAGGATTTTTTGGCATTCGTATTTTCCACACACAGAACACAATGGAGTGATCGCTAAAGCAATCAGACATAACTCCTGATAGTGAGATTCTCTCAGGGTGAGTTACCAGTATCCAGTCTAGAAGTGAGGAGGAGTTCTGAGCTACTCTGGTGGGTTCTGTTATGAGTTGAGTGAGATTAACACTGTTAAGTAAGTTCCTTTCACCAGAGGAAGAACGGTGAAGCCAGTTACTATTAAAGTCACCCAATAATATCATTTCATTTTGTTTTTTAAAAGAACTAATAGTAGCTAGAATACATTTCATTGAGTCAGCAGGGGCAGATGGGGGTCTGTAGATATTTGTAATAGTTAAGTGTTTGTTATCATGAAAGTAGATATCAATAGACAAACACTCAAAGTGAACTGGCTCAACTGTTGGATAAATACGTACTGATTTTAAGTTGGTGGATACATATGTTGCTACCCCACCTCCTCTTGAGCCTCGATCCGCTCGATACAAAACATAACCATTAATTACTAACTCTTCATCCAGAATGTTACTGTGGAGCCATGTCTCAGATACGGTAATTATATTAGGTTTATATTGATGAGCCCATAATCTAAGAGAGTCCATTTTTGAAATAATACTCCTAATATTCAGATGAATAATCTTCAGACCCTTAGCGGTCTCTATCATTTACTATTTGATACAAAATAAAGAGCAGGTGGAGGAGCAAACATGGAGGAGCAAGAACATACCAGACAGACAGACACACAAACATACAGACAGACGCAGACACACAAACACATAAATAGAAAAAAAAAGAACAAGAGAACATGAGCCAAGCTCAGTCTGCATTTAGTTTCATTAACAAATGCGTTGAAGGCCTTAACAAGTTGCACATAGAAAGCCTTTGTATAAACTAAAATTAATAACTCAGACAGTAATCATTTAACTAAGAATTATCAAAATTAGAGAAACGCCTAGAGCATCTAGATAAAGTACATGATAAGAAAATAATAATAAGAGTTTCCTCTATCGTTTAAGTCTCGGTGACGTCACTTCTTTGCGACAACAGAACAACACTGACAGTAGCGATTTACGGCAAACAAAAAGCGAATGCAACAAGCAGCTCAGACAACAGTGATTCATGGTCACATATCAGCTTTATCAAATGGAGAAAAAACAACAAAAAGTGTCAAAGAGACGTTGCACTGTTCCGTGGGGAAAAAAAGAAAATAACAAGATACAACCAGTGGAATGAGGAGAAGTCACCGTTTATGAAGATCCTCTCTTACTCTCGAAAAACTTTTCTGCATCCTTGGGACAGCGGAACAAAGTTGACTTCCCATCAACAGTGACACGAAGCGTGGCTGGATACTGGAGAGCATATTTGATGTTCATCTCTCTGAGTTTCGTCTTGATGGGGTCAAACAAACGCCGCTTCTGAAGAAGAGCTGCACTGTAATCCGGGAAAATGTGCACTCGCGAACCTTCAAACTGCAGCTCTCCTTTATCACGGCCCAGTCGGAGAATCTTCATCTTATCTTGGGCATTGAGGAACTTGACCAATATAGGTCTGGGCCAGCTTTTGGCGTCAGATTGTTTTGTCGTAGGAGTACGATGCGCCCGCTCAATGACTGGCGGTGCAGAGAAGTTATCCGCGCCGAGAAGATGAGGAAGCAACCTCTGAATGAAGACAATCATGTCAGAACCCTCGGCTTTCTCTGGAATCCGCAGAAAGCGAAGGTTAGATGAACGACTTCTGTTCTCCAGATCTTCAACTTTGTCCCTCAGGTAAGCGTTTTCCTTCTCAATACACGTCACTCGGGTTTCCATGCTGGTTATATGGTCTTCATTGACGCTTACTCTTTGCTCCATACAAGACATCTGCTCGTTCATTGTAGCCAAAGATCCCTGTATATTAATCAGCGTCGATTGAAGTTCGCCAATCTTGGAGTCAAAGTAAGTTGTCAAGTAAACTTGCATCCGCCCGAGAGCCTCGTTGATGTCTGGAGCATTAGCCATTGTGGAGAGTAGATAAGTTCTCACGGTAATATAAACAGACAGTGTATATGCAGATATATGTGAATTGTTAAATGGCAAAATGGATAGAGGATTATAGTGATCACATCGGCCTCTAATAAATTAAATCAAATGCAGACCTGCTCCGCAAACTTTTCACACAGCTGCACGTGCGGCCATTTGAAAGTTAGATGGCTGCACACAGTGAAATGATGTTCTGAAATGATGAAATATTATCTTTTAATAAATATCTAATTCTTTCTAGGTGTAATGTATTTGACAAGTCCCGCAGCCACACCTTAGCATTTGGCACGGTCGGTCCCTTCCAAGACATGAGTAGTATCTTTTTTGCGGTTATGAGAGAGTAGGAGATAAACCGACGTTGTGCTAGAGTGAGCTGTCGAAACCGCTGCGAAGTTCCAAAGATGATTAGCAGAGGGTCTGGGAGCAATGTAAACTTAAGAGTTTTTGACAAAGTATTAAATATTTCAGACCAATAAGTAGTAAGTTTAGGGCAGTTGAAGAAGGCATGGAACAGTGTTGCATCAGAGGACAGACACTTATCACATGTTGATGATGTGTTTGGGAAAATATTATGGATTTTAACTTTGGAGTAATGGAGTCTATGCATGATTTTGAATTGTATTAGACAGTGTCTGGCATTGTTGGAGCAACTGTGTATACATTCAAGAGCTTCTTCCCAGATATCATCAGGAATCTTAAGGCACATGTCTTTCTCCCAACTTTCCTTATATTTATTCGAAGAGGGGGAGTTAATCATCAGTAACTTATTATAGATGATGGAAATGAATTTATCTTTGCTTGCAGGTGTGTTCAAGCAGTCATCAATGATGGTCTGTGTTTCATTTTCAAAACTTATTGTATATTTACGTACATAGTCCCTGACCTGTAGATACCTAAAGAAATTGTTGCTATGCAATTCAAATTTTGCCTGTAATTGTGCGAATGTAGCAAAGTTACCATCAATGTATAGGTCACGGATGCAGTCTATCCCCAGTCTACTCCATTCGTTAAAGGTCAAATCTAAAATAGAAGGGGCAAAGGACGGATTTTTTGCGATTGGTAGTGTATGGGGGATTGTTTTGTGGTCGAAATGGGATTTGATTTGTTTCCAAATACGAATTAGGTTGTGTATAATCGGATTTTGATTGTATTTTGATTTGTCAATTGGGGTTGGTGAGAGTACTATAGCAACAGGTGCATATGGATTACAATCTTCAAGTTCTAAATTTAACCAGGTGGGAGGGTTGTTTGAAGTAGTCATGAAAGAGTTTATATTTTTGAAGGCACATGCCCAGTAGTACATTATAAAATTCGGAAGGGACAGACCCCCATTTACCTTAGGTTTGGTTAAGTGTTTTTTCATAATCCTTGGGGTTCTGTAATTCCATAGGAATGGTTGAACAATCGAGTCAATTTTCTTGAAGAAAGATTTTGTGAGAAACATGGGGATATTCTGAAACAAATACAGGATTTGTGGTAGGAAGACCATCTTAATAGCATTTATCCTTCCTAGTAAGGATATTGGCAATGTTCTCCAAAACTGAATCTTAATTTTAAGTTGATCCAATAATGGTATAAAATTCGACTTTATGAGTGAGGTAAATTGTTTTGTAACCACTATGCCTAAATAAGTAAATTTATCAATGGATACCTTGAACGGGAATTTTGATAGCGTTGTTTGAGGAATTGGGTGGATCGGCATTAATATACTTTTTGTCCAGTTTATACGATAACCTGAAAATTTCCCAAACATTTCAATTTTTCCTAGAATGGACGGAATTGAGAGGTGGGGTTTAGTCACATACAGCAGAATATCATCAGCGTATAACGAGATCTTATTATTTGTAGCCTTAGTCTGGTAGCCGAATATTTGAGGGTCTAAACGTATACTTTGTGCTAATGGTTCGATTGCGAGAGCAAAGATTAGTGCTGAAAGGGGACAGCCTTGGCGGGTCCCTCTGTGCAGATTAAAGTATGTAGACAGGTTTTGATTTGTGCGAATTTGGGCTTTAGGGTTAGTGTATAGAAGTCTAATCCCATTTATAAACTTCTCACCTAAATTAAAGCGTTTAAGCACTTCAAACAAATATTCCCACTCTATCTGATCAAACGCTTTTTCTGCATCAAGAGTCAGAATAGCGAGATCATTATGTATTCTCCTATCAGTATATAAAATGTCAAACAGTCTGCGCAGGTTGGATGTCGAGTTTCTGTTTGTTATAAAACCAGTTTGGTCGTTATGAATTAGCGATTCCATTAGAGGGCTTAATCTATTGGAGAGAATTTTTGCATATATCTTATAGTCTATATTTAATAATGAAATTGGCCGATATGATCCAACATTTAATTCGTCTTTATCCTTCTTATGGATAACTGTAATTGTTGCTTGAGTAAGAGTAGGTGGTAGTGTGCCATCTTGTAAGGCTTGTTTATACATTCTATGGAGATATGGTATGAGGATATTACTAAACTTTTTATAAAGTTCGACCGGTATGCCATCTGGACCAGGTGCTTTACCACTTTTAATGGTGGTAATTGACTTTTGAATTTCTGTCGGGTGGATATCAGTATTTAGTTTATCTAAGTCTATAGAAGAGAGACATGGTAGGTTACATTTATCTAGAAACTTGGACATGACATCAGGATCAATATTGCATTTGGAAGTGTATAAATCAGAGTAAAATTGTAAAAACGTTGTGTTTATATCTTTAGGTTTAGTGAGCAGATGGCCCTTATCATTTTTGATTTTGTGAATAGTTCTATCTGCTTCCATTTTCCTGAGTTGTTGAGCTAATAATTTATTTGGTTTTTCACCAAATTCAAAGTATTTTTGTTTGGTAAATAAAAAGGCTGATGTGATTTTCTTTGAGAGAAGTTGGTTGAGTTGGTATTTTAAGTGTGTTATTTCTCTGTGTAAATCAGGGGTGGGGGTTAATGCATTTTTGTGATCTAGTTGCTGTATCTGTTCCTCCAGTTGTTTGTATTGAGTAGTCTCGTTTTTCCTTTTAGCAGCTTCATATGAGATGACACATCCTCTCAGATAGGCTTTAAAGGCCTCCCATAGGGTAAATGAAGTGATATCTGGTGTATCATTTATCTCAAAGTATAAACGTATTTGAGTCTCTATGAATTCACAAAACTCCTTTTCTGTAAGTAACTGAGGGTTCATTCTCCAAGATCTGCTGGGTGGGTCCATGCCTTCCAAATGTAAACTAAATGTCAATGGGCTATGGTCAGATATTGTGATGGGATGATATTTAGAATCCACTGTGAATGGGGCCAATTGTGCGTCTATAATAAAGTAGTCAATCCTGCTGTAAGAATTGTGGACTGGTGAGAAGAATGAGTAATCTCTTCCTGATGGGTTATTGAGGCGCCATAGATCTAATAAATTCATATTCACGAAATATGCATTCAGAAAAACACTTGAGTTGCTCTTGGGTGTTTTACGTGTGGCTGATCTATCAAGGTATGGATCTAATGGTGTGTTAAAATCACCACCTATTATCAATTTCGTTAGTGATATATTGGGGATTAAACTGAACACTTTCTTAAAGAATGTTGGATTATCAGTGTTCGGTGCATACAAGTTAACTAGTGTTACTGGCGTGTTTTGGATCTCTCCAGAGATAATGACATAGCGACCTTCTTTATCAGTTATAGTTAGTTTATGTATAAAGGGCACCCCTCGCTTAATTAGTATGGCTGTGCCTCTTGATTTAGCAGAGAAGGATGAGTGGTACACTTCTTTTACCCATTTCGCTTTCAGTCTATTATGAGAATTATTCTTTAAATGAGTCTCTTGTAAGAAAATAATATCTGAATGTAGGGATTTTAAATGGTTCATAACTTTACCTCTTTTCACAGGGTTGTTTCCACCTCTTATGTTCCAACTAGTAAATGTCAATCCTCTTTTAGCACTTTGAGAATCTGTCATGTGACATATGGAAAAAGAAATGGAATATGAGTAAGAACATCATTCAGAAATCTGTAATAAGGCGATATTACTTCTACACTTGTATAAACAACAGGATTCTGCATTTTCAGGGCTGTGAACAGAATGAACAAAAAAGTAAACAACATAAATATAAACACCTCTGGCTAACACTAGGTAGCCTCAGGAAATGTCACTGGGAAGCGAGAAAGTAAAGCAATAAAAATAAAAAATAAACTAACTTCCCTGTTGAGTAACTTAACTTGCTAAGACTGTTACTCTCTGTGGGGGGTGGCCCGTCGAGTCTATAAAGTTACGGCCATTTGTAAACGAAAAACAAAACAAAGGGGATTACTCCTAACCTGGAGTTCGAAATAGTGATAAACAGCTTCATTATTATCATTATATTATATTATAATATAGTAAACTTTCGTGGTTATAGCAAAATACAGTAGAACTTGTTCCCAATAAAATACAGTAGAACTTGTTCTCAGTAAACTACAGTATAACTTGTTCTCGACTACAATACTGTATAGCGTTATCATACCAAACATCAATAACATAGTATGAGGTAGTAAAACAAAACAAAAAGTTCCTGAGCGATTGTCATTACTGTACTTCAATTCGCATCACATTGCTTCTACTATCTGGGGACGCGCCGAGCCCGTGAGACGTTCAGCATACTCCTCAGCCTTCTGTGGGTCGGTGAAGGATAGCTGGGAGCCGTTGTGTGTCACCAGGAGTCTTGCAGGGTAGAGCAGGCCATATCTGACGTCTGGTTGATTGCGTAGTACTTGTCTTGCTCTGTTGAATAGGGCCCTTCGCTTAACCACTGTGGGAGGGTAGTCGGGGAAGATTCGTATAGTTTTGCCTTGATATTGGAGGTTTTTAATCGTGGCCGCTTTGCGAAGGATCTCTTCCAAAACGTGATAGTGGTGAATGCGTATAACAAAGGGACGTGGGGGCTCAGATGGACTCGGACGCTGTCGTAGAGTTCTGTGAGCTCTGTCAATCATCGGTTGTTCATTTAGTGCGAGGGCATCCTTCAGTAAAGTGGCAATAAAGTCCCTCGGTTTTGTCATACCTAAGCCCTCACAAATACCAGTGATCCTGATGTTATTCCTCCGCGAGTTTCCCTCCAGTTCTTCATTCTTTCGTTTGAGTGTAGCCACATCAGAATTTAGGCTAGCCACTTGTTGCTCGAGCTGGCTAATGCTATCGGAATGTGCGGTTGCGGCCCGTTCCATATCAGCTGCTTTGTCATGTAGCTTCTGAGAATTAGCTTCGATGCTAGCTATGGATGCTTGGACGGAGTTGTTCGCCATTGTTATCTCTTGCCTCAAATCGTTATAAACGCGTTCAATGCGTCTGTCTACATTCGCACAAATGTCATCTTTCATTTTGGCCATTTCACCTTTGAGGGCTGTGATGGCCGCCAATACGGCTCGGTTAGAGGTATCTTCTTCGTCATCAGTGGATTCCTCGTGGGCGTCCATATCACGCGAGCTCGGTGTCTGGTCGGGGCCTACATGGGCTGTTTTCTGCTTCTTGCCTTTTCCTGGCATCGTGTTGAAATAACCAGTCAGAAGTGAAGCCTCGACGTCGTAGTGGTAGAGGCGCTCCCCTTCGGTATAAAATTACTTGCTTATTGGCCTTTGTATAAGTTTTTAAAGGATTTTGCGGACGGAGCTCTCACAAACACGTCCTACTCCTTCATCGCTCAGTGGCGCCCCCCTGGGTACGTTTTTGACAACTGGCAAAAGTGGCACCCCGTTTGTCTGTCGGGACTGTCCATCGAGGACATTGAGGATATATACATTTTTGGATTTATGGTAGCAGGGTTCCTCCTGATTGGATTTGGAGTTGGCTTGATCTACCGCAAAGTTGGAGGGCTGTCCACTCAGAAGATTTACAAGCGGCTGTCCGCGGAAAACAAGGAGAGTTTCCGCGAGTTGGTCAGAGTCGTGGTCGAGGGCACAGTGGGGACACAACGGGGTGTGAGTCGGATCGAACATTCCCTTAACGACCTGGGAGTGAGATCTTTGGATGGACTTAAACGCGTGGAAGGATTGATTGAAGGACTTGGGCCTCACGGTGGAACCTCGTACTGACGTGGTCAACTCCGGATAACGGTGAACGGAGGGTCCAGTTCCAGTATAATTTGGACATATTGGCTTTAGTTTACACTGCCTTTCATTGATCAGCTGTGCTCAAAGTGCTTATTCAAATTTCCCACAAGGGCATGTGTTGTTTTGTCTCCAATGTTTGCAGGCACCTGCGCTATCTTTGTCCTTCACATTCCACCACCACACACGGCCACTCAAGGCTGACACTGGACTCTTATCTATCTCAGACTCACAACTCAGAACACCAGTTACAGTCCCCCCCCCCCCCCCCCCCCCCTACATGTCTGCCTCTCTCTCTTTTTCAGTCTATGGTGGTCTTCCCCTCCACCTCCCCCACCCACACTCCCCTCTGACGCGCTATATTGGACGAGGCGGGCCAGAGTGATGACTTCCCATTAAAAAGATCCGCATGTTTTTCCACATGTACCGTGTCTCTCCCCATGTTTGTTGAAATATATGTCTGTTTTGCTCTATGCTGTTGAATAACTGTTATTCTACTGTTTGTCGCATGGCGCCGTAAAAATGGCGCCGTGGCAAGAGCTCTGGTGTGTGTCGTCTTCTGGTGCACACCGGGGTAGTCTTGCACAGTTTTCCAATGTGGTTTTACTGCAAATGGCAAATAAATGAATCTGAATCTGATGTCAGCGCACGTCATTTTGGACCCGCCCCCACTGGTTTCAACCCATTATTCAGCAGAAAACACAACGACTCATTGAACCATGAATCCATGTTTCACTCTAACTACAACGTTTAGTATAAGATATAGATATGACAAATACCATCATGTTTTAGACTTTAGAACCACAGACACACGTTCAGTATGTGACCTACATAGCAACACTAAGCGGCCATGTTAGATGGAAGGTATGAAACTTTATACAGTCAGATTCAACACAGTGGCCGAGAGCGCACCTTTACTTAGACTGATGAGAAAGTTTTGCTGCGTCTTTAATTATGGTAAACGCTCAGAGCGAGACAAAGATGTCTATTTTTTTTAAATACCGGCCGTAATTTGCCATCAAGGAAAAGAAACTATCGAAAAAACGACGGCAGCAATGGTTAGCAAGCTAGCATTTGTGACGATGCAGTTCAAAATGGGGAAATCAATAATGTGTTTGTCTGTTTTCACCTAAGTTAGTTGTTCTAATAAAAACATTGCGTTGGAGTAAAAAGTCTGTCAGTGACGTGCTGTTGGTGACTGAGGCACTGACTTCATCACAATCAGATTTAACGCTACATATCAACAGGACATACAGAGGATTATTCACACATGGTCCGCATTAATGCACAAACAAAACGCCAAAGTAAAAAGCACATTTTAAAGTGTGTTATGGTCTTACCTTATATGCCCTCCATACACGACTTCATTTAGTTCAGACAAGTTTCATGTTTAAGTCCAGATAAAAGTTTAGTATAGATATGTAATCCTCCGTTTACAATGTAGATTATGTAATCCTCGATTTGGAAATAAGATTCAAAAAGTAAAAAGAACAAATATGGGTGTTTTTCTAGCTCCATGCTGCAGCCCCAACTTTTGGGTCCAAATCGGGTGCGTCCAATTTGTTAAATCTCCTTTCTTATCCTTTACTTCACGTCCGTATCATTCCTATCTCATTATCTTTTCTATCTTAACATGTATTACATGTAAAGTTCAGTTCCATCCATTCCATCTTCTTCCGCTTCATCCGTTGCCGGGTCGCGGGGGCAGCAGTCTAAGCAGAGACGCCCAGACTTCCCTATCCACACACACTTCCCTCCAGTGTGTCCTGGGTCTTCCCCGGGGCCTCCTCCCGGTGGGACGTGCCCGGAACACCTCCCCAGGGAGGCGTCCAGGAGGCATCCGGAACAGATGCCCGAGCCACCTCAACTGGTTCCTCTCGACGTAAAGAAGCAGCGGCTCTACTCCGAGCTCCTCCCGTGTGACCGAGCTCCTCACCCTATCTCTAAGGGAGCGCCCAGCCACTCTGCGGAGGAAGCTCATTTCGACCGCTTGTATCCGCGATCTCGTTCTTTCGGTCATTACCCAAAGCTCATGACCATAGGTGAGGGAGGGAACGAAGATTGACCGGTATAATCGAAAGTTTTGCCTTTCGACTCAGCTCCCTCTTTACCACAACGGTCCGATACAGAGACCGCATCACTGCGCACGCTGCACCGATCCGCCTGTCAATCTCACGCTCCATCCTTCCCTCACTCGTGAACAAGACCCCGAGATACTTGAACTCCTCCACTTGAGGAAGGACCTCCCCACCCACCTGAAGAGGGCAAGGCACCTTTTTTCCAGTCGAGCACCATGGCCTCGGATTTGGAGGTGCTGATTCTCATCCCAGCCGCTTCACAATCGGCTGCAAACCGCTCCAGTGCATGTTGCAGGTCCTGGTTCGTTGTAGCCAACAGCACAAAATCATCCGCAAACAGCAGAGATGAAATCCTGTGGTCCCCGAACCGGACCCCCTCCGACCCCTGGCTGCGCCTAGAAATTCCGTCCATGAACACAGTGAACAGAACCGGTGACAAAGGGCAGCCCTGGTGGAGGCCAACATGCACCGGGAACAGGTCTGACTTACTGCCGGCAATGCGAACACAGCTCTGGCTCCGGACATACAGGGACCGGGCGGCCCTCAGCAGAGGACCCCGGACCCCGTACTCCCGGAGAACCCCCCAAAGTACACCCTGGGGAACACGGTCGAACGCCTTCTCCAAATCCACAAAGCACATGTGGACAGGTTGGGCGAACTCCCATGAACCCTCGAGTATCCGATGGAGAGTATAGAGCTGGTCCAGTGTTCCACGACCGGGACGAAAACCACACTGCTCCTTCTGAATCCGAGATTTGACTATCGGCCGTGGCCTCCTCTCCAGTACCTTGGAGTAAACCTTACCAGGGAGGCTGAGGAGTGTGATCCCACGATATTTGGAACACACCCTCCGGTCCCCCTTCTTGTAGAGAGGGACCACCACCCCGGTCTGCCACTCCATTGGCACCGCCCCCGATCGCCACGCGATGTTGCAGAGACGTGTCAGCCAAGACAGTCCTACAACATCCAGAGACTTTAGATAGTCAGGACGGATCTCATCCACTCCCGGTGCCTTGCCACCATGGAGGCTGCCAACCACCTTGGTGACCTCTGCCAGGGAGATGGAAGTATCCGCCCCAACATCCTCAGCCTCTGCCTCCGGGACGGAGGACGTGACGGGGGGATTGAGGAGAACCTCGAAGTATTCCTTCCACTGCCCGACAATATCCCCAGTTGAGGTCAGCAGCCCTCCACCCGCACCGTACACAGTGTTGGCAAAGAAATGCTTCCCCCTCCTGAGGCGCCGGACGGTTTGCCAGAATCTCTTCTAGGCCGACCGATAGTCATGCTCCATGGACTCTCCAAACTCCTCCCAGTCCCGGGTTTTTGCCTCTGCAACAGCCCGGGCCGCGGCGCGCTTGGCCTGCCGATACTGGACAGCTGCCTCAGGAGTCCCATGAACCATCATTGCTCGATAGGACACCTTCTTCAGCCTGAGGGCATCCCTTACTGCCGGTGTCCACCACCGGGTTCGGGGATTGCCGCCGGGACCAGCACCAGAGACCCTGCAACCACAGCTACGAGCCGCCGCATTGGCGATAGAGGAAGAGAACATGGTTCACTTGGACTCAATGTCCCCCTCCTCCGCCGGGACCTGGGAGAAGCTCTCCCGGAGGTGTGAGTTGAAAGTCTGTCTGACAGGGGGCTCAGGGAGACGTTCCCAGCAAACCCTCACTACACGCTTGGGCCTGCCAGGTCTGACCGGCTTCCTCCCCTGCCAGCGGATCCAACTCACGACCAGGTGATGATCGGTTGACAGCTCCGCCCCTCTCTTCACCCGAGTGTCCGAGACACGCGGTCGAAGGTCAGATGATACGACAACAAAGTCAATCATCGACCTCCGGCCTAGGGTGTCCTGGTGCCACGTGCACTGGTGGACAACCTTGTGCTCGAACATGGTGTTTGTGATGGACAAACCGTGACTGGCACAGAAGTCCAACAACTGAACACGGCTCGGATTCAGACCGTGCGGGCCGTTCTTCCCAATCACCCCTCTCCAAGTGTCACTGGCATTTCCCACATGGGCGTTGAAGTCCCCCAGGAGAATAACTGAGTCCCCGGTTGGTGCACCGTCCAGTACCCCTCCCAAGCACTCCAAGAAGGGTGGGTACTCTGCACTGCTGTTAGGCCCGTAGGCCGTCACAACAGTGAGAGACTTGTCCCCCACCTGAAGGCGGAGGGACGCGACCCTCTCATTCACCGGGGAGAACTCCAACACGTGGCGGCTGAGATGGGGGGCAATGAGAATGGCCACCCCAGCTCGCCGCCTCTCCCCGCGAGAAACACCAGAAAAGTGGAGCGTCCAACCCCTCTCTACATGTAACATGTAAAGTATGATAGCCAAACCTGTAGCTGCTCTCAGCAGAGGAAGAACTACCAAAGAGGTTTTCTAGTGGAATTTGAAGTAAAAGGATAAGAAAGTAGATTTAACAAATTGGACGCACCCGAAAGTCGGAGCTGCATCACGGAGCTAGCAAAACATGTTTTTATTAGAACAACTAACTTAGGTGAAAATGACAAGAACAGACAAACACGTTATTGATTTCCCCGTTTTGAACTGCATTGTCACAAATGCTAGCTTGCTAACCATTGCTGCCGTCGTTTCTTTTCCTTGATGGCGAATTACGGCCAATTAGAGCAAAACCTCTATAGGCTGTTTTTCACAACATTCTATTTTGCTCCCGTTTGCACAAACAAAGTCTGATTTGCACAAAACTTGAATCCAATGTTCAACTCCAGGGTTTAGGTCAGGTGAAAGTGAAATATTAGCGGCCCCTACAGATTGAGGCAAAGTTTTACATGGGGTGCCAAACAGCTCTAATCATTATGTTAGTATTAGATAGCAATATGGCCTACGTACAGTCCTGCACGTAGGCCATATTGCTATCTAATACTAACAATCATATTCATTACAATTAGACTAACGTTCATCACACGGCGGCCCCACCTCCTTTGAGCGGTGCTGCGTGGTACGGTGTGGTGCAGCGTAGTGCGGGGCATTGTGAAGTGGCGCATTGCGGCTTGGTGCGGGGCGGCGTGGTGCGGGGTGGCTTGATGCATGGCGGCTTGGTGCGGGGCGGCTTGATGCGGGGCGGCTTGGTGCGGGGTGGTGCGCGTGGTGCGGGGTGGCTTGATGCATGGCGGCTTGGTGCGGGGCGGCTTGATGCGGGGCGGCTTGGTGCGGGGCGGCTTGGTGCGGGGCGGCTTGGTGCGGGGCGGCTTGGTGCGGAGTGACTTGGTGCGGAGCGGCTTGGTGCGGGGTGGTGCGCGTGGTGCGGCGAGGGCCGTTCGATGCCGCTTGCGGCTTTAATTTATTTATTTATTTTTTCTGCTGCACTTTGAGCCTTAATTTGACCCCCTGAACATGCATGAAAAGTTGTGAAATTTTGCCTAAAAATCAGACTTGGCGAAAAATGTTATATTTTGGTGTTTATTTTTATGGGACTCAAAAAATGCCAGGACAGCGCCACCTACAACAGCCAAAATAATACCCCTATGGGAGTTTTGGAGATCAAGTTTGTCATAGAGCCATGAAATTCGGTACACATGTTCCTCAAGTCAAGACATGAAAAAATATTATTATGGCCCCGCCCTCTGACAAACAGGAAGCCCATAAATCTCACTGCAAAAGGGAAAAATTAACAGCAAAAGTTTTCATACATGTCGGTTGGAAACTATCTCCTCCTCGGCTGTTACACCGATTCGTCTCAAAATCGCTCCACATCATCTCAACACATGTACCTTCAAAATGACTTCAGGGATTTTTGATTAGTGAAACATTGTTTGAGCAGCGGAGCGGCAAAATGTGACTTTTTTGGCCGTTTTTGACACCATTAAATTTGCTCCCGTTTTCATATACAAAGTCTGATTCATACAAAGCTCATTAGCGCCCTCTACAGATGGTGTAAAAGTTTTTATTATTGGAGGGGTTCATGGTCAAGTTTGTCGTATAGGCATGAAATTTGGTACATATATTCCTCTACTCAAGACATGAAATAAAAGTTTTTATTATATGACTTGGACCGTACGCGCGCTCTGATTGGCTGATTACCGGTCTGATATTTTCCCTTCTCGGACCGTTACTATGACAATTGGTCCAAACAGCGCGTATCACATTTGATATCTTTCCTTGGACCGTTACCATGACAATCTGTCCGCAGCCCGTATCACACAAAACCAAGTCGGACATGAACATACTTCACAAATATCTCAAAAGCATTGGTAAAGACACAGACGAGAGTCATATAATAAACATTTATTAACCTTGCTTGCTCGGTCTGTACAGAGAAATATCAGACCTTGGTCTTTTAAGGCCGCGGTCTGATATTTCTCCATACAGACCTCACGCTCGGTTAATAATTTAAATTTCACAAATTAAAAATGATCCTTTTCACACATGTCAGATTCAGATTCAGATTTATGTATTTGCCATTTGCAGTAAAACCACATAGGAAAAACTGTGCAAGACTACCCCGGTGTGCACCAGACAGAGAAGACGACACACACCAGAGCTCTTGCCACGGCGCCATCTTTACGGCGCCATGCGACAAACAGTAGAATAAACAGCAGAGAGCAATAACATACAGTTTCACAGACAGTTGGATAGACACATTGTGCTTTGTATAAACCACAGATTTTTTTCTCGGGATGAGCACCTCCGACTGCCGGCCCAATGTGGCTGTCAGAGGGCGGCAGGGTCAGGGAGGGGGTGAGTCGGAAACACAATGAGGAGTGGAGGGGAGGGAGGGAGCAAGATGGATAGGTAGAGGGAGGCGGGGGAACGGGATCCGTGCTGGAGACTGAAATAGTGTGAGATTGTTGTAGATTGTGGGACCTTGTTATTATGGCCTTGGCCGAGGAATGTGAGATAAGAGTGGAGAGAAGACACAGCAGGAGAAAAACACATCGCCTGAGAGGGACAATATTGTATGCAATGTAGCAGTCAAAAGCAGGCAGATATTCTATTAAATCCAATTAATCCGAATTGCGGCGCCCTCAGACCTCCGTACACAGGGGCAAATCCAAGCTGGGTCAGAGAGTTCAAGCCTGACACACGATGTCATTCAATCTCAACTCCAAAGTTTTGTTCCACCAAAACCACTCTCCTTTGTCCAGACACGGCACTCTCAACCACGACTCGGCTAAGCTCCTTGTACATCCCATCAATTTTGTCGGCCAGCAGGTCGTGAATCTTGCGAACTGCCATGCCTCCGAATTTGCGATAGAAGAGAACCGCTCCAAACCCAAACAGGAGGATCCCCACCACCAAAATGCCAAAGATATATACGTCTTCCGAATCTTCAATAGACAGGGTCGACAGACAGAGGGGCTGAAACTTGTTCCAGCTGTCAAGAGTATACCCCGCCGGTGAAGTCCCGTCCGGGCACACGGGCTCTCCAGACCCTCTCTTACGTGTTGAAAAGATAGAATCAATTGCGTTGAGGGACCAGTTAATCATATCCATTCTTGTTAAAGTTGTCTGTGGCAAAACCAAGAAAAAGACAAAAACGGTCTTTGTCGGTTAAAAAGCGACTCCTCCTCGGCCGTTTCACAGATTTGCCTCAAAATCGCTCCACATCTTTTAAACACATGTACCATCATTTTGATTTCACAGACTTTTGATTAGTGAAACGTTGTTTGAGCAGCGGAGCGCCAAAAGGTGGCGTATTTTTTTCAGTTTTTGACAATAGAAAAATTGCTTCAGTTTGCACAAACAAAGTCAAATTTGCACAAAACTTGAATCCATGGTTCAACTCTAGGGTCTAGGTCATTTGAAAGTTACAATTTTGAAATTGGCTCATTAGCACCACCTATAACAGCCAATTTAAAAAACGCCTATGGGAGGGGTTCGAGGTCAAAATTCTCGTAGAGCCATGTAATTTGGTACACATGTTCCTCAAGTCAAGACATGGAAATCTTTTTATTATGGCCAAGCTCTCTGACAAACAGGAAGCCCATAAATTTCACTGCAAAATGGAAAAATGAACAGCAATAGTTTTCATACATGTTGGTTGGAAAGCGACTCCTCCTCGGCCGTTTCACCGATTGGCCTCAAAATCGCTCCACATCATCTCAACACGATGATGGTGGGTTCATCAGCGTATTTAATTATCAAGTTAGAGTCAGAGGAAGACACACAATCATGGGTGTACAATGTAAAAAGCAAAGGACTCAATATACATCCCTGAAAAGATCGGGTGCTCACAGAAACAACATCTGAAAAACAGTCATTGATTTTTACTCTCTGAAATCTCTCAGTTAAAAAACTAAAAATCCGCTTACACATTGCAACACAGAGAGACATGAGTTTTTCAATCAGTCTACCTGGGACAAGGCAATTAAAAACAGAGCTATAATCAATGAACACCATTCTCGCTACAGGTTTACTATTGTCCAAGTGACTGTAGACAGAGTTCAAAGAAAAGGAGATTGCATCCTCAACGATCCTATTCTGTCTGTAGGCAAAGTGGTGTGGGTCAACACTCACAGGGATCTGGCTCTTAATGAAGTCCAACACGAGCCGCTCAAAAGTCTTCATAAGAACAGACGTGAGGGCCACAGGACAATAGTCATTAAGGCCCCAACTCCACCGGGCGCGTAAAACGGACGACGGATCCGTCCAAACATGTCCGTTTCATCTCCGTCTCCGTTATCTCCATGAGGGTGAATGGAAGTGGCTCCACTTCCTCCAACATCCGTCGGAATCGGATTCCGTCAACGGAGGGTGCAACGGACGCGCACGGACGAAATAGAAACAATCCTATTTGTTCCATCCGTCAACGCGTGTCGGGTTTTCCATTGAAAATACAATGGAATAATATATTTACCACATTATTAAACATGTATTGATATATGCTGTAGTCCTTGCTTATAAGTATTTGTTAATGACAATGATTATTAACAAACGTGTGTAATTTTTTTCATGTATTAATTTAAATAATTGTTTCCTGACCATTTATTTTTCGCGTAATGTTAATACGTTAATCTTTACATACACCTCGCTCTTTTTTCTCTCGCTCTGTCCCGTCTACCTGCGAGGCGCTCTCTCCTCACCGCACACACACATTACACACAGAGCTATACTGCACTCATGAGAGACAGATCTCACAACAACACTGGATATGTTAGAGTTCTTTTCTCCTTTCTCTCTCCCCTTTTTCCAATCCATCCTTGCCTCATCCATCGCGACGTCCTCGATGCTTCAGTTTGCTGTGCTTTGCATAGATCATAGCCACAGCTCATACAAATCACACACCGCTTCTTCTATTTAAAACTATAGTGGCTGCCTGTTGCCTAAAGCCGCGGAGAGGCGAGTTGGGTCCGATAAAAGTGTATGACGCGCTAAATAAGTATAGAAAACAAACAAAGAGGCTGGATCATAATAAACGCTGCGGTCACAGGCCCAAACACACACACACAGGCGCTCTCACGCACACGCACACGCTCACGCACACATGCACGCCGACAATACATGACTCCTGACTCCTCCATCAGCCAAACATTCATTTATTCACACAATGTCCAAACGTGTCTCCTACAAAAACAAAGCAGGCTGATAAACGCACGGCCAGAGCTGCGCGCTGCTGCAGCCGGTTTGGCCACTAGTCCGTTTTACGGACGTCCGACGGACAGCAGCCAACGCGCGTCAACGGAGACGCGCCCGGTTGAGTCCAGGCCTAAGGCATGTCACAGGAGTTTTCTTAGGAACTGGGATAATGGTCAACTCTCAGTGCTTCATCTGAGACACAGTTTCCAATCTCCACAAAAGTACTTACTGTCTTCAAGGTAAGACCTAAATCACCAAGTCCTCTAGTCTCTGTAAGAGGATCTCATGGTCGACAGTATCAAAGGCTCCACTCAGATCAAACAACAGTTCGCCTGTGTTTTCATTCATGTGTCTTCTTCTAACAATTGCAGATTCAGCTGGTGGTTTGGTAGAACAACACATGTCAAAAAATACACAAAACTGATCTAACAGAGCAACATAGACCACATTTACATTTGAAATATTAACCCCCTTAGTCATCAGCAGGTCTAGAATGTGCCCTCTGCTGTGGGTGGAGCCACTCACATGCTGAGTGAGACCAAAGGATTCAAGAACAGAACTCAGCTCTTTTGCTTTTCTGTCATGTTACCATTAAAGAAAGCATACAACTAAAAGCAAAAAATTCCCAACAAAACTGTGACATGGCTGCGGTGCCTTGTATAGGACAATGAAGAGTATTGACAGGGATCCTTTTTGTTCTATTTTCAAAGACACATATTCAAATGACGAAAACTACCCAATAGTCATTCTATGGGAGACAATGTGATCTGCAGCTATGCCTCCCCCATTTTTGTGTTCTCACAAATTCAAATTTGAAATTTGGTGGTGATGCTTCTATGAAAATGGCAATTTCTGTATTTTGGTCAAGCCATGCTTCAGCCATACACATAAAATAAAGATTATAAGAACAATCAAAAATATAAATTAAAAAGATTAACATTAAACATAACAAGTTTCAAAGTTTCAATGATCGAATGATTCTGACACTGAACAATGATTAGATTCTCTAATCTAATTAGATTAGAATAGATGTCTAGATGTACTCCAGATGTCTTTCTGTACTATCATTCTGCTGGAAAAAACAAAATCCGAGTGAGTTTGTTTGTAACACTTTTCACTTTCTCACGTCCTCCTCGTTCAGTTTGTGGCTGTTGTATTTCTTCAGCAAAAATATATATAGCACAGAGCTGACACATAAGACTCTGAGGTGTTTCTTCTTCATGAATTCAAATTTAAAACATAAATTATGTGAATTACACACAGCCCCACGTGAGTGTCACTCACATGGGAGAAGCTCGGAATAGAGCCGCTGCTGATGAGGCTGGGGCATCTGTTTTTCTCTGCTGCAGCAGGAAAATCCCCAAGAGTAGCTTCAGCGTCACAGTCGGAGCTCTGTCATTTACACCTTCACACCCACAAACAGACACACACACACACACACCCACAGACACACACACACACACACAAACAGACACACACACACACACACACACAAACAGACACACACACACACACACACAATCTCTTTTGGAGATGCTTTCATTTTCACCACAGTTCACACTTTCCTCGAGTCCAGATTTTTGAGTCCTGAATAGAGTCAATGTCGCATATTATAAGATTAATCTCAAAATATTATGAGAATAAACTCAAAATATCTAGAGGGTTTTGTATTTTCATATACTTTTAAACCGATGACGCAATTTGATAATGTTGTTATTTGTTATAAACTGTTTGCGCTATCAAGTCTGAGTCGCAACGAAGAGTAAATCCATTGAGAGGTTTGACGAACTCTGGATGAGGAAGCGTTTATGCGCATTTGTGATTACATGTTATCTTTATTTTGACTAAAACTTGAATGTGAAAAGAATACTACTTTATTATCATATTTATACAAGAGTCTTATTACTAAAACGTTTTCTGATTTTATTCTCATAATATTTCGAGATTATATTCTCATAATATTTCAAGATTATTCTCATAATGTTTCAAGATTATTCTCCTAATATTTCAAGATTATTCTCATAATATTTCAAGATTATTCTCATAATATTTCAAGATTATTCTCATAATATTTCAAGATTAATTTAATACTTTTCAACTTTAAAGTCAAAATATTGCAACTTTAATCTCATAGTGTTTGGCAAAAAACAAAATGGGTGAGCTCTGTGCTCCGTCGTAGTACTGTAGTCTGCATACCAGTGCATCAGACAGGCTATGCTTCTACCACTACATACGAGTCTTTCTAGTCATCTCTTACTCAATTATACATGTTTATATTTATATTTTTGACTTCTTAAAGAGAATCAGGCCACACTATTGCTTGTCGGAGCAGGAGGCTGGTCAGATGTGGCGCTGTATAAAGCTTTGGTGATGTTTTGTCTCATCCTTTTCCATCTTTTGTCTTCTTCCTCTAACACACTCATCACGGCTGTCGGCTGTTGAACTGGGCGTTTGGACACAGAATGCTTGGACAGGGTTTTGGCTTTGTTCCTCCAGCTCCCACTGGGTTTTACAACCACAATCTGTGCACCATATTTACATCAGAGAGGGGAGGGGCCCCCCAGCCCAGAGAGGCAGATAGTGACTCACATGGCTCTTCCATACAAGTATTGACGCAACATGAACATTTGTACAGTGTCATTTCATGCTCTAGAAGTAAGTTCTCTGTGTAAGATGTCAGAGAAGCATGATTCAATTCATTTGCATATAGCCATAAATCACAACAGCAGTCGTCTCGGCGGATCAAAGAATGAAACAGTTTGAAAACAGGAAATGCAATAGTAACTAGCACTAGGAGCCAATGGTCCAAATTCGGGCTGACTGTCCAGAAATAGAACCTCCAGCATCGAGAACCACTCAGAACCCCAGAGGTTAAAAAGAGATACAGGGAAGCCCATAATGATGCTTCTCTTACGGACTGTAGATCCAGGACTGAGTCTGTAGATCTCAAATTGAGGCTGTAGATCCAGGACTGAGTCTGTAGATCCAGGACTGAGGCTGTAGTTCCAGGACTGAGGCTGTAGATCCAGGACTGAGGCTGTAGATCCAGGACTTAGGCTGTAGTTCCAGGACTGAGGCTGTCGATCCAGGACTGAGTCTGTAGATCCAGGACTGAAGCTGTAGTTCCAGGACTGAGGCTGTAGATCCAGGACTGAGGCTGTAGATCCAGGACTTAGGCTGTAGTTCCAGGACTGAGGCTGTCGATCCAGGACTGAGTCTGTAGTTCCAGGACTGAGGCTGTCGATCCAGGACTGAGTCTGTAGATCTCGAATTGAGGCTGTAGATCCAGGACTGAGGCTGTAGATCCAGGACTGAGGCTGTAGATCCAGGACTGAAGCTGTAGATCCAGGACTGAGGCTGTAGATCCAGGACTGAGTCTGTAGATCCAGGACTGAGGCTGTAGATCCAGGACTTAGGTCAAGAGTCTGAAACAGGTTTGAAAATCGCATTTAGCAAAAAGGGTTTGTGCCTAAAATGTGGATGTGTGTGTTTTTATTAGTGTGGGAACGTAACCTTTTGTTCACTTGTGTTCCAGGACGCTGCTTTGAACACGGGGTCTCCCTCGCCGCCATGAAGGGGCTTGGGGGGGTGAACCGCAACCGTCACCTGTCGGACTGTGACCCTGCCTCCTCGCCCGCGCACCAGTACCAGCTACAGCACCATGATGCACTGCTGTACCCGGCATCTCACCCCAGCAGCACGCTCCCTCGTGGCCCGTACCCCATCATGGACCGCTACCCGGACCAGCACACCCCGCTCCCCAACAGCAGCACATTCCCTGGCTCGCCCTACTCCGTGTACGACGGCTTCTCACCCCCGGACAGCCTCCAGTCTGCGCACCTGGGCTCCGCTTCCGTGGGGATGGGGATGTCCGGTCTGCGCGCACCGATCACCAGCGGGTCGGCCACCATCTCGCACCACTTCAGCCGGAGCGAAGCACCACAGAGCCTGATGGAGCTGGAGCGCAGCCTCCCCGTGGGCGCCAGGGACGGTTTCAGCACGCTGCAGTTTCACCGCAGTAACGCCAGCGCAGCCAAGCAGCGCGAGAGTCCAGGGAAGATCCGTTACATGCTACATTCCGTGAGCAAGCTGTTCAACAAGGCTCCTAACGCAGAGCCGCAACCAGGGAAGAGCGTGAACGGGAGAGCATCCGGGGGCTCGTCCAGCACCGAGGAGGTGGGCAAGCAGAGCAGGCGCGCCAAGAGCCGAGACCGCGGCAAAGAGAAGCAGCGCCCTCGCTCAAACATGTCCAATATGTCCAACATGTCCGGATACTGGAGCAACGACGACCTGGACAGCAGCGACCTAAGCAGCTACCACCACAACAGAGCCATGGGGGAGCTGCAGGGGGCGCTCCACGGGGGGCTCCAGGGCGGGCTCCAGACACTGCAGAGGTGAGGATTCAGTTAATATTGAGTGTCACTCACTGCTGAGTGCGTTTCCAAATTCTTCCAGCCTCCAGGCACCAGACCTGAGGACACTTTCAATAGTGTCTCGTAACTGTCCCTTATCACGCAAAACATACAATTTTATGTAAAACTGCTCTCTTTAAAACTGTCCAAATCCATACATTTCTGAGAGTTTACATGCGTCTTCATTAATCGGATTAAATCGGAGCAGGAGGAGGATTCACAAGGAACGCATTCCACCACAACCACAGCTTTCAGACACAAGCCACGTTTAGACCCTCCTGCAACGTAAAGGAACAAAAAATGTAAGAATTTAGAGAAGGATCCTCTCTTACGGACAGGCTGTAGGCTGTAGACTGTAGATCCAGGACTGAGGCTGTAGACCCAGGACTGAGGCTGTAGATCCAGGTCTCAGGCTCGGGCAGCACGGTGGCTGAGTGAATAGCACTCTCGCCTCTCAGCAAGAAGGTCCTGGGTTCAAATCCAGGCCGGAACAGGGCCTTTCTGAGTGGAGTTTGCATGTCCTCCCCACGTCTGCGTAGGTTTCCTCCGGGTACTCCGGTTTCCCCTACCACTAAAAACATGTACAATAGGTCTGGCATGCGCCTCCTGTACTGGCGACCCCGCTCCCATCTCTGTGTGGAGTGAGAGACAAATGCCCAAAAAATAACAATTGTAAACCGCTTTGTGAATCTGGTTTGTGAAAGGCGGTATATAAATAAAGATCACTTACTTACTTTCTTACAGGCTGTAGATCCAGGATTACGGTTGGGGTTAAGAAATCAACAGATGTTTACCCCAACCATAACCCTAACATTTGCATTGTTCCTAACTGAGTATATAGTGACACCTAAAGCTGGAGTACCTGTCTTTTCAATCTACAAACAAATTTAACTCTGTAATAAACCTCATGTTTCTAGTTCCTGGCTCCAAAACGTTTTGCTTCTTTCATTAGTTTTTGAAATAAAAATAATGTTTTTGGCCTTTGTCACATCTTTATATCAGCTTTTTCAAACAGAAAAGGGAAAAAGAGAGGACCATCCTCACTCAGCCAGTTCTCTCAGTCCAAAGAGTGAAATAGTTACTGACAGGGCTTCTGACAATCAAATTTTTGTGTGACTCTGTATAACTGATCAAATCACAGACTGTAACCTTTCCCTCTTCTGTCCCAGCCCTCAGCAGCGTGTCCTCCCTGGCGGGTACCACACAATCGGCCCATCCCGCAGTGCCGACATGTTCTCTGTGGGGGGTCAGAGTGGGACTCTGGGGGTCTCAGACCAGGACTATGTGAAGGGAGGCTCCTGGTGCACGCTGACCATGGGACAGCCACGTCACCTCCTCCAGCAGGGGGCACACACACTGGAGCGATCCGTGCTCAAGTCCAAGTCCTGCAACCAACAGCTGAGCACCAACTACCTGCAGGTCGCCAACACGGTGAGATTACTTATTTGAGTATTTGATTTACTTAATTACTTACATGATTGGTCAATGGTGCTATGCTAACACACTAACTAGCGATTACGGGTTCTTAAGGGGAGTTTAGACCGGACCATGCGTTGAGTCTAGTTTCAATGCTGTGTCAATGGTGACGCATGTCTATGCGAATATTCGCATTTGCGAAAACAGCCAGAACAGGAGCTAAACCAGGACTAAACCAGAATTAATTCAGGACTGACAATGGGAGACACAGTGCTTGTGAACATATGCCTCCAGCCTGTGTTCTCTTTCATCCGTGACTGTAAACAAGTGCTGCTGACGTGTTCGCCGATACTGAAGTACCGGTTGATAATATAATACATCCATGGCACAGCTCCGTGAACAGATACTCTTGTTATATGATGTCTCCGGAGGGTCTCGGGACACTGAGAAGCCGCGGATCTGGACTCCTGGACAAGAACTTCACACCAAAAGCCGATAGCTTAAACTCACTAGCCTCAAAACCCGGCCACATCATAGGGCAGTACGTCATATTTTCTGAACTCACACAGCTGAATATTTGTGAACGTGCGTCCAGTGCGCCGGCAGTCTGAACGTCCGTTTAGAGGTTACTCATTATCCTTTGTAGCAGCATGGTGGATTGTCCCCCTGCTTTTTAAAACTTGAGATACAAAAGAGAGACAAGAGAGAAAGACCCAGAAACCAGACAGAGAGCCAAAGACCAGAAAGAGAGCGACCAGAAAGAGACCAGAGTAACACGAGAACGAACTGATATACCATAGGAAGAACTTAAGGCTAATTTCACATACGTAAAATATCAACCCAATGAATCTGTCAATCTCTAAAGTTTGTTAAATAAAGGATGCAGCGAAAAACAGCTCCAGGTCTGTTTTTTGTGAGAGAAAGTGTTGTAATCACTTGTGAGGCACAATCACTGGACGGTAGGACTCACATTTGTCAGATCTTTTTCTGTTTTGGGAGAACTGAAATGGTGGCCTGGGTCATTGATGTGGGAGTTTCTTTGTTTGAGGGCTTCCCTGATAAACTAAGCATCATAAAGGATTTAATTTATTGCGAAAAGCCTTATAAAAATCGATCGGATACCATCGGGCCCGCCGCCTTCCTATTTTTCCATAGATTTAATAGCTTCCGATTTCAGTTATGATATTGGCGCCTCCAAGATTTGTTTGTCTCCTTCTGCTATAATTGGAATGTTATATTATCTAAAACTCATTATTACGCCAGATTATTGAGGTGACGAGTTGAGTAGAAGCTTTTGAATTGATCTTAAGGTCTTGTATCCACTTTAATTTCCCCATCGTAACGCCTGTATTCTTCCAATATAATTAGTTGCGAGTGTTGACGCAGCTGGTATGATAATAAACCGACCGCGCGCTCACCGTGTTCATAACAGTTATGTTTCGGATTTAGTTTTTATATCTGCGAGCATTCTTGAGGCCGGAAGGTCAAATTCTGTTTGTAATGCTTCCTTTGTTTTCGCAAATCCCTTTAGGTGTATACAGAGATGCTGCTGGTCGAACATCCTGATTAATTTGATCTACACTGTACATCTTTTGGTGCGTGCTTTATTAAGGACGGGCTGTTTATTCTATTATTTGACCCCTGATGTGACTTTCAGGGTTTCTCAAAGTGTTGAAAAGATTTGTATCTGGTAAATGATTTGTGTCAAGAAAAAAATCAATTTGTTTTGTGATCAAGTCTACGAACTTTTCATCAGATAGTAAGTATGTATTGAATCGCCAGTTACATTGATGGTGGTACTCTATTCTGCAGATTAAGTTCTAAAATAATGGGGCATGATCGAAATTACCAATACTTTTCATAATCCAGGTGACCTAGTCCGTGGGGTAAGTTTCGATCTTTTAGAAAATACTCAATTCTGAGAGTACGTCGGATGTACTGCCGAGACGAAAGAGAATACTTTGGAAGTCGGATTTTGAAAACGCCATGGGTCCAACAATCCCCGAGATTGACAAAATGTGTTTATGGTGTAGCAAGACTTTGATGGCGATGGTTGTTGTAATTAGATCAAACAATAGGTTTGGAGGGCAGTATTTAGATCCCCAGCGAATATGAGATGGTGATGTTGCCCAGTTTGGTATGTGCCCAGTTCTGGTATTCGCCAAGTAATTCCTTGAAAAACTTTTGACTCTTCCCAGTTGGGAGCATAGACGCTGATCAAGACCACTGTTTATTATACGCCTTCCATGTTCAATAATAAATCTCCATTTTTATCACTAATGACTTGTTATGGACAAATGCACCTTTGTTACCGATCAGCATTGCCTGTACCACAAAATTTTGTAATTTAGTTTCAGAATGGAAACTCTGAGATACATTACTCCTCTCAATTTTTGATATCTTTTGTGCGAGGTGTGTTTCCCGTAAGAAGATTACCTCTGCTTTCAATTATTGATGATGAGAAAACACCTTGCTCCTCTTCACTGGCCGTGATGAGTCCCCTCACGGTTCCGCTCACCAATCTAGTTGGTGGACTTATCATGTCACAGAAGCAGCGTCATTTTGCAGTATGTCTATGTGGACGTATCTATAAAGGCAGTTGCATCACATCCGCCTGCACCTATTAGAAAAAGGGAGAAGAGAGAAAAGGAGAAACAGATAAAGCCAAGAAAGAAAATAGCCACAGAAGTCTCCTTCCCCCAAAACAAACCCTTGCTGCTGGTCCCTCCAAAGTAAGAGATGCACCCCCCCACACCTCCCAAGGCCACTATGAAGCATCTAAACTAAGTAAGAACTATCCTAACCATTTCATAAAAGTGGCATGAGACCTACCTAAACCTTAAATTTATTGTAGTTGAATAATTGTCATTCGAACACCAACAGACCCAAGATACTCAACCTGTACCCTGTACAAAAATCGAACACCCAAATTTTCCCCATAAGACTCGATGCATATTAAAACAGCTCGACCTCAGCTGACAGAGAACCTACAGCTTTAATAAAGATAGGATTTTGTGGGGATTTTAGTGTCCCTTGTCATCCTGAACTTTTTTTCTTCTTAAATCCTTCGGTTTTGTTTAAATCCACACTTTAGTGCTAACTCTACTCCTCTGGCTCTCGCTCTAACTCCCGCTCTGATGAACTGCTCTGATTGGTCAGAGTGCGGCCGAGCCCCTCTGTGCACGTGCGTGAGACCCGGTGTGAGACCCACACACGCGTGTTAGACGCAACGCATTATGGGAGATCATCCACTGCGCAGAACCGGGAGGACCAGACGATGCCCAAATACAGGCCAGTTTCCCATAGATCTTTGCGAGTTTCCCAAAGTTCTTTGCGAGTTTCCCAAAGTTCTTTGCGAGTTTCAGGCAACTTCTGCTAATCTTTTCAGCCCCCATGCCGTCACAAAGCGCCATTGAGCACAACCATTCATTTGAATAGGGCGGCATCTTGAATCGCCGGGGCTTGGCACTGGGGCGGTTTGCAGCCAAGTGTGAAGCGGCTGGGATGAGAATCAGCACCTCCAAATCCGAGGCCATAGTGCTCGAATGGCAAACGGTAAACGGTGCCTTGCCCTCTCCGGGTGGGGAGGTCCTTCCTCAAGTGGAGGAGTTCTTGGGGTCTTGTTCACGAGTGAGGGAAGGATGGAGCGTGAGATTGACAGGCGGATCGGTGCAGCGTGCACAGTGATGCGGTCGCTGTATCGGACTGTTGTGGTGAAGAGGGAGGCGAGCCGAAAGCTCTCAATTTACCTTCAATCTTTGTTCCCTCCCTCACCTATGGTCATGAGCTGTGGGTAATGACCAAAAGGACACGAGCGGTCGAAATGAGTTTCCTCCACAGAGTGGCTGGGCGCTCCCTTAGAGATAGGGTGAGGAGCTCAGTCACACAGGAGGAGCTCGGAGTAGAGCCGCTGCTTCTCCACATTGAGAGGAACCAGTTGAGGTGGCTCGGTCATCTGTTCCGGATGCCTCCTGGACGCCTCCCTAGGAAGGTGTTCCGGGCAGGTCCCACTGGGAGGCAACAGGTTTTAGCCAAACCTGTTGCTGTCCTTAGCAGATAAACCAGGAAGAGCAAGGAGCTTATCGATGGAATTGTATGCAGCCGACTTCTGCGCTCACATGCGCTCCTCTGAGGCTGACCTCACGGTGATACAAGCCGTGGTTGAGCGCGATTAAGACCCATATTTGTTTCAAAAACACAATTTATGAGCCATCCTCTCAACTGTAGACATGTGGATTGTATAGGAAATATGATTTACATCAGCCAATAATTGCTGAGAGGTTTTCTCATCCTCCCTTCTCTCATGACAACACGTTCATTGTGCGTCTTGAGTAACGCGCAGTAACGGGATGTCGGAAATGATAACGGCGTTATAGTTACTGTCAAAGTAATTAGTTAGATTACTCGTTACTGAAAAAAGTAACGGCGTTAGTAACGCCCTTACTAGTAACGCCGTTATTCCCATCACTGGAAGTATGTTACAGTATCCTCAATAAAGCCAGTGCTGGAGCTCATCAAAGGTGAACTGTTAGCACCAAGTCCAGAAGACACTGACAAACAACAAAGATCAAGACCGACACGAGCAGGGTGTTGGTCGATAAATACTGCTCTCCTAAAATACAAAGCCTTCTAAGGAAGGCAACCGTTATGGATCCAAGACAGAGGCAGTTTGGAGGATTTAGAGGTATTGCATGACACCAAGGAAGAGCTTGTTGAGGAGCTTCTAAAGATGGAGGATGGAGATGCACAAGAAGCGGGTACTAGCAGTGCAGCTGCAGAAGTGGCGGAACAGAGGCCTTCAGGTGCTAAAAGAAAAACAATGAGTGATCTCCTACAAAGCAGGAGAGTTCAACGTGTGACACAAACGCAGGAGGCTGTGCCAGTGAGAGTACAAGCAAACCAGGAACTAATAAAATATCTGCAGGAAGAAGCACTAGATGCATCAACTGATCCATTGGTTTGGTGGCGTGATAACCAAAGAAGGTTTGCCTTAATCTCCAAGCTGGCAATAAAATACATGTGCATTTGTGCCACAAGCACGAGTTCAGAACGAATGTTCAGCACAGCAGGGAACATAGCGACCCCTGAGAGGTCTTGCCTTAAAACCACACAAGGTTAACATGTTGGTTTTCCTCGCTCGCAATTGCTAAAACAATTTTTCTGAACAAGGCAATTTACGTTCATACATTTGTCAAGTGAATATAGTTTTGAATTTCATAATTTCTTAGGAAGGCACCATGTCTGTAGCCTGGCTCTGCCAGACCCTTGTAGTTCCGCCATGCTCCACCAGAGGCGTTTGGCTGAAGTGCAGCGAACTACATGGGTCTGGCGAGAGTCAGGCTACCATGTCTGGTGGCTGGTTAAACATTTGATTTCTTTAAGACACTTTAAAATTTTCTTGTTGTGCTACCTCAATACTGTTTGTTAATTTTGAAAAAGCACTTTAACATTTTCTTGTTTTGATATCTCAATTCCATTTTTGTTTATACTTTTTTTAAGCACCTTAAAGTCTTGTTCCTGTTGTGCTATATCTTTGTTCAATTTCTGGTTATTTATACAATTGTTTTAGTGTTTTATTTTTTAATTCTTGGAATAAAAACGCAGTGTAAGATATGATAGTTTGAGATAATTTAAGAAGCAATTTATCGCCAGGCAATTTTTTTTATCGTGACAGGCCTAAGTGTGTGTGGATAGGGAAGTCTGGGCGCCTCTGCTTAGACTGCTGCCCGATTTTAGCTACGTGAATCTGAAAAAGCAGCCTCCCCACGTTTAGTTCTGACGCTGCAAATCTGCAGGAGGCCAGTCCCTGTCCTCCTCAGAGTCCACATTGGTTCATATTACACAAACATGTCACAGATGTACTTTGGTGAAAGGCCATGGAGAGACTTGTACACAAGTAAGGTTTAAAGTCTATTCTCTGAGCCATAGGAAGCCAAGCCTGAGAACTGCACTGATGTGATCATACTGCAGCTGTTTTACCGCTTGCTCAGAGAGACCTGTGAGCAGGCCATTGCAGTAGTCTAACCTACTGGAGACAAATGCATGGATAAGAATCTCCTTGTCTGCTTTAGACACTATGTCAGGATCAAAAACAATGTTTTTAGGTGGTAAAAAGCTGCTGATGTATTATGCCTAGATTTCTGACTGGATTTGAAGGTTTTAAGGAGAGGGACTAGAGGTGACAGATGACGCTCTCTCTTTGTTTCTGGGGACCAAAGACATCATTTCAGTTTTGTCAGTGTTTAGCTGATGGAAGTTGTTTTGCATATGCTCACTGATTTGTTGGATACAGTGAAGGAGTGAATCCACTGGCCCATGTTCCCCTGCTCTCAGTGAGACATAGATCTGACCACATTACTGATATAGTGGATTATAAATGGATTTATTTTTATGGAATGCAATTCTACAGAATCAGCCTTCATTCTTAGTCAGACTCTGGGTTCACATGACGCAGACACAGCACAGTCTCTTTCAGTTTGTTCAAGCTGCTCCGTCTTCAGACCAGGTTCTCTACAGCTTTCAATGTGTCGCTGAAGATTTGAAGCACTTCCAAAAGCATTCCCACACATTTCACAGGAAAACGGCTTCTCTCCAGTGTGGGTCCTCTTATGCACTTTTAGATGACCAGTCTCTCTGAAGTTCTTACCACAAACATCACAGCCATATGGTTTTTCTCCAGTGTGGATTCTTTTGTGTTTATTATGAGTTGATCTTTGGGAAAACCTGTGCCCACACACCTCACACTCGTACGGCTTCTCTCCAGTGTGGCTCCGATGGTGATCTGTCCGCTCTGACACAGTTCTAAAGGTTTCACCGCAGTACTCACATACAAATGGCTTTTCCCCAGTGTGAATTCTCTGGTGACTTTTGAAGGCAGAGAGCACAGCAAACTTTTTCCCACAGTCCCCACAGACGAATGGCTTTTCTCCAGTGTGAATTCTATAGTGGCGAGTGAGGTCAAATAAACGTGGAAAAGTCTTTTGACACTGGTCACACTGGTGAAGTTTCTCTCCTGTGTGAACACGCTGATGTAGTGAGAGCTGGTCTTTCATCCTAAATGTTTTTCCACATTCATCACACTCAAATGGTTTCTCTCCTGTGTGGATCCTCTGATGATATTTGAGAGAACCCTTGTGTTTAATTTTTTTACCACAAAACTCACAGCTGTAGGGCCTTTCTCCTGTGTGAACTCTGCTGTGGACCTTGAGACTTTCTGCTTTAGTAAAACTGGTTCCACACAGATCACACTCGTATGATTTTTCTCCAGAGTGACTTCTGGAGTGGATCTTGAGTTTGGAAGCAGAGCTGCAGGTCTGTCCACACTGATCACAGGTGAACTCCATTCTGTAGATGGACTTTGTAGATCTGCCACACACAAAAAAACATACGTCAGAAAATACAGTTTATCTTTCATACATTCTATAATCAGATGCTGATGAATACTAGCTAAAAACCTCTAAAATTATAGATCAAACACATTCAGAGATTTTTAAACACGTTCAGACATTAATTATATTGTATATAACTATTGTTGTTGTAAAGCCTGAAAACGCAACGCCTCTTTTCTCTGTACCACCAACTCCATCAACTGTATCTGAACAGAGAATAGTGACTAACAACATGCATGTGTGTATCATTTATTTTTTTCTTCTATTAGTGTCATTCCTGGACAGAGACTGGCGTTTGATTTTAGAGTTTGGTGCAGGCTAATAACATAATGTAAAAGCTATTCAGGATATATGGATTGACATTTTTTTCCCTCAAATTTTTCCATTGATGTTGTACTAGTTCTGTGTGATGTAGGTTGCAAAAAAAGTAGACATAATTTGGAGGAATTCACAGATACAACGAACAGCGATATATTATCCACACAGCGCAAATCCGCAACAAATATTATACCTGTTTTGAAGTCAAAGGAATAATGAACCAACGCAAGTCTCCAGCTGACAGAAATATGGAGAGAAAACAAGACAAGTCAGGCTAGTCATTAGCATTAGCCTCCAACTGCTAATGCTACTTGACACAAACATGAAGCGGGTTCCCGAGGCCCACACGGCTCAGAACCAGCTCGTGTTTCTCTTATTTCATGAGTGTCCGCAGTGAAAACATGCGGTTTAAAGCCTTTTACTCACATCTGTGTCTCCAGCTCCGTATGGCCTCCTATTGTTATTGTAATAGATCCATGTGTCCCCTGGATATGACGTCACCAAAGTCTTCAGCGAACACACGTAATGCTGCCCCCTCACGTCGAGAAATGGTTTTCCCACAGTTCATGTTTCCAGCATTCTCGAGGTCGGCGTTACGGTGGTGAGCTGAGAAGGGGGGTAACATGCATCTAGCACGCAGACAAGCTGACGGGAGAAAAAGAAAAAAAAAAATTGCGGAATTATTCCCATGCCCTCTCTCAAATGTTGAATTCTGCCCTTTTATCCTCGCCTAATGACGTCGCATGACCCACACTTGCGATACGAGACCAGTTCATTGAAGGGGGTCGTGATTCATCCCTCCGTCCGTGAGCTTCGAAGACTTACCAAAGAGACCCCAGACCAGGTCTGATCTCTGTCCTGAACAAGCCCTGTAGTGGAGCTTGGAGGATCAAACAGAGCTTCAAAAATATAGCATGAAGCAGACCCCTTTGTTGAAGACTCCTAAATGAATATCCTTTAAAATGTTACGTCTGACACAAAGTTGAACATGACTTGGCCTCACACGCAAGAAGTAGAAAAAATAATAGCCCAGCAAGGTCAGGCCTATTGGAGAGCTAACCACTGCGGTACGTGAGCTAAAGAACCAAAAAAGCAGTTCAAACTAGACCCACTAGGCCAAAAGTAACCCCCAAATATACTGATGATGGCCACCAATCTTTCTAAGATGTTGAGGTAGTTGGACACATGGCTAGGCAGTGTCCACATTGCAAGCGGTGACTTTTGTTTGTGTTTGACTAGGCACCGTGACCATGCTCCGCTCCTGCTGCTGCCGCAGCACCTGCCCGGAGGCAGGCTCTCGACACAAAAATTGAGTTTTATTGAACCAAAGCCAGTTTAGCTGGAGCTAAGCTATATATCTTTATGTTTGATGTCAAGTTTTTGTTTAATGTTTTTCCAAAATTAATTTTCATTTTAGAGATTTTTCATATTATTTCATTTCATGGCGTCATTCAAGAACCCCAAGGATGCATAGATAATTGAAACACACAGTACAAAAGTACATAATACATATTTTAAAGTTGAAGGTTTTTTGAGATTTGAGTCCTTGTTATTTATTAAGAGAGTGTTCTGGTCTTAAAATGTCATCATTAGTACAGATGATAATAAGTAATCTTTATTTATATAGCGCATGTTGGAAAACCAAGAGCGCTCCAAATTGTTTAGACTTTAGAGAGAAAAAAAATCTCATTCACATACTGATATCTGTTGTTTTTAATTTGACTATAAGGTTGTGTTCCAGAACAAGGGCACACACTGTACAGGGTCACTGGACTGCGGGAGTGGACACTGAGAGCTCAGACCACAGGAGCCCAGCACGCCACCCAGCACAGGTCACAGATCAAGACGGCACGGTGGCTGAGTGGATATATCACTCTCGACTCTCAGCAAGAAAGGACCTGGGTTTCGAATCTCCGGTCGGACAGGGCCTTTCTGAGTGGAATCTGCATGTGTGAAGTAATTACATTGATTCTGATAAAAACACAAATTAGAGAAGTAAACTGAATCATTGTGCTTGCTTTTGTCTGAGGGACATTAGCAACAGCATGAATAGAAATTGTCTTTAAAGTAGAATCAAAGTGACTTAACCATAGAGAGTAACTACTGCATAACAAGCTGTGTACAGGAACTGTGACACTGCACCATTGACCAGAAGTGCATCCCAAATGACCTGATGTGCTTCAAGTGAAAAGACTGTATCTGGAGATCCTGATGTGCATCTGGAGAGACCAAAACCATGGCTTGGACCCTACTGATGTCCAAGATGACATCTCTCGAAATATGACCTGAACCTGATGACGACTGAGACTCATGCTGAGGACCTGAGGACCTGAGGACCTGAGAGAGAGAAAAACTGGGGAGTGATGTTTATATTTTTAAAATCATACATTGATGAGTGCTAAATGAGACAGATACTCATGATTCTTTCTTTTGTTTTTGTTTGTCTCTAGCTTCTGGACATCTGATGATCTATTGGACACAGACATTTGCAGAAGAACCAGCCAATGAAAAACCATCTATTGCCGATGCTATTGCTACAACCAGAACCACAACTGTGACCAAATGCAACACATGGAAAGTATTCAGACATCAGACAGAAAAAAACTTTGACTTTTTAGTCTGGGAGACTGAGCAACTGTTAAAATGTTTTAAAATGATAAAGTATGAGTATTGTAGCGTTTTAGTAGATGTTAAATAGTAGTAAAAAAGTAGAATTTGATTTCCTTTGTTGTTCATAAACACATTTCCACATAAGAGTTAAAATCATAACTTTACAATGTTATCCTTTTGATAGAGCAGCTAAAATATTAGAATCAGAATAATGTTACAGCCATTAAAAGTGACAGAAGTCACAAACTAGAAATATGCCTTGGCTCAAGCTGCAACCGAGCTTTAGAGTCACAATAGAGAAATAGAAATAGATAAAAGCATCAACCATAAAATAGAGATTATTTCTAGCCAGTGCAAATATTTGAATTGTAAAACACCATTGTAGAATATCTGACCCCAACCCCAAACCTGCTAAAATAGATTAGCTCTTGTAAGAATAATACAAATTTGATTGATGATGTACAATCATCCCAACTGCCTGAGAGGAGGAAGTGACAGCACTTCCTGGTTCAATAAATGTATTTGGATAACTGACCGCCATAATAATGTTCAATATTTACCATTGGCCTTACTGTGTTCACAGTTTTATTCCTGAGAATGTAGAATAGACATAGAGCAAAATCCCACTGACAATAAGCCACTGATAATGAAAGTAAACCACAGAGAGATTTATTAGATTAAAATGTATGTTTAAGAATATGGCTCAATAAAAGTAAATATGCAAACATATTTGTAAATAGATTAGAAAGTACACAGTCTAAGATTAAAAAGTGATAATAATGCCGTGAAATAAGTGTAGTGTAAACAATTAGCATTAGAATAAAAGTATAGAGTAAGAAAAGTGAAATTAGCTTCTAATTTGAGACTCAGTTCGTTTTTGTCTGTGTTACATACATTTTTAGTAATTTAAAAAAAAAAAATTAAGATATATATTTTTTTTTCACTTTATTGATTGATCAAATTGAGTGATCACATGTGATTATGTGATCAAAGGGGTGAGTGTTAGTATTAGATAGCAATATGGCCTACGTGCAGGACTCTACAAGGACTCTGATGATGACTCCATGTTTTGACTATGATGTGACTGTCTCTGTGTGACACGTATGTCTTTCGATGTGTGACGTGACAATGATATAAACTGTGTACTGACTCCATTTTGTCTGAGAGAAGGAAACAATGGAAACCACTGGAACATGAGAGAAACTTAACTAAACTTCCAGAGTTTGGCGCACCACAATCCGTCTCTGTCTGCTTCATCCCTGAGAAAAGCATTTAAATCATAAATAATCACAGTACATTAAAAAGAAAGATAAAAATATAAAATCCCTCAGTTGTATGCACAGCTAAACAGAACTGTTTTTAACCTGGTTTTAAACATTGTCAGAGAGGAAGCCTGTCTCACATCTTTAGGAAGATTGTTCCAGATTTGAAAAATCTGAAAAGCAGCCTCCCCATGTTTAGTCCTGACTCTGGGCACTAACAGGAGTCCAGTCCCTGTGCTCCTCAGAGTCCGGGCTGGTTCGTATGGTACTAACATGTCTCTAATATATTTTGGTGCGAGACCATGGAGAGACTTGTACACAAGCAGAGCTGTTTTAAAGTCTATTCTCTGAGCCACAGGAAGCCAGTGTAGAGACCTGAGGACAGGACTAATGTGGTCGTACTTCCTGGTTCGAGTCAGGACTCGAGCTGCTACATTTTTAATGTACTGCAGCTGTTTTACAGCCTGTTTGGACAGACCTGTGAGCAGGCCATTGCAGTAGTCTAACCCAGTGGTTCCCAAAGTGGGGGTCCCGACCCCCCGGGGGGTCGCAAGATGATTTCCAAAAAATAAAAATAAAAAATTAGAGCAAATTAATAGCCCTTAAATATTTATTTTGCATTTGATTTAATTCAAAAGGATTACTTGTTAAATTGTGTTTGGAGAATATAATATATTTTAATTACGTTAATTACGTTGTCCCAGTCATTGACCGCGTCAATCAAAATTAAGTTACGCAGCTCACATCATGCAGCGTGTCCTGCTGCTGTTTGCTAAAACTAAGGGTGTTTGGAGGCTTCAAACAAATAATACCTGCTTAGAAATGAAACCTGGTTAATATCCACAACAGAAAAAACCCGGAGGGGGAGAAAAGTCAAGGGTCAGGCTGATGGTGCGAAGAGAGGGAGAGAAGGCAGCGGAGGGAGAGAGGGCAGTGGAGGGAGAGAAGGCAGTGGAGGGAGAGAAGGCAGTGGAGGGAGAGAAGGCAGTGGAGGGAGAGAAGGCAGTGAAGTGACTCCAAAAAGCCGGGCCACTTTACCGCGGTATGAGAACAGAGAGGGCGAGCCGCAAGAAATGCGCTCCACTTCTGCTAAGAAGGGAGCCCACCAAGCCCATCACTGTGTCGCTACGTGAGTAAAAATACGCAAGCCTCCTTTTTTGGGCTGGACAGTGCAGCTCAGTAGTGGCGCGAGTCTCTGCGTTACTCCGTATCAATTAAATACATGCTGTTGAGGTGGGGGGTCGCGGGGGAACAGCGCATTTATGATGGGGGTCGCAGGCTAAAAACTTTGGGAACCCCTGGTCTAACCTACTGGAGACCAATGCATGGATAAGAATCTCCAAGTCTGCTTTAGACACTATGTTTTTGATCCTGGCAATGTTTTTTAGGTGGCAGAAAGCTGCTGATGTTACTGATTTAATGTGGCTATTAAAATTTAAGTCTGAGTTCAGTATTACCCCTAGATTTCTGACCTTGTTTGAAGGTTTTAGGGAGAGAGACTGGAGGTGACAGATGACGCTCTCTCTTTGTTTCTGGGGACCAAAGACAATCATTTCAGTTTTGTCTGCGTTTAGCTGAAGGAAGTTTTTTTGCATCCACTCACTGATCTGTACAGTGAAGGAGTGAGTCCACTGGTCCATGTTCTCCTGCAGTCAGTGAGACATATTTCTGAGTGTCGTCTGCATAGTTGTGATAGGAAACTTCGTTTCTACGTATTAACTGACCTAACGGCAGCATGTAGAGATTGAACAGAAGAGGTCCCAGGATCGACCCCTGTGGTACTCCACAGGTCAGGGCCATATGATCTGAGACACAGTTACCAATCTCCACAAAGTACTTTCTGTCTTCAAGGTAAGACCTAAACAAACTTAGGGCAGTGCCAGCGACGCCAACCCAGTCCTCTAGTCCAGGGCTGGACTGGGACAAAAAAACAGCCCGGGCATTTTTTCCTTCTTACCGGCCCAGGCATGTTTTTGTCACGTTTTTTACAGTTTGTTTATACCAGGGATCGGCAACTCAAAAGGTTCAAAGAGCCATATTTGACAAAAAATACTAAAAACATCTGTCTGGAGCCGCAAAAAAATAACAGCCTTGTATAAAGCTTATATGAAGGTTACACAATGTAGCTACATTAGCTACATTAGCCTATTATCTAAATGACCAAGTAAAGGCTACAAATACATGATTAGCATTCATGATTGTCAAATGTGTGTTTTCACTGCAGCGTGTCCTGGAGAGAATGACGCACCACGTGATGACTCTGCTTTAACTTTGACTTCCATTTTTTTGCCTTCATGCAACTGTAGAAATACAGTAAATAAATCTGCTTTTTGGCTCAAAGGTCACACACCTGCACTGTCCACTCATATCGATTACGTCACAGGCTGAAGTTTGCTGGAGCTGAATGTCCGTAATGGCCTTTTCTTTCACAGTCTTTGCGGAGGTTTTTGAAGTCTGAAAAAGGTGCTCCGGATTTTGTATGAAAGAATCCTTCACGTAATCCCTGTGAACGGTATTTAGTGCTTCATTGTTTCTCGTGTTGCAACAAAACTTCCTATTACATCGCAAACATGAAGCAGTCCTTCCTCATTGACTGAAAGCAAATGTTCAGTCTTGTTCTTAGTCCAGTCTTATTATCGACTCGTTCTCTTTTTATCTTTGGGATCCGTGCGCACACGCCGGTTTGTTTACAGCAGCGGCCGCCTGGCGCGGGGCCGCGCCACAGGATATGACGCACTACGTTGACAGAAATGTTGAAATTGAATATTACTTATACACATTTTTACAGCATTGAAATACGTTAGGAATGTTTTTCCTCCTACAGAAACCACATTCAAATTAGGAATAAAATATAGCCCTCCCACTCCATTTTCAGACATTTTTGAAAAGGCTCCAGGAGCCACTGGAGGAGCACTAAAGGTTGCCGACCCCTGGTTTATACAGTATGTGGAAGCATACTGTAGAGGATCAGGATGTCTACAGTTTCAACTAAAAAATAAAGTGCAATAGTCTACATTACAAGAGAGTAATAAACATGTCTCAGAGTGAGGGAGGTGGACGCAGACAACACTGTTGTTTGTTACAGGGATGAGAATTGGTCAAAAAAGTCTGAAATGCATAATGTCAGCCATTGGCTGGCTCTAAATCTGTTTAATTTTTTCACAACATTTTACTTTTGGGCTCAAACATGAACTTTTAATGCAATGGAAAATTTAGGCACCCGAGCTTTAATTTAGTCGCACTTCGAGAGGAGAGGGGAGACGCGGACTGTTTCCTGCAGCGGTGTATTTATTGGGTGCACAAATTACGCAAAGACACGCATGGTCCTGTGCACGTTTATGGTCTTGGGTATATGGTCACGTTGCGGCTACGCGCTCACCGTGTTGTGTTGTGAGCGGCTCCCGGTGAGCGGTTCCCGCGTCCAGCTCAGAGCCGCTGGATGCCGGAACACTGCGGCCGCTGAGGTGGTAGAATCCCGTTCCAGTACATACAGCAGGTGCCCCGCGGACACGCGCGCCCCCTCGAACAGTTCTCAACGGATTTACACTTTTCACAAACATCTTTTTTGTATGAGGCAAACAGACCGGCCCAAATATGGGCATCGGCCCTTCTGGCATTGCCCGGTACGCCCGATGGCCAGTCCAGCCCTGCTCTAGTCTCTGTAAGAGGATCTCATGGTCGACAGTGTCAAAGGCAGCACTTAGATCTAACAAGATTAAGATTGAGACTTTGCCTGCGTCAGTGTTCAGCCGGATATTGTTTGTTACCTTGACGAGAGCAGTCTCAGTGCTGTGGTGGGGTCTAAAGCCGGACTGAAACATATCAAATGAGTTGTTGATTATAAGAAATCTAGTAAGCTGTAGGTAGACAACTTTCTCAAGGACTTTCCCCATAAATGGCAGATTTGAGATGGGACGATAGTTGTTAAGTACCGTAGCATCCAGACTGCTCTTTTTTTAGAAGGGGCCTGATGACTGCAGTTTTCAGGGCCTTTGGGAATATTCCAGAATGAAGGGACATGTTTACTATCTGTGTGAGTGAAGGTAACAGACTGCTCAGAACAGACTTCAGAAATCCAGTGGGTAGTACATCCAGGCTGCATGTGGAGGAGCTCAAACTGGAGATTATCTCTTGGACATTTTTATCATCTACAGGTGCAAAGTGAATTAGCTCAAAGACCCTTTCTGGCTGTTGGATTGTTATCTGTGGATTGGAGACAATGGCGTTTTTGATGCCTTGAACCTTGTCATTGAAAAAGTGTGCAAACTCATTGCATTTGGAAGTAAGCTCTAATGGCATTTGAACAGGGGGGTTTGTTAATCTAGTAACTGTTGAAAACAGAACACACAGATTGTTGCTGCAGCCTTCAATCATTTCAGAAAAATACCTTTCTCTCGTACTACGTAGCACCCGGTTAAACTCGCACAACTTATCTTTGAAGATCTCGTAATCAACCTGGAGGTTGGACTTGCGCCACTTCTGCTCAGCCTTCTGGCACTTTCTCTTCAGTGCTCTGACCGAGTCTGCTTTAGCCCACGGCGCCTTCTGCTTATTTTTCACTATTTTAACCTTCACAGGGGCAACGGTATCCAGAACATTCAAAACACTAGAGGTGACAGAGTTAAACAGTTCATCTACAGTAGAATACGATGCATTTTCAAAGTTTATCATTCCCATAAATAGTTCACTAGTATTTTCATTTATGTGTCTTCTTCGAACAGTTGCAGAGTCCACTGGTGGTTTGTTAGTGAAACACATGTCAAAAAATATACAAAAATGATCCGAAAGCGCAACATTGACCACGTTTACATTTGAAATATTCACCCCCTTAGTAACTAACAGGTCTAGAGTGTGCCCTCTGCTGTGGGTGGGGCCACTCACGTGGTGAGTGAGACCAAAGGTATCGAGTAAAGAACTCAGCTCTTTTGCATTTCTGTCATTAACATTATCCACATGAATATTAAAATCATCTGTAATAACTAAACTATCAAAATCTGTGCATACAACTGAAAGCAACTCGGTAAAATTATCAATAAAACTGTGACATGACTGCGGTGGCTTGTATAGGACAATGAAGAGTATTGGAGGAGATTGTTTTTGTTGTATTTTAAAAGACACATATTCAAATGACAAAAACTTCCCGAGAGGCATTCTATGGGAGACAAAATGGTCTCTGAAAATGGCAGCTAAGCCTCCTCCTTTTTGTTTTCCCGTATTTCAGATTCAAATTTGAAATGTGGTGGTGATGCTTCTATTAAAACTGCATTTCCTGTATTTTGGTCAAGCCAAGTTTCAGCCATGAACATAAGATCTAGATTATAAGAACAAATAAAATTATTGATTAAAAAAGACTTGTTACAAAGAGATCTGACATTTAGCATAGCAAGTTTCAAAGTTTCAGTATCAGCGGTTGTGGTCAGCTGATATTTGCACGGAACAAGAATTAGATTTTCCAGATTAGACCGACTAACTTCAGATGTTTTTCTGTTATGTACTCTTTGTGTTATCACTAAGGGAATGGCACAGGTGGCTTCATGACAGGGCCCCAGTCGGGTCTCTTCTCTACCTAGACTGCCAGTGGCTGCGGAGCAGAGACCCTGTGCATCCTAGTGTTTAGAGATAAGAGGAGTAGGGGAAAGCGGGGGAGGAGGATGGAGAGTTATCCAACTAGGATAGTTATCGTAGGCCCTAGTTGTCCACATAAATGTTTTTTAACGCACGTCTACTCATGTCGCCTCTTCATTTCTGATGTTCAGAGGTCTGCCAAATCCCGTCAGACCTCCGTACCAAGCAGGGCAGGGCCTTCCATGCTTCAGTCAGTGTGCCCCAGGGCAGCTGTGGCTAAAGTAATAGTTTATCACCTCTATGTGTGGAGTGAATGAGTAATACTGTGGAGGGTCCATAAAAGTCTGTTCAGGGTTTCCACCAAAATGCACAGTAAATGTCAACTTAAGGTGAAGACAGGTGTCCACAAGCACTGACCCCCATTGTCAGTCCTGGTATAATCCTGGTTTAGTTTTCAATTAGTTCTGGTTTGGCTGTTTTTTAGTGTCCTGCTCATGGATCTATAATGATAACTGGATAGGGTATTGCTAGTGTGGCAAGGTGGAGGCCCTGAAGGCTTCGAAAATAATGACAAATTAAATAAAAGAAAGAAAAACCAGCAACGCCAGGGCAAAGTGCCCAAAATAAAATATAAAGCGCTCTAAGGCGCACAGGTTCGTAAATCATAAAGAGGCATAGACAGACATTACGTTACTAGGATTTATTATGTTATGTTTAGGTCAGTTCTTTTCATTCAAATGGGTTCTGTTACATTTCATTTCATTTATATTCACAAGCACACATCATCCTGTCACGAAGGACTCAGGAGCACAGGTGAACACACGACCAGAAACACGGAAGAACAAGGAGAGAAACAAGGGACAGCAGGAGAAACAGCGGTGGGCCGCGGTGTGGCCAGTCCTCAGCCTACGAATTAAAGTAGAGTTAAATTATCATAACCACAATGCCGTCAGTGTGTGCAGCTAAGACCTACATTTCCACAGCCAACACTGAGCGCGCACTCTTGACGAGTAGCGGTTTACAGGCCCAGACCCACAGCCGGCTACGACGCACTCGGACCCCAGCAATGAGGGCGGCCAGACACCAAAGCGACTGGACAGTGTGGACGTGCACAAGGAGGACTCGCGGGGCACAATGCCACACCGCGGCACTACAACAACAAGTCAACATTAGTGGCTGAATCTTACAATTAAAATTGACACTAAAACTACTACCTGGAGCAGGACAAGGGCTGGCGCGACGACACACAAGAGACGGAAGTGCAGAGGTAAACAAAAGACGTAAATCTAGGCTATTTATACTGGGCGTAGGCGCCCTCTACTGGACAGAAATATGGTGGCCAAGTCCAGCTTGCCACATTCATCCCCCCAAAGTTTTGACGACGCCCCGACGTCAACTAAACTCACACGCAACTCTCAAATATAGCGCTATCACTCATACAATGACCGGTCATGACACACGCATCTAAAAGCTAAAAACCAGGACTGTGGGTTTGAGCCACTAAGAGACACATAGCTGGTCTAGGTGGGTTTGAGCCACTACAAGACCCTGCAGCCCCAAGCTTAAAAACACAATTTAAAAAGTCAGTTTCTACTACTGATAACGCAATGAGACAACCAATGTTTCAATTCTATTGCCGTGAAGGCCAGAAAAGGAGGCCCTGAAGGCTTAGGAAGTCCAATGCAAGTTTCTCAAACCAAGCCTACCTGCTGCACCAGAAGTGCTCCTGGCCACACAGGTGAACAACGGGTGCGCCTTAAGCGCTACGTGAGGAATCTTTCATCTCACTACACCGCAGTCCGGGATTACACCACAGGAGACTTAAATTACAGGTGTGCAGGATCCACGAGGCTTCATACTAGGTGACCATCTGAACTCCCGTCCCATCAAGCCACAACTATACTGCTTCAACCACCGCTGCCTCTCCTTCACAAAACAAAACACAGAATTTAAAAGTGTAATTTGACACATTACAGCAATAGGCAGTAGCTTAGCAAATATTCATATGCGAGTGTTCTAGCCATATCATTTCTTATCCGAGTTTACATTTTCAAAACAAAGCATGCACAAATCAAAAAAACACCACACAAAAAGTGCACATCAAAAAACAAAGACAAATAATAAACACAAGACAAAACAATGACAGGTTTTAAGTCACATAAACCAAAAAGCTAATGCTACTGAAATTAGCTGTACTAAGAGAAAATGCCTCATTTTAATGATTATCCTGCCAGCGAACGCCAAGTGTGGCAAGGTGGAGGCCCTGAAGGCTTCGAAAATAATGACAAATTAAATAAAAGAAAGAAAAACCAGCAACGCCAGGGCAAAGTGCCCAAAATAAAATATAAAGCGCTCTAAGGCGCACAGGTTCGTAAATCATAAAGAGGCATAGACAGACATTACGTTACTAGGATTTATTATGTTATGTTTAGGTCAGTTCTTTTCATTCAAATGGGTTCTGTTACATTTCATTTCATTTATATTCACAAGCACACATCATCCTGTCACGAAGGACTCAGGAGCACAGGTGAACACACGACCAGAAACACGGAAGAACAAGGAGAGAAACAAGGGACAGCAGGAGAAACAGCGGTGGGCCGCGGTGTGGCCAGTCCTCAGCCTACGAATTAAAGTAGAGTTAAATTATCATAACCACAATGCCGTCAGTGTGTGCAGCTAAGACCTACATTTCCACAGCCAACACTGAGCGCGCACTCTTGACGAGTAGCGGTTTACAGGCCCAGACCCACAGCCGGCTACGACGCACTCGGACCCCAGCAATGAGGGCGGCCAGACACCAAAGCGACTGGACAGTGTGGACGTGCACAAGGAGGACTCGCGGGGCACAATGCCACACCGCGGCACTACAACAACAAGTCAACATTAGTGGCTGAATCTTACAATTAAAATTGACACTAAAACTACTACCTGGAGCAGGACAAGGGCTGGCGCGACGACACACAAGAGACGGAAGTGCAGAGGTAAACAAAAGACGTAAATCTAGGCTATTTATACTGGGCGTAGGCGCCCTCTACTGGACAGAAATATGGTGGCCAAGTCCAGCTTGCCACACTAGCAAATTATCAATGTCCTACAGTCTGCCGTTTTAAAGGGGACATATCATGAAAAATCCACTTTTTGTGCCTTAAATGCCTTACGTTGTGAAGTTGGAGCCTCTAGAAGTGCAAAAAAGTTTAAGTCAGTCTCTTCATGGGTTGCAGAGAACACTTCATATTCTGTTTAGGTAAGATTTTTCAACCCGTTCTGATTTTGCCATTCTCTATTACGTGTTTAGAATTATTACGTCACAGTATTTGCAGCGAGACTGCTATATATGGGCATGGGCGTCTAACAAAACACTTCGGCCCAGCCCTCCTCTACTGTGCATCACTTCGAATTTGTAGTCCAAGCTCAAGGATGCCAGCGAACAGGGCTGGACTGGCCATCGGGCGTACCGGGCAATGCCCAAAGGGCCGATGCCCATATTTGGGCCGGTCTGTCTGCCTCATACAAAACACATGTTTATGAGAAGTGTAAATTCGTTGAGAATTGTTCGAGCGGGGCGCGCGTATCCGCGGGGCACCTGCTGTATATGTACTCGAACGGGATTCCGCCACCTCAGCGGCCGCTTTGTAATGAGCAGCCGCTCGCAGCCGCTCCACCGTGTTGTGGCTGAGCGCGCAGCCTCAACGTGGCCATGTACCCAACCCCATAAACGCGCACAGGACCATGCGTGTCTTTGAGTAATCTGTGCACCCAATAAATACATTGCTGCAGGAAACAGTCCGCGTCTCCCCTCTCCTCGCGAAGCACGATTAAACGCCCTAAATAAAGCTCTGATACCTACATTTTGCATTGCATTAAAAGTTCATGTTTGAGCCCAAAAGTAATATGTTGTGAACAAATTAAACAGATTTAGAGCCAGAAAATGGCTGACAATATGCATTTCAGTCTTTTTTGACCAATTCTCATCCCTGTAACAAACAATAGTGTTGTCTGTGTCCACCTCCCTCACTCTGAGACATGTTCATTACCCTCTTGTAATGTAGACTATTGCATTTTATTTTAATTGTTGAAACTGCACATATCCTGATCCTCTACAGTATTTGCTTCCACATACTGTACAAACTAGGAGTCGGCAACCTGTGGCTCCGGAGGCGCATGCGTCTTTTTCCTTCTGTAGAAGGAAAAACGTTCTTAACGTTTTTAAATGCTGTAAAATTGTGCATAAGTAATATTCAATTTAAACATTTCTGTCAACGTAGTGCGTCATATCCTGCGACGTAGGCCCGCGCCAGGCAGCCGCTGTTGTAAACAAACCGGCGTGTGAGCATCATAGACTGTGCGCATGGATCCCAAAGCTAAAAAGAGAAGAGTCGATAATAAGACTGGACTAAGAATGAAAATTAACATTTGCTTTCAGTCAATGAGGAAGGACTGCGTATATAATGAGAAGTTTCTATGAGATAATTGTATCTGTGCTTAGAAACTACAAAAATGGCCGCTCGGGGTGGAGTTGAACCTGTGTCACTTGGATGGGGGGGGGGGGGGGTCAAAAGCGCCTCATTTGCATTTAAAGAGACAGCACCAAAACAGGTTCCTCTCAGACGCACCTCAGAACAGGTGTAGAAGAAAGGCCCGTGGAGCTACAAATAATGAGACTCAGACCCAGGCATTGCAGTTACGCTTTATATAGGCCACAAATTAATGATTTAGATGTAAAAATCAATTATTTGAAAACGCGATATGTCCACTTTAAAATCAGTTGCTTCTAGCAGTGGACGTTGTATTGTGTGTCTCATACACAGCTGCGCTTCTCAGTTAGCAGCAGAGACTGTAAAAATGCTCAGAGGCTTCGAACTTGGTAAAAAACACGGAGTATAGAATATGACAGGCGCAGGTGGTGTAGCGTCCGTTGCATTTCATACAGCGGTGGATATGGCACCTTTTTGTCATCATTGAACAACATGGCTTTATACCAGAGACTAAACATTGTACACAGCCGAGTCGAGGCATTACTTTGCGATACACGAACTCCTGCTACTGTGCGCCACTGAGAGAGCCGCTTGTCGCTGAATTAAGGTTGCTTACTATTAATGTAATCAGGGATTTTTTTTATCTAAAATGTTGCAGAAGCACTGTGTTCCTATATGCACTAGGGCTTTGACTAAATTGCACAAAAATCATATTCGAAGTTTGTTTGTTTATTAATTTAGATATTGAAATTTATTTTAATATTTAATCATAAATTACAGTATTGTACAGCTCCTCACAGTAGCAGCATTGATTCGAATGTAATTTCAAAACATTCTACCGGCCATTTTTTATTGATAAGTTTTGTTTTTTGTCTTAAAGGGACAGTAGCACGTATCCTTAGTCAACAAAACAACAAAACAAATGCAGACATCTAGACTCCAACTGTGATGATGGTTATTACTACTACTCTGACTACTACAAAACAATTAGGCTATATATATTCCTGAATTTATTTTTTTATTTGGAAATTTGTATACATAATTTATACTATATAGAACATAAGGTTCAGCTTTTTATATGTATTTTTATGTAATGCATGCAATAAAATATATGGATATTCACATTATTCTTGTATAGCCCTAAATCACAACAGTAGTCATCTCAGAGGACATATGATCTTAATTTATCCATTTATTGTTTTCCAGAAAAAAAAACTCAAACAAATCTGATTTTATTTTATTTCATACTGTCAATAATTGTAGAATCTCAATTTCTCTCACAATAAGTGTGACTCAAAACTTTGAAATCGTGGCAACCCTACACTGCACTGTTCCTATATGCACTGCCTTGAGTTGATTCGTTTTATTTTTAAATAAAGAGAAGGCAAAATATGTAATTTCTTAATTCATTTTACAGTTAAATTATAATTTGTGTTGAACTGACTCCTCTTTGAGATTCAATAACAATTTGAGGTAATTTTTGGGGGGTTATTTATCCTGTAAAAATAGTTGGATAAAACATAATATATATGTATTCATAATTTTATATATATATATATATATATATATATATATATATATATATATATATATATATATATATATATATATGTGGCATGCAATATTATTCGGCCCCCTTGCGCTAATACTTTGTAGCGCCACCTTTTGCTGCAATTACAGCTGCAAGTCGCTTGGGGTATGTCTCTATCAGTTTTGCACATCGAGAGACTGGAATTCTTTCCCATTCTTCCTTGCAAAATAGCTCGAGCTCAGTGAGGTTGGATGGAGAGCGTTTGTGAACAGCAGTCTTCAGCTCTTTCCACAGAGTCTCGATTGGATTCAGGTCTGGACTTTGACTTGGCCATTCTAACACCTGGATACGTCTATTTGTGAACCATTCCATTGTAAATTTGGCTTTATGTTTTGGATCATTGTCCTGTTGGAAGATAAATCTCCGTCCCAGTCTCAGGTCTTTTGCAGACTCCAACAGCTTTTCTTCCAGAATGGTCCTGTATTTGGCTCCATCCATCTTCCCATCAATTTTAGCCATCTTCCCTGTCCCTGCTGAAGAAAAGCAGGCCCAAACCATGATGCTGCCACCACCAGAGTTCAATCTTTGTCTCATCAGACCAGAGAATCTTTTTACTCATGGTCTGAGGGTCCTTCAGGTGCCTTTTGGCAAACTCCAAACTAAGGAGCGGCTTCCATCTGGCCATACAGGCCTGATTTGTGGATTGCTGCAGAAATGGTTGTCCTTCTGGAAGGTTCTCCTCTCTCCACAGAGGAATGCTGGAGTTCTGACAAAGTGACCATTGGGTTATTAGCCACCTCCCTGACTAAGGCCCTTCTCCCCCGATCGCTCAGTTTAGATGGCCGGCCAGCTCTAGGAAGAGTCCTGGTGGTTCGGATGATGGAGGCCACTGTGCTCATTGGGACCTTCGAAGCAGCAGAAATGTTTCTGTAACCTTCCCCAGACTTGTGCCTCGAGACAATCCTCTTTGAGGTCTACAGACAATTCCTTTGACTTCATGCTTGGTTTGTGCTCTGACATGCACTGTCAACTGTGGGACTTTATATATACAGGTCTGTGCCTTTCCAAATCAAGTCAAATCAACTGAATTTACCACAGTTGGACTCCAATGAAGCAGTAGGAGCATCTCAAGGATGATCCGTGGAAACAGGATGCACATAAATTTGCAAGAATCTCAACTTTTTCATGCTGTCATTATGGGGTGTTGTGTGTAGAATTGTGAGGAAAAAAATGAATTGAATAAGGCTGTAACATGACAAAATGTGGAAAAAGTGAAGCGCTGTGAATACTTTCCGGATGCACTGTGTTTACCACCAAAACCATGAAGATTCTAATTAGATTTTTTAAGATTGAGATCTCAAACAGAAGTAACAGACTGAAGTGAAAGCAAATAATACATAATTCTATGAATTTACAAATAGAGAAATATAAAGGAGAGAGACCAGAGATTATCAGAGAAGAGAGAAAGACCAGTGAGAGGGAGAGCAAAGGGAGAGAGATACCAGGGTAAATATAATAGGTCCTGAATTTGATGAAAGAATAATGCATCGTGAAATAATAAAACAGAACATCAATAAAAAAGAAAATAAACACATTCAAGAAGAAAATAAAGAGGATTTATTATTTATTTGGGCACAAAACTGTATTTATTAATAATATATATTTATTTAACCTTTGTATGAACAAGGAAATAAATGAATGCAGACAGAAAATAATAAAACTTATTTAGTTTTGAACCAAAAAAAAACATATATCAATAATATATATTGCATTTCATATTTGCAAATAGTGACGTTTATTTATTTAATATTTTGACATTGGTACTTTGTTTTAGCAACTTGAGACTACATGAGTTTGTCGTGTTTGCACACCCCTGGTCCTTGAGGCCGATGCCTATGTACTATGCACTGGATACTAAAATGCTCTCAGTGGTGACTCTAGTGTAAAATATGGAGGTGGCAGTTTTATGTTTTGGGGCTGTTTTTCTTCAGCAGGGACAGGGTATAGCGCTCAGTTGGGTTCCACATACTGTTCTCTGCTGTACAACCCCCAATGCAAAAACCACTTTACAGTTGTGTTTCATTTTTGTGATTGTAACATGACAAACATGTGTGTTTTAAACATGTTTCAACCAATATAGACCATGGTTGCAAAAAGGTCCTGGGTTCGATTCCACCTCCAGACCTTTCTGTGTGGAGTTTGCATATTCTCCTCGTGTCTGCATTGGTTTCCTCCTGGTGCTCCGGTTTCCCTCTACCACTAAACGCATGTACAGTAGTAAGGAAAGGCAAGGCAAGGCAAGTTTATTTATATAGCACAATTCATACACAAGGCAATTCAAAGTGCTGAACAAAATAAGAAAGCATTAAAATCATAAATAATCACAGAACATTAAAAAGAAAGATAAAAATATAAAATCCCTCAGTTGTATGCACAGCTAAACAGAACTGTTTTTAACCTGGTTTTAAACATTGTCAGAGAGGAGGCCTGTCTCACATCTTCAGGAAGACTGTTCCAGATTTTAGCAGCATGAATCTGAAAAGCAGCCTCCCCATGTTTAGTTCTGACTCTGGGCACTAACAGGAGTCCAGTCCCTGTGCTCCTCAGAGTCCGGGCTGGTTCATATGGGACTAACATGTCACTAATATATTTTGGTGCGAGGCCATGGAGAGACTTGTACACAAGCAGAGCTGTTTTAAAGTCTATTCTCTGAGCCACAGGAAGCCAGTGCAGAGACCTGAGAACTGGACTAATATGGTCGTACTTCCTGGTTCTAGTCAGGAGTCGAGCTGCTGCATTTTGAATGTACTGCAGCTGTTTTACAGCCTGTTTGGAGAGACCTGTGAGCAGGCCATTGCAGTAGTCTAACCTACTGGAGACAAATGCATGGATAAGAATCTCCAAGTCTGCTTTAGACACTATGTTTTTGATCCTGGCAATGTTTTTTAGGTGGTAGAAAGCTGCTGATGTTACTGATTTGATGTGGCTATTAAAATTTAAGTCTGAGTCCAGTATTAACCCTAGATTTCTGACCTTGTTTGAAGGTTTTAGGGAGAGAGACTGTAGGTGACAGATGACGCTCTCTCTTTGTTTCTGGGGACCAAAGACAATCATTTCAGTTTTGTCTGCGTTTAGCTGAAGGAAGTTGTTTTGCATCCACTCACTGATCTGTTGGATACAGTGAAGGAGTGAGTCCACTGGTCCATGTTCTCCTGCAGCCAGTGAGACATAGATCTGAGTGTCGTCTGCATAGTTGTGATAGGAAACTTTGTTTCTGCGTATTAACTGACCTAACGGCAGCATGTAGAGATTGAAGAAGAGGTCCCAGGAATGACCCCTGTGGTACTCCACAGGTCAGGGCCATATGATCTGAGACACAGTCTAAAGCCGGACTGAAACATGTCAAATGAGTTGTTGATTATAATAAATCTAGTAAGCTGTAGGTAGACAACTTTCTCAAGGACTTTCCCCATAAATGGCAGATTTGAGATGGGACGATAGTTGTTAAGTACCGTAGCATCCAGACTGCTCTTTTTTAGCAGGGGCCTGATGACTGCAGTTTTCAGGGCCTTTGGGAATATTCCAGAATGAAGGGACATGTTTACTATCTGTGTGAGTGAAGGTAACAGACTGCTCAGAACAGACTATAGAAATCTAGTGGGTAGTACATCCAGGCTGCATCCAGGCTGTAGTTCAGGGTGAAAGAGTGTGTTTGTGAGACTGTGCCCAAGGTACAACCCAGAGGTAGGTTCATTAATGTGCACTGTGCCAACCAAATAAACACTACATGTATTTGTGGCTCTGTAAAAACAGTGCCATTAATTACATCATAGATAGAGTAAATCTATTATAAGATGAGTTGTTTTTAGTTACCAGATCAGCAAAAGTAAAAACATTGTTTTACAAGAACAGGAGATGACTCATAAAAAAACAAAATACAAATAAAACCTGCGTTATTATTTCCCACCGCGAGGGGGCAGCATCACGCTATTATCGGTCTCTGGAAACCTGGCAACCGCAGTGCCGTAAACTGATGTGAAGCGAACAGACGAGGACACAGACGTGAGTAGAAGATTTAAAGCTCTTTTATTCAGCACTAACGCAACTGTTCTTTTGAAACAATAGAAACACGATCCCGAAACTGTGGACAGATCGGTTTGAGGCCCGTGGATCAAGAACAAAGAAGTAAGAGGGGAACCCGAGGGAGCTGGGTGTGTTCAGCTCAGAAGTGTTTTAATTTGCGAAGGAGATTTACTGGAATCAGTTCTGCTATAAAACTCAATATACAGACAGACGGCAGCATATAGTCAAATTGGCTCCAGCTAGCTTATAGATCCATGGCTCATGTTCAAAGGAGGCTTTTCCGCATAACACTGTGATGACGTCACACTCAGTCCACTCCCCGTATACGCTCAATGGTCGTAATAAAAAATGTTGATCCAGGGTTGAATTATGAATTTGAAAAGTTGTTCTGAAAAAAAAAAAAAAAACCAGTAGTGTGATATAAATAAATCCCACATTATGATATACAATTTCTAAAGGCCTGGTTCCACCAGTCCTCTTCTCTACTGTTCTATTTTCTATTTTACCCCACCCGATAGATCCATGACCCCACCCCACCCTGACACTCCATGGATATACGATGATATCTTATAATATTGTATCTCACTCTGATGGTTTTACTGCAACATAAGCATATCCAAGACAAAGATCAGTTATAAAATAAAATTTGTGAATTTATGGCATATAAGCAGAAACATCTCTGATTGTATTTATATTTACTCTGTGATCATGAGGAATACTCTTGTGATTCTAATTTCACAAATCAAGCTAACAACTCATTAGCGACTAATGTCAGCCTATAACATTAGAGCAGTGTGTTGTACCTTTGTAGCCTGACTCTCAGACCCATGTAGTTTAATGAGCTTACCACAAGGGTCTGAGTATCTTTCATAGCGGATGAATTTCAGAAGGCCTTGTAAAAAAAATCCTTGTATGTGATTGGATAACGTCTGTTACCTTGAATGACGTTTTCCTTCAATCACTCACATCGAAGCACACGATTCAGCACTCGACTCCTCACTGACTCCTTTTATATATTTTTTTATTACTAATAAGCATGCATTAAGTCCTTAACCAGCCTAAGAGATCCACCTGTTTATTTAATTTCATTTTTGACTAAGGATTTGTTTTTTTTTATATATATGTAGTGAAGTTCTAAAAACTGATTATGAAATTCCATGATTCCTGTGTAGATTGAAATTAGGACTAAAAAGTGCTCAACAGGATCCACCCAAATGGTGTCCCTTATTTGTTCTTATCTGTTGTCAAGTTGGCAACCCACTAACCACAGGGTCTTCAGTTCAATCTGCATTTCAAAAGCATGGTGTCTCTTTAATATGGAATATTATTATATGCTAAAAATGTATTAAATACTGGATGAAATCAAACACACCTGATTTTCAAACTAAAAATATATATATATATTAGATTCTAATATATAAATAAGTAACAATCTTGACTATGTTGTGCAAGAACCTGCAAGACCTATTGAAATTCACACACCAAATTATACAAATATATACGTCTACTGTCTGTGACCCAAATTATTGACCCCTTGCATGTGACGTCCCGGCCACGCCCACTCTCCATGACAGACGGCAGAAGTCTAACTGGAGCCTACAGACACCTGACCAAAACAACCTGTTTCAGCGCATTACAGCCAAAACTGTGACATTTTGCAGTGCGGTTGATTATACTAACAGGCAAGGACATAAGCTTTTTTATCTGATACCTGCTCGTCATGAAGACAGAAGACGACGATGGCGGCAATCAACCAAAAGGACTGGGACCCATCCAAGTACTCCCTAATATGCAGTGAACACTTTTTACAAGATAAAGCAATCACAAGTTTGTATTTATTTTATTTCCATTAATTTGGAGGACAATGACACACGTCAAACGTGTCTCTTACTACTGTCCTGTATGTGCGCTGCAACATTGACATTTTTATCTTTTAAGTCAATTGCGTGTTTCACTATTTTCCTCTCAGTCAGTACGTATCATGTTTGGCTGTAGACAGAAAAGCCACAGAAAAGTGGACTATTGCTAATGCTACCAGCAAAATGTACATATAAATCTGCTCCAGTGTGAGCGGATGCATTGTTAACGATAATGATAAAGATCATGTAGGGTGAATTTGGGCAAAAATAGACATTTTATGTAAATAAAATTGACTGTGAGGAGAAGGTACGGGTCAACATCCAGATAGGCAATCCTTAACTTCTCCAAATACCACTCTTTGTGAGCCCTGACCTGATGTCCTACTTCCACCTATAACGTAATCGAACATGTGCTTGAAGCAGCCACTTCTCGATTTAGGAGAGGAAGCTCCGTTTTTAAGAGTTGTGTCCGTTTTGCTCTCGCAGCAATGCTAGTTTCCAATACTTCCGCCGTAAGCTCATTCACAATCACGTGACTGAATGACGTTGATGCATCTGGTCAATACCGCAATATGAATTTTAGGCCATAACGCCCACCCCTAGCACATTGGTTAGAACGGGGGAGATAGGTGTGACTATGTCCATTAATATGGCCCAGTACCAATACTCGCACTTCCACCCTCGTGCCCCTCATTTGCGCGTTCCCGATGATGGGTGCGAGTGCGTAGGGTGTCCCAACTCTCCAGGGAGATCTTTGGCCCCGCCCTCTTTGCGCCCCTGATCCACACTTTCGCTGTAGTGTCACTCCCGTATTCGTCCCGGAAACCGGATTCGTCCGGAAGTTCAGTTTGATCCAATGAGCATACGCAGCAGTAGATTACGTCACGGAATCTGGACGGAAGCGGAAGTAAATAAAAAAAACTACCTATTCATGCCTAAACTTAACCAGCCATTCCTATAAAATAACCCCAACCCAGCCTTAACCCTAAACTTAACCATCTTAATCAGACGCCTAAACTTAACCAGTCACCACTTAAGGACATATTAAACTTTTTGACATGCGCAAACTGAACTTCCGGACGAATCCGGTTTCCGGGACGAATACGGGAGTGACAAGTGACACTAGCCTGCATCTATGCGGACTTTGGCGAAGGATAATGCCCATAATTCTTTGCGGTACACACCAAAACGTCGGGAAAATGCATTTAAGTGTATGTTTTGAAATATATATGCTGTATGTTTTTAAATATGTATTGCTATGTTACTTGGAAAGAAGCATATATTTGTGATGAAGAATTACCATAGACTGTAGAATTACGGACATTGTATTTTAACAATTTAATAACTTTTTAAAGCAAGCATTCATATAACATTCAATTTAAAATTTACACTTCGTACAATGAACTTAGGATGTATAAAAACATACCAGATAAGTTAGTCACACACATTTAACTTAAAATACAGCTATCTCAAATTACAAATAACCAATATACATTTATTTTAACGTGTGTGGAGCAACTCATTTTGTTTCCCACAGGGTCAGACAAAATTACCTTTAAGTTTTATAAAGCTTAGGTCAGAAAATGACCATCTCTTGACGAGTCGATGACGTAACCTGTACTCAGTGTGCACTGTCCCAATTTCGCCTTTTTTGCACACCTGTAACCTGCGCACTCAAACCCTTGTGTGCACTTCAAACATGTGCACACTTCGTAGAAGAGTGTAGGGCCGGGTGCAGTGTGGGTATTGGGATTGGGCCACAGTCTATGCGTGAGACACGCACGAGAAGGTGATGCAAACCCGGCGTTACACCAGCGATTCTGATTGGCTGATTTTTTATTTTTTCTCCTGAAGGAGTTTGCAATGCGCTCGATCCCAGACCCTTGTGTTCCGCCTATTGCCTCTAGTGGAGCATGGCGGAACTACAAGGGTCTGGCGAGAGTCGGGGTAGTACTACCCGTCACAGATGATTACAATAAAAATACCCTAATTATGGTGTAAAACCATAAAAATACTCTAATTATGGTGTAAAACTTAAGGACTGGTTAAGTTAAGCAAAATAATCCATGGGCGTGGATTTTTATTAAGGGTTTTTATTTTTTGCTATCCTCATATTAAACATATTTACTCTTATTTGTTAAGTTGGGTTTCTCATTTGGACGTAACATATTTTTCAGTTGTGTCCAATGAGAAATGTTTTGTCTTATTGGAATATGCTGAAACTTATTTTTTATAAACTAAATTAATAAAAAGTAATAAAAATATGTAGGTTTAGTTTAGGAAAATAAAATAAAAAGAGCTTGTGATATGTGCGGTGATCCAGAGACCAAGAGGGGCACAGTCCTGCCTCAGGTTGGGCTCAGAGGAGACAGCTTTTTAAAGATACTTTTTAAAGTGGTGTCGCGCACATGGGACTGAACCAGGCGAGGCACAGTGATGAGCCATGACCATGAAATGCAACTTGTCTGGACCGGACTATTAAGGATTTTAAGGACATTTTTATTCTATTATTTTGTTTGAACTGTTTGATTCTCTGATCTGTGTCGGTAAATTCAACGGTTTTTTAAAGTCCCCTGAAATAACTACTGTTGTGATTTAAGGCTATACAAGAATACATTTGATCTAAGTGAACCTATTTCTGGAGCCAGTATTATCTGACATCTCCTTTTTTTTTTTTGTGGCAGATCTACACCCCATTCTAAGTTCATCTATAGAATGGGGTTCACCTGTGATCAGTGTGGAAAGACCTGGGTCTCTGCGTACATCCTCAAGAGACACTCCAGAACGCACTCTGAAGAAAGACCACACAAGTGTGAACAGTGCGGAAAAGGTTTTAAAACAAAAGGAGTTCTGGATCTACATATCAAAACTCACTCTGGGGAAAGACCGTATGAGTGTGATGTGTGTGGAAATAGTTTTACAAGAAAAGGACAACTGAAAATCCACTGCAGAACTCACACGGGAGAAAGACCATACAAGTGTGATCTGTGTGGAAAGAGTTACTTTAGAGCTGAACAACTCAAAGTTCATTCTAGAACTCACTCTGGGGAAAAACCATATGAGTGTGACCAGTGTGGAAAGAGTTTTACTAAAGCAGATAGTCTCAAAATTCACAGCAGAATCCACTCTGGAGAAAAGCCCTTCAGCTGTGACGTTTGTGGCCAGAGCTTTAGAGAACGTGGTACTCTGAGACATCATCAGAGAGTCCACTCTGGGGAGAAACCATTTGAATGTACCGAGTGTGGTAATACATTCAGGACCAAAGGGCAACTCACACAACACCAGCGTGTCCACACAGGGAATCTACACAAATGTGACCAGTGTGGGAAGATGTTTACACATTTACATACCCTCACCGCACACTACAGAGTCCACACAGGAGAAAAGCCGTTTGTCTGTGGAGAGTGTGGGAAGAAGTTCATTATGCTTGCACACTACAGGCGACACCAGAGAATCCACACTGGAGAAAAACCTTACAAGTGTGACCTCTGCAGTAAAACATTCATAACTGCATACGAGCGCACAATTCACCATCAGAACCACACCGGAGAGAAGCCGTACAAGTGTGACCACTGCAACAAATCCTTTTCAACACCATACAAGCGCATAGTTCACCTTCGGAGCCACACTGGAGAAAAGCCTTACGAGTGTGACGTGTGCGGACACCGTTCTTACACCAAAGGACATCTTAATCATCACAAAGTAATTCACTCTGAAAGAGAGAAACCGTTTGTCTGTGAGACTTGTGGGAAGGCTTTTAGTTTTGGACCGAGTCTTAAACGACACATTCAAACCCATACAATTATTTAACACTCTGCCTTTAGCCGATATGTTACCCCGGCATGATGCACCTACATTTAAAGCTAATTAGTAAACTGCAGTTGGTAATAGCAGGGTATAGAAGGTTTGCGCTGCTCAAACCCAGACTATGAGGAGCACAGGGACTGGCCTCCATCTCTTTGGTCTCTCGCTCTGCTCTCTCACCTGGACACAGTGTAGCAGGTGGAGGACAGGAGGGTCCTGGACCAACTAACACTCTGTTTGCTCTGGAGAGTAGATTCAGTGACAGACAGAGAAGCTTCAGTGAGAGGTTTTGCTTCCTCCTGCTCTCTCGCTCTCTCTATATATGATAGACAGATATATACTTATATTGTATGTCTTGTACACTCCCTGTGTGCTCTTACTACTGTCCTGTATGTGGGGATGAATAAAGGTTTTCTTATTTTATCTGGTCTCTTGTGTCTCCGGTTTCTTTCTCTGGTCTCTTGGTCCGGCCTCCGCTCTTTCTCGCTGGCCTTTTTCTTTTTTTGTGCTGAATCTTTGCTGATTTGTATATATATAATGTATATACATTATATATGTTTATAGTGTTGATGATCCTGCTGTCAAAATGTATAGTGATCTCTAGTAGACTTTTTTGGGGTGCATGGTTCTGGAAATGGATTTACTAATAGCTTCGGAAGCTGTGTGAACAGAGTTTCAAACACCTTGGCTTTTTTCACGATCATGTCGCGATCACTGTTCAGTGTATCCCCAGGGTTACTTTCCAAGATGCTGTGCTCAAAAATGATAGTAGGCCAGGCTAAATGAGACCCTTCTGGGTAGATTTGGAGCAACTAATAGTGGGGAGAAAGGCCTATAAACACTTATAATATTTCAAATATGATACCGGCACAAATTCTAATTTCTGCAGCACAAATCAGAAAAAAATCAGCACTAAGAAATGACACCATTTTATACATGTTTTTAAAAAGTGGGGTGCCCACTTCACGAATTTCTCACTCTGGTCTCTCCTTTATCTAGTCAAGAGAGTGTCAGGGTTAACCCAGACAGAGACGGATCGTGGTGCGCCAAACTGGATGTTTATTTAAGTTTCTCTCAAGTTCCAGTGGTTTCCATTGTTTCCTTCTCTCAGACAGAATAAAGGCAGTACACAGTTTATATAGTCATTGTCACGTCACACATGGAAAGACGTACGTGCCACACAGAGACAGTGCACATCATAGTCAAAATAATCAGAGTCCTTGTACAGTCCTGCACGTAGGCCATATTGCTATCTAATACTAACAAGAGCACCATAAGAATAAAACATTTATAGAGCACGAGGAATAATGGATAGTTCATGTTTTCTGCTCTCAGACTCTAATGATATTGTAAGTAAGTAATTCTAAGTAATTTACAATACTTTCGAGTACTAACATGTCCCATCGCAGCCTCAGACCATCACTATCTTCACTCTCTCATTACAATCTGAACATTGGAAGCGGTAAGAAAAAGGAGCGAAGCTCTGAAAACAAAGTTAGACAGTACGAGTCCTGTTGCAGTCCACTGTGCTCCCAACCGGTGGTGGACAGGGCAGAGATGCACTGTAGCCTATACATTTATTACTAAGCCTTTCTTCACAGTCTGATCTCTCGGTAGCTGCGGGTTTGTATAATAACCTAGCGTCTTCCCCTCATCCTTTTCCTCATCCTTTTCCTCCTCCTCTCCTTCTCTTCCCTCATCCCCCCGCCCCCCTCCTCCCCGGGACAGGGCGCATTCTTTCGCCTTGTATGGAGACACGCGGTCAGTGTTTGCTCCGGACACAGGAGCGCTGTGATTTGCTGAGAGGGGAACAAAGGGGCGGGGCTATGGCGCTATCCCCCAAACAAAACCTGTGTCCACATTGTTTTCGCGTCTCCGCAGACACCGCGTCAGAACCAGGTGAGCGTGAGAACCAGGTGAGTGTCTGCGTCTTTTGGAAACATTGAAAAAAGTACTGTAGCTTTAGTTTTAGATCAGTGAGTAAGAAATGCGGGAGGAATGTTAGCGTAGTCAAACTGTACTGTTACTGTCAGACTGTTATAAGAGTACTGTTACTGTCAGACTGTTGTAAGAGTACTGTTACTGTCAGACTGTTGTAAGAGTACTGTTACTGTCAGACTGTTGTAAGAGTACTGTTACTGTCAGACTGTTGTAAGAGTACTGTTACTGTCAGACTGTTGTAAGAGTACTGTTACTGTCAGACTGTTGTAAGAGTACTGTTACTGTCAGACTGTTGTAAGAGTACTGTTACTGTCAGACTGTTGTAAGAGTACTGTTACTCTCAGATACTTTCATATTGTTTACATTGTGCACAGATGTGGAGACGCCTTTACAACGTGTTTATGGAGTAACATTAATTGTGATTTTATAGTTAAATCTGTACAACAGTCTCTTTCTGGTCTCTCTTTGGTCTGCCTGCTCTCTCTCAGGTCTCTCTTTCTGGTCTCTCTCTGGTCTCTCTCTGGTCTCTCTCTGGTCTTTATCTGGTCTCTGCTGCCAGAAACACACCTGCAGATGAGATATGAGACTGAAAACTCTCACCTGGAGTTGGCCTCAGCACAAACCCACATTCTGAAAGACCATATACTGATATGACGGGGGTGTCCAAACCTTTTAGTGAAAGGGATACTTTAATTCCAATTCCAAAACAAATTCATGGAAAATACTTTTGTTTTAAAGGCTGAAAACTGATTTTACTCTGATGTCACAGTGGTGCAATGACATCAAACTGTTACAGGACTGAGACAGGAGCTTTTAGACAGAAGGGGCGGAGCTACACGTTTGTTCCAGAAGTTCCTGATATTACCTCGGATTCTTGAGGTTCTGGGCTTTACCTTGAAAAACACAATGTCTATATTGGCTGAGCTTACGTTGGCTGTGAACTGCTTTCTGCTAGCGTGGGAGCGTCGTATAAAATGACACAGAGGGCCGCAGTTGGCCCGCGGCCGTGAGTTTGGACAGGACTGTTGTTTTTCACACAAGAGCTGATGTAAACGCTGGTGTCCCCCAGTCGCTCGGCCCATGTAAGGCTGTGGAGGGAGTCTTTATGAGCCCAGATAAAGACCAGGCTTTTGCATCGTTTATAATTCTGTCCCGAAAGAAAAGCAGGACGCCATGTTTGGAGATGCTGCACTCCTTTAATCTGACTGAGAAGGAAACAGCTGCACACAGTTTACTCATCGTATTTAGAGGGACTGTGACACCAGAGAGAGGCCAGAGAGAGAGAAAGAGTCTGTGAGACCAGAGAGCAACCAGAGAGGCCAGAGAGCGAGAGAGAGTCTGTGAGACCAGAGAGAAAGAGTCTGTGAGACCAGAGAGAAAGAGTCTGTGAGACCAGAGAGAAAGAGTCTGTGAGACCAGAGAGAAAGAGTCTGTGAGACCAGAGAGAAAGAGACTGTGAGACCAGAGAGAGAGACAGAGAGTCGGTGAGAGACACAGAGAGAGAGCGAGAGAGACCAATGAGTGACCAGAGAGAGACTGTGAGGCCAGAGATAACCAAGAGAGGGACCAGAGAGTCTTGAGAGAGACATCTTACTACCACAAAAGACTCCAAGCTGTCATAGTTGTATTTAGACCTGGGGGATGGAGATTTATGATCAGGGTCAGAAGAGGAGTTTCTCACCTCATTGTTATTTGCCCAAGTGGTTGAGTGTTCTCTGTGTGGTTGCAGCTGCCTCCCAAACCGCCGCCATGTCGAGCAAACGCGCCAAGGGGAAGACCACAAAGAAGCGTCCGCAGCGGGCCACCTCCAATGTGTTCGCCATGTTCGACCAGTCCCAGATCCAGGAGTTCAAAGAGGCCTTCAACATGATCGACCAGAACAGAGACGGCTTCATCGACAAGGAGGACCTGCACGACATGTTGGCCTCTCTGGGTCAGTGTTAAAGCCGGGTGACCTGACTAACCACAAACGTATAGAAAAGTGTCATGAATCCATGTCACTAGCTCTCTGGTCTCTCTATCTGGTCTCTTGTCTCCTTATGGTCTCTATTTGGTCTCTAGTCTCTCTATGGTCTCTCTCTGGTGTTTCTAGGGTCTCTCTCTGGTCTCTCTCTGGTCTCTCTATGGTCTCTCTGGTCTTTACTCTCTTGTCTTGTTTTTCTCTCTGGTCCTTCTTTTGCGCAAAAACAATTGACAACAATGTCTCTAGTTCCTGGCTCTAAAACAGTTTGCTTCTATCAATAGTTTCATGTTTGCAAACAGTCACATCTTTAGATCAGCTTTTTCAGACAGAAAACTGAAAAAGACAGGACTAGCCTCACTCAGCCAATCAGCTCTCAGCCCAAAAAGTCAAATAGTGACTCACAGGGCTCTCAGATGAAGACGGTATGTTGTGGCTCTTTCTGTTGGACAAACTACATGTGTTATTTATGAGACATGTAGCCGGCATCCCGGCTTTAATTCAGAAGGAAACGCGTATCTGAAGCATCAGGAAGTGGAGGGTGCGGACAGGAGATCAGTGAATTTAAACAATCCCAGAAAAATAGTTTGGAATCATGTTGTCAAGATCTAAACGCCACAATGAGCAGCTTTAAAGGAGACATCATATGCTCTATCAATTATTTTAGTTTGGAACATGGGATAAACTAAGAAAGGGCCTTTGCTAAAATGGGTTTCACATCAGACATATGTCCACACTGCACTCAGAACTGTCCCGATACATACATTCATGCTACCTGGAACTGCACCCCCATCAAACACTTTTGGGAAGAGGTCACACGGTCACTGTCATCCCTGCTGGGCTGCCGCATCCCATTATCCCCCCCCCCTCTGCCTGCTAGGGGATCTATCAATGATCACTGATAAAGCCATACATTTTAAAACACTTTTGATAGCTCTAACCATCGCCAAGAAAACCATCTTTGTAAACTGGAAATCCCGCATTAACATAAATATAAACCACTGGAAAAACCTTTTCACAGACTTCATCTCATTGGAATGTTCATCATCACCCCCCGGCAATTATCCTTCAGAGTCCAACCCCTCACTCCCAACACTGCCGGACCTTTCCCTTCTTTAAATCACCAACTAACAGCAACAAAATTATTTCACTCGCTCACTCATTCACTCATTTACTTATAACATCTTTCTTCACTCTACCTCCTTCCACTAAAACACTAAATAGCTCGTATAATATTCCACTGCCGTAACTTCTATATATGATTATTACTGTTATCTGATAATGCTGCCACTACTTCATACTGTGACAGCTACTGCTACTGACTGCTACTGCTACCACTACTGCCACTACTATTGAATCCATACATACTCTCCCTGGTTCACCCCCACCCATGTTGTTTTTAATGCACCTCACCCCCCCACATAATAAAAAAAATAAAAAAATAAAAATAAAATAACAATAAAAAAATAAAAAAAATAAACAAACACTTGAATAGACTTGTAGGAATCAGGACAGTTGAGAAGTGCCCTTAGGAGGCGCCGCCATCCTAGGTTGGCACCCTCAAAATATGTCCTCTTTTAATGCACATTAGACACCTGTACATAAGGATAACACAAAGCAGGAACAAGAACCTATATGGAGGGGATGGGGGATCAGGGAGCAGAAGATCCATGCACTACACCCATCAGGAATCAGACATCGTCGGTGGGGAAGGCAGTGGCGGCCACCCTCCTGTTGCTAGTGTTATGGTTTTCATTATAATTATTAATATTATTGTTAATATTGATGGTGGTAGTGGTATTAGTATTATACATATTATTACTATTTATTCTATAATTTTTTCTCTTTTTATATTTGTAAGCAATGCACATGCGCACACACACACACATTCACACACCACGCACATGCACACACATCTACACAAAACTTTGTTCACTGTCCCTGTCTGTATTGTATGTATTCTTGTATGTCTTGTACCGTGTATGCTTGTCACTTACCTGTCTGTTTTTGAATTTTGTATTGTTTAAGTAGAATAAATTTTTTTTTAAAAATTAAAAAAAAAAAAAAAAAAAAAGAAAGGGCCTTGTTAAAGTACCGCAATTTCCTACAATAAGCTGCACCTTTAAGCCGCAGGCTCTAATTTTTAGAATTAAATTAAATGTTGTACTTGTACAAGCCGCACCTGTCCCACATTGTAATATTGTAAAACGTAGCTCAAAAATGTAGCTCAAAACGTAGCTTTCTGCTTGTGTGAAGCAGAAAGATAAGGAGCAACTTCTACTGGTCTCTGTTCATGTCTGTACAGAGAACCAAAAATCTATTTATTATATGAAATACACATAGATACATTTATTTAATCTAATGAATTGGATCTCTGTGAACTGCTCATCAATTATGTTGGTCTACTGTTACTTGGCAATTTGTTTTTGGTACCACAAAGAAAAAAGAAAATCAAACCGTACCTGACTATATGCCGCAGCCTTCAAAATGCAGGAAGCGGCGGCTTACAGTTCGGAATTTACGGTAAATGTGAACGAATCAGACCACTGCATCTGTCTTCATCATTCAGTAGCTATTACCAGCAGGAACGACTCCATCCTGTGGGGAGAGAAACCTTGGAACAAACCACAGTGAAGGAAAGACTTCTACAACTGAACTCCCACTCTCACTGCTGCCGCTGCCTTTGTTGATATTCTGTGAAAACTTCAATACTTGAGTCCAGAATGTTGACGTTCTCCGTGTTTGTCCGTCTTAGGGAAGAACCCGTCAGACGAGTACCTGGAGGGCATGATGGCTGAGGCCCCGGGGCCCATAAACTTCACCATGTTCCTGACCATGTTTGGGGAGCGGCTGAATGGCACGGACCCCGAGGACGTGATCCGCAACGCCTTTGCCTGCTTCGACGAGGAGGGCTCCGGTAGGTTCCTCCTCCGTGAGGAACTCCAGGGGGTCCTGAGGGTCCTGAGGACCTTGTAGATTCTGGGGGTCCAGGCCCGTTGGGCAAACACCACCGTACTTTAGAGCAATATATCATCACACAAAGACTAGAGGACTAGGTGGTCCTCACACAAAGACTAGAGGACTAGGTGGTCCTCGTACAGAGACTAGAGGACTAGGTGGTCCTCACACAGAGACGAGAGGACTAGGTGGTCCTCGTACAGAGACTAGAGGACTAGGTGGTCCTCACACAGAGACTAGAGGACTAGGTGGTCCTCGTACAGAGACGAGAGGACTAGGTGGTCCTCACACAGAGACTAGAGGACTAGGTGGTCCTCACACAGAGACTAGAGGACTAGGTGGTCCTCACACAGAGACTAGAGGACTAGGTGGTCCTCGTACAGAGACTAGAGGACTAGGTGGTCCTCGTACAGAGACTAGAGGACTAGGTGGTCCTCGTACAGAGACTAGAGGACTAGGTGGTCCTCGTACAGAGACTAGAGGACTAGGTGGTCCTCGTACAGAGACTAGAGGACTAGGTGGGTGTCGCTGGTCTAAGAGTCATCGAGGAAGTACTTGGTTGAGATTGGAAACTGTGTCTCAGATTATGAGGCCCTGACCTGTGGAGCGCCACAGGGTTTGATCTGGGGCCTCATGCTGTCGTTAGGTTAGTTAATATGCAGAAAAAACATGTCCTGTAACAACTACGTGGACAAAACTCTATGATGTGTGATCTCCTGACTGCACTGACTGCACTGTGTGACTAATGTGCGTGTTGTTTAAACCCGTGTCTGGCAGGAGTGATCCACGAGGAACACCTGAGGGAGCTGCTCACCACCATGGGCGACCGCTTCACGGACGAGGAGGTGGACGAGCTGTTCCGCGAGGCTCCGATCGACAAGAAAGGAAACTTCAACTACGCCGAGTTCACCAGAATCCTGAAGCACGGGGCCAAAGACAAGGACGACGAATGAGATGAGAGCGCATGAGGGCATTCCACGTCCTGCAAAATCACACCATTTCAACTTCTAACCAGTGTTCCTCAAAAGCAGACCTGCAGTTGTTTTTAGGTAATGCAATACAGTACAGTGGTCCCTGACTATAATGGGGTGAGCGCTGGTCTCTCTCTGGTCTCTCTCTGGTCTCTCTCTGGTCTCTCTCTGGTCTCTCTCTGGTCTCTCTCTGGTCTCTCTCTGGTCTCTCTCTGGTCTCTCTCTGGTCTCTCTCTGGTCTCTCTCTGGTCTCTCTCTGGTCTTTCTCTGGTCTCTCTCTGGTCTCTCTCTGGTCTCTCTCTGGTCTCTGGAGGTGTTTTTGACACTGTTTGTCGGCTTTTGACAGCTGCAGCAGTGCTCAGACCCACAAGGTTTGAATAGGTTTGATATCTCCACTTCAACAGCCGTGAGTTCAGGTGGTTGGAAAAGTATTTGAAGTGTCGTGAGAGGTTTTACAGCCTTGATACCTGCTACTTCATGGGTTTCACATAATGTTGATTATTTCTATAACATCTCACAAAAGAACAGGGACCACTGTAATCACAAAAAGAGAGACCAGAGAGAGAGAGAGACCAGAGAGACTGTTACGGAGCAATAAACCAGAGAGAGACGGGGGGTCTTTAGACACAGTTCATGGTTAGTGAGATTAACATGAACCTAAAATAAATAATAATATTAATAACAATGTAAACATGGTAAAAAGAGAAAAAAACATGAAATGCCTGATCCGACAAACAATGTAATCTGTTTTATTGTGGCAAAGATAAAATAATAAATGAATAAAACAATATAAAATATTGTTGAACGCAACATGTTTAAAATGAAGGAGAATTAAGTTTTTTAAAAATATAAATCCCTTTAATATTTATCCACATTAATCATAAATGTGTTTTTCAGCCTTTGTGTAAGAGGAATAGTTGGGAGGATGAGCACTGTTGTTGGGGACAATCACTTTTGTACCGATTCTGCAAAAGAAAAGTCCTGAAAACAGTTTGAATAAATGTTTTGAGCAGAATTGTATGTGTTTTTTAAAAGATACATATTTTATATGTAGTCGAGGTGAGATTATCCTGAAGCACAGAACAACAGCAAGTGACATGTTCTGGACTGGATTTTATCAATCAGCTACGAAGTAAAACAATGATAAAGTCCTGGGCACATGTTTATATTCTCCCACTCTTGTTGGGTTGCCAGATTCATGGTGAAATGCAGCTCCCTGTCGGAGACCTTCCACAACTGTCAGTGTTTATGAAGTCAAAGAAAGAGTATCGTGTTATTGATCATCAAGACAGGTTTGAAAATAATCACCGTCAGTCAGTGAGGCTGAGGCATTCCTGTGTACAGGAGCAGCAGGGTCAGGGGCCTGGGGTCCAATAATAAATATCCTGAACAAAAATGTACTCTGCGCTCTTGTTTTGGGTCCAACTTAAAGCTGTAAAACTCACAAATCTGTCTGAATGTGATTCAATGAGCACTTCTTTGTTCAAACAATCCAACATTAGAACCACAGTAAGACCTCTCTCACCATGGACTACTGTCCCAGAGACACAGGGGGCCTGCAGACTGAGACAGCAGCTCACCTGCGCCCCCTGCTGCCCCTAACAGTGTAAACAAGGACACGTTCAAGTCGCACTTGTGTTGATGACACAGTGCTATAGCGCCATGTAGTGGTTTAAAACAGACACAGCAGCCTATGCAACGGTTTCAGACTTCATATGAAATCAGATCTTTTTGTCAAACTACTTTGAATTTGATTTCTTTGCAGCAGTAATGGAGCAACTTTAAAACGAGGAACGAACCCTTGAGATTGAGATAAAAAAAAAAAGAACAAAATTATAGAAACACAAAAAGTACGGAACACATTCAGGCAAACACACACATTCACAAAGGTGAGGGTTGACTCTGTATCAGGTCTGTTCAAGTCAAAGTTCAGATCTCTCAACATCAAATCCCGATTAGAACAGGGTCTCCCCGTGTATGAGTAGGTTTCCTCCAGATGCTTCGGTTTCCTCTGTACCAGACCACAGCATCTGACAGAGGCAGCTGCTTCAAGCAAGGGTCGAAAGCGAAAGACACATTTAGCGGGACAATCATGGATCTATTATAACATAGGAAGGTTTCATATAAGGCCGCACATCCCTGTCGTCTGGACTAGCGTGCTGCTGGCTAAAGTACAAAACATGAATACAGTGAAAAATCCACACAGCTGTGTCGCTCCCAATCAGTGTCTTTTACTTACAGACCACGTCCACGTCTATTATAATATAGACAATAAATAAATACTTCAGTCCAGCTGTGTATGTTTTGTTTTCTAGTTAAAACCTCTAAATGAATTGTCTTTATCTCGAAACTTAAGGCGTAAGTTCAGATGTTTCGGTGTTTGAGATTTTTACTTTTCCCAAATGAAAAGTTTGAATGAATTAAATTGTCATTGGACCAAATCATACAGCCTCAGTCCTGGTTCTATGGCCAGTCCTAGTGTCCGTCCATGGAAGTTTTTTTTTTTCCAAGAGGGTTATTTACATTTCTGGACAGTTATCCTCCCACTCCTTATGGACAAATGGCTTTTATGTACAATGTTATTATTGGATTTCCTGTGTTCGAACAGTTTGATTCTCTGATCTGTTGTTGGCAAATCCACGATTTTGTAAAGTTCTCCGAGATGACTCCGGTTGTGATTTAAACAATACAAAATAGATTGAATAAAAATAAATATTGATTGAATAAATTGAATAAAGCAAATACCATAGACCCAGGGGCTGCCCCGTGTGTGGCGTTTGCACGTTCTCCCCATGTCTGGTGGCGTTTTCTCCTGATGCTCCGATCCAGACCCAGAGAGACCCAAGTTCAAATAAAATAAGACAAAAAGGGATTGATGGAAAAGTTTTTTATTTTCTGAAATGGTTGGAAAGATGGAGTTTAATATTGCACAGTTTCTATGTAGTTTGTCACAAAAACATCCAGTTTAAGGCACAACAGTAACAGTCGATATGAGCAGCACAAAAATAGAACACTGTAGAAAATGTAGTAAAAAACATGTACAATCCTAAAAAAACAAGACTTAAAAAAATGTCTGAGGCTTTGTACGTGATACACAAATGAAACATGAGGTATTTAAACATTTTCAAAAGCAAAATATAAAAGTCAGTTGTAAAGTGAAAAGGGGCAGAGTTTAACAGAAGATTCTCACAGAAGCTTCGAGGGTTTGCAGCAGTAAAACGTTGGACATAAATAATGTGAACTTTGCAGAAATGTTTAAGACGAGGTTAAAAGTAAAAACTGGTGTTGTCAGAACTTGGTCTACGTTAGAAACAGTTTCACAGAAACTATAAAACAAAGAAATGATGGAAACTACAATGTAAACAGAGGCTAGCTCGCGTTGCTTTCCATGAGCTCCTCTAAACTTCAATACTTCTACAAAGAAACGCCTCTCAGTGAAGTGGATGAACAGTACAAAACTTCACCAAAACACGAATATGAAGCATAACATTCGATTACTGCAAAAGCCAAAGTATTGAAAAATGTATGTTGTTTTTTTAAAATATAAAATAATATGTATTTAAAATTGAAATACAACACTGGTGTAAACAGGAAGCCGACAACAAAACTTTGAGGTCATTGGTGTAAAAAAGTGATTAGAATCGAAAGGAAGATCAGCTTTGTCCCAGCGTCGCTAAAATGTACAATTCAAAAATATAAAGCAAAAATATTGAGTGAGTAATGACAGAAATGACAGTGCTGAGGACATGGCAGCGGTCAGGAACATGTGACCGGAGACAGTCACAGAACTCATTTGGAGGCAACGCTTTTCAGAAGGACGATTGTGTAGTGTTTGAAAACAGATCCGTTTAGACAGAAGGGGCGGGGGGATGCTTTGTTTTTTTAAATATGTTTTTGGCAACACTTCTTTTCTCCATTCTCGACAGGACAAATATTGCGTTGAGACTCAATATTGAAACAGAGAATATGGAACACTATACATTTGATGATAAATACATTTTTATCACATTTTGGCTTACATCTGTTTCAGCTGCAACACTGCCGCTCATGTCAGACACTTGGGAATAAATTCATCTAAAAAAAATATTTTATAGGAACAAATTCTAAAAATACTTCCAGTTTAATAAAGTTGTACCAAAAGACTGGGAAACGTTAATACATTCAAAACCACTGGTTATAAAAAGGGCTGGCAGTTTGTGCATTCACATTAACAAAAGGTTCTTGGTCTCAAATTAATGATTAAAATAGAGCCGCAACAACGTCTTTTTTGGTAAAGTAGTTTGTAATTGAGTCAAACAAATCCATTCTGCTCTCAATAAGAAAATGGAACATTTCAGAAATGTCAAATGTCCCACGATTTCCCTCAAAATCCCAGTGAGAGTGAAGTGTGGTTTTCTTGGTAAAATATCCAATACGTTCAAACCGAATGTGGTGTTTCCAAACCAAAATGGGAAGAACGTTGAAGAAAATATGAAAAATATCGAAATATTAAAACAAAAATACGGACATTCAGTCGTTCTTACATTCAACATGATCTCTGGAGTCTTCTGAGAGAACTCCAAAATATAAAAGCCCCAAATAAACGCTGTGCTCCTGCGTCTGTGATATTTACAAGTTTCATGTTCGAATAAAAAGTTAATTGACGGTTTCTTGGTGCAGACGTTGCTGCCCAAACCACTTTGATCTGCGCGCTCTGCCTGGAGTCCGGAGTGGGGAGTGGGGGGGGGTACTTGTGCAGGGGGAGGTAAAGGGGGGATGGGCCGAGAGTGGAGAGGGGGAGGGCTTAGGGGAGACCAGGCTGACACTGGGGGAGGATGAGGGAGGAGGCTGGAGCTTGTCTTTCTCCAAGGCGCCGAAAGATAAACGTGGGTGCGGCGATGACCACGGAGGACGGGAGCCGGGCAGAGGGGAGGGTGGCCGGTGTTGGGGGGGCAGGTGACGGCGATATGGGGGAGGAGGTGGGAGGTCTATGCGAGGGAGAGATGCAGGCGGCAGGTGAAGGCGCAGACATGGCCTCCTCCATCAGCAGCTGGGCTCGAGATGGGTCCAAGATCTGAGGAGGGCAAAGACAAAGTGTGAGAGTGGGGACTTTTGTATTTCATGCCTGAGTGATCTTTGAGTGACAGGTGATCAAATGGTTACGACAGCACTGCAACGAATTTTAAAAAAATATGGAGGTAATCATTGCCTCAATTGTCTTAATTTTAGTACATTCTGACTGTCTTAAAAAAAATATTTGGCAGTGGGACCAGCAATCTAGTCTTATTTAAAGAACTGTTGCCTTATATTCTCATTCCAACGGAGAATTTTCTTGCATCTTGTTAAAATAATAAGAATAAGAATTTTGCTAAGAGACTCTTGTTTGCTTTACATGACCCCAGGTGTGGGGCACTAGGACCCAGATGCTTGTTCACTCACCTGAGAGTCTTCTGGAGGTGGAGTTGGCCCCATGTTCCTGCTCTCCTCTGCATGGAACTGCTCCTCCTCCCTCCCCCTCTGCTGCTGCTCCTCTTCCCTCCTCCTCCTCTGCTGCTGCTCCTCCCTCCTCTGCTGCTCCTCCTCCCACCTCCTCTGCTGCTGCTCCTCCTCCCTCCGCTGCAGCGCCACATCTACCAGCAGCTGCAGGTCGCTGAAGTCGTGTGTGGGCAGCAGCTCGGGGGGTGTGGGTGGGGGGGGTGTGGAAGACCGGCCGGGCCCCGCTCTGCTCCTCCGCCTCCTGCAGCAGACTCTGCGTATCCAGCCGCAGCAGCGCCTCCCGAGCTCTGAGGACGTTCACGGGGGCGAGCAGGCGGACGGTGGGAGGCAGGACGAAGGGCCTCTGGGCTGGGGTCGGCTGGGGAGTGGCGACAGAGGGCTCGGGAGACTTTGAGCCCACCCTCCTGGAGATGGTGAACTTGGTGGGGTCTTTGCCATCTTTACGCAGCAGGTCAGGCAGGAGGCGCCGGCGAGCGTTAATGAACCAGTTACAAATCTAAGACAGAAGAGCAAAACATATTTAAAAACAACATTCTGCACAGATCAGCCCCGGAACAGAATTAAAATAAGATAGACTATTGATCTCACACAGGAGAAATGTACATGTCACATTTGACATGGATAGAATCAATTAAAGAAATTAAATAGAGCAGGTTTAAGTCCTAGTGCATTAGTGACTTATTGCACAGTCTGACAGTGGTGGGGATAAAGGCCCTGCGGAACTAACAGGTCATGGTTGGGTCAGGGAGGATAAAGAACCCCATCCACAACTACCAGAAAAGACCCCAAGCTGTCACCAATGTTAAAGGCCAACACATGCTAGTGAGAACTTTGGGATGGAGACTTCTGATCAGGGTCAGAAGAGGACCCCGATTGCCTAATTGGAACATAGAAAACATGGTCTATGGCCTGGCTGTGTTGTTGTCACGGGGTACACATGTTAGTGCTGGTCCGGTCCTCACCTGCAGCACTGACAGATGCGTCCGTGTAGACAGACTCAGCTTCTCCTGCTCGGACGGGTAGGCGTTGAAGCGGTGTTCGTAGAGCCAGTCCCGGAGGATCTGCACAGACTCTTTGGGCAGGTTCCCTCTACGTTTGCGCTTCACGGTTCCGGACAGGTCCAGGGGGAAGCCGTCATCGCTGTCCGACATGGGGGAGGAGAGGCTGGGCTCATCGCACTCCAGAGCTGAGGAAGAGGACCAGGCCAGAGGTTAGGATCAGTCACACTTATGTACAATGTGAAAACAATCAGATAGAGGCAAGAGTGTGAGAGAGACCAGGGAGAGGCAAAGACCAGAGAGAGAAAAAAGGCTTGACATATGTCACTATGCATGAGAGCAGTAGCAGCAGCAGAAAAAATTGTAATAGAAGAGCATTACTACACAATAGAAACAGCGGTTGTAGAAGCAGTTGTTGTGTAGTAATAAGCAAGAAATAGAAACAGATTTAGCAGCAGTAATGAGCAATAGCAGCCCCAGTAAGAAACAGTAGAAGTGATAAGCTGTAGTATAATTTGCTCCAATCTGTGACAGACACAAGTGTGAAAGGCACATTCCCGCCACGGGGGGCGCCACATTTACATTTAATAGCTTATGCAAAAGCTGTGAATGACTCTGGAGGGACAGCGGCAGAAACTCATTAACACAACAACTGCTCCTCACACCTCTCACTGCTTTGGCTTCAGCGGCAGAAGGGAAACTCCACTTTAGCCCTGGACCCCACCACACAGATGAACATATGCACTTTTGGCTGATCTGTTGGGCTATTGTGTGATTATGTGTCCCTTTACGTTGCTTTTTGACGCCTGGGTTCAATATTTGTGCTAAACAGACTTGTAAACAAACCAGCCTGCGTCTGTTTACGACCCATAGAGTTAAGGTGACAAAGTTTAGAACACGACATGCAAGTAACATGTGATGGAGAGAGACCAGAAAGAGCCCCGAAAAGCGCTACTCTGGACATATCTACCAAATGATAACTTTGTAGTTTAATGTTGGGGACATGTAAAGTCTATGCAAACAGTGTTGTGTGATTAATCTATAAAATAAAAAGAGACGTCGTTTGGAGAGCCGTGGTTTGGTTACAATGTCTAGATGACAACAGTGCGACGTCGTGTCTGTTGTTTTGTCCAAAAGCAAAACATAAAAGCTATTAGCAGCGTCAATATCGGCCGTACTCAAACCATAACACAACACTATTATGGGACCGCGATGGGATACGTCTGTAGAAGTGTAAAGCAAACATCAAAGCATGCCGCGATTCGGCCAAATGGACGCGACACAGAAAGAAGCTAGAGAGACGCTGAGGGACTGCGGCCGCCATTTTGGGATGGTGTCACACCGGGACGTAAACATTGACCAAAGACACTAACTGCCACTATAATGTACAGACATATAGAGAAAAACATCACATTATTGATGGATGCAAATATTACCTTGAATATGAAAATATTTTGACCGCATTCTGGTGGTCTAAAACAATGTTAATTTTCTACATCCAAATTCAGTAAAAAAATAAAAATAAAATAGACCGACGAGGATACGGGGCAACTCCAGGTTTGATCCAGTGCAGATTGACTCAAGCACTAGAAAGAATAAGAAAGGGGGCAATTTTTTTACGAGTTTCATTGAGAATAGAAACTCAAGAGAATTACAGTATATTGGTATAACTCTATAATGTTTCAGGTTCTTACTGGTATATTCATTCTAACAAGTGTCGTAGATTAACCACACAGTCTAATCACCATTAAAGGCTTGTTAAGCACAGACTTGCCATGTGTGTGAACTGTGCTACACAAATAAACCACAAGTAGACATTTAGTAGAATTACAGACAGCCATTTAAAGGACAATGCCTTTTGACGGGGAACAGGTCTGTAGTAAATTAAGAAAATATTGATTTTTTTTTCACTCTGTCAAACACGTTTTACTTCACAACATGGAGCTGGACGCGTTGCTACAGTTACCACGGCGGCGCGCCCTCTAGCCGCTCAAACACCAGCTCTATGGAGACACAGCACGCCACCGAACGCGTCCCTCCAAATTCAAACCAAGTTTCAAGTAAAAAAACACAACAAGATCCACAGAGTCTGCCCGTGCACCAACACGCGTCCCCGGACCCACGACGGTCCGGAGCGAGCTTACGGCACAACTTTACGCACGGCGCAGAGTCACAGTCTTACCTCGTTTGAAGGCTTTCATTGTTTGGATCCTCGGAGCAGCAGCTGTCTGACTTCGTACAAAGCAAAGAGCCTCCAGGATAGTTCCGGCTTCTTCTTCGCGAACGCAGAGCTATTCTTCTCTCACGGGTGTTGCTGTTAAAGGAGCACGGGAGCGCACGGGGCCATGACGCGCGGGTTTTGTCGGTACTCGGGTTGACGCTGGGGCTTTTTGTTACCTGCACGGATCTGAGCGGAGCTTCTTGACTGACAGCGGACAGAGAGAGGCCCGCCCCGCTCCACTCGTCTCGGCCAATCAGCAAGCAGAGTCCCGAAACTGCAGCAGAAGTCTGTAGGGGCGGAGCTGCAGCCGGTGGCCCATCGTAGGGATTTGTTTGTCCGAAAGCTACAGACAGAAATTTTTTAGATGTAAAACACTGATGTGAGTAACATATAAACTGAGAAAAATTCCGAGAAGCATGCGTATAGGGTGAGAGTTTATGCAGCCCCAATAACATAAGGACATATTTCTGGACCCCATCACAGACCTACGGAAATATATTTTGCTGATTTTAATAGGACAATTAGCAAGTGTTTCTGTGTTTGGTATTCATCATGTTTTAATTCATTTCCCTAAAGAGAACTGATGTGTCAGAGGACACCTTGAACACAGGAAATGCAATAATAACAAACTCATAGGGGTCATTGGTCCATAGGGAGCAGGATGAACACTGTCCTTCCTGCATCGGCAAGGAACCACTCAAAACCCAGTGGGAAAAGATACATTTAAAAAAAACTTTTTAAAATATTACTATGGGGTTCCTCGTTTTTAGACCCTTTAATCCCTATAACTATTGTGTGGGTTATGTGAAAACTGTAAAATAATATCAAGTCTGTATTTAAAAAAAGAAAATATATATATCTTTTTCCGTAATCTCTGTAAACTTCAGGTTCACAAATCCATTCTCTCAGTTTTCTACAAATGCTTCATTGAATCAATTCTCACTTTCAACATCGCATCTTGGTTTGGTTCACTCAGTCTCACACATCAGAATTCACTCAAAAAAACCAGTAAAATCAGCAGCAGAATCACAGCCATTTACAGGAAAAATTTTTTAAAAGGCTCCCAGATCTCAGACAGCTCCCACACTCTGCACTCACTACAGCCTGCTCCCATCAGGGCGTAGGTTCAAGTCCCTCCCATTCAAAACAAAAAGGGCCACATCCAGCTTCCTCCCCACCTCAATTCGCCATGATTTGGACACCTGTTTTTTGTAATTTATATTGCATTTCTGCTCTTTTATTGTATTTATATTTAGATCTTGTATTTCTGTGTTTTTATGTACCCCCACTGGTGCTCTGTCTGTAAATGGAGTTCCTCACAGATTAATAAAGTTATTTGAATTGAATTAAATTCGTCCCACAATGGGGAAATTTCATTTCCATCATTGCACACGTTACAGCAGAGTAAAATATGGAAATAAGAGTACTCAGCTTGTAAACAAACAGGATGTATTATTTAATATAATAGATCATGAAATCCAACTCTGGAGATATCATTGCGCTTGAAGTGCAATGGGGTGTAGTTCCCAGCATCATGAGGTATTTACAGATGATTAGACATTAGCAGCAGAGAAAATGACTATAATAAACAATAGAGCAGAACAGAATTATCAAATGAATAGAATATGTAATCATAGTAATAATATAGCAGGTAAAGGTGACCATTTCCATCTTCTTCCTGTCCTTCTCTGTGATGCTGATGCCACCACAGAGTGAAAGAAGGTCTTCAGGAAGAGCCACCCAAAAGCCTCCTCAGGTCTTCAGGAGCGCAAAGATCAAAACGATGCACTTTTAAACACTGGAATTGCACAAGATCAACACTGCTCCTTTTTCTGTTGAGAAAGTAATTAAATCACTGTCCTTAATGCCCTCCTGCTCGAGAGAGTGAAACTGTATTTAAACCTGGGTCCTTAGGGAGGTGTGGCTCTTTGTGAGTGCAGTGTCCAGCTCTGCAGTGTACGTGATTTTTTCCGTGCCGCTGAGGGCCAAACAGAGGATCGCTGGGTCAATCAAAAACATCTTCATGTCACACAATTGTCATCATGCAGCCAGTTTATCACAGTCTGGCTCTGGTAGCATTTGGTGCAATGTTCCAGATACATAATAAATGGTATTAAATATAAACAAACACCTGCAAGTAGTACGTGTTATTTTTTCCGTGCAATACGAACCTTATATAATGTAATTACAAAACGCTCGAGGGCCAGTTACAGTCATGAGCAGTCGGACTGAACAGCACTGTTTGAATGATAAATGATGATATAACGAGCTCTTAATGGCCATAGTTTGGACATGCCCACTACCACAATAACACCAGCACACTCTGATGGCTCGGGACCTCGGGACCTGAGGATCTGGGTCTGAGGGTGTGCTCCCAACATGGATTCTTTTGTTCTGATGCAGATGAGCTCTGACCACACAGATGACACCAGAGGAGCTCGTCTCTATGGTCAGTGCCAAAGACAGACTCAGGGCTCAAAGTGGATTCCTCAGATCAGAGAATCAAACAGGTTGAACACAGAAAATGCTGTAATAACAAAACACATAGAGCTAACAGACTGTACACAGTTTAAGTCAAATTAAAATTATTTGAAGAAAACAATATGTAGAAAATATGATGAAAGAATGCTGAGGATTGCAAACTTAGTTTTCTATTTGTTATGGCACGGTTATGACGAAACTGTGGTTAAAGTTAAACTCATAATTCTAACAATACCCACAAAGGCAGTATATTTCATATTATCTTCATATATGTTGTTGGTTATCTCACGGCCAGAGCGTGGCAGCCCTGTAGTAAAAGCTGATGAGATGTCTTCCATTTCTCCATGATGATAATAATAATCACCTCAGGTCTGTAACATCTTTGTATTGTGCCTTTTACCGTCAACAATATAACATGTCCTTCTGTCTGGAAAGTAAAAGGACCCCCATTGTCCTTTTTCTTCCATAACTGTATCGTTTTGTGGTTAGATGGAACTCAGCTACTTGTTTTGCTGTGTGGAACAACTAAATTGTATAGCTGTACATTGGCGCTTTTCTGTTTTTTTTGTTATGAAACTAGGCGCAATGAACTTCTGCCTATTCCATTTCAGACATAATGTGTATACCATTGTCTATTTCCATGTTCATTACATGGAAATAGACAATGTTAAAATGTCTGAATAAATCAAATCTGAATCTGAATTGTCCATAAGGAGCAAGATGACCAGGTGTTCAGAAATGTGAATAAATGTCCTCAAATGTCCCGTATCATCACTGTCCTGGACTCTCCTGCATCAGTGACCCACTCAGACCCCAGTGGAGACAGGGATCCTCTCTTCTCAATAGCAGCAATATCCTCGACATTCCCAGCTGTGGTGAGGGAAACAACTAAACCAGCGAATCCACAACTGTGTAAAGTCCTGAGACGACTGCTGCTGTGATTTTAGGACAAGACACAATACATTGAATTTAAACTGAAAAATATCTCATATAAATGACATCTTTTTGTTACATTTTACAGAGAAAAAACAATAAAACAGGTCTAAAGGATGCCCATGTCCTGGTGAATGTATCCTCACGTGCACCTTGTAAGGAATAAAGTGCATCATTACATCTCTTACCAAAGCACTAGAGAGGGCCTGCTTCCAATTTAATAAAATCAGTCTTCCTGGAAGTAAGAACGCAAATATTGAAGAAGTAACCCATTCAAAGATGAGGTAATTGTAATTCCCAGGTATTTAAATTAGTCTGTAATCTTAAAGGGTAAGTGATAAACATGCATGTCATCCTGTGTCCAGTTTATTGGGAAAATAGTACTCTTGCCAATGTTTAATTTGTAGCCAGAAATTGAGCTGAATTGTTCCAGCTTTTTCATTAGTGCAGGAGTAGATATGAAAGGTGTTTGAGATGTACAGGAGGAGGTCATCAGCATAGAGCGATACCTTATGCTCATAGTTTGCTCTTGTGATGCCAGAATAGTTCTGCATCGTATAAGTGAAATGGCAAGAGGTTCGATTGCAATCGCAAACAACAGGGGCGACAACGGACAGCCCTGTCGAGTTGACCGAGTAAGAGGGAGGTACTATGATCTGATGTTATTGGTTTGTAAGGAAGCAACCGGGGAGGCATACAGTGGTTTCAGCGAAGCAACCAACTCAATTCCAAATCCAAACTTTGACAGGGCACAGAAGAGGTTGGACCACTCCACCCTGTCGAAGGCCTTCTCCACGTCTAGAGAGATGAGAAATTCAGGTTGAGCTTGTGCATTGCTTGTAAAGATAATATTGAAAAGACGTGTTAAATTATGGGCTCACTGTCTGTTTTTTATGAAGCTTTAGAGATTTCATGACACTTTGAAGCAACTGTGGTTAAAGTTCTATCTCATCATTCTAACCTATGCACAAGGCAGTACTTTTCCACTGATTTCTGAAGGCCAAGCTACTGGCACCGTGCAAATGCTGATTGGAGGACTCCATTCCTCCAAGCTGCACTGTAACAAATTTCTGTAAAATTACAATGAAATTTCAACATTAAACAAAAGTTTATTTGAAAAACAATTCAAACATGCAAATTTAAGTATAAATTGGGTTAAAAAACATGCCAGTGGCGTTTTTATTACCACAATTATAATGTGATGTACAATAAAATGTTACAATACCATAAAAAATCACAATTTGATTAATAATCACAATGTAATTTTATGGTATTATTACCGTAATTTAACATAAACATAAAAGGTACCTCTTACACATCTAAACTCCCTGCTGTTAGTTAGAATAATACTTTTGCCATTAAGCATAGAATTATATATAATAATATATAATTATAGAAGTAAAGATTTCAACTATGTTCTTGTATAAGCTGAAGATGTTAAAAAATAATTGAAAAGTTGTATTCAGTAAAGTAAAACAAATTAAACTGTGTAGTTTTTTTTTAATGAAACTATTTAGAAACAGAAACAGTCATATGGTGTAATAATACACCATAATAATAATAATAATAATTTTTCTACAAGGGAATTCTTTACAGTGTGTATATTATCACATGCAGTCTGTAACATCTTTGTTCGTGCTGTCTCTACCATCGACAATAAAACATGTCTTCTGTCGGAATTAATGACACAATCCCAGACTTTGTCATCTTCTTCAAAACCATTCTGGTCTTCATGTATGATTGTGGGTTGCACAGTTAATTATATATTTAATAATAAGTTATTTATGAGGACTTTTTGTTTGTAGATTCATGCTGAAAACATATGATTATAATTTGTTTTAACAGTTTTAATGCTTTTATTATCACTACATATGCATGAGTTAAAAACAGAAAAAAAGCCTTTTCTACAAACAATAATAGTTCTATGATTGGGGTGTTATTTTTGAATGATTTATGTTGTAATGGGTTTGGGTTGTCATGTACCAGAGGTCAGAAAACGAGAACCATTCCCCTTTGTCAAAGGGACACAAATACACTTTGGTAAAGCACTGTTATTTGTCTCTCATGTCTGACTGTTGCTAATGTCAAATAAACATCACATTTGTTTAAACCTGGACACTCCCGCCCCGGACACTTCACCACAGCCGTGATGTCATCAGCTCCAACAAAAGAGAGCACTCCGAGTGTGGGCTCCACAAAGCCCCGCCTCAGCTGGACTTTCACATGCTAACAATGCTAATTATGCTAATGAGGCTAATGGTGCTAATGATGCTAACAAGCAGTCAGGTGATATTAGCATTAACGACAGGCCACACATCACAGGAGCGCTGACAATGGACGACAGACAAACCAGTCCGACCGATGCAGACTCCCCTCGGCCCCCGCAGAATGTTCACAGGAGCTTAGCATTTTAAGCACATATCACACACACGCAAGTACAGTATATCTGTACAGCACAGTTCACAAGGCATTTTAGCATCTGCTTTTGTTGCCTCAAAATGTTCAAAGGACATTTGGAAAAATTCTGAAAGAGAGCTTTGACCTTTTGACCTTGTGTTAGTATTAGATAGCAATATGGCCTACGTGCAGGACTGTACAAGGATACAATACAATACAATACAATTTATTTTTGTATAGCCCTAGGTCACAACAGAAGTCTTCTCAGAGGACTTAACAAAACCATTGAAATCACCAACACAGGTCAGAGAATCAACAGTTAAAACACATGAAGAATATAAAGCACACACAGAAGAAAATGTCCATACATGTTGTAGAATGCTAAAGTGTCCTGATCATCACCAATCCTTTCTGTTGGACACTAACTGTCCAACAAGACCCTCCTGCATCGACAAGGAACAACTCTTAAAAAACCCAGTGGGAAAAAGGACTCTACAAGGACTCCATGTTATGACTATGATGTGACTGTCTCTTTGTGACACGTATGTCTTTCGATGTGTGACGTGACAATGACTATATAAACTGTGTACTGCCTTTATTCTGTCTGAGAGAAAGAAACAAAGTAAACCAGTGGAACTTGAGAGAAACTTAAATAAACTTCCAGAGTTTGGCACACCACGATCCGTCTCTGTCTGCCTAATCCTAACAGATTTGGTGGAGATGTGCGGCTCGATGTGCCATTCTCTGGATTGTTTTGAGGGAGTTTGCTCTGTTTCTTTTCCTCTGCGTGAGAGACCGGCATGCTGTGTCTGGGAGCGGAGATTCCAGCAGGCTGGAAGAGCTGTTCCTGGATGCTTCTTGTCGCTTCTGTCACTTTTGTTTTTTAAATTGAATATTCCGACGCGGAAAAGAGTTGGCAGACCTCTTGGACAGTCCTTGGAACCGGTTTGACAAGAATAAGGTAAGCAGACACCTTTTTAAATGTAAAGTCTGCATAATTGGATACTAGCTAAATTTTGGTCTGTTTTTGAGGTCTGTCGAACTCTCTAAATTGTGTTCCATAAGTGAAAAGTGTTGGCCATAAAGTGAGTGAAGGATCCATAAGTGAAAAGTGTTGGCCATAAAGTGAGTGTAGGATCCATAAGTGAAAAGGCCATAAAGTGTATAGGATCCTTAGTGAAACCATGGTGTAAAATTAAAAAGCAATAAAAAGGGAAACGTGTTAAGGAGGCCTTTTGTCACAAAAAGTTTTGTAATTAACCAATTTCAAGCTTGATAAATGACAAAAGTAAAGAATCAACAATATTTCTGTGATCACGGTTTATATTACATACAGAAAAAAGGAGTTTTTGTTTTTTGGAGTGAACAGAGTTCACCGGAGAATGCAGAGTTTTATCTAAAGTTGAGCTATGAGAGCTTTCGTGAGTTATTTACATTTTTTGCCGAGTTTTATCTACAGTTAAGCTATGAGAGGGTTGTATCCAACAGTTGTTTTTTTCTGCATTTTTGCTAAAAACACTGCTTTCTGCCTGTGTGCGCCGCACTATCTTGCTGCCGTTGTCAGGGAAACGGCCCCCTCCTTTGCTGCTCTGGCTCTGAATCAGAGCAAAGCTACTGCTTTTAGGATTTAGGCTTTTCATAGTTGTTATTCAGTTAAATTTGCGAAATTTGCCATTTGAACATTGTGTTATGACACAGTTAAACGTTTTTAAACACCCTTTAGTAAAAATAAGTTTTGAATTATTTATATGTTTTTTGAAACCCAAATATTAGTGCTAAAAGCTTTGCTTTTCTTTTTAAATATGCTGCTTATTTTGTGAGTCCATTATTGTATCTCTGATATATTTCATAGCTGTTTGTGAGAATTTTGTTTATGTTTTTATTTTAGTTACAAAAGCCGTTTTTCAAACATTTAAATTAGAATCTGTGTTAAAAGTTCTTATTGATTATAGACTTCGTCTCAAAAAGAAAGAGGGAATTAGGATGTAAAAGTATTATTAAGTTGAACTGTACCCAATTTACCCAATTCACATTCAAGTGGTGACGTTTTTGTTTTGACTACACGCCTGACCTTACTGCTGCTGATGCCACAGCAGAGGAGCCTGCTCTAAAATTTGCTCCAATTCATATTGACTTAATTTGATAAATGCTGCAAAATTATTTTAAATTAGTAGAATATATGCTGAGATAAATGCATAGATAATTAAACACAGTACAAAAGTACATAATACATATTTTAAAGTTTGAAGATTTTTTAGATTTGAGTCTTGTTTTTTATTAAGAGAGTTTCTGGTCTTAAAATGTCATCATTAGTAAGATAATAAGTAATCTTTATTTACATAGCGCTTGGAAGCCAAGAGCGCTCCAAAATGGTTTAGACTTCAGAGAGAAAAACAATCTCATTCACATATCTGTTGTTTTTAAATTGGCCGTCTCAAGGATTGTTTTTCAGACTCTGCCACACTGTACGAGAGGTCACTGCTGGACACTGGACACCAAAGCCCACCCAGCCACAGGTCACAGATCAAAGAGCAAAGGGAAATGCCACCTCCTTGCCCCTCCCCACGCCACTCCAGAGCTGAGTGGGTGTGAGAGAGACCGGGGTAGAGAGAGGTGTCTGGAGACGTGATGGGTGGAGGCCTCAGGTAGAGACCTAGAGGAGAGTTGAAAGTGTGTCCACGTGGTTACATCACCACAGTGTGACCTTTGAGACCTGCAGGTGGTTCGAGGAGTCTGGAGACACAACCCCAAAATTCACACATACATACACACCACACAACACACATACACACACACATTCACATTTACATATAGATACATGAAAAAGCAGAACATGAGAAAAAAAGCATTTTAAAAGTTTACTCCAATGTAAACAAATATTTTTAATTGTCTATCACTTGAATCTTTATTTGAATCAGTATTTTTGAGACCAGAAATGTTCATTTGAATTCTGTATTGTCATGGACTTAATTGACCTCTGTCCTGACACTTTTGATTTGTTGATTTTGTACTGTGTGAAGTAATTACATTGATTAGAATTAGAATCAAAGTGACTTAACCATAGAGAGTAACTACTGCATAACAAGCTGTGTACAGGAACTGTGACACTGCACCATTGACCAGAAGTGCATCGCAAATGACCTGATGTGCTTCAAGTGAAAAGACTGTATCTGGAGATCCTGATGTGCATCTGGAGAGACCAAAACCATGGCTTGAACCCTACTGATGTCCAAGATGACATCTCTCGAAATATGACCTGACCTGATGACGACTGAGACTCACCCTCAGGGGACCCTGAGGACCTGAGGATCTGAGGACCCTGAGGACCCTGAGGACCCTGAGGACCTGAGGACCTGAGAGAGAGAAAAACTGGAGAGTGATGTTTATATTATTGAAATAATACCATTGATGAGTGCTAAATGAGGGAGATACTCATGATTCTTTCTTTTGTTTTTGTTTGTCCCTAGCTTCTGGACATCTGGTGATCTATTGGACACAGACATTTGCAGAACAAGAACCAGCCAATGAAAAATCGTCTATTGCCGATGCTATTGCTACAACCAGAACCTGTGACCAAATGCAATATACATGTTAAGTATTCAGACATCTGACAGACAAAAACTTTGAAAATGATAAAGTATGAGTATTGTAGCGTTTTAGTAGATGTTAAATAGTAGTAAAAAAGTAGAATTGTCCTTCCTTTGTTGTTCATAAACACATTTCAACTTAGAGTTAATATAGTACCATACAATGTTATCCTTTTGATAGAGCAGCTAAAATATTAGAATCAGAATCATGTTACAGCCATTAAAAGTGACAGAAGTCACAAACTAGGAATATGCCTTTGCTCAAGCTGCAACCGAGCTTTGGAGTTAAAAAATAGAGTAAAAATAGGAATAGATAAATGCATCAACCATAGATGCTTTCAAAAATAGAGATTATTTCTAGCCAGTGCTAATATTTGAATGGTAAAGGGACCATTTCACAAACATTTACTTCAGAAGTAAATCAAGTTAATTACAGTTGTATGTACAGTTTTATTAGATACTGCCAAATTCACTTGTGTTCAAACATGAGTGAATGTTGACAATGCAAAAAGCTCATATGAGTGTAGTCTAGATTAATGCCTAGATCAATGAGATAGATTAGAACCAACAGAGATTCAAAAGCATTCAAAAGCATTTTGATGTATTTGTGTGTAGCCCAAAAACAAAATAGTAGATATTTAGATATCTTTGAGAAGTTTAAAAGTTGTTGATTCATCAGCACAGATTAGAATCAAACACCATTGTAGAATAACTGACCCCAACCCCAAACCTGCTAAAATAGATTAGCTCTTGTAAGGATAATACTAATTTGATTAATGATGTACATTCATCCCAAACTGCTCGAGAGGAGGAAGTGACAGCACTTCCTGGTTCAACAAATGTATTTGGAAAACTGACCACTATAGAAGTGTAAATGTTGACCATTTGCCTTACTGTGTTCAGTTTTATTCCTGAGAATGTAGAATAGACAGAGCAAAATCCCACTAACAATAACCCACTGATAATGAGAGTATAAAACCACAGAGAGTTTTATTAGATTAAAATGTATGTTTAAGAATATGGCTCAATAGAAGCAAATATACAAACATATTTGTAAATAGATTAGAATAGTTTTAAACTATAGTGAATAGAGAGTAAAGTACACAGTCTAAGATTAGAAAAAGTGATAATACAGTGAAATAAGTGAAGTGTAAACAATTAGCATTAGAATAAAAGTATAGAGTAATAAAAGTGAAATTAGCTTCTAAATTGAGACTCAGCTGAGTTCTTGTGTGTCCAATAGTATTTTTGTTTGTTTTTATTTTTGATTTGTTTTAGTTTTTTTGTTTGTTTATTTACTTTATTTTTGTTTGTTTGTTTTTTCCCAGGATAGAGGATAAAATCCACTGATATTGATTTGGATGATTATGAGTTTTAATAATTTTTTAAAGTTTTTTAAGATTTTTTTTTTTCTTTTCTCACTTTATTGATTGATCAATTTGAGTGATCACATGTGATTATGTGATCAAAGGGGAGGGTGTTAGTATTAGATAGCAATATGGCCTACGTGCAGGACTGTACAAGGACTCTACAAGGACTCTGTCATGGCGTAATGGAGGGGACCCAGAGGAGACGCAAGACTTTCCAAAAAATGTATTTATTACAAAAAATAAAATGTAACGGAGGCTGGCAGGGTCTGGGACAAAACGGGAACAAAAAGGCAGGCAGAGACTGGAGCAGATCGGCGGACTGGAAACACAGGGAAAAAACAGGTAAGTAGTTGCTCACAAAAAACAGATTTAAGCTCACAAGGCCGACTGGAAAAATCACCATCAATGACGGACAATCTGGCATCAACTGGCAGCAGAGCACAGCTGAAGTAGGATGATGATTGCCAATCACGAGCAGGTGAGCAGCTCCAGAACTCCACCCATGCACAGGAGGGGAGGGGGCGAGCAGCAGGGCATGACAGACTCCATGTTATGACTATGATGTGACTGTCTCTTTGTGACACGTATGTCTTTCGATGTGTGACGTGACAATGACTATATAAACTGTGTACTGCCTTTATTCTGTCTGAGAGAAAGAAACAGAGTAAACCAGTGGAACTTGAGAGAAACTTAAATAAACTTCCAGAGTTTGGCGCACCACGATCCGTCTCTGTCTGGTTCATCCCTAACCCACGTGCTTTGACCTTTTGACCTTGTCATGATTTTTAACTGTAAAACATATCTTACTATAAATCATAAAAGTAGGCTTAAAAAAAACCTTATGGACCTCAGGTTTGTTGGACTAAAAAGCTCAGTTACATTTGAAGTATTTTTTCCCACACATAGACTGTAAATAAACGATGACAACATGACTGCGCTATGGCTTTAGAAGACTTATTTTGAAAGTCTGAAGTTTGTTTTGTCCCTTTCATTTTGACACATTCCTTTCTCCCTGATGTGAAAAGCTGACACTGGTCCAAACAACACGCCAACCCTTCTTCATGTGGTCCCGGGTTTCAACACAGTCACTTGTGAGAGAAAACACAAACAGAGACAGAGACAATGATCATAATGTTTTGGCTGATGCTTTATTCAACACATGGCTCCAGTCGCAGTGTAAAATCATTTATATTTAAATATTTTCTGTATATTCTCTGCTCTCCTGCTCCTCGCTCTTTCCCTGATTAAAGAGAAATCAACTCAACTAAAGGAAGACCAGCTCGGGGGGTCCGCACTGACGCTCAGGTGCGCACCAGCCACTGCGCTTTTCAGGCTAAAAAATTATTCAATTCAACTTTGTGATTCCGTCGTTAATTAAAAAGGTCTTAAGCTGTATGGTTCTGAACGCTACAAATAATAAAAACAGACTGATTTCGTGGCTGTGTTTGGAAACAGCCCGTGTGTGCAGTGCAGGCCCCGCCCCACGAACCCGAGCGGCGCCGTGTGCGAAGCTACAAAAAGGCAGCCGCTCGGGTTTGTAACATTTAGCAGAAAAACAGTCTTTAAAGACGCTAAAAGATATATTCACAGACTTATTATTGTTATTAATACATACGCCGCAAAACGGGGGAAAAAAACGCAAGAGAAAAGGGTTCCGTTCAGAATCTGGATTTTTCAGTTTGTGCAAAATATGTTTAAGTTAGATCGGTTTGGGCTCGTACTAAAAATAAAAGCTATATACTTTTTAAAAGCTGGGGACTTTCACTGCATGTACTTTTTCATCCGCTTTTTCAGATAGAAAAAGATTAAAGTGAGAGACAAGAGAGAGAGCGCAGAGAGAATAGAGAGAGAGGGAAACCAGAGAGAAAGAAAGACCAGGGAGATAGTGATAGAGAGAGACCAGAGGACGACTCTACTCAGCCCAACGAGTCAAATAGTGACTCACAGGGTTCTTTCTTACAATTTTTTAAAAGACTTTATGGATTGTTATATGAGACCAGAAAAATATATTCTAAAATCTCAGTGGAACTACCCTTGTTACATAAAAGCCACAATAATCCATGCTTAAACCACTGTTTTCTTGCTCACAAATACATCATGTTGAATATCTTGGTGTGTTCTGTAATAATAGTGATCTAGATTCTGAACGAAGCCGATAAACCTCAGGCATTTTGTCACATTTGCAGCGAAACTTTGGCAGCATTCGACCAGGAACGTCTGCGTCACGAGTCCTCTCTCGTTTTATTCTTATTGGAAAGTTTATTATTTGAAAATGTCTCTTTCTTCAACTGGAGCTCAGGCCTCAGCTCCTGTCGGAACAAAGTCTCAAAATGTCCCCGACGGCAGCGGAAAGCAACACGAAGAGTTCACGTGACTGATATCGTCCAGGCCAACCTCATGCATGTGTTTTTTAATAATGCCACCACTTCTAGACACCTTTATGAGGAAATAATGAGACGGATAGAGACAAGCGAGACCAGAAAGAGAGGCCAGAGAGAGGGAACAGAGAGAGAGAGAGGCTAGAGAGAGAGACCAGAGAGAGAGGCCAGATATAGAGACCAGAGAGAGGCCAGAGAGAGACCAGAGAGAGGGAACAGAGAGAGAGAGACGCCAGAGAGAGAGACCAGAGAGAGGGAACAGAGAGAGACCAGAGAGAGGGAACAGAGAGAGAGGGAACAGAGAGAGAGACCAGAGAGAGAGACCAGAGAGAGAGAGAGACCAGAGAGAGACCAGAGAGAGAGACCAGAGAGAGACCAGAGAGAGAGACCAGAGAGAGAGAGACCAGAGAGAGGGAACAGAGAGAGAGAGCAGAGAGAGAGACCAGAGAGAGACCAGAGAGAGAGGCCAGAGAGAGACCAGCGAGAGAGGCCAGAGAGAGGGAACCGAGAGAGGGAACAGAGAGAGACCAGAGAGAGACCAGAGAGAGAGACCAGAGAGAGGGAACCGAGAGAGGGAACAGAGAGAGACCAGAGAGAGACCAGAGAGAGAGACCAGAGAGAGACCAGAGAGAGAGGCCAGAGAGAGGGAACAGAGAGAGAGACCAGAGAGAGACCAGAGAGAGAGGCCAGAGAGAGGGAACAGAGAGAGAGACCAGAGAGGGAACAGAGAGAGAGACCAGAGAGAGATTAGAGAAAGACGAGAGCAAGAGACCAACGAGAGGGACCAGACACCAGGGAGAGAACGAGACTAGAGAGAGATCAGAGAGACAGATCAATAAGAGGGACTTGAGAGACACCAGAGGGAGACACCAGAGGGAGACACCAGAGAGAGATGAGCGAGCGACCAAATGTGCTGAACAAGGAAGATATGTAACTTTGGGACAGTTTTAGTTTAATGTGAGTTGTTAGCTCTAGAGTCTAGACTAAGACTGTAATTTGACTTTTACCACGGTTACCAAGAAAGCTAAAACTATAGGCTCTTCACATCAACTCTGTCCTGGTTAGAGTTGATGTGAAGAGCCTATAGTTTCAGCTGTATTGTACCATGACCTGACTGTGTAAAGAAAAACAATAAAAATGAAATTATAATTATCTTCTCTGTGGGCGAAACACAGAGCCCTTGGTGCGTCCTGCATCTCAGATCCATCCTGTGACCCGTATCCATCCCGCCTTCTGAGTCTGTTGCATGTTCTCCCTGCGCTCAGAGTCGCGTCTGCGCTTCGGGCACGTACAGCTCCAAACTGTCCGTACTCTCCGTGGCTGAGTTCTGTCTGAAGGATGCGCCCTTTCTGGGGACACCCTTGTGAGCGTGGGCCCTAGAGGCTCCGGAGGGGGGCAGTCCACGCTCTTCTCCCGACCCAGAGACGGGCGAGCCTCAGTGGGCTTCTTCAGCACACATGGCCCCCTCTGCTGGTGGCCCTGGGGATCAGCGGGTGAATGAGAGAGACGTGAGGGGACAGAGGAGAGACACACAGACACCAACAAACATGAGGTTACACGAGACCACCAAGGTCAGAGATGAGGCCAAAGAGCATTTATCCCGAGTGGACTGAGCGAGAGTGACATCACCTTAGTGTTAGCTTTAATGGAGAACAACCCTTAATAGCTCCAGCCTCAGTGAACATCCAGAGAAGGGACATTGAAATAGTGGACTCTTACAAGTACCTGGGTGTTCATCTGAACCACAAACTGGACTGGACTCATAACATAACGTACTCTTCAAGAAGGGGCAGAGCCGGCTCTACCTGCTGAGGAGGCTCAGGTCTTTTGAAGTGCAGGGGCCACTCCTAAAGACCTTCTATGACTCTGTGGTGGCATCAGCCTCATGCACGGTCTGGTCTGCTGGAACAGCAGCATCACAGAGAGAAAGAAGCTGGACAAGGTCATCAGGAAGTCCAGCTCAGTCCTGGGCTGTTCCCTGGACACAGTGCAGCTGGTGGGGGACAGGAGGGTCCTGGACAAACTAACATCTATGCTGGACCATAACTGTCACCCCCTGCAGGACACTCTCTCTGCTCTGGAGAGCAGCTTCAGTGACAGACTAATTCATCCTTGCTGTGTGAAGGAGAGGTTCCGCAGGTCCTTCCTTCCTGCTGCTGTCAGACCGTACAACAAACAATGAGGACTAACGAACACTGCCGACATGACCTCATGTCATGCCTCGGTGCAATATCTTGCAATGTGTAGTTGTAGAATACACAGTACTTTATACTTGCTTCTTATTATGCCAAAGGTAGAGATTTTATACTTCTTTATTATGCTAGAGTTAAAGCTTTTATAATATTTGATTTAGTACAGTTATTGTTCATTAATCGTGTGCTCCTCATTCCTACTGTTCTGTAACTTGTGATGCAACACTGAAATTTCCCCACTGTGAGACAAAAAAAGGGTCTCTTAATCTTATAAATAGTCATGTAATAACGGTTCATTTTCTGGACGCTCAAAGATGCTTCACAGCAGTATTCATTAACTCCATTGATAGTGGTGATAAACTACTTTACAGCCGCAGCCACCCCACTGTGGCACCTGGTGCTTCCAGTGGTCTCCCATTATAGTGCTAACCAGGTCCTGCCCTGCTTAGCTTCAGAGGTCTGAGGGGATCTGGCTTTCACTGCTAGTGACGCCACAATTTGTGGTTAATATTACAAAGACAATATTGTGATATAAACACCAAGAACACTTTTCAATGTAAGAAGCCAGAGCGAGTTGGAGAAAACTTTGTCCATGAGCACTTCCCTATTGGGCTTCAATGAACAAGCGGGTGATCATGGTCCATCTATTCACATAGGAGATACTAAACTTTTTTTCTTTCTTTTTTCTAAAGGACAGAAGCAGGAACTCCATCTAAAATAATAAACAAAAATAAAGAAAGAAAAGAAAAATTAAAAAGAGGAATTGTTGGAGGAGAAATATTACACGTTACTTTTAGCGTTAAATGATAATGGGACTGTGTACTTTTCTTGTTTATGTTTATCGCTCTCTGTGATCCTAGTGTTTATATTGTGATATTGTCTTTTTTAAATCCATATATGGTCGATCAATCAGAAGCCTTCATTCACAGGGGAAAATCCAGTTTGCCTTAGCAACTGTCTTAACAACACATCTGCCCCTGTTATGGAAAAAAAAGCCCATTAAAGGAAAGAGCTAGCTTATGTTCATGGCATCTTCTGCATTAAAGCTAACACTATGGTGATACTCGGTCAGTACGCTCTGTGGTTTCTCCTCAGTCAGAGTTCTCGTTAGACTATTGGAGGACACTTTTCACTTGTGCAGCCCCAATGCTGTTAACTCACCTCCATTTTTAAAAAAAAATTTTATCACAAAAAACATTGAACATTTAGCAACGAAAACAACAAACAAAAAAATAACATTTTCAAATTCTGGAGAGATGATGATTTCAGGTGCGTTTGTCGCGAGCTGAACTTCAAAACTGTATGAAACACATATTTGGTTTTTAATTTTGAAAACACAGAAAACCACAAAAATAAATCTGCGTCAATAAATGTACAAACGCGTTAAATACGCAATAAAATATTGTTTAAGGCGAGCAGCACTCTCTCATCTAGTGTTGCTCACCCTCTCCCTGGTTTCTCTCTCTGGTCTTTCTCTCTGGTCTCTGTCTCTGGTCTCTCTCTGGTCTTTCTCTCTGGTCTGTCTCTGGTCTGTCTCTGGTCTCTGTCTCTTGTCTCTGATCTCTCTCTGGTCTCTGTCTCTTGTCTCTGATCTCTCTCTGGTCTCTGTCTCCGGTCTCTGATCTCTCTCTGGTCTCTTTACTCTGGTCTCTTGTCTCTCTCTCAGACTAGAGAAAAACCAGAGATAATTGAGAGACCTCTCTCGAGTTTGATAAAGCATTACTTCAGAAGGGGTGGGGGGAAATCGTCAGAGGTTCCTGATACCTGCGTGGATGGAGCGACAGACATCTACAGGTCTGTGTTTGAGGAGGAACAGTGTAATTTGAAGTGATAAATCTGTTTTAAGTTGAGCTCAGATAAACGCACCTGAATCAGCTGAAAATGTTTGGACTGAAATGAAAAGACGGGTTCACAAAGACACAACCCAGAGGAGCAGGTTCAACTCCGGCTCTGATGAGACTGATGCTGCATCTCTCTTTGGTCTCTATCTGGTCCCTCACTGGTTTCTGGTATATCTCTCTCGTCTCTCTGGTTGCTCACTGGTCTCTCTCTGGTCTTTCTCTCTGGTCTCTCTTTGGTCTCTGGTCTATTTTTCTTGTCTCTCACTGGTCTCTCTCTGGTCTCTCTGTGACAGGTTTCTAACATTTTAAAGTTACACTAACTGACTTTGAGACATTTTCGAATGAGAGCGCTGGGCTCGCTCTCTCTCTGCTCGCCCTCCCCGCACTGAGCTTTTGCCCCCCCCCACTACACCCTCCCACTCAGTCTGCGCTCATGTGCTAATTGTTTATGGAGCTCACGTCTCACAATAGGGATCGCACATTTGAACGTGGATGACGTGTCCATAGAATTGTGAGATTTCATAACACTTTGAAGCAACTTTTGTTAAAGTTAAACTCATCATTCTATCAATGTGCAGAAGCCTGTACTTTTCCACTTCATGTTGTGTCTATCTGAAGGCCAAGCTACAAGCACACCGTGGAAGCTGCTGATTGGAGGTCTCCATGCCTCCGCTCTGTATAATACACTTGCATTCTGTTGTTCGTGTTGTTCGTGCTGTCTCTACCATCGACAATAAAACATGTCTTCTGTCTGAATGAAAGACGCGATCCCAGACTTGGCACATCTTCTTCAGAATGATAGAACCGGGAAGCGCGGAGGAACGAGACTTTCTTTTGGATGGCTGTTTCGCGGTGTAAGCAGTAACCGGTAACGAAGACACGGGAAGCTTCAGGTTACCCTCCGCCGCTTGTTTACCTCAGCTGTCTATGCAAACAAGAGACCTGTGGTTTTTCTCAAAAAAGTGGGGGCCAGTGGTCCGCTGTGATTGGTCACAATCTGGACCCGAAACACATTCTCTTCCTTGTTTCACAAAAACTCGATCTAAAATAAAATGAAAACCTGCGCCACTTTTTCTTCAAAAGGACGTATATCCCAATGCACTGCATGGATATGGATTGAATTTTTGTAATGAATACAAACATAAAGTTAGGTAATGCAGCTATAACTCGAATGTTTTAAAAGCAATGAAAAAGAAAATTGTTTATGGTGCAATTTAATCTAATTTTCTAATCAGTGTTTTGTGTCAAATACCGTAACTGGTGAAATATTGTATGAAGAAAGTAGTGGTACGGCCCCCACTTTGAGAACCACTGCTCTCAAGTCTGTGATGCAGAGTAAGAAAAAGGAATATTCACCACATGTTCAGAAGAAACAACAGAGTGAGTTGAACCTTTTCACAGTGCCACATAGAACACACACACACACCCACAGATAAAGGCACACACGTACAAAAAGCACACAAAGCGTACACACACACACATGCACACACAATTAAGGCTATTTCTATCATTTTTGATCAATTTAAAAATCCAACGCTTTTCTTCCAAATGAAGAACGTGTTTCAGATCTTTTTAACAGTATTAGTGTATTACTACACAGTAATATTGTACAGTAAAGTAAAATACTGACACATGCATGTCTCACAGCGGCCACAGGGGGCGCTGCTGTTCCATGCATGTCTCCAGAGGACGACACAGACGTCCACACAGCTTACTCAGATCATACTTTAGTTCTCTTTGTTTATCTTGTGTTGAGAGCATCTGTTTGTTTTTTTTTGCTTTGTATTGAGCACTGCAACACTGGAATTTACACACCATGGTCTCTCTCTTTGGTCCCTCTCTTGTCTCTCTCAGCTCTCGCTCTGATTTTGCTCTCTCTGCTCTCTCTCTGTTCCCCCAGGTCTCTCTCTGATCTCTCTCTGGTCTCTCTCTGTTATCTCCCTGGTCTCTCTCTGATCTCTCTCTGTTCAGTCTCGATAGTGAGAGCTGGGAGCCTGTATACTGTAGTTTGAGCTGGTGGAGGTCTGTGTGGTCTACAGCAGAGCCTGGAGATGTGGCCGTCTCCATCTCCTTGTGTTAAGGGGGGGTTAGATGGTGGTGGGAGGAGAGGGGCCGGTGCGGCGGCTGTCCTACCCCTGCCAGCAGAGGGCAGTACCTTCCTCTCAAGTGGCTGCCACTCGTTGGACTTGAGGTGGTAGAGCTCATCAAACTTCAGGCTGATGTCCTCAATTGAGACCTGCAGGAGGTCCCAGGACACGGCCAGGTCCTGGGGGGAGGGCCGGGGGGAGGAGAGGGGTTCCTGGGCACAAAGGACACACGTTAGAGAGGACTAACATACTTTAATGGTTTCTTTGCTCATTTACACATGAACAGGAGCAGTTCATTTGAGCAGAAAAACTATTAAGAGCTTTTTCCCCTGGTCTCTCCCTTGTCTCTCTCTGGTGTCTCTCTGGTCTCTCCCTGGTCTCTCTTAGGTCTCTGGCTCTCTTGTCTCCCATTGGTCTCTCTCTGGTATCTCTCTCCGGTCCTTCTTTCTGGTCTCTCTCTTTGGTCTCTCTCTGGTCTCACCCTGAACTCTCCCTCTGGTCTCTCTCTGATCTCTCTCCGGTCTCTCCCTGGTCTCTCTCTTTGGTCTCTCTAGTCTCCTTCTAATCTCTCCCAATAAACAGGACTTTCAGACATAAGAATAATGAAGAACATGATGAGATAGAAGTCACTCACCAGGTTCTGCTCACACAGTCCCTCAAACTGCTGGAACTTCTGCTTCATGAGGAGCCGAGCGCTGCTCATCGCACTGCGCACTTTAGCCAACACTGCACCGCGACAACAGGGAACAGTGTGTTAACTTTGGAGGATCCTCTTAAGCATAAGAATCTGGCATTATTTATAACCGGGCTGACCATTTCAAGGTCACTGTGACGTCTCATAACTTTGCCTTAGCGCTTAACTCACAAAACTACCACAACGTTGAATGAAACTGCCATAAAAACCTATCCATATGAAATACATGATTGCATTTCTAAACCGTGTGAAAGTAGATACCCAGAGTTTGACTGTGAAAAGAAGTATCTGGAGTTGGTACCATGTTCTGAGAGCTGGTGGTCCTTGGTCTCCTGCTCCATCTGCTCACACCAGCCCTGCATGCGGCCTCTCTCAGCCTGCAGCAGCTTCAGGAACCAGTGTCCGTCCCTGCAGCACACGTTCACCCCCTCCTCACCCTCCTCGCCCCCCCCAGAAACCCCGCTGTCCAGCCACGGGTCCGGAGGAGGCAGGCAGGAAGGGTCCAGAGCCGGGTCCAGACTGGCGTCTAAGCTCTCAGAGAAGGAGTCTGAGCTGCTCCGTGTGGTGGATCTATGCAGACAGTGGAATGAGTAACTTTGTAATGTTAACAAAGCATAAGAATCTATATAAAGTTATAATCAGTCTGACCATTTTAAGATTAAAGATTAAGAGATCCTTTATTTGTCCCACAGTGGGGAAATTTCAGTGTTGTATCATTGCATGACAAGTTATAGAATAGTAGGAAAGAGGAGCACACGGCACAAGTCAAGTGAACAATAGCTATCCTAATTCAAATAAAACAAAATCTCTAACTCTAGCATCAATAAAAGTATAAAATCTCTATCTTGAAAATAATAATAAAGAGAAGTGTATAAGTTTTACAATTGGCGATAAGAGGCAAGTATAAAGTACTGTGTATTCTAGTGCAAGCTAAGTGTAGTTATATGCTAGCAGCAGTATGTTTACATCTGTACATATTAGCAACAGTATGTTTACATCTGTACATTAGCAGCAGTATGTTTACATCTGTACATTAGCAGCAGTATGTTTACATCTGTACATTAGCAGCAGTATGTTTACATCTGTACATTAGCAGCAGTATGTTTACATCTGTACATTAGCAGCATGAGGCTCTGGGACACAGGGACTCAGTAAAGTGACAGTAACATGTGGTTATTGCATATTCTGATATAAGTTAACGATATTGCAATGATGCATGACATGTGGGATTAAGTTGGCAGTGTTCATTAGTCCTTATTGTTTGTTGTACAGTCTGACAGCAGCAGGATGGAAAGACCTGCGGAACCTCTCCTTCACACATCGAGGATAAAGAAGTCTCTCACTGAAGCTGCTCTCCAGAGCAGACAGAGTGTCCTGCAGGGAGTTTGTGTTATGAATCCAGTCCAGTTTGTGGTGCAGATGAACACCCAGGTACTTGTAAGAGTGTCCTTTCTCTGGATGTTCACTGGGGCTGGAGCGGCAGAGTGACGTCTGCGGAAATTGGTCTTCCGTGCGTTGATGAGGAGGTGGTTCCGCTGACACCAGTCCACAAAGTCCTGTATAACTCCTCTGTACTCTGCGTCATCCTCCTCGGAGCTGAGTCTGATGATGGCAGTCGTCGGAGAACTTCTGTAGGACACAAGGGTCAGGACGCAGGTCAGGACCTCAGACACAGACCCTGGTTCTCACAAACTGGGGTCTGTCTTGGAGGTAGTCCAGGATCCATGAAAAAAATTGAGATGACTCTGCACAGCTTTTCCTCCCAAGAGATTTTAATTCTCATCACACAATGTGACGTTTTGGGTCACTACCCTTCCTCAGACATCAGCAGGCTACACACCTGTATACAGTATATACACAGTGATGACAGGTCACATGACTCACTCAATGCACAAGAAATGTAAACAATGAGGTGTAGCCCCCCTGAAATGTGATGACAAAATACCACAGCATATAGTAGTCCGGGATCCACTCAGACAGGGTGTAGTCCACTCCAGCTGTCTCCAGCTTGTCCCTGAGAAGCTGCGGCTGGATGGTGTAGAAGGCGCTGGAGAAGTTGAAGAACAGAATCCTCACAGGTTTCCTCACGGGTTTCTCTAGGTAGGCAAACTGCAGCGGGTCCATCGCTGAGGTCAGAGTGGAGGGGAGATGTCCCAGGACTAGTTTCTCCAGTGTCTTCATGCAGTGGGATGTCAAAGCCACCAGCCTGAAGTTGCTGAGGTCTTTGGCCCATGACGTCTCATAGATTGCCTTAGCACTCAAACTTCTATCTATCAAAAGTTTCCAACAGCCCTACTTGGCTCTACTCTACTCTCCCCCAATCGGGAGTATTTCCACTAGTCCTGTTTAACCAGTGCCAGGTCCATCTTTAGTCCTTCTTGGCCCTGGTTCTATCCAGACCAAGCTGGTCCTACAGTTCTAATTGACAGTGATTCGCCAGAGTGCGGCTGCAAGCCATGGTTATAAAGGAATTTCCCTGGATACTGGTTTGTTGTGGGTAGGTTGCTAGGATATGGTACCAGTTACTGAAGTGTGTGTATGTATGTTTGTATGTGTGGGGGTTGGAATCAAATAAGCGAATGATTCGTCCAAGTTCAACCCCTTTGTAGTTTATAAGTTGTTTTTGTCTTTTGTACGAACCTCATGCGTTTAAAAAGATACTATCCATTCAACCATTTTCTTCCCCTTAATCCATTTCTGGGTCGGAGGGGTGGCAGTCAGAGATGCCACCTAAGTCACAGAGCACCAGCTCAGCACGAGATACTACTAAAAGAAAAGAAAAAACCTTTCACCTGTTGAGAATCTGTCGCATGATTGGCGGGCTCAAGGGGGCTGGCGCATCCTGGTCCAGAGAGTCCTGAGCCACTGATTGGCTGCCGCAACTGACCATCACTTTCTTCTCAGAGGATTTTGATTGGGGCTTGTATGAAGGGGGCATTTCCTGAGTATCAGAGTCAGCTTCCTGTTTGGAGGCGACGCTGTTGGAGCGACTTAACCTGAAATCAACAACTGGACGTCATCCTAGGGTTTGTGACATCATAAAGGGGAGGGGACCAGTCTGTACTAACAACGTGGATGGAGCTAAAAACAGGTTAAAGTGGTCCCTCTCTATAATGCAGTCCACCTTTCGTAGTTTTGCAAATCTTTGTGCGTACTTTTCTTACAGCATGCTTCCCATGCGCCGTCAGGTACCTTTGCTTAAAGCAATAGTTCACCGTTTTTACATACTGACATATGTTCTTACCTTACCTTAGACTAGTTAATATGTACCTGTCTGGTCTTAGTCCGTGCGCTCTGACAGATGACAGAGCGCACGGACTAAGACCAGACAGGTACATATTAACTAGTCTAAGGTAAGGTAAGAACATATGTCAGTATGTAAAAATGGTGAACTATTCCTTTAAAGTCTCTCTGGTCTCAGTCTGTTCTCTCTCTCTGATTTCTCTATGGCCAATATCTGGTCACTCTCTGGTCTCTCTGTGGTCTCTCTCTGGTCGTCCGGTAGCCCTCAGTCCTGCTCCTTCCCTTCAATGCTGTAACCTCTGCAGCTGTATTTTACAGAGTATGCACGGCTTTTGACAGCTGCAGCAGCGCTCAGACTTAGAACCAACAGGTTTGATATCTCTGTGATTGCACTTTACAGCCTTGAAACATTTAACTTATTGTGGGTTATTTTTTTTTAAACGAACCTGTGATAAACTAGGGACCAGTTAAAGGACAACTCGCCCTCAAATCCACTTTTTTTTGCTGATAAACGGTATAAATGAGTGTCCAATAGTGTTGTGTACATATCCTGGTCATAATCTTGTCACTTTAGTGCAAATTAGTTGAAAGTTAAACTTTCTGCCTAAAACCGTCTGTGAGGCGCCATCTGCTGGCGACCTGTATTACTACATTTGAATTTTGAATCTGGCGCCAACACTGGCACAGAAGTTAGACCTGACGTCTGCAAGTTGGACCTGACGTCAGCAGCCCCCCGCCCAGAGCAATATAAACGGCCCAGTCTCGTTCACGCCCCCTTCAGTCCTCCAGGCTACGCCCATTTAGAGGAAGATTTGAACAGGAAATGTGAGTGACGTAAGCTCCGAGGAGCGGGGGTGAGAACCACTTTAAGTGCAAGAGAGAGAGAGAGGCCAGAGTGAGAGACTTGAGAGACTGGTGAGGGAGACTAGAGAGAGAAACCAGCAAGAGAGGCCAGAGAGAGAGACTGGAGAAAGAGACCAGAGAAAGAGACCAGAGTGAGAAACTAGAGAAAGAGACCAGAGAGAGAGACCAGAAAGAAAGACCAGTGAGCAGAGACTAGGGATGGTTGTGATCGCTGAAATTTCTATTAAACAAGTGATTTGGCCCAAAAGCTGCAGTATGATATTTGTATTAGCGGAGCACACACACTTACTGCCAGCCATCCTCCACCTGCACCCCGATGGACGTAAAGCGGCTCAGAGGGGGCGTGTCCTCTCGGGGTGCGGGGCTAGAGACTTCTGGGAAACAGTCCACCTGTAGCAGAGAAAGGGTTTGGATTAAGCTTCCCCTTTCATAAACACTTCCCCCCCGTCCAAAAATGGCAAAATACCTTGCCCTTTGTCCTTCCTTATCCTCTCTGCTCCTTATTATTGACCTTCTGTTGAGGTCAACTTTAAAGAGCAGGGACGAGAAAGGAGCAGTAAAGAAAGCAGCAGTACGGAATGAATCCTTTTAATTAATCCAAAATCCTCGTAATCAGCGGTGGAACAGCAGCTGCTCCTGAAAAATCCACCGGTTCTTGATCAATGATAAGGACAGGAATCTTCTTGATGCAAGCCTCTTTTCAAACCGAAGACCTCTCCACCACCGGAAGTACCTTTCCCCGTCCAGAACCATAGCTGATCCGCACCCCAGCCACTTTACACTGAGCCCAAACTGTCCCAGGTTGGTTGTCCTGGTTGAATCCAACAAAACAACAGACCAACTTCCCCACAAGGAGTGGACTAAGCGTGTGACATCACCATAGTCTTAGCCTTAAAGGTCCCATATTACGCTTTTTGACTTTTCTCTGGTTTAAACATGATTACAGTGCAGAGTAGTTTTTTCATTGATTCCGTCAAGCTTGTCAAGTTAAAGAGCAATCTTTCTCTTTCATTCTTGAGAGGCTCAGAAACGAGCAGTTTCAAATCGTGACGTGGTACAATCTGTGACGTCAAAAGCCCGTCTCCATGAGGTGATTGACAGCGGGGAGAAACTGACTCCGCGAATCAGGTCAGCTACAGCCTCTCTCCGAGTCCTCGCAAAATCCGTGAGTCAAAAATCTGCTACAAAACTCGCAGATGTTTCTTTGCGAGTGACGGTGAGACCACCAAAGACTGTTCCAGAACTACATTTACCTTGAAACGGGACATACTCAAAAGCTGATCTGGAAACATGGTGTTGTTTCCAACATAAAAGAAGCTAACAGGAGCCTCGGTGAGTACAATGAAACTAACTCGCCGTGTGTCACTGTGAACTAAATAATTAGGGTCTGATTCTGGATCAAGGACATAGGGCGCTATTTGACAGATTGCCATTGTTGGATAAAGTTTATTCATAGGTCTGAAATGACTAACAGTAAAAGCTGTACAAGTAGCTTTCACTGATTTGTTTACCTCGAACTTAGCGAGAGGCTACGTCACCGTGCAGGAAAGGGGAGGCGGGTTCACAGTCTTTAGTTTTCTGTGGTGTATCGCCCAAATTATTATCACACATGAGCATCGGACGGGCAGTGAAAAATAAAGAAAAGCAAAATATGGCACCTTTAATGCGGAAGAGACCGATTTGAGCATGAGCAAGCTGGAGCCAATTTCCTTATATTCTCATTTGGCATTTGGCAGACGTGTCAAATGCCAAATGCATTTCCCCGCAAATGGGTTAGGGTGTCACAAACAATTACTGACCTCAAGGAGTTTACTTTTCAAGGTAAGTCAACAGGAGTCAGAGCAAGCACTTCTTTATTGTGCTTTCTGGAGGTAGCAGGTTAGCATTGTCCATCTGTTTACAGTCTATGATTGGAACACACATATCCCTCTCTGCTCTCACCTGGATTCCGATGGAGGACAGTTTTCTCCTCGGAGCCGGTGCTTCCTGTGGCTCCTCGGGGGATAGCATGGCGTTAGTTTTAGCTGCTCCTGTTAACGTGCCGTTAGCTTTAGTCGTGCTGTTAGCTGCTGATGTGTCACTCTCACAGTCGTTCGTCGCGGTGGTGCAGTGGGCTCGGGGGGCGATGGCTTCGTTAGTTTCTCTTTGGGTTAGAGGATCTCTAGGAAAAAGGGACAATGTTACTTAAGGAAGAGGTTTCATGCTCTGAAAATGACAGAAGCAGGATGGAAGATAATATGTTTGTAAAGAGTTTTTGTACATAAATGTTGAATGTTGCACCTTGCCTGCGATGCTAGGCACTTATTAATTTATATGAGCTGCTGAAACGTTGCAACATCTGTAAATAAATTCACAAATAAGCAAACCGATGAAAATAACAGCCCTATGCGACTCCTCCCCCCTCCCAAAGACTGATGGATAAAGCTCAATGAAGCCCAATAGGGAAGTGCTCATAGTGAAGTTTTGCTCCAACACTCTGGCTCCATATTGAAAAGTAAACTCCTCTAGCTCAGTGACCGTTTGTGTCACACTCACCAGTTTGGAATTAAACAAATCTGTGGCTTAGCGCTCTCTGAGAGCCTGGTGTTTCAGGAATTCAACTTCAGCTGCAAGTAGCTTTAGACCAGCGGAACTCCCGATTGCCTCTTGGTTGCTCGGTCGTTGCTATCAACAATGTGCATAAGTTTGGCTCCACATTCCCACTCTAACAGCCTGTTCAAGTTAGCTTGAATCGGCTTCTTCCAAAATAAGTAATAATACTAGGTTGTCGTCACACTCGGTCAGTCCCATAGGCCGTATATTAGTGACCAAGTGTGACATCACTGCAGTGATGCCCTTAATGAGGAAGAAGCCATTTTGAACATAAACTGGCTGGACCCAAATTCCTATGTCAACTTTCACCCGGAAATGAAGGAATCTGATTGATCAATCCGTAAATGGCTCATATCTAGATATACAAAGACAATATTACAATATAAACACCAGGATCACAAAAAGCGCCAAGCCACAGATTCTTAAGCCCGAAATGGTGACTGTGGCACAAACGGTCCCTGAGCTAGAGGAGTTTACTCACAAGTTTACATGTAAGTCAATAGGAGCCAGAGCGAGTTGGAGCCAAACTTAATTCATTGAGCCAGCTCAGTGCTTCTCAAATAGTGGGGCGCGCCCCCGGTGCGATCGATGCCAGACGTGTGATCCTGGGGAACATGTTTTTTTGCAGTACTTGAATAAAGTGTAATAGCACATGGATCTGGGAACATGGTTCTTTTTGGTGTACGTCCTCAAACGGGATTCCATGGTGGCCCAACGTTCCGACCCTGATGCAACTGCGCCGCTTTGCAGTGAATTCAAAGAAGAAAATCCTCCTTTATACCTTTAAGAAAGAGCCTTGTAAGTCTTTATTTGACTTTTTGGGCTGAATGGATTATGAGCCGATCTTAAGATGTAAGGAGGGGGGGGGGGGGTGAAAAACGTTTTCTTATACCTAAGGGGGGGGGGGCTGGCAGAAAATAATTGAGAAGCACTGAACTAGCGGGTTAGCATTTGTCATCTCTATACAGTCTATAATTTTCCCCCTCACCTGTGTGTGTGTCGTGCAGTGGCTGTGATTGGTGGAGGCCTCCTGATGCCCCGTGCCAGGCTGTTAGCTCGCGTGCTATCCAGGCTGTCGGACGAGTTGCTGTGAGCTTGGCTGGACTGGTGGGACACCAGGGGCCGCCGGCACTCATCCACATGGGGGTGATGATGGGAGAGCTCGGACCTCCGACTGTCGTCCACGTGGGGGTGATGATGGGAGAGCTCGGACCTCCGACTGTCGTCCACGTGGGGGTGATGATGGGAGACCTCGGACCTCCGGCTATCATCAGCATGGGGGTGATGGTGGGAGAGTTCGGACCTCCGATTGTCGTCCACATGGGGGTGATGGTGCGAGAGCTCGGACCTCCGACTGTCGTCCACATGGGGGTGATGATGGGAGAGCTCGGACCTCCGACTGTCGTCCACGTGGGGGTGATGATGGGAGACCTCGGACCTCCGGCTATCATCAGCATGGGGGTGATGGTGGGAGAGTTCGGACCTCCGATTGTCGTCCACATGGGGGTGATGGTGGGAGAGTTCGGACCTCCGACTGTCGTCCACATGGGGGTGATGGTGGGAGAGTTCGGACCTGCGGCACTCGTCCAGGTAGGTGTCCTGGGCTGACTCGGTGCTGCTTTGGACTGTGACGGAGATGTAGGGTTTGGATGTGGTGCGGGGGGGCACGGGGGGCGGGCGCTTAGAGGTGGAGACGCAGGTGGAAACTGAGGAAAGAGAAAAACATCAACATCATTGTCGGATTGGTCTTTGCGACAATCCAACACTGAAGACCAGAGAGACCAGAGAGAGACGAGAGAGAGAAGGACCAGAGAGAGATCAGAGTGAGAGACCGGAGACCAAAAAGACCAAAATGTAGACAGTGCAGTTTAGTTAAGGTGTCAAGTTAACTTCTGGCACTTGAACCCCCTTCTGATTCTCCCCCCAGCATTATCTGTGCTGGGTCCATTGACTTCACCACCAGTGTCCAGACCCAAGGGGATTGAGATTTCATCTCACATCTCTCCATACATCTCCCTCTTAGTTTGAATTTTGCACAGACCTCATGTGTGATCCGGAGACTACCTGAGCTCTTGTTGCTGTTAGCAGAGGCCCTGGTGGAGGCCCTGGTGGGGGGTCGGGCAGGGCTCCTGGCTGGGGGCCGGTGCAGGTCCAGTCTCTGCAGTAAAGCCTCCAGCTGCTTCTCTTTGGGAGCTTTGTCTAAACCTGTGGCTCTGAGGTAAGAGCCGAACTGCTGCTTCCACTGGGCCCACTGAGCCGACACCTCGTCTGGTGTGAGAGTTTGAACCAGGAGCAAAGTGAGGAGTGAAGGGTGAAATGGATTGAAAAACATGAAAAAACAGAAAGAAATCTAATAAAACAAAACCAAACATAATGAGGAACTTAAAATAGACAATAATTAACATAAACGTGTGAGTGGCCAACAGAATGGTACTGTTGGAGACTATTTGGTCAATACCCGTGGGAAAGGACAGATCCGGCAGTGTGTTGTGGGTAATGCACAACACAGAGAGAGAGGGAGAGACTAGATAGAGACCAGTGAGAGAGCAGAGAGAGACCAGTGAGAGACCAGAAGGACCAGAGTGAGACCAGAGTGAATGACAGGGGAATTTCACTGCATATAATATGTATGTGACAATAATAAACATAAAAATACACGCAATTTAGAACTGGGGATGAAAACCTCTAATCAGGATCAGAAGAAGAGTTTCTACAAAAAGTCTTTGTGTCATCATTCATAATCTCCAACAATATGGCCAAAAATGTAAATGCATGACTGTCTCCCCTGTTCCTATCTGTGTGTGGAGTCTCACCTGTGCTGTAGGTGCGGACGCTGCTCTCCGTGGGGGGTGGCGACGTGGAGTCCAGTGACAGCGAGTCGTCGTCCTGGGAGCAGCCGGCCTGGATGGCTCTGAGGTAACTGTGGGAACGTGAGCGGAAGCACGTGGGCCGGGGCAGGTCCAGGGGCAGGTCTGAAGGCAGGTCTGGGGGAGAGTCCTGGGACTGGGACCGAGAGTCTCTGAACGTGGACTCGGAGCTGTGGTCCTCGAACGGTCCGCTGTCCATGTCCTGCAGCTGAAACACAACACGTACGGGTAGTATGTGTCACGTATGACAGTATTACCACAGTATTGTATTATATCTGGTTCTGGACTTAAGACAAAGATGCATTAGAATGATATTTATGTCAAGCTGGCATGAAAATATTGTAGCTGCAAAGGAGACTTTAAACCCTCAGATGCATGAGGACGTGCTGATATGAACCCAACAGCAACACTGCATGACGTCTGCTGGAGGGGATTTAATAAGAGAAGATGAGCGTGAAACCCAGGTGCAGGGGTGCCCCAGGTCCTTGGACCCTTCGGCTCAGCAAAGAAACCTGAGCCCATAACATTACGATTCTCTACTGAAGAGGTGGTGACGGGGAGGAGGAGGGTTACTGCACAAACAGCAGCTTGATGCAGGACAGAGAGGCCCAGTTTAAATGCAGCTGAAGTGTTGCTGATAAGCTCAGGTGTGGGACTGCAGCTGTGGCTCGGGTACAGGGGTGAAGCAGAGGGAGGACCCGGTGTGGCAGGTCTCCCACAGCTTTCAGCTGCATGTTACGTTATTCAGTAACGTTTCATTACTGTATAAATGGGTTTGTTTATTAAGGGAAAAAGATAGCTGTTGATCATAGCTTCTAGATAGATCTGACCACATCATCATTACAGGTGCAATGTAGGGTTTTAAAAATGACTTTCCAAAACTGCTTTCATGCGCACATCCTGACGTGTTGTTCACATGTTCTCATGATAACATGCTGCTACAACAATGTGCACTTACTTTCGGACGCCACTTTAACTTGCATCTCTGTGTTAAAATATGAAGTGTGTGGTTTTACAACCTTAAAACATACAGCTGCTACTTCATTAATTTCATTTATTGTGGGGTTTTTTAGAACACATAACGAGTCCAATGTTTTCTAAATATTGTAATTGGTCATGCAGCTCTACTGAATACAGTGGATTGGGACTCAAGACTCTTACTCCACAGTCTTGGCCCATTCGGTTGCGGCGAGCCAGCGAGCTCACGGCCTCTCTGAGATCCTCGTCGTCCCATCCAGAGGAGACTGTTCCTCCAAGAGAGTCCAGTCTCTCGCCCCCCTCAGAGTCTCGCCGGTCCCCCCCAACAGAGTGCATCCGCTCCAAGGTTCGGCCCATGGTTCGGTCCAGGGTCCGGTCCAGGGTCCGGCCCATGGTCCGGTCCAGGGTCCGGTCCAGGGTCCGGTCCAGGGTCCGGTCCAGGGTCCGGCCCAAGGTCCGGTCCAGGGTCCGGTCCAGGGTCTGGTCTGAGGACATCTCCTGGAGAGACGGAAGACAGCTGTGGAGTAGAGGAGGCATATATATCAGATTTTAGAACACAGAGAGGAGCAAAGACAACTTAAATAATCAGGATTCTCCAGGGAACATAGGGCTCAGGTTAACCCTACAAAGACATGTGAAGGCCGGTGTAGGGCGATCTGTGAAGGGGACTGTCCGGTTTTCATGGTTGTAGACCCTTCCCTTCAGGACACAGAGGAGTTGACAAACTCATTCTTAAACACATGTTCCACTGTCCTGGACTTCGTTGCTCCGCTGAGAGCATTGCGTCCCAAAGTTAATCCTGTGCCGTGGATAAAGACAACTCGTGAGGCTCGGCGCAGGTGCAGACAGGCGGTTACATGTGTCTTATGATATTTTAAAAGACAGCTGGAAAACGTATCAGAAAATAGCGAAAGAAGAGCAGGTGAAATACTTTTTGGATTTGGTGTCGAACAATGTAAACAATTCACTTCTTTTATTCCAAACAATTGGATCTGTTCTAAACACGTCCAAATCCATTATTTTAGAATGCACTGTTGAAAGATGTGAGGATTTCTTATCCTTCTTCAGTGGTTCTTCAGTGGTTCTTCAAGGTTGTTTTAATTAGGGCAAATTTAGTGTTCCCTTTCTGTAGTTTGTTCATGAACACCTGTGGCTCAGCAGTTTCTTCATCGTTTGAGCCTGGCTCTTGGCCTGGACTCCACCGGGCGCGTCTCCGTTGACGCGCGTTGGCTGCTGTCCGTCAGACGTCCGTAAAACGGACTAGTGGTCAAACCGGCTGCAGCAGCGCGCAGCTCTGGCTGTGCGTTTATAGCTGCTTTGTTTTTGTAGGAGACACGTTTGGGCATTGTGTGAATGAATGAATATTTGGCTGATGGAGAAGTGTGTGTGTGTGTGTGTGCGCGCGCGCGCGCGTGCCCGCAGCGTTTATTATGATCCAGCCTCTTCGTTTGTTTTCTATACTTATTTAGCGCGTCATACACTTTTATCTGACCCAACTCCCCTCTCCGCGACTTTAGGCAACAGGCAGCCACTATAGTTTTAAATAGAAGAAGCAGTGTGTGATTTGCATGAGCTGTGGCTATGATCAATGCAAAGCACGGCATATTGAAGCATTGAGGACGTCGCGATGGATGAGGCAAAACTTATTGAAAGCAATTGGAAAAAGGGGTGAGAAAAGAGAAAAGAACTCCAACAAATCCAGTGTTGTGAGATCTGTCTCTCATAAGTGCAGCTCTGTGTGTGTGTGAGTGTGTGTGTGTGTGTGTGTGTGGGAGCGCGCGGCGGTGAGGAGAGAGCGCCTCGCAAGTAGACGGGATAGAGCGAGAGAAAAAAGAGCGAGGTGTATGTAAAGATTAGCGTATTTACACTACGCGAAAAACAAATGGTAGATGTACGATCAGGAAACAATTGTTTAAAGTAATACATGAAGAAAATTACACAGGTTTGTTAATAATCATTGTCATTAACAAATACTTATAAGCAAGGGCTACAGCATATATCAATACATGTTTAATAATGTGGCAAATATATTATTCCATTGTATTTTCAATGGAAAACGGACCCGACACGCGTCGACGTACGGTACAAATAGGATTGTTTCTATTTCGTCCGTCCGCGTCCGTTGCACCCTCCGTTAACGGAATACGTCCGACGTGCATCAGACGGACGCATGCGGAGGCAGTGGAGCCACTTCCATTCACCCTCATGGAGATAACGGAGACGGAGATTAAACGGACATGTTTGGACGGATCCGTCGTCCGTTATACGCGCCCGGTGGAGTCGGGCGCGTATACCGAGGCGCTCTCTCCTCACCGCCGCACGCTCCCACACACACACACACAAAGCTATACTGCACTTATGAAAGACAGATCTCACAACAACACTGGAGTTCTTTTCTCCTTTCTCTCTCCCCTTTTTGCTTTCAATTGCTTTCAATAAGTTTTGCCTCATCCATCGCGACGTCCTCAATGCTTCAATATGCCGTGCTTTGCATTGATCATAGCCACAGCTCATGCAAATCACACACTGCTTCTTCTATTTAAAACTATAGCTCTGCCTGTTGCCTAAAGTTGCGGAGAGGGGAGTTGGGTCAGATAAAAGTGTATGACGCGCTAAATAAGTAGAAAACAAACGAAGAGGCTGGATCATAATAAACGCTGCGGACACGCGCGCGCACGCACACACACACACACACACACTTCTCCATCAGCCAAATATTCATTCATTCACACAATGCCCAAACGTGTCTCCTACAAAAACAAAGCAGCTATAAACGGACAGCCAGAGCTGCGCGCTGCTGCAGCCGGTTTGGCCACTAGTCGGTTTTACGGACGTCTGACGGACAGCAGCCAACGCGCGTCAACGGAGACGCGCCCGGTGGAGTCCAGGCCAAGAGCCAGGCTCAAACGATGAAGAAACTGCTGAGCCACAGGTGTTCATGAACAAACTACAGAAAGGGAACACTAAATTTGCCCTAATTAAAACAACCTTGAAGAACCACTGAAGAACCACTGAAGAAGGATAAGAAATCCTCACATCTTTCAACAGTGCATTCTAAAATAATGGATTTGGACGTGTTTAGAACAGATCCAATTGTTTGGAATAAAAGAAGTGAATTGTTTACATTGTTCGACACCAAATCCAAAAAGTATTTCACCTGCTCTTCTTTCGCTATTTCTGATACGTTTTCCAGCTGTCTTTTAAAATATCATAAGACACATGTAACCGCCTGTCTGCACCTGCGCCGAGCCTCACGAGTTGTCTTTATCCACGGCACAGGATTAACTTTGGGACGCAATGCTCTCAGCGGAGCAACGAAGTCCAGGACAGTGGAACATGTGTTTTAAGAATGAGTTTGTCAACTCCTCTGTGTCCTGAAGGGAAGGGTCTACAACCATGAAAACCGGACAGTCCCCTTCACAGATCGCCCTACACCGGCCTTCACATGTCTTTGTAGGGTTAACCTGAGCCCTATGTTCCCTGGAGAATCCTGATTATTTAAGTTGTCTTTGCTCCTCTCTGTGTTCTAAAATCTGATATATATGCCTCCTCTACTCCACAGCTGTCTTCCGTCTCTCCAGGAGATGTCCTCAGACCAGACCCTGGACCGGACCCTGGACCGGACCTTGGGCCGGACCCTGGACCGGACCCTGGACCGGACCCTGGACCGGACCCTGGACCGGACCATGGGCCGGACCCTGGACCGGACCCCTGGACCGAACCATGGGCCGAACCTTGGAGCGGATGCACTCTGTTGGGGGGGACCGGCGAGACTCTGAGGGGGGCGAGAGACTGGACTCTCTTGGAGGAACAGTCTCCTCTGGATGGGACGACGAGGATCTCAGAGAGGCCGTGAGCTCGCTGGCTCGCCGCAACCGAATGGGCCAAGACTGTGGAGTAAGAGTCTTGAGTCCCAATCCACTGTATTCAGTAGAGCTGCATGACCAATTACAATATTTAGAAAACATTGGACTCGTTATGTGTTCTAAAAAACCCCACAATAAATGAAATTAATGAAGTAGCAGCTGTATGTTTTAAGGTTGTAAAACCACACACTTCATATTTTAACACAGAGATGCAAGTTAAAGTGGCGTCCGAAAGTAAGTGCACATTGTTGTAGCAGCATGTTATCATGAGAACATGTGAACAACACGTCAGGATGTGCGCATGAAAGCAGTTTTGGAAAGTCATTTTTAAAACCCTACATTGCACCTGTAATGATGATGTGGTCAGATCTATCTAGAAGCTATGATCAACAGCTATCTTTTTCCCTTAATAAACAAACCCATTTATACAGTAATGAAACGTTACTGAATAACGTAACATGCAGCTGAAAGCTGTGGGAGACCTGCCACACCGGGTCCTCCCTCTGCTTCACCCCTGTACCCGAGCCACAGCTGCAGTCCCACACCTGAGCTTATCAGCAACACTTCAGCTGCATTTAAACTGGGCCTCTCTGTCCTGCATCAAGCTGCTGTTTGTGCAGTAACCCTCCTCCTCCCCGTCACCACCTCTTCAGTAGAGAATCGTAATGTTATGGGCTCAGGTTTCTTTGCTGAGCCGAAGGGTCCAAGGACCTGGGGCACCCCTGCACCTGGGTTTCACGCTCATCTTCTCTTATTAAATCCCCTCCAGCAGACGTCATGCAGTGTTGCTGTTGGGTTCATATCAGCACGTCCTCATGCATCTGAGGGTTTAAAGTCTCCTTTGCAGCTACAATATTTTCATGCCAGCTTGACATAAATATCATTCTAATGCATCTTTGTCTTAAGTCCAGAACCAGATATAATACAATACTGTGGTAATACTGTCATACGTGACACATACTACCCGTACGTGTTGTGTTTCAGCTGCAGGACATGGACAGCGGACCGTTCGAGGACCACAGCTCCGAGTCCACGTTCAGAGACTCTCGGTCCCAGTCCCAGGACTCTCCCCCAGACCTGCCTTCAGACCTGCCCCTGGACCTGCCCCGGCCCACGTGCTTCCGCTCACGTTCCCACAGTTACCTCAGAGCCATCCAGGCCGGCTGCTCCCAGGACGACGACTCGCTGTCACTGGACTCCACGTCGCCACCCCCCACGGAGAGCAGCGTCCGCACCTACAGCACAGGTGAGACTCCACACAACAGATAGGAACAGGGGAGACAGTCATGCATTTACATTTTTGGCCATATTGTTGGAGATTATGAATGATGACACAAAGACTTTTTGTAGAAACTCTTCTTCTGATCCTGATTAGAGGTTTTCATCCCCAGTTCTAAATTGCGTGTATTTTTATGTTTATTATTGTCACATACATATTATATGCAGTGAAATTCCCCTGTCATTCACTCTGGTCTCACTCTGGTCCTTCTGGTCTCTCACTGGTCTCTCTCTGCTCTCTCACTGGTCTCTATCTAGTCTCTCCCTCTCTCTCTGTGTTGTGCATTACCCACAACACACTGCCGGATCTGTCCTTATCCCACGGGTATTGACCAAATAGTCTCCAACAGTACCATTCTGTTGGCCACTCACACGTTTATGTTAATTATTGTCTATTTTAAGTTCCTCATTATGTTTTGTTTTGTTTTATTAGATTTCTTTCTGTTTTTTCATGTTTTTCAATCCATTTCACCCTTCACTCCTCACTTTGCTCCTGGTTCAAACTCTCACACCAGACGAGGTGTCGGCTCAGTGGGCCCAGTGGAAGCAGCAGTTCGGCTCTTACCTCAGAGCCACAGGTTTAGACAAGAGCTCCCAAAGAGAAGCAGCTGGAGGCTTTACTGCAGAGACTGGACCTGCACCGGCCCCCAGCCAGGAGCCCTGCCCGACCCCCCACCAGGGCCTCCACCAGGGCCTCTGCTAACAGCAACAAGAGCTCAGTAGTAGTCTCCGGATCACACATGAGGTACTGTGCAAAATTCAAACTAAGAGGAGATGTATGGAGAGATGTGAGATGAAATCTCAATCCCCTTGGGTCTGGACACTGGTGGGTGAAAGTCAATGGACCCAGCACAGATAATGCTGGGGGGAGAATCAGAAGGGGGTTCAAGTGCCAGAAGTTAACTTGACACCTTAACTAAACTGCACTGTCTACATTTTGGTCTTTTTGGTCTCCGGTCTCTCACTCTGATCTCTCTCTGGTCCTTCTCTCTCTCGTCTCTCTCTGGTCTCTCTGGTCTTCAGTGTTGGATTGTCGCAAAGACCAATCCGACAATGATGTTGATGTTTTTCTCTTTCCTCAGTTTCCACCTGCGTCTCCACCTCTAAGCCGCCCGCCCCCCGTGCCCCCCCGCACCACATCCAAACCCTACATCTCCGTCACAGTCCAAAGCAGCACCGAGTCAGCCCTAGGACACCTACCTGGACGAGTGCCGCAGGTCCGAACTCTCCCACCATCACCCCCATGTGGACGACAGTCGGAGGTCCGAACTCTCCCACCATCACCCCCATGTGGACGACAATCGGAGGTCCGAACTCTCCCCCACCATCACCCCCATGCTGATGATAGCCGGAGGTCCGAGGTCTCCCATCATCACCCCCACGTGGACGACAGTCGGAGGTCCGAGCTCTCCCATCATCACCCCCATGTGGACGACAGTCGGAGGTCCGAGCTCTCGCACCATCACCCCCATGTGGACGACAATCGGAGGTCCGAACTCTCCCCACCATCACCCCCATGCTGATGATAGCCGGAGGTCCGAGGGTCTCAACCCATCATCACCCCCACGTGGACGACAGTCGGAGGTCCGAGCTCTCGCCCATCATCACCCCCACGTGGACGACAGTCGGGAGGTCCTAGCTCTCCCATCATCACCCCCATGTGGATGAGTGCCGGGGCGCGCCCCTGGTGTCCCACCAGTCCAGCCAAGCTCACAGCAACTCGTCCGACAGCCTGGATAGCACGCGAGCTAACAGCCTGGCACTGGGCATCAGAGGCCTCCACCAATCACAAAGCCACTGCACGACACACACACAGGTGAGGGGGAAGAATTATAGACTGTATAGAGATGACAAATGCTAAAACCCGCTAGTTCAGTGCTTCTCAATTATTTTCTGCCAGCCCCCCCCCCCTTAGGTATAAGAAAACGTTTTTCAACCCACCCCCCCCCCACCTCCTCCTTACATCTTAAGATCGGGCTTCATAATCCATTCAGACCCAAAAAGACAAATAAAGACTTACAAGGCTCTTTCTTAAAGGTATAAAGGATGGATTTTTCTTCTTTGAATTCACTGCAAAGCGGCGCAGTTGCATCAGGGTCGGAACGTTGGGCCACCATGGAATCCCGTTTGAGGACGTACACCAAAATGAACCATGTTCCCAGATCCATGTGCTATTACACTTTATTCAAGTACTGCAAAAAAAAAACATGTTTCCCCAGGATCACACGTCTGGCATCGATCGCACCGGGGGCGCGCCCCACTATTTGATAAGCACTGAGCTGGCTCAATGAATTAAGTTTGGCTCCAACTCGCTCCTGGCTCCTATTGACTTACATGTAAACTTGTGAGTAAACTCCTCTAGCTCAGGGACCGTTTGTGCCACAGTCACCATTTCGGGCTTAAGAATCTGTGGCTTGGCGCTTTTTGTGATCCTGGTGTTTATATTGTAATATTGTCTTTGTATATCTAGATATGAGCCATTTACGGATTGATCAATCAGATTCCTTCATTTCCGGGTGAAAGTTGACATAGGGAATTTGGGTCCAGCCAGTTTTATGTTCAAAATGGCTTCTTCCTCATTAAGGGCATCACTGCAGTGATGTCACACTTGGTCACTAATATACGGCCTATGGGACTGACCGAGTGTGACGACAACCTAGTATTATTACTTATTTTGGAAGAAGCCGATTCAAGCTAACTTGAACAGGCTGTTAGAGTGGGAATGTGGAGCCAAACTTATGGAGGAGCAACCAATAGGCCAATCGGGAGCTTCGCATAGGGCTGTGTGTTTAATTTTCATCGGTTTGCTTATTTGTGAATTTATTTACAGATGTTGCAACGTTTCAGCAGCTCATATAAATTAATAAGTGCCTAGCATCGCAGGCAAGGTGCAACATTCAACATTTATGTACAAAAACTCTTTACAAACATATTATCTTCCATCCTGCTTCTGTCATTTTCAGAGCATGAAACCTCTTCCTTAAGTAACATTGTCCCTTTTTCCTAGAGATCCTCTAACCCAAAGAGAAACTAACGAAGCCATCGCCCCCCGAGCCCACTGCACCACCGCGACGAACGACTGTGAGAGTGACACATCAGCAGCTAACAGCACGACTAAAGCTAACGGCACGTTAACAGGAGCAGCTAAAACTAACGCCATGCTATCCCCCGAGGAGCCACAGGAAGCACCGGCTCCGAGGAGAAAACTGTCCTCCATCGGAATCCAGGTGAGAGCAGAGAGGGATATGTGTGTTCCAATCATAGACTGTAAACAGATGGACAATGCTAACCTGCTACCTCCAGAAAGCACAATAAAGAAGTGCTTGCTCTGACTCCTGTTGACTTACCTTGAAAAGTAAACTCCTTGAGGTCAGTAATTGTTTGTGACACCCTAACCCATTTGCGGGGAAATGCATTTGGCATTTGACACGTCTGCCAAATGCCAAATGAGAATATAAGGAAATTGGCTCCAGCTTGCTCATGCTCAAATCGGTCTCTTCCGCATTAAAGGTGCCATATTTTGCTTTTCTTTATTTTTCACTGCCCGTCCCGATGCTCATGTGTGATAATAATTTGGGCGATACACCACAGAAAACTAAAGACTGTGAACCCGCCTCCCCTTTCCTGCACGGTGACGTAGCCTCTCGCTAAGTTCGAGGTAAACAAATCAGTGAAAGCTACTTGTACAGCTTTTACTGTTAGTCATTTCAGACCTATGAATAAACTTTATCCAACAATGGCAATCTGTCAAATAGCGCCCTATGTCCTTGATCCAGAATCAGACCCTAATTATTTAGTTCACAGTGACACACGGCGAGTTAGTTTCATTGTACTCACCGAGGCTCCTGTTAGCTTCTTTTATGTTGGAAACAACACCATGTTTCCAGATCAGCTTTTGAGTATGTCCCGTTTCAAGGTAAATGTAGTTCTGGAACAGTCTTTGGTGGTCTCACCGTCACTCGCAAAGAAACATCTGCGAGTTTTGTAGCAGATTTTTGACTCACGGATTTTGCGAGGACTCGGAGAGAGGCTGTAGCTGACCTGATTCGCGGAGTCAGTTTCTCCCCGCTGTCAATCACCTCATGGAGACGGGCTTTTGACGTCACAGATTGTACCACGTCACGATTTGAAACTGCTCGTTTCTGAGCCTCTCAAGAATGAAAGAGAAAGATTGCTCTTTAACTTGACAAGCTTGACGGAATCAATGAAAAAACTACTCTGCACTGTAATCATGTTTAAACCAGAGAAAAGTCAAAAAGCGTAATATGGGACCTTTAAGGCTAAGACTATGGTGATGTCACACGCTTAGTCCACTCCTTGTGGGGAAGTTGGTCTGTTGTTTTGTTGGATTCAACCAGGACAACCAACCTGGGACAGTTTGGGCTCAGTGTAAAGTGGCTGGGGTGCGGATCAGCTATGGTTCTGGACGGGGAAAGGTACTTCCGGTGGTGGAGAGGTCTTCGGTTTGAAAAGAGGCTTGCATCAAGAAGATTCCTGTCCTTATCATTGATCAAGAACCGGTGGATTTTTCAGGAGCAGCTGCTGTTCCACCGCTGATTACGAGGATTTTGGATTAATTAAAAGGATTCATTCCGTACTGCTGCTTTCTTTACTGCTCCTTTCTCGTCCCTGCTCTTTAAAGTTGACCTCAACAGAAGGTCAATAATAAGGAGCAGAGAGGATAAGGAAGGACAAAGGGCAAGGTATTTTGCCATTTTTGGACGGGGGGGAAGTGTTATGAAAGGGGAAGCTTAATCCAAACCCTTTCTCTGCTACAGGTGGACTGTTTCCCAGAAGTCTCTAGCCCCGCACCCCGAGAGGACACGCCCCCTCTGAGCCGCTTTACGTCCATCGGGGTGCAGGTGGAGGATGGCTGGCAGTAAGTGTGTGTGCTCCGCTAATACAAATATCATACTGCAGCTTTTGGGCCAAATCACTTGTTTAATAGAAATTTCAGCGATCACAACCATCCCTAGTCTCTGCTCACTGGTCTTTCTTTCTGGTCTCTCTCTCTGGTCTCTTTCTCTAGTTTCTCACTCTGGTCTCTTTCTCTGGTCTCTTTCTCCAGTCTCTCTCTCTGGCCTCTCTTGCTGGTTTCTCTCTCTAGTCTCCCTCACCAGTCTCTCAAGTCTCTCACTCTGGCCTCTCTCTCTCTCTTGCACTTAAAGTGGTTCTCACCCCCGCTCCTCGGAGCTTACGTCACTCACATTTCCTGTTCAAATCTTCCTCTAAATGGGCGTAGCCTGGAGGACTGAAGGGGGCGTGAACGAGACTGGGCCGTTTATATTGCTCTGGGCGGGGGGCTGCTGACGTCAGGTCCAACTTGCAGACGTCAGGTCTAACTTCTGTGCCAGTGTTGGCGCCAGATTCAAAATTCAAATGTAGTAATACAGGTCGCCAGCAGATGGCGCCTCACAGACGGTTTTAGGCAGAAAGTTTAACTTTCAACTAATTTGCACTAAAGTGACAAGATTATGACCAGGATATGTACACAACACTATTGGACACTCATTTATACCGTTTATCAGCAAAAAAAAGTGGATTTGAGGGCGAGTTGTCCTTTAACTGGTCCCTAGTTTATCACAGGTTCGTTTAAAAAAAAATAACCCACAATAAGTTAAATGTTTCAAGGCTGTAAAGTGCAATCACAGAGATATCAAACCTGTTGGTTCTAAGTCTGAGCGCTGCTGCAGCTGTCAAAAGCCGTGCATACTCTGTAAAATACAGCTGCAGAGGTTACAGCATTGAAGGGAAGGAGCAGGACTGAGGGCTACCGGACGACCAGAGAGAGACCACAGAGAGACCAGAGAGTGACCAGATATTGGCCATAGAGAAATCAGAGAGAGAGAACAGACTGAGACCAGAGAGACTTTAAAGGAATAGTTCACCATTTTTACATACTGACATATGTTCTTACCTTACCTTAGACTAGTTAATATGTACCTGTCTGGTCTTAGTCCGTGCGCTCTGTCATCTGTCAGAGCGCACGGACTAAGACCAGACAGGTACATATTAACTAGTCTAAGGTAAGGTAAGAACATATGTCAGTATGTAAAAACGGTGAACTATTGCTTTAAGCAAAGGTACCTGACGGCGCATGGGAAGCATGCTGTAAGAAAAGTACGCACAAAGATTTGCAAAACTACGAAAGGTGGACTGCATTATAGAGAGGGACCACTTTAACCTGTTTTTAGCTCCATCCACGTTGTTAGTACAGACTGGTCCCCTCCCCTTTATGATGTCACAAACCCTAGGATGACGTCCAGTTGTTGATTTCAGGTTAAGTCGCTCCAAACAGCGTCGCCTCCAAACAGGAAGCTGACTCTGATACTCAGGAAATGCCCCCTTCATACAAGCCCCAATCAAAATCCTCTGAGAAGAAAGTGATGGTCAGTTGCGGCAGCCAATCAGTGGCTCAGGACTCTCTGGACCAGGATGCGCCAGCCCCCTTGAGCCCGCCAATCATGCGACAGATTCTCAACAGGTGAAAGGTTTTTTCTTTTCTTTTAGTAGTATCTCGTGCTGAGCTGGTGCTCTGTGACTTAGGTGGCATCTCTGACTGCCACCCCTCCGACCCAGAAATGGATTAAGGGGAAGAAAATGGTTGAATGGATAGTATCTTTTTAAACGCATGAGGTTCGTACAAAAGACAAAAACAACTTATAAACTACAAAGGGGTTGAACTTGGACGAATCATTCGCTTATTTGATTCCAACCCCCACACATACAAACATACATACACACACTTCAGTAACTGGTACCATATCCTAGCAACCTACCCACAACAAACCAGTATCCAGGGAAATTCCTTTATAACCATGGCTTGCAGCCGCACTCTGGCGAATCACTGTCAATTAGAACTGTAGGACCAGCTTGGTCTGGATAGAACCAGGGCCAAGAAGGACTAAAGATGGACCTGGCACTGGTTAAACAGGACTAGTGGAAATACTCCCGATTGGGGGAGAGTAGAGTAGAGCCAAGTAGGGCTGTTGGAAACTTTTGATAGATAGAAGTTTGAGTGCTAAGGCAATCTATGAGACGTCATGGGCCAAAGACCTCAGCAACTTCAGGCTGGTGGCTTTGACATCCCACTGCATGAAGACACTGGAGAAACTAGTCCTGGGACATCTCCCCTCCACTCTGACCTCAGCGATGGACCCGCTGCAGTTTGCCTACCTAGAGAAACCCGTGAGGAAACCTGTGAGGATTCTGTTCTTCAACTTCTCCAGCGCCTTCTACACCATCCAGCCGCAGCTTCTCAGGGACAAGCTGGAGACAGCTGGAGTGGACTACACCCTGTCTGAGTGGATCCCGGGACTACTATATGCTGTGGTATTTTGTCATCACATTTCAGGGGGGCTACACCTCATTGTTTACATTTCTTGTGCATTGAGTGAGTCATGTGACCTGTCATCACTGTGTATATACTGTATACAGGTGTGTAGCCTGCTGATGTCTGAGGAAGGGTAGTGACCCAAAACGTCACATTGTGTGATGAGAATTAAAATCTCTTGGGAGGAAAAGCTGTGCAGAGTCATCTCAATTTTTTTCATGGATCCTGGACTACCTCCAAGACAGACCCCAGTTTGTGAGAACCAGGGTCTGTGTCTGAGGTCCTGACCTGCGTCCTGACCCTTGTGTCCTACAGAAGTTCTCCGACGACTGCCATCATCAGACTCAGCTCCGAGGAGGATGACGCAGAGTACAGAGGAGTTATACAGGACTTTGTGGACTGGTGTCACGGTGCACGGAAGACCAATTTCCGCACGTCACTCTGCGGAAGCCCCAGTGAACTCCTCATCACTCTTACAAGCACCTGGGTGGAAGACTGGATTCATAACACAAAATTTCCGCTCTGGAGAGCAGACGTGAGAGACTTCTTTATGCCGGTTCCGCAGGTCCCCTGCTGCTGTCAACATCCAGAGAAGGACTAATGACACTCCAACATTAATACATGTCATGGGTGTTCATCGTTCTTGCAGAATATGCCACCACATGTTACTGTCACTTTACTGAGTCCCTGTGTCCATAACGAGCCTCATGCTGCTAATGTACAGATGTAAACATACTGCTGCTAATGTACAGATGTAAACATACTGCTGCTAATGTACAGATGTAAACATACTGCTGCTAATGTACAGATGTAAACATACTGCTGCTAATGTACAGATGTAAACATACTGTTGCTAATATGTACAGATGTAAACATACTGCTGCTAGCATATAACTACACTTAGCTTGCACTAGAATACACAGTACTTTATACTTGCCTCTTATCGCCAATTGTAAAAACTTATACACTTCTCTTTATTATTATTTTCAAGATAGAGATTTTATACTTTTATTGATGCTAGAGTTAGAGATTTTGTTTTATTTGAATTAGGATAGCTATTGTTCACTTGACTTGTGCCGTGTGCTCCTCTTTCCTACTATTCTATAACTTGTCATGCAATGATACAACACTGAAATTTCCCCACTGTGGGACAAATAAAGGATCTCTTAATCTTTAATCTTAAAATGGTCAGACTGATTATAACTTTATATAGATTCTTATGCTTTGTTAACATTACAAAGTTACTCATTCCACTGTCTGCATAGATCCACCACACGGAGCAGCTCAGACTCCTTCTCTGAGAGCTTAGACGCCAGTCTGGACCCGGCTCTGGACCCTTCCTGCCTGCCTCCTCCGGACCCGTGGCTGGACAGCGGGGTTTCTGGGGGGGGCGAGGAGGGTGAGGAGGGGGTGAACGTTTGTGTGCTGCAGGGACGGGACCACTGGTTCCTGAAGCTGCTGCAGGCTGAGGAGAGGCCGCATGCAGGGCTGGTGTGAGCAGATGGAGCAGGAGACCAAGGACCACCAGCTCTCAGAAACATGGGTACCAACTCCAGATACTTCTTTTCACAGTCAAACTCTGGGTATCTACTTTCACACGGTTTAGAAATGCAATCATGTATTTCATATGGATAGGTTTTTATGGCAGTTTCATTCAACGTTGTGGTAGTTTTGTGAGTTAAGCGGCTAAGGCAAAGTTATGAGACGTCACAGTGACCTTGAAATGGTCAGCCCGGTTATAAATAATGCCAGATTCTTATGCTTAAGAGGATCCTCCAAAGTTAACACACTGTTCCCTGTTGTCGCGGTGCAGTGTTGGCTAAAGTGCGCAGTGCGATGAGCAAGCAGCGCTCGGCTCCTCATGAAGCAGAAGTTCCAGCAGTTTGAGGGGACTGTGTGAGCAGAACCTGGTGAGTGACTTCTATCTCATCATGTTCTTCATTATTCTTATGTCTGAAAGTCCTGTTTATGGGGGGGGGGGGAGAGATTAGAAGGAGACTAGAGAGACCCAAAGAGAGAGACCAGGGAGGAGACCGGAGAGAGATCAGAGACGAGACCAGAGGGAGAGTTCAGGGTGAGACCAGAGAGAGACCAAAGAGAGAGACCAGAAAGAAGGACCGGAGAGAGATACCAGAGAGAGACCAATGGGAGACAAGAGAGCCAGAGACCTAAGAGAGGACCAGGGAGAGACCAGAGAGACACCAGAGAGAGACAAGGGAGAGACCAGGGGAGGAAAAAGCTCTTAATAGTTTTTCTGCTCAAATGAACTGCTCCTGTTCATGTGTAAATGAGCAAAAGAAACCATTAAAGTATGTTAGTCCTCTCTAACGTGTGTCCTTTGTGCCCAGGAACCCCTCTCCTCCCCCCGGCCCTCCCCCCAGGACCTGGCCGTGTCCTGGGACCTCCTGCAGGTCTCAATTGAGGACATCAGCCTGAAGTTTGATGAGCTCTCTACCACCTCAAGTCCAACGAGTGGCAAGCCACTTTGAGAGGAAGGTACTGCCCTCTGCTGGCAGGGGTAGGACAGCCGGCCCGCACCGGGCCCCTCTCCTCCCACCACCATCTAACCCCCCCTTAACACAAGGAGATGGAGACGGCCACATCTCCAGGCTCTGTGCTGTAGACCACACAGACCTCCACCAGCTCAAACTACAGTATACAGGCTCCCAGCTCTCACTATCGAGACTGAACAGAGAGAGATCAGAGAGAGAGACCAGGGAGATAACAGAGAGAGACCAGAGAGAGATCAGAGAGAGACCTGGGGGAACAGAGAGAGAGCAGAGAGAGCAAAATCAGAGCGAGAGCTGAGAGAGACAAGAGAGGGACCAAAGAGAGAGACCATGGTGTGTAAATTCCAGTGTTGCAGTGCTCAATACAAAGCAAAAAAAAAACAAACAGATGCTTCTCAACACAAGATAAACAAAGAGAACTAAAGTATGATCTGAGTAAGCTGTGTGGACGTCTGTGTCGTCCTCTGGAGGGACATGCATGGAACAGCAGCGCCCCTGTGGCCGCTGTGAGACATGCATGTGTCAGTATTTTACTTTACTGTACAATATTACTGTGTAGTAATACACTAATACTGTTAAAAAGATCTGAAACACGTTCTTCATTTGGAAGAAAAGCGTTGGATTTTTAAATTGATCAAAAATGATAGAAATAGCCTTAATTGTGTGTGCATGTGTGTGGTGTGTACGCTTTGTGTGCTTTTTGTACGTGTGTGCCTTTATCTGTGGGTGTGTGTGTGTGTTCTATGTGGCACTGTGAAAAGGTTCAACTCACTCTGTTGTTTCTTCTGAACATGTGGTGAATATTCCTTTTTCTTACTCTGCATCACAGACTTGAGAGCAGTGGTTCTCAAAGTGGGGGCCGTACCACTACTTTCTTCATACAATATTTCACCAGTTACGGTATTTGACACAAAACACTGATTAGAAAATTAGATTAAATTGCACCATAAACAATTTTCTTTTTCATTGCTTTTAAAACATTCGAGTTATAGCTGCATTACCTAACTTTATGTTTGTATTCATTACAAAAATTCAATCCATATCCATGCAGTGCATTGGGATATACGTCCTTTTGAAGAAAAAGTGGCGCAGGTTTTCATTTTATTTTAGATCGAGTTTTTGTGAAACAAGGAAGAGAATGTGTTTCGGGTCCAGATTGTGACCAATCACAGCGGACCACTGGCCCCCACTTTTTTGAGAAAAAACCACAGGTCTCTTGTTTGCATAGACAGCTGAGGTAAACAAGCGGCGGAGGGTAACCTGAAGCTTCCCGTGTCTTCGTTACCGGTTACTGCTTACACCGCGAAACAGCCATCCAAAAGAAAGTCTCGTTCCTCCGCGCTTCCCGGTTCTATCATTCTGAAGAAGATGTGCCAAGTCTGGGATCGCGTCTTTCATTCAGACAGAAGACATGTTTTATTGTCGATGGTAGAGACAGCACGAACAACACGAACAACAGAATGCAAGTGTATTATACAGAGCGGAGGCATGGAGACCTCCAATCAGCAGCTTCCACGGTGTGCTTGTAGCTTGGCCTTCAGATAGACACAACATGAAGTGGAAAAGTACAGGCTTCTGCACATTGATAGAATGATGAGTTTAACTTTAACAAAAGTTGCTTCAAAGTGTTATGAAATCTCACAATTCTATGGACACGTCATCCACGTTCAAATGTGCGATCCCTATTGTGAGACGTGAGCTCCATAAACAATTAGCACATGAGCGCAGACTGAGTGGGAGGGTGTAGTGGGGGGGGGCAAAAGCTCAGTGCGGGGAGGGCGAGCAGAGAGAGAGCGAGCCCAGCGCTCTCATTCGAAAATGTCTCAAAGTCAGTTAGTGTAACTTTAAAATGTTAGAAACCTGTCACAGAGAGACCAGAGAGAGACCAGTGAGAGACAAGAAAAATAGACCAGAGACCAAAGAGAGACCAGAGAGAAAGACCAGAGAGAGACCAGTGAGCAACCAGAGAGACGAGAGAGATATACCAGAAACCAGTGAGGGACCAGATAGAGACCAAAGAGAGATGCAGCATCAGTCTCATCAGAGCCGGAGTTGAACCTGCTCCTCTGGGTTGTGTCTTTGTGAACCCGTCTTTTCATTTCAGTCCAAACATTTTCAGCTGATTCAGGTGCGTTTATCTGAGCTCAACTTAAAACAGATTTATCACTTCAAATTACACTGTTCCTCCTCAAACACAGACCTGTAGATGTCTGTCGCTCCATCCACGCAGGTATCAGGAACCTCTGACGATTTCCCCCCACCCCTTCTGAAGTAATGCTTTATCAAACTCGAGAGAGGTCTCTCAATTATCTCTGGTTTTTCTCTAGTCTGAGAGAGAGACAAGAGACCAGAGTAAAGAGACCAGAGAGAGATCAGAGACCGGAGACAGAGACCAGAGAGAGATCAGAGACAAGAGACAGAGACCAGAGAGAGATCAGAGACAAGAGACAGAGACCAGAGACAGACCAGAGACAGACCAGAGAGAAAGACCAGAGAGAGACCAGAGACAGAGACCAGAGAGAAAGACCAGAGAGAGAAACCAGGGAGAGGGTGAGCAACACTAGATGAGAGAGTGCTGCTCGCCTTAAACAATATTTTATTGCGTATTTAACGCGTTTGTACATTTATTGACGCAGATTTATTTTTGTGGTTTTCTGTGTTTTCAAAATTAAAAACCAAATATGTGTTTCATACAGTTTTGAAGTTCAGCTCGCGACAAACGCACCTGAAATCATCATCTCTCCAGAATTTGAAAATGTTATTTTTTTGTTTGTTGTTTTCGTTGCTAAATGTTCAATGTTTTTTGTGATAAAATTTTTTTTTAAAAATGGAGGTGAGTTAACAGCATTGGGGCTGCACAAGTGAAAAGTGTCCTCCAATAGTCTAACGAGAACTCTGACTGAGGAGAAACCACAGAGCGTACTGACCGAGTATCACCATAGTGTTAGCTTTAATGCAGAAGATGCCATGAACATAAGCTAGCTCTTTCCTTTAATGGGCTTTTTTTTCCATAACAGGGGCAGATGTGTTGTTAAGACAGTTGCTAAGGCAAACTGGATTTTCCCCTGTGAATGAAGGCTTCTGATTGATCGACCATATATGGATTTAAAAAAGACAATATCACAATATAAACACTAGGATCACAGAGAGCGATAAACATAAACAAGAAAAGTACACAGTCCCATTATCATTTAACGCTAAAAGTAACGTGTAATATTTCTCCTCCAACAATTCCTCTTTTTAATTTTTCTTTTCTTTCTTTATTTTTGTTTATTATTTTAGATGGAGTTCCTGCTTCTGTCCTTTAGAAAAAAGAAAGAAAAAAAAGTTTAGTATCTCCTATGTGAATAGATGGACCATGATCACCCGCTTGTTCATTGAAGCCCAATAGGGAAGTGCTCATGGACAAAGTTTTCTCCAACTCGCTCTGGCTTCTTACATTGAAAAGTGTTCTTGGTGTTTATATCACAATATTGTCTTTGTAATATTAACCACAAATTGTGGCGTCACTAGCAGTGAAAGCCAGATCCCCTCAGACCTCTGAAGCTAAGCAGGGCAGGACCTGGTTAGCACTATAATGGGAGACCACTGGAAGCACCAGGTGCCACAGTGGGGTGGCTGCGGCTGTAAAGTAGTTTATCACCACTATCAATGGAGTTAATGAATACTGCTGTGAAGCATCTTTGAGCGTCCAGAAAATGAACCGTTATTACATGACTATTTATAAGATTAAGAGACCCTTTTTTTGTCTCACAGTGGGGAAATTTCAGTGTTGCATCACAAGTTACAGAACAGTAGGAATGAGGAGCACACGATTAATGAACAATAACTGTACTAAATCAAATATTATAAAAGCTTTAACTCTAGCATAATAAAGAAGTATAAAATCTCTACCTTTGGCATAATAAGAAGCAAGTATAAAGTACTGTGTATTCTACAACTACACATTGCAAGATATTGCACCGAGGCATGACATGAGGTCATGTCGGCAGTGTTCGTTAGTCCTCATTGTTTGTTGTACGGTCTGACAGCAGCAGGAAGGAAGGACCTGCGGAACCTCTCCTTCACACAGCAAGGATGAATTAGTCTGTCACTGAAGCTGCTCTCCAGAGCAGAGAGAGTGTCCTGCAGGGGGTGACAGTTATGGTCCAGCATAGATGTTAGTTTGTCCAGGACCCTCCTGTCCCCCACCAGCTGCACTGTGTCCAGGGAACAGCCAGGACTGAGCTGGACTTCCTGATGACCTTGTCCAGCTTCTTTCTCTCTGTGATGCTGCTGTTCCAGCAGACCAGACCGTGCATGAGGCTGATGCCACCACAGAGTCATAGAAGGTCTTTAGGAGTGGCCCCTGCACTTCAAAAGACCTGAGCCTCCTCAGCAGGTAGAGCCGGCTCTGCCCCTTCTTGAAGAGTACGTTATGTTATGAGTCCAGTCCAGTTTGTGGTTCAGATGAACACCCAGGTACTTGTAAGAGTCCACTATTTCAATGTCCCTTCTCTGGATGTTCACTGAGGCTGGAGCTATTAAGGGTTGTTCTCCATTAAAGCTAACACTAAGGTGATGTCACTCTCGCTCAGTCCACTCGGGATAAATGCTCTTTGGCCTCATCTCTGACCTTGGTGGTCTCGTGTAACCTCATGTTTGTTGGTGTCTGTGTGTCTCTCCTCTGTCCCCTCACGTCTCTCTCATTCACCCGCTGATCCCCAGGGCCACCAGCAGAGGGGGCCATGTGTGCTGAAGAAGCCCACTGAGGCTCGCCCGTCTCTGGGTCGGGAGAAGAGCGTGGACTGCCCCCCCTCCGGAGCCTCTAGGGCCCACGCTCACAAGGGTGTCCCCAGAAAGGGCGCATCCTTCAGACAGAACTCAGCCACGGAGAGTACGGACAGTTTGGAGCTGTACGTGCCCGAAGCGCAGACGCGACTCTGAGCGCAGGGAGAACATGCAACAGACTCAGAAGGCGGGATGGATACGGGTCACAGGATGGATCTGAGATGCAGGACGCACCAAGGGCTCTGTGTTTCGCCCACAGAGAAGATAATTATAATTTCATTTTTATTGTTTTTCTTTACACAGTCAGGTCATGGTACAATACAGCTGAAACTATAGGCTCTTCACATCAACTCTAACCAGGACAGAGTTGATGTGAAGAGCCTATAGTTTTAGCTTTCTTGGTAACCGTGGTAAAAGTCAAATTACAGTCTTAGTCTAGACTCTAGAGCTAACAACTCACATTAAACTAAAACTGTCCCAAAGTTACATATCTTCCTTGTTCAGCACATTTGGTCGCTCGCTCATCTCTCTCTGGTGTCTCCCTCTGGTGTCTCCCTCTGGTGTCTCTCAAGTCCCTCTTATTGATCTGTCTCTCTGATCTCTCTCTAGTCTCGTTCTCTCCCTGGTGTCTGGTCCCTCTCGTTGGTCTCTTGCTCTCGTCTTTCTCTAATCTCTCTCTGGTCTCTCTCTCTGTTCCCTCTCTGGTCTCTCTCTCTGTTCCCTCTCTCTGGCCTCTCTCTCTGGTCTCTCTCTGGTCTCTCTCTCTGTTCCCTCTCTCTGGCCTCTCTCTCTGGTCTCTCTCTGGTCTCTCTCTCTGGTCTCTCTCTGGTCTCTCTCTGTTCCCTCTCTCGGTTCCCTCTCTCTGGTCTCTCTCTCTGGTCTCTCTCTGGTCTCTCTCTGTTCCCTCTCTCGGTTCCCTCTCTCTGGCCTCTCTCGCTGGTCTCTCTCTGGCCTCTCTCTCTGGTCTCTCTCTGGTCTCTCTCTCTGCTCTCTCTCTCTGTTCCCTCTCTCTGGTCTCTCTCTCTCTGGTCTCTCTCTCTGGTCTCTCTCTGGTCTCTCTCTCTGGTCTCTCTCTGGTCTCTCTCTCTCTCTCTGGTCTCTCTCTCTGGTCTCTCTCTCTGTTCCCTCTCTCTCTGTTCCCTCTCTCTGGTCTCTCTCTGTTCCCTCTCTCTGGTCTCTCTCTCTGGCGTCTCTCTCTCTCTGTTCCCTCTCTCTGGTCTCTCTCTGGCCTCTCTCTGGTCTCTATATCTGGCCTCTCTCTCTGGTCTCTCTCTCTAGCCTCTCTCTCTCTCTGTTCCCTCTCTCTGGCCTCTCTTTCTGGTCTCGCTTGTCTCTATCCGTCTCATTATTTCCTCATAAAGGTGTCTAGAAGTGGTGGCATTATTAAAAAACACATGCATGAGGTTGGCCTGGACGATATCAGTCACGTGAACTCTTCGTGTTGCTTTCCGCTGCCGTCGGGGACATTTTGAGACTTTGTTCCGACAGGAGCTGAGGCCTGAGCTCCAGTTGAAGAAAGAGACATTTTCAAATAATAAACTTTCCAATAAGAATAAAACGAGAGAGGACTCGTGACGCAGACGTTCCTGGTCGAATGCTGCCAAAGTTTCGCTGCAAATGTGACAAAATGCCTGAGGTTTATCGGCTTCGTTCAGAATCTAGATCACTATTATTACAGAACACACCAAGATATTCAACATGATGTATTTGTGAGCAAGAAAACAGTGGTTTAAGCATGGATTATTGTGGCTTTTATGTAACAAGGGTAGTTCCACTGAGATTTTAGAATATATTTTTCTGGTCTCATATAACAATCCATAAAGTCTTTTAAAAAATTGTAAGAAAGAACCCTGTGAGTCACTATTTGACTCGTTGGGCTGAGTAGAGTCGTCCTCTGGTCTCTCTCTATCACTATCTCCCTGGTCTTTCTTTCTCTCTGGTTTCCCTCTCTCTCTATTCTCTCTGCGCTCTCTCTCTTGTCTCTCACTTTAATCTTTTTCTATCTGAAAAAGCGGATGAAAAAGTACATGCAGTGAAAGTCCCCAGCTTTTAAAAAGTATATAGCTTTTATTTTTAGTACGAGCCCAAACCGATCTAACTTAAACATATTTTGCACAAACTGAAAAATCCAGATTCTGAACGGAACCCTTTTCTCTTGCGTTTTTTTCCCCCGTTTTGCGGCGTATGTATTAATAACAATAATAAGTCTGTGAATATATCTTTTAGCGTCTTTAAAGACTGTTTTTCTGCTAAATGTTACAAACCCGAGCGGCTGCCTTTTTGTAGCTTCGCACACGGCGCCGCTCGGGTTCGTGGGGCGGGGCCTGCACTGCACACACGGGCTGTTTCCAAACACAGCCACGAAATCAGTCTGTTTTTATTATTTGTAGCGTTCAGAACCATACAGCTTAAGACCTTTTTAATTAACGACGGAATCACAAGTTGAATTGAATAATTTTTTAGCCTGAAAAGCGCAGTGGCTGGTGCGCACCTGAGCGTCAGTGCGGACCCCCCGAGCTGGTCTTCCTTTAGTTGAGTTGATTTCTCTTTAATCAGGGAAAGAGCGAGGAGCAGGAGAGCAGAGAATATACAGAAAATATTTAAATATAAATGATTTTACACTGCGACTGGAGCCATGTGTTGAATAAAGCATCAGCCAAAACATTATGATCATTGTCTCTGTCTCTGTTTGTGTTTTCTCTCACAAGTGACTGTGTTGAAACCCGGGACCACATGAAGAAGGGTTGGCGTGTTGTTTGGACCAGTGTCAGCTTTTCACATCAGGGAGAAAGGAATGTGTCAAAATGAAAGGACAAAACAAACTTCAGACTTTCAAAATAAGTCTTCTAAAGCCATAGCGCAGTCATGTTGTCATCGTTTATTTACAGTCTATGTGTGGGAAAAAATACTTCAAATGTAACTGAGCTTTTTAGTCCAACAAACCTGAGGTCCATAAGGTTTTTTTTAAGCCTACTTTTATGATTTATAGTAAGATATGTTTTACAGTTAAAAATCATGACAAGGTCAAAAGGTCAAAGCACGTGGGTTAGGGATGAACCAGACAGAGACGGATCGTGGTGCGCCAAACTCTGGAAGTTTATTTAAGTTTCTCTCAAGTTCCACTGGTTTACTCTGTTTCTTTCTCTCAGACAGAATAAAGGCAGTACACAGTTTATATAGTCATTGTCACGTCACACATCGAAAGACATACGTGTCACAAAGAGACAGTCACATCATAGTCATAACATGGAGTCTGTCATGCCCTGCTGCTCGCCCCCTCCCCTCCTGTGCATGGGTGGAGTTCTGGAGCTGCTCACCTGCTCGTGATTGGCAATCATCATCCTACTTCAGCTGTGCTCTGCTGCCAGTTGATGCCAGATTGTCCGTCATTGATGGTGATTTTTCCAGTCGGCCTTGTGAGCTTAAATCTGTTTTTTGTGAGCAACTACTTACCTGTTTTTTCCCTGTGTTTCCAGTCCGCCGATCTGCTCCAGTCTCTGCCTGCCTTTTTGTTCCCGTTTTGTCCCAGACCCTGCCAGCCTCCGTTACATTTTATTTTTTGTAATAAATACATTTTTGGAAAGTCTTGCGTCTCCTCTGGGTCCCCTCCATTACGCCATGACAGAGTCCTTGTAGAGTCCTTGTACAGTCCTGCACGTAGGCCATATTGCTATCTAATACTAACACCCTCCCCTTTGATCACATAATCACATGTGATCACTCAAATTGATCAATCAATAAAGTGAGAAAAGAAAAAAAAAAATCTTAAAAAAACTTTAAAAAATTATTAAAACTCATAATCATCCAAATCAATATCAGTGGATTTTATCCTCTATCCTGGGAAAAAACAAACAAACAAAAATAAAGTAAATAAACAAACAAAAAAACTAAAACAAATCAAAAATAAAAACAAACAAAAATACTATTGGACACACAAGAACTCAGCTGAGTCTCAATTTAGAAGCTAATTTCACTTTTATTACTCTATACTTTTATTCTAATGCTAATTGTTTACACTTCACTTATTTCACTGTATTATCACTTTTTCTAATCTTAGACTGTGTACTTTACTCTCTATTCACTATAGTTTAAAACTATTCTAATCTATTTACAAATATGTTTGTATATTTGCTTCTATTGAGCCATATTCTTAAACATACATTTTAATCTAATAAAACTCTCTGTGGTTTTATACTCTCATTATCAGTGGGTTATTGTTAGTGGGATTTTGCTCTGTCTATTCTACATTCTCAGGAATAAAACTGAACACAGTAAGGCAAATGGTCAACATTTACACTTCTATAGTGGTCAGTTTTCCAAATACATTTGTTGAACCAGGAAGTGCTGTCACTTCCTCCTCTCGAGCAGTTTGGGATGAATGTACATCATTAATCAAATTAGTATTATCCTTACAAGAGCTAATCTATTTTAGCAGGTTTGGGGTTGGGGTCAGTTATTCTACAATGGTGTTTGATTCTAATCTGTGCTGATGAATCAACAACTTTTAAACTTCTCAAAGATATCTAAATATCTACTATTTTGTTTTTGGGCTACACACAAATACATCAAAATGCTTTTGAATGCTTTTGAATCTCTGTTGGTTCTAATCTATCTCATTGATCTAGGCATTAATCTAGACTACACTCATATGAGCTTTTTGCATTGTCAACATTCACTCATGTTTGAACACAAGTGAATTTGGCAGTATCTAATAAAACTGTACATACAACTGTAATTAACTTGATTTACTTCTGAAGTAAATGTTTGTGAAATGGTCCCTTTACCATTCAAATATTAGCACTGGCTAGAAATAATCTCTATTTTTGAAAGCATCTATGGTTGATGCATTTATCTATTCCTATTTTTACTCTATTTTTTAACTCCAAAGCTCGGTTGCAGCTTGAGCAAAGGCATATTCCTAGTTTGTGACTTCTGTCACTTTTAATGGCTGTAACATGATTCTGATTCTAATATTTTAGCTGCTCTATCAAAAGGATAACATTGTATGGTACTATATTAACTCTAAGTTGAAATGTGTTTATGAACAACAAAGGAAGGACAATTCTACTTTTTTACTACTATTTAACATCTACTAAAACGCTACAATACTCATACTTTATCATTTTCAAAGTTTTTGTCTGTCAGATGTCTGAATACTTAACATGTATATTGCATTTGGTCACAGGTTCTGGTTGTAGCAATAGCATCGGCAATAGACGATTTTTCATTGGCTGGTTCTTGTTCTGCAAATGTCTGTGTCCAATAGATCACCAGATGTCCAGAAGCTAGGGACAAACAAAAACAAAAGAAAGAATCATGAGTATCTCCCTCATTTAGCACTCATCAATGGTATTATTTCAATAATATAAACATCACTCTCCAGTTTTTCTCTCTCAGGTCCTCAGGTCCTCAGGGTCCTCAGGGTCCTCAGGGTCCTCAGATCCTCAGGTCCTCAGGGTCCCCTGAGGGTGAGTCTCAGTCGTCATCAGGTCAGGTCATATTTCGAGAGATGTCATCTTGGACATCAGTAGGGTTCAAGCCATGGTTTTGGTCTCTCCAGATGCACATCAGGATCTCCAGATACAGTCTTTTCACTTGAAGCACATCAGGTCATTTGCGATGCACTTCTGGTCAATGGTGCAGTGTCACAGTTCCTGTACACAGCTTGTTATGCAGTAGTTACTCTCTATGGTTAAGTCACTTTGATTCTAATTCTAATCAATGTAATTACTTCACACAGTACAAAATCAACAATCAAAAGTGTCAGGACAGAGGTCAATTAAGTCCATGACAATACAGAATTCAAATGAACATTTCTGGTCTCAAAAATACTGATTCAAATAAAGATTCAAGTGATAGACAATTAAAAATATTTGTTTACATTGGAGTAAACTTTTAAAATGCTTTTTTTCTCATGTTCTGCTTTTTCATGTATCTATATGTAAATGTGAATGTGTGTGTGTATGTGTGTGTGTGTGTGTATGTATGTGTGAATTTTGGGGTTGTGTCTCCAGACTCCTCGAACCACCTGCAGGTCTCAAAGGTCACACTGTGGTGATGTAACCACGTGGACACACTTTCAACTCTCCTCTAGGTCTCTACCTGAGGCCTCCACCCATCACGTCTCCAGACACCTCTCTCTACCCCGGTCTCTCTCACACCCACTCAGCTCTGGAGTGGCGTGGGGAGGGGCAAGGAGGTGGCATTTCCCTTTGCTCTTTGATCTGTGACCTGTGGCTGGGTGGGCTTTGGTGTCCAGTGTCCAGCAGTGACCTCTCGTACAGTGTGGCAGAGTCTGAAAAACAATCCTTGAGACGGCCAATTTAAAAAACAACAGATATGTGAATGAGATTGTTTTTCTCTCTGAAGTCTAAACCATTTTGGAGCGCTCTTGGCTTCCAAGCGCTATGTAAATAAAGATTACTTATTATCTTACTAATGATGACATTTTAAGACCAGAAACTCTCTTAATAAAAAACAAGACTCAAATCTAAAAAATCTTCAAACTTTAAAATATGTATTATGTACTTTTGTACTGTGTTTAATTATCTATGCATTTATCTCAGCATATATTCTACTAATTTAAAATAATTGCAGCATTTTCAAATTAAGTCAATATGAATTGGAGCAAATTTTAGAGCAGGCTCCTCTGCTGTGGCATCAGCAGCAGTAAGGTCAGGCGTGTAGTCAAAACAAAAACGTCACCACTTGAATGTGAATTGGGTAAATTGGGTACAGTTCAACTTAATAATACTTTTACATCCTAATTCCCTCTTTCTTTTTAGACGAAGTCTATAATCAATAAGAACTTTTAACACAGATTCTAATTTAAATGTTTGAAAAACGGCTTTTGTAACTAAAATAAAAACATAAACAAAATTCTCACAAACAGCTATGAAATATATCAGAGATACAATAATGGACTCACAAAATAAGCAGCATATTTAAAAAGAAAAGCAAAGCTTTAGCACTAATATTTGGGTTTCAAAAAACATATAATAATTCAAAACTTATTTTTACTAAATGGTGTTTAAAAACGTTTAACTGTGTCATAACACAATGTTCAAATGGCAAATTTCGCAAATTTAACTGAATAACAACTATGAAAAGCCTAAATCCTAAAAGCAGTAGCTTTGCTCTGATTCAGAGCCAGAGCAGCAAAGGAGGGGGCCGTTTCCCTGACAACGGCAGCAAGATAGTGCGGCGCACACAGGCAGAAAGCAGTGTTTTAGCAAAAATGCAGAAAAAAACAACTGTTGGATACAACCCTCTCATAGCTTAACTGTAGATAAAACTCGGCAAAAAATGTAAATAACTCACGAAAGCTCTCATAGCTCAACTTTAGATAAAACTCTGCATTCTCCGGTGAACTCTGTTCACTCCAAAAACAAAAACTCCTTTTTTCTGTATGTAATATAAACCGTGATCACAGAAATATTGTTGATTCTTTACTTTTGTCATTTATCAAGCTTGAAATTGGTTAATTACAAAACTTTTTGTGACAAAAGGCCTCCTTAACACGTTTCCCTTTTTATTGCTTTTTAATTTTACACCATGGTTTCACTAAGGATCCTATACACTTTATGGCCTTTTCACTTATGGATCCTACACTCACTTTATGGCCAACACTTTTCACTTATGGATCCTTCACTCACTTTATGGCCAACACTTTTCACTTATGGAACACAATTTAGAGAGTTCGACAGACCTCAAAAACAGACCAAAATTTAGCTAGTATCCAATTATGCAGACTTTACATTTAAAAAGGTGTCTGCTTACCTTATTCTTGTCAAACCGGTTCCAAGGACTGTCCAAGAGGTCTGCCAACTCTTTTCCGCGTCGGAATATTCAATTTAAAAAACAAAAGTGACAGAAGCGACAAGAAGCATCCAGGAACAGCTCTTCCAGCCTGCTGGAATCTCCGCTCCCAGACACAGCATGCCGGTCTCTCACGCAGAGGAAAAGAAACAGAGCAAACTCCCTCAAAACAATCCAGAGAATGGCACATCGAGCCGCACATCTCCACCAAATCTGTTAGGATTAGGCAGACAGAGACGGATCGTGGTGTGCCAAACTCTGGAAGTTTATTTAAGTTTCTCTCAAGTTCCACTGGTTTACTTTGTTTCTTTCTCTCAGACAGAATAAAGGCAGTACACAGTTTATATAGTCATTGTCACGTCACACATCGAAAGACATACGTGTCACAAAGAGACAGTCACATCATAGTCATAACATGGAGTCCTTGTAGAGTCCTTTTTCCCACTGGGTTTTTTAAGAGTTGTTCCTTGTCGATGCAGGAGGGTCTTGTTGGACAGTTAGTGTCCAACAGAAAGGATTGGTGATGATCAGGACACTTTAGCATTCTACAACATGTATGGACATTTTCTTCTGTGTGTGCTTTATATTCTTCATGTGTTTTAACTGTTGATTCTCTGACCTGTGTTGGTGATTTCAATGGTTTTGTTAAGTCCTCTGAGAAGACTTCTGTTGTGACCTAGGGCTATACAAAAATAAATTGTATTGTATTGTATTGTATCCTTGTACAGTCCTGCACGTAGGCCATATTGCTATCTAATACTAACACAAGGTCAAAAGGTCAAAGCTCTCTTTCAGAATTTTTCCAAATGTCCTTTGAACATTTTGAGGCAACAAAAGCAGATGCTAAAATGCCTTGTGAACTGTGCTGTACAGATATACTGTACTTGCGTGTGTGTGATATGTGCTTAAAATGCTAAGCTCCTGTGAACATTCTGCGGGGGCCGAGGGGAGTCTGCATCGGTCGGACTGGTTTGTCTGTCGTCCATTGTCAGCGCTCCTGTGATGTGTGGCCTGTCGTTAATGCTAATATCACCTGACTGCTTGTTAGCATCATTAGCACCATTAGCCTCATTAGCATAATTAGCATTGTTAGCATGTGAAAGTCCAGCTGAGGCGGGGCTTTGTGGAGCCCACACTCGGAGTGCTCTCTTTTGTTGGAGCTGATGACATCACGGCTGTGGTGAAGTGTCCGGGGCGGGAGTGTCCAGGTTTAAACAAATGTGATGTTTATTTGACATTAGCAACAGTCAGACATGAGACAATAACAGTGCTTTACCAAAGTGTATTTGTGTCCCTTTGACAAAGGGGAAGTGGTTCTCGTTTTCTGACCTCTGGTACATGACAACCCAAACCCATTACAACATAAATCATTCAAAAATAACACCCCAATCATAGAACTATTATTGTTTGTAGAAAAGGCTTTTTTTCTGTTTTTAACTCATGCATATGTAGTGATAATAAAAGCATTAAAACTGTTAAAACAAATTATAATCATATGTTTTCAGCATGAATCTACAAACAAAAAGTCCTCATAAATAACTTATTATTAAATATATAATTAACTGTGCAACCCACAATCATACATGAAGACCAGAATGGTTTTGAAGAAGATGACAAAGTCTGGGATTGTGTCATTAATTCCGACAGAAGACATGTTTTATTGTCGATGGTAGAGACAGCACGAACAAAGATGTTACAGACTGCATGTGATAATATACACACTGTAAAGAATTCCCTTGTAGAAAAATTATTATTATTATTATTATGGTGTATTATTACACCATATGACTGTTTCTGTTTCTAAATAGTTTCATTAAAAAAAAACTACACAGTTTAATTTGTTTTACTTTACTGAATACAACTTTTCAATTATTTTTTAACATCTTCAGCTTATACAAGAACATAGTTGAAATCTTTACTTCTATAATTATATATTATTATATATAATTCTATGCTTAATGCAAAAGTATTATTCTAACTAAAGCAGGAGTTTAGATGTGTAAGAGGTACCTTTTATGTTTATGTTAAATTACGGTAATAATACCATAAAATTACATTGTGATTATTAATCAAATTGTGATTTTATGGTATTGTAACATTTTATTGTAATCACATTATAATTGTGGTAATAAAACGCCACTGGATGTTTTTTAACCAATTTATACTTAAATTTGCATGTTTGAATTGTTTTTCAAAATAACTTTTGTTTAATGTTGAAATTTCATTGTAATTTTACAGAAATTTGTTACAGTGCAGCTTGGAGGAATGGAGTCCTCCAATCAGCATTTGCACGGTGCCAGTAGCTTGGCCTTCAGAAATCAGTGGAAAAGTACTGCCTTGTGCATATGTTAGAATGATGAGATAGAACTTTAACCACAGTTGCTTCAAAGTGTCATGAAATCTCTAAAGCTTCATAAAAAACAGACAGTGAGCCCATAATTTAACACGTCTTTTCAATATTATCTTTACAAGCAATGCACAAGCTCAACCTGAATTTCTCATCTCTCTAGACGTGGAGAAGGCCTTCGACAGGGTGGAGTGGTCCAACCTCTTCTGTGCCCTGTCAAAGTTTGGATTTGGAATTGAGTTGGTTGCTTCGCTGAAACCACTGTATGCCTCCCCGGTTGCTTCCTTACAAACCAATAACATCAGATCATAGTACCTCCCTCTTACTCGGTCAACTCGACAGGGCTGTCCGTTGTCGCCCCTGTTGTTTGCGATTGCAATCGAACCTCTTGCCATTTCACTTATACGATGCAGAACTATTCTGGCATCACAAGAGCAAACTATGAGCATAAGGTATCGCTCTATGCTGATGACCTCCTCCTGTACATCTCAAACACCTTTCATATCTACTCCTGCACTAATGAAAAAGCTGGAACAATTCAGCTCAATTTCTGGCTACAAATTAAACATTGGCAAGAGTACTATTTTCCCAATAAACTGGACACAGGATGACATGCATGTTTATCACTTACCCTTTAAGATTACAGACTAATTTAAATACCTGGGAATTACAATTACCTCATCTTTGAATGGGTTACTTCTTCAATATTTGCGTTCTTACTTCCAGGAAGACTGATTTTATTAAATTGGAAGCAGGCCCTCTCTAGTGCTTTGGTAAGAGATGTAATGATGCACTTTATTCCTTACAAGGTGCACGTGAGGATACATTCACCAGGACATGGGCATCCTTTAGCCTGTTTTTATTGTTTTTTCTCTGTAAAATGTAACAAAAAGATGTCATTTATAGAGATATTTTTCAGTTAAATTCAATGTATTGTGTCTTGTCCTAAATCACAGCAGCAGTCGTCTCAGGACTTTACACAGTTGTGGATTCGCTGGTTTAGTTGTTTCCCTCACCACAGCTGGGAATGTCGAGGATATTGCTGCTATTGAGAAGAGAGGATCCCTGTCTCCACTGGGGTCTGAGTGGGTCCTGATGCAGGAGAGTCCAGGACAGTGATGATACGGGACATTTGAGGACATTTATTCACATTTCTGAACACTGGTCATCTTGCTCCTTATGGACAATTCAGATTCAGATTTGATTTATTCAGACATTTTAACATTGTCTATTTCCATGTAATGAACATGGAAATAGACAATGTATACACATTATGTCTGAAATGGAATAGGCAGAAGTTCATTGCGCCTAGTTTCATAACAAAAAAAACAGAAAAGCTGCCAATGTACAGCTATACAATTTAGTTTTCCAACAGCAAAACAAGAAGCTGAGTTCCATCACAACAAAAAGATAAGTTTTGAAGAAAATGGCAATCGTCTTTACTTCAGACAGAAGACATGTTTTATTGTTGATGGTAAAAGGCACAAACAAAGATGTTACAGACTGGAGGTGATATTATACATCATGGAGAAATGGAGACCTCTCATCAGCTTTTACTACAGTGCTGCCAGCTCTGGCCTTGAGATAACCAAAACATATATGAATATATATGAAAAATACTGCCTTTGTGGGTATTGTTAGAATTATGAGTTTAACTTTAACCACAGTTTCTTCAAAGTGTCATAACAAATAGAAAACTAAGTTTGCATCCTCAGCATTCATTCTCAACATATTTTCTCATAATTGTTTTCTTCAAAATAATTTTAAATTGACTTAAACTGTTACAGTCTGTTAGCTCTATGTGTTTGTTATTACAGCATTTTCTGTGTTCAACCTGTTTGATTCTCTGATCTGAGGAATCCACTTTGAGCCCTGAGTCTGTCTTTGGCCCTGACCATAGAGACGAGCTCCTCTGTGTCATCTGTGTGGTCAGAGCTCATCTGCATCAGAACAAAAGAATCCATGTTGGGAGCACACCTCAGACCCAGATCCTCAGGTCCCGAGGTCCCAGAGCCATCAGAGGAGTGCTGGTGTTATTGTGTAGTGGGCATGTCCAAACTATGGCCATTAAGAGCTCGTTAATCATCATTATCATTCAAACAGAGCTGTTCAGTCCGACTGCTCAGACTGTAACTGTAACTGTAACGTAACTGACAGTGGCTCTTAATTGTTTTTTAATAACATTATAATAAGGTTCTGTATTTGCTGCTTGATCAGTGCATCTTTTGCTGATAACAGAACTCGACACTGTTATCGAGGTTATTGTTAAAGTATGGATAATCACACTGAAACAAATGTATCAGTTTTATTTGGTGTTTGTTTATATATATATACATATATATGTATCGAATGTATATACAAAGTATGTATATATACAAAACAAATGTATAAAACATACATGTTTTATACATATATATACCAGACTGTTTGGTCTGAGAGGAGCTGTGCTAAACTGTGCTGCTGATGCAAATGTGTGAATGAAGATGTTTTTGAATGAAGCTGTCCCTCTCTGCAGCGATCCTCTGATTGGCCCTCAGCGGCACGGAAAAAACACGTACTACTGCAGAGCTGGAACTGCACCACCAGAGCCACACTCCCAGGACCCAGGTTTAAATACAGTTTCACATTCGAGCAGGAGGGCATAAGGACAGTGATTTATTACATGTCTGGACAGTGGTCATCCCGCTCCGGACCAAAGGCTCCTATGTGTTTGTTATTATTGCATTCCCTGTGTTCGAACTGATTGATTCTCTTATCTGTTGTTGGTGAACAACTTTGTAACCCACAACTATGTAAAGTCCTCTGAGACGTCTGCTGTTTTGATTTAGGACGATACACACACATTGAATTGAATTGAGTAGAATCCCATTACACAAAAACATGTATTAGAGCAGTACACAAAAAACTGACTTCTTTCTCAACAGAAAAAGGAGCAGTGTTGATCTTGTGCAATTCCAGTGTTTAAAAGTGCATCGTTTTGATCTTTGCGCTCCTGAAGACCTGAGGAGGCTTTTGGGTGGCTCTTCCTGAAGACCTTCTTTCACTCTGTGGTGGCATCAGCATCACAGAGAAGGACAGGAAGAAGATGGAAATGGTCACCTTTACCTGCTATATTATTACTATGATTACATATTCTATTCATTTGATAATTCTGTTCTGCTCTATTGTTTATTATAGTCATTTTCTCTGCTGCTAATGTCTAATCATCTGTAAATACCTCATGATGCTGGGAACTACACCCCATTGCACTTCAAGCGCAATGATATCTCCAGAGTTGGATTTCATGATCTATTATATTAAATAATACATCCTGTTTGTTTACAAGCTGAGTACTCTTATTTCCATATTTTACTCTGCTGTAACGTGTGCAATGATGGAAATGAAATTTCCCCATTGTGGGACGAATTTAATTCAATTCAAATAACTTTATTAATCTGTGAGGAACTCCATTTACAGACAGAGCACCAGTGGGGGTACATAAAAACACAGAAATACAAGATCTAAATATAAATACAATAAAAGAGCAGAAATGCAATATAAATTACAAAAAACAGGTGTCCAAATCATGGCGAATTGAGGTGGGGAGGAAGCTGGATGTGGCCCTTTTTGTTTTGAATGGGAGGGACTTGAACCTACGCCCTGATGGGAGCAGGCTGTAGTGAGTGCAGAGTGTGGGAGCTGTCTGAGATCTGGGAGCCTTTTAAAAAATTTTTCCTGTAAATGGCTGTGATTCTGCTGCTGATTTTACTGGTTTTTTTGAGTGAATTCTGATGTGTGAGACTGAGTGAACCAAACCAAGATGCGATGTTGAAAGTGAGAATTGATTCAATGAAGCATTTGTAGAAAACTGAGAGAATGGATTTGTGAACCTGAAGTTTACAGAGATTACGGAAAAAGATATATATATTTTCTTTTTTTAAATACAGACTTGATATTATTTTACAGTTTTCACATAACCCACACAATAGTTATAGGGATTAAAGGGTCTAAAAACGAGGAACCCCATAGTAATATTTTAAAAAGTTTTTTTTAAATGTATCTTTTCCCACTGGGTTTTGAGTGGTTCCTTGCCGATGCAGGAAGGACAGTGTTCATCCTGCTCCCTATGGACCAATGACCCCTATGAGTTTGTTATTATTGCATTTCCTGTGTTCAAGGTGTCCTCTGACACATCAGTTCTCTTTAGGGAAATGAATTAAAACATGATGAATACCAAACACAGAAACACTTGCTAATTGTCCTATTAAAATCAGCAAAATATATTTCCGTAGGTCTGTGATGGGGTCCAGAAATATGTCCTTATGTTATTGGGGCTGCATAAACTCTCACCCTATACGCATGCTTCTCGGAATTTTTCTCAGTTTATATGTTACTCACATCAGTGTTTTACATCTAAAAAATTTCTGTCTGTAGCTTTCGGACAAACAAATCCCTACGATGGGCCACCGGCTGCAGCTCCGCCCCTACAGACTTCTGCTGCAGTTTCGGGACTCTGCTTGCTGATTGGCCGAGACGAGTGGAGCGGGGCGGGCCTCTCTCTGTCCGCTGTCAGTCAAGAAGCTCCGCTCAGATCCGTGCAGGTAACAAAAAGCCCCAGCGTCAACCCGAGTACCGACAAAACCCGCGCGTCATGGCCCCGTGCGCTCCCGTGCTCCTTTAACAGCAACACCCGTGAGAGAAGAATAGCTCTGCGTTCGCGAAGAAGAAGCCGGAACTATCCTGGAGGCTCTTTGCTTTGTACGAAGTCAGACAGCTGCTGCTCCGAGGATCCAAACAATGAAAGCCTTCAAACGAGGTAAGACTGTGACTCTGCGCCGTGCGTAAAGTTGTGCCGTAAGCTCGCTCCGGACCGTCGTGGGTCCGGGGACGCGTGTTGGTGCACGGGCAGACTCTGTGGATCTTGTTGTGTTTTTTTACTTGAAACTTGGTTTGAATTTGGAGGGACGCGTTCGGTGGCGTGCTGTGTCTCCATAGAGCTGGTGTTTGAGCGGCTAGAGGGCGCGCCGCCGTGGTAACTGTAGCAACGCGTCCAGCTCCATGTTGTGAAGTAAAACGTGTTTGACAGAGTGAAAAAAAAATCAATATTTTCTTAATTTACTACAGACCTGTTCCCCGTCAAAAGGCATTGTCCTTTAAATGGCTGTCTGTAATTCTACTAAATGTCTACTTGTGGTTTATTTGTGTAGCACAGTTCACACACATGGCAAGTCTGTGCTTAACAAGCCTTTAATGGTGATTAGACTGTGTGGTTAATCTACGACACTTGTTAGAATGAATATACCAGTAAGAACCTGAAACATTATAGAGTTATACCAATATACTGTAATTCTCTTGAGTTTCTATTCTCAATGAAACTCGTAAAAAAATTGCCCCCTTTCTTATTCTTTCTAGTGCTTGAGTCAATCTGCACTGGATCAAACCTGGAGTTGCCCCGTATCCTCGTCGGTCTATTTTATTTTTATTTTTTTACTGAATTTGGATGTAGAAAATTAACATTGTTTTAGACCACCAGAATGCGGTCAAAATATTTTCATATTCAAGGTAATATTTGCATCCATCAATAATGTGATGTTTTTCTCTATATGTCTGTACATTATAGTGGCAGTTAGTGTCTTTGGTCAATGTTTACGTCCCGGTGTGACACCATCCCAAAATGGCGGCCGCAGTCCCTCAGCGTCTCTCTAGCTTCTTTCTGTGTCGCGTCCATTTGGCCGAATCGCGGCATGCTTTGATGTTTGCTTTACACTTCTACAGACGTATCCCATCGCGGTCCCATAATAGTGTTGTGTTATGGTTTGAGTACGGCCGATATTGACGCTGCTAATAGCTTTTATGTTTTGCTTTTGGACAAAACAACAGACACGACGTCGCACTGTTGTCATCTAGACATTGTAACCAAACCACGGCTCTCCAAACGACGTCTCTTTTTATTTTATAGATTAATCACACAACACTGTTTGCATAGACTTTACATGTCCCCAACATTAAACTACAAAGTTATCATTTGGTAGATATGTCCAGAGTAGCGCTTTTCGGGGCTCTTTCTGGTCTCTCTCCATCACATGTTACTTGCATGTCGTGTTCTAAACTTTGTCACCTTAACTCTATGGGTCGTAAACAGACGCAGGCTGGTTTGTTTACAAGTCTGTTTAGCACAAATATTGAACCCAGGCGTCAAAAAGCAACGTAAAGGGACACATAATCACACAATAGCCCAACAGATCAGCCAAAAGTGCATATGTTCATCTGTGTGGTGGGGTCCAGGGCTAAAGTGGAGTTTCCCTTCTGCCGCTGAAGCCAAAGCAGTGAGAGGTGTGAGGAGCAGTTGTTGTGTTAATGAGTTTCTGCCGCTGTCCCTCCAGAGTCATTCACAGCTTTTGCATAAGCTATTAAATGTAAATGTGGCGCCCCCCGTGGCGGGAATGTGCCTTTCACACTTGTGTCTGTCACAGATTGGAGCAAATTATACTACAGCTTATCACTTCTACTGTTTCTTACTGGGGCTGCTATTGCTCATTACTGCTGCTAAATCTGTTTCTATTTCTTGCTTATTACTACACAACAACTGCTTCTACAACCGCTGTTTCTATTGTGTAGTAATGCTCTTCTATTACAATTTTTTCTGCTGCTGCTACTGCTCTCATGCATAGTGACATATGTCAAGCCTTTTTTCTCTCTCTGGTCTTTGCCTCTCCCTGGTCTCTCTCACACTCTTGCCTCTATCTGATTGTTTTCACATTGTACATAAGTGTGACTGATCCTAACCTCTGGCCTGGTCCTCTTCCTCAGCTCTGGAGTGCGATGAGCCCAGCCTCTCCTCCCCCATGTCGGACAGCGATGATGGCTTCCCCCTGGACCTGTCCGGAACCGTGAAGCGCAAACGTAGAGGGAACCTGCCCAAAGAGTCTGTGCAGATCCTCCGGGACTGGCTCTACGAACACCGCTTCAACGCCTACCCGTCCGAGCAGGAGAAGCTGAGTCTGTCTACACGGACGCATCTGTCAGTGCTGCAGGTGAGGACCGGACCAGCACTAACATGTGTACCCCGTGACAACAACACAGCCAGGCCATAGACCATGTTTTCTATGTTCCAATTAGGCAATCGGGGTCCTCTTCTGACCCTGATCAGAAGTCTCCATCCCAAAGTTCTCACTAGCATGTGTTGGCCTTTAACATTGGTGACAGCTTGGGGTCTTTTCTGGTAGTTGTGGATGGGGTTCTTTATCCTCCCTGACCCAACCATGACCTGTTAGTTCCGCAGGGCCTTTATCCCCACCACTGTCAGACTGTGCAATAAGTCACTAATGCACTAGGACTTAAACCTGCTCTATTTAATTTCTTTAATTGATTCTATCCATGTCAAATGTGACATGTACATTTCTCCTGTGTGAGATCAATAGTCTATCTTATTTTAATTCTGTTCCGGGGCTGATCTGTGCAGAATGTTGTTTTTAAATATGTTTTGCTCTTCTGTCTTAGATTTGTAACTGGTTCATTAACGCTCGCCGGCGCCTCCTGCCTGACCTGCTGCGTAAAGATGGCAAAGACCCCACCAAGTTCACCATCTCCAGGAGGGTGGGCTCAAAGTCTCCCGAGCCCTCTGTCGCCACTCCCCAGCCGACCCCAGCCCAGAGGCCCTTCGTCCTGCCTCCCACCGTCCGCCTGCTCGCCCCCGTGAACGTCCTCAGAGCTCGGGAGGCGCTGCTGCGGCTGGATACGCAGAGTCTGCTGCAGGAGGCGGAGGAGCAGAGCGGGGCCCGGCCGGTCTTCCACACCCCCCCACCCACACCCCCCGAGCTGCTGCCCACACACGACTTCAGCGACCTGCAGCTGCTGGTAGATGTGGCGCTGCAGCGGAGGGGAGGAGGAGCAGCAGCAGAGGAGGTGGGAGGAGGAGCAGCAGAGGAGGGAGGAGCAGCAGCAGAGGAGGAGGAGGGAAGAGGAGCAGCAGAGGGGGAGGGAGGAGGAGCAGTTCCATGCAGAGGAGAGCAGGAACATGGGGCCAACTCCACCTCCAGAAGACTCTCAGGTGAGTGAACAAGCATCTGGGTCCTAGTGCCCCACACCTGGGGTCATGTAAAGCAAACAAGAGTCTCTTAGCAAAATTCTTATTCTTATTATTTTAACAAGATGCAAGAAAATTCTCCGTTGGAATGAGAATATAAGGCAACAGTTCTTTAAATAAGACTAGATTGCTGGTCCCACTGCCAAATATTTTTTTTAAGACAGTCAGAATGTACTAAAATTAAGACAATTGAGGCAATGATTACCTCCATATTTTTTTAAAATTCGTTGCAGTGCTGTCGTAACCATTTGATCACCTGTCACTCAAAGATCACTCAGGCATGAAATACAAAAGTCCCCACTCTCACACTTTGTCTTTGCCCTCCTCAGATCTTGGACCCATCTCGAGCCCAGCTGCTGATGGAGGAGGCCATGTCTGCGCCTTCACCTGCCGCCTGCATCTCTCCCTCGCATAGACCTCCCACCTCCTCCCCCATATCGCCGTCACCTGCCCCCCCAACACCGGCCACCCTCCCCTCTGCCCGGCTCCCGTCCTCCGTGGTCATCGCCGCACCCACGTTTATCTTCGGCGCCTTGGAGAAAGACAAGCTCCAGCCTCCTCCCTCATCCTCCCCCAGTGTCAGCCTGGTCTCCCCTAAGCCCTCCCCCTCTCCACTCGGCCTCCCCCTTTACCTCCCCCTGCACAAGTACCCGCTCCCCACTCCGGACTCCAGGCAGAGCGCGCAGATCAAAGTGGTTTGGGCACAACGTCTGCACCAAGAAACCGTCAATTAACTTTTTATTCGAACATGAAACTTGTAAATATCACAGACGCAGGAGCACAGCGTTTATTTGGGGCTTTTATATTTTGGAGTTCTCTCAGAAGACTCCAGAGATCATGTTGAATGTAAGAACGACTGAATGTCCGTATTTTTGTTTTAATATTTCGATATTTTTCATATTTTCTTCAACGTTCTTCCCATTTTGGTTTGGAAACACCACATTCGGTTTGAACGTATTGGATATTTTACCAAGAAAACCACACTTCACTCTCACTGGGATTTTGAGGGAAATCGTGGACATTTGACATTTCTGAAATGTTCCATTTTCTTATTGAGAGCAGAATGGATTTGTTTGACTCAATTCAAACTACTTTACCAAAAAAGACGTTGTTGCGGCTCTATTTTAATCATTAATTTGAGACCAAGAACCTTTTGTTAATGTGAATGCACAAACTGCCAGCCCTTTTTATAACCAGTGGTTTTGAATGTATTAACGTTTCCCAGTCTTTTGGTACAACTTTATTAAACTGGAAGTATTTTTAGAATTTGTTCCTATAAAATATTTTTTTTAGATGAATTTATTCCCAAGTGTCTGACATGAGCGGCAGTGTTGCAGCTGAAACAGATGTAAGCCAAAATGTGATAAAAATGTATTTATCATCAAATGTATAGTGTTCCATATTCTCTGTTTCAATATTGAGTCTCAACGCAATATTTGTCCTGTCGAGAATGGAGAAAAGAAGTGTTGCCAAAAACATATTTAAAAAAACAAAGCATCCCCCCGCCCCTTCTGTCTAAACGGATCTGTTTTCAAACACTACACAATCGTCCTTCTGAAAAGCGTTGCCTCCAAATGAGTTCTGTGACTGTCTCCGGTCACATGTTCCTGACCGCTGCCATGTCCTCAGCACTGTCATTTCTGTCATTACTCACTCAATATTTTTGCTTTATATTTTTGAATTGTACATTTTAGCGACGCTGGGACAAAGCTGATCTTCCTTTCGATTCTAATCACTTTTTTACACCAATGACCTCAAAGTTTTGTTGTCGGCTTCCTGTTTACACCAGTGTTGTATTTCAATTTTAAATACATATTATTTTATATTTTAAAAAAACAACATACATTTTTCAATACTTTGGCTTTTGCAGTAATCGAATGTTATGCTTCATATTCGTGTTTTGGTGAAGTTTTGTACTGTTCATCCACTTCACTGAGAGGCGTTTCTTTGTAGAAGTATTGAAGTTTAGAGGAGCTCATGGAAAGCAACGCGAGCTAGCCTCTGTTTACATTGTAGTTTCCATCATTTCTTTGTTTTATAGTTTCTGTGAAACTGTTTCTAACGTAGACCAAGTTCTGACAACACCAGTTTTTACTTTTAACCTCGTCTTAAACATTTCTGCAAAGTTCACATTATTTATGTCCAACGTTTTACTGCTGCAAACCCTCGAAGCTTCTGTGAGAATCTTCTGTTAAACTCTGCCCCTTTTCACTTTACAACTGACTTTTATATTTTGCTTTTGAAAATGTTTAAATACCTCATGTTTCATTTGTGTATCACGTACAAAGCCTCAGACATTTTTTTAAGTCTTGTTTTTTTAGGATTGTACATGTTTTTTACTACATTTTCTACAGTGTTCTATTTTTGTGCTGCTCATATCGACTGTTACTGTTGTGCCTTAAACTGGATGTTTTTGTGACAAACTACATAGAAACTGTGCAATATTAAACTCCATCTTTCCAACCATTTCAGAAAATAAAAAACTTTTCCATCAATCCCTTTTTGTCTTATTTTATTTGAACTTGGGTCTCTCTGGGTCTGGATCGGAGCATCAGGAGAAAACGCCACCAGACATGGGGAGAACGTGCAAACGCCACACACGGGGCAGCCCCTGGGTCTATGGTATTTGCTTTATTCAATTTATTCAATCAATATTTATTTTTATTCAATCTATTTTGTATTGTTTAAATCACAACCGGAGTCATCTCGGAGAACTTTACAAAATCGTGGATTTGCCAACAACAGATCAGAGAATCAAACTGTTCGAACACAGGAAATCCAATAATAACATTGTACATAAAAGCCATTTGTCCATAAGGAGTGGGAGGATAACTGTCCAGAAATGTAAATAACCCTCTTGGAAAAAAAAAAACTTCCATGGACGGACACTAGGACTGGCCATAGAACCAGGACTGAGGCTGTATGATTTGGTCCAATGACAATTTAATTCATTCAAACTTTTCATTTGGGAAAAGTAAAAATCTCAAACACCGAAACATCTGAACTTACGCCTTAAGTTTCGAGATAAAGACAATTCATTTAGAGGTTTTAACTAGAAAACAAAACATACACAGCTGGACTGAAGTATTTATTTATTGTCTATATTATAATAGACGTGGACGTGGTCTGTAAGTAAAAGACACTGATTGGGAGCGACACAGCTGTGTGGATTTTTCACTGTATTCATGTTTTGTACTTTAGCCAGCAGCACGCTAGTCCAGACGACAGGGATGTGCGGCCTTATATGAAACCTTCCTATGTTATAATAGATCCATGATTGTCCCGCTAAATGTGTCTTTCGCTTTCGACCCTTGCTTGAAGCAGCTGCCTCTGTCAGATGCTGTGGTCTGGTACAGAGGAAACCGAAGCATCTGGAGGAAACCTACTCATACACGGGGAGACCCTGTTCTAATCGGGATTTGATGTTGAGAGATCTGAACTTTGACTTGAACAGACCTGATACAGAGTCAACCCTCACCTTTGTGAATGTGTGTTTGCCTGAATGTGTTCCGTACTTTTTGTGTTTCTATAATTTTGTTCTTTTTTTTTTTATCTCAATCTCAAGGGTTCGTTCCTCGTTTTAAAGTTGCTCCATTACTGCTGCAAAGAAATCAAATTCAAAGTAGTTTGACAAAAAGATCTGATTTCATATGAAGTCTGAAACCGTTGCATAGGCTGCTGTGTCTGTTTTAAACCACTACATGGCGCTATAGCACTGTGTCATCAACACAAGTGCGACTTGAACGTGTCCTTGTTTACACTGTTAGGGGCAGCAGGGGGCGCAGGTGAGCTGCTGTCTCAGTCTGCAGGCCCCTGTGTCTCTGGGACAGTAGTCCATGGTGAGAGAGGTCTTACTGTGGTTCTAATGTTGGATTGTTTGAACAAAGAAGTGCTCATTGAATCACATTCAGACAGATTTGTGAGTTTTACAGCTTTAAGTTGGACCCAAAACAAGAGCGCAGAGTACATTTTTGTTCAGGATATTTATTATTGGACCCCAGGCCCCTGACCCTGCTGCTCCTGTACACAGGAATGCCTCAGCCTCACTGACTGACGGTGATTATTTTCAAACCTGTCTTGATGATCAATAACACGATACTCTTTCTTTGACTTCATAAACACTGACAGTTGTGGAAGGTCTCCGACAGGGAGCTGCATTTCACCATGAATCTGGCAACCCAACAAGAGTGGGAGAATATAAACATGTGCCCAGGACTTTATCATTGTTTTACTTCGTAGCTGATTGATAAAATCCAGTCCAGAACATGTCACTTGCTGTTGTTCTGTGCTTCAGGATAATCTCACCTCGACTACATATAAAATATGTATCTTTTAAAAAACACATACAATTCTGCTCAAAACATTTATTCAAACTGTTTTCAGGACTTTTCTTTTGCAGAATCGGTACAAAAGTGATTGTCCCCAACAACAGTGCTCATCCTCCCAACTATTCCTCTTACACAAAGGCTGAAAAACACATTTATGATTAATGTGGATAAATATTAAAGGGATTTATATTTTTAAAAACTTAATTCTCCTTCATTTTAAACATGTTGCGTTCAACAATATTTTATATTGTTTTATTCATTTATTATTTTATCTTTGCCACAATAAAACAGATTACATTGTTTGTCGGATCAGGCATTTCATGTTTTTTCTCTTTTTACCATGTTTACATTGTTATTAATATTATTATTTATTTTAGGTTCATGTTAATCTCACTAACCATGAACTGTGTCTAAAGACCCCCGTCTCTCTCTGGTTTATTGCTCCGTAACAGTCTCTCTGGTCTCTCTCTCTCTCTGGTCTCTCTTTTTGTGATTACAGTGGTCCCTGTTCTTTTGTGAGATGTTATAGAAATAATCAACATTATGTGAAACCCATGAAGTAGCAGGTATCAAGGCTGTAAAACCTCTCACGACACTTCAAATACTTTTCCAACCACCTGAACTCACGGCTGTTGAAGTGGAGATATCAAACCTATTCAAACCTTGTGGGTCTGAGCACTGCTGCAGCTGTCAAAAGCCGACAAACAGTGTCAAAAACACCTCCAGAGACCAGAGAGAGACCAGAGAGAGACCAGAGAGAGACCAGAGAAAGACCAGAGAGAGACCAGAGAGAGACCAGAGAGAGACCAGAGAGAGACCAGAGAGAGACCAGAGAGAGACCAGAGAGAGACCAGAGAGAGACCAGAGAGAGACCAGAGAGAGACCAGAGAGAGACCAGAGAGAGACCAGCGCTCACCCCATTATAGTCAGGGACCACTGTACTGTATTGCATTACCTAAAAACAACTGCAGGTCTGCTTTTGAGGAACACTGGTTAGAAGTTGAAATGGTGTGATTTTGCAGGACGTGGAATGCCCTCATGCGCTCTCATCTCATTCGTCGTCCTTGTCTTTGGCCCCGTGCTTCAGGATTCTGGTGAACTCGGCGTAGTTGAAGTTTCCTTTCTTGTCGATCGGAGCCTCGCGGAACAGCTCGTCCACCTCCTCGTCCGTGAAGCGGTCGCCCATGGTGGTGAGCAGCTCCCTCAGGTGTTCCTCGTGGATCACTCCTGCCAGACACGGGTTTAAACAACACGCACATTAGTCACACAGTGCAGTCAGTGCAGTCAGGAGATCACACATCATAGAGTTTTGTCCACGTAGTTGTTACAGGACATGTTTTTTCTGCATATTAACTAACCTAACGACAGCATGAGGCCCCAGATCAAACCCTGTGGCGCTCCACAGGTCAGGGCCTCATAATCTGAGACACAGTTTCCAATCTCAACCAAGTACTTCCTCGATGACTCTTAGACCAGCGACACCCACCTAGTCCTCTAGTCTCTGTACGAGGACCACCTAGTCCTCTAGTCTCTGTACGAGGACCACCTAGTCCTCTAGTCTCTGTACGAGGACCACCTAGTCCTCTAGTCTCTGTACGAGGACCACCTAGTCCTCTAGTCTCTGTACGAGGACCACCTAGTCCTCTAGTCTCTGTGTGAGGACCACCTAGTCCTCTAGTCTCTGTGTGAGGACCACCTAGTCCTCTAGTCTCTGTGTGAGGACCACCTAGTCCTCTCGTCTCTGTACGAGGACCACCTAGTCCTCTAGTCTCTGTGTGAGGACCACCTAGTCCTCTAGTCTCTGTACGAGGACCACCTAGTCCTCTCGTCTCTGTGTGAGGACCACCTAGTCCTCTAGTCTCTGTACGAGGACCACCTAGTCCTCTAGTCTTTGTGTGAGGACCACCTAGTCCTCTAGTCTTTGTGTGATGATATATTGCTCTAAAGTACGGTGGTGTTTGCCCAACGGGCCTGGACCCCCAGAATCTACAAGGTCCTCAGGACCCTCAGGACCCCCTGGAGTTCCTCACGGAGGAGGAACCTACCGGAGCCCTCCTCGTCGAAGCAGGCAAAGGCGTTGCGGATCACGTCCTCGGGGTCCGTGCCATTCAGCCGCTCCCCAAACATGGTCAGGAACATGGTGAAGTTTATGGGCCCCGGGGCCTCAGCCATCATGCCCTCCAGGTACTCGTCTGACGGGTTCTTCCCTAAGACGGACAAACACGGAGAACGTCAACATTCTGGACTCAAGTATTGAAGTTTTCACAGAATATCAACAAAGGCAGCGGCAGCAGTGAGAGTGGGAGTTCAGTTGTAGAAGTCTTTCCTTCACTGTGGTTTGTTCCAAGGTTTCTCTCCCCACAGGATGGAGTCGTTCCTGCTGGTAATAGCTACTGAATGATGAAGACAGATGCAGTGGTCTGATTCGTTCACATTTACCGTAAATTCCGAACTGTAAGCCGCCGCTTCCTGCATTTTGAAGGCTGCGGCATATAGTCAGGTACGGTTTGATTTTCTTTTTTCTTTGTGGTACCAAAAACAAATTGCCAAGTAACAGTAGACCAACATAATTGATGAGCAGTTCACAGAGATCCAATTCATTAGATTAAATAAATGTATCTATGTGTATTTCATATAATAAATAGATTTTTGGTTCTCTGTACAGACATGAACAGAGACCAGTAGAAGTTGCTCCTTATCTTTCTGCTTCACACAAGCAGAAAGCTACGTTTTGAGCTACATTTTTGAGCTACGTTTTACAATATTACAATGTGGGACAGGTGCGGCTTGTACAAGTACAACATTTAATTTAATTCTAAAAATTAGAGCCTGCGGCTTAAAGGTGCAGCTTATTGTAGGAAATTGCGGTACTTTAACAAGGCCCTTTCTTTTTTTTTTTTTTTTTTTAATTTTTAAAAAAAAATTTATTCTACTTAAACAATACAAAATTCAAAAACAGACAGGTAAGTGACAAGCATACACGGTACAAGACATACAAGAATACATACAATACAGACAGGGACAGTGAACAAAGTTTTGTGTAGATGTGTGTGCATGTGCGTGGTGTGTGAATGTGTGTGTGTGTGCGCATGTGCATTGCTTACAAATATAAAAAGAGAAAAAATTATAGAATAAATAGTAATAATATGTATAATACTAATACCACTACCACCATCAATATTAACAATAATATTAATAATTATAATGAAAACCATAACACTAGCAACAGGAGGGTGGCCGCCACTGCCTTCCCCACCGACGATGTCTGATTCCTGATGGGTGTAGTGCATGGATCTTCTGCTCCCTGATCCCCCATCCCCTCCATATAGGTTCTTGTTCCTGCTTTGTGTTATCCTTATGTACAGGTGTCTAATGTGCATTAAAAGAGGACATATTTTGAGGGTGCCAACCTAGGATGGCGGCGCCTCCTAAGGGCACTTCTCAACTGTCCTGATTCCTACAAGTCTATTCAAGTGTTTGTTTATTTTTTTTATTTTTTTATTGTTATTTTATTTTTATTTTTTTATTTTTTTTATTATGTGGGGGGGTGAGGTGCATTAAAAACAACATGGGTGGGGGTGAACCAGGGAGAGTATGTATGGATTCAATAGTAGTGGCAGTAGTGGTAGCAGTAGCAGTCAGTAGCAGTAGCTGTCACAGTATGAAGTAGTGGCAGCATTATCAGATAACAGTAATAATCATATATAGAAGTTACGGCAGTGGAATATTATACGAGCTATTTAGTGTTTTAGTGGAAGGAGGTAGAGTGAAGAAAGATGTTATAAGTAAATGAGTGAATGAGTGAGCGAGTGAAATAATTTTGTTGCTGTTAGTTGGTGATTTAAAGAAGGGAAAGGTCCGGCAGTGTTGGGAGTGAGGGGTTGGACTCTGAAGGATAATTGCCGGGGGGTGATGATGAACATTCCAATGAGATGAAGTCTGTGAAAAGGTTTTTCCAGTGGTTTATATTTATGTTAATGCGGGATTTCCAGTTTACAAAGATGGTTTTCTTGGCGATGGTTAGAGCTATCAAAAGTGTTTTAAAATGTATGGCTTTATCAGTGATCATTGATAGATCCCCTAGCAGGCAGAGGGGGGGGGGATAATGGGATGCGGCAGCCCAGCAGGGATGACAGTGACCGTGTGACCTCTTCCCAAAAGTGTTTGATGGGGGTGCAGTTCCAGGTAGCATGAATGTATGTATCGGGACAGTTCTGAGTGCAGTGTGGACATATGTCTGATGTGAAACCCATTTTAGCAAAGGCCCTTTCTTAGTTTATCCCATGTTCCAAACTAAAATAATTGATAGAGCATATGATGTCTCCTTTAAAGCTGCTCATTGTGGCGTTTAGATCTTGACAACATGATTCCAAACTATTTTTCTGGGATTGTTTAAATTCACTGATCTCCTGTCCGCACCCTCCACTTCCTGATGCTTCAGATACGCGTTTCCTTCTGAATTAAAGCCGGGATGCCGGCTACATGTCTCATAAATAACACATGTAGTTTGTCCAACAGAAAGAGCCACAACATACCGTCTTCATCTGAGAGCCCTGTGAGTCACTATTTGACTTTTTGGGCTGAGAGCTGATTGGCTGAGTGAGGCTAGTCCTGTCTTTTTCAGTTTTCTGTCTGAAAAAGCTGATCTAAAGATGTGACTGTTTGCAAACATGAAACTATTGATAGAAGCAAACTGTTTTAGAGCCAGGAACTAGAGACATTGTTGTCAATTGTTTTTGCGCAAAAGAAGGACCAGAGAGAAAAACAAGACAAGAGAGTAAAGACCAGAGAGACCATAGAGAGACCAGAGAGAGACCAGAGAGAGACCCTAGAAACACCAGAGAGAGACCATAGAGAGACTAGAGACCAAATAGAGACCATAAGGAGACAAGAGACCAGATAGAGAGACCAGAGAGCTAGTGACATGGATTCATGACACTTTTCTATACGTTTGTGGTTAGTCAGGTCACCCGGCTTTAACACTGACCCAGAGAGGCCAACATGTCGTGCAGGTCCTCCTTGTCGATGAAGCCGTCTCTGTTCTGGTCGATCATGTTGAAGGCCTCTTTGAACTCCTGGATCTGGGACTGGTCGAACATGGCGAACACATTGGAGGTGGCCCGCTGCGGACGCTTCTTTGTGGTCTTCCCCTTGGCGCGTTTGCTCGACATGGCGGCGGTTTGGGAGGCAGCTGCAACCACACAGAGAACACTCAACCACTTGGGCAAATAACAATGAGGTGAGAAACTCCTCTTCTGACCCTGATCATAAATCTCCATCCCCCAGGTCTAAATACAACTATGACAGCTTGGAGTCTTTTGTGGTAGTAAGATGTCTCTCTCAAGACTCTCTGGTCCCTCTCTTGGTTATCTCTGGCCTCACAGTCTCTCTCTGGTCACTCATTGGTCTCTCTCGCTCTCTCTCTGTGCTCTCACCGACTCTCTGTCTCTCTCTCTGGTCTCACAGTCTCTTTCTCTCTGGTCTCACAGACTCTTTCTCTCTGGTCTCACAGACTCTTTCTCTCTGGTCTCACAGACTCTTTCTCTCTGGTCTCACAGACTCTTTCTCTCTGGTCTCACAGACTCTCTCTCGCTCTCTGGCCTCTCTGGTTGCTCTCTGGTCTCACAGACTCTTTCTCTCTCTCTGGCCTCTCTCTGGTGTCACAGTCCCTCTAAATACGATGAGTAAACTGTGTGCAGCTGTTTCCTTCTCAGTCAGATTAAAGGAGTGCAGCATCTCCAAACATGGCGTCCTGCTTTTCTTTCAGGGACAGAATTATAAACGATGCAAAAGCCTGGTCTTTATCTGGGCTCATAAAGACTCCCTCCACAGCCTTACATGGGCCGAGCGACTGGGGGACACCAGCGTTTACATCAGCTCTTGTGTGAAAAACAACAGTCCTGTCCAAACTCACGGCCGCGGGCCAACTGCGGCCCTCTGTGTCATTTTATACGACGCTCCCACGCTAGCAGAAAGCAGTTCACAGCCAACGTAAGCTCAGCCAATATAGACATTGTGTTTTTCAAGGTAAAGCCCAGAACCTCAAGAATCCGAGGTAATATCAGGAACTTCTGGAACAAACGTGTAGCTCCGCCCCTTCTGTCTAAAAGCTCCTGTCTCAGTCCTGTAACAGTTTGATGTCATTGCACCACTGTGACATCAGAGTAAAATCAGTTTTCAGCCTTTAAAACAAAAGTATTTTCCATGAATTTGTTTTGGAATTGGAATTAAAGTATCCCTTTCACTAAAAGGTTTGGACACCCCCGTCATATCAGTATATGGTCTTTCAGAATGTGGGTTTGTGCTGAGGCCAACTCCAGGTGAGAGTTTTCAGTCTCATATCTCATCTGCAGGTGTGTTTCTGGCAGCAGAGACCAGATAAAGACCAGAGAGAGACCAGAGAGAGACCAGAGAGAGACCAGAAAGAGAGACCTGAGAGAGAGCAGGCAGACCAAAGAGAGACCAGAAAGAGACTGTTGTACAGATTTAACTATAAAATCACAATTAATGTTACTCCATAAACACGTTGTAAAGGCGTCTCCACATCTGTGCACAATGTAAACAATATGAAAGTATCTGAGAGTAACAGTACTCTTACAACAGTCTGACAGTAACAGTACTCTTACAACAGTCTGACAGTAACAGTACTCTTACAACAGTCTGACAGTAACAGTACTCTTACAACAGTCTGACAGTAACAGTACTCTTACAACAGTCTGACAGTAACAGTACTCTTACAACAGTCTGACAGTAACAGTACTCTTATAACAGTCTGACAGTAACAGTACAGTTTGACTACGCTAACATTCCTCCCGCATTTCTTACTCACTGATCTAAAACTAAAGCTACAGTACTTTTTTCAATGTTTCCAAAAGACGCAGACACTCACCTGGTTCTCACGCTCACCTGGTTCTGACGCGGTGTCTGCGGAGACGCGAAAACAATGTGGACACAGGTTTGTTTGGGGGATAGCGCCATAGCCCCGCCCCTTTGTTCCCCTCTCAGCAAATCACAGCGCTCCTGTGTCCGGAGCAAACACTGACCGCGTGTCTCCATACAAGGCGAAAGAATGCGCCCTGTCCCGGGGAGGAGGGGGGCGGGGGGATGAGGGAAGAGAAGGAGAGGAGGAGGAAAAGGATGAGGAAAAGGATGAGGGGAAGACGCTAGGTTATTATACAAACCCGCAGCTACCGAGAGATCAGACTGTGAAGAAAGGCTTAGTAATAAATGTATAGGCTACAGTGCATCTCTGCCCTGTCCACCACCGGTTGGGAGCACAGTGGACTGCAACAGGACTCGTACTGTCTAACTTTGTTTTCAGAGCTTCGCTCCTTTTTCTTACCGCTTCCAATGTTCAGATTGTAATGAGAGAGTGAAGATAGTGATGGTCTGAGGCTGCGATGGGACATGTTAGTACTCGAAAGTATTGTAAATTACTTAGATTACTTACTTACAATATCATTAGAGTCTGAGAGCAGAAAACAATGAACTATCCATTATTCCTCGTGCTCTATAAATGTTTTATTCTTATGGTGCTCTTGTTAGTATTAGATAGCAATATGGCCTACGTGCAGGACTGTACAAGGACTCTGATTATTTTGACTATGATGTGCACTGTCTCTGTGTGGCACGTACGTCTTTCCATGTGTGACGTGACAATGACTATATAAACTGTGTACTGCCTTTATTCTGTCTGAGAGAAGGAAACAATGGAAACCACTGGAACTTGAGAGAAATTCGTGAAGTGGGCACCCCACTTTTTAAAAACATGTATAAAATGGTGTCATTTCTTAGTGCTGATTTTTTTCTGATTTGTGCTGCAGAAATTAGAATTTGTGCCGGTATCATATTTGAAATATTCTCTCCACTATTAGTTGCTCCAAATCTACCCAGACAGGGTCTCATTTAGCCTGGCCTTACTATCATTTTGCGCACAGCATATTGGAAAGTAACCCTGGGGATAAACGAACAGTGATGCGCACAAGATCGTGAAAAAAGCCAAGGTGTTTGATACCTTGTTCACACAGCTTCCGAAGCTATTAGTAAATCCATTTCCAGAACCGGCCACCCCAAAAAAGTTACTAGATCACAATACATTATTGACAGCAGGATCATCAACACTATAAACATATATATGTATATACATTATCTATATACAAATCAGCAAAGATCAGCACAAAAAAAGAAAAAGGCCAGCGAGAAAGAGCGGAGGCCGGACCAAGAGACCAGAGAAGGAAACCGGAGACACAAGAGACCCAGATAAAATAAGAAAACCTTTATTCATCCCACATACAGGACAGTAGTAAGAGCACACAGGGAGGTGTACAAGACATACAATATAAGATAAATAGTCTATCTATATATAGAGAGAGCGAGAGAGCAGGAGGAAGCAAAACCTCTCACTGAAGCTTCTCTGTCTGTCAATGAATCTACTCTCCAGAGCAAACAGAGTGTTAGTTGGTCCAGGACCCTCCTGTCTCCACCTGCTACACTGTGTCCAGGTGAGAGAGCAGAGCGAGAGACCAAAGAGATGGAGGCCAGTCCCTGTGCTCCTTCATGTCTGGGTTTGAGCAGCGCCAACCTTCTATACCTGCTAATACCAACTGCAGTTTACTAATTAGCTTTAATGTAGGTGCATCATGCCGGGGGTAACATAATCGGCTAAAGGCAGTGTGTTAAATAATTGATGGGTTTGAATGTGTCGTTAAGACACGGTCCCAAAACTACAAGCCTTCCCACAAGTCTCACTGACAACACGGTTTCTCTCTTTCAGAGTGAATTACTTTGTGATGATTAAGATGTCCTTTGGTGTAAGAACGGTGTCCGCACGACGTCACACTCGTAAGGCTTTTCTCCAGTGTGGCTCCGAAGGTGAACTATGCGCTTGTATGGTGTTGAAAAGGATTTGTTGCAGTGGTCACACTTGTACGGCTTCTCTCCGGTGTGGTTCTGATGGTGAATTGTGCGCTCGTATGCAGTTATGAATGTTTTATGCAGAGGTTCACACTTGTAAGGTTTTTCTCCAGTGTGGATTCTCTGGTGTCGCCTGTAGTGTGCAAGCATAATGAACTTCTTCCCACACTCTCCACAGACAAACGGCTTTTCTCCTGTGTGGACTCTCGTAGTGTGCGGTGAGGGTATGTAAATGTGTATAACATCTTCCCACACTGGTCACATTTGTGTAGATTCCCTGTGTGGACACGCTGGTGTTGTGTGAGTTGCCCTTTGGTCCTGAATGTATTACCACACTCGGTTACATTCAAAATGGTTTCTTCCCCAGAGTGGAGCTCTCTGATGATATGTCTCAGAGTACCACGTTCTCTAAAGCTCTGGCCACAAACGTCACAGCTGAAGGGCTTTTCTCCAGAGTGGATTCTGCTGTGAATTTTGAGACTATTTTTTTCTGCTTTAGTAGAAACTCTTTCCACACTGGTCACACTCATATGGTTTTTCCAAGAGTGAGTTCTAGAAAGAACTTTGAGTTGTTCAGCTCTAAAGTAACCTCTTTCCACACAGATCACACTTGTATGGTCTTTCTCCGTGTGAGTTCTGCAGTGGATTTTCAGTTGTCCTTTTCTTGTAATAAAACTATTTCCACACACATCACACTCATACGGTCTTTCCCCAGAGTGAGTTTTGATATGTAGATCCAGCAACTCCTTTTGTTTTAACCCCTTTTCCGCACTGTTCACACACTTGTGTGGTCTTTCTTCAGAGTGCGTTCTGGAGTGTCTCTTGAGGATGTACGCAGAGACCCAGGTCTTTCCACCTGCTCACAGGTGAACCCATTCTCTAGATGAACTTAGAATGGGGTGTAGATCTGCCACAAAAAAAAAAAAGGAGATGTCAGATAATACTGGCTCCAGAAATAGGTTCACTTAGATCAAATGTATTTTGTATAGCCTTAAATCAAACAGTAGTTATTTCAGGGGACTTTTAAAAAACCGTTGAATTTACGACACGCAATCAGAGAATCAAACAGTTCCAAAACAAAATAATAGAATAAAAATGTCCTTAAAATCACTTAAATAGTCCGGTCCAGACAAGTTGCATTTCATGGTCATGGTCATCACTGTGCCTCGCCTGGTTCAGACCCATGTGCGCGACACCACTTTAAAAAGTATCTTTAAAAGAGCCTGTCTCCTCTGAGCCAACCTGAGGCAGGACTGTGCCCCTCTTGGTCTCTGGATCACCGCACATATCACAAGCTCTTTTTATTTATTTTCCTAAACTCAAACCTACATATTTTTATTACTTTTTATTAATTTAGTTTATAAAAAATAAGTTTCAGCATATTCCAATAAGACAAAACATTTCTCATTGGACACAACTGAAAAATATGTTACGTCCAAATGAGAAACCCAACTTCACAAATAGAGTAAATATGTTTAATATGAGGATAGCAAAACATAAAAACCTTAATAAAAATCCACGCCCATGGATTATTTTGCATAACTTAACCAGTCCTTAAGTTTTACACCATAATTAGAGTATTTTTATGGTTTATACACCATAATTAGGTATTTTTATTGTAATAATCTGTGACGGGTAGTTCTACCCGACTCTCGCCAGACCCTTGTAGTTCCGCCATGCTCCACTAGAGGCAATAGGCGGAACACAAGGGTCTGGGAAAAACTCCTTCAGGAGAAAAAATAAAAATCAGCCAATCAGAATCGCTGGTGTAACGCCGGGTTTGCATCACCTTCTCGTGCGTGTCTCACGCATAGACTGTGGCCCAATCCCAATACCCACACTGCACCCGGCCCTACACTCTTCTACGAAGTGTGCACATGTTTGAAGTGCACACAAGGGTTTGAGTGCGCAGGTTACAGGTGTGCAAAAAAGGCGAAATTGGGACAGTGCACACTGAGTACAGGTTACGTCATCGACTCGTCAAGAGATGGTCATTTTCTGACCTAAGCTTTATAAAACTTAAAGGTAATTTTGTCTGACCCTGTGGGAAACAAAATGAGTTGCTCCACACACGTTAAAATAAATGTATATTGGTTATTTGTAATTTGAGATAGCTGTATTTTAAGTTAAATGTGTGTGACTAACTTATCTGGTATGTTTTTATACATCCTAAGTTCATTGTACGAAGTGTAAATTTTAAATTGAATGTTATATGAATGCTTGCTTTAAAAAGTTATTAAATTGTTAAAATACAATGTCCGTAATTCTACAGTCTATGGTAATTCTTCATCACAAATATATGCTTCTTTCCAAGTAACATAGCAATACATATTTAAAAACATACAGCATATATATTTCAAAACATACACTTAAATGCATTTTCCCGACGTTTTGTGTGTACCGCAAAGAATTATGGGCATTATCCTTCGCCAAAGTCCGCATAGATGCAGGCTAGTGTCACTTGTCACTCCCGTATTCGTCCCGGAAACCGGATTCGTCCGGAAGTTCAGTTTGCGCATGTCAAAAAGTTTAATATGTCCTTAAGTGGTGACTGGTTAAGTTTAGGCGTCTGATTAAGATGGTTAAGTTTAGGGTTAAGGCTGGGTTGGGGTTATTTTATAGGAATGGCTGGTTAAGTTTAGGCATGAATAGGTAGTTTTTTTTATTTACTTCCGCTTCCGTCCAGATTCCGTGACGTAATCTACTGCTGCGTATGCTCATTGGATCAAACTGAACTTCCGGACTATCCGGTTTCCGGGACGAATACGGGAGTGACACTACAGCGAAGTGTGGGATCAGGGGCGCAAAGAGGGCGGGGCCAAAGATCTCCCTGGAGAGTTGGGACACCCTACGCACTCGCACCATCATCGGGAACGCGCAAATGAGGGGCACGAGGGTGGAAGTGCGAGTATTGGTACTGGGCCATATTAATGGACATAGTCACACCTATCTCCCCGTTCTAACCAATGTGCTAGGGGTGGGCGTTATGGCCTAAAATTCATATTGCGGTATTGACCAGATGCATCAACGTCATTCAGTCACGTGATTGTGAATGAGCTTACGGCGGAAGTATTGGAAACTAGCATTGCTGCGAGAGCAAAACGGACACAACTCTTAAAAACGGAGCTTCCTCTCCTAAATCGAGAAGTGGCTGCTTCAAGCACATGTTCGATTACGTTATAGGTGGAAGTAGGACATCAGGTCAGGGCTCACAAAGAGTGGTATTTGGAGAAGTTAAGGATTGCCTATCTGGATGTTGACCGTACCTTCTCCTCACAGTCAATTTTATTTACATAAAATGTCTATTTTTGCCCAATTCACCCTACATGATCTTTATCATTATCGTTAACAATGCATCCGCTCACACTGGAGCAGATTTATATGTACATTTTGCTGGTAGCATTAGCAATAGTCCACTTTTCTGTGGCTTTTCTGTCTACAGCCAAACATGATACGTACTGACTGAGAGGAAAATAGTGAAACACGCAATTGACTTAAAAGATAAAAATGTCAATGTTGCAGCGCACATACAGGACAGTAGTAAGAGACACGTTTGACGTGTGTCATTGTCCTCCAAATTAATGGAAATAAAAATAAATACAAACTTGTGATTGCTTTATCTTGTAAAAAGTGTTCACTGCATATTAGGGAGTACTTGGATGGGTCCCAGTCCTTTTGGTTGATTGCCGCCATCGTCGTCTTCTGTCTTCATGACGAGCAGGTATCAGATAAAAAAGCTTATGTCCTTGCCTGTTAGTATAATCAACCGCACTGCAAAATGTCACAGTTTTGGCTGTAATGCGCTGAAACAGGTTGTTTTGGTCAGGTGTCTGTAGGCTCCAGTTAGACTTCTGCCGTCTGTCATGGAGAGTGGGCGTGGCCGGGACGTCACATGCAAGGGGTCAATAATTTGGGTCACAGACAGTAGACGTATATATTTGTATAATTTGGTGTGTGAATTTCAATAGGTCTTGCAGGTTCTTGCACAACATAGTCAGATTGTTACTTATTTATATATTAGAATCTAATATATATATATATTTTAGTTTGAAAATCAGGTGTGTTTGATTTCATCCAGTATTTAATACATTTTTAGCATATAATAATATTCCATATTAAAGAGACACCATGCTTTTGAAATGCAGATTGAACTGAAGACCCTGTGGTTAGTGGGTTGCCAACTTGACAACAGATAAGAACAAATAAGGGACACCATTTGGGTGGATCCTGTTGAGCACTTTTTAGTCCTAATTTCAATCTACACAGGAATCATGGAATTTCATAATCAGTTTTTAGAACTTCACTACATATATATAAAAAAAACAAATCCTTAGTCAAAAATGAAATTAAATAAACAGGTGGATCTCTTAGGCTGGTTAAGGACTTAATGCATGCTTATTAGTAATAAAAAAATATATAAAAAGGAGTCAGTGAGGAGTCGAGTGCTGAATCGTGTGCTTCGATGTGAGTGATTGAAGGAAAACGTCATTCAAGGTAACAGACGTTATCCAATCACATACAAGGATTTTTTTTACAAGGCCTTCTGAAATTCATCCGCTATGAAAGATACTCAGACCCTTGTGGTAAGCTCATTAAACTACATGGGTCTGAGAGTCAGGCTACAAAGGTACAACACACTGCTCTAATGTTATAGGCTGACATTAGTCGCTAATGAGTTGTTAGCTTGATTTGTGAAATTAGAATCACAAGAGTATTCCTCATGATCACAGAGTAAATATAAATACAATCAGAGATGTTTCTGCTTATATGCCATAAATTCACAAATTTTATTTTATAACTGATCTTTGTCTTGGATATGCTTATGTTGCAGTAAAACCATCAGAGTGAGATACAATATTATAAGATATCATCGTATATCCATGGAGTGTCAGGGTGGGGTGGGGTCATGGATCTATCGGGTGGGGTAAAATAGAAAATAGAACAGTAGAGAAGAGGACTGGTGGAACCAGGCCTTTAGAAATTGTATATCATAATGTGGGATTTATTTATATCACACTACTGGTTTTTTTTTTTTTTTCAGAACAACTTTTCAAATTCATAATTCAACCCTGGATCAACATTTTTATTACGACCATTGAGCGTATACGGGGAGTGGACTGAGTGTGACGTCATCACAGTGTTATGCGGAAAAGCCTCCTTTGAACATGAGCCATGGATCTATAAGCTAGCTGGAGCCAATTTGACTATATGCTGCCGTCTGTCTGTATATTGAGTTTTATAGCAGAACTGATTCCAGTAAATCTCCTTCGCAAATTAAAACACTTCTGAGCTGAACACACCCAGCTCCCTCGGGTTCCCCTCTTACTTCTTTGTTCTTGATCCACGGGCCTCAAACCGATCTGTCCACAGTTTCGGGATCGTGTTTCTATTGTTTCAAAAGAACAGTTGCGTTAGTGCTGAATAAAAGAGCTTTAAATCTTCTACTCACGTCTGTGTCCTCGTCTGTTCGCTTCACATCAGTTTTACGGCACTGCGGTTGCCAGGTTTCCAGAGACCGATAATAGCGTGATGCTGCCCCTCGCGGTGGGAAATAATAACGCAGGTTTTATTTGTATTTTGTTTTTTTATGAGTCATCTCTGTTCTTGTAAACAATGTTTTTTACTTTTGCTGATCTGGTAACTAAAAACAACTCATCTTATACTAGATTTACTCTATCTATGATGTAATTAATGGCACTGTTTTTACAGAGCCACAAATACATGTAGTGTTTATTTGGTTGGCACAGTGCACATTAATGAACCTACCTCTGGGTTGTACCTTGGGCACAGTCTCACAAACACACTCTTTCACCCTGAACTACAGCTGGATGCAGCCTGGATGTACTACCCACTAGATTTTCTATAGTCTGTTCTGAGCAGTCTGTTACCTTCACTCACACAGATAGTAAACATGTCCCTTCATTCTGGAATATTCCCAAAGGCCCTGAAAACTGCAGTCATCAGGCCCCTGCTAAAAAAGAGCAGTCTGGATGCTACGGTACTTAACAACTATCGTCCCATCTCAAATCTGCCATTTATGGGGAAAGTCCTTGAGAAAGTTGTCTACCTACAGCTTACTAGATTTATTATAATCAAACAACTCATTTGACATGTTTCAGTCCGGCTTTAGACTGTGTCTCAGATCATATGGCCCTGACCTGTGGAGTACCACAGGGGTCATTCCTGGGACCTCTTCTTCAATCTCTACATGCTGCCGTTAGGTCAGTTAATACGCAGAAACAAAGTTTCCTATCACAACTATGCAGACGACACTCAGATCTATGTCTCACTGGCTGCAGGAGAACATGGACCAGTGGACTCACTCCTTCACTGTATCCAACAGATCAGTGAGTGGATGCAAAACAACTTCCTTCAGCTAAACGCAGACAAAACTGAAATGATTGTCTTTGGTCCCCAGAAACAAAGAGAGAGCGTCATCTGTCACCTACCAGTCTCTCTCCCTAAAACCTTCAAACAAGGTCAGAAATCTAGGGTTAATACTGGACTCAGACTTAAATTTTAATAGCCACATCAAATCAGTAACATCAGCAGCTTTCTACCACCTAAAAAACATTGCCAGGATCAAAAACATAGTGTCTAAAGCAGACTTGGAGATTCTTATCCATGCATTTGTCTCCAGTAGGTTAGACTACTGCAATGGCCTGCTCACAGGTCTCTCCAAACAGGCTGTAAAACAGCTGCAGTACATTCAAAATGCAGCAGCTCGACTCCTGACTAGAACCAGGAAGTACGACCATATTAGTCCAGTTCTCAGGTCTCTGCACTGGCTTCCTGTGGCTCAGAGAATAGACTTTAAAACAGCTCTGCTTGTGTACAAGTCTCTCCATGGCCTCGCACCAAAATATATTAGTGACATGTTAGTCCCATATGAACCAGCCCGGACTCTGAGGAGCACAGGGACTGGACTCCTGTTAGTGCCCAGAGTCAGAACTAAACATGGGGAGGCTGCTTTTCAGATTCATGCTGCTAAAATCTGGAACAGTCTTCCTGAAGATGTGAGACAGGCCTCCTCTCTGACAATGTTTAAAACCAGGTTAAAAACAGTTCTGTTTAGCTGTGCATACAACTGAGGGATTTTATATTTTTATCTTTCTTTTTAATGTTCTGTGATTATTTATGATTTTAATGCTTTTTTTATTTTGTTCAGCACTTTGAATTGCCTTGTGTATGAATTGTGCTATATAAATAAAACTTGCCTTGCCTTGCCTTTCCTTACTACTGTACATGCGTTTAGTGGTAGAGGGAAACCGGAGCACCAGGAGGAAACCAATGCAGACACGAGGAGAATATGCAAACTCCACACAGAAAGGTCTGGAGGTGGAATCGAACCCAGGACCTTTTTGCAACCATGGTCTATATTGGTTGAAACATGTTTAAAACACACATGTTTGTCATGTTACAATCACAAAAATGAAACACAACTGTAAAGTGGTTTTTGCATTGGGGGTTGTACAGCAGAGAACAGTATGTGGAACCCAACTGAGCGCTATACCCTGTCCCTGCTGAAGCAAAACAGCCCCAAAACATAAAACTGCCACCTCCATATTTTACACTAGAGTCACCACTGAGAGCATTTTAGTATCCAGTGCATAGTACATAGGCATCGGCCTCAAGGACCAGGGGTGTGCAAACACGACAAACTCATGTAGTCTCAAGTTGCTAAAACAAAGTACCAATGTCAAAATATTAAATAAATAAACGTCACTATTTGCAAATATGAAATGCAATATATATTATTGATATATGTTTTTTTTTGGTTCAAAACTAAATAAGTTTTATTATTTTCTGTCTGCATTCATTTATTTCCTTGTTCATACAAAGGTTAAATAAATATATATTATTAATAAATACAGTTTTGTGCCCAAATAAATAATAAATCTCTTTATTTTCTTCTTGAATGTGTTTATTTTCTTTTTTATTGATGTTCTGTTTTATTATTTCACGATGCATTATTCTTTCATCAAATTCAGGACCTATTATATTTTACCCTGGTATCTCTCTCCCTTTGCTCTCCCTCTCACTGGTCTTTCTCTCTTCTCTGATAATCTCTGGTCTCTCTCCTTTATATTTCTCTATTTGTAAATTCATAGAATTATGTATTATTTGCTTTCACTTCAGTCTGTTACTTCTGTTTGAGATCTCAATCTTAAAAAATCTAATTAGAATCTTCATGGTTTTGGTGGTAAACACAGTGCATCCGGAAAGTATTCACAGCGCTTCACTTTTTCCACATTTTGTCATGTTTACAGCCTTATTCAATTCATTTTTTTCCTCACAATTCTACACACAACACCCCATAATGACAGCATGAAAAAGTTGAGATTCTTGCAAATTTATGTGCATCCTGTTTCCACGGATCATCCTTGAGATGCTCCTACTGCTTCATTGGAGTCCAACTGTGGTAAATTCAGTTGATTTGACTTGATTTGGAAAGGCACAGACCTGTATATATAAAGTCCCACAGTTGACAGTGCATGTCAGAGCACAAACCAAGCATGAAGTCAAAGGAATTGTCTGTAGACCTCAAAGAGGATTGTCTCGAGGCACAAGTCTGGGGAAGGTTACAGAAACATTTCTGCTGCTTCGAAGGTCCCAATGAGCACAGTGGCCTCCATCATCCGAACCACCAGGACTCTTCCTAGAGCTGGCCGGCCATCTAAACTGAGCGATCGGGGGAGAAGGGCCTTAGTCAGGGAGGTGGCTAATAACCCAATGGTCACTTTGTCAGAACTCCAGCATTCCTCTGTGGAGAGAGGAGAACCTTCCAGAAGGACAACCATTTCTGCAGCAATCCACAAATCAGGCCTGTATGGCCAGATGGAAGCCGCTCCTTAGTTTGGAGTTTGCCAAAAGGCACCTGAAGGACCCTCAGAACCATGAGTAAAAAGATTCTCTGGTCTGATGAGACAAAGATTGAACTCTGGTGGTGGCAGCATCATGGTTTGGGCCTGCTTTTCTTCAGCAGGGACAGGGAAGATGGCTAAAATTGATGGGAAGATGGATGGAGCCAAATACAGGACCATTCTGGAAGAAAAGCTGTTGGAGTCTGCAAAAGACCTGAGACTGGGACGGAGATTTATCTTCCAACAGGACAATGATCCAAAACATAAAGCCAAATTTACAATGGAATGGTTCACAAATAGACGTATCCAGGTGTTAGAATGGCCAAGTCAAAGTCCAGACCTGAATCCAATCGAGACTCTGTGGAAAGAGCTGAAGACTGCTGTTCACAAACGCTCTCCATCCAACCTCACTGAGCTCGAGCTATTTTGCAAGGAAGAATGGGAAAGAATTCCAGTCTCTCGATGTGCAAAACTGATAGAGACATACCCCAAGCGACTTGCAGCTGTAATTGCAGCAAAAGGTGGCGCTACAAAGTATTAGCGCAAGGGGGCCGAATAATATTGCATGCCACATATATATATATATATATATATATATATATATATATATATATATATATATATATATATATATATAAATTATGAATACATATATATTATGTTTTATCCAACTATTTTTACAGGATAAATAACCCCCCAAAAATTACCTCAAATTGTTATTGAATCTCAAAGAGGAGTCAGTTCAACACAAATTATAATTTAACTGTAAAATGAATTAAGAAATTACATATTTTGCCTTCTCTTTATTTAAAAATAAAACGAATCAACTCAAGGCAGTGCATATAGGAACAGTGCAGTGTAGGGTTGCCACGATTTCAAAGTTTTGAGTCACACTTATTGTGAGAGAAATTGAGATTCTACAATTATTGACAGTATGAAATAAAATAAAATCAGATTTGTTTGAGTTTTTTTTTCTGGAAAACAATAAATGGATAAATTAAGATCATATGTCCTCTGAGATGACTACTGTTGTGATTTAGGGCTATACAAGAATAATGTGAATATCCATATATTTTTATTGCATGCATTACATAAAAATACATATAAAAAGCTGAACCTTATGTTCTATATAGTATAAATTATGTATACAAATTTCCAAATAAAAAAATAAATTCAGGAATATATATAGCCTAATTGTTTTGTAGTAGTCAGAGTAGTAGTAATAACCATCATCACAGTTGGAGTCTAGATGTCTGCATTTGTTTTGTTGTTTTGTTGACTAAGGATACGTGCTACTGTCCCTTTAAGACAAAAAACAAAACTTATCAATAAAAAATGGCCGGTAGAATGTTTTGAAATTACATTCGAATCAATGCTGCTACTGTGAGGAGCTGTACAATACTGTAATTTATGATTAAATATTAAAATAAATTTCAATATCTAAATTAATAAACAAACAAACTTCGAATATGATTTTTGTGCAATTTAGTCAAAGCCCTAGTGCATATAGGAACACAGTGCTTCTGCAACATTTTAGATAAAAAAAATCCCTGATTACATTAATAGTAAGCAACCTTAATTCAGCGACAAGCGGCTCTCTCAGTGGCGCACAGTAGCAGGAGTTCGTGTATCGCAAAGTAATGCCTCGACTCGGCTGTGTACAATGTTTAGTCTCTGGTATAAAGCCATGTTGTTCAATGATGACAAAAAGGTGCCATATCCACCGCTGTATGAAATGCAACGGACGCTACACCACCTGCGCCTGTCATATTCTATACTCCGTGTTTTTTACCAAGTTCGAAGCCTCTGAGCATTTTTACAGTCTCTGCTGCTAACTGAGAAGCGCAGCTGTGTATGAGACACACAATACAACGTCCACTGCTAGAAGCAACTGATTTTAAAGTGGACATATCGCGTTTTCAAATAATTGATTTTTACATCTAAATCATTAATTTGTGGCCTATATAAAGCGTAACTGCAATGCCTGGGTCTGAGTCTCATTATTTGTAGCTCCACGGGCCTTTCTTCTACACCTGTTCTGAGGTGCGTCTGAGAGGAACCTGTTTTGGTGCTGTCTCTTTAAATGCAAATGAGGCGCTTTTGACCCCCCCCCCCCCCCATCCAAGTGACACAGGTTCAACTCCACCCCGAGCGGCCATTTTTGTAGTTTCTAAGCACAGATACAATTATCTCATAGAAACTTCTCATTATATACGCAGTCCTTCCTCATTGACTGAAAGCAAATGTTATTTTCATTCTTAGTCCAGTCTTATTATCGACTCTTCTCTTTTTAGCTTTGGGATCCATGCGCACAGTCTATGATGCTCACACGCCGGTTTGTTTACAACAGCGGCTGCCTGGCGCGGGCCTACGTCGCAGGATATGACGCACTACGTTGACAGAAATGTTTAAATTGAATATTACTTATGCACAATTTTACAGCATTTAAAAACGTTAAGAACGTTTTTCCTTCTACAGAAGGAAAAAGACGCATGCGCCTCCGGAGCCACAGGTTGCCGACTCCTAGTTTGTACAGTATGTGGAAGCAAATACTGTAGAGGATCAGGATATGTGCAGTTTCAACAATTAAAATAAAATGCAATAGTCTACATTACAAGAGGGTAATGAACATGTCTCAGAGTGAGGGAGGTGGACACAGACAACACTATTGTTTGTTACAGGGATGAGAATTGGTCAAAAAAGACTGAAATGCATATTGTCAGCCATTTTCTGGCTCTAAATCTGTTTAATTTGTTCACAACATATTACTTTTGGGCTCAAACATGAACTTTTAATGCAATGCAAAATGTAGGTATCAGAGCTTTATTTAGGGCGTTTAATCGTGCTTCGCGAGGAGAGGGGAGACGCGGACTGTTTCCTGCAGCAATGTATTTATTGGGTGCACAGATTACTCAAAGACACGCATGGTCCTGTGCGCGTTTATGGGGTTGGGTACATGGCCACGTTGAGGCTGCGCGCTCAGCCACAACACGGTGGAGCGGCTGCGAGCGGCTGCTCATTACAAAGCGGCCGCTGAGGTGGCGGAATCCCGTTCGAGTACATATACAGCAGGTGCCCCGCGGATACGCGCGCCCCGCTCGAACAATTCTCAACGAATTTACACTTCTCATAAACATGTGTTTTGTATGAGGCAGACAGACCGGCCCAAATATGGGCATCGGCCCTTTGGGCATTGCCCGGTACGCCCGATGGCCAGTCCAGCCCTGTTCGCTGGCATCCTTGAGCTTGGACTACAAATTCGAAGTGATGCACAGTAGAGGAGGGCTGGGCCGAAGTGTTTTGTTAGACGCCCATGCCCATATATAGCAGTCTCGCTGCAAATACTGTGACGTAATAATTCTAAACACGTAATAGAGAATGGCAAAATCAGAACGGGTTGAAAAATCTTACCTAAACAGAATATGAAGTGTTCTCTGCAACCCATGAAGAGACTGACTTAAACTTTTTTGCACTTCTAGAGGCTCCAACTTCACAACGTAAGGCATTTAAGGCACAAAAAGTGGATTTTTCATGATATGTCCCCTTTAAAACGGCAGACTGTAGGACATTGATAATTTGCTAGTGTGGCAAGCTGGACTTGGCCACCATATTTCTGTCCAGTAGAGGGCGCCTACGCCCAGTATAAATAGCCTAGATTTACGTCTTTTGTTTACCTCTGCACTTCCGTCTCTTGTGTGTCGTCGCGCCAGCCCTTGTCCTGCTCCAGGTAGTAGTTTTAGTGTCAATTTTAATTGTAAGATTCAGCCACTAATGTTGACTTGTTGTTGTAGTGCCGCGGTGTGGCATTGTGCCCCGCGAGTCCTCCTTGTGCACGTCCACACTGTCCAGTCGCTTTGGTGTCTGGCCGCCCTCATTGCTGGGGTCCGAGTGCGTCGTAGCCGGCTGTGGGTCTGGGCCTGTAAAACCGCTACTCGTCAAGAGTGCGCGCTCAGTGTTGGCTGTGGAAATGTAGGTCTTAGCTGCACACACTGACGGCATTGTGGTTATGATAATTTAACTCTACTTTAATTCGTAGGCTGAGGACTGGCCACACCGCGGCCCACCGCTGTTTCTCCTGCTGTCCCTTGTTTCTCTCCTTGTTCTTCCGTGTTTCTGGTCGTGTGTTCACCTGTGCTCCTGAGTCCTTCGTGACAGGATGATGTGTGCTTGTGAATATAAATGAAATGAAATGTAACAGAACCCATTTGAATGAAAAGAACTGACCTAAACATAACATAATAAATCCTAGTAACGTAATGTCTGTCTATGCCTCAATTATGATTTACGAACCTGTGCGCCTTAGAGCGCTTTATATTTTATTTTGGGCACTTTGCCCTGGCGTTGCTGGTTTTTCTTTCTCATTTATATTTTCATATTATTTAAGGAGCGCGTAGCAGCATCCCACCGTTGCCACACTTGGCGTTTGCTGGCAGGATAATCATTAAAATGAGGCATTTTCTCTTAGTACAGCTAATTTCAGTAGCATTAGCTTTTTTGGTTTATGTGACTTAAAACCTGTCATTGTTTTGTCTTGTGTTTATTATCTTTGACTTTGATGTGCACTTTTTGTGTGTTGTGTTTTTTGATTTGTGCATTCTTTGTTTTGAAAATGTAAACTCGATAAGAAATGATATGGCTAGAACACTCGCATATGAATATTTGCTAAGCTACTGCCTATTGCTGTAATGTGTCAAATTACACTTTTAAATTCTGTGTTTTGTTTTGTGAAGGAGAAGCAGCGGTGGTTGAAGCAGTATAGTTGTGGCTTGATGGGACGGGAGTTCAGATGGTCACCTAGTATGAAGCCTCGTGGATCCTGCACACCTGTAATTTAAGTCTCCTGTGGTGTAATCCCGGACTGCGGTGTAGTGAGATGAAAGATTCCTCACGTAGCGCTTAAGGCGCACCCGTTGTTCACCTGTGTGGCCAGGAGCACTTCTGGTGCAGCAGGTAGGCTTGGTTTGAGAAACTTGCATTGGACTTCCTAAGCCTTCAGGGCCTCCTTTTCTGGCCTTCACGGCAATAGAATTGAAACATTGGTTGTCTCATTGCGTTATCAGTAGTAGAAACTGACTTTTTAAATTGTGTTTTTAAGCTTGGGGCTGCAGGGTCTTGTAGTGGCTCAAACCCACCTAGACCAGCTATGTGTCTCTTAGTGGCTCAAACCCACAGTCCTGGTTTTTAGCTTTTAGATGCGTGTGTCATGACCGGTCATTGTATGAGTGATAGCGCTATATTTGAGAGTTGCGTGTGAGTTTAGTTGACGTCGGGGCGTCGTCAAAACTTTGGGGGGATGAATGTGGCAAGCTGGACTTGGCCACCATATTTCTGTCCAGTAGAGGGCGCCTACGCCCAGTATAAATAGCCTAGATTTACGTCTTTTGTTTACCTCTGCACTTCCGTCTCTTGTGTGTCGTCGCGCCAGCCCTTGTCCTGCTCCAGGTAGTAGTTTTAGTGTCAATTTTAATTGTAAGATTCAGCCACTAATGTTGACTTGTTGTTGTAGTGCCGCGGTGTGGCATTGTGCCCCGCGAGTCCTCCTTGTGCACGCCCACACTGTCCAGTCGCTTTGGTGTCTGGCCGCCCTCATTGCTGGGGTCCGAGTGCGTCGTAGCCGGCTGTGGGTCTGGGCCTGTAAACCGCTACTCGTCAAGAGTGCGCGCTCAGTGTTGGCTGTGGAAATGTAGGTCTTAGCTGCACACACTGACGGCATTGTGGTTATGATAATTTAACTCTACTTTAATTCGTAGGCTGAGGACTGGCCACACCGCGGCCCACCGCTGTTTCTCCTGCTGTCCCTTGTTTCTCTCCTTGTTGTATCCGTTTTTCTGGTCGTGTGTTCACCTGTGCCCCTGAGTCCTTCGTGACAGATGATGTGTGCTTGTGAATATAAATGAAATGAAATGTAACAGAACCCATTTGAATGAAAAGAACTGAAAAACATCACAACTTAATAAATCCTAGTAACGTAATGTCTGTCTATGCCTCTTTATGATTTACGAACCTGTGCGCCTTAGAGCGCTTTATATTTTATTTTGGGCACTTTGCCCTGGCGTTGCTGGTTTTTCTTTCTTTTATTTAATTTGTCATTATTTTCGAAGCCTTCAGGGCCTCCACCTTGCCACACTAGCAATACCCTATCCAGTTATCATTATAGATCCATGAGCAGGACACTAAAAAACAGCCAAACCAGAACTAATTGAAAACTAAACCAGGATTATACCAGGACTGACAATGGGGGTCAGTGCTTGTGGACACCTGTCTTCACCTTAAGTTGACATTTACTGTGCATTTTGGTGGAAACCCTGAACAGACTTTTATGGACCCTCCACAGTATTACTCATTCACTCCACACATAGAGGTGATAAACTATTACTTTAGCCACAGCTGCCCTGGGGCACACTGACTGAAGCATGGAAGGCCCTGCCCTGCTTGGTACGGAGGTCTGACGGGATTTGGCAGACCTCTGAACATCAGAAATGAAGAGGCGACATGAGTAGACGTGCGTTAAAAAACATTTATGTGGACAACTAGGGCCTACGATAACTATCCTAGTTGGATAACTCTCCATCCTCCTCCCCCGCTTTCCCCTACTCCTCTTATCTCTAAACACTAGGATGCACAGGGTCTCTGCTCCGCAGCCACTGGCAGTCTAGGTAGAGAAGAGACCCGACTGGGGCCCTGTCATGAAGCCACCTGTGCCATTCCCTTAGTGATAACACAAAGAGTACATAACAGAAAAACATCTGAAGTTAGTCGGTCTAATCTGGAAAATCTAATTCTTGTTCCGTGCAAATATCAGCTGACCACAACCGCTGATACTGAAACTTTGAAACTTGCTATGCTAAATGTCAGATCTCTTTGTAACAAGTCTTTTTTATCAATAATTTTATTTGTTCTTATAATCATCTTTTTCATGGCTGAAACTTGGCTTGACCAAAATACAGGAAATGCAGTTTTAATAGAAGCATCACCACCACATTTCAAATTTGAATCTGAAATACAAAACAAAAAGGAGGAGGCTTAGCTGCCATTTTCAGGGACCATTTTTTTGTCTCGGGAAGTTTTTGTCATTTGAATATGTGTCTTTTAAAATACAACAAAAACAATCTCCTCCAATACTCTTCATTGTCCTATACAAGCCACCGCAGTCATGTCACAGTTTTATTGATAATTTTACCGAGTTGCTTTCAGTTGTATGCACAGATTTTGATAGTTTAGTTATTACAGATGATTTTAATATTCATGTGGATAATGTTAATGACAGAAATGCAAAAGAGCTGAGTTCTTTACTCGATACCTTTGGTCTCACTCACCACGTGAGTGGCCCCACCCACAGCAGAGGGCACACTCTAGACCTGTTAGTTACTAAGGGGGTGAATATTTCAAATGTAAACGTGGTCAATGTTGCGCTTTCGGATCATTTTTGTATATTTTTTGACATGTGTTTCACTAACAAACCACCAGTGGACTCTGCAACTGTTCGAAGAAGACACATAAATGAAAATACTAGTGAACTATTTATGGGAATGATAAACTTTGAAAATGCATCGTATTCTACTGTAGATGAACTGTTTAACTCTGTCACCTCTAGTGTTTTGAATGTTCTGGATACCGTTGCCCCTGTGAAGGTTAAAATAGTGAAAAATAAGCAGAAGGCGCCGTGGGCTAAAGCAGACTCGGTCAGAGCACTGAAGAGAAAGTGCCAGAAGGCTGAGCAGAAGTGGCGCAAGTCCAACCTCCAGGTTGATTACGAGATCTTCAAAGATAAGTTGTGCGAGTTTAACCGGGTGCTACGTAGTACGAGAGAAAGGTATTTTTCTGAAATGATTGAAGGCTGCAGCAACAATCTGTGTGTTCTGTTTTCAACAGTTACTAGATTAACAAACCCCCCTGTTCAAATGCCATTAGAGCTTACTTCCAAATGCAATGAGTTTGCACACTTTTTCAATGACAAGGTTCAAGGCATCAAAAACGCCATTGTCTCCAATCCACAGATAACAATCCAACAGCCAGAAAGGGTCTTTGAGCTAATTCACTTTGCACCTGTAGATGATAAAAATGTCCAAGAGATAATCTCCAGTTTGAGCTCCTCCACATGCAGCCTGGATGTACTACCCACTGGATTTCTGAAGTCTGTTCTGAGCAGTCTGTTACCTTCACTCACACAGATAGTAAACATGTCCCTTCATTCTGGAATATTCCCAAAGGCCCTGAAAACTGCAGTCATCAGGCCCCTTCTAAAAAAAGAGCAGTCTGGATGCTACGGTACTTAACAACTATCGTCCCATCTCAAATCTGCCATTTATGGGGAAAGTCCTTGAGAAAGTTGTCTACCTACAGCTTACTAGATTTCTTATAATCAACAACTCATTTGATATGTTTCAGTCCGGCTTTAGACCCCACCACAGCACTGAGACTGCTCTCGTCAAGGTAACAAACAATATCCGGCTGAACACTGACGCAGGCAAAGTCTCAATCTTAATCTTGTTAGATCTAAGTGCTGCCTTTGACACTGTCGACCATGAGATCCTCTTACAGAGACTAGAGCAGGGCTGGACTGGCCATCGGGCGTACCGGGCAATGCCAGAAGGGCCGATGCCCATATTTGGGCCGGTCTGTTTGCCTCATACAAAAAAGATGTTTGTGAAAAGTGTAAATCCGTTGAGAACTGTTCGAGGGGGCGCGCGTGTCCGCGGGGCACCTGCTGTATGTACTGGAACGGGATTCTACCACCTCAGCGGCCGCAGTGTTCCGGCATCCAGCGGCTCTGAGCTGGACGCGGGAACCGCTCACCGGGAGCCGCTCACAACACAACACGGTGAGCGCGTAGCCGCAACGTGACCATATACCCAAGACCATAAACGTGCACAGGACCATGCGTGTCTTTGCGTAATTTGTGCACCCAATAAATACACCGCTGCAGGAAACAGTCCGCGTCTCCCCTCTCCTCTCGAAGTGCGACTAAATTAAAGCTCGGGTGCCTAAATTTTCCATTGCATTAAAAGTTCATGTTTGAGCCCAAAAGTAAAATGTTGTGAAAAAATTAAACAGATTTAGAGCCAGCCAATGGCTGACATTATGCATTTCAGACTTTTTTGACCAATTCTCATCCCTGTAACAAACAACAGTGTTGTCTGCGTCCACCTCCCTCACTCTGAGACATGTTTATTACTCTCTTGTAATGTAGACTATTGCACTTTATTTTTTAGTTGAAACTGTAGACATCCTGATCCTCTACAGTATGCTTCCACATACTGTATAAACCAGGGGTCGGCAACCTTTAGTGCTCCTCCAGTGGCTCCTGGAGCCTTTTCAAAAATGTCTGAAAATGGAGTGGGAGGGCTATATTTTATTCCTAATTTGAATGTGGTTTCTGTAGGAGGAAAAACATTCCTAACGTATTTCAATGCTGTAAAAATGTGTATAAGTAATATTCAATTTCAACATTTCTGTCAACGTAGTGCGTCATATCCTGTGGCGCGGCCCCGCGCCAGGCGGCCGCTGCTGTAAACAAACCGGCGTGTGCGCACGGATCCCAAAGATAAAAAGAGAACGAGTCGATAATAAGACTGGACTAAGAACAAGACTGAACATTTGCTTTCAGTCAATGAGGAAGGACTGCTTCATGTTTGCGATGTAATAGGAAGTTTTGTTGCAACACGAGAAACAATGAAGCACTAAATACCGTTCACAGGGATTACGTGAAGGATTCTTTCATACAAAATCCGGAGCACCTTTTTCAGACTTCAAAAACCTCCGCAAAGACTGTGAAAGAAAAGGCCATTACGGACATTCAGCTCCAGCAAACTTCAGCCTGTGACGTAATCGATATGAGTGGACAGTGCAGGTGTGTGACCTTTGAGCCAAAAAGCAGATTTATTTACTGTATTTCTACAGTTGCATGAAGGCAAAAAAATGGAAGTCAAAGTTAAAGCAGAGTCATCACGTGGTGCGTCATTCTCTCCAGGACACGCTGCAGTGAAAACACACATTTGACAATCATGAATGCTAATCATGTATTTGTAGCCTTTACTTGGTCATTTAGATAATAGGCTAATGTAGCTAATGTAGCTACATTGTGTAACCTTCATATAAGCTTTATACAAGGCTGTTATTTTTTTGCGGCTCCAGACAGATGTTTTTAGTATTTTTTGTCAAATATGGCTCTTTGAACCTTTTGAGTTGCCGATCCCTGGTATAAACAAACTGTAAAAAACGTGACAAAAACATGCCTGGGCCGGTAAGAAGGAAAAAATGCCCGGGCTGTTTTTTTTGTCCCAGTCCAGCCCTGGACTAGAGGACTGGGTTGGCGTCGCTGGCACTGCCCTAAGTTTGTTTAGGTCTTACCTTGAAGACAGAAAGTACTTTGTGGAGATTGGTAACTGTGTCTCAGATCATATGGCCCTGACCTGTGGAGTACCACAGGGGTCGATCCTGGGACCTCTTCTGTTCAATCTCTACATGCTGCCGTTAGGTCAGTTAATACGTAGAAACGAAGTTTCCTATCACAACTATGCAGACGACACTCAGAAATATGTCTCACTGACTGCAGGAGAACATGGACCAGTGGACTCACTCCTTCACTGTACAGATCAGTGAGTGGATGCAAAAAAACTTCCTTCAGCTAAACGCAGACAAAACTGAAATGATTGTCTTTGGTCCCCAGAAACAAAGAGAGAGCGTCATCTGTCACCTCCAGTCTCTCTCCTAAAACCTTCAAACAAGGTCAGAAATCTAGGGGTAATACTGAACTCAGACTTAAATTTTAACCTAGCCACATTAAAGCAACTTCAGTAACATGCATTCAGACCAGCTTTCTGCGCCACCTCATAAATGCGCTGTTCCCCCGCGACCCCCCACCTCAACAGCATGTATTTAATTGATACGGAGTAACGCAGAGACTCGCGCCACTACTGAGCTGCACTGTCCAGCCCAAAAAAGGAGGCTTGCGTATTTTTACTCACGTAGCGACACAGTGATGGGCTTGGTGGGCTCCCTTCTTAGCAGAAGTGGAGCGCATTTCTTGCGGCTCGCCCTCTCTGTTCTCATACCGCGGTAAAGTGGCCCGGCTTTTTGGAGTCACTTCACTGCCTTCTCTCCCTCCACTGCCTTCTCTCCCTCCACTGCCTTCTCTCCCTCCACTGCCTTCTCTCCCTCCACTGCCCTCTCTCCCTCCGCTGCCTTCTCTCCCTCTCTTCGCACCATCAGCCTGACCCTTGACTTTTCTCCCCCTCCGGGTTTTTCTGTTGTGGATATTAACCAGGTTTCATTTCTAAGCAGGTATTATTTGTTTGAAGCCTCCAAACACCCTTAGTTTTAGCAAACAGCAGCAGGACACGCTGCATGATGTGAGCTGCGTAACTTAATTTTGATTGACGCGGTCAATGACTGGGACAACGTAATTAACGTAATTAAAATATATTATATTCTCCAAACACAATTTAACAAGTAATCCTTTTGAATTAAATCAAATGCAAAATAAATATTTAAGGGCTATTAATTTGCTCTAATTTTTTATTTTTATTTTTTGGAAATCATCTTGCGACCCCCCGGGGGGTCGGGACCCCCACTTTGGGAACCACTGGGTTAGACTACTGCAATGGCCTGCTCACAGGTCTGTCCAAAACAGGCTGTAAAACAGCTGCAGTACATTAAAAATGTAGCAGCTCGGTCCTGACTCGAACCAGGAAGTACGACCACAGCTGTCCTCAGGTACACTGGCTTCCTGTGGCTCAAGAGAATAGACTTTAAAAAACGCTCTGCTTGTGTAGTCTCTCCATGGCTCGAGACATGTTAGTACATACGAACCAGCCGGACTCTGAGGAAGTACAGGGACTGGACTCCTGTTAGTGCCCTGTCAGGACTAAACAATGGGGAGGCTGCTTTTCAGATTTTTCAAATCTGGAACAATCTTCCTAAGATGTGAGACAGGCTTCCTCTCTGACAATGTTTAAAACAGGTTAAAAACAGTTCTGTTTAGTGTGGCATACAACTGAGGGATTTTATATTTTTTATCTTTCTTTTTAATGGTACTGTGATTATTTATGATTTAAATCTTTTTGCTTTTCTCAGGGATGAAGCAGACAGAGACGGATTGTCGGTGCGCCAAACTCATGGAAGTTTTTAGTTAAGTTTCTCTCATGTTCCAGTGGTTTCCATTGTTTTCCTTCTCTCAGACAAAATGGAGGTCAGTACACAGTTTAATATCATTGTCACGTCACACATCGAAAGACATACGTGTCACACAGAGACAGTCACATCATAGTCAAAACATGGAGTCAATCATCAGAGTCCTTGTAGAGTCCTGCACGTAGGCCATATTGCTATCTAATACTAACACTCACCCCTTTGATCACATAATCACATGTGATCACTCAATTTGATCAATCAATAAAGTGAAAAAAAATATATATCTTAATTTTTTTTTTTTTAAGAATTACTAAAAATGTATGTAACCAGACAAAACCGAACTGAGTCACAAATTAGAAGCTAATTTCACTTTTATTACTCTATACTTTTATTCTAATGCTAATTGTTTACACTACACTTATTTCATTGTATTATTATCACTTTTCAATCTTAGACTGTGTACTTTCTAATCTATTTACAAATATGTTTGCATATTTGCATTGAGCCATATTCTTAAACATACATTTTAATCTAATAAATCTCTCAGTGGTTTACTCTCATTATCAGTGGCTTATTGTATAGTGGGATTTTGCTGCTATGTCTATTCTACATTCTCAGGAATAAAACTGAACACAGAAAGGACAATGGTTAATATGAACATTATTATGGCGGTCAGTGATTTATTACTTTTTATTATCTAAAGATATTATTGTCAGGCAGTTTGGGATGAATGTACATCATTAATCAAATTGTTATTATCCTTTCAAAAGCGAATTGTGTATTTTAGCAGGTTTGGGGTTGGGGTCAATGTTCTACAATGGTGTTTGATTCTCTAATCTGTGCTGACAAATCAACTTTTTAAACTTCCAAAGATATCTAAATATCTCATTAATCTAGGCTACATTAGTCTAGGCTACACTCATGAACTTTTTGCATTGTCAACATTCACCGATGTTTGAACAGAAGTGAATGTGACAAGTATCTAATACAACTGTACATAAACTAAGTAACTTTATTTACTTTTGAAGTAAATGTTTGTGAACCTATGTTGAAGGAAATGGTCCTTTTACAATTCAAATATTTGCACTGGCTAGAAATAATCTCTATTTTATGGTTGATGCTTTTATCTATTTCTATTACTCTATTGTGACTCCAAAGCTCGGTTGCAGCTTGAGCAAAGGCATATTTCTAGTTTGTGACTTCTGTCACTTTTAATGGCTGTAACATTATTCTGATTCTAATATTTTAGCTGCTCTATCAAAAGGATAACATTGTAAAGTTATGATTTTAACTCTTATGTGGAAATGTGTTTATGAACAGCAAAGGAAATCAAATTCTACTTTTTTACTACTATTTAACATCTACTAAAACGCTACAATACTCATACTTTATCATTTTAAAACATTTTAACAGTTGCTCAGTCTCCCAGACTAAAAAGTCAAAGTTTTTGTCTGTCAGATGTCTGAATACTTTACATGTGTTGCATTTGGTCACAGTTGTGGTTCTGGTTGTAGCAATAGCATCGGCAATAGATGGTTTTTCATTGGCTGGTTCTTGTTCTGCAAATGTCTGTGTCCAATAGATCATCAGATGTCCAGAAGCTAGAGACAAACAAAAACAAAAGAAAGAATCATGAGTATCTGTCTCATTTAGCACTCATCAATGTATGATTTTAAAAAATATAAACATCACTCCCCAGTTTTCTCTCAGGTCCTCAGATCCTCAGGTCCTCAGGGTCCTCAGGTCCCCCTGAGGGCGAGTCTCAGTCGTCATCAGGTCAGGTCATAGAGAGATGTCATCTTGGACATCAGTAGGGTCCAAGCCATGGTTTTGGTCTCTCCAGATGCACATCAGGATCTCCAGATACAGTCTTTTCACTTGAAGCACATCAGGTCATTTGCGATGCACTTCTGGTCAATGGTGCAGTGTCACAGTTCCTGTACACAGCTTGTTATGCAGTAGTTACTCTCTATGGTTAAGTCACTTTGATTCTACTTTAAAGACAATTTCTATTCATGCTGTTGCTAATGTCCCTCAGACAAAAGCAAGCGCAATGATTCAGTTTACTTCTCTAATTTGTGTTTTTATCAGATGTAATCCTAATCAATGTAATTACTTCACACAGTACAAAATCAACAAATCAAAACAAAAAATGTCAAGACAGGCCATGACAATATAGAATTCAAATGAACATTTCTGGTCTCAAAAAATACTGATTCAAATAAATAATAATAATAATAATGCATCGGTTTTATATAGCGCTTTTTTGGACACTCAAAGACGCTTCACATGTGTCATTATGCATTCACTCCATACACGGTGGTGATAAACTACTGCTGTAGCCACAGCTGCCCTGGGGCACACTGACAGAAGCGAGGCAACCAGTATGCGCCATCGGCCCCTCCGACCATTCACACACACACCAGACTCATTCTAGGCAATGGGGGTGAAGTGTCTTGCCTAAGGACACAACGGCAGTTTGGCACTTTACAGCCGCAGCCGCCCCACTGTGGCTGGTGTTCCCAGAGCTTAAGTGTCTTGCCAAGGACACAACGACATTAGTCGGTGGGAGTCATGTATGGTGAACGTTTGTACCTGTGGTTTAAATCATGACCTTGGCTCAACGACGCTCTAAAATGATATCGAAATAAAATTCAAGTGATAGACAATTAAAAATATTTGTTTACATTCGAGTAAACTTTTAAAATGCTGTTTCATGTGTGTGTGTGTGAATTTTGGGGTTGTGTCTCCAGACTCCTCGAAGCACCTGCATTAGAAGGTCAGGCGTGTAGTCAAAACAAAAAAAGTCACCGCTTGCAATGTGAATTGGGTGAATTGGGTAGAGTTTAACTCAATATAATACTTTTACAGATAATCCTAATTCCCTCTTTCTTTTTAGACAAAGTCTATGATCAATAATCACTTTTAACACAGATTCTAATTTAGATGTTTTAAAAACGGCTTTTGAAACTAAAATAAAAATTCATGAAAAAATTCTCACAAACTTATGAAATATATCAGATACAATAATGGACTGAAAAAATAAGCAGCTGATTTATAAAAAGAAAAGCAAAGCTTTTTTGTACTAATCTTTGGATTTAGAAAAAACATAATAATTCAAAACTTATTCACTAATTGTGTTTAAAAACGTTTAAGGCACTTTCCCTTACGCTTCTATTTTATCGAGGTAGCAAACTAATTTAAACTCAAAATCTCTTTCTAAAAAAACAAACAAAAAAAACAACTGTTGGATACAGCCCGAGCCACGACAAAAAATGTAAATAACTCACGAAAACTCTCATAGCTCACTTTATTTTTTATTTTTATTTTTATTTTATTTTATTTATTTTTTAATTTTATTGCAGACAAACACATATACAGAAAAAATAATAGAAACAAAGAAAAGGACTAGTTCAGATACATTGTAGACAGAGATTACAAACAATATGTAGTTGGAGATACAGGGGGCCAAAGAAGAAACCCAGAAGGGCACATAGGAGGGGGGGGGACTATACTATGATGTTTACAGTCTATGGTCTATACCCCACACATACACACACACACCCATAAACACACACACACACCCACACCCATAAACACACACACTCCACACACACACACACACACACACACACATACACCCCACAGATAAGATAAGATATAAAGTCTGCCCGCCTGAGTTTCACCAAGCTAAGCGGAACCCAGCCAACATCAAAACCAAATCCGACACACACACAGACCCCCAAGCAGGCCCCCACCCCAAAAAGGAGGGGAGGGAGCCATAGCTCACTCTGCATTCTCCGGTGAACTCTGTTCACGCCAAAAACAAACTAAAAAACAAAAACTCCCTTTTTCTGTATGTAATTTAAACCGTGATCACTGAAATATTGTTGCTTATGTACTTTTGTCATTTATCAGCCTGAAATTCGTCAATTTCAAAGCTTTTGTAACACAGGCCTCTTTTTCACATTTCCCTTTTTATTAAATTGCTTTTATTTTTACACCATGGTTTCACTAAAGATCCTTCACTTTATGGCCAACACTTTTGGATCCTTCACTTTATGGGAACACAATTTGGAGAGAGTTCGACAGACCTCAAAAACAGACCAAAATTTAGCTAGTATCCAATTATGCAAACTTTACATATAAAAAGGTGTCTGCTTACCTTATTCTTGTCAAACAGGTGCATGCACGGACTGCCAGAGAGGTCTGCCAACTCTTTTCCGCGTCGGAAAATTCAATTTAAACGCAAGTGAAAGAAGCGACAAGAAGCATCCAGGAACAGCTCTTCCAGCCTGCTGGAATCTCCGCTCCCAGACACAGCATGCCGGTCTCTCATGCCGAGGAAAAGAAAACAAAGGAAACTCCCTCAAAACAACCAGAGAATGGCGCACACTGAGCCGCGCGTCCTCCACCAAATCTGTCAGGAATGAAGCAGACAGAGACGGATCGTGGTGCGCCAAACTCTGGAAGTTTATTTAAGTTTCTCTCAAGTTCCAGTGGTTTCCATTGTTTCCTTCTCTCAGACAGAATGGAGTCAGTACACAGTTTATATAGTCATTGTCACGTCACACATCGAAAGACATACGTGTCACACAAAGACAGTCACATCATAGTCAAAATAATCAGAGTCCTTGTACAGTCCTGCACGTAGGCCATATTGCTATCTAATACTAACACTTTCTTGTTTTGTTCAGCACTTTGAATTGCCTTGTGTATGAATTGTGCTATACAAATAAACTTGCCTTGCCTAGGCGATGACTTTGGAGATTTCGCTTTTTCATGTTGTCATGTTCCGTTTAACTATTGAGCAAGCCTTGTTTGATGTGTTCTTCCCGTGTTTTAGGTGCAGTCTGGGAAGTACTATTAATTTGATCCTTACTGTAACATTCAGAAAGGCCCTGGTCCGACCGGGATTCGAACCCAGGACCTTCTTGCTGAGAGGCGAGAGTGCTATCCACTCAGCCACCGTGCCGTCTTTGATCTGTGACCTGTGCCTGGGTGGGCGTTGCTGGGCTCCTGTGGTCTGAGCTCTCAGTGTCCACTCCCGCAGTCCAGTGACCCTGTACAGTGTGTGCCCTTGGTTCTGGAACACAACCTTATAGTCAAATTAAAAACAACAGATATCAGTATGTGAATGAGATATTTTTTCTCTCTAAAGTCTAAACAATTTTGGAGCGCTCTTGGCTTTCCAACATGCGCTATATAAATAAAGATTACTTATTATCATCTTACTAATGATGACATTTTAAGACCAGAAACTCTCTTAATAAAAAACAAGACTCAAATCTCAAAAAACCTTCAACTTTAAAATATGTATTATGTACTTTTGTACTGTGTGTTTAATTATCTATGCATCCTTGGGTTTCTTGAAAGACGCCATGAAATGAAATTAAATTATGAAAAATCTCTATAAAATGAAAATTAATTTTGAAAAACATTAAAACAAAACTTGAAATCAAACAAAAGATTATAAGATTTAGCTCCAGCTAAACTGGATTTGGTTTAATAAAACTCAATTTTGTCAGAGCCTCCTCCGGGCAGGAGCAGCAGCAGCAGCAGGAGCAAGGTCAGGTGCATAGTCAAAACAAAAAAGTCACCGCTTGCAATGTGAATTGGGTGAATTGGGTAGAGTTTAACTCAATATAATACTTTTACAGCTAATCCTAATTCCCTCTTTCTTTTTAGACAAAGTCTATGATCAATAATCACTTTTAACACAGATTCTAATTTAAATTTTGTAAACTAAAATGGCTTTTGTAACTAAAATAAAAAAATACATGAAAAATAATTCTCACAAACAGCTATGAAATATATCAGAGATACAATAATGGACTCAAAAAATAAGCAGCAGATTTAAAAAGAAAAGCAAAGCTTTTTTGTACTAATCTTTGGATTTCAAAAAACATATAATATTCAAAACTTCTGTTTACTAAATGGTGTTTAAAACGTTTAACTGTGTCATAACACAATGTTCAATCGCAAATTTCGCAAATTTAACGGAATAAAAACTATGAAAAGCCAAAATCCTAAACGCAGTAGCTCCCCTTTAAATCAGAGCAGCAGCGCAGCAACAGCGAGGGCGGGGGGGGGGGGGGTTCCCGTCAAACAGACGCGCACACACACAGGCAGAAAGTAGTGTTTTAGCAAAAATGCAAAAACAGAAAGAAGAACTTTCAAGATTCCTTTTTTAAGCAAATATAACTGATGTTGTAGTTTATACTTTTGTCATCCAAGTCTAGAAATGGCCACTTTCAACACTTGTAACAAAAGGCACTCTTACTCTTTAATTTCCCTTACGCTTCTATTTTATCGAGGTAGCAAACTAATTTAAACTCAAAATCTCTTTCTAAAAAAACAAACAAAAAAAACAACTGTTGGATACAGCCCGAGCCACGACAAAAAATGTAAATAACTCACGAAAACTCTCATAGCTCACTTTATTTTTTATTTTTATTTTTATTTTATTTTATTTATTTTTTAATTTTATTGCAGACAAACACATATACAGAAAAAATAATAGAAACAAAGAAAAGGACTAGTTCAGATACATTGTAGACAGAGATTACAAACAATATGTAGTTGGAGATACAGGGGGCCAAAGAAGAAACCCAGAAGGGCACATAGGAGGGGGGGGACTATACTATGATGTTTACAGTCTATGGTCTATACCCACACATACACACACACACCCATAAACACACACACACACCCACACCCATAAACACACACACTCCACACACACACACACACACACACACACATACACCCCACAGATAAGATAAGATATAAAGTCTGCCCGCCTGAGTTTCACCAAGCTAAGCGGAACCCAGCCAACATCAAAACCAAATCCGACACACACACAGACCCCCAAGCAGGCCCCCACCCCAAAAAGGAGGGGAGGGAGCCATAGCTCACTCTGCATTCTCCGGTGAACTCTGTTCACGCCAAAAACAAACTAAAAAACAAAAACTCCCTTTTTCTGTATGTAATTTAAACCGTGATCACTGAAATATTGTTGCTTATGTACTTTTGTCATTTATCAGCCTGAAATTCGTCAATTTCAAAGCTTTTGTAACAAAGGCCTCTTTTTCACATTTCCCTTTTTATTAAATTGCTTTTATTTTTACACCATGGTTTCACTAAAGATCCTTCACTTTATGGCCAACACTTTTGGATCCTTCACTTTATGGGAACACAATTTGGAGAGAGTTCGACAGACCTCAAAAACAGACCAAAATTTAGCTAGTATCCAATTATGCAAACTTTACATATAAAAAGGTGTCTGCTTACCTTATTCTTGTCAAACAGGTGCATGCACGGACTGCCAGAGAGGTCTGCCAACTCTTTTCCGCGTCGGAAAATTCAATTTAAACGCAAGTGAAAGAAGCGACAAGAAGCATCCAGGAACAGCTCTTCCAGCCTGCTGGAATCTCCGCTCCCAGACACAGCATGCCGGTCTCTCATGCCGAGGAAAAGAAAACAAAGGAAACTCCCTCAAAACAACCAGAGAATGGCGCACACTGAGCCGCGCGTCCTCCACCAAATCTGTCAGGAATGAAGCAGACAGAGACTGATCGTGGTGCGCCAAACTCTGGAAGTTTATTTAAGTTTCTCTCAAGTTCCAGTGGTTTCCATTGTTTCCTTCTCTCAGACAGAATGGAGTCAGTACACAGTTTATATAGTCATTGTCACGTCACACATCGAAAGACATACGTGTCACACAAAGACAGTCACATCATAGTCAAAATAATCAGAGTCCTTGTACAGTCCTGCACGTAGGCCATATTGCTATCTAATACTAACACTTTCTTGTTTTGTTCAGCACTTTGAATTGCCTTGTGTATGAATTGTGCTATACAAATAAACTTGCCTTGCCTAGGCGATGACTTTGGAGATTTCGCTTTTTCATGTTGTCATGTTCCGTTTAACTATTGAGCAAGCCTTGTTTGATGTGTTCTTCCCGTGTTTTAGGTGCAGTCTGGGAAGTACTATTAATTTGATCCTTACTGTAACATTCATATATTTGAGCATGTTTTGCAAAGATAAAAAAAATAGCTCCAGATTTTTCTATCCATGGATGCCCTGGTTACCAAAACATTGCACATCATTTTGTGTAAAGGGATAAAACACTTTTTAAAGAAATCAATACATTGAGAAATTTGTTTAAGCCCACATCACCCTAAACAATATCAGTCAGACTAAAGACTAGCATCAGCATTAGCCTCTGACAGTAGCTTTAGGATGGTTATCCCCGAGGCTCAAACCAAATCGTAGTGAGGAGAATGTGGTTAAAGCATTGTACTCGCGTGTCTCCACCATTAAACTTGATCCATGGTGTTTGTCATCGTCCAGCACGGACTCTAGATCCATGCGCAGACCAGTATCGTAGTGATGTGCTGAGCGTGCCGAGTCTTCAAAGCATGTACCGAGAATGTATCTATAATAATAGGTACTGAGCGTTATTATAGATCCATGGTACCGAGTAGTCAAAGGGAGTTTTTTAAGCTTGGGTGTGGGTGACGTATGAGGTGACGTTCGAAGCCTCGCGTAGCGGCCGCACCACGTCACGGTTCATTGAGGAGTGTATCACTCCCGTATTCGTCCCGGAAACCGGATTCGTCCGGACGTTCAGTTTGATCCAATGAGCATACGCAGCAGTAGATTACGTCACAGAATCTGGACGGAAGCGGAAATAAATATAAAAAAACTACCTATTCATGCCTAAACTTAACCAGCCATTCCCATAAAATAACCCCAACCCAGCCTCAACCCTAAACTCAACCATCTTAATCAGACGCCTAAACTTAACCAGTCACCACTTAAGGACATGTTAAACTTTTTGACATGCGCAAACTGAACTTCCGGACGAATCCGGTTTCCGGGACGAATACGGGAGTGACAAGGAGCTTCAGAGAGTGAGTTCGGAGAGTCCATCGCTTTGACAAGTGCTTTGTGATCCGCGGCTTTATCCGTCTGTCTCTGTGTGCGTGATGTGGAGCAGTCCTGTTCTTAAGTAAGCTAATCTACTTCATATGAAATACAATTAAAAACGTCTCACTTTAGCACAACCACAATTTCATATATCCAGGTTTGCTTATTCTTTTGTTTAACATAATGATGTGTTTGAATTTAATATTTTACAGTCTATGCTTTGAACCCGACAGTATTATAGATCCATAGTTGAAACACTAATTACGTAATAGTTGCGCGGCGTAGTCTGTAGCTGCAAAGTTCAGAAGCCGAAAATAGTTGGTTCGAATCACGCTTGAGACAAAGCCAGCTTTGTACTTGCGAAGTAAATATATTTAATTTCTGGGAATAAATCGTTTGTTGTGTTTAATTAATCCAGCTAATGGGGTTCTTTCCCTCAATGAAAAACTTTTTTGTAAAACTGCATTGCTTTGGATGTTTGTTGTTTCAACACAATTGACTGAAAGCCTCAAATAGTTCATAGTACATGAAACATATTATAAAACACAATATGTTTAGTCCATAGACTAATATTTATTAGACCCCATCATTCATTGTAAGCACTTAAGCGTGTTATATATATTTTTGTCCTCATGATGGCGTAGTGGAGCACGAATCACCTCGAGCCATGGGCCGAGTAATAGGCTGCAAACCTTCAATGCTTCACGGGGCTTCATATTGGATAGATGGGGACTTAAGTCGCTATTTTTAGAGACTTGCGACTCGACTCGGACTCGTCCCCTAAAGACTCGGGACTTGACTCGGACTGGTCTCCTAAAGACTCGGGACTTGACTCGGACTCCTCCCCTAAAGACTCGGACTTGCCTCGGACTCGTTGTTTTCGGACTTGCGAGTCCTGACGCTCCAGATCCAACCATTTCACAGGCTGGTAAGGCCAGTTTCACACCGCACGCCGAGCGCAGAGCCGAGCGCCCTTTCCAGCCGAACTACCTCGCGGCGAGCGCATGTATTCAGACTGACGCCGAGCGTGGGCGAAGCGCCTAGACGAGTAGCACGCACAAAAGGAGTAGTATTGTACTCCAAACTAATAAACATGTTGTATATTTACATATGTTGTCTGAAATAACAGGTCAGAAATCAAAATAGCACATGTAGACCTTAAATAAATTGCTAACATTTCCTTATAATGTATCTTATAGCCTATTTTGATTGTCGTTTCATTATCATAGTTAATTATAAGGTGTGGGGAAGGCCTGGATCTCCATGGGGGTTAGGTTATAATTATAATATATATATATATATATTATTATTATATATATAATATATGTTACAATTATATTTTATGCATAAAAAAAAGTATGACATGGAAAATTGTGTAATTAAAAGAATAAACTTATATGTACTTATGCATTACAATAATGAGATTAGATAAACGTGAAATTGCTTTATAAAAGTTATTTTTTGAATATTTTCGTGCTGAAAGCCGCTACACGCGGAAAAAATGCGCTCGAGTTCCATTTTTGGTTTCAGGAGCGGAGGCGGCAGCGGCGCGCGCCGATTCCCTGCGCGCCGCCTCAGCGCCGGTCTGTACACAGAAGAGCTTTCTCATTTGCACAACAGGACGCGACTTGAAGCGCAGCTTGCGAATGCACGCGAGCGGGTTTCGAAGACGAATTCGTACACGAATTTGTGTGCGGTGTGAAACATGCCTTATAAGGGAGCGCGCTCTTTGGCTGTGCGCGCTGTCCTGTGCGCGCTGGCCGTGCGCGCTCCTTGGCTGTGCGCCCTCTATGGCGGTGCGCTCTCTTTGGCTGTGCACGCTCCTCGGCTGTGCGCGCTGTTCGGCCGCGACCGCGGGTCTTGACTGTGCGGGAGTGCACGCGTTGGCTCATCACTTTATGCATCAGTTGAGCTGTGAGCCGCTCTGACAACGGCAGCGCGCAGCCTGTGGTCATAATGTTCCCAGGACCATACACGTGCACAGGACCATACGCGCGCACAGGACCATACACGTGCGCATAGGACCATTCTCTGCTTGTTATGTGCGTGTCTTTATACACCTCTGCAATAAACAGAGCTGGATGATAGAGCCTCCTGACGTTTCCATGTCTCCCCGTGTCTCCTCCTAAACTCGTAAAATTAAAGCTGTGGTACGTAAATTTTCCCTCGCATTAACAGCTCATGTTGGTTGTGCCAACAGTAAAATGCAGTGAACAGATTTAATGACAGTCATTGCTGACGTTATGTATTTCAGACTTTTTTTAAATGTCCCATTGTCATCCTGTAACAAACAATAGTTTTGCTCTGTGCCCTCACTGTAGTCACGTTTGTAACTCTGTAACATAGACTATTGCACTTTATTTTAATTGTTGAAACTGCACACATCCTCTACAGTACGTGCTTCTGCATACCGTATAAATAAACGTTTTTTTGTAGCAGTGCAGTACAATTAATTATTATATTTTAGTCCATTTTAAATGGTATTGGCCATAATTTTAATGCGTAGGAAATGAGACTTGGACATGCAGGGACTTGAACTTGACTTGGACTTGCGGATCAGGGGACTTGGACTTCACTTGGTCTTGCGGGTCCGGGGACTTGGACTTGACTTGGACTCCAGGGCATGGACTTGGACTTGCGGGTCCAGAGACTTGGACTTGACTTGCACTCCTGGGCTAGGGACTTGGACTTGACTTGGACTTGCGGGTCCAGAGACTTGGACTTGACTTGGACTCCTGGGCTAGGGACTTGGACTTGACTTGGACTTGCGGGTCCAGAGACTTGGACTTGACTTGGACTCCTGGGCTAGGGACTTGGACTTGACTTGGACTTGCGGGTCAGAGACTTGTGTGCATCTCTGTCATATTGTCATGACTATACAGTATCGTGGTTAATGATGCCATGTCCAGGCACTGCGCATGTGCCCCTCACCCGGCCTCCTTACACCCATGGATCTATAATAATATTGCTCACACCTCAAAACTTCATCTGCGTGAAGTCTCTGCTTTAGTCTAGCTGCAAGTTAACATCACAACAAAACAGGTTTGTTGCGCTTATGTCGCCTGCGTGACGTTCTAATTATCTTGAATGCTCCTCATTATTTGATATTTCCAGTAAAAAGCAGTATTAGAAAGAAATCCTGGTAAAAGAAATCTGCATTTACAAAGATCATTATTTTATTCCAAAAAGCTGTTTTCATAACTGGCTTGTTGCTTTTGGGAGAGGTGGCATATTCCATCACAAGAAAAGCCTATAGTTTTTTCAAGTGAGCACTATCACAGGCTTATGTTGCTTTGGTAACTAGCAGTGACTCTTCTCTGGTGGAGAACCAAGTTGAGCCAGGACTAGTAAATTTACACTTTAATAAATTTAGTTAAGAATAAAAATGTAGACCGTCAGCCCAACCTATTCTCCCCGATTTAAAGAAGCTATACCCGATTTTTTTTCTAAGTAGTTCATAAAAATGCTTTTTACTACATACAAGTTGTATCATCATACATCATTTAATTGAAAACTTGAGGTCATTGATTCAGCTGTGTAAGAATTACAAGCAGTGAAAAGTGCTGAGTAGAGTCTGAGCGGGCCGCTCTTTCTCCTCCGCTCACAGAACGAGCAGCGAACAGCCTGCGTCCTCTAGCCTCTACAGCCTGCGTCCTCTAGCCTCTACAGCGCTGCTTAACACCAGGACTTCAAAATTCGAATATAATTCTAAAATAAAAAATTATGAACAAAATAATTGAATAAAAAAATGTGAACAAATATTAGACAACCCTTGTAATTCGAAATGTATTTAATGACTGCAAATAAAATAGTTAGCTCCCAAAGGTTTCACCAGGACGTGCTAGGCAGGTAACAGCTAAGCTAGCTAGTTGTTTCATGGTAACTTCCGGGTTTTTCGCAATCGCTTTTTGTCACATTGAAACAGTATTTTTGTCATGAAAACGTTAACAGCAAATTGTGAAATCATCCGTACATGTGTGTTAAGGATGTATATGTATACTGTATTGTCCGATTGACGTTTAATGGTGTTGATTGATAGATATGTAGTTGTTTATTAAGCGTGGCTAGCTCCGCTAGCTTCTCTACACAGACAAGTGTGTAGTGACAGGCGCTGATAGCTTGTTGTACTTGCAGAGTAATGGCAGTATTTTACACACCTGAATTACAAACAGAGGTTGCATTGGGGCTTCGGTCATTATTGGTTTGAGAGTTCTGTTATCAAGAAAAAATGATCGGAAGAATTGCTGCTGCTGCTTTGAGGAGCTCTATAACAAATTATAATTAAATATTAGAATATATTCTAAGGTTTTAAATTAATACATTCGGACGCGAAACTAGCGGTATTCTTTTACTTATATATTGTGTTAGCAGTGCGTTACTTTAGTGCCATTTCATCAGTGATTGTTGCACAGCTTACAAGAAGTTGCGCTAAATGCTAATGTTAGCATATGTATCAGATCGCAAATTAAACTAGGTGGCTCTGTGTTATGAGAGCGTAGGGGAAATGAGAAGCCATTGAGCGAGTTGGGGGGCGGTGCTAAACATTCAAACATTGCAGAAACGGGTATAGCGCCTTTAACGAGCCGCAAAAAATGTCCCATTCTCATATTCAGACGGGAGCCATGTTCTCACAGGTTTCAATGTGTCGACGAAGAGGCGGCTCAGTGGTAAAAGCCTGCCCACACTTTACACAGACAAATGGCTTCTCTCCAGTGTGGATCCTCTTGTGCACTTTGAGAGAACCACTCTCTGTAAAACTCCGATTACACACATCACAGCTGTACGGTTTTTCTCCAGTGTGGATTCTTTTGTGCTTTTTGAGATTTCCTCCTGTAGAAAAGCTCTGTCCACACACGTTACAGCCAAACGGCTTCTCTCCGGTGTGAGTCCGATGGTGATCGGTGCGCTCCGGCGCAGTTCTGAAGGTTTTACTGCAGAAGTCACAGCTGTACGGCTTTTCCCCAGTGTGATGTCGGTAGTGCACTGTGAGGCTATTTAACTGTGTAAAAGTCTTTCCACACTGGTCACACTTGTGAGGTTTCTCTCCTGTGTGAAGACGCTGATGTTGCGAGAGCTGAGCTTTGCTCCTAAATGTCTTTCCACAGTCGTCACATTGAAACGATTTCTCTCCAGTGTGGATCTTCTTATGATCTTTGAGATTACCTTCTTGTCCAAAATGTTTACCACAAACGTCACAGCTGAATGGATTTTCTCCAGTGTGGATTCGGCTGTGGAGCGTGAGCTTTCCTGCCTGAGAAAAACTTTTTCCACACAGAAAACACTTGTATGGTTTTTCTCCAGTGTGAGTTCTGTCGTGGACTTTGAGACTTTCTGCTGTAGAAAAACTCTTTCCACACAGGCCACACTCGTATGGTCTTTCTCCAGTGTGAGTCCTGTAGTGTTTTCTGAGTTCAGAAGCAAAGCGACAGCTCCTTCCACATTGATCACACTTGTGGGGTCTCTCTCCTGTGTGAATTCGGTTGTGTCTCTTGAGGTGGGACATGGAAATCATACTCTTTCCACATTGATCACAGGAGAAGGACTTTGTAGATCTGCCAGAAACACAAGAGGTCAATAAATGTTAACCATTTATTTGTGATCTTTTGTTCAATATCAAACCTTCCATTAGAAAATTAAAGCCACGTCCTTTGAAAGAACGCAATGTGACAGAAAAACATCAAAAAAGTAATTGAGAGGAAAAACTGCAGAAAATGTCCTGTTATCTATTTCATGGCGTTCTGATGTGACCCCAGAACCCAGACTCTTTTACCTACACCTGTGAACTGGTCGCCCCTGGCCCAGACTCATGGGCTTGCACCCCCTCCACACATGGGGGCCTCCTGAGTCCTGGTTCTACAGCCGCAGCGCTGGAACATGTACCAATGCTTTATAATGATTAACTTATTCCATTTAATTTATGGCCAAAATGTACAATTGCTCTATTTTCATTACAGCACTATCAAATACACAAATGTACAATGTGCTAGGACCACCACAAAACACAGTATTAGAAGAGAATTGCTCATAAATAAAAAGAGAAATAAAAAATTGATATTAAATAGTCTTTTTGTTTTGATTAAGTTTCTCCAAAGTGGCTGGATTTTGACTTCACCCGTGGCAACCCAACATGAGCACAAAAAAGTTTATACTATGTGAGCCCCTCGAGTTGCAATAGTCAATTTCTCCCTTGTGAGATTAATAATACATGCTAAATAATTCTTATACCCATTTCTACATTATTGGAAGTGATAAGTATTCCCAAACTGGGGAATACCTTTTCTTTTTGCCTGTTCCACCAAACAAACTACACATGTGCCTTTGATGTTTCCAATGACACCACGGTTCAGGACGATTCAAACGTCATCGCTGACGTCTCCAAACCACGTTTTGCTGTGAGGCTGCACTGATTACTCGACACACGCTTCAAAGCATCGATTAATTTCACCCATCACTACTTTACACCACACCACTGATGAGTACATGCTCATTCATCCACATTCACACCACCTCTCAGCCGCCCGGGCTTCCAAATTGGTTCTCAGCCAGGGGGCCCCTACAGAAAATACTGGTTAACCCCCTTGCCTCATGAAGGCAGTGCACCCGCCAGGGTTGCATCAGTTCATGGATTCACAATCACTCTCCATGCTTCTCTATCTTGTGCACAAACTATTTCACAAATGTATCGCCTCCTCTATTTGTTATATTATATTCTGCTGTTCTAATGTTTGGTGTTGTTGTTGAATAACAGGAGACAGGGCTTTTGTTGCCTTACATTGAAGATTTAAGTGAAGTCAATTTAACTGACGCTGTAATAAAGCATTTATAGAAAGATATCAATAAAGTTCCAGAAAAAATAAACTGTGTGTGTCGTACTCTTCCTGCTGTTTTTCCTTTTTGAGGCCTGGTTCCTCTGGTTCTTCTTTCACCTGTGGAGTCTCTGGATTCAGACAAGGACCAGGACTCAGGGGACCAGGACTCAGGGGACCAGGACTCAGGGGACCAGGACTCAGGGGACCAGGACTCAGGGGACCAGGACTCAGGGGACCAGGACTCAGGGGACCAGGACTCAGCGAGGCCATCTGGAATCTGCACAGACAGTGGACAAATACTGGTGATAAATACAGTCATTGATTACTCAAGACGAAAGCCAGTCAAAACTTAACCCAGAGGTGAAGTATTTTCTGGTCATGTGAAAAGCTGTTAGAAAAATAGTAAGGAATGGTCTATTCCATACCACATGCCTTTAGTAACTTAGCAATTTAGTAATTAAATACATTACACTTGCCAGACAATTGTCAGGCGTCCATTACAGGTCAGGAGGCTGTGGACACGATTTGTTTAACTAATTTTGAAACAAACAACATTATGTAGTTCCTTGATCTCACACACGTTTGTATTATTCACGTGACATTTTCAAATCAGAGTCCCAGGCTTCAGCCAATTATGTCTCGATGTGTAAAATATCACGCTTTCTAATATGACAAAGACCAAATGTTGTGGTCCGATTTGTTCACATGTATTTAGGGAGATGTTTCGAACCAATTAAAAAAGTTGTGTGTGCGAAAATAATAGGTGTTCATCACTAAACCTACAGAGACTAAAGTTAACCAAGTAAGGTAAAAGGGCCCTCTACACAAGGCGGTTTGTACTGCGAGCTGACGATTCTAGAAATTCTATATAAATCCAGATTAATTCGAGATTGAAATTGGAGAAAATGAGCTTCAGAGTAATGAGGAGTATTAGCACAACAGAGCTAACGACCATTATTAGCATTATCCTCCGACTGGGAACACCACAGACACACCGGAATATCTGAGGCCCACGCGGCTCACACGTGTCTCTCTCATCGTCATGACAACAATAGCGTTCGTGGTGAATACGTGAGGTTTAAAGACTGTTGACTCACTCCTGTCTCTCCTCACGATGTCTGCGCGTCCGCTGGGTCTGACGTCAACGCGGTTGCCAGGTTTTCAGAAATCAGATTATGAGTTAATACTCTAACCATGGATCTATTATACCCTCTGCTCGAGTTTATGAAGCACCAGGATTCGAGCTCGTGTTTGATTCGTGTCACGTGACCAAACTAGGCTTCCATCTAATGTATTTATGTATAGCTCTAACTCACAGCAGTTTAGAGACCAACTTACACAGTTCAGAAAATCAAACAGTTCAAAAACACTAAAAAAGAAAAAGAAAAAACACATAAGAGCCATTGGAACAATAGGGAGCGGGATGAACATTGTCCAGAAATGTTGACAAATCTGGTGCAGTTCCGGCAAACTACCAAAAGATGGAGCCATTTCGGGTGTTTGTGTCTTACGAACTTACGAAATAGTGCTGACAGCTGACAGGCTTTTCACCAGCGTGGATTCCGCTGTGGACCTTGAAATCTCTTGTAGTACAACTCGTTCCACACAGATCATGAAAATAACTTTTTTTAAAGAATAGTACACATAAATGTTGGCCTTTAAAGCATGAAAATTTTCAGTCAACATAAAAATGCCTGAATTGCATCATGGTGGGTTCTAAAAGCTACTGCAGGTTTTTGACTGTACTGTGTTGGAACGTGGTTAAACCCATGACCCACTACAGTGATTTAAAGTCGCTTCAAGCTGACATTTTTCCAAACCTCCCCCAGGCGCTACACTAGTGGCCTCTGCTTCTGAGTCCTGACCATCAATCTATTAGGTCCTGACAAACGAGGGATTGGTTTAATGCAGAGGAGGGTTAACAATCCACAAATTGATGTGACATCATTATTGTTGTAGTGTGGTCTTTTGTTCTATACCATCTGAATATTATCATTCACAGTATAACAAAAAAAAACATACTTCTGAAACTTTCTCCAGAGTCAGTCAGGAGAAAGTAAGTACATATATATATAAAAACAAGTGGCATTTTCTAAATACAATCTCTCTTTTTGTGAAAAGAACAAAACAAATAGAATGAGTTTAACGTTAAAGTATTATGCTTTATATTTTGTGTTTAGTGTTCAGAGAATGAAGACAACTCAAGGGTTAAAACTCAAAACAAATACTTGATTTTGCATTTTTTATTCAAGTGTAGCCTATATGTGGACAACATTGATTTTTGTTTAAAAGATAGGTGGTGCGGCTTATATAAATAGTCCAGAAAGTATGGTTTGTGTTGTTTTCAGCTCGTCTCGTTTCAGAAACAAATCTACCTGTCCTTTTAGTGAAGGGTGTTTTTCTTAAAGCTGGGGAATTGTCAAGTGGAGAAATGTATTGACGTATTGATGAAGTTATCCTTTGTCCCATTGCTTCTTCTGTACCATACAGCGCTCCACTGTGAGTGTAAGCTACGCCTCCCCCTGATCATTTTCCGTCGATCCCGTCAGAACTCTGAACCAAAGGTCCTGGTTAGTACTGTGATGGGAGACCTCTGGGAACTCTAGGGCTGTAAAGTACCAAACTGTCCATAGGCAAGATACTTCACCCACTTTAGAATGAGTCTGGTATGTGAGAATGGTTGGTGATAGGGGCCGATGGGCAGCACATATTGGATGCCTTGCTACTGTTGATGTGCCCCAGGGCAGCTGTGGCTACAGTAATAGTTCATCTCCACCGTGTATGGAGTGAAGGATCCGAATGTCAAAATTCTGTGTAAAGCCGATGAATAGATAAGTTTCATAAAACAAAACAACATTGATCACTTAATTAATCAAAGGCACCCAAACTACATCCCACTCTCCTCCTCGTGCTCCTCACTGCGGCTTTGACAACAAAGAAATAGAAAAAGTTTTCACTGAAACCATAGCTCCATTTGACTAAATTTAGAAATTAAAGAATTGTAAGCAGAAAAATATCAGGTCAAACTTTATTTATATATTTGTAACAAAGTGCTTTACAGTTAAATTAATCACCCATCACCCCAGCAACTAGACCATCCCAGCCCACCCACAGAGAAGTCTGTCAGACAAACACATTTAGAGATAAAATTACAGAAACATGAGGCAGACTGCATCTGAGGAATGAATTAATATTTATTTATTATTGTGTCTTGCATACAACTGTATGCCCAGCCCTTTCATGGGCTTATAAGACACCAATATTAAGAACAGGATCAGATGACTGACAGGATACAAAAACCACTTATTAAAATAAACAGGATTGCCTGCGCTTCCAGGCTTTACCAACATAAGTAGCCAATTTAAACACATTGGAATTAAACGAAAATGTTAGCTTCTCATCATCATCACTGCTCCAAAACAATTCAGGCTTTTTAACAAACAGACCACTATACAAAAGATTACGAAGATCGCCATACAAAGGACAATACAAAACAAAATGCGTTTCATTTTCAACCTCTCCTAAGTCACAAAGTTTACAAAGTTGGCCTTCTTCGGGAGTCTGAGTAAACCTTTCTGTTTCTAAGGCCAGGGGGAGTAACCTTGCCTGCAAGCTGAATTCTCGCGGTATTTGTGAGTTCACAAACACGTGGAGAACGCGTTAGAGTTCTACACAATCATCAATCTGGCTCTTGCCAGGTTACAGGGGGAGGGTTCCAGTTTGCAATTGAGCAGAGATCTTTGATTTCTTGTCAGATTCGCTTTAACATAGAATTCTGCTTCATATACATCCTTCATTTGTATGTATGTTCTTAACTTTGGTTTTTGCCAGAATGACACTCAACCATCCTTCTTCAAATTTTGACATTAATTTTGTTCTAATTTTGTTGACATTGCAGGGCAGATTATTATGAAATACATACTGGAGATGGACCTCAGCAAATACAGCACGAACCTCAGCAGCCCAGGGGGACATAGCTTTACTCCATATAAAGATTTTTGTTGTTAACCTATTATCAGACAGATTCATTATTCTATTCCATAACCTAACCATTTCACATTTCCTTTGAACTGTACCAGGAACCCAGCCCATGTCCCCCTGTGCTGCCAAAACAGGAACAAACTTATGTACCCCCAGAAAATAACAGATTGCTCAGTTTTCAACAGCATCCAAGGTTGAACGTGCGTGGCCCCCCCACACACCAGCAGCATAGTTCAAAGCGGCAAACAGGAGACACACATGCCATGTACAACTGAGAATATGTTCCATAACCCAGTGCTTTACAATACTTTAGTTTATTACAGAACCCAGAGCACTGCTGGCTGACGCAGATAGGAGTTTGATTCCTTTATTGAAGTTCATAAATTCATCAAACACAAATCCTAGATATTTATATTGGCCTGCATACTCAAGATTGACATTACCAAATGTAAAAATGTTGATACTACGAGGAGTGACTCTTTTCCTAAAATGCATTATTTTAGTTTTTGCTTGATTTATATGGCAAGTCTCCATCTAGAACACCAGTTTTTTAACACATTTAACATGATCTGTAAGTCCTCTTCTGTCTCAGCCAACAGAGCAGCAGACCCACAGTCATACTGTCCAGGTGAACCCCTAACTGTTGGATTTCAAGAGCCAAATCATTTATAAATAAAGAGAACAAGCTTGGGGACAAAACGTCTCCTTGTTTTACCCAAAAGAGGATGCGAAACCACCCCGTCTGTTCATCACTCACCTGCACAGATCCCACACAGTCTGCGTACAAGGACTTAAATGCCTGATAGAACTTTCCATCTACCCCAGCCTGGAGAAGCTTCAGACATAACAAATCTCTATTCACCTCGTCAAAAGCCTTCTTAAAGTCCACAAAACAAACAAAGTTTCAGTTAGTCTAGTTCTAACGATTGTTGAGACAGCAAAAATATGATCAATACACGCCCTGTGTTTTTGAAATCCATTTTGTTCATCTACCAAACAGTGCGTAATTTCCAAAAAGTAACAATCTAGTATTTAGAATACTAGCATAGATTTTATAGACAGTACTTAAAAGGCTGATTCCCCTGTAGTTAAGAGGTACTCTGGGATCATCTTTAACCGATTTGGGGATAGGTTTAATTATTGCCTTGTACCATGTGGAGAGTACGATCCCAATTTCAAAGCAGAAAGTAAATAGTCCAAAAAGCAGGTTCCTAAGATGTGGGGACTTTAGCACTTCATTTGGAATTTCCTCCACTCCCATGGCCTTCCCCAACTTGGCCTTACTGAGGGCATTGCACCCTACCTCTTGGGATATATCAAAATTAAGAAATATATTTTATTGGTAACTATGATTACACATAACTAATTCAAACTGCTCTTTTACCCTAACAGAGAGATCATAGAACACAGAATCAAAGTCATCTGTATTTTTAAGGGGAAGCACCAACAGAGGAACCATCTGCACCAGGAGCAGTACCTCCTGCAGCCACAGAGGACGACACAGGACCCAGAGGAGAGGAGGCTCCAGTGCTCCATTAGGTCTTCGGGCAGACCCCCACAGGACCCAGAAGAGAGGAGGCTCCAGACCTCCACCAGGTTCAGGATCAAGACCCCTAGTGCAGAGGGCTCATCCAGAGGAAACACTGGAGACACTAAAAGAGACCATTTATTTGAAATTCAGAGAGCCTAGGAACCTCGAGGGGCACCTGATTTCTGAAGTTTGTCCTGCTTTTTTTTTTTTGGTCTGGCTCCTACTGACTTACATGTAATTTTAAGTAAACTGCTCTAGCTCAGTACCGTTTGTGTCACACTCACAATTTTAGAATTAAATATCTGGTTTAGTGCTTTGTCATCCTGGTGCTTATATAGTGTTATTGTCTTTGTAATTCCAGATATGAGCCATATAAGGATTCAGATGACTTAATTTGCGGGAGAAGCCTACCTTAGCAAACCGTATTAGCAACATTTCTGAAGATATAGAGAGCATGGATGCATTAAAACACTGCAAAATTAAACATCAGATTTGTTTAAATAGGAAAGAAAATGTTTTATAAGATCAAGGCTACACTTCTGTTCATATATGCACACTCAGGTCCAATGTTCCCTCTAATTTTTCATGGGTCAGGTCAAAAACACAAACCCCCTGAGCGGCACGTGGAACTCAGAGTGATCTCTGTTGAAAACCATTCACATTTGAATACAGGTACACGCCTCCCGTACACGCCTCCCGTACACGCCTCCCGTACACGCCTCCCGTACACGCCTCCCGTACACACCTGCTGATCCCATTTATTTAAGTTACTCCAGCTTCAACCAACCATGATTCGGTTCAATATTCACCTGATCATGATTCAAGACTTTTGTAGATGGTGAATTAAAGTAGATTGAGGAACATATTTGGTGAATTGCACTAAAAACAAAAAGAGGATTTTGTCTATTCATATTTAATATAGACCAATTAGAGTATATTAATACATAGTATACATGGTTTTATTTAGTCATAATGGCTATAAGATCCATAGACCTATAATTATCTAAAATAATAATAGTCATCATTGCCACAAGAACAACTTTACTCAGCAATAGGCAACTTTGTTTTAAACTGAAGGGGACGCTGGTCTGACCAGACCTAGTCTTCCCTACATAAGTGCGTGAGGTGTGTTTGTGGCTCAGCTCACACACTGCAGCTGGTGTAGTGCTCGCAAGTCCGAGACAAGACCAAGTGCGCGAGTTCACAGTGTGCAGGGTGCTGCTGGTCCAAGCCCTGTTCTGGATCAAATGCAGCTTCATACTGCTGTGTCGGGCGCTTCTCCCGCACCCGCGGACAGTGTACCTTATGGTCATTGACTTTTTCTATTTAGAGAATGAAGCCTGCACAGATCCACTGTGGTCCATACACTGTTGAAATATGCGCCTGCGTCATTTGTGCTGGAGGCACAGGACGCCGGATTTTCATTGTGTGCGCAGGAAAGAGTTGTCTGTGTGCTGAGACCCTAAAAGCACATCGCAATTGCGCGTGCGCAGCTCCTGTCCAAATTTACAGTTGAATAATGATATTAATTACAATAGTGGAATTGATGTTCATGGGGACAGAAGCGGGAAGAGACAGGACTGAGAACTCTGTCCCGTCTGTCTGTGCTGCAAATCAGACTCACATCAGGGTCACATGATGCAGCCTCAGCTCTGTCTCATTCCGTTTGTTCCAGATGTTGCGTCTTCAGACCAGGTTCTCCGCAGGTTTGAATGTGTTTCCGATGATTTGGTACCTGTCTGAAAGCCTTTCCACAATTTTCACAGACAAATGGCTTCTCTCCGGTATGGATCCGATGGTGAACTGTGCGTACTGTTGTGGTTCTGAATGTTTTACTGCAGTAGTCACACTTGTATGGCTTTTCCCCAGTGTGAATTCTCTGGTGTCGTTTGTAAGAGGAAAACGCTGAAAACTCCTTCCCACAGTCTCCACAGATAAATGGCTTTTCTCCTGTGTGAACTCGGTGGTGCTCAGTGAGGCCAGTAAGATGTGTGAAAGTCTTTTCACACTGATAACACTGGTGAAGCTTCTCTCCTGTGTGAACAAGCTGGTGTTTTGAGAGCAGCCTTTTGCTCCTAAATGTTTTCCCACACTCGTCACACTTAAATGGTTTCTCTCCTGTGTGGATTCTATTATGTTCTTTGAGATTACCCTCTTGTCTAAAACTCTTTCCACAAACCTCACAGCTGAATGGCTTTTCTCTCGTGTGGATTCTTCTGTGGCGCACAAGATGTTCAGCTCTAGTAAAACCCATTCCACACAGACCACACTCATATGGTTTTTCTCTGGTGTGAGTTCTGTAGTGTCTCTTTTGTTCAGAAGCAAAGCGACAAGTCTTTCCACACTGATCACAGGTGAACCCCATTCTGTAGATAGATGTAGGTAGATCTGCCACAAACACAGAAAAAGTGAATTACTTTTTACTTGGTTGGTTGTTAATGTCTGTTTAAGCCATTCAATTCCAATATATTTGGCAGCATCTATGAATCAAATATTGTCACAGTGAGTTTCCCTCTACTCTTAGATCTGTTCTTAGCACAGAACTTAAGTGCACGTGCTACATAGGCATTAGATTATATTTTTTATCTTTCACACAGTCTGTCACCAAATGCAGATGGACATGAAGCCAGGCACAAGCTGCTTGTGTTGTGACAAAACAGAAAATAGTTGTGTATTAGTCCAACTAAAGCTTAGTCTCATTAGCAGCAGTGAAGACAGGGGCAGGGAGGGGCCAGACTAAAGGCAGAGAGTCACTTGTTAATGCTGTTTTAGTTCTACAGTAGTAATTGTTGGTGTCTTTGTTTATTTGTCACTACACTTAGGGACATGAGAGGCTTGTGCTTCTCAGCAAGAATGTCCCGGGTTCGTTTCCACTACCAGGCCTTTCCGTGTGGCGTTTACATGTCCTCCCAGTGTCTGCATAGGTTTCTTCTGAGAGTCTCCAAATCGAACCCCGGAATTCAAATTTCAGATTTTTTAGGATTGTGGGTAATGACAAAACAGTTATTAAAACTTCAAACACTGTTTTTCTCTTAATATTCACAGCTAGACAAAGTGCTCTAACGCGGATACAAAACGTCAAGCCATGAAAAGTGTAAATCATTTACAACGCCGAAGGAAAACTATTCCTGTTGCTGTCAATAAAATGTTTCGTATTTGACCCATTATGTATATGAGGTTGTTTCAACTGTTTCCTGTGTTATCTCTCCTCCGCTATGTTTAATATACGGCTCCTATGTATATGCCCAGTAATACGTGCACACAGAGATCCATGTCCAGCTCCAGGCGTAAGTCCAAGTCTGGGCGTTCGGATCTGGAGACGACCCTTTACAAGACGGAAATATCCGTAAACAGACGTATGAATTTCCATTGAACAGACGGGAAAACGCTCCAAGATGCTAGCGGCCCTTTGCTAATGCTAATACTCACAGCACTAGCATAACACATACTCACCAGAACCCCGGAGCTGTTGCGGTGCTATGCGGTAGTGATGGGTCGTGCCGCGTCGGCGCTTCGGGGCGTGAGCCGAGAAATCCCTGAAGTTTTTATCGGAGCGCGAGCCGAAGCCTGAGTTGTTTTAGATGAGTGACGTCACTAATGACGTTTGAAGCCTCGGGAGCACAGGAAATGGAGCGATTCATGAAGTACTGCAGAAGATCCGCTCAAACTGTGTGTTTGTCTTGGTGATTAATGTAGTCAGTGATGGAGAGGGTTGTGGTACCAGCTGGTTGGCTCAATTGATAGAGAAGCAGGGCTGGGACCAGGGAGAACGGGGTACGAATCTCACCGGGAGTGCGTAGATTTAAATACACGTGAAAGAATTTTGTCAGAAATGTTTTGGTTTTAACAGTGGCGGCCGGCCAATAGAGGGCGCTAGGGCGCCGCCCCACCACTCACAACTTGCCATGTTACCTTGAATAAAACGTTAAAAAAAATAATAACATTAAAATATTTCGAAATTTATGTGTGTTTTATTTCAGATGTGGAAGAAATACTTTATAGTTTATGCTGAGTTGGATTGATTAAGCTCATCAGCGTTGTCTGTGTCGGACTGAGGACGTATTTCCGCCTCAGGGCGCAAAAGATTGCGCCCTGAGCCGTCTATGGACTCTCGTTAAAAGTTGTACATGCGCAGTAGCTCCTCTTCAATGCAAGAGATAAGACGATTTGGGGGCGCAGGAGAAGTGCGCCCTGAGGGGGCGGGATCGCCCGCGACCTGTACTGTCACTGTCTGTGACGTCCGTTTACAGTGATTGACAGGTCAAGCTGTGGGAGTTTGAGACGAACGTAAAGAGACGCAAAATGGAGAACGAAAAAAAGAATAATTCAGTTAGATCACTCAAAACAATACCGTTTGAGAGAAGATCATACCAGGAGAAGGTTGAGGTTAAAGAGCTTGGACCTGATCAGCCAAATATTACCATTAGTCAGCAGTCCAGCGACAGGGGGAGACGGTACACTCGTACTTTTTCCAGGACCTGGTTCAGCGCCAAATCTTGGCTTGCAGCATGTAGTGAGGCTAATGCTTTATTTTGCTTGTTTCAAACATCAGGATCTGACCCAGCATGGATCAAGACAGGTATGACTGATCTGAAGCACTTTTTAGAAAAGGCAAAGAAGCATGAGCAGACTGGTATCCACATGCAAAATGCCCTCAAATTAGCTATGTTTGGGAAGATAAATATTTCATCCCAGCTGGATGAAAGCTACAGGGTAGGGATCAGAAAGCACAATGAGGAGGTTGACAAGAATAGGCACATCCTATCAAAAATAATAGACTGTGTCAAATTCTGTGGTGCATTTGAACTTGCCCTGCGATCCTGATCATGTGACCTTGTTGATTCTCGTGTGAGGCTTCAGTCACAACAGTCAGTGTAAACTTACTTACTGCTGGTATATATCTAGTCATCATATTCATAGCCCCCCCAGTAGAAAATTCCACCAGCCGCCACTGGGTTTTAAACAACTATAATACTATAAAATAATAACTATATAAAATAATAACAATTGTAAACCGCTTTGTGACCCTTGTCTGTGAAAGGCGGTATATAAATAAACATTACTTACTTACAACTGATGGGGTCACAATCCCAAATGATATCCCCATTTGTGTCACGTCCTTTGAAAAGCACTTACACTTTCAACATGTCTTTTGTCCCATTGGATTTATAACATTGATTTTGACTTGAAAAGCTATAATCATTCATCATTAAATATGTATATAAATATATATCTACATATATGTATGTGTGTGTGTGTGTGTGTGTGTGTGTATTAGAGCAGACAACTGTACCAGTTACCAGTACATTATATTTTATTGTCATTTAAAATATATTCATTTTCACTACTGATATTGATCATAATGAAACAGATGAATTAATGGGTCATACACAATCAAATTACATTTTTATTTCTGTTACCAGTATTAATTCCTATGCACCAAGAGCCTCACAAACAGTTCAATTGTCAATACAGATTTTGACCAACAGGAGGTTTGTGAGCATATGAAGCATCAAGAAATGAACCTTTTCTCGAACCAATGGATGAAAAGGTTCAACACTTCATGAAGCTTCATCAACCCATCACTACTATGCGGACCTCTACACGTGGATTATGGAGATGTTCCCTATGCTCAAAACAGTTACTGACTTTATGAAGCACAAGGACCAAAGCTCGTGTTTAGAAAGCTGCGGATCACGTGACCTCCGCAAACGAAGCTTGGTCTGGTCCGTGTGTTTCTGGCAAACAGCCAACAGATGGCGCCATTACTACTGCTATAGAGCTTCAAATGCTTAGCCTTCATTCATAAACAGTCCTGGTTAGTCGAACATGCATGGATAAGATGAGAGCTTTTCTCTTTCCACAATTTTTTTTTTAGCAAAGAATAATGATAACCTGCCTGATTTTAAAATATTCACAATGTCTGCATGTGGTTTCTCATTGCGCGGAATACACACCCGCTTGGGTGGCGTTGGTTTGGTATCGGTCTCTTTTCAGACAGTGGCCGAAACTGTTTTCATATAAAAAAAAACTGCTCTGACGTTTTCATCTCAGCAAACCAGGACCTTCAACGTGACTGCGGCATGACGTGATGCTTGCGCTGGTCACGTGATCTGTGTCTAAAGTTCCAAACTGGTAGAACCTGTTTGGAGCAGAAGTATCAAGTCTCTACTGTCATCATGTATAATGCGCTTCTAAAGTCGTAGAGGTTCTATCCAGTCGTAGAGGTTCTTACACCACCGCAGCTACTTCAGACTCAGTGGAAATACTTGGTGAGCGTTTGTTTTACTGGTCTTATTAGCATTTGACAAAACATCGCTAGCAAAACGAATTGTAGCCCTGTGTCTATTCAACTCCATTTTAGTTATTTGGTCACAACAGCTGTCTCGGAGGACTTTACACAGTTGTGGATTCGCCAACAACAGATTAGAGAAGCAAATAGTTGGAACACCAGAAATGAAATCATACCAAACTGCGGAATGACCACTGTGCATAACTACATGTTATTAACTGTGCAGAAATGTCCCGGATCGTCACTGTCCTTAGAATACTTGATGGTAATGCATGTGTTTGCTAATGTCGTCATTACTTTATTTGTTCAGTAAAGCACTGGTAAACAGCAGCAGTGGTGCGTGTTCTTCATGTGAAAAGTAGTATGTATTTGCACTGAGCTGAAACAACGTTGTTTAATGAGTGATACAGTGCCTTGCGAAAGTATTCGGCCCCCTTGAACCTTTCAACATTTCGCCACATTTCAGGCTTCAAACATAAAGGTATAACATTTTAACAAGTGGGACACAATCGTGAAGTGGAACGAAATGTATAGGATAATTTAAACTTTTTTAACAAATAAAAAACTGAAAAGTGGGGCGTGCAATATTATTATTATTATTATTACTTTCAGTGCAGCAAACTCACTCCAGAAGTCCAGTGAGGATCTTTGAATGATCCAATGTTGTCCTAAATGACTGATGATGATAAATAGAATGCACCTGTGTGTAATCAAGTCTCCGTATAAATGCACCTGCTCTTTGATAGTCTCAGGGTTCTGTTTAAAGCGCAGAGAGAACCATGAAGACAAAGGAACACACCAGGCAGGTCCGAGATACTGTTGTGGAGAAGTTTAAAGCCGGATTTGGATACAAAAAGATTTCCCAAGCTTTAAACATCTCAAGGAGCACTGTGCAAGAAATTATATTGAAATGGAAGGAGTATCAGACCACTGCAAATCTACCAAGACCCGGCCGTCCCTCCAAACTTTCATCTCAAACAAGGAGAAGACTGATCAGAGATGCAGCCAAGAGGCCCATGATCACTCTGGATGAACTGCAGATAACTACAGCTGAGGTGGGAGAGTCTGTCCATAGGACAACAATCAGTCGTACACTGCACAAATCTGGCCTTTATGGAAGAGTGGCAAGAAGAAAGCCATTTCTCAAAGATATCCATAAAAAGTCTCGTTTAAAGTTTGTACCACCTGGGAGACACACCAAACATGTGGAAGAAGGTGCTCTGGTCCAAACCAAAATCGAACTTTTTGGCCACAATGCAAAACGATATGTTTGGCGTAAAAGCAACACAGCTCATCACCCTGAACACACCATCCCCACTGTCAAACATGGTGGTGGCAGCATCATGGTTTGGGCCTGCTTTTCTTCAGCAGGGACAGGGAAGATGGCTAAAATTGATGGGAAGATGGATGGAGCCAAATACAGGACCATTCTGGAAGAAAACCTGTTGGAGTCTGCAAAAGACCTGAGACTGGGACGGAGATTTATCTTCCAACAGGACAATGATCCAAAACATAAAGCCAAATCTACAATGGAATGGTTCACAAATAGACGTATCCAGGTGTTAGAATGGCCAAGTCAAAGTCCAGACCTGAATCCAATCGAGAATCTGTGGAAAGAGCTGAAGACTGCTGTTCACAAACGCTCTCCATCCAACCTCACTGAGCTCGAGTTGTTTTGCAAGGAAGAATGGGCAAGAATTCCAGTCTCTCGATGTGCAAAACTGATAGAGACATACCTCAAGCGACTTGCAGCTGTAATTGTAGCAAAAGGTGGCGCTACAAAGTATTAGCGCAAGGGGGCCGAATAATATTGCACGCCCCACTTTTCAGTTTTTTTATTTGTTAAAAAAGTTTAAATTATCCAATAAATTTTGTTCTACTTCACGATTGTGTCCCACTTGTTGTTGATTCTTGACAAAAAATGTAATTTTTATATCTTTATTTTTGAAGCCTGAAATGTTGAAAGGTTCAAGGGGGCCGAATACTTTATTTCAGTGTAATGTCGACGGTCGTGCCACACTCAGGAGACCAAATCGAGATGACCACAACTGAGAACTGCGATAAAGTTAGTTTTGTACTGGATATTCAACACATTCAAAAAATAGATTTAGCCCTTTAACCTTTTGATTTCCAAACACGTTTGGTTTATGCCTACTACTCCCTCACACTTGAAACAAAGCCTTTTTCAATATACTCTTTTGTTGATTTTTTTAAATTATTTTTCAATGTTGATTCTTTTGGATTAATTTTCAATAGCAAAACAATCATTGAAACTGATTACAGTTAACGCTCAATGAGCGTAAATGTATGGCTTTGGCCATGAGAGCGGTAAAGAATACAATGCAAAAAAAACCTATTATTTTATTTTTGTCTCCACGCATTGCCTCCGCTCACTCACTTCACTCACTCCACTTCTTGATTTTACTGTCATTACAATGCAATGAAATGCAGTTTAACATGTACCAGAAGTGTAATAGTGCATGGATCAGATAATATAACAACACAGATATATGTATCTGCATATTTGTGAGACTGTTCCAGGCTGCTATTGCTATTATATACATTCATTGAATTATATTGCATTACAGTGCCTCTTACACAATATCAAATTGTGGACACACACACACACACACATACACAAACAAATCTACATTAGATAAGATAAGAGTATTTTTGAATCACTGTGGTGTGGAGGATAGCACCAGGATTAAATATGTGTATTTTGCAGATTTAATCACACCCCACTCACTTTGTTTCTATTCTTTCATCCAATCACAAATTGACTTGTGTCACCCGAGTCTCAGCCTCAGCCAGAGTATCAGCCCGGGTTTTTTTTTAATGTATGAAAGATGCACAGTATCATCTGACTCCTTTTTCTGTGTTTTTGGCAGATCTATAAAGTCCATCGACAGAATGGGGTTCATCTGTGATCATTGTGGAAAGTCTTTGAGTTCTGCTTCTCACCTCAAGAGACACCACAGAACTCACACTGGAGAAAAACCTTATGAGTGTGAACTGTGTGGAACCAGTTTTTCTACAAAACAACATCTCATGCTCCACAACCGCATCCACACTGGAGAAAAGCCTGTTAGCTGTGAGGTTTGTGGTAGGAGCTTTACACAGGGTACTTCTCTCTTACATCATAAGAGGATCCACACAGGAGAGAAGCCATTTGAGTGTGACGAATGTGGAAAAACATTTAGGCTCAAAACGCTCCTCTCAAGACATCAGCGTGCCCACACAGGAGAGAAACTTCACCGATGTGACCAGTGTGAAAAGACTTTTACACAGTTATATAGACTCACTGAGCACTACAGAGTCCACACAGGAGAAAGGCCGTTCATCTGTGGGGACTGTGGACAGAAGTTTGCTTTTCTTTCCAACTACAAATGTCACCAGAAAACTCATACTGGAGAAAAGCCTTACGCCTGTGACCACTGCAGTAAAACCTTTAGAACTGGAGCCCAGCGCAGAGAACACCTTCGGAGCCACACCGGAGAGAAGCCGTTTGAGTGTAAACTGTGCAAACAGAGGTTTTCCCAAAGAGGAAATCTTATTAGACATAAAACAATTCACACGGGAGAAAAGCCCTTTCCTTGTGAAAAATGTGGGAAGGCTTTCAGACAGAGGTCACATCATCAGAAACACATTCAAACCTGTGAAGGACCTGGTCAGAAGACACAGCCGCTGGAGCAAACTGAAGGAGACAGAGCTGAACCCAGAGTCCGACTCTATAGGATCAAACTCGTGTCCATAAGTAACAGCACTGGATAATCAGGATATCGATAATCAAGACCAAAATATCAAATGTGTGAAGGTGACTGTACAAATATACTGCGTGAGACACTGGAGAGAGAGAGAGACACAAAATCCATTGTGCAGCTCTAAACTGAGGTATCACGTGTCTATATTGGCATAGCTCAAGGTGACTACAAAAAAAGATTTTCTGGATATATGATATTGACTCACAAGCTCGAGCACATTCAATTAAAGAAGTGTGAGGACCGCTACAGGTTCGTTTCATTTGCAGATCCAAGAGCTGGAGGAACACCAGGAGAGGGACCATCTCATAACAAGGAGGATCTACTTCAGAGCGGACCTGGGATCCACCTCTCTGCGTGAGGTGGGCCGCAGAAGAACCGTTTACAGAAGTGTCTGAGGGGATGGGATGAAATGGGAATAGTTTATCTGGGTGATTATTATTGTTTGTTATGTGTATTTATAATAGGTAACATTATCTTCTGGTGGATTTCTTTTGTGTGTGTTTATTCCTTATGATTTAAAATGGTTATACATGAACAACATCGTAGATGTTTCTGCAACGCTTTTGTGACATAAGTTCGCAAATTATATTTTGGACTTGTTTTTGGGCTGTGTTTATTGTGTTTATTTTCTGAAGTTATATTGTGATGTAATTTAAACAATATGTATTAAACGAAGCTACATTAATTATTGAAGGGGTTGCATTGAAAACAGTCATGGCCAAAGTAAAATGTAACTTTGAAAATTGAGACATGCAAAACAAAAGGTTTAATCAATAAAGGTCTTTGGAGTTTCTGAGATCAGTGTGATTTTGATGAGAGGTTAACGTGAAACTCAGATCAAAAACAATGTCAGATAATAAAAAAGAAATGAGAATCATAAATGTGATGAGAAGTGATGTTCAGATGAGACCCAGTGAAGCAGCAACAGTCAGCTGACTGCTGGTACATGTACCAATGTACATTAATTCATTAATGATTACTGTATCTTTTTCAACAAATACCAAACCAAGATGTTCATGCAGCGTTTGCGTCCGAATGTGCAGTTTGGTGGAGAGAATAGATATGATTTCTGCACTCCTCTTTACAGACTCCTCAGTGACATAACCCATTCTCTCTCTTGCCAATAAGAGCCAGGTCAGGGGCCAGTCGTGAGTGGCATGTGTTGGTGCCGACCTGGGGGACGTTCACTCTACAATGCTGTGGTCCAGTTTTCTCCAGCTGTTCTAATGCACACAGCAGTGTAATCACTTTTGTTGTGAAGACAGAGACATCCTCTGGGAGGCTGTGATCCTGACTCAAGCCAACCTCTGGAATGTGCACTGAGAACTCTTATGAATGGGATGATTCATATAATCATTATAGTAATAGTAAAACCACTATCAAAAAGGGATACTAGACATTTAACTTCAACACTACACAAAACAATGTTTTTAAAATAATTAGATTATCTAAAAAATTGCAGATCCAGTCAGTTGAAGAATCATCATAAACCAATACACTCTGGTGCTACGTTATACATTCTGAAGTAAGTTAAAAGTTATTTTAGAATCCTGTCCATCCGTGGGCTCAGATCCCTCTCTCAAGGTCCCTCACATTTTACATGTTTCCTTGCAGATGCAGCAGGGTCTAAGGACAATGATGATCCGGGACATTTAATAACATTTCTGGACAGTGGTCATGCCGCTCCCTATGGACCAATGGCTCCTATGTGTTTGTTGTTATTGTTTTTATTTTTTTCCTGTGTTCCAACTGTACAGAATCGAATATATAATTGTTTTGACACTGGACAGAGACATATTTACCTACAAACGTGTGCATTGTTCTGGGACCTATGACAACGACTGATATTGAGCTGTGAGTGTTTGAACCGCGTTGTATTGGTTTGAACCATAGAAGTTTGACCTCTGCTCACTGCTCACCGCTGATTGGAGGAGGAGGTCATTTAGACAAACACCTGAACATCGCGTGGAAACACCTGAACCAACCCACACCTGAACCAACCAACCCGGCAGAGAGCAACAGCGAGCGGGCACATGGATCCAAGGCGTGCGGACAACATGAACCCCCTGCAGCGCAACATCTGCAGGTAACGGAGAGGTCTCGGTGTGTTAACGGGGGTTCGAGTGTGTTCGGCGGGTTATGCAAACTGATTTAGCGGTTGAGCGGCGGAGGAAGCCCCGGGACTAGGGACTTGCACGGTCGGCCACGCATGCTGTGTGAGTGCGGAGCTACTGTGGTAACGTGGATGTGTTTATAAAGGGCTACGGGAGTATGCAACATATGCAGTCTATGAGGCCGTATTTCTCACAGAACTAACCGACCTGACGAGCCTGGCGGTGTTTCCTCATGTTTTAGCGCCACACACAACCTACTAAATGTAAAGTGTTCATGGTTTGTGCTGCAGACCCCAACGTTTACCACAGCAGAAAATGCACATGTTATTTTAGAGTCTACTAGTTTCCATGGAGATGACAGTCCCCCAACGGCCTTGACTAAAATGACTATTGAATAACTTTTGCATAACCAGCCGGAACCAGCTGTTTTTACTTTATGATTAAAGCTGGATTACCTAACTTTTTGCAATACTTAAAGCAGCTTACTGGAGAGGGTCTTATTGTAAAAAATGTGAACAAAACTGACCACAACATGCTGCCGTCATCACATCAGAAAACATGTTATCTGTGTAGGATGGATCCTTGTGAGCTGATTGACTGTGGTCTTATTTTTTAACTTTTTTTGTCTGAAAATGCTGATCTAAATTCAACAGAGGCCAGAAATATATTCAACTATCGTGATAGAAGCAAACTATTTTAGAGCTGATTTTATTAGAGTTCTGTTGTGCTGTTTGTTAAAAGCACACCACACTCACAACATCACACATGCACAATACATCTACTCAGTCACATGCCATTAACACAACCATACATTAGAGAGTATACCTGTTGAGGATTTAAAAAAGCCTTCTCAGTTCCAAAGCCTGATGCTAGACAAAAACAAGTTGCAGAGAATTGTGAAAACGTGCACTAAAATCACTGGAGGAAAACTCTGGGAGGGACAGGTGCTGAATAAAATGCATTCTGTCTCGGCCCAAACATCCTCTGATCGCTCACTTTGTCATGATGCCTTCAGGGTGTCGTTTTAATGCTCCAGCTTGGAGGGGAAAAAAATATTTTACAATTCTTTTGTGCCCTCTGCTATAAAACAATATTTTGACTTTTGGGATTTGTTGTGTAATAATCCTTCGGGATCAATAAAGTTTTCTGAATCTGAATCTCCCGCCGCAGATCATACCTCCACAACGGCCACTGTCCTAACGGCATGCGCTGCCGTTACCGTCACGACAGACGCGCTCCACTCTGTCGCCACTTTCTAAAGGGAACCTGCTGGTTTGGCAACAACTGCAAGTGAGTACACTCACACTCACTCACACTCTGTTCTGGTCTCTCCCTCTGGTCTCTCTCTCTGGTCTCTCCCTCTGGTCTCTCCCTCTGGTCTCTCAGACCACCTCTGCTCAATGTTTGCTATGTAGTTGTAGCTACAAGTAGCCAGTCGAAGTGTGTTGCGATTGTAGTCATATGCCAAGCTCCTCTGTTATAACACATTTAATTCAACACATTCACTTGAAATTCATTTGTTCATGGTCCAAACAGAAAGTTGAATTTTAAGAACAAAATGGTGTCTTTAGCTTATTAGAAAACATGTTATCTTTTGCATACTGAAAGCTGATTGGCTTTCCATTTCACTTTTCTGTCTCAAGTGCCCATGCGGCATGTACTGTCTACACCAAATAAAATAAAAAAATAAAAAAGCTAATCTAAAGATGTGACAGAAGCCAAAAACACATGCATATGAAAAACTAAATCATCATCACCAGTAAAAACTAGTGATGGAAGCCCTTTTACAGCCAGGAACTTGTGATTTTACTACAAACGTTTTTCAAAACATGAAAAGCTTAAGTTACACTTCATTGCACATGACTTATTGTTCTCTCAGGTTTCTTCATATTTTTCCACCTGGAGGATTCTTTGCAAACCACATACCACAGCCTCCCGCTGGGCCCCACGCTGGGCCCCACGCCGGGCCCCACGCCGGGCCCCACGCCGGGCCCCACGCCGGACCCCACGCCGGACCCCACGCTGGACCCCACGCTGGACCCCACGCTGGGCCCCACGCTGCGACCCCCTCTGGGCTCCATTCTGCAACTCCCTATGGGCCCTCTAGAGCAGCACCTGCCAGGCCCCACACAAGACCCAGTGGGGCAGGAATCCCTGAACACACACCAGAGTCTGCTGCTGGACCTCGAAGCACTGGACAGACCACCGCAGCCCCAGCTGCACCACACTCACCAGGTACAGTCTCCCTTGATCTTTACAGAGCAGCCAAACAAGCAGGACCACAGACTGTGCGCAGACGGACAATGCTAACCCGCCAGCTCAATGAAGTTTTGCTCCAACTGGCTCCGGCTCCTTTCACTTGCATTGAAAAGGGTTAACAACATTATATAACATTAATTACCCATATTTGAACTGTCTCTGGTCTCTGCCTCTCTCTGGTCTGTCTCGGCCTCTTTGCTTGTGTTCTGAAATGTCCTTATCTGGTGTTTTTGTTTCCCTCAGCTCCGCCTCTTAGCTCAGAGGAGACAAGACGGCTACAAAAGGTTTGTTATTTCACTTAAAGCTGAGGTACTAAACTTATTTTGTATGTAGTTAGTCTTAAAGCAAAAATCTGTGATCAAATCAGACCACAACATTGCCTCCAGCTAGCTCTTATTCAAATCGGCCTCTTCTGCATTAAGGCTAACACTAAAGTGATGTCACACTTGCACAGTCCACTCCTAATATATGGTCTATGGTTCAAAAGTTTTTGTTGTTGCACTGCTGTATACATCCCTTGTCTGCAGATCTGACTTGGAACTATCCCATAGTGTGTTTTCCTGTACTGTGTCTGTTGAGCACATTGAGTTCTAGGTAATTAAAAGTGCCCCCTCTCTACCGTGACTGCAGACCACCACTCCAGACGTGCGGGAGAAAGGCGCCGCGGCCGCGCCAGCGGAACACGGTGACATAATCTGTGGCATCTGCATGGATCGGATCTGGGAGAAACCTGAGGCCGGTGAACGAAAGTTCGGCATACTGCCCAACTGTGCACACATCTTCTGTGTGGGCTGCATCCGGACCTGGAGGAAGACTAAGACCATGTCCCCCAAAGTCGTCAAGTGAGTCACAGGACCTGCATTAGACCTGCGTTAGACCAATTAGTCAATTATGTCCCCTGATTTAATAACATCCCCTACACACCATATTAAATATTTGGATTTCAAAATTAGTTTTTTAGTTCCTAAATCTTGTTATTGTTTTCATTTCGATGTACTGCCCTCCACCGTTTTGCCAATCAGAAAGTCCATAATCCGGGTTACCAGAACTCACCTCGTGAAGCTATTCTCACTGGTAAAGTAACATGTGGTTGCAGAACTAAAAAGGTTGCGTTATGATTCTCAAATCATTGACAAAACAAGGAATAAAACCAGGATTTATATTGGGGCTTTTGTGAAAAAGGTATTGGTTATAGATTTGTTGTTGACGAAACTCTTCAGATATTATGGTTCCAGCTGGATTCGTTTGCATAAATGGCAACCTTGAGTTGGGGAGAGTGGGAGAGGTTGCAGTACAACTTTTGGCCAGATTCTTTTACATACTGCTCCTTTTAAGTTGCAATAAAACATATCTTGAAAGGGTGTAACACGTCATTGACTAATCCTGGAGCTGCAGGTCTCAAAGTGTATTCTAAAGCACAATGAAGGACCAGGAAGGAGGGACTGTTTCTCTGCAACCACTCTGGTTTGAAGACCACTGGACTGTCATCTCTGTTGACCAGATGTTTGTGTTGCTATGTGTGTCTGCAGGAGCTGTCCGCAGTGCCGGGTCTACTCTGCCTTTTACATGCCGCTGAGCCGCTGGGTTGAAGGACCAGAGAAGGCTGCTCTCATCGAGGCTTTCAAGAAAGCGCATAGGTAAATTGTGCAACAGTCTTGACGAAAATGGACAACATAAAGGTGACTTGTACCCAATTTTTTTTATAAGTATGTTTAATGTCAAAAGCCTTTTAGTTTGCAAGTTGATGTGAACCATGAGTGAGGCGTGTATCCCCATACATCACTAAAGTACTGGACAACATAACCAAGAAACACGGGTGAAAACGCATTTGAGGAGGGTACTGTTGGGTGGGCCTCACTGTGGGAACCCGTAATAGTTTGTTTTAGCATTGTCCATCTGTATGTGCATGGGAAACAGCCTTGTTCGTTGACGTTGATGTGGCTTTTTATTCAATAATGAAATGCCTACCTACTTGTTGGCCTTATTCCAATTTGTAATCCTCAGTTACCATTCATCACCTTTTTATTTTTTCATGAACCGGGCTCAAACATCAACTCTGATGCGGACAAAATCCCATTCCTCCCTAATTCCTACTTCTACAAAGACTTAATGGGCTTTGCAATCATGCTTCAGTCTGTGATCATGTCTCTTGTGTGTTCCATGGATCTTCTTGTCGCAGTGAGAAACCGTGTGGGTACTACCTGCGCCACGGTCGCTGTCCGTTCAAGGCAGACTGTCTCTACAAACACGACGAGAGCCTGCGGCCTACTGCAGCCGAGGTAAATTTCCTGTGGCTAGCGCTAATTACACTTGCGGTCCCTGAGAAGGCTGACGTCATGGTAACAGGGAAACGGTCACGCACTCACTCACTCACTCACTCATGTAAAACGTAAATTCACTAAACTATTCAATAGCAGAGCTTCCACAAACTGGATACAGTTATATCAATGTTTTCCTCTCCTTAATGGATACATCTATTCCCATCCAGATCCATCAAAGCTTATGTAAAAATCATAGACAACCACATTAGGTGTAGAGCTGGAATTTCCTTAAATGGCTCATATCTGCATTTATAAAGACAATATTCGCAAGATAAACACAAAGGTCACAGAAAGCCCTAAACCACATTTTTTTTAAACCCAAAATGTTGAGTGTGACAAACTGTTTCTTAGCTAGAGGAGTTTACTTTTACATGCAAGTCAATAAGAGCCGTAGCGCGTCTGGGCTTCATTGAGCTAGCGGGTTAGCATTGTCCATCAGTATACAGCCTGCTTCAGCACCTAGCCCCAGTTTATTCCAGTCTTTGTGTAAAAAACGTGAACGCTGAGTTGTGATGCCGACTACGTTTCTGTGCAGAGCTCTGATGACGAAGATGGCGACGATGACGAGGACATGGAGGGCTTACACCCCGCTGACATGCTGAACATGCTGCTGAACCTGGCTCTGGATGAAAGCGACGACGAACACGAGCTCAACATCTTTGACCTGCCCTACTACCTCCTCCGAGAACACTTCCTCTAAGCACCATGCCATTGAACGTTTCGGGGTTTGGGTGGCCCCAGGGCAGAGAACACTGTAAGCCCCACCCCCTGGTCTGAGAAGATGTCTATGATCTCCACACATCGTCCCGCGGTGGGGGTGGGGCTGTGGTCAAACACATTCTCCTGGAGCTTCCGTGGAGGTGGGAGAGCGTGAGGGGAGTGCTCCTGTCCAGAGCAGCTTCATTGAGTCTTGACTTTATCGCAAACGGTTTGAGGAGGATGTGTTGACTTGCTGCTATTTTTTTCCCCCTCAAACAGATCCCACCCCACCCTCCCTCTGCTTTAGTCCCGTTTGTGCTCTGGTCTGTCGGAGCTGCCGAGACGTCCAAAGTTTTAACGGTGTGTAGTTTAGTGCTACACAAGTCCCAAAAATGCCTGCGAAGCTTTTATTCCTTTTTAAACAAGTCAAACTTGTGCACAGAAAATAAACATGACTCACGTTTTGTCTCACTGAAATAGTCTGCTTCTTGTCTTTAAAAAATGCACTGCAAGGTTAAAGCTGTGGTAAATAACATGTTCTTAAATAACATGTTTTTTGAGAGTAATGTGAAATTGTGTATTAGAAAACACAAAATCTTTTGCATAGAGGAGCTGGTGGTCTCTGAGGCTTAGGTCCTGTTAAAAATTAAAATAACTATATGCATTAGAAGAATCATTGTTTTTATACTTAATTGCAATATACATATAAAACGTGTGTATCCAGAAGGCAATCATTGACACCCTCAAGCACCCTCAGCGAATAGGCTGTTCCCAGAGTGCTGTATCAAGGCACCACAGTGGGAAGGAAAAAGTGCATCAGAAAACGCTGCACAACCCCAAGAGGTGACCGGACCTTGAGGATGGTAGAGAAGGGCCGATTCCAGACCTTGGGGGACTTGCGGAAGCAGTGGACTGAGTCTGGAGCAGAAACATCCACAGCCATTGTGCACGGGCGTGTGCAGGAAATGGGCTACAGAAACAGCAGCAGAAGCACCTGACCTGGGCTACAGAGAAGCAGCACTGGACTGTTGCTCAATGGTCCAAAGTACTTTTATTTTTATATTTATTTTTTATTAAATCAAGGTACCAGAGTCTGGAGGAAGACTGGGGGAAAGGAAATGCCTGAAGTCCAGTGTCAAGCACCCACAGTCAGTGATGTCTGGGGTGTCATGTCAGCTGCTGGTGGTGGTCCACTGTGTTTTATCAAGGGCAGGGTCAATGCAGCTGGCCATCAGGAGATTTTTGAGCACTTCATCCTTCCATCTGCTGAAAAGCTTTATGGAGATGAAGAATTCCTTTTTCAGCACGACCTGGCACCTGCTGAAAGTGCCAAAACCACTGGTAAATAGTTTACTGACCGTGGGATTACTGTACTCAATTGGCCTGCCAACTACTGACCTGAACCCCATAGAGAATCTGAGATATTGTGAAGAGGAAGTTGAGAGTCACCAGACCCAACACTGTGGATGAACTTAAGGTAGGCAAGCATCCTGGGCCTCCATAACACCTCAGCAGTGCCACAGGCGGATTGCCTCCATGCCACACCGTATTGAAGCATTCATTTCTACAAAAGGATTCCTGATCAAGTATTGAGTGCATAACTGAACATCATTATTTGGAGGGTGACATTTTAGTATTAAAAACCCTTCTTTTATTGGTCGGATGAAATATGCTAATTTTTTAGATAGGGATTTTTGGTTTTTCTGTACTTTTTTGCCGAAATCATCAATATTGAAAAAATAGAAGTTTATCAGTACATTACAGAAAATAATGAAGTTTATCTTGATATGTTAATTTTTTTAGAAGGACCTGTGCTGTATATGTTAGCCCAGTGACAGTGCTAATATTGGTAGTTTAAGATTGGCCCATAAAAGTATTAGTGAGGGAGTAATTACACACAGGTGTTGTAATGTGGAGGCATACATCATTTGACAGTCTTTGTCTTAGTTCATTGTGTGAGTTTGGTATATTATTTAGATGGCAATAAAGGATTGTGGAACACAGTATTTTACATTATTTTATGGTGAGAGAAACGTGTCAGACGCCCATACACTCCATCCAGCGGACCTTGCACAGATCAAGTTTTGGTCGTTACAAATATTTTTTTTTTGCCTCCCTGGAAGGCTAATCCCATGTTTATTGAAAGGTAATGATATTTTATACTATTCAATATCCACAACAAAATAGGACATTTAAAAAAATAAATAATAATAATAACTAGAAACTTGCAATGGCTGAAGCCATTGCGATTGACTGCGGAACAGATCTAATGTGGAAATCTGCTAAAAAAAATCCTTGAAATCCTTTAAAAGGCCTTGAAACTGTTAAAATACTTGATAGATATTTGAAACTCCTGAAGTCCTTGAAATTGTTGAAACCTTTAAACTCCTGAAATCCTTGAAACTGTTGAAACATTGAAACTCCTGAAATCCTTGAAACTTTTTTTAAACCTGGAAACTGTTGAAAGTGTGGAAACTCCTGAAATCCTTGAACCTCCTGATATCCTTGAAACTGGTTAAATTCTTAAACAGTTGAAATCCTTGAAACTACTGAATGTATTGAAAGTGTCCTTGAAACTGAAAAATCCCCTCACCGCTGAAACAATTTGGTTCCTGTAACTAAGGAAACCTGGTCTGTGGTCATTATCTGGTGGTGGTCTGAGTCTTCGTTTGGGTCTTGGTCTGGTGGTATAATGCAACCTATTAGGTTGCATTATACTGGTTTACATGGAAAAATCCCTATTAGGTTGCATTATACTGGTTTACATGGAAAAATCCCTATTAGGTTGCATTATACTGGTTTACATGGAAAAATCCCTATTAAGTTGCATTATACTGGTTTACATGGAAAAATCTCTATTAAGTTGCATTATACTGGTTTACATGGAAAAATCCCTATTAGGTTGCATTATACTGGTTTACATGTACAAATCCCTATTAAGTTGCTTTATACTGGTTTACATGTAAAAACCCCTATTAGGTTACATTATAGTGGTTTACATGTAAAAATCCTTATTAAGTTGCATTATACTGGTTTACATGTAAAAACCCCTATTAAGTTCCATTATACTGGTTTACATGTAAAAACCCCTATTAAGTTCCATTATACTGGTTTACATGTAAAAACCCTATTAAGTTGCATTATACTGGTTTACATGGAAAAATCCCTATTAAGTTGCATAATACTGGTTTACATGGAAAAATCCCCATTAAGTTGCATTATACTGGTTTACATGAAAAAAACCCTATTAAGTTGCATTATACTGGTTTACAAGGAAAAATCCCTATTAAGTTGCATTATACTGGTTTACATGGAAAAATCCCTATTAAGTTGCATAATACTGGTTTACATGGAAAAATCCCCATTAAGTTGCATTATACTGGTTTACATGTAAAAAACCCTATTAAGTTGCATTATACTGGTTTACATGGAAAAATCCCTATTAAGTTGCATTGTACTGGTTTACATGGAAAAAACCCTATTAAGTTGCATTATACTGGTTTACATGGAAAAAACCCTATTAAGTTGCATTATACTGGTTTACATGGAAAAAACCCTATTAAGTTGCATTATACTGGTTTACATGTAAAAACCCCTATTAAGTTGCATTATACTGGTTTACATGGAAAAATCCCCATTAAGTTGCATTATACTGGTTTACATGAAAAAAAACCCTATTAAGTTGCATTATACTGGTTTACATGAAAAAACCCTATTAAGTTGCATTATACTGGTTTACATGGAAAAATCCCTATTAAGTTGCATAATACTGGTTTACATGGAAAAATCCCCATTAAGTTGCATTATACTGGTTTACATGTAAAAAACCCTATTAAGTTGCATTATACTGGTTTACATGGAAAAATCCCTATTAAGTTGCATTGTACTGGTTTACATGGAAAAAACCCTATTAAGTTGCATTATACTGGTTTACATGGAAAAAACCCTATTAAGTTGCATTATACTGGTTTACATGGAAAAAACCCTATTAAGTTGCATTATACTGGTTTACATGTAAAAACCCCTATTAAGTTGCATTATACTGGTTTACATGGAAAAATCCCCATTAAGTTGCATTATACTGGTTTACATGAAAAAAAACCCTATTAAGTTGCATTATACTGGTTTACATGAAAAAACCCTATTAAGTTGCATTATACTGGTTTACATGGAAAAATCCCTATTAAGTTGCATTATACTGGTTTACATGGAAAAATCCCTATTAAGTTGCATTATATGGTTTACATGGAAAAATCCCTATTAGGTTGCATGATTACACTGAAGTCCTTGAAACTGCTGAAGTCCTTGAAACTGCTGAAGTCCTTGAAACTGCTGAAGTCCTTGAAACTGTTGAAGTCCTTGAAACTCTTGAAATCTTGAAACTGCTGAAATCCTTGAAACTGTTGAATCCTTGAAACTGTTGAATCATTGAAACTGTAGAAATGTCTGAAAGAGCTGAAGTCCTATTAAAATGCATGGGCCTATTAAAATGCATTGCAGAATTCTCAATGCAGATTTTTGTCCGATTGCGGAAAAACCGGAAATCGCTGAAGTCCCAAAAGTAATAGCAATAATCTCCCAAACATGTGGAACGTTTTGATGTATAACTTGTGGAAATTGTTGAAAATGTGAAAGCTGTGAAACGTGTCAAAAAAAATGACGGAATAAAGAAATACAAAACCAATGGTTGACTGCGGAAGGTTCCGCAGTCAATCAAAAATTACACACCACTTTTTCATACCCAAAGCCTCTCAAGCCACAAAACAATCTAACTTTCTGATACGGGGCCGAGGAACGAGTCTACTTCAACAGTTTGGTTTTACTGTTGTTGAGACTTCCACAGTCCGGAGGAGGGGCATTGGGCAGTGGGCAGTGGGCTCCGGTCACCGCCTGTACACCATGCTGTACACTCACATACTCTGCGTTATTGTGTTTTACACGCTTCTAAATCCTCGTTCTACACAATCCACGTGTCTATTTGTCGTAGAGGTCCTCACTACCGCCGCAGACGTGCCTCGCTCTTTCCGTGGTCAGTGTTTGTTATGCTAGTCTGGTTAGCATTAGCATTATCCCAAAGGACGATAGCATCTTGAATTGTTTTCCTGCATGCTCAATGGATATTCATTAGCAGCTTATGTCGTTGAGTAAAGACCACTGTGACTTTACTTTGTTTACGTGGATACGAGAGTCTAAAGAGTCGTGCTGATGTGTTACTATTGTAAACAGAAACATCGCTGCTGCGTGTGCGACCTGTTTCTCACTTTTCAAGAAATTACATTTTCCCATTATCTATTAATATTATTTTCGTCTATAAATTACGCTGTTGAATGGGTGAATATGTCTTCTGCTGTGATTCCTTGAGTCATCTATTAAAAAAACTTTAAAACATCAAACTTTAACTTGTTTTTGTTCAAAAAAATCTATTTGACAATAATTAAAGTCATGCTTTTGTCTAAATACCTTCATCATGCAATTAAATTCTATCCACAGATGTAAATATTAGCTTCAAACACTTTTATACTATTAGCCCTCGACCAAAATGACCTGGGCAGCCCCGCTCTAAAATCTTGGCATTTGGTCTGCTGCAAGATGGAATATTTCTTGCAAACCAGGACAAAATACAATGATTTATTGAGTGTACCAGACGCTAACAACGCTATGTGTTATTATGATCAAGAATGAACACAGGGGTACTTAATTTTCAAAGGAATAACAGCTGTTTTTACTGTTGGTGGGAAAACATGCACTATCTGCAACTACCCAAGCCCCTCTGTATATTCATCAGCATTTGGTGTATGAAATATAAACAGTATTCTCTGACGTCTCCTTTTTCTGTGTTTGTGGCAGATCTGAAAAGTCCATCTACAGAATGGGGTTCACCTGTGATCAGTGTGGAAAGATCTGGAGCTTTGCTTCCGCACTCAAGAGACACTACAGAAGTCACACTGGAGAAAAACCACACGAGTGTGATCTGTGTGGGACGAGATTTACAACAAAAGAACATCTTAAGGTCCACAGCAGAATCCACACTGGAGAAAAGCCCTTCAGCTGTGAGGTTTGTGGTCTGAGTTTTAGAGGAGAGAATCATCTCAAAGATCACAGGAGTATCCATACAGGAGAAAAACCATTTAAGTGTGATGAATGTGGAGAAATGTTTAGGATCAGAAGGCATCTCACACAACATCAGCGTGTCCACAAAGAGAAGCTTCACCAGTGTTACCAGTGCGAAAAGACTTTTACACGTTTGACTGACCTCACTCATCACTACAGAGTCCACACAGGAGAAAAGCCGTTCATCTGTGGAGACTGTGGGAAGAAGTTTGCTGTGATCTCCTCCTACAAAAGTCATAAAAGAATCCACACTGGAGAAAAGCCATACAAGTGTGATCACTGCAGTAAAACCTTTAGAACTGCAATACAGCGCAGAGTCCACCACCGGAGCCACACTGGAGAGAAGCCGTACGTGTGTGACGTGTGTGGGCATGGCTTTTCCACAAGAGGACATCTTAACAGTCACAAAAGAATCCACACTGGAGAGAAACCATACAGCTGTGACATCTGTGATCGGAGGTTTAAACAGAGTACGTCTCTCAGATATCACAAGAGGATCCACACGGGAGAGAAGCCATTTGTCTGTGAAATGTGTGGGAAGGCTTTTAGAACAGGGGCGGCTCAGCGGAAACACCTTCAGACCTGCGAGAGCCCGGTGTGAAGGCTGCATCCGTAGACCCAGATTCTGATCCTTTATGAAGGACTTAAAGAACAAACAAAGACACATTTGCAGGGCTCTTTTTCCTGTGCATGTATACATACAAATGAACCTTGTGCATTGCAGTTCATAAATATTAAAAAGAGAGTCTGTTGGAGACATGTTTGTTGACAAGGGCCTTAAATCCTGTGAAGACCTTTCAGTATCCAGTTAAATTCACAACTGTGCTGCCACATAAGGACGTGTGGAATTGCACTTGTAACTCCAGCAGCCATCTTTGGCAGCAGACGCAGTGCTAAAAGACCTTCTTACCTGGGTTTGAGGGAGTATGATGACATGTGTCTGCATTGATGTTGTAGGAACCTGTAAATCTTATTATTTTATCCCGTGGATGAATATGCTAATTTGATCATTACTAACTACCTAAATTGTTTTGATATATTTATATATACAGTACAGACCAAAAGTTTGGACACACCTTCTCATTCAAAGAGTTTTTTATTTGCATAATTATGAAAATTGTAGATTCACTCTGAAGGCATCAAAACTATGAAAAAACTCATGTGGAATTATGTACGTAAAAAAAAAAAAAAAAAGACAGCTCTGATTACTGCTTTGCACACTCTTGGCATTCTCTTGATGAGCTTCAAGAGGACCTGAAATGGTCTTCCAACAGTCTTGGAGGAGTTCCCAGAAATGCTTAGCACTTGTTGGCCCCTTCGCCTTCACTCTGTGGTCCAGCTCACCCCAAAACCATCTGGATTGGATGACGAGGTCATCTGGCCCAGCACCCATCACTCTCCTTATTGGTCAGATAGCCCTTACACATCCTGGCTGTGAATCTACAGTCAAAAGTCATGAAAAGAAAGGAACCTCATTGAATGAGAAAGTGTGTCCAAACTTTTGGTCTGTACTGTATATATATATTATATGGAAAATGACAGTATCCTCTACTGCCACATCCCTCCAAGTCTGTAGATAGCACATGTGGGTTAAGAGTATCATTTTTATAATGTGGATGATATCTTGGTACATTGCAAGATGCAGAACAGACATTACAGATCTACAGAGACTTTGACCGAAACTAATAACCCTTCCACAACCTGGATTATCAACAGATACAGTCGAACTTTGTACATAGACTGTAGACTTTTCGCTATGACGTGTAAGTTGGAACCTAAAGTTGTTTTGGGTTAGGGTTGTTAACTGTATTGGTGGTGACCTGCTTTTTGTGTCGTGGTCTGATAACTGCTTCTTGTGATAGATTTGTTGTTACTTTGGTTGAAATGGTGCTCAGTTTGGTTTAAACTAGCATATTCCTCAATTATGGATAATTTTAGTGATTGATCAATTCTGTTTAATGTGAGAAGACTCAGATGAGTCTTCTCACATTGAGGTGTGAGGAACACACCTTTAAAGATGTAAACAATAATTATGAAAAGAGTTACCACTGTATATTGTGTAAGGCTGTGTTCCCACCGGATCGTGGGTTGTGGCGAGTTGCAATAGTGACGTCCGCCCCTTGCGAGGAATTGCATTTGTCCCATGGGTAAATTAAAATTTAAAACTTGAGTCGTGTCTCTTAGACTGTATCTCGGGAGTTGACTGACTTAGTGTGACATCACCAAAGTTTTAGCCTTAATGTGGAAGAAGCTAGTTAGAACATGAACTAGCTGAAGCAAATTTCCTTATATGATAATTTCCTCTGCGATGGTGGCTAAGACCGTTACCAAAGCAAGCTGGAGTTTCCTGCAAATGATTCTCAGCCCCTTTATCTTTCTTTGGATTTTCAAAGACAATATCACATCACAAGAACCTGGATTACAGACATACCATGTGAAACCAATAGACAGCTGCTGCGGGTGCTGAGGTTTACAGATGAAACATACTGGATCTCATCAGTGAAACTGGCAACTCGCATGTGGCTCAACATAAGGCTTTCTGATTGTTTATGTAACGTCATTATGGTCATTGTTTATGTGATTAAGAACAAATCAGAAGTTATTTTTGATACTTACTTTCTGCCTAGAGAGACTGATATTAACCTGATTCTCGCCAGACCCATGTAGTTTGCTGCGCTTCTCACATGGGTCTGGATCTTAGCCATCACTGTTGGATTTCAGATGGCGGGGCCTTCTAAAATAAATCCTTGTATGTGATTGGATAAACCACCTGTCCGTTATCTTGAATTACGTCTTCCTTCAACCACTCACATCGAAGCACACGACTCCCATGGGTTCCCAAATGCCGGCAAGATTTCCCGCGAGAATGCCCAAAAGAAAAACACCCAGAAGGGGCCTCATTCACGAATCGTTCTTAAGAACAAATTTGTACGTAAATCCTACTTACGAAGATTTTGCGAAGATTGTGGCATTCATGAAATTTTCTCGTAACCAGAATTTTTCTTGGCTAAGTACAAATCCTACGAGTGCTCATGAGCACTCTTAAGCACATTCAGTGCCGACATGTCCGCACGCTGGTGTTATGAAGTTCAATAAAACACAACATGACAGTGATATGTCCATCATATTGATGTGTGTATTTATTTGTTTAATTGTTTACAGTAATATAGCCTATTTTTTATTCATTTTTAAATTAAATGTGGCAACGCTTTATAGAAATCATGCTGTCTATGTGTGACCCCATCCTATTTATACGGTGCATTTCTTTATCCACCGGCCACAAAACAATGGCATATAGATCCATGGGAGAGACCCGCATGGACCCGTAATAGATCTATGGGGTGAACAGCGCGGATCTGTAATAGATCCATGGGAGAGACCAACGCAGAGACTCAGCACGGACCCCACAACCTCCTGCAGCAGCAGGTCCGCGCTGGTCTCTCCAGTCTGCGGTCTCTCCACGCTGGTCTCTCCAGTCTATGGTCTCTCCTCGGGTCTGCCTTGGTCTCAGTGCTAGTCCGTGCTGGATCTCCTCCCAGGGTCCGAAATGTTTTGAGATTAATCTCATTACATTTTGAGATTAATCTCATTACATTTTGGGATTAATCTCATTACATTTTGAGATTAATCTCATTACATTTTGAGATTAATCTCATAATTTTTGAAATTAATATATAAATTAATCAATCTCATAATATATTTTAGATTAATCTAATAATTTTGCCAGTTCAACTTTATTCTCACAATATTTCGACTTTAAAGTCAAAATTTTATGACTTTAATCCGTCCGTAACTCTTTGCTGCATGTTGCTGTTTCCTCCGGTGTCTGCACACGGCCCTGCAGTCCCTTTTATGGGCATTAATGGGTGGTTACCTATGCTAAGTACCTATGCTAATGAAGCACCTGGCATGCGCTCTCTACTTACAAGGAGTTGGCATTCATCAATCTAAGAGAACAGCTGCGAACAATTCAGCTGCTTGAGAACGTGTTGATGAATCCCACGTAGGGTCTTCTTAGAAATTTACTTAAGAACAACTTGAGAAGAAATTTAAGAAGATTCTTAAGAAGTCATTGGTGAATGAGGCCCAATGATTTTTTTGGCTAAAAACGCAATGTAATCAACTTTGGCTATCATGATTCTGTTTATTGTCTTTCTGCTTATTTATTACCTACAAGTCTCTTGAAGAAAAGAATGCGGAAACTACCCAACCTGGCAACCCTGCTGCGTAGTGTTGTAAACAGGAACACTCAAACTACTGAAGCTGCACTAACTGACTTTGGGACTTTGAAGCCGCGGACTCGCTGGCCTCGCTCTTTCTGCTCCCCTCCCCCACCCACGAAGCTATCGCCCCCCACACACACCCACTGTTGTTGACGGAGCTAGCGTCTCCCAATATGGATAATACATGGATATGGATTTGCACGTGGATGGCGTGACCATAGAACGATACAACCGGGAAGCGACTTTCTTTTAGATGGCTGTTTTGCTGTGTAAGCAGTTGTTAGTATTAGATAGCAATATGGCCTACGTGCAGGACTGTACAAGGACTCTGATTATTTTGACTATGATGTGACTGTCTCTGTGTGACATGTACGTCTTTCCATGTGTGACATGACAATGACTATATAAACTGTGTAGCTCCTCAATGACAACGTTGCACACGGATTCTCGAGTACGGGCTCATTTATTGACCTTACAAGTGTCATAAGTGTCTTTCAATGCCATGAAAACTACAGGACGAAAGAAAATATGCAATTAAACACAACTTCTTGTATACATTACAAAACGAAACTTAAAATTAGCTACCTCGTGGCCGCCTGTCATGTCGGAGGTCTTTAACTTAATTTGAAAACAATATGTGCATTTCAGCTGTACACAACATTTAATACAATTAAAAACACAAATGTAAACACACAATAAAATCGTACATGTACAAATAGATACCTGATACAGTTGCTTTCTCACTGTGAAAGTGGCTCTCGCTCTGATGTCTTTGAGCACGAGAGAGCGTCTGCCTGTCTACCTGAGGGCCCCTTGTAAACCCCAGTTCTCGCGAGAACAAAATTACGAAATGAAACCGATGTATAAAAGTTTAATAACAAATACTTTCTTTTGGAGAAAACTAAAATATTACTATTTACAAAACAATTCTAAACCAAATAAATAGAAAAGCAAAATAAACTTTTATAAGAAACCTATATAACAACACTTACACTCCCACCAAAATCAACCAAACTTTAAAGGTGGTTTTCTAAGAAGTGTCTGAGTCCTCACTATGTGTAGGAACTTTATCAGTCTCAATCAAAGTCACAACTTTGTGAATAGGTCTTTCTAAATGTATTAGTCTTGTCTGTGTCTTTCCTTTGTCAAAAGTAGTGTCGCTTGTCTTCAACTTCACTTTTCGAACATTTCCATCTGTACTTGTGAAAGTCTCTATCACACGAGCGAGCTTCCAGTTACATCTTGGTGCATTATCGTCCTGCAGAATCACAATATCATCCACTTGCAGGTTACGAGATGTTTTCTGCCATTTCTGTCGTTGTTGGAGATTTAGCAGGTATTCTCGCTTCCATCTCTGCCAAAACTCATTTGCGAGGAACTGTACTCTTTTCCATCTTTTGTTCAAGTACAAATCTTCCTTGGAGAACTGTCCTGGCGGAGGAAGAATAACTGATGACTTCATCGTTAGTATGTGATTTGGCGTAAGTGGTTCTGGACCAGTGGGGTCATTAAGATGTTCAGTGCTTAATGGTCTACTGTTGATGATTGCCATGGTTTCCGTTTCCCTTCTTTCTTCGAGGTTGGTAAGTTTGTTTGTTCTTTGTTGAATACCTTTGAACTCTTTAATACATCTTTTGAGTCGTGCAATGGCTCCTACTGCTCTTGACCAATGTGAAAACTTCTTTAGACGATCCAGCAAAGCATTTGTTTCCTTTGACTGAATGGTATGTGTATGACCCTTGCGAAGTTCTGGATCTTCCTCCAGTATTTCTCCCACCGTTTCCTTTTTAACAGGAAGATCTTGTTGCCAAAGAAACGCTGGACCTTGTAACCAGTTTGAGTCTTTGAGCTGAGTTGCATTTAAGCCTCTTGAGGCATGATCGGCCGGGTTATTTTCAGAGATGACATGTTGCCATTGATCGGGACTTGTACTTTGTCTTATTCTTTGAATTCGATTTGCAGCAAATGTGTGGAATCTTTTGGCATCATTGCTTATGTAGCCTAGAACGACTTGTGAATCTGTCCAGTAAAACTTTTTGAGATTGTCGATTTCGAGTTCCTGCTTGATCACATCTGCATTACGAACTGAAGTCACGGCGGATGACAGTTCAAGCCTTGGAATAGTTGTTTGTTTAGTGGGGGTAACTCTTGCTTTACCCATTACAAGTGAGCAGTTGATTTGTCCTTCTTTGGTTATTGCTCTTAGATATGAACATGCACCATAGCCGTTCAGACTTGCATCTGAGAAGTTGTGCAGTTCGTAATGTGCAATGTTGATGTCCTTTGAGTAGTTACGCGGGATTTTTAGAGGTGCTAGTTTGGGTAGGTCTCTGAGCCATGATTCCCATTGTGGTAAGATGTGCTCAGGGAGATTGTCGTCCCAATTGACTTTATCTTTGCACAATGTTTGGAGTATTTGTTTTCCGATCAAGATAAAAGGAGCAACAAACCCAAGGGGGTCAAAGACCGAGGCAACTGTTGAGAGCACCCCTCTCCTTGTAAGCGGGTTGTCTTTGACTAAGACTCGGAATTGAAACTCGTCTGCCTCAATACACCATTGTACTCCCAGTGCACGTTCAATATGAGACTCTCCAAGAGCCATGTCTTGATCCTTTGCTTGTGCTTGTTCTGCTTGTGGTATTGCTGCAAGCACTTCTTTGTTGTTGGACACAAACTTATGCAAGCGTAGATTGCCAGATTTACAAAGAGCTCTTGACTCTTCAACTAACTGTATGGCTTCAGCAGTTGAAGTAACGCTAGCCAAACCGTCGTCAACGTAAAATCCTCTTTGGATGAACTTGATGGTCTCTTTGCTGAACTTCTCTTGGCCTTGTGCGGCAATATGCTTTAGTCCGAAGTTGCAGCATCCGGGGGATGAAGCTGCCCCGAATAGGTGCACTTTCATTCTATACACTGATGATACACGGATTGGAGCTCAGGTTGCCTTCGTCCCACCAGAGAAACCTTAGGTAGTCTTGATGTTCCTTAATGACATGGAATTGATGGAACATCCGCTCAACATCACACATTATGGCTATTGGACCCTTTCTGAATCGGCATAACACTCCAACCAGTGCGTTCGTGAGATCTGGTCCAGTCAGAAGGTGATCATTGAGAGATGTGTCTTGAAAGCGGGCTGAACAGTCAAAGACTACACGGATTTTCTTAGGCTTGTGAGGGTGGTATACCCCGTGGTGTGGGATGTACCAAGCGGTCTTGTTTTTGAGCTCTTGTATTGGGACCTTCTCGGCATCTCCACGACTTATTATGTCATTCATGAACTTGATGTAATCGTTATAGTATCTCTCATCTTTTCTGAGACGACGTTCCAATGAAGACAGTCTGCGTTCTGCATATAGTTTGTTATTTGGCAGGATTAGGTTGTCTGTTTTGAATGGAAGTGGGAGTTCGTAGTGACCATCTTCCTTGTGCCTTATGCCTTTGTTTACCTTTGACAAGAACAGAATGTCTTCCTGTGAGACTGGATTGTCATCTGCAGCTCGTTCGGCAAAATCAACTTCTAGAGCCTTTACTACATCCTGTGGGGTGACTTCTTTAACCCAAGTTTTGCATACAAAGTGCACTTCTTGCTTTAGCTCAACTGACTTTTGCACTGCAAGGGTTACTTCACGCACAATGACTCTGTGACTGGTGCCGATTGCATCACTTTGATCGCAAACTTGAAAGGAACAACCGACAATGCTCCAGCCAAGATCTGTGAGTTGTGCGTAAGGTTGGTTTTCTGTACCAGCTAGGACTTCTCTTGGTAGAAGGGCTTGTTGGCAGTTATACCCAATGAGTAAACCAACTTCACACTCAAGCAGAGGAGACAACTTATCTGCCAACCTTTCGAGATGAGGCCATTTCAGGGCCGTTTCTGACGTTGGAATGTGCGACTTGTTTGCTGGTATGAACTCTCTTGTGAAAACTGCGGGCAGTGCAATTTTCTGCTTGTTGTGATATCCTCTCACTTGAAGGTTTAACAGTTTCTCACATGGTATCACTGTTAACTTGGCAGACATTGTTGATAGTCTTAAACTAGCCGTACTTTTATCTGCATCAAGCTCTTGAGCTACATCATCCAGTATGAAAGATGTATCACTTTGTGAGTCGAGAAGTGCGTACACCAGTACTTCATGCTCAGGATTCTTGATAGATGAGACCCAGACTGGCAATATAGACGATGTCAAAGTGTTACAGCTTTCCTGAGAAACACTATTTGATGTTGCTGTTGCAGCTTTGTCTTTGTCTTGCAAGTCGGGCTTCTCTTGAGGGAGCACCCTTTCTTTGGTGTCTGTTGTATCTTGAGAGTCATTATTACTTTTCACAAAAGCAGTCCTTTTACGTTCCATGAACTTGTCATCATGCAAGCATGTAGGATGTTTTCTTTGACACTTATCACATGTGCTTCTCTTTTCGCACTTCTTTGAGTGATGTCCTGTCCTTAAGCATCCGAAACAGAGCTTTTTTGTTTGAACAAACTTGACACGATCTTGAACTAGCTTTTCGGAAAACTTGTGACATTTATCGAGAGTGTGACCAGTTCTTTTGCAAAATATGCATGTTGGAGCATTATGACTGAAGTTAAAGGAGTTCGTTGTTAGAGCCTTAGCTTGAAACAATTGGTGTCTTGAGTGTTTGGGTTTATCTGATTCCAAACCTTTCAGTGCTTGTATGGAAGTTATGGGGTCGCACGCTAAGTCTGCTTCGGTGGACACAAATTCAACAAATGTATGAAACAATGGATAGTTTCCATATGCGTTTCTCTGTTCCATAGCCATGCGGTTCCATCTAGATACTAGCCAATCTGGTAACTTTAACAAAATCCTTTGATTTTCCATGCAATCATTGAGAACTTCCAGTGTTCTGATATGCGGCATAGCGGCTTCACAACTTCTGAGGAAGTCTGCAAATTCTCTCAACTCAGATCCATCTTTGTAGCTTATTTTTGGCCAGCTGTGAAGTTTATCTCTGAAGCATTTTCCTATGGTGAAGGGATCTCCAAACCGTTTTTCCAACAACTGCCAAGCCGAATCGTATGCTTCATTGGTTCCTATAAGGAGAAATCCTTCCACTGCCTTTTTTGCAGATCCACAATCTGAGATAGTAAAGTCTCTCATTTTTGGGAATGTTTTTCCTTTCAATCAAAGTTTCAAACGACAACTGCCAGTCTTTGAACTGTAAAGGATCGCCAGTGAACTGTACGGGTTCTGGAGTTGGAAGACGATTAGCACTTATTGCTTCTGCTAATATTCTCACCAAATCAGAGTTCTGCTGGAGTTGAGTAGTGGCTGTTGAGACTGGCTTTGCTTGAGGAATGTAAGGTAAACTTGACGCTTTGAGTGCTTGACTTTTGGTAGCTGTATCAATGTGTGGAGTAAATGCAGCGGTTGAAGCATTCAAAACTTGAGTTGTTTCTGGAGCTTGTGAATGTATGAGTGGTGCAAAATAGTTCAATTGATCTCAAATGACATGCAAGCAATAACCATGATCTTTGGTTTGACTGTGTTCTTAGGAATATCAACATACAGGAAATCATGCCTGAACTGTGGCATGATTTACAGATACCAGGAGTGGGAGGAGGGTATCCACAATTTTGATGACCACATCATCCTGTCTCTGCACTTGTGCCTGGTGGTCAGGAATGCACTTCAGGTGAGACATATAATACAATAATAAATTGTGCTCGCTAAAAGGTTGATTTTTCTATATTATGTGATAGATTTTAATTTCTTGACATACTTTTTTAGTGACCCAACCTCTAAACTTATATGATAATAATTGATATTATTAATATATATTTACCCTTGCTTAATCTTCCATTATTGTGATTTATTCATTACAGTTAAAACAAATGGTGATTGAAGAGGCAATTCTAAAGAAATATAAAATGTACATTTTGAAATTTGATAACATTGGAATGTTTCTCATCATTTTCCAGACCCATACAGCTATCAGCAAAGTGATAGAAATAATAGAAAAAACAGAAAAGGTGTCCTTTCCAAACAAGGACAGAGTTCTTCAGGCATATCTTCATTTTGAGGCCCTGACCAACCATGACTACACCTACAGTTGTGTGTCATGTGGATACAACCCAGCAGTTGTTGTGATGGATCTTCACAAGAAAGGCGTTTTCAATATGCCAGGTAAGTGAAACATCATGCTAACCATGTTTGAATAGCACTTCATCAACTGTGGTGTTGTGAGTGTTTTCCGTAATTGAGCTCTGAATAGCAAACACTGTTTTAACAGTGAGTGAAATCCCAAGTCCACCTGAAAATTACAATGGTCATGTGGACATAAACAACTTCTGGGACGCTGTGGCCAAAGAAATTATCAGTCGTGGATTAATTCCATGTAAGTATTGTCAGACAGAACCATAAACACAGAACAGTTGGAGAGAGAGTTTATTAATATGTGTTTAATTTTGTGATAATAATAGCTAATACTTATCACATTTGTTCACAAAGGTGGTCGAAAGAACCCTTTTGTTGTGCCTCCAAGTTACCATCACTGGGCCCCCTGGATTGGCCCACACACCCGAAAGTCAAATTCAGTGTTAAACACAGAATTTGAAAAAATGCAAAGCCCCAAAATGCAAAATGATGGAGAGAATGATGCTGATGATGATGATGATGAGAAAATTACTGAGGAGCGGCTCACAGATGAGCTTGTGAACTTGAAGGTGAATTAGTTGATAAAATGGGCAAATTCCACTATAGCATTCATGCTATAGTAACAATATCAAGTTCATTGCATTTTCACATCAGGTACAGCAGGTCAGGGCACTGTGCAAACAGTGTGGTGTGGACCACAAAGGGTCCAAGGTGGATCTTGTCATCAGGCTTTCTGAGAAGATGTCTAACAGAGTCACCTACAACAAGGTGTTTGAGAAGGTGTGGGGTGCCTCTGGTAAGTGAAATTATATGGAATGTTGAAGATAATTCCACTTTGTTATATGTTGTTTTTGTAAAAGAAATGACAGTAGTTATGTATGTTGGCTATACATACTGCTAATGTCAGTTATTTTTTCTGTTATTTCACAGGTGGCTGGGCAGTTATCAACCTGTCCATGTGGGGTTGTGTATTCAGTGAAATTCAACCTTAGAGCAGAGAGTCCACGTGACTTTGTGGATCTCTTGCTGTCCTGGAAACACTTTCCTAATATGTCAGTGTACGATTATGCCAGGGGGCTGGCACTGCATGCCAACCGCAGGCAGCCAGGAATCTTTGACCCTTTTCAAGGAAGGTTACTGGATCCCACCCCAGAGAACGTTAAGCAGGCCTCAGAGGGCAAAGTTCAGGTCAACATGCCTTGGCTGAAACTTCCTAAGATGCCAGCTGACAAAGATGGTCACCCTCTCACTGGGTCCTCACAGCATTTTGCTTTGAATGATGTGTTCCACCAGGGCAACAGCAAAGACCAGAGGGAGGTTCTGCGAAAGCTGGAGCTTGTGCCTGAGCTTACTGGTCTTATTAACAGCCAGTGTGTGGAGCAATTGTTCTCAGGGATGAGAAAGAATAATTACTTTTTGAATCTGACAACCCCATCAACACACATATTTCATCAAAGAAATATACTCCATCATTACAACATCGCAATAAACCAAAAAAAGAAACAACAATACAGCAAGATTGTTCCTCCAGATGTTGCAATGCAGTGTGACAGCCATGGAAGGATAGTCTTAGGTATGCTATTGAATATGTATGCACATTTGTTGTCTTCATCTACTTTAGACAATAATTTATGTTACTTTTTTTCTAAAGCTCATTCCCCATCAGCTGGAATGACAACGGCATCATCTGGCAAAGAACTAGCAGAGTGTCAAGAGTGTGAGTCTTTGCTCTATTTAACACATTATTCAAAGGAGAAATGTGACAGTTCACACTTAATTTTTATTTTTGTGTTGTTGCTTTTTTCACTAGTAGATAATGGCAGTGAGCAGAAACCTCATGGAGACTTTACTAGTCTCGATAAATTGTCAGCACACAGAACATGCTGGGGACAGACACTCCAAAACAGCCAGGAACAACTGGTAAAGTTCAACTATTGTGCTGTGCCACTGTTTGACCAAAAATTGATATCACGTTTTTTTCTAAATCATAGTTTGTTTTCTTCCACTAGTTGTCTCAGGTCTTGGATGAGACCAAAAGTCCCACTCAGCACCTTGCAATGGTGAATGGGATCATCCTGACCCGCTTTGACTTTTGGAGTCTGGGTTTGGAGCGGGACATGGACGGAATGGTATGCATAAAGAATGTGCTGCGCTGATGTGGATTATGTAATATTTTTCATAATCTTTTGATAATTTGTGTTTGTGTTTTACTAGATCCTGAACTGTTGTCTAAAAGTGATTGAGAAGGTATCATAGCTCTTGTGAAATATGGAATTCAAATGGATTGGATAGTATAGTTGAACAGTCAATATATTGTGACAGTAAGAGATTAACGAACTCTATGTTACAGAGAGTAGAGAAAGTGTTTGCTGCAGACAGCCATGTCATTTCCACTTGGTTCCCACCATTATCGCTGAACCACATGGATCACCTACAGGTAATTTGTTTGTCATTCTTTTTTGCTTTTGTGAGTGAAGCCTGAGCATTTCATATTCAGCTATTGATGTCTTTTTTACAGGATGATGCAGCCAGTCTACAGTGGATTATTCTCCCAGTGTTTGTACCTGGACATTGGACACTCTGTGTAAATATATTTATAATAATATGTTTTCCTTACACAACAAAGTAGCTCATAGCTGATTTAAAGGTTTTGCTATAATTACATGTATTACAGCTTTGTTGGGATTTCAGTAACATTCACAACTCAATGTATCTGGTTATGTTTGAACTTGAACATTTAACAGATACTGAGGCCACAGAATAGGGAGATTTTCTTCCTAGATCCCCTCTGTGGCAGCGGCTGGAGAGATGAGAGTAGAACCCATCTATTCAGGTTTTTAGGGCACCTTGCATCATCCTATCTGGACAGTGGTAGTTCTGTTTTAAACCACTTGTCCTTTTTTTTATTCAATGGTTCTGTTTTTATTTGATCTAAAATATTCCATGCATTAACTATTTTGATTCATTAAACAAATTAAAATAATTAATTAATTAAATTAAATAAATGGAAACTACTGGGGCGACAGTAGCTCAGTTGGTAGAGCATTGGCCTTAAGGCAAGAAGGTCGTGGGTTCAATTCCCACCTCTGCACCTTCTCCACCGACTCCCACTGATGACTGCTGTCGTTGTGTCCTTGGGCAAGACACTTAACCCCACTTTGCCCAAAGCCCCCACTGAAAGATCAAGGCTATGCTCACACTCAGAGAGCAGCCGTCCTCCTGTGGACTCACCACCTGCAGAGGGTCAGTGAGGGGCTGGTGCTATGAGACTTGGGTGGCATCTCTGACTGCCACCCCCCTGACCCAGAAATGGATTAAAGGGAAGAAAATGAATGGATGGATGGATGGATAAATGGAAACAGAACTCTATATCTTATTTGTGTGGGGCCGTTCTGTTCAAGCCCATTTCAAGTTCCAACCTCTTGTTCAGTTTCAACTTTGTTCAAAGTGTTTATGCATTTGAATCAAAAGTTGATTTTAGTTCAGTTACTTTTAGTTACTTCTGCTTACTCTTTGCACAGACACATTGCTCACAGCCTGTCTCCTGGCCCCTGGAGGGAGCTTGGCGTGAATGATGTTCAGGTGAGACGTTACTTCATAGTATTTGCTAACATTTACTATTTTCTTTCTATTTTCTTAAAAGACCTTGTTCACACCTCAGGGCCTAACAAAGCAAGGGTGCTCCAACAACTGTGGCGTGTTTGTTTTGATGGTAAGACCTATTCAGTATGTTATATCTTTGCTGTTATCTGTAAAATGTTTGCTTGCTACATTAAAAACACATTATATGTATTGGAAAATTGTATCCTGGGGAAATATGCATGACATTAGTACATTAACCAGTACCTCTTGACTTACAGTACACGCTGTACATTGTAATGGGGGCCAATTGTGACTTCAGAGAGGTATGTGAAAATTGTGACACATTACGCTTAGTATACAACTTATCATTCCTGAACACATATTTGAATCTTCCTTTCTTTTTTCAAAGGAAAACATGCTGCAAATTAGGAGATGGTGGTGTCTTGTCCTCCTACAGAACTTCCCCATGCCGTAAGTGCCCTCACGATCACACTTTTGAATCAGATCCTTTTAAATACTCACGGTCCACAGACCAACATGAATGTTTTCATAGTAAATTAATGTTGTCATTACATCATCAAGGTCTAAGGAAACCAGATTGCAGGAAAGAAAAAGACGGAGAAAGCAAAAAGGAAAACAGGTGAGAGTTGATTAATTTGTCCTGTAGTCAAACTATTGCTTGCAGACTAAAGCATAATCCCCCCCATTTATTTCAGGATCTGGAAGTGGTCCCTCCAAAAAGTATTCGGCTTTCAGAATCTGTCTCTGAAGCATCAGGTATTGTTCAAAACAGTATTATTGTACACAACCCCCAAGGTTGTAGAGATGGGATGTGACGTAGCTGGTTTTTCTGTAATTTCTCAATTTTCATTAAACCAGTATACTTAAAATAAGCTACTGATTTTTTTTAGAACTTGCATTGTTATTATACCTTTAAGAACCATAATCTGTTTCCTTTCTAGCAAAGGCTGAGAGCTTGCCGGAAGTGGGAACTGGGAACGGAGTATGTTACCCGTTGTGAGCTTTTCTTATTTCACTGTTTGCTGCCTTCTTCAACCTCTATTTTAATATTCATTTTCTTAATTTTTCATTAGGAGGATTCCCTGCTTATGGACACCTTAACGGCAGCAAGGTGGTGTGGCACAAGATCCTTCAAGGGAAAACTTTACCTTCCCCAGGTCATCACCATGAACAAGGAAGATTCCTTGAGGGCAGTGGAAATGCTGCGCATGTGTGATGGCCTGGATGAAGAGTATAAAGAAGACCTCAGTGAACCGTTCATGTTCATGTTTAGTTTGCAGGCAGACTATGAGGAGTTCTGCAAGGAAATGATGGACAAAAGGCAGCTGCAGGTGTTTTCCGGCTTTGAAATTAGATAATTTTCTGCTCACACATGCTGCATTTCTTTGCATTTTCACTTTGTTTTGGTTCTCCTAGTGTGGTTTTTGGTGATTTTGTTTGTACTTTTTTTATACCTGTGTTCCGGTTATGGCTTTTGTTTGTGTTATAAAATTTACCTTTTTGAAACATCAAGTCTGCATCCTTGGGTCCACTGTCTCGCTACCCCACCTCAAACCTCGGCATGTTTTAAGAAGTGTTAGTGGCACAATTCAGTCTCTGTTCTCCTTAATGTAGCTGATATAATTGAGTGGATACATTTATATAAGAATTTTTATTATTTTAAATGAAGGCAGCATGGATAAAAAATAATGGACAGTAAAAAAATAAGGCTTTTGACAAGTTGAAAGTAGAAGCCTGATATTAAATGTTGATTTCACTTCACTGTTCTAGTTCAGTGGGAGCTGAACCTCATTAAAAAGTTGTGTGTAAAGTTGTGAGGGCTCATGGAAATGTAATCAAATTACTATTATTTTAGTATCATTTATTTTATGAGACAAGAATGCATATAGAATATTATGTAACCTTACTATTATGTAAGCTGGTATTTACATTTGAGACAAAAAGAAACAGGTTTTACCAAAGATTTACATTTTGACACCAGATGTGATCCTGATATAAATAACAATGAATGGTGTCCCATACAAAAGCTTTTTATATTATTACAAGCTTAGGTGTAACATCAGAATCGGTCAGAATCAGGTGCAATAATAAATGATGGTACCAAAAATAGTTATCGGGACCGATAAATATTAATTATTTTTTAAAATCATCAACTTGATGATTTTACCCTTGATCAAGATTAAAATCAGGGTAAAATGAAAAAAAAAAACGCTTCCGTTAAAAAAAAGAAAAAAAAAAGAAGCTTCCGCGGTGGGCGGAGTCAAACGTTTGACTCCCCCCACGTTGAGCTCCGCCCCGATCTGCGGACTGCAGTCAGGGGTATATGGAGTACGCCGCCTTTTCGTCTGGACTCGAGCTTTTCACCGGCACTGGGCTGGTCGAGTTTTCACTGTAGCTCCTCAATGACAACGCTGCACACGGATTCTCGAGTACGGGCTCATTTATTGACCTTACAAGTGTCATAAGTGTCTTTCAATGCCATGAAAACTACAGGACGAAAGAAAATATGCAATTAAACACAACTTCTTGTATACATTACAAAACGAAACTTAAAATTAGCTACCTCGTGGCCGCCTGTCATGTTGGAGGTCTTTAACTTAACTTGAAAACAATATGTGCGTTTCAGCTGTACACAACATATAATACAATTAAAAACACAAATGTAAACACACAATAAAATCGTACATGTACAAATAGATACCTGATACAGTTGCTTTCTCACTGTGAAAGTGGCTCTCGCTCTGATGTCTTTGAGCACGAGAGAGCGTCTGCCTGTCTACCTGAGGGCCCCTTGTAAACCCCAGTTCTCGCGAGAACAAAATTACGAAATGAAACCGATGTATAAAAGTGTAATAACAAATACTTTCTTTTGGAGAAAACTAAAATATTACTATTTACAAAACAATTCTAAACCAAATAAATAGAAAAGCAAAATAAACTTTTATAAGAAACCTATATAACAACACTTACAAACTGTGTACTGCCTTTATTCTGTCTGAGAGAAGGAAACAAAGGAAACCACTGGAACTTGAGAGAAACTTAAATAAACTTCCAGAGTTTGGCGCACCACGATCCGTCTCTGTCTGCTTCATCCCTGACAGATTTGGTGGAGGATGTGCGGCTCAGTGTGTGCCATTCTCTGGATTGTTTTGAGGGAGTTTCCTTTGTTTTCTTTTTCTCGGCGTGGGAGAGCTGAGAGTATCTGGGGCCTGGGAGCGGTCCAGCAGGAGAGGCGACCGGCTCCGGGACTTTTTTGCTCTCTCACTATATTTTTTTTGTGTCCTGTTTTTTGGACTAAGCGTTTAAAATTGTTTTCCCATGTCCACATTCCGGGGATTTCTGATGTGCGATTGGTCTCTGCCGATGGAAACTAGTTCCCGGTACTAGTGAGCGCTGGTTCATGATCTGGAGACCCGGTTGGATGTGGAAAAGCTCATATTTGGTGGACTTCTGACGGTGCCTGGCGCCCTGTTCGACAAAAGGTAAGAGCGGACACCTGTTTATTCAAAGTCTGCTATTTGAGTGAACTAAATTATGGTCTGTTTTGAGGTCTGCCAAATGTCTAATATCTATAGATAAGATTAGAGAAAAAGGAACCCCTTGAAGTAGCGGGGTCCCTGCCCTTTGGAGTAGCCGGGGCAGAGAATAGAGAATAGAAAATAGTTAGTGAAACCATGGTGTAAAATTTAAAGTTATAATAAAAAGGGAAACGTTAAACACCAAGAGTGCCTTTTGTTACAAGTGTGGAAAGTGGCCATTTCTAGACTTGGATGACAAAAGTATAAACTACGACATCAGTTATATTTGCTTTAAAAAGTAATCTTGAAAGTTCTTCTTCTCTCTGTTTTTGCATTTTTGCTAAAACACTACTTTCTGCCTGTGTATGAGCCGCTCTATCTTGCTGCTGTTGTCAGGGGAAACGGCCCCCTCCTTCGCTGCTCTGGCTCTGCATCAGAACAAACCTGCTTTTAGGATTTTGGCTTTTATTAAGTTTTTAAATTTGCGAAATTTGCAATTGAGCATTGTGTTATGACACAGTTAAACGTTTTTAAACACCATTTAGTAAACAGAAGTTTTGAATATTATGTTTTGAAACCCAAATATTAGTGCTAAAGCTTTTCTTTTCTTTTTAAATCTGTTGCTTATTTTTTGAGTCCATTATTGTATCTCTGATATATTTCATAGCTGTTTGTGAGAATTTTTTAATGTATTTTTTATTTTAGTTACAAAAGCCGTTTTTCAAACATTTAAATTAGAATCTGTGTTAAAAGTGATTATTGATTATCGACTTCGTCTAAAAAGTAAGAGGGAATTGGGATTAGCTGTAAAAGTATTATTAAAGCTGCACTAACTGACTTTGGGATTTTGAAGCCGCGGACTCGCTGGCCTCTCTCTTTCTGCTCCCCTCCCCGCACCCACTGTTGGGACGGAGCTAGCGTCTCCCAATATGGATAATACATGGACATGAATTTTCACGTGGATGGTGTGACCATAGAACGATAGAACCAGGAAGCGCGGAGGAACGAGACTTTCTTTTGGATGGCTGTTTCGCTGTGTAAGCAGTAACCGGTGACTAAGACACACGAAGCTTCAGGTTAGCTCCGCCGCTTGTTGTGCTAACTCAGCCGTCTATGCTAACGGACCTGTAGATTTCTCACGAAAGTGGGGGCCAGTGGTCCGTTGTGATTGGTCACAATCTGCGACCCGAAACACATTCTCTTCCTTGTCTCATCAAAACTCGATCTAAAATATAATGTCACGGCAGCACAAATCTGCGCTACTTTTTCTTCTAAAGGACGTATATCCCAATGCACTACATGGACATAAATAGCATTTTTGTAATGAATACAAAAATAAAGTCAGTTAGTGCAGCTTTAAACCAAACTTTACACGAACATTTGACTCTTAAAACACACATATAACACCATGGAACTATCAACATCTCGCCTCATTGCGTTAAATCTGTGTCTTAATTTGTTCATATTTAAACAATTTTTTTAAATTCACGGACTTCATGTCCATTCGCTGCCGCGTGAGACCATGGATCTATTATATTAACTGGATAGGGTATTACTAGCTTGTAGCTGAATAACCCATGTGCTCGGGGGATTCTCGCGGTACTGCAGACTGAACCAGACTAAATTCACGTGGGCTACCCAGAAATTTTCCCCATAGAACTCAATGCATATTAAAACAGCTCAACCTCAGCTGACAGAGAACCTACAGCTTTAATAAAGATCGGATTTTGTGGGGATTTTAGTGTCCCTTGTCATCCTGAACTTTTTTTCTTCTTAAATCCTTCGGTTTTGTTTAAATCCACACTTTAGTGCCACAAACTCTGCTCGTCTGGCTCTCGCTCTAACTCCCGCTCTGATGAACTGCTCTGATTGGTCAGAGCGCGGCCGAGCCTCTCTGTGCACGTGCGTGAGACCCGGTGTGAGACCCACACACGCGTGTTTGGCGCAACGCATTATGGGAGATCATCCACTGCGCAGAACCGGGAGGACCAGACGATGCCCAAATACAGGCGAGTTTCCCATAGATCTTTGCGAGTTTCCCATAGATCTTTGCGAGTTTCCCATAGATCTTTGCGAGGTTCAGGCAACTTCCGCTAATCTTTCAGCCCCCATGCCGTCACAAAGCGCCACTAAGCACAACCATTCATTTGAATAGGGCGCCATCTTGGATCGCCGGGGCTTGCGTGAGACACGCTTGAGAAGGCGGAGCAAACCCAACGTAACACCCGCAATCCTGATTGGTCAATTATTTTCTGATCTGCTGAAGGAGTCTGCTATTCGCTCGATCGCAGACCCTTGTATGAAGCAAAACGCCTCTGGTGGAGTATGGCGGAACTACAAGGGTCTGGCGAGAGTCAGGCTACTCTGATATATCCTGTTTCTGTCATTTAAAAAGTAAATCGTAATAATGTCATTTTCAACTTGTTTAAGTTATCTGAAGATCAAAGCTAACATAACCTTTGGCGCTGTGGCAGATCCTTAGAGGAGTGTTTGTTTTGTATCCTCTAAAGCCATGTGCACACTGCTTCAAATCCTCCATCATTGTCCCCATCCCTGATGGGTGATCCCAGGATCACTGGACTTAAGCTACAGACCTGTGGCTCCGACATCTGTAGTCATGAAGTCATTTTAGCGCCTGGTCCTCCCCCACCTCAAGTCCTTTACCTCCCCCTCCTGGATCCCCTGCAGTTTGCCTACAGAGCCAACAGATCTTTAGACACAGTCACAGTCCCCCCGCCCCCACACTCCCTGATGGACTTCCCCATCACCTCGGTGGAGTCATTTTGTTTCCTGGGCACCACCATCACCCAGGACCTCAAGTAGGAGCCGACCATCAGCTCCCTCATCAAGAAGGCCCAGCAGAGGATGTACTTCCTCAGGAAAGCCAAGCTGCCTGCACAAATGCTGGTGCAGTTCTACACTCGAGCCACAGTCAAGGATAAGCAGAGACTACAGCGCATCGTGAGCTCTGCAGAGAAGGTGATCGTCCGCAGCCTTCCATCGCTGCAGGACCTGTTTGTCGCCCGAGCTCGAGGCCGGGCTGGTCGTATCACTGCTGACCTCTCCCACCCTGCACATGGACTGTTCCAACCTCTCCCCTCGGACAGGAGAATACGGCCCATCAGGACTAGAACCTCCCGCCATAAGAACTGTTTCTTCCCCTCTGCTGTTGGACTCTTGAACACTCATAACCTGTCCCCTGCCCTTTATAAGTCATCTCACGGCCCCTTATAAAGTCACCTTACTGTCCCTTATGCCCATGAAAACATTACTTTACTGCTTGTGGGGTAAGCAGTTATGCTTACTGCATATTGTGTGCACCATATGCACTTGTATATTGTAATTGTAATCGTATTAATGATATTTTAACTTTCATACCTTAGAAGTTTATACTGATTTTTATTATGCATTACTCTATTCTCTATTCTTTACTTCTTTTTTCCAAGTCTGTGACTTCCTGTTACTTACGTGGCAATAAAAATGATTCTGATTCTGATTACCAACAAAGATACAACCAACCACTGGCCACGGCTCACTGGTTGAAGATCACTGCAGTCCGGCTGGTGGAACGGGAATTTAGGTTAATTGAATACACTCACTGGACTCAAGACGGTTCTCTACTTTTTTTCATTCCCCAACGCGATGGAGCGGCACCCTGGCGGCACAACACAGCGGGAGTATTCTCTGTGTGCATATGACCCATCACAGCTGCCGTATTCAATTTCTGCACATGCGCAATGGGTGATATGTCTTGTAGCGTTAGCTTAGCTCAGCAGCCGTGTCTCTTGCGGTTCTCCTGTTCGTATTGAAGCCCAGTCCCACATTCAAGGGGGGCTTTATGAACGCAGGCCAACAGTCTGAAGAGTATTAGAACAAGCTGTAACTTAAAGCCTGACCATCACAGTTCACTCCAACAGTCGCGAACAGGTCGTGACGTAAGTAGAAGGCTTGACTCTTCATTTATTCACCACAAACACGAATTTTCTGTGAATTAATACTTGAACCCTTATATGTTGTGGTTCACCAGCTCTTTAGACTGTGGTTGTGCGGGTTACAATTTATTCTAATAATAGTGCTGTAACACGCTGTCTTCCTGACTTAACGAGAATGTGAGGAGCAGCTCTAGGGTTAATTCACAAGGCAACCCCCGTGCACATGGATCGCTCTCTATCTCGCTCTCGCTCTCTGGATGTGTCCCTCTCTCTGTGTATGTGTGTGTCTTTCTGTTGTTGTACCATTAATAACTCAAAAGGAATTCAAATTGTAAGGTAACATTCACTCCAAAATAGACCAGAGTGAAACGGGAGAGACCACATCTTGTCATAAATTGCACATTTACAAAGAGACACATACTGAGCCTCATGTTCATCTGCATTTGATGATAGAATGTGTCTGTCCGTCCATCCATTTTTTTTAATATATATAATTACTTCCTTTGCTTGAGTACAGACATATGTCACACTAAGCCAAAATATAAACAAGTACACATTTAAACATTTGTGGCTAAGCTACATACTCACAATTATTTCTCAATACAATGAGTTCAAGGCCCTGTATGTGGGTCTATGGTCCATGCTCTTTACAATATGATGTCTACGTTACGGCTGCGCGTTTGCTGAGCTGTTGTCAAAGCGGACGACAGCAATTTAAACTAAAACAGCGCGACCTCAGCTGACCGAGAACTTAGAGCTTTCATAAAGATCGGATTTTGGGTGGATTTTAGTGTCATCCAGAACTTTTTTCTTCTTAAATCCTTAAATCTACACTTCAGTGCCGCAAACTCTGCCCGTCACGATATGACGATTATTGATATATTGGTCAGAAATATACAATATGCCAATTTATGGCATAAATAAAAGAAAAAAATACACTTTATTTCATGATAAATGGAATGGAGATGCGTAATGTAGCAATATATGCAGTATTGATTCCAAATTTTTTTTTTTTCGAAATCGATTTCGATACTTGGCAAATGCATATCGATAATCGAATCGATTACGAAGCCACTCCTTGGTTTTCCTGGCTGTGTGCTTTGGGTCTAACCTGGCAAGAGCCAGATTGATGATTGTGTAGAACTTAATGCGTTCTCCACAATATCAATCTGGGACTTCTGCAGGAGAATCCTTTCGGGGAAAGGAGGGATAAGCAACAGAATACTTCAAGCTGATAGGGCAAAGTGACGCTGTGTGCCCGCCTACCAAGGTTGCCGTCCAGAAATGCACAAAGCGCCTCTCGCTGTTCATCTTTCAAAAAAGAAATTGGAGATTCTGCTAAAACTGACTTGATAGCCTCAGCTACGCGTCCGTCCTCCTGCGTAGCCATGTTTGTTTTGCTTCGGCCCGGCACTTCTTGCTTTCGTCAAACCCGGATATCCCGCCCTAAACCCCCAGATTGGCGCGTGATTGGCTTGAACACCTAGATGTTCTACTCGAAAAGGGTTGGCGGGAGCGGGGCAAGATGTATTCTCGAGTGTTTGTGAACTCACAAATACCGCGAGAATTCAGCTTGCAGGCAAGGTTACTTTGGGTCATTGTCATGTTGGAAGATCCAGCCACGACTCCTCTTTAATGATCTGACTTATGGGGCTTTCACACCTCCAACGCTGAAACGCGGAAGCCCCGCTCACCAGACGCGCATTCTCTAGTTTTCAGACGCAGGGGTCTTAACACCAGAACGTCCTGACGCGAGCCGGAAGTACCGGAAGCAGCCGGCCGGCTCTAATGCTAACAGAGCTATGCTAGCGGCTTCTTGTGTACAGATCTTCTCCAATATGCAGCTTTGCCGCGTGTATTTGTTCAGACATTCCACGGGCTTTATATAACACTAGTATGTCTTCACGGAGGTGCGCCATACGTTTTTTCATATTATTAAATATGAGCAGAAAAAAAAAACCCAAATCATGCTAGGGATGGTGTTCTTGGGATGGTACGCAGCATTCTTCTTCCTCCAAATACGCATAGTGGAATTATGACCAAAAAGGTCAATTTTGGTCACATCTGACCACAAAACTTGCTCCCATGGCTCCTCTGGATTATCCAAATTGTCATTGGCAAACTTAAGACAGGCCTTAACATGTGTTGGTTTAACCTGGGTAACCTTCCGTGCCTGAGTGAGATTGAGGCGCACATCCAATTCTAAGTAGCGTGCAAAAAATCGAAAATGAATCAATGAAAAAAAATGTCCCCAAGTTTTAACTTTCAAACCGGCATGGGACAACATCCCTTAGCAGGTATTTTTATGCAGCCACTTTCATGCATGCCCATCCACTACCTTTGTCTAGGGTGTATGAAAGATGAACAGTATTATCTGATGTCGTCTTTTTATGTTTGTGACAGATCTACAAAGTCAATCTACAGAATGGGGTTCACCTGTGATCAGTGTGGAAAGACTTGGCGCTATGCTTCTGACCTCAAGATCCACTACAGAACTCACACCAGAGAAAAACCATATGTATGTGATCTGTGTGGAACGGGTTTTACTCAAGCAGAAAGTCTCAAAGTCCACAGCAGAATCCACACTGGAGAAAAGCCCTTCAGCTGTGACTTTTGTGGTCAGAGCTTTAGAAAAGAGTGCCATCTCAAAAATCATGTGAGGCTTCATATTGGAGAGAAACCATTTGAGTGTGACGAGTGCGGAAAAACATTTACAACCAAAGGGCTGCTCACACTACATCAGCGTGGCCACACAGGTGAGAAACTTCACCAGTGTGACCAGTGTGAAAAGACTTTTACTCAGTTAAATAACTTCACCGTCCATTACCGAATCCACACAGGAGAAAAGCCATTCGTATGTGGAGACTGTGGGAAGAGTTTTGCTTCATCTTCAAACTACAAAAGTCACCAGAGAATCCACACTGGGGAAAAGCCCTTTGCATGTGACCATTGCAGTAAAACTTTTAGAACTGCATCAGATCGCACACTTCACCTCCGGAGCCACACCGGAGAGAAGCCGTATGAGTGTGACCTGTGTAAGAAGGCATTTTCACAGTTAAGCAACTTAGTATCACATAAGAGGAGCCACACTGGAGAGAAACCATTTGTGTGTGAAATGTGTGAGAAGTCTTTTCGCTATGCGTCGGGTCTTCAGTATCATCTTAAAGTTTGTAAAGAACCTGGTCTAAAGACGCACCATGTTGAACAAACCAACGGAGCTGCTGAGGCTGTGCCATGTGCTGCAGGTGCTGAGGTTTATAGACCAAACACACTGGCTCTCATCAATGAAACTGGCAACTCACATGAAGCGCACTCTGATTTCTGATTATGTAACGTTTATAGTTGTCATGATGGTCATTGTTTATGTGTTTATGATAAATCTACAAGTTAGTTTTGATCTTTTACTTTGTGTCTAAAGATACATTTAAACCCTTATGCAGGTTTGTTTTATTTTTATTATTGTGGATATCAAAATTGCAAAATTGTCAATCTGAAATAGATTCCGGTAAAAAGAATGTGTTTTTAATTAATTTAAGTTAATTTAAGGGTAACGCTCATGCATTGAAAGCCATGGATCATTGAAAGCCATGGATCTATGCCACAGTCACCTCTCCTCTCTCCACTGATGTCCGACACAATACTGCACTCTACAGGTGTCAATTGCTTATTACAGATAAATTGCTGTTTTGAGAGTGAAAATGTGATTGAGATGAGATTTGAACACCAGTTTGGATGTTAGCACAATGACATATCCACTGGACTATCACAGCGCAAATGTGGACATAAATACTGGTAGTGGTGTTATATTTGCTGTACACCGCCTTGTCATCTTGAATATCCGCAAAAAAAGACCAAATACCAAATTGTAATCAACTCACAGCCGGTTAAATCGTACCTGCTCTGACGTCACCAAGGGAGAAGAGGCTGTGAATTGTGCTGTGAATTGTGTTCGTTTCTGAGGGCGTTGCTATGTTCTTTTCTCAATTTGGGGGGATCAGACAAAAAAACCCAATTGATTTTGAAACCTTTAGTAGTTCTCCTCCAATATAAAATGGTATTAAAACTGTATTTCTAAATCAATCAAACCCTGCATAAGGTCTTTAAACATTTTTACATATGGTTTGAATGAGTAATATTGTTTATTTTTTTATTATTATTATGCAATTTAATATTTAGCAGATTTTTTTTGAGAGGATGTGATTTATTTTGATACAGTGTGCTTCTTATGTGCCGTGTCTATACTCCAACATATAACCAGTAGTATCTCATCATGAAGGTTACATTTATTATTTCAAATTTTTCCAGGCCCCTTCACATTACGCTTTGTCAGCCACTTGCTCTTTGGGCAAGTACCATTTATATTTCACTTGCCCAATGTCAAAAGTTACTTGCCCAAATATTTCTCAATACACTGAGTAACTCGGTAATAAGCGCATGGTAATAAAGTGGCACTAACTGTGCGGAAACAAAAATATTAAAAATCCACTCTTAGCCCAAAAAGTAGTGACTCACAAGGCTCTTAAGTATACAAAATAAAATACAAGATTTCCTGTTGGAGTGTGTTTGTTTTGATTTATTCACAACATTTTACTATTTTGCACAACCAACATGCAAGGGAAAATTTAGGAGACCCGCACTTGCAACAAGCTGGGGACAGTCCTGTCTGCACGCCTATGGTCCGGGCTCATTATGACCCTTTCTATAATATTATAGATACAGGTGTGGCAGCATGACCTGCAAGCGGGCTCTGCTACTTTCATTGCATACCCATTGGCCACTCAATTTAGCTGTCGCTCAATTAAAGTGCTGTCATGGTATCACATGTCCTCTGACCTCATGCACTTCTTGGTCTGTGTGCTCCTCACCCATCGCAAAGCGCAGGTAGTTATTGTTTGTCAGATCATTGTTATAAGTATACATACAGTGGGGCAAAAAAGTATTTAGTCAGCCACCGATTGTGCAAGTTCTCCCACTTAAAATAATGAGGTCTGTAATTTTCATCATAGGTACACTTCAACTGTGAGAGACAGAATGTCAAAAAAAAAATCCAGGAATTCACATTGTAGGATTTTTAAAGAATTTATTTGTATATTATGGTGGAAAATAAGTATTTGGTCAATAACAAAAATTCAACTATGGTGGAGTGCGCAGCATGTAAGACGTATCTACAGACGCTCCGCTAGAATGTGATTCTAAATGTATTTTGACACCTTTTATTTAAACTTTTTTTTTGGACACCACTTGTTGCTGATAACAATTACTGTCAGTCGACTCTTGAATCAGCAGTGAACCTTCAGACAATCATGTACACCAGAGCAAAGACCGATGCAGCTAAGGTGGGCCTCACGCAGCCTGAGGGCTCGCCTGAGCCTGGAGCCGTTTCCGAGCAGGATGCTAATAATGCTAACGAGCGGCTGCTAATACGCATGGAGGTAATGATGGAGACTTTGCGCACGGACATTGTAAGTCAGTTTGAACAGATTGTATCTGGGGCAATAAGAAAGGAAATATCTGCTGTCTGTGAGCCCTTGCAAAGAAAGATTATTGCGCACGATCAAACCATTGCGAACCTCGAGGATACTGCTACTGACCACGATGCTCAGCTAACTAGCCTAAATGCTACGGTAGCGTCGCTGACTGAGCGTGTTGGTTCCCTGACGCAGAAGTGTGAGGATTTGGAAGGAAGGTCGAGATTGAATAATATTCGCGTGGTGGGTGTCCCGGAAGGCTCCGAGGACTCCCGTCCAACTGTGTTTGTGGCCAAACTGCTCCAGGGCTTGCTCGGCTTGGACGGGGAACCAGTGTTGGATCGTGCCCACCGTTAACCTTGCCTGCAAGCTGAATTCTCGCGGTATTTGTGAGTTCACAAACACTCGAGAATACATCTTGTACCGCTCCCGCTTACACTTTTCGAGTCGAACCACTGGGTGTGCGAGCCAATCACGCGCCAGTCTGGGGGTTTAGGGCGGGATATCCGGGTTTGACGAAAGCAAGAAGTGCCGGGCCGAAGCAAAACAAACATGGCTACGCAGGAGGACGGACGCGTAGCTGAGGCTATCAAGTCAGTTTTAGCAGAATCTCCAATTTCTTTTTTGAAAGATGAACAGCGAGAGGCGCTTTGTGCATTTCTGGACGGCAAAGATGTTTGTGCATTTTTACCTACGTAAGTCAAACCTTGGTAGGCGGGCACACAGCGTCACTTCGCCCAATCAGCTTCAAGTATTCTGCTGCTTATCCCTCCTTTCCCCGAAAGGATTCTCCGTGAGAAATCCCAGATTGCGGAGAACGCGTTAGAGTTCTACACAGGGCCGGAGTGGGACAATTTTTTGGCCCGGGAATTCTGGGTCAGACCGGCCCTTCTATCAAAAAAAAAAACTGAACTGCCTGCTGTTGTAATATTCATAACAACCAGCAGGTGGCCTGAAATCAAGTTTTATAAATTACAAGACTAATGGTATTAAAATTATTCTTCGTTCACTCCTTTAGACTTCTCAGTGCTAGTCACAAAATAACTCAATAATGCATTTGAATAAATCATGATATTTGAATATTCTGGTATCACAATATGAATTGTAGCAAATTTTAGACTGACCCTAGACTTATGTGGATATAAAAAGCATGAATTTCACAAATTTTAGAACAATGTCAATTTTCATTCAAATAATTGTCATTCACAAAGATTTGGCTATATTTTTTTAATAATACATTGAATTGACTCGAAACCATTAAACTATCATCCTCCTTTCAAGACTAAACAAAAACAAAGACTAATGCAAATACAACACTAAGACAAAACAGTGCTTGCTACAACTTTATACAAAACCAAAATTAATCTTAACGTACTTGAATGTTGTCCCAGGGAAGAACTAAAAGCAAACTAAATGTTAACCTCTATCAAGACGAGAAAACGCAAACTGCACACTATTTAAATCAATCAAACCCAAATTAACAATAGCAAAATGAAGCACATTAAAACATGAGTAAACTCTGTAGAAGTGCACTTGTTTATGCAACTTTGTTTATGATAATTGTCATTATCCAATGACAAAGGATGTCTTTTCTGTAGATATGAGCATAAATGCTCCACATCTTTTGACAAACACACAAAATATTCAACTGTTACTTTCCTAATGTACAAAGAAGTAAAAAATGTAATTTATGCAATATACATTAAACATTATGAAATAAATAAATTCATGGCCTTAGTGGCTTAGTCAAATTTGATTAAAAATACAATCTTTTTGGTTTTTACCTGCCCATTCCTGAGGCTCTTCATTAATATGAATGAACGATTGTTGTATCTGAGGACCCAAGAAGCAATAAATGTAATGACGGAGTGCTAATCATTTAGGGAATCACGTCGTCATGTTTTGCCACAGTGTTTTGCATGTTTTTTTTGCTAGCTTACCGCGGTCTGATGCCTCTTCATCGGCGGAGCACTTTTTATAGAAAAAAACTACCAACTTTGCACATTTGGCTGCTTCAGCCAGAGAGGTCCGATAAGGCTGCGGTGTCAGGAAAGCACGGCCGCCGGCCAAGTCCGAACCAACAACATCCAGCCCACCGGCCCTTAGCCCAACCGGCCCACCGGGAAACCTCCCGGCTCTCCCGATTAGCCACGCCGGCACTGGTTCTACACAATCATCAATCTGGCTCTTGCCAGGTTAGCCCACCGTACCCTCCGCCCTAAACCAAAGAACGGGGAGCTTCCTCGCCCGTTTGTTGTGAGAGTGAATATGTTTCAACAACGCTGCGTAATCCTACAAAAAGCTGGATCATCTGGACCCTTATTTTACTAAGGAAAGAGGGTTTCAATCTTCCCGGATTTCACTACTTCTGTGGCCAAGAAGCGAGCTGCTTTTGCCAAAGTCAAGAAGGAGCTTCACTCGTGTCCTGGTGTGAAGTTTGGACTTTTTTATCCAGCGAGACTGCATATTACTCCTCCGAGCGGACAAACTCACAAATTTGAAGACCCGACATTGGCTATGGACTTTGCTGAAACGTTTAAAAACTGTGGTGATCCCGGAGTCTGTTTGAAGTTAGGTAACCTACCGGTTGAAGTAAACATTTTGCTCTGACATTATGACAACATACTATAATTTGAGTGTTCTCGTTGTTGTACTGGCATTATTATGTTGCTCTTTGGCAGGTCCACTTACTTGATATGTCCAGCACCATTTCATGCTTACTAATATCTGTATTTGTATTAGGAGATATTGTTATCCTGACAGGGAATTTTAGATTTTTCTTGATTGATTGATAACTTTTTTTATTATTTTACTTTATTATTATATATTTTTTGTTTATTTTATTTATTATTTTTTGTGTGATCATTAGCCACCGCATTATTTTGTGTGTAGATTATTGCCTTTCTTATATTTTTTTGGTCTGATTTATTTTTTTTATTTTTTTTTTATTGCTAATATTTCTTTAGATTGTACTTTAATGTGTCTTATTTGTATTCTTTTTTTTATTTTTTTTTTAATATACTTTATGTATTTTATTGTATTTTTATACCAAGGTGTCAATCTTTTTTTTTTTTTACTAACAAGGTGTGTTCTAATTTTAAAAATTATATTTCACATTCCATTTGGAGGGGTTTATAGTTGAATCTTCCTCCAGGGCCCTTTGCAGGCTAGGTTATGGGTGTTTTGGGGTGGAGTGGGCATCGCGCATCCCGTTTGGGGGGATGCTTCTGCGAGAGTTCTGATGTTTCATGTTTTTGTTTCATTTTGTTTTGTTTTTGCACGCCAACCTCTCTTTTTGTTTTATATTGTCGACCAATTGTCCAAGTTAGCCCTCATACAACCCTACGGTTTAAATCTAAGATGCTATGCTGTCTTCAATAGGACAGGACCTCCGGTTCACAAGCTTTAATTGCAAGGGACTTAATAACCCCATTAAACGCAATAAAGTGCTTCATCATCTTCAGCAACTTGGAGCTCGGGTTACTTTCTTGCAGGAAACTCATCTTCGGAATGAAGATCATCTGAAACTGAAGAGGAGCTGGGTGGGTCAGATATTTCATTCCTCTTTTTCTGGTAAGGCCAGGGGCACGGCTATTCTCTTACATAAATCTGTTCCCTTTGTTTCGGACCAGGTTATTTCTGATGTTAATGGTAGGTACATTATTGTCACTGGGACAATTTTGGGCCGTCGTATTGCATTAGTTAATATTTACGCGCCAAACACAGACGACGAATCCTTCTTTAATATGTCTACGCATTATCTGATATTGGGTGGAGACTTTAACTGTTGGCTCGATCCTAATTTAGACCGCTCCTCAGCAAAACCAGCTGTCATTTCACGTTCGGCAAAAGTGATCCGGTCCTTTATGGACGAATTCTCTGTAACTGACTCATGGCGTTTTTTTAATCCTTCTAAAAGAGAATATTATTTTTTTTCGTCCGTGCATCGTACATTTACTCGCATTGATTTATTTCTGGTTGATAATCGATTACTTTCATCTATAACTTCATGTCGTTATGATGCTATTGTTCTCTCTGATCATGCACCACTAGTAATGGACGTCAAACTGAGCATGATGTCAACTGAACGTCCACGGTGGCGATTAAATGTGCGCTTACTGTCGGACAAAAATTTGGTTACAAATTGACTTTTTTCAGAGCACCAATAGAACCCCAGGGGTGTCTGCCTCTCTCCTTTGGGAGTTGTTTAAAGCATATATGAGGGGAGAAATTGTCATATATACACCATGAGAATAAAGTGAGACAAGAAAAGCTACGTAGTTTGAGAGAGCAGATCTCACAACTCGACAATATATATTCACTATCACCCTCTCCGAATTTGTATAAGGATCGTGTTTCATTACAATCAGAATTTGACACAATTATGACTTACCGTACTATTGAACTTATTCTTCAATCAGGTGCTCATTTTTTTGAGCATGGTGATAAGGCTGGTAAATTGCTGGCACACCAAATCCGACAGGTATCTGCCTCTCGCCAAATAACTAAAATCCAAGCAGCTCAGAGTGTAACAGCTGATTCTTCGGAAATTAATGCGACCTTTAAAACATTTTACAACTCACTATATACATCTGAATGCACTCCTACAGATGACGATTTTGAAACTTTTTTCTCAGGTTTAACTATTCCCATGCTCACTCAGGAAACCGCTACTAATTTGGGCAAAACAATTGCTCTCGCTGAACTTCATTCTGCCATACAGTCTCTTCAGGGTGGGAAATGTCCGGGCCCCGATGGCTATCCGTCGGAGTTTTATAAAACATTCAAAGATAAAATTGCCCCTTTGCTATTGGACATGTATAATGAATCATTTAATTCCGGAGTTTTACCCCAAACACTTAATCAGGCCACAATCTCAGTTCTTTTGAAGAAGGGAAAGGACCCCCTTAACTGTTCGTCTTACCGCCCCATAAGCCTTTTAAATGTAGATTTTAAACTGTTATCCAAGGTTCTGGCTACACGCCTTGAATCTCATTTACCCACTATTGTTAATCCGGACCAAACAGGTTTTATTCGAAATAGACATTCTTTTTCTAATCTTAGGAGACTATTCAATATAATCTATGATACCTCACCAAGCAACTCACAAGAAGCACTCATTTCGTTAGATGCCGAAAAGGCTTTTGATCGCGTGGAATGGCCTCATTTGTTTTATACAGTCAAAAAATTTGGTTTAGGAGGCACCTTTTTATCTTGGATTAGACTACTTTACTCCAATCCACTAGCCTCGGTTAGAACTAACACTACTTATTCTGATTACTTCCGCCTTTATCGTTCAACGAGACAAGGATGCCCACTCAGCCCTGTTCTATTTGCATTAGCCATTGAGCCTTTAGCAATTGCATTACGTTCTAACCCCAAAATCACAGGCATACGTAGATATGGTTTGGAGGCAAAGGTGTCCCTATATGCCGATGATTTACTTTTATACATATCAGACATAAATACGTCAATCCCCGCTGCTTTACGTCAACTCTCTGACTTTGGCCAGCTGTCAGGTTATAAACTTAATCTAAACAAAAGTGAGATTTTTCCTCTCAATTTAGCTTGCAATGTTTCTTCCCTGCGTCACTTCCCCTTTAAAGTAACCTGTGACAGTTTTACGTATCTTGGAATTCAGGTCCAAGGAGAACTTGTTTAAAATTAATTTTTCCCCTTTAATGCTGAAGGTAAAAGATGATTTTGAACGATGGTCGTTGCTCAAACTGTCTTTGGTAGCACGCATTAACTGTGTAAAAATGAATGTCCTGCCTTGCTTTCTGTATTTGTTCCAGTGTATCCCCCTTTTTTTACCCAGCTCCTTTTTTAGTCAAATTGATACACTCATCTCAGAATTTCTTTGGGATAAGAAGATCTCGAGGTTGTCCAAAAATTATTTACAAAGACCTAAGTTGCTGGGAGGGATGTCTTTGCCTAATTTTAGGTATTATTACTGGGCCACAAACATTAGAACTCTTAAATATTGGCTTCAGTCTGGAACATCTTCTCCAGACTGGTTAATCATGGAGAGGAACTCTGCTAAACCAGCTTCTCTTGCAGCTTTACTTTATTCACCTATCCAATGTCCGACCATAAAATATGCTAAGAACAAGATCGTTAAAATATCTCTCAAAATTTGGACACAATTCAAACGATATTTTGGCCTGCAACTTTACTCGCATAATGCTCCATTAGCAAATAATCACTTTTTTCCCCCTTCGCTTATCGATAGAGCATTTTTAGTTTGGTCCACATGGTGTACAGTCATTTAAAGATCTTTTTATTGACAATGTTTTTGCTTCCTTCCAGCAGCTTTTGTCTAAATTCTCTATCCCAAAGCAACACTTTTTTAGATATTTGCAGATCCGCAGTTTTGTCCAAAGTAATTTCCCTACATTCCCAAACTTGCCCGAGGATTCTACTTTGGACTTTTTTGCTTTTGCCTGCTGCTAATTTGAAAAGATCAATTTCTCTTATATATAATGGGATATCGTTAATACGTTCCAATACTCTTGACTCAATCAAAGCCCTTTGGGAGGGAGATTTGGGGGAGAGCATATCTGATGAAGACTGGTCTCAAATATTAAAGCGGGTTCATAAATCCTCTATATGTGCAAGACATTGTCTTATACAATGTAAACTCCTTCACCGAGTTCATTACACAAAATCTCGGCTATCCAAAATATACCCTAATGTCTCCCCAATGTGTGACAGATGCCAACATTCTCCAGGGAATCTTATTCACACGTTTTGGCTCTGTCCACAACTGGTTACTTATTGGACCGACATTTTTGGCATTATTTCCAAAGTGATTGGCAGGACAATAGACCCAAACCCCTTGAGTGCTTTGTTTGGAATATATAATGGGCCACTTTCCCTCTCCACCTTACATGGCAACTCTCTTGCTTTTATGACCCTTCTGGCCAGAAGGGTAATTTTGCTAAAATGGAAATCTCCGCAACCTCCTTCTGTTACCCACTGGCTTAGGGACGTTTTATATTTTCTTAAGCTGGAAAAAATACGCATGACGATTCATGGCTTCTCTGACAGATTCATTCAGGCCTGGAATCCCTTGTTTAATTTGCTTAAGCAAATTAACTTTCCTTGTGTTCCGAATTAGCTTGTATTACTCCTTTTTTTTCTACATTACCTGTTTTGTTTTATTAAAGTGGGGGCGCCGCACATCTTTACATCCCCCTTTTTACTTTGGACATGCTTTTAATTGGCTGGCTGGTTGGAGTGCTTTCTGTTTTGTTCTGTGTGTGTGATTTTAAGGAGATTGTATCAGTGTTCATTTCTCCTTTGTACTGTATCTGACTTGTTTGGAAACTGTACAATTTCTGTAAAACTTCAACACCATCTGCAGGTGCGTTATCTCAAAAGTACTCACGGAGTGTTCTTTCTTATCATCTCGAAGGTCCTTTCGGTGCGCTTAATGTATCTCCCAAACTTTCCCGTCTGCAGCCGCGTATGACTCATCTCTCTTGTGACGAATGCTCATTGTTCTGTCTGACACACCTCCAGTATAAGATCATAGACACGCTTGTTGGGGAAACAGACAGACACGGCATCGCTCCAGATCCCGTTTCTGTTTGACTCTTTCTGCGCAGAAATGTCATTTTTGTACTCATCACTTCTGTAAATAAACTACACAAAAGGACAAGTTTGTTTCCTCTCGGATTTATTTCATTTGAAGCATCAGAATTCCCATAACAATACATACATACATACATACATACATACATACATACATACATACATACATACATACATACATACATACATACATACATACATACATACATACATACATACATACATACATACATACATACATACATACATACTTATTTATTTATTTGTCATATCATATTATATATATATATATAGGCTATATTAATATAAAGTTGTCATACCTGAAAAACCAAAACAGCACAAACGATATTTTTTCTGCACAAACCAGCACTAACGAGTGTGGCTATTTTTCACTGAGTTTTGCGTGGGGTAGGGGCCAACTTCACTCAGGTGCTTTCACTGTGTCTGTAGTTGCCTCGCCGCGCAAGCACGGCTCGCTGGTTACGAGTGCTGAACAAGCACGCGCACTATTTGCCGCGTGCGAGGCGCGGAGCGGGGCGGAGCGGCGAGTAGACGCAGGGGAAACAGTATCTGACGGGGAAACGCGGCTCGACGTAACACCGGTTCATCTGCGACACTTCACTGAGACTGTTCCAGAACTACAGGGACAATGGAACTGGACTTACTCAAAAGCTGATCTGGAAACACGTTATTCCCACGGTAAAAGACGTAACTCGGACCCCCTCGATCTGTAAGTAGTGATGCTAACTCGCCGTATACTTCTGTAAACTAAATAACTAGGGTCTGATTGTGCATCGAGGACATAGGTCTCGATGTGACGGATTGTCATTGTTGGAAAAAGTTTATTCTTATGTATGAAATTACTAAGTACAGGTGATAAACGACAAAAGCGTGATGCTACGTCAGCGTGCGGGCGGGGGGAGGCGGGCTCACAGGCAGAGGAGCAGACTCTTCTCTGGATCAGCTCGTTTGAGTCGAGGTGACGTCACCTCTATACAAGAGATGGCTCTAATCTCACAAGCTTTGATTGTTGTGTGGTGTATCATACACATTAATATCACACATGTGTATAGGATTGAGTGTGAAACATGAAGAAAAGCGTGATATAGGACCTTTATGGTTGCTCCCTTTTTTTCACTTGTAGCATAAATTAATGAATTCTTACTATTGGCCCAAATGCAACTGTTTGATATAATATAGCGTATTTTTCTTTGAACATGAATAAACTCTCCTCTTCAGGAGTGCGTGTTGCAGGCCCCACGCTGTTTACCGATACTGTCATTTCTTTCCATATATTGTTTTTTGAGCCCCTTGATGCCACGTTTGAGAATTCTAAATATAAGACTTTATTCTTTTTCCCACTTCGTTCATAATGGTCTCAATCTCCTGCTCCGAGAAGTTATTTTTCCTTAGCCGTTTACTCACTAACCAGACCCTGCGCCGTATACCATATGTTTTGCCTAGGGTTTTCCTTAGTTTTGTGCATAAAGCCCCACTGCTCATCTACTGCCCTGTTCTCCGCAGCAGAGATAGAATGCAACGCGCATGTAGGAACTGGTTCATTAATTAATTCATTTATTTATTTATTATTTATTTATTTACTTCTAAATTTCAGGAGAGATGAGTGCTGCAGTGGGTCTAGACACTAGGGAAAAACGCGTATATATATATATATATTTTTTTTTTAAACGTGAATAATCTCAGAAGTGTGTGTTTTTTGAGGGTTCCAAACAGTCTTCTTAGCCGACTTCCTGCTGACCTGTCGCAAAAACAGGGCGTGGAACAGGCAGTTTCTGAATATTTATAGGCGTGACTTTCATAAATACGCTGGTTTCGAGAGCGGCATTTATTAAACAGCCGCAGGTTATGGAGCTATTATTGTTTCAATAATATTTGTGTGTGCGTAAACAGATGTGTGTGCGTTGTGTGCGTAAACAGATTTGTGTGTGTGTAAAAAGATTTGTGTGTGTGTAAAAAGATTTGTGCGTGCGTAACCAGATTTGTGTGTGTGTAAAAGAAATATTTGCTTGTGTAAATAGATTTGTATGTACGTATCAAAATTTGTGTGTGCGTAAAAAGATTTGTGTGTGAGCAGAAAGATTTGTGTGTGTGTAAAGAAAAAAAAAGTATGTTTTACGCACAAGTTTTTTTTTTACACACAAATCTTTTGACGCAGTTTTGCCTTAGCAGATTCGCAAGTGTAACTTGGACTGTGTGTGTGCGTAAACAGATTTGTGTGTGTGTAATTTACATTTGTATCTGTAACAGAACAATCTGTGTGTAAATAACCACGTTGTACGAAGAGAAGAACGGAAAAAAGCCTTAGTGCTACGCACAGGCTCCGTTTTACACACGAATCTACTTTTGACACACCTCTGCCGCCAAGCGTGTGTCAAAAAGATTTGTAAGTGTAATATGGTTGTTCTAGCAGTACACCAGCAGATGATGCTGTTGTAGCTGGTAAAACTTACTTTTTTTTTCTTTACACACACACAAATCTTTCTACGCACACACAAATCTTTTTACGCACACACAAATATTTCTTTTACACACATACAAATCTGGTTACGCACGCACAAATCTTTTTACGTACACACAAATCTGGTTACGCACACACAAATCTGGTTACGCACGCACACATCTTTTTACGCACACACAAATAGTATTGAAACAATAATAGCTCCATACAGGTGCGTACGCTCAGATCTGTGCGTATCTCACACGTTCATAAATGCCACGTCAGATCTTGTGTAAATGGAATATACACCCAAAATATACACCCTTTTCTACGCAACTTTCATACATGAGGCCCATTGTCCATAAGTGTTGATCCTTTCCATCCGTCTGGTTTGAGAAAAGGTTAATTTCTTGAAGCTTCATATGTGCACAAACCCCCTGTATTTGTTCTGTCTCTAACTGTTTGAGGCTCTGGGTGCATTTAGTGAGGAGGAATAATTACTGGCAACAGAAATAAAGACTTCATTTGATTGTTTATGAATCAGTCATTCATCTGTTTGATTATGATCAACATCAGTATTAATATCATATCTTTTAAATGGCAATACAATAATTATATAATACTGGTAACTACAGTTGTCTGCTCTAACACACACAAAAATATTCCATGTAGGCCTTCCCTGCCTGCATCTACTGTATGTGTTGGATTGTCTCAATCAATTTTATTTATAGAGCCCTTTGTAACACTCAAGGCGACCAACGTGCTTCACAATAAAATTACATAAAATCCATTAAAACAATAAAACAGTTTTTAAAAGTCTCAGGGCCCCCTTTGCACAACCAACACCTTGGGTCTTGTCTGGTGTGGTATATCTGGGCCTCTATTGCTCTGGTGCTCAGGGCCTCAGGACCTGCAGCCATGATGAGTGCCTCTGTGCTGTCCTGTAGGCCAGCTCTTTCTAGCCGTTGGACTTCTTGAGATCAGCCACTTCTGCTATGCTCCGGTGGTACATGCCGTGTAGGGGCTTGTTCTCCCATGATGGGCTCTCCTCCAGCACCTCCTCATCTCGCCACTGCCTGAGACATTCACTGAGTATGTCATCCGTTTTGGCCTTCTCCATGATGTAGTTATGGAGTTTGGATGTTTTGTCCTGGACACTCACTTGTCCTCTGCCTCCTCCTTTACGGCGTGGTTATCTCTAATTTCATGAATCCCTCCATTTCCTGTACTCCGGAGCTATGTTTTGGGGAGGATTTTGTGGGGGACTGCTACCTTCCGTCTGCCTTTTGCCCACATGTCACCTGTTTGTGTCTCGTTCCTTTCCTTTCTGTGAAGTTTGGAGAAATGTCCCCGGCGACAGGTTGAATGAAACGAGGACTGTTTCAACAGAACTGAACAACAAATGAGATGTAAACTGATCTAAATGTGTCACCTTTAAATCAAAAATGTGCAAATAAATGTTCATGTAGAAATGGAACCTTGCCTATTTGTCACCACTTTACCTGTGTCCTTTTTAAAAATATATTGTCCTGGTTTAACAAGACGGGTGAACCTTTTAATTTAGTTTTAATGATGTAGTAATCCCTCCACTTTCCACACATGGTATGACCATGTTATGGCTGTGTGTTTGCTGAGCTGTTTGCTGAGCCGTTGTCAAAGCGACTCACAGGAACTGCTGTCATTACAAAACTCCTGGGGTCAGAACGGAGGATGTGGAATCCTGTCACATCGGTCAAGAAAATTGACCAATGAAGAGAATTAGTCAAAAAAAGATAAACCACTTGCGGCTCTAGAGGTAGTAATGCGGGAATGCGTTCCCAGCCTGAACAGGTTTAAAGTAATACTACTGTGAGCTAGGGCTGGGCGATATGGTAAAAAAGTAAAATCTCGGTTGTATTTCTCGCTTTGGACAATTTCAATTTAAATCAATTTTAAGACAGACTTTCCCCTTAAATATATTGTTTTATCTTTCCGCTCAATATTCAAGTTTCAAAACTATTTTTAATTTGTTTTCCCCAATATGTTTTATAAAAGTCTTGTACAGATTGTGCTGATATTACAAGTATAATTCATGTGCTGCTGGATCTCTCACGATACCCTTCATTCCATTTAACAATTTTCGCATTTTTCACAAATTCGATTCTTTCAAAAGCCGATTAATTGACTTAATTCAATTTATTGCCCAGCCCTACTGTGGATTTTGTATTTTTAATGTACAGCAATTATTTATTTATTTATTATTTTATTGCTATCTTATTTTGTTCAGCACTTTGAGTTGCTTTGTGTATGAAAGTGTGCTATACAAATAAACTTGCCTTGTCTGCTTGGTCTGGTCTCTCTCACTGGTCATTCTCTGGTCTCTTTCACTCGTCTCTTCTGTGTGTCTCTGGTCTCACTCGCTGGTCTCTGGTGTCTCTTGCTGGGCTCTTTCTCTGATGTTTTGGTGCATGTATACTCCAACCACACGATATAACCACTAGTATGACGTGACACTGGTTTGTGTGCCATCCCGTTTCTGAAGAGAGTGCTGCTGCAGCTACTGTCCAGTGTCCACCACAGTCTATGTCATACCGATAGCTTGGGCTGCATCTGCAATGAACACAACCCCCTCCTAGTAATTCCTTCTCATGTTTATTGACCTCTATTGCAACAAAAACATATTTAAATAATTGAAGTGTTGAATTGCACTTGACCAAATTAGAAGCTGCTTGTGTCATAAAAGGTACATTTTAAAATGCACACAAGGATGAAGAAGGAAAAGGGAGTTGTTATTGTCCTGGTGTTTCTCATCTCACTGTCAGGGGAGGATTTGTGATTGTGACAGAATTCAGCCTTCTCTACCTGGTTGCTTTTCATTACATTTCAGAATCTGGTTCTGTATCCTACCAACCTTCCAACCTAGAGTGAAGTGTTCCCCAAACCTTTTTTTGCTTCTGAAACTGATACAAATTTGAAACTGCATACTTTTTGTATGTCTTTTGTTTGTCTTTTTTAATTCTCATCAAAGTGTCAGGCTAACGTTTTAGGAAGAAAATCAAACTGGTGCAAAAAGTCTTTCCTGACATTTTTTTTTAACGTTTTGATAAGAGAGGTGATATTGGATCATTTCCAAAGGCACCAAACATAATCTCGAGGCTCACTTACTGGTAGAAAAACTCTGGAGTCCAGCTGGTGGAAACAGAACTTTACGTTAATCAAATAAACTCTCCGGACTCAAGACGGCTTCACCTCTTGATATTTTTTCATTGTTTACTATAGATGTGTTTGAGTGGGGGGATCGCGTCAGCTAGAGTATTGTCTGTGTGCATCTGACCCATCACAGTTGCCGTACTCCGGTCTGCACATGCGCAGTGGGTGATATGTCTTGTAGCGTTAGCTTAGCTCAGCAGCCGTGTCTCTTGCGGTTCTCCTGTTCGTATTGAAGCCCAGTCCCACATTCAAGGGGGGCTTTATGAACGCAGGCCAACAGTCTGAAGAGTATTAGAACAAGCTGTAACTTAAAGCCTGACCATCACAGTTCACTCCAACAGTCGCGAACAGGTCGTGACGTAAGTAGAAGGCTTGACTCTTCATTTATTCACCACAAACACGACTTTTGTGACAGTGAATTATTACTGTAACCCTCATGCCCTGTGGCTGTTGGATTGTACTATTTATTTTAACAATAGTGCTGTATCTCGCTGTCTTCCAGGCTAAATAACCAAACGGCAGGACAGGTCCGGGTCAGCTCTCTTCTCAACACAACTCCTGTTCGATTTACCTCAGTCTCATTCTGTTTTGGTCTCTCTGTCTCCTGTTGTCCGCCTCTTGCTCCTTGTCTTTCTCCAATCAATACACTGTATTTATATAGCACATTTAATACGTTTCCAAAGTTCTGCACAGAGATATAAGTAACACGTTTAAATGTACAAGTCAGCGAGCTTCATGTACTGTATATCCCTTGTGCTATCCTCTGGTCAAATTGACACGCTACAGTGACTTCTTTCTACATTAATAAAAACTATAAGACACCATATATATATATATATATATATATATATATATAATCACAGAGGGCCCCCACAACTCACGCACTGGTAAAAGCCAAAGTATTATGCTAAATATTATTTTTTATATTTACTCAAGCCTTCTTATGAACTTCGTAATATGAAGATTACCCATAATAAAGGGCTACAGACACGTGACCTACCTGCCGACGTGATTTTAACACTGGAGTTCTGAGTTTCCTCCTTTTGGTGCCTGCTGTATTTATCACAAGCAGAACACTTTTTATAGAGGATTTAGGGAACTGCCAGTTCCCTAAAAGCCTGCAGGTTTACAGTAGTCAAGCCTTGAGGTGACGGTTGCATGAATCAGTATTTCATCGAAAATTGTTCCTAATCTTTGCTTACGTTGCGCATATGGAAATAAAGACCAAGATTCCTCCACGCTAACATTATGAAGTCTGATTATCTGATCTGCAAGGGAGTCACGCAAACGTTAAGGGCTAAGTAAGACTATTGTTTCTCCGGATTGAGGAGCAGCTTGTTTTATTTGTAAAGGTGAGTGTATTATAATAAACAGCAGGAGCTGTAAATACACTAGATTGTAGCAAAGTTGATAATTTCCTTCTGTAGTCCCAGCAGTTTTCTGCACAGAGGGACATTTCTGGTTCAGTAGTTATACAGGAGCTGTATGGAAACCCTTAAATAGTAGAAATGGCGCAACCTGTTGGCTGTTTTTCAGAACTGCATCTCATTGAAAAACAAGAGCCGAGCTGAACCTCCTGAGGATGTGACAGGAACAGTGCTTCAGAAACTCCTGTTTGGAGCAAAGGGCTTGGACGTGGGCCTTTTTTAAAATCTTACATGTGCTTTAAAAAAAAAAAAAAAGTAACATTATCTGTTTACAAGTTGTACTGCAGTCACATCCTTACGATTAATGTGTTGTGGATTTAGAAAAGGAAACGAAACGCTCAAAACAGTGATAAAAATATAATATTAACTAAAGCATTTAGTTACTAAATTATTGAATTCTCAGTTCGTGACATTAATGTAAAAGTACACACAATCAATTGTCAACAATTGTCTTCAGCCTGGACAGTCCTGAGGCTTTTATAATGGCAGCTGTAAAACCATCTTCACAAACAGACTTGCCAACAATGAGTAATTATAGACCAATTCCCAAGATTTTAGTAAAAGCTGTATATCAGCAAATATATACTTTAATGATGCAGAACAATCTTTTTATGAACTTCAGTTTGAAAATATAGAGAAAATCACTTTCTTATTAAACCAGACTTGGAAACGTTTGTACAAGCTTGTATCTTAAGCAGATATGATTATTGCGGTGGTATTTTACAAGGTATTTCAGGTCCTCTGGTTATCAGGTCCTCTTGTCTGGGACAGGTTTACTGTGCTTCCCAAACATCAGGAACAAAGACGTGCCACGGCTATGCTTCCTGTGCGGTTGTTTGAGCACATCTCGTTATCAGCCCTGAAAATACCAACCCCTACTTTGTATGTTCATCAGCTTTTGGTGACAAAATGTATGAAAAGATAAACAGTATTATCTGACGACTGCTTTTTCTGTGTTTGGGGCAGATCTACAAAGTCCATCTACAGAATGAAGTTCACTTGTGATCAATGTGGGAAGAAATGGAGCTGTGCTTCTGCACTCAAGAGACATTACAGAACTCACACTGGAGAAAAACCATACAAGTGTGATCTGTGTGGAAAGAGTTTTACTCAAACTGAACAGCTAAAACGCCACAGCCTAGTCCACACTGGAGAGAAGCCCTTCAGCTGTGACTTCTGTGGTCAGAGCTTTAGAGAAGAGGGGAATCTAAATGAACATCTGAGGTACCACACAGGAGAGAAACCATTTCAGTGTGACGAGTGTGGAGAGACATTTAGAATCAAAGACCAGCTCACACAACATCTGCGTGTCCACACAGGAGAGAAGCTTCACCAGTGTGACCGGTGCGAGAAGTCTTTCACACAATTGTATAGACTCACTGAGCACTACCGAGTCCACACAGGTGAAAAGCCGTTTGTGTGTGGAGACTGTGGGAAAACGTTTGCTCACTTTTCCTCCCACAAACGTCACCTGATTATTCACACTGGGGAAAAGCCGTTCAAGTGCGACTATTGCAGTAAAACCTTTAGATCTGCAGCTCACCGCACAGTCCACCATCGGAGCCACACGGGAGAAAAGCCGTATCGCTGTGTCACGTGTGGGAAGGCTTTCAGACAGGTGTCACATCATCAGAAACATACTCAAAACTGTGGAGAACCTGGTCTGAAGTTGCAGCTTCTGGAGCAAACTGAAGGAGAGGCTGATGAGGCTGCATCATGTGACCCCAGAGACAGACTCTACAGGATCAGCCTTCAGTCTGTCCATCAGTGCTGAAACCGCTGGATTATCATCTGCGCATAGTTTTTTATATATTATTGTTTTATGTGGTTTCGCGGAAATTCAGAGGATTAAATGTAAAATAAATTCTATTTTTGGATGAAAAAAGAACCCTTTATCTGATGTTATTCTATCCATTCCAACTTTACGTTGATTGTATATACATAGTATAAACCCAATCCACTCTTTTATTTCTTTGATGGATTTTTATTTTCCCCCATATACTTTCGTTGCACCAAATGATATTTTATTTCATAACAAGGGTTCTCATTTTCAAAAGGTGAATTTCATAAAGTTACCTTATAAAGAACAATGTTCATTTTGTCCATATTTTAGAGTGTGGAGTAATAACTACCTCTGCTGCCAACAGAGAGGTTGCAAACACTTGTTTTAAGATAAGATCAGAGAACCGTTATTGGTCCCACAGTGGAAAGTTTTGGTGCTGCAGCGCACAGACAGGGCCGAAGTGAGAGTTAAACTCAGCTAAGCCCCCCCCCCTATGGAGTTACATAGTCAGTTTAATTCTTGATTCGATTCACTGTCCTTTACTTGTTTAAATATCATGCACCTGTTATGTGGATCCCTGTGTTTATTTATTAGTGTTTATTTATTTATTGATAGACAGTGAATCTAATCAATAATTGTCTATGTCAGCCATTCCCAAACTCAGTAACACCGAGGCCCCCTTAAAAATCTGACGGGTCTGCGTGGCCCCCCAAAATAATAACCAAGAAGACAACATTAAGAATAGGCTCTTCTGGTTATTTTATTTTGGGGAAATAGCCTCTGCTACAAACATTGTAATACAAAAATGATTACAGTGGCTTATTCAAGTCAAATAATGAACACAAATATTTTAATATTACAAACAAAATATTATAAATTTAACATTAAATAATTTTTTTTTTTTTGTATGACCTCCCGCGGCCCCCCTGCAGTACCCTCGCGGCCCACCAGGGGGCCGCGGACCCCACTTTGGGAGACACTGGTCTATGTACTAGCCTCATTTCCGTGTGCCTTTGAACGCATCTGGGCACTAGCTTCGTGGCTACTAAAAGTATTTTTTTCTCGGAGCTCTTTTTCCGCCAGTTCTCGTAGTAAACCTTGATACATATGAGCACAAATCAAGAATATAATCTGTATGTAACAACACAAACTGTTTACATGTTTGTTTACACTTTTTGACATGCGCAAACTGAACTTCCGGACGAATTCGGCAGCATGTGTGTATAAGTGACCCGCAGCTTTGGAAACACGAGCTTGGATCTTTGTGCTTCATAAAGTCAGCCGCTGTTTAGAGCAGAAGACATCTGCATGATCCCGTGTAGAGGCCCGTAACCACTGCATCTGCTCCTGGCTCAGTGCGGTCGGTAAGTGTTTTATGCTAGTGCTAGCATTAGCCACAAGGCTCATAGAATCTTATATTGTTTTTATCTTAGCTAAAACCAAAACCCTTTAAAGACTCGGATGTTATTTTGCGGCTTTTCAAAATCTCTAATTGAACTTGGTTCAGAAGTATTTACAGATGTCTATATTGTACTCTAGCAGCGGAGAATATGAGCAGAATAAGCATAAAAAATAATATCAACAGGTAAAGTGGCTAGTGAATGGCAGAAATATCAAATGGATATGTAATAATGCAGTAATACTAATGACAAGTAAAGTGACTAGTGACAAAGTTACTAGTGAATTATCAGTGACACTTGTACAGACTGTAATGACCGAAAGAACGAGATCGCGGATACAAGCGGTCGAAATGAGCTTCCTCCGCAGAGTGCCTGGGCGCTCCCTTAGAGATAGGGTGAGGAGCTCGGTCACACGGGAGGAGCTCGGAGTAGAGCCGCTGCTTCTCCACGTCGAGAGGAACCAGTTGAGGTGGCTCGGGCATCTGTTCAGGATGCCTCCTGGACGCCTTCCTGGGGAGGTGTTCCGGGCACGTCCCACCGGGAGGAGGCCCCGGGGAAGACCCAGGACACGCTGGAGAGACTATGTCTCTCAGCTGGCCTGGGAACACCTAGGGGTCCCCCCGGACGAGCTTGAGGAGGTGTGTGTGGATAGGGAAGTCTGGGCGTCTCTGCTTAGACTGCTGCCCCCGCGACCCGGCAACGGATAAAGCGGAAGAAAATGGATGGATGGATGGATGGACTTGTACAGACTGTGGCAGGTAATTTTGACCCGAGTTTTGCACTAGAGGGAACAATTCAGCCAATTGTTATTTCTGTTTGGAGCGCAGCTGAAGTTTGAGAAAATTTGGCAAGAAGGGAATGTGTTTGGCCACATATTTTTGCGTGAGTCGTCATTAGATTGCTCACAGGGACAGTTTTAATACCGCTGTAAAGAGGCCCGGCTTTTCGGAGTCAGCGGTAAAGAGGTCCGCACATTAAAAGCAGGTGGCCGCTTTATTCTGTTACTCACGGTAACATTGGAAAAAGAAGCCGCGGGGATTTTTTTTTTTTTAAACTAAAAAACCTTACAAAAAGCTTTCACTGCACACTTGTTCACTGTGATGCCCTCTACAGTAAAAGTAATTTTCACTTTGCACAATAGTAGAGGGCATCACAGTGAACAAGTGTGCAGTTAAATTTTTTTCTAAGGTTAAGTGAAAAAAAATCATGTGGCGGCTCATCCCCGCGACTTCTCTTTCCAATGTTACTGTAAGCAACAGCATGAAGCAGCAACCCGCTTTTAATGTGCGGACCTCTTTACCGCTGTGTTTTAACTTGCGTCTAATTTTTATTTGTTTGTGGCAGATGTGCAAGGTTCATCTGCAGAATGGGGTTCACCTGTGATCAGTGTGGAAAGACCTGGAGCTGTGCTTCTGCACTCAAGATCCACTACAGAAGTCACACTGGAGAAAGACCTTTCAAGTGTGATCTGTGTGAAAAGGGTTTTTTTATGAAGGGAGATCTCAAGATTCACAGCAGAATCCACACTGGAGAAAAGCCCTTCAGCTGTGACTTTTGTCAACGGAGTTTTAGACAAGAGGGTCATCTTAAAGAACATAGGAGGATCCACACAGGAGAGAAACCTTTTGAGTGTGACGAGTGTGGAGATAAATTTAGAAGCAAAAGGCTTCTCTCACGTCACCTGCTTGTCCACACAGGCGAGAGACCTCACCAGTGTGATCAGTGTGGGAAAACGTTTATTCATTTGAAAATCCTCATTCGGCACTACCGGATCCACACAGGAGAAAAGCCATTTGTGTGTGGAGACTGTGGGAAGAAGTTTGCTTCGTCTTCCTCCAACAACCGTCACCAGAGAACTCACACTGGAGAAAAGCCGTATGACTGTGACGTTTGTGGGCAGAGTTTTTCACAAAAAGAAACTCTTAATACTCACAGAAGAATCCACACTGGAGAAAAACCCTTCCTCTGTAATGTGTGTGACCAGAGGTTTACACAGAGTAGTTCTCTAAAATATCACAAGAGGATCCACACAAGAGAGAAGCCATCTGTCTGTGGAAAGTCTGGGAAGGGTTTTAGACGTGTGTCGGCTCATCTGAAACGCGTTCAAACCTGTGGAGAACCAGGTCTGAAGCATCAGGAACAAACTGAAGGAGACAAAGCTGAACCTAGAGTCAGACTCTACAGGATCTGCCTTCAGTCTTCGTGAAGTGCTGCAGGTGCTGAGGTTTTGTGACTAGACACAATGGATTTCACCAATAATACTGGCAACCCAAATCAGGCTACGTCTGAATCTGGCAAAGGGTTCTTTTTCACAAGAACCAGATAAATGCTGCGTTCATGCCATTGTGGAGACTCAGAGGTCTTGACTTTTCACTCAGAAAATAGGAATGCTCTGAGACTCGGGCTGAGATTCGTTCGAGAATCTGAGATTAGCTGAGACCTCGAGGCTGTGCCTGTGGCTGAGGTCAGTGGTCCCGTCACTGTGTCACATGTCAGATTGTTATTGGATGAAAGAGTAGACACAAAGCCCCTCATTTATTAAGCTTGCGCAGTGTATTTTTTGGGTGTAGATTCCAAATATGCTAGATCCAGCATGGGATTTATGAAAGTGTGAGACCCGGGCCAGATCCGAGCCTAAGCACCTGCAGCTGTTGATGAATGCGGCGGCTGAAATAAACGTATTTATGAAATAAATGTTCAGAAACCGCCTCATTCACACCCCTTTTTTGTGACATGCTGAATGGACTGAATGCAGAAAGACTATTTGGAAGCCTCAAAAGGACATGCACTCCTGAAGAGTTGAGTTTGTTGTTTAAAAATAAATATACACTATATTATGTCAAACAAGCTGCGGTTCCATTGAACAAATTTGCAAAACTGTTTTGATACATTGCAAAATTGAAAAAGTCAGTATTTCGCAAAAGCGCTCTCATCATTAATTGGATGAAGCGTCTGCAGCATCTTCTTGTGAATGCATTGGAGCGGCGATCTCTGTTCACTTGAGAGAGGTTGAGAAGCTTTTGGGAAGTGGTAGTCCATGATTTCACAGAGAAACTCTGGATCCAAAACTTCTGAATGACGCGCACCACATTTGAGGAGTTTTGCGGCGGGACCTCTCGTGACACCTGCTGCGCACTGCCCTTGTACATTGCCATCCTATCTATAAACTGCTACATGTGGACACGGCAGTGAGACATTTGGAGTGAGCAAGACCACAGTCCATTGTTTATGGGGTGCGTGTGGCTTTATGCACAAAACTATTGAAAAATACATTGCTTTGACAGATGTGAATGAGGAAAAACAAATGGCTATGCGTAATTGCACTGCGCAGGGCCTGCCACAGATTTTTTGGCGCAATAGATGGGTCACACATACCTGTTAAGTTAGTAAGTAAGTAACTTATTTGTATAGTGCCTTTAACAGACGAGAATCACAAACACATTTAAAAAAAACATACAGATAAAAATAATACATATGAGTCAGATTTAAAAACAAAGAAACAGAAGAGGGTCCTCATCATGAGCTGTGATTTTTTTTCAAAATTTGCGTGTTTCCATTAGACATTTTCTAATGGGCTAAATCAAACTTCGAAATTTGATGCTCAATGGAAACGCAGCTTATAAATTTGCCCGAGTGGGAATGTTTTTTTTTGTCCAAATCTTGTATTTCATGCGTGTTATACATTTACACCACCTTCCGACTATGTGTATATTTTGTGCGTACCGTACGCTCACTTCCAGATTGATAAACGCCTCATTAACACCCTGATTTGGTCGTACGCAAATTTGATAAATGAGGTCCAAAGTGAGAGAGAAATGTTTTATTTCACATTGGTGGTTTAGTGCATAATATTCACTGCAATATATTTAAGATTAATAAAAAAATATTATTAATAATTTTATAGCACAAATATCTCAGATAATTGTATTTGCACGTTTATTATGACATCACAACTGTGAAAGCTCTGCCTCTTGTGTGTCTCTTGTCTGTCTCTGGTGACCTGCCTCTTGTCTGCCTGGGTGTCTGAAAAGGCAGAAGATTACTTAGAGTCTGTCCATAGGACAACAATCAGTCGTGCACTGCACAAATCTGGCCTTTATGGAAGAGTGGCAAGAAGAAAGCCATTTCTCAAAGATATCCATAAAAAGTCTCGTTTAAAGTTTGCCACAAACCACCTGGGAGACACACCAAACATGTGGAAGAAGGTGCTCTGGTCAGATGAAACCAAAATCGAACTTTTTGGCCACAATGCAAAACGATATGTTTGGCGTAAAAGCAACACAGCTCATCACCCTGAACACACCATCCCCACTGTCAAACATGGTGGTGGCAGCATCATGGTTTGGGCCTGCTTTTCTTCAGCAGGGACAGGGAAGATGGCTGAAATTGATGGGAAGATGGATGGGGCATTCTGGAAGAAAACCTGTTGGAGTCTGCAAAATGACCCATATGGGTCTCCCTCCCTGTGGGTTTCCCTAGTTCTCCTCCAAGGTTTCTCACTTTTTCCCACTGGGTTTTTTAAGAGTTTTTCCTTGTCGATGCAGGAGGGTCTTGTTGGACAGTTAGTGTCCAACAGAAAGGATTGGTGATGATCAGGACACTTTAGCATTCTACAACATGTATGGACATTTTCTTCTGTGTGTGCTTTATATTCTTCATGTGTTTTAACTGTTGATTCTCTGACCTGTGTTGGTGATTTCAATGGTTTTGTTAAGTCCTCTGAGATGACTTCTGTTGTGACCTAGGGCTATACAAGAATAAATTGTATTGTATTGTGTAAAAGACCTGAGACTGGGACGGAGATTTATCTTCCAACAGGACAATAATCCAAAACATAAAGCCAAATCTACAATGGAATGGTTCACAAATAGACGTATCCAGGTGTTAGAATGGCCAAGTCAAAGTCCAGACCTGAATCCAATCGAGAATCTGTGGAAAGAGCTGAAGACTGCTGTTCACAAACGCCAACCTCACTGAGCTTGAGCTGTTTTGCAAGGAAGAATGGGCAAGAATTCCAGTCTCTCGATGTAAGTAATCTTTTATTTATATATATATATATATATATGTCACAAAGCGGTTTACAATTGTTATTTTTTGGGCATTTGTCCTCTCACTCCACACAGAGATGGGAGCGGGGTTGCAGAGATGGGAGCGGGGTTGCAGAGATGGGAGCGGGGTCGCCAGTACATGAGGCGCATGCACTATTGTACATATTTTTAGTGGTAGGGGGAACCGGACTACCCAGAGGAAACCTACGCAGACACGAGGAGAACATGCAAACTCCACTCAGAAAGGTCCTGGTCCGACCGAGATTCGAACCTAGGACCTTCTTGCTGAGAGGCGAGAGTGCTATACACTCAACTACCGTGCCGCCCAAAAGGTGGCGCTACAAAGTATTAGCGCAAGGGGGCCGAATAATATTGCACGCCCCACTTTTCAGTTTTTTATTTGTTAAATACGTTTAAATTATCCAATAAATTTCGTTCCACTTCACGATTGTGTCCCACTTGTTGTTGATTCTTGACAAAAACAATTTTTTTATATCTATATGTTTGAAGCCTGAAATGTGGCGAAATGTTGAAAGGTTCAAGGGGGCCGAATACTTTCGCAAGGCACTGTAGTGCTGGATATGTGTTATTGTTGTTGTGAACTGCTCCGCTCTGAAGTAGGTTTGGACTTATACCGGCCCTGTTTAACCAGTACCAGGGCTGTTGTTTGTTCCTCTTTGCCCTGATTTTATTGACTTCCCTTTCGGCAGCACTGGAAGGGGCTCTGCTTGGTATTTTGTAAATATTTTGTTGCTATTTCAAATTTTATTCTATTATTTAAAGAGTCACTATCTGGTTTGGTCTAGATATATGGTAAAGCGGTAAAGCCTCACCTCCCTTTTGCTAGCCAGCCAGTTATTTTTTAATGCATAAGTTGACCAGCTTTGGTCCACTTTTATACAATTTTAGGCTTTTGTAAAGGTTGATGTTTTATTATTGATAGAAAAAGTTTTATTTTGATGCTTCCTGTTTCAACCGGAAGTCAAGTGGCTCGCGCAACATCAGACGGAGAAACGTTACAGTGTATGGACGTTACAAACAAACAGACGGTCTAGTAGTCAATGGTCTAAAGAGGAAACAGAGGTATAAAAGAAACAACAAAGTTTAGCAACAGTTGAGATAGAGGGAACAATGTATGGATTGATTTTAGTTGTGTAACAATTGTTTCTTTGTGTAAAATAATAGTAATTGTGATATAACGGTTTACAATGTAATTGATGCAAGGGCGTAGGTTTGCGTGGGGACCATGGGGACATGTCCCCACCAATATTTGGTGAGGACTAAAAAGTCCCCACCAAAATGACATGATGTCCCGTGACCCGGACGGTCCGGGACACATGTCTTCCGTTTGTGCATACGTCGCGCCTCCTCCTCGCCTCCAGAGCATCAGCAGCAGCAGCAGCACGTGACCCGTTCCGTTCTCTGCAGTGATTGGCTGTCTTCTTCAGCGCCAAACTGAAGCACTGAGCAACTGTTTAATTTTTAAAAGTTAGCCAGCGTGAAGCAAGTGTTTTATTTCGTTCCCTGAGCGTTGTAGCACGTGAGTAATCAGAGGAAAGTACTGTAGATCTATTACCATTCAAAGTACTTACGTTATTTCTAATCTGTCAGCGCACTGTTTAATGTCCCGAGGAGCTCACACGGCACAGAGACAGAACAGAACTGGCTCCAATAAAGAAACAGGTGAAAGGCTTGAAAAAATACTTATTGTGCTCTTACTATCCAAAATGTATGAGTGGGTGTGTTGTGTGAATCAGGATAAACTAGGGATAAAAATATTCCACGGATCCACGATTTACAACCCTTATCTGCTGATAATGTGATTTCTGTGAAATGTGTGACAGCGGGCACTTGCTGTGATTTGCTCTAAGCACCGCAGCTGCACCAGGACGTGCTTTGTAATGACAGCCGCGGCGCTCAGTGAAAGCAGAGCTCTAACATGGTACCGAGCTCGGACCATATGCAGACAGAACCATGTTGCAAGTGCGGGTCTCCCTCGTATCTCCCCCGTTTCTCCCCTGTGTCTCTGACATGTCTCTCCCCTGACTCTTCCCAAAGCGCAACCAGCGCTCCCGAAATTAAAGCTCGGATACGTAAATTTTCCATTGCGTTAACGATGCATGCTGGTTGTGCGCAAAACACACCACAACAGGTCTTTTAAGTTTTTATTTTGCATACTTGAGAGCCCTGTGAGTCATTACTTGCCTTTTTGGGTTGAGAGTGGAATAAAAAAAAAGAAAATATAGAAAAATCCACACTGTTACTTATTGCCAAACTCTTGTTAACTCATTGTATTGAGAAATACTATGTAACTTTTGACATTGGCCAAGTTATATAAATTATTCTGCAGTTCATGTATATGAATGTCTGTTTTTGATTTTCTATACCTTCTTATATAATTTAGAAAAAATGCCACCTCCACAAAAAAAGATAAAAGATATCAGGAGCTTTTTTAACAGTTGGAAAGTAAGTAAGAGAAAGCACAAGTAATAGCAAATTATGAATTGTGATGATTAATCTTCTGTTAACATACATAGGAAACTCAACCAACAAGAGAGAACAATATAGGGAATGTTGAGGTAGAAGCAACAGGCCCTTCAGTGCATCAGGCGAGGTTGGAATTTTGTAGGTATGCATGGGACTATGAATTGTTTTTAGAGATTGATCATATATGTCAAACAATGTAGTGAGCTACTCACTGTAGATTCTAATTCAATATTTTCTCCTCTGTTTTTATTTATTATAGGAAATTGAAAGATCAGAGCATGATTTATTTCAAGTATCGAGAGCAGTTCCTGAACTGTTAGAGCCTCAGGTGAGGGCTATTATGTAGATTTGGATTAGGTTTAAGTCAGTATAGAATGAACGCAACACAAAACTCAGAAGCTCTGATCCAATTGATTTTGTTTTAACTATTAGAAAAAATCCTTAACTGCTTCTCATTCAGTCTACAGCTGAGTTTAGTGTAGAAGGCAACACACTATTGCAAATATAGTGTGTGATTACACAACAAATTCTGGGGGAGAAACTCTGGACCCCGTGTCAATGGGTGTAGACTCAGGTCGTAGTGAATGTCCCCACCAAGATTGGAACCAAACCTACACCATTGAATTGATGCTAGATAGTATTTGGACATGATTGTAAGTTGATTTTAATTTCTGTTCTAGCTCTTACGTTGGTTATATGAATATATGGAATGACAAAATAAACTTCATTTTAACCATCAGTTCTGGCACCCAACTGGACGCTACAGTAAGAGCTTGAACGCCGCCAGTTTGCTGCAACACCGGGCTCGAGGTTTCAACGGTTATACCCGCTACGTCCAGCAGATGGCAGAAGTTGGTCAGTTAATATAAACGTTTCAAAGTTCAAGGAAAACAAAGCTCAAATGGAAGAATTACATATTGTAGATCAAACGAACATCAATGACAAAAGTTTGTTAAAAGAAATACCCTCACTTCAAAATGAAAGTGAGAATAGACCAGAACTATTAATGGCAGAGCAAAGCACATCAGCAATACCCACACGCTCTGAAAGAATTAAAGTGCCAACAGAAAAATGGCTATTTATCAAAAGGAAGAAATTAACAAAAGAGAAAAAAGATTAGTGACTCTATATGAACTGTGGAAAAGACAGGTGCGTGAGGCAAGAGAAATGCTTAAAGGCACACCGCGGACTTTGTGACCTAAAGAGTTGACACATATGAGTTATTTTATATGAATACTTGGGCCAATATACAGCGCTTGACACTTGCAATGCTCCGAGCGGGGCTGCCCTCTTGAAATACCGCCCATGTAAGTTTCGAGCAGACGGACCGTCTGCCACCAGGTCACGGCTGAGGCAAGGAAAAATTTTAAACCTTCGGAGGAGGCTAAAAAGAGGAAACGCGAAAGGGATCGTGCTGTAAGCTGCATGTCTGTATGAGCGCTGCTCTTCACCTGGTTCCTGGATGTCATCGACTGCAAAGATGTCATTCCACGCAGCACGAGCTAGACGCAGAACTCCCTCATCCAGGATATAGAAGTCCATGTGTGGTAGATTACTAATGCAGCGGTCTGGAGGCTGACCACAGCAGAGTCTCTCAATATCTGTAGGCATGTCTCTACAGTTTGAACACACACACCAGTGCATGCTGTCTGAATACACACTCAAAAGACACCGGCTGACTGTTTGTTGACTTTTGCGACAGTGCTGAGTTGCTTGTGGCCACTAGGGGCGCTAAACGTGAAAGTTGCAGGTCTAGCGCCCCTAGTGGCCAAGAGTTACACGGTGTGCCTTTAAGAAAGATATTTCAGAGAAGGAAATGGGTGATCTCGCAGATATAATTGAGGAAAAGAGAGATGATCTGTTAGAACTATACAATGAAACTAGAAACTTGCAATGGCTGAAGCCATTGCGATTGACTGCGGAACAGATCTAATGTGGAAATCTGCTAAAAAAAATCCTTGAAATCCTTTAAAAGGCCTTGAAACTGTTAAAATACTTGATAGATATTTGAAACTCCTGAAGTCCTTGAAATTGTTGAAACCTTTAAACTCCTGAAATCCTTGAAACTGTTGAAACATTGAAACTCCTGAAATCCTTGAAACTTTTTTTAAACCTGGAAACTGTTGAAAGTGTGGAAACTCCTGAAATCCTTGAACCTCCTGATATCCTTGAAACTGGTTAAATTCTTAAACAGTTGAAATCCTTGAAACTACTGAATGTATTGAAAGTGTCCTTGAAACTGAAAAATCCCCTCACCGCTGAAACAATTTGGTTCCTGTAACTAAGGAAACCTGGTCTGTGGTCATTATCTGGTGGTGGTCTGAGTCTTCGTTTGGGTCTTGGTCTGGTGGTATAATGCAACCTATTAGGTTGCATTATACTGGTTTACATGGAAAAATCCCTATTAGGTTGCATTATACTGGTTTACATGGAAAAATCCCTATTAGGTTGCATTATACTGGTTTACATGGAAAAATCCCTATTAAGTTGCATTATACTGGTTTACATGGAAAAATCTCTATTAAGTTGCATTATACTGGTTTACATGGAAAAATCCCTATTAGGTTGCATTATACTGGTTTACATGTACAAATCCCTATTAAGTTGCTTTATACTGGTTTACATGTAAAAACCCCTATTAGGTTACATTATAGTGGTTTACATGTAAAAATCCTTATTAAGTTGCATTATACTGGTTTACATGTAAAAACCCCTATTAAGTTCCATTATACTGGTTTACATGTAAAAACCCCTATTAAGTTCCATTATACTGGTTTACATGTAAAAAAACCCTACCTTAAGTTGCATTATACTGGTTTACATGGAAAAATCCCTATTAAGTTGCATAATACTGGTTTACATGGAAAAATCCCCATTAAGTTGCATTATACTGGTTTACATGAAAAAAACCCTATTAAGTTGCATTATACTGGTTTACAAGGAAAAATCCCTATTAAGTTGCATTATACTGGTTTACATGGAAAAATCCCTATTAAGTTGCATTATACTGGTTTACATGAAAAAAACCCTATTACGTTGCATTATACTGGTTTACATGGAAAAATCCCTATTAAGTTGCATTTACTGGTTTACATGGAAAAAACCCTATTAAGTTGCATTATACTGGTTTACATGGAAAAAACCCCATTAAGTTGCATTATACTGGCAATTTACATGAAAAAAACCCTATTAAGTTGCATTATACTGGTTTACATGAAAAAACCCCTATTAAGTTGCATTATACTGGTTTACATGGAAAAATCCCTATTAAGTTGCATTATACTGGTTTACATGGAAAAATCCCTATTAGGTTGCATGATTACACTGAAGTCCTTGAAACTGCTGAAGTCCTTGAAACTGCTGAAGTCCTTGAAACTGCTGAAGTCCTTGAAACTGTTGAAGTCCTTGAAACTCTTGAAATCTTGAAACTGCTGAAATCCTTGAAACTGTTGAATCCTTGAAACTGTTGAATCATTGAAACTGTAGAAATGTCTGAAAGAGCTGAAGTCCTATTAAAATGCATGGGCCTATTAAAATGCATTGCAGAATTCTCAATGCAGATTTTTGTCCGATTGCGGAAAAACCGGAAATCGCTGAAGTCCCAAAAGTAATAGCAATAATCTCCCAAACATGTGGAACGTTTTGATGTATAACTTGTGGAAATTGTTGAAAATGTGAAAGCTGTGAAACGTGTCAAAAAAAATGACGGAATAAAGAAATACAAAACCAATGGTTGACTGCGGAAGGTTCCGCAGTCAATCAATAAGAAACCACATTGCACCATCATCAGACATCAGAAGAAAGACTGATGCATGTGAAGCAGTGACACATGACATTATAAGAGTCATTCGCAGAATAAGCGGTGTAGATGGAGATTTTGATGCAGAGCGCGAAGGCAAACGCTTAAAGGGGCTTAAAGAACATCAGTACGCTGAGTCCATATATAGCTCAAACATAACATCAAATCATAGTCATTTTTCTTCAGCTTCGCTTCTCACTACAAAACGAGCAGATGCAGCAGCAGAACTCGCCGCAAAGGAAGCAGAGTACAAGATCGTACAAGAAGAACAAAGGCAAAAGGAGAAGATAAAAGCGTTAGAAGAAGAGCACAAAAAACAAATGGCAATCCAAACATCAGAGCTAGAACGCTTGAGAGCTGAGAAGGATGTAGAAGCAGCTCGTGCCAGGTTGGAAGCTTACAATAACGAATTACTACAGCTTGGTGATGCAAGGTCAGTAAAAAGTGAACAGGTGAGCCCAGAGCATACACCCAAACAGACTGCATCACTTCCAGCCATACCTGCACCAACGGCTCCCTCTAGTGTCAGCCACCTTGCAGAGGCCGTGCAATACAGCATAAGATTGAACAGGCTCCCTGCACCAGAGCCAACAATGTTTAGTGGAGAGCCAGTGCATTTCATTGAATGGAAATCTACTTTCACATCATTGATAGAACAAAATGGCATCTCAGCAGCAGATGAACTGTATTATCTAAAAAGATACATTACTGGCCCAGCTCGCAAATGCCTTGAAGGGACTTTCTTTAGAAATGATGAAGAGGCTTATAACAATGCTTGGGAAAAATTGACCCAAAGATATGGCCAACCATTTGTAATACAAAGGGCCTTTAGAGAGAAGCTGTCTAATGGCGCCTCGTACGGTCAACATGGCTCTTTGCTGCTCTCTTTTTCTTTTGTTTTTACTTTTTAACTGCGCATCTGGCTGTTCCTACACCCGTGAGGAACTTATGAACATCCGACCCCATGGACCTATTGCCTGTTTTCTTGGCATCTGCGGCTGATTTAGTTCATGTTCTAGCCAAAAAAGTGTGGGCCCGTAAAAGGGGAAAGCGTGGAGGCCTGCTCGTGCGTCTTAGGAGGAGAGGAGCGCGCACGGCTCTCCCCGGCATTTTTCTCTCACTGGGCAATAAGATGGACGAACTCAGCCTGCTCATGAGAAGAAACAAGGACTTTGCCACATCCTGTGTCCTCTGCTTCACTGAGACCTGGCTAAATGAGCGGATCCCGGACTGTGCTCTGGAGCTGCAGGGCTTTGGGCTGTTCCGCGCGGCTCGCCATTGTGCGCTCTCAGGGAAGAGCAGAGGCGGTGGGCTGTGTTTCTACGTCAATACAAACTGGTGTAACGATGTGACAGTGATCTCCAAGCACTGCTCTCCTGCTCTGGAATATCTTTTCATTCATTGTAAACCATATTACTCCCCGCGCGAAATTGTTTCATTCATTCTTGCCTCTGTTTACATACCGCCATGCGCGGACGCGCGCGAGGCTCAGCGCGCACTCGCAGAGCAAGTACTGTGTATGGAACGTTTATACCCGTGTTAGTATTAGATAGCAATATGGCCTACGTGCAGGACTGTACAAGGACTCTACAAGGACTCCATGTTATGACTATGATTTGACTGTCTCTTTGTGACACGTATGTCTTTCGATGTGTGACGTGACAATGACTATATAAACTGTGTACTGCCTTTATTCTGTCTGAGAGAAAGAAACAGAGTAAACCAGTGGAACTTGAGAGAAACTTAAATAAACTTCCAGAGTTTGGCACACCACGATCCGTCTCTGTCTGCTTAAATCCTAACAGATTTGGTGGAGAATGCGCGGCTCGGTTTGTGCCATTCTCTGGATTGTTTTGAGGGAGTTTTCTCTGTTTCTTTTTTTCGGCGTGTGGGAGCAACAGCACGTTATCTGGAAGGGGAGAAATCCCAGTGGACGCTGAAAGGGCTCGCTTTTGGATGGGCTTGCTCTTGCTCCCTCACTTTCTCTGTTTTGTGTTTAAATTGAAGATTCCGACGCGGAAAAGAGTTGGCAGACCTCTCGGACAGCCCGTGCGCACCTGTTTGACAAGAATAAGGTAAGCAGACACCTTTTTAAATGTAAAGTCTGCATAATTGGATACTAGCTAAATTTTGGTCTGTTTTTTGAGGTCTGTCGAACTCTCTAAATTGTGTTCAAATAAGTGTTGGCCATTAAAGTGAATAGGATCCATAAAGTGAAAAGTGTTGGCCATTAAAGTGAAAAGGATCCATAAAGTGAAAAGTGTTGGCCATTAAAGTGAAAAGGATCCATAAAGTGAAAAGTGTTGGCCATTAAAGTGAGGATCCATAAGTGAAAAGTGTTGGCCATTAAAGTGAAAAGGATCCATAAAGTGAAAAGTGTTGGCCATTAAAGTGAGGATCCATAAGTGAAAAGTGTTGGCCATTAAAGTGAATAGGATCCATAAAGTGAAAAGTGTTGGCCATTAAAGTGAATAGGATCCATAAAGTGAAAAGTGTTGGCCATTAAAGTGAGGATCCATAAGTGAAAAGTGTTGGCCATTAAAGTGAAAAGGATCCATAAAGTGAAAAGTGTTGGCCATTAAAGTGAATAGGATCCATAAAGTGAAAAGTGTTGGCCATTAAAGTGAATAGGATCCATAAAGTGAAAAGTGTTGGCCATTAAAGTGAAAAGGATCCATAAAGTGAAAAGTGTTGGCCATTAAAGTGAGGATCCATAAGTGAAAAGTGTTGGCCATTAAAGTGAATAGGATCCATAAAGTGAAAAGTGTTGGCCATTAAAGTGAGGATCCATAAGTGAAACCATGGTGTAAACATAAAAGTTATTATAAAAAGGGAAATGTGTTAAAGAGGCCTTTGTTACAAAAGCTTTGAAATTGACGAATTTCAGGCTGATAAATGACAAAAGTAAAGAAGCAACAATATTTCAGTGATCACGGTTTAAATTACATACAGAAAAAGGGAGTTTTTGTTTTTTGGAGTGAACAGAGTTCACCGGAGAATGCAGAGTTTTATCTAAAGTTGAGCTATGAGAGCTTTCGTGAGTTATTTACATTTTTTTACCGAGTTTTATCTACAGTTGAGCTATGAGAGGGTTGTATCCAACAGTTGTTTTTGTTTTTTAGAAAGAGATTTTAAGTTTAAATTAGTTTGCTACCTCGATAAAATAGAAGCGTAAACGTTAAAGACAAGAGTGCCTTTTGTTACTAGTGTGGAAAGTGGCCATTTCTAGACTTGGATGACAAAAGTATAAAGAACAACATCAGTTATATTCGCTTAACAAAGTAATCTTGAAAGTTATTCTTCTGTATCTTTTTGCCTGTGTGTGTGCGTCGCTCTATCTGCTGCCGTTGTCAGGGAAACGGCCCCCTCCTTCGTTGCTCTGGCTGTGAATCTGAAGCAAAGCTACTGCTTTAGGAATTTGGCTTTTCATAGTTTTTATTCCGTTAAATTTGCGAAATTTGCCATTGAACATTGTGTTAGACACAGTTAAACGTTTTTAAACACCATTAGGGAATAGAAGTTTTGAATTAGTATGTTTTTGAAACCCAAAGATTAGTACAAAAAGCTTTGCTTTTCTTTTTAAATCTGCTGCTTATTTTGTGAGTCCATTATTGTATCTCTGATATATTTCATAGCTGTTTGTGAGAATTTTTTCATGTATTTTTTATTTTAGTTACAAAAGCCGTTTTTCAAACATTTAAATTAGAATCTGTTAAAAGTGATTAATGATTGTAGACTTCGTCTAAAAAAGAAAGAGGGAATTAGGCTGTAAAAGTATTATATTATTAAGTTAAACTACCCAATTCACCCAATTCACATTCAAGTGGTGACTTTTGTTTTTGTTTTGACTATGCACCTGACCTTCCTCCTGCTGCAGATGCACGCAGCACAGGAGCCTGGTCTAAAATGTGCTCCAATTCATACTGACTTCATTTGAAAAATGCTGCAATTATTTTAAATTAGTAAAATATATGCTGAGATAAATGCACAGATAATTAAACACACAGTACAAAAGTACATAATACATATTTTAAAGTTTGAAGGTTTAAGAGATTTGAGTCTTGTTTTTTATTAAGAAAGAGTTTCTGGTCTTCAAATGTCATCATTAGTAAGAGAATAAGTAATCTTTATTTACATAGCGCTTGGGAAAGCCAAGAGCGCTTCAAAATTGTTTAGACTTCAGAGAGAAAAACAATCTCATTCACAATCTCTGTTGTTTTTAATTTGACTATAAGGTTGTTTTCCAGAACCAAGAGCACACACTGTACAGGGTCACTGCTGGACACTGGACGGCGCAAAGCCCACCCAGCCACAGGTCACAGATCAAAGAGCAAAGGAAAATGCCACCTCCTTGCCCCTCCCCACGCCACTGCAGAACTGAGTGGGTGTGAGAGAGACCGGGGCCATGAAAGAGAGGTATCTGGAGACGTGATGGGTGGAGCGTCAGGTAGAGACCTAGAGGGAGTTGAAAGTGTGTCAGTTGGTTTACATCACCACAGTGTGACCTTTGACACCTACAGGTGGTTCGAGGAGTCTTGAGAAACAACCCCAAAATTCACATACACACACACACTCACACATTCACATTTACATATAGATACATGAAAAAGCAGAACATGAGAAAAAAGCATTTTAAAAGTTTACTCCAATGTAAACATATTTTTAATTGTCTATCCCTTGAATCTGTATTTTTTGAGACCAGAAATGTTCATTTGAATTCTATATTGTCATGGACTAATTGACCTCTGTCCTGACACTTTTGATTTGTTGATTTTGTACTGTGTGAAGTAATTACATTGATTAGAATTAGATCTGATAAAAACACAAATTAGAGAAGTAAACTGAATCATTGCGCTTGCTTTTTGTCTGAGGGACATTAGCAACAGCATGAATAGAAATTGTGTTCAAGTAGAATCAAAGTGACTTAACCATAGAGAGTAACTATTGCATAACAAGCTGTGTACAGGAACTGAGACACTGCACCATTGACCAGAAGTGCGTCGCAAATGACCTGATGTGCTTCAAGTGAAAAGACTGTATCTGGAGATCTGATGTCCAACTGGAGAGACCAGAGCCATGGCTTGGACCCTACTGATGTCCAAGATGACATCTCTATATGACCTGACCTGATGACGACTGAGACTCACCCTCAGGGGACCTGAGGACCTGAGGATCTGAGAGAAAACCGGGGAGTGATGTTTATATTTTTGAAATCATACATTGATGAGTGCTAAATGAGAGAGATACTCATGATTCCTTCTTTTGTTTTTGTTTGTCCCTAGCTTCTGGACATCTGATGATCTATTGGACACAGCCATTTGCAGAACAAGAACCAGCCAATGAAAAACGTCTATTGCCGATGCTATTGCTACAACCAGAACCTGTGACAAATGCAATATACATGTTAAGTATTCAGACATCTGACAGACAAAAACTTTGAAAATGATAAAGTTTGAGTATTGTAGCGTTTTAGTAGATGTTAAATAGTAGTAAAAAAGTAGAATTTGACTTCCTTTGTTGTTCATAAACATATTTCCACGTAAGAGTTAAAATAGTACCCTACAATGTTATCCTTCTGATAGAGCAGATATAATATTAGAATCAGAGTTATGTTACAGCCATTGAAAGTGACAGAAGTCACAAACTAGGAATATGCCTTTGCTCAAGCTGCAGCCGAGCTTTGGAGTTAAAAAATAGAGGAAATATAGAATTAGATAAATGCATCAACCATAGATGCTTTCAAAAATAGAGATTATTTGTAGCCAGTGCTAATATCAAATGGTAAAGGGACCATTTCACAAGCATTTACTTCAAAAGTAGATAAAGTTAATTACAGTTTTATGTACAGTTTTATTAGATACTTGCCAAATTCACTTGTGTTCACACATGAGTGAATGTTGACAATACAAAAAGTTCATATGAGTGTAGCCTAGATTAATGCCTAGATCAATGAAATAGATTAGAACCAACAGAGATTCAAAAGCATTTAAAAGCATTTTGATGCATTTGTGTATAGCACAAAAACACAATAGTAGATATTTAGATATTGAGAAGTTTCCAGCACAAACACCATTGTAGAATAACTGACCCCAACCCCAAACCTGCTAAAATAGATTAGCTCTTGTAAGGATAGTTCTAATTTGATTAATGATGTTCATTCATCCCAAATGCCTGACAATAATATCTTTAGATAATAAAAAGTAATAAATCACTGACCACTATAGAAGTGTAAATGTTGACCATTTGCCTTACTGTGTTCACAGTTTTATTCCTGAGAATGAGAATAGACATGGAGCAAAATCCCACTGATAATATGCCACTGATAATGAGAGTGTAAAACTAAAGAGAGATTTATTAGATTAAAATGTATGTTTAAGAATATGGCTCAATAGAAGCAAATATGTAAACATATTTGTAAATAGATTAGAATAGTTTAAACTATAGTGAATAGAGAGTAAAGTACACAGTATAAGATTAAAAAGTGAAAATAATACAGTGAAATAAGTGAAGTGTAGTGTAAACAATTGTCATTAGAATAAAAGTATAGAGTAATAAAAGTGAAATTAGCTTCTAATTTGAGACTCAGCTCGTTTTTGTCTGTGTTTTGACTGAATCTGCTGAGTTCTTGTGTGTCCAATAGTTTTTGTTTGTTTTTATTTTTGTTTGTTTTTGTTTTTGATTTGTTTTTTGTTTGTTTATTTACTTTATTTTTGTTTTTTATTTTTTCCCAGGATAGAGGATAAAATCCACTGATATTGATTTGATGATTATGAGTTTAATGCATACATTTTCTTTGTTTTTTAATAATTTTGTAAAGTTTTTTTTAGAATTTTTTTCTTTTTCCACTTTATTGATTGATTGATCAAATTGAATGATCACATGTGATTATGTGATCAAAGGGGAGGGTGTTAGTATTAGATAGCAATATGGCCTACGTGCAGGACTGTACAAGGACTCTACAAGGACTCCATGTTATGACTATGATTTGACTGTCTCTTTGTGACACGTATGTCTTTCGATGTGTGACGTGACAATGACTATATAAACTGTGTACTGCCTTTATTCTGTCTGAGAGAAAGAAACAGAGTAAAACAGTGGAACTTGAGAGAAACTTAAATAAACTTCCAGAGTTTGGCACACCACGATCCGTCTCTGTCTGCTTAAATCCTGACACCCGGACTCTCTGATTATTATCCTGGGGGATTTTAATAAGGGAAACTTGAGCCAGGAATTACCCAAATACAGACAGTTTATCAAATGCCCGACCAGAGAGGAGAACACTCTGGATCACTGTTACACCACCGTGCGCGGAGCTTTTCGCGCTGTTCCCAGCCAGCCCTCGGCTTCTCAGATCACTCCATGATACATCTGGTTCCTGCTTACAGACAGAGACTAAAGCTCTCGAAACCTGCAGTGAGGAGCTCCAAAGTGTGGTCTGATGAAGCTGTGGAAGAGCTGCGCGCATGCATTTTCAGAGCTGCCACAGATAGTTTGGATGAATACACGGACACTGTGACGTCATACATTCACTTCTGTGAGGATAGCATCATTCCAACAAGGACCAGGGTCATCTATAACAACGACAAACCCTGGTTCACTGCTAAACTCCGGCAGCTCAGGAAAGCAAAGGAGTCTGCTTTCAGGGAGGGGGACCGCAGCGGCTACAAAGCAGCTAAATATCAGTTCAGGAAAGAACTGAAAGCAGCCAAGTCCCGGCACAGAGAACGACTACAGGAGCAGTTTGGTAACAACGATACTGCTTCTGTCTGGAGGGGCCTACGGGAGATCACCAACTACAAACCCAAAGCCCCCCCCTGTGCTGACGACCACAAGCTAGCTGATGAACTGAACTTATTTTTCAGTCGCTTTGATGCTGCCCCTGACACCTCTCCCTCCCCCACCCCCCACTACTCTAACGACCCACCCATCAGCCCTGCCCCCAGCCTAACAATAGCCGCTAAAGAGATTAAACAACTCTTCTTGAGGCTGCACCCCCGCAAAGCTCCTGGCCCGGACCACGTGTCTCCGGCCACTCTGAGACACTGCGCCAGTGAGCTTACTCCTGTGTTCACGGACATTTTCAACTCCTCTCTGCAGTCCTGCCATGTCCCGGCCTGCTTCAAATCCTCCATCATTGTCCCCATCCCGAAGAAGCCCAGGATCACAGGACTCAATGACTACAGACCTGTAGCACTTACGTCTGTCGTCATGAAGTCATTTGAACGCCTGGTTCTCTCCCATCTCAAGTCCCTCACCTCCCCCCTCCTGGACCCCCTGCAGTTCGCCTACAGAGCCAACAGATCTGTAGACGACGCCATTAACCTGGCCCTCCACCACATCCTACAGCACCTGGACTCCCCGGGGACCTACGCCAGGGTCCTGTTCGTGGACTTCAGCTCTGCCTTCAACACAATCCTGCCATCCCTGCTCCAGGACAAGCTCTCCCAGCTCAACCTGCCCGATTCCACCTGCAGGTGGATCACTGACTTCCTGACGGACAGGAAGCAGCGAGTGCGTCTGGGGAAGAATGTCTCGGACTCTCGGATTATAAATACAGGAGCCCCACAGGGCTGTGTTCTTTCTCCACTGCTCTTCTCCCTGTACACCAACCACTGCACCTCCAGCCACGACTCTGTGAAGCTGATCAAGTTCGCGGACGACACCACCCTCATTGGACTCATCTCCAACAACAATGAGTCCGCCTACAGGAGGGAGGAGGACCGGCTGGTGTCCTGGTGCAGTGGTAACAACCTGGAGCTGAACGCCCAGAAGACAGTGGAGATGATTGTGGACTTCAGGAAGAGCACTGTCCCCCCGCCCCCACCCTCTGTGATGGACTCCCCCATCACCTCTGTGGAGTCCTTCCGTTTCCTGGGCACCACCATCACCCAGGACCTCAAGTGGGAGCCGACCATCAGCTCCCTCATCAAGAAGGCCCAGCCGAGGATGTACTTCCTGCGGCAGCTCAGGAAAGCCAAGCTGCCTGCACAGATGTTGGTGCAGTTCTACACGGCCATCATTGAGTCCATCCTCACCTCCTCCATCACCGTGTGGTTTGCTGGAGCCACAGTCAGAGACAAACAGAGACTACAGCGCATTGTGCGCTCTGCAGAGGAAGTGATCGGTCGCAGCCTTCCATCGCTGCAGGACCTGTACGTCGCCCGAGCTCGAGGCCGGGCTGGTCGTATCACAGCCGACCCCTCTCACCCTGCACATGGACTATTCCAACCACTCCCCTCAGGCAGGAGGCTGCGGTCCATCGGGACTAGAACCTCCCGCCACAAGAACAGTTTCTTCCCCTCTGCTGTTGGACTCTTGAACACTTCTTAACCTGTCCCCCCGCCCTTTATAAAGTCACTTTACTGCCCATCATACGTCACTTTACTTCACTGTACTGCTGTCACCTTACATTGTGTGCACCATGTGCACTTGTATATTGTAAATAGTAACTGTAACTCTATTTTAAATTTAAATGTATTCTTTGGAAGTGTTTTTTATTCTTATTTTTATTATCTCTTTTTGACTGTTGCACTGAGCCAAAGCAATTTCCTAGTCTGTGACCTCCTGTTACTTACGTGGCAATAAAAATGATTCTGATTCTGATTGGCCAAAAATACAATCTAAAGATGCTGAAGGACTAAGGAACTTTGCAGACTTCATTAATGCATGCACACTCGCTATGCCTCATGTTAAGGGACTGCAAATACTCAATTATTGTGAAGAAAATCAGAAACTTCTGTATAAACTCCCAGACTGGATGAATGCGAGATGGAACAGGCATGTGACAAAGGCACTCATGAATGGTGGTGAGTTTCCCAGCTTCAGTGATTTTGTCTCCTTTCTATCGCTGGAAGCAGAACTTGCGTGCAACCCAGTCACCTCCATGCATGCACTTCGCTCTACAGAAACAAACAGTGATAAAAGAATTGTAAAGGAAATCAAAAGAAACAAGGCAAGTGTATTTAACACAAACACAAATGAACAATGTGATAAACAATTAAAGATTAAAACAAGTAACAACTATTCATGCACATTATGCTCAGAGCAGAGGTGCATCCACTTAATAAGTGTCCAAACGTTCTGCAAATGTCCCTAGAGAACAGAAAGAAACATGTGAAAAAGAATAAACTCTGTTATGGTTGTTTGAAGCAGGGACACAGTGCTAGAGCTTGCAGACGCCGATTCACATGTGAAACCTGCTCCAAAAGTCATCCTACATGTCTTCATGATGAAAACTACAGCCTACAAAGAGAAAGGGAAACACAAGACCAAGTGAGTACAAAAAACGTAACCCAAGGTAATAGAGGTGCAACGGTTCATCACTGATCCGTGATCCGTTCGGTTCAACGTCTTCGGTTCGATACAGACGTGATCCGCGGTTTGATTTATGAAAAAAAAGTTGTGCGCACGTTGTTTAGTCCACACACAGCGCGGTCATTGCGAGCGGAGGAACGGAGATGCTTGAAAGCCCTGCGTCATTTAAATCCCCAGTATGAGAGCATTTTGGCTTCACTGTAACTACACTGATGATTAATATTCGACAAAACTGTCACGATGTGTAAGCACTGTGGCACAAGAAAGATATGAGTGAAAAAAGCGTCTCAACGACCACCTATTGTCGCGGCATTTAAGCAGCTCCTTTACGCACAGTCAGACCGGGCTAAAGTCAACTCTCCCACGCATCCTCAGCTGCGCTCACAACTGACGCTTGGACGTCCCGCGGAACCTATAATAGATCCATGAGCAGAACCGCTAACTTCATCACCGCAGACTGGGAGATGAAAAGTCTGGCGCTGCAGACACGCCCCCTCTACGACAGTCACACAGTCACACAGCGCAGGTACTGACACAAGCAGCGGAGGAATGGAAGACAAAGGCCCAGTACTAATATCCCAGTCACAACTGATAATGCCAAACATTAAATAAATGCAGTGAATGAGGCTGGGCCCAGAATGGACCCCCTCCTTGGGAGAATCAGGAAGGTGGTGTAATATATGAGGGTAAATATCCTCATAAAGTGCCTTCTTATGTTGCACTTTGTGTTGTTTTTCATTAATTATGTTAAATAGACATAATTGGATGGATGGAATATGCCTTCCATCCATCCATCCATTTCCTTCCCCTTAATTCATTTCTAGGTCAGGGGGGGCAGTCAGAGCAGGTGCCGAGTCCACATGAGCTGTGTTTATTAAAAAGACAAAACTTTTTTTTTGAAAAATGAACCGAAAAATGAACCGAACCGTGGCCTCTGAACCGAGGTACGAACCGAACCGTGATTTTTTCAAACCGTTGCACCCCTACAAGGTAACTTACCTGTAACCGCCACAGCCATGTCTCTCAATGTTGCAAGAGCAGAACCAACAGTCAGCACCAGCATGATAGTTCCTGTGTGGATTTCAAGCGCTACAAATCCACAAAAGGAAAAGCTAGTATACGCATTACTAGACACTCAGAGTGACACTGTCTTTATTGAACAGGATGTCACAAAAGAACTTCAGGCAGATGTGAGTCCAGTAAAACTCAAACTAACTACAATGATGGGTAAAAATGCAATTGTAAGCAGCGGAAAAGTGTGTGATCTTCTTGTGAGAGGTTACAATTCAGCAACAGTTTTAAAGCCTCCTCCTGCTTACACAAAATACTATATACCTGCAAATAGAGAACACATACCTACATGTGAAACAGCCAAACTGTGGAGTCATTTGTCACCCATTGTAGATGAGGTTCCACCACTCCTCAGTTGTGAAGTAAGTCTTCTCATTGGGTATACTTGTCCCAGAGCTTTAGCGCCCAAACAAGTACTACTAGGCAAGGACAATGAGCCATATGCTATTAACACTGATTTAGGATGGAGCATAGTTGGCAATTATGTGCCTTGCAATGAATCATACACAGCAAGTAGTCTCTGTCACCGAGTTACTGTAAAGGAAATACCCCCATCTACTCCGACAGATGCACTGCGTATTTTAGAAAAGGACTTCAAAGACATTCAAAGCAATGAAAAAACTGTGTCACAAGAGGATCTCATGTTCCTCGAGAAACTTGAACAAGGCATAATACAGACTAAGCGTGGACATTTTGAAATGCCACTGCCATTTAAGGACAGGCCACAAATGCCAGATAACCGAACCGAAAACTTATGCGTGATGATAAATACAGAGAAGACTACATCACATACATGAATGACATTATTAAGAGGGGTGATGCAGAAGAGATAGAGAATAACGGACCAACAGGTGGGACATGGTACATACCACACCACGGCATATATCATCCAAAGAAACCAGAAAGGCTGCGAGTGGTTTTTGATTGTTCAGCTAAATACAAAGGTGCAAGTCTAAATGAACAGTTATTAAACGGTCCTGACATGGTTAATAACTTAACTGGTGTACTTGTGCGCTTTCGACAGCATCAAGTAGCTCTAATGTGCGACATCGAAAAATGTTTCACCAGTTCAAAGTAAACTTAAATGATCGGAACTACCTAAGGTTGTTATGGTGGAAAGACAGTGACATGAGCAAGCCACCACAAGCACACAGAATGACAGTACACCTCTTTGGTGCTGTCTTGTCACCTGGTTGTGCAAATTACGAACTTAAACATTTAGCTAAAGAAAACAGCCTTCAGTTTCCCGTAGGCTCACAGTTTATTGCAAGAGACTTTTATGTAGATGATGGAGTTACAAGTGTTGAAACAGTGAATGATGCTATACAACTGGCAAAGGAAGCACGTGATTTATGTGCAAAAGGTGGACTAAGGTTACACAAATTCGTCTCTAATAACAGTGTTGTTCTAAACAGCATCCCAGTGTCAGAACATGCAACAGACGCAAAAACAAAGGACTTGACATTCAGAGAAACACAAACGGAAAGAGCACTTGGTATTTACTGGAACATAGAGAAAGATTGCTTCACATTCAATATCACATTAAAGGACCAACCCCCAACCCGTCGCGGTATCCTGTCTACAGTCGCAGCAATATACGACCCGCTTGGATTCATTGCCCCATATGTGCTCAATGGCAAAAGAATCCTTCAAGAAATGTGTCGCCAAGGAACAGGCTGGGACGATCCGATACCTGAACATCTCAAGCCACGGTGGGAGAGCTGGAAAGGAGATTTGAGTAATCTGAAAAAGTTGCAAATAAACAGATGTTATGTCCCAGAAACATTTGGAAATGCAGTGAAAAGAGAATTGCATCACTTTTCCGACGCAAGCACAACAGGATATGGACAATGCACTTACTTAAGACTGATTAACAAAAACAAAGATGTTCACTGTAACTTTATTATAGGCAAAGCACGTGTCTCTCCAACAAAAGTAACCACGATCCCAAGGCTAGAGTTGACCGCAGTATCAGTCACAGTAAGCAACATGCTAAGGGAGGAGCTACTCTATGACAATGTAGAGGAGTTCTATTGGACAGACTCAAAAGTCACCCTGGGGTACATAAGTAACGAAGCAAGACGCTTCCACACGTTTGTTGCTAATAAGGTGCAGAACATTCGCAACAATACCACAGCAAAGCAATAGTTTTATGTACCCACAAATGAAAACCCAGCTGACATGGCATCGAGAGGAACAACTATAAATGAATCATTGTCATCCAACTGGCTCACAGGCCCCCAGTTCTTGTGGGAAAAAGAGATAAATCTTTTTACAAAAGAGGCAATTGAACTTCCAATAGGAGACCCAGAGGTGAGAAAAGTGCAGACGTTGAACACGCAAACAACAGACTGCAAAAGTCTCAGTGACCGTCTCAACAAGTTCTCCTCCTGGTCCCGTGCAGTCAGCGCAGTAGCACGCCTCAAACGTTACCAACTCAAAGACAAATCAAAGTCACTCACAACTGCAAGTGAAAGACAAAACGCAGAAATTTTGATAATCAAAGATCTACAAAGACAAGTATATGCAAATGAGATAACACTGGTGAGCAAAAGCAAAGCATTATCAAAAAACAACAAAATGTACAATTTGGATCTCTTCTTGGATAAAGACAAAGTGCTCAAGGTGGGAGGAAGGCTGCAACACTCATCGCTGCCAAACTCGATAAAACATCCAACTGTCATTCCGAGAGAGCATCACATCACAAAATTGATAATTGCTCACTGTCATGAGAAGGTCCTTCACCAAGGAAAAGGCTTCACAATGAATGAGATACGGTCCAGTGGCTATTGGATCCCCAAACTAAATCAAGCAGTAACATCATACATTCGTCAGTGTTTTGTAGGAGACTACGGAGGCCGGTGGAAGAACAAAAAATGAGTGATCTCCCCACAGAAAGAGTCGAACATTCTCCACCCTTCACATACTGTGGTATGGATGTTTTCGGCCCATTCATAACAAAACAAGCAAGAAAAGAGAACAAAAGGTACGGTCTTCTTTTCACATGTCTTTATTCACGGGCAGTACATGTGGAAATGCTTGAAGAATGCTTAATGGAATGAGACGCTTCATTGCTTTGAGAGGCTCTGTCAGACTAATAAAATGTGATCAGGGTACTAACTTTGTAGGTGCCAAAAATGAACTGAATGCAGCTTTAAGCGAGATGGACACTAACAAACTGTCAATGTTTCTTTCCGAAAAACAATGTGATTTCGTTCTTAATACCCCTCAGGCAAGTCACGCAGGTGGAGTATGGGAACGCCAAATAAGGACTGTTAGAAATTCTCGATGCCACGCTCACTCTCGCAAAAGGAAGACTCACAGATTTGTCACTCAGAACATTTCTGAACGAAGCAGCTGCAATAGTGAACAGCCGCCCCCTAACAACAGACAATCTCAACGATCCGAACAGTTTGGAACCACTCCAAACCATCTTGTCACAATGAAAACCAATGCAGTATTGCCTCCTCCAGGACAGTTTGTTAAAGAGGATATCTATGCACAAAAACAATGGCGACAAGTACAATATCTAGCGGAACAATTCTGGAGTCGATGGAAGAAGGAGTATCTTCACAACATTATAGTCCGACAACGATGGCACACACCCAAAAGAAACATGCAAACAGGCGACATAGTGATGGACAAAGATGAAACCCAGCCGCGATCACAATGGTTAAAATAGCATATGCAGACAGAAATCTCAACAAAAAGGGTGAAAGATTTAATAAAGTTTCAATAGTGGAGCGCCCAATCCAGAAACTAGTTCTGCTTTTAGAAGATTGTTAAAAGCATTGTTTTTGTTATGTTATGTATTTTTAAGTGATTGCTATGCTTAAGGAATGTTAAAATTATTTGTGTTATATTTTGTTTTACAAATAATTGGTGGGAGTGTAAAGGTTGATGTTTTATTATTGATAGAAAAAGTTTTATTTTGACGCTTCCTGTCTCAACCGGAAGTCAAGTGGCTCGCGCAACATCAGACGGAGAAACGTTACTGTGTATGGACGTTACAAACAAACAGACGGTCTAGTAGTCAATGGTCTAAAGAGGAAACAGAGCCAATATGGTATAAAAGAAACAACAACAAAGTTTAGCAACAGTTGAGATAGAGGGAACAATGTATGGATTGATTTTATTTGTGTAACAATTGTTTCTTTGTGTAAAATAATAGTAATTGTGATATAACGGTTTACAATGTAATTGATGCTAAATAGTATTTGGACATGATTGTAAGTTGATTTTCATTTCTGTTCTAGCTCTTACGTTGGTTATATGAATATATGGAAGGACAAAATAAACTTCATTTTAACCATCAGTTCTGGCTTCAACTATACACTCAACTGGACGCTACAGCTTTAATTTAAGGTATGTGTCTTCTACTTTTAGTCATCTGTGGCGGGACAATCTGACCCGAGGGTTAAACCAGTTCATGGCTTTAAAAGGTTTGGAGAGTGCTGTACTAAAGAATTCAACCCGTCTTCTGCTGACACGCGTCCCCAGACCCAACTTGAAAACCACTATCAGTTTCAAATCACTTGGTTTCACTTGCTCTCAAATCTCAAATATTGTTCTGCCTCCAGCTTTTGCATGCATTTATTAAGACAGCTCTCCGCCCAAAATGTTACTTTCTATTGGAACAAATACATTTTAAACCACTAGGGGGCAGCACATACCTGTGTGTCGTCTGTCGTCCGCCATTAATAGATCAGCTCAGTCCAGCAGCGGCGGAGCAGAGACGCCACTTCATAGACTTATAGTCGTTTTCCGCGTCCAAACCCCGAGTCTACATGGTCCTTACCACCGCGGACACTGCTTCTGGCTCACGGGAATCACGAGGCGGAACTGGTGAGTGTTTGTTATGCTAGCGGTGTTAGCATTAACCATAGGGCCGCTAGCATCGTGTATGGCTTTACCGTCTATACCACAGAGAGTCAAGATATTGTCTGAGGAGCAAATAATCAGAATCAGAATCATTTTTATTGCCACGTAAGTAACAGGAGGTCACAGACTTGGAATAATGCACCAAAATACCATCAAAACCTTTTCGCATTTGCTTCTTCAGTTGTAAATATTTGGGAGAGTACACAATAGATTTTGTATCCTGTAAATTCTTGTTTATTCATGCCTGTGTATGGTCTGTAATTAAACTTAACTCAAACCACTGGACACATGTCAAACAATTTCCCTGAAGTTCTTGTTCTTCTGTTACCTGTAAAACGAAACGTGGAGACAGCGTCTATCTCTGATGGTGCTGCTGTTATTTATCGAGGTATACTTCACTGTGTCTGCATTTGACCAAACGCAGTGGTCTCAGCCCTGTGTCAGGAGCAGTGGTCACCAGAGAGAGCGAGAGAGACCACCACTCAGAAAGCCCCTGTTCTGAACAAGATACAAATAGATATGACACAAAATGTGGACGAGCACAATAAAACCAGGAGTGACTGATTCACGTCAGATTGAGAGAAGGCCGTTCTGATGTGAAAAACATTAGGTCTGAGTCTCTCTGCAAAACCTATTTATTACAATATTTATTTACGGCCGAGAATAACGTCTTTATCATGTGCAACCACATATGAGTGAACGTGTTAACAAAACTCTGGCCATCTGCAGTAGTGATGTGCTGAGCGTGCCGGTGTAACGCCGAGATACACTGTCTTGAAGAGATGCACTGCCTCAGCTGTTTATGATGTAATGCAAACCTGCGCATGCGCGTCTCACGGCAGCCGAAGCAAACCAAGATGGCGGACCGTGAATTGCTTTAAAAGTTGAAATACGAACGAATTAAGACACGAATGTCACTTTTAATTCAATTTGAGGCGAGATGTTGATGGTTCCGTTTTGTCACATGTGGGTTTTAAGAGTCAAAGTTTTGTGCAAAGTTTAGTTTAAGCAGTCAACTGCGCCTGTGAAACCACAAAGCTAATGTTTTCATAGCAGCCTCTGCGGCTGCTGACGTAGGCTGATGACGCGTCCTGTGGCAACTCTACACTCTTACACTGGTCTGTCGGGTTGATAATGGAAATAATAAATTTCATTCAATACATGTATCGTACTGTATTTAATATGATTAACAATAGTGTGTTCAAACAAAATATTTAATTAGATTGATTTTTTTCCCCATTTTCCATTATCAACCCGACAGACCAGTGTAAGGCCTAAGTTATACTCGCGCGGCGCGGAGCTTACGGAGGTGACGTGACGTCACTTGCGCAACGCGTTGGTCACCGCAAGGCCCTTACGTCGCCTGCCGCGCAGCAGCGAAATTTTCTAACTACGTAAGGATCGCCGCAAGGAAGCTCCGCTGTGATTGGCCTGTGTTTGATCACGTGTATTTGCTGGGCGGCATCTAGCTCTGCGCTTTGAGCGCCATTTTTAAATCACCATGGACCACGTAGAGGAGAGGCTGTGTGAAGAGGTTCGCAGATATGTTCATATCTACGACGCCAATTCCCGGGACTACAAAGACGCCCAGATGACCGGAAATTCGTGGCGTGAAATCTCCCAGACGTTGGGAATGGATGTGGCGGAGTGCCAACGACGGTGGAAGCTGGTGCGGGACAAATTCGTCCGTCTGAAAAAGAAGATGGTTGGACGAAGTGGGGATGCCGGCGACGGACAGAAAGTGCCCGGGTTATTTCATAGTCTGTCCTGGTTAACCCCATACGTGAGGCACCGTGAGCGACCGACCTCCACAAATGTGACGGTAAACTATTTTAAATCTGTTGTTTTACTCGAGAGGCAAAAAGTGAGATACTGGCTACCATGCTAGCCAGCATGCTAACCAGCACTACCGAAGTATAGTTGGTTTTACGTCGTCACAGCGCCAGACAAATGTTCAAGACAAAATATCGAATGCAAAATCAGAGTACTATACTAAAGTTTTAGTTGTTACAGAACAACTATGATGTATTTTTCTTCGGGTTAACGTGATTGGGATGTAGCTCTATTGTAGTGTAGCCAATACTTTGCCTGTCAGAGTAAAGTATACTAGATTCAGGTCAAATTCTGTCCATGCAACGGTAATTTAATTAATTTATGACCTGAAGTCCTTTTGGAAAAAATGCATCAAATTGTCTTTAAGCTAGCAGTAATGAAAATTACAGTGCAATCTGAAATTTTTTCCTATGTGTTTGTGCAACAGCCCGCCAACAGACCACTTCCCCATGGCATAGATGCACTGTCTACCAGCTCCTCCACGTTACCCTCCACCAGCTTTTCAAGGGGACCCTCCGTCAGCTCCTTGGCAGGACCCTCCACCAGCTCCTTGTGGGGACCGGCCACCAGCTCTTTGGAGGGGAATGACGACGGCTCTGAGCAGGTGGGTGAGCCTACACGGAGCAGTACACCCGTACAATCTCCGCCCCCCACGTCTTCGCTCAGGCCACCACGCTCCTCAGTGAAGAGGAAGACTTTCGACGGACAGACGTGGTGGATGCAAGAGATGCAGGCACTGGAAAAGCGTCGTCAAGCAACCCAGGAAGCTCTCCTGGCCGCGGTCGATGACGAGGCACAGTTTGGTACCCAAATGGCCGCGGCACTCCGAAGGGTGCCGAGAGAGAAGCAACTTGGGCTGGTCAAGTTTTTCTTGGACCGGGCTTACGAAGCAGCTCTTGATGATTGATACTTGAACTGTAAATGCACATTTTTTTGCACCTTATTTGAGTTTGCACTATGTTGAAAATCACTTTTTTTGATTATCAATCTTTTTTGGCTTGTTTGTGCACAAATACACTTTTTATTAAAACATTTTTTCCTACAAGAACTGTCATTATTCACCACATCACACAAATTAGTTATGAGACAGAGTGTATAATATTTGTATAGTGTCAAATATAAATGACAAATTAACCGTTAAGTGAAGTCAAACACAGTTTTTGGTGAATAGATAATTCAATGTCTGTCCACATCAAGGCAGATCAAAGGGAGGTAATAGCACTCATTCTGTTTCTGTACACAAAATGGAGACCAAGTTGATTACCATGGAACAGCTAAAAGGTGTACAGCCAATGGTTTTTACTTTGGCGTCAGAATTCATAGTTATCACTTAACTTTCAGGAACACAGACACTGGATAGTATTCTGATTTTGCATTGACAGAAGTATGCACAATCAGAATCATTTTTGCCACGTAAGTAACAGGAAGTCAGACTTGGAAATTGCTTTGGCTCAGTGCAACAGTCAGAGATAATAAAAATAAAGAAACACTTCTAAGGAATAAATTGAAAAGAGTTACTATTTACAATATACAAGTGCACATGGTGCACACAATGTAAGGTGACAGTAGTACAGTTAAGTGGTGTGTATTATGTAAGTTAAAGGAACTAAACACCAGGAACTAAAAAGATGTCAGAATAGGAGCACATGCTTCCCATATCTGCAGGTGGGTGCAGTGCTCCCTATACGGCACAGAATGTTAAAAAAAAATGTCAATACATTATATTGAGCCATACAAACACTAAATGACATCTGATTGGAATTGGTAATAAGTGCCTAGCCACTTTGGATTATTGGGGTAGTGTATGTACTGCAGGTATAGATCATAGGTAAAATGGTTTATAACAGTTTCAAATTCAGATTTTACCCCATACAGGAAACTAGACAGGTTACAATGATTATGTATGATGCAAACATACTGCTGCTAATGTACAGATGCTAACATCCTGCTGCTAGCCTAACCACACTCTACTTGCACTATAATACACAGTACTTTATAATGTTAAGCTTTTACTCTTTTCAAGACAGAGTTTCAAATACTTATTGATGCTACATTTGAAGATTGGTTTATTTTAATTAGGGCAGCTATTAACGTGTGCTCCTCTTTCCTACTGTTCTCTGTTCTCTAACTTGTGATGCAACACTGACATTTCCCCACTGTGGGACTAAATTACAATGCATGCTGTGTATCACATCCCTAATAAAGTGTAATGTTCAATAAAAGTCTAGGGAAAAGTGCAACATCAGTTTAAAGACAGCTTTTATCAGTAGATGTGTTATGACAGGTGGTCAAAAACTGTGTGCGGGTGGTTGAATCGATTTGTTGACCAGTGTTGACATACTATGCAGGGCAGTGTAGTGCTCAGAAAATAACCTCGCTGGATTTTTTTACCAACAGTCTTTATTGTGCACAATATGAAAATCAAACACAATCGATTGGTCCATGTGGGGATGAGCAAATACATGCTAATGCTCTACAGGATTGAGCAGTCCTCGCCGTACGATGTCGTACTGCCATGGCACCATTCCAATGTCAGAAGTGAAAAAGGCGGTGAGATCTGTTCGCACAGCCCTGGCTGCCCGTGTGGACCGTGCACGGGTTAGCTGATGGGGGGCGAGGTTCTCCAGGCCGTTGCTTCCTGCAGTGACTCTTCGCCACTCACCCTCTTGTAGCTGTCCCACTGTGTCCACATCAACAAATGAGGGCGTTATGTAGCGGCAGGGTTCAGTGTTGCCCTCATCAGTGTAGGTGAGGTAGTTGTGTAGCACCACACAGGCCTTCACAATTGTTTTGGCTTTCTCTGGAAGGGCTTCGAGGGGCCGTCCAAGGATTCGCCATCTCGCCACCATAATCCCAAACGTGTTCTCAATGATCCTCCTGGCTCTGGACAAGCGGTAGTTGAATACCTTCTCCTCAGATAGGGCTGTCCCTACAATTACATAAGATAGTTATCAATACATGTAATGGTTATTATTTCCAATACAAACCTCACATAAATTAACTTTAAGCACTACTTAGTCAACATACCATTTAAGAAGCAGAACATACAACACATGCAAATGATAAGAACGTACCAGGGTATGGCTGCATCAGATTGTTGTGGAGAGGGAAGGCAGCATCACCGACGAGGACGTGGGGCAACTGGACTGTTGTCCCAGGAAGTATAGCTGGCGGGGGGAGGTTGGCCTCGTGGTTCAGCAGCATGGATCCGAAGACGCTCTCCCTGAATACTCCCCCGTCACTCTCCCGACCATATGCTCCAACATCCACTGTGGTGAACCTGTACCTCGCGTCGCACGTGGCCATCAGGACAATGGAATGGCTTCCCTTGTAATTGAAGTAGTTGCTTCCAGCACGCGGGGGGGCACGAATATTCACATGTTTGCCATCCAAACTACCGAAACAATTAGGGAAGTTCCAAAGCCTCCAAAAATCGGCAGCGACAGTCTGCCACTGGGCTACAGTCGGAGATGGCAGAAAATCTTCCTGTAGTGCCTTCCACAATACCTCGCATGTCTCAGTCACAATCCTGGAGGCTGTGGAGCTAGCCATCCTGTAACTAGCAGACAATGCCTGCTGGAACCTCAGAGTCACAGCCAATCGTTCGTGCAAGGTAATCGGATACTTGTGAGTGTTCTGGTGGCGAATATGGGGTCTCAGTCTATGTGCCAAATCATCGAACTTGCTTGCAGACATCCTGAAGTAGGTAAAATGCATCTGTTCGTCCATGTCTCGAAGCGGCTGAATCAGACTGGTGTACTCCCCACTGATTGGCCGGGGCACATTCAGCGGTCGCACATACCATCTACGTCTGCGGCGCGTACGCCTGAAATACATATTGTAGGCGATTCGAAGCATTTCTTCATCGATCTCCAACAGCTCTCGCAGTAGCACAACTTGTCTGGTCGCCATAGTTGTTTTGAAGAGGAGGAAGTAGCTAGCGGAACTTTATAGTAGTGGGACCCAGGCAAATCTTGTGAGATGGCCACCGTGTGGATAGGGGGTGGGATTACAACATCTTTTAGGAATTCAGCAAGGGGGGGTCTATGGGGGTTAACGCGCAAGTAACACACCAAGAGTGCTTACGTAGGTCCACCGCAACCACTAAACTTCTTATATAATATGAAAATAAAAGATCCCAGATGAACCTCGATCCAAAGTGTAGAATCAATAAGAAAGCACCAATTTAGCTTTGAATAAATATACATAACCTCTCCACAACTAACACACATACTCCAAGCTGTCATTGATGCTAAAGGGGGAAATACACAGAACTGGGTGTGTAAAAATAATAGATTAGGATCTTTTTGCTGTTTTTTATATATAAAAAAAAATAGTTGTATAAATGGCTTCGCACCAAAAACACTATGAGTGGAAAAATAAACTGCTACAAATTGATAAAAATAATAAGTAAACGTAAAGCACGGACAGTATGTTTTTCAGCACTCACCCCACTCATATTTTTGCATGATGGATCAGCAATAGCAACATCAGATTTCAATAGAGTCACTTACCGCATATCTTAGACTTTTTTCGTGGACTACATAAGTTTGATCATCATAGATGAAGATGGTAGTCTTCTATAACACAAAACAGTTTTCTAGTATATTCAAATGTGGATCATACCGTGATGTGAACATTTAGATCATTAGCCTACCCATAGCTTTGTCCAATGTGGAGCCAGGATAACCCGCTGGTTGGTAGGTGAGGTACTGGCTGAGGCCTTTACAGCAACGGCACTTTGATGGTAGCTGTAGGGCGCATCAACAGCTGTGTGCTTCTGGGAGTTGAATGAGGAACACTCACAAAGGTCTCATCTGTTTCGGCAGATCTTGCAGAAGTCTTCATTTGACCTGTGTTAACTATTAACCAATTCAGACGAAATGTTACGAATCCCAAGATTAATTTATAACGCAAAAATAGGCTAATAGCACAATTTTGTGTATAGAACACTACATCCTTCATCTATGAAGTCACCTTATGTAGTCCACGAAAAAGTCTAATATATGCGGTAAGTGACCTCTAATTGAACTCCTGTAGTTGCTAATGATGAGTCCATCATGCAAAATATAGAGTGCGTGAGTGAAACATACTGTCGTGCTTTAAAGTTTACATATTATTTGTATAATTTGTAGCAGTTTTATTTCCACTCATAGTGTTTTTGTGCGAAGCCATTTATACAACTATTTTTTTATAGATAAAAAAACAGCAAAAAAGATCCTAATCTTTATTTTACACACCCCAGTTCATGTGTATTTCACCTTTTAACATCCATGACAGCTGGAGTCATTGTGGTATTGTGGAGAAGTATGTATATTTATTCAAAGCTAAATTGGTGCATTCTTATTGATCTTACACTTTGATCAGGGTCCATCTGGATCTTTTTCTTTTTCATATTATATAAGAATGCACATTCAGTTTTTTATAAATTGTCTTCACACAAACCACTAGCTATTAGTGATTAACCGAAATAAATAATTTTTAGTAAAATTACAATTTCTTTACACATTTGTTTTAAATCCTAACATTATTCAGCCAGGCAATGTAAACTTTCAAGCACCACTGTATGTGTTGGAAAAGGATTTGGTGTTTGGGATGAGTGTAAGTGTGGATTCATACAAGTGCCGATGATATGCATAAAGATAACTGTTTGGTGAGTACTAGTACGACGCGTTTGGATGTGTGTGGTAAGCTATATGGCTGTTGTATGCATGCTTACTGTTTACAAACTCGGCCTGTAACCTCTAAACTGTAACTAGTATTTTATTGGCCTAATAATATCAGACTTATGCAATAAAAAAAGGAAGATAATAATCAAGATCAATTCTATGTGGCCCTATGTCCGATGCATATTTTTATTGTCTAAAACAGGAACCAGACCCCATTGGAGCAACGCCGATGGATATGAGCGCAACATCTGTGTTTTGATGTCAGCATGACCTCAGAGACAGCTCTTGAATCCAGCTGAAATATGCTTGTGCCAATGTCCAGCCCCTCCATCCTCCAACACAAGAAGTTCAGCAAGCTCTCTAGCCAACCTAGAGGAATCCAGAGAGGAAGTGATTGTGAATGATCTAAACTCTTGGAGCTATGTTTTCGAAATTGCCCAAAGTGTGGTTCAGCGATGTGTGACGTAAATCAAAATATAACACAGTTGGGCAGTAGAATATATAAAAATTGGCAATGCAACAATGCCATATGGGACATATGGAATCCTGGCCCAATGTACTGAATGGCAGAAAATTAACCTCCTCGCAACAGCTGCCACTGTCTTTACTGGTTCAACATATACCGACATCTCATGACTGGGCTGACTTTTCAACTGTGCAGTTGCCACCCAAAAAACGACTTTTCTATAACAGACTGTCAAGGTACCTTCTCCCAGGTGATCGACAGAAGCCTACTAACACAGGAGGACATAATCAGAAGCATAATAATTTTACAATCCGTGGAAGGTGAGGGGAGTGCAACTTTGTGTTATGCAGAAGTGACGTCCGGGCATTCCAGCAATACACCACATATTCTTTCATGGATGACCCACAAAACAATTGTTGGGTTTGGAGTTGATGCTGTAACATTTCCTATTAATCTTCCAATAATCAAAGCTTGATTCAATACTATATTTGTAGATGTTCATCATCCATACATTTGTGCTCTAATAGTTCTCAGGCCCTCAAGTTCTCTATCGCAATGGAACCATGTGCTTCTAAGAAAGCCCTGGATGAAATCCTGAATGAAGGCATAGACGTAAAAGTGGTCACCACAGCCGGCAATCCATCAATACGCAAAATAATGAGAGAGGAATAGTCCTAATATAATGACATCAGTTTGATCCCTGGCATGTGGCCAAAGGTTAGTTGACTGTCTTCTTATATTGTCTTGTTGTTCTCAAGATAACCCTATTTTCGGTACTGATGAAAGAAAAAAAATTGTGCAAGATGGATGGCAAACAGAAACTGAACAGCACAATGTGTCTTATAATGGTCGAAATAAAGGGGTGGCCCCTAGGCTATGCAATGAAAAAGAAACGCTGTATAACTTTACCACAGGAAACTAAGTGAACAACCGTAAATAGATTTTCTTACATTTTTCAGGATTTAAAAAGAAATTGAAAGCGGCATCCAAAAGGAGGGATTGCAGTGATCTGCTCCTGGGTCCGGAGTGAAAGCAACCACATGTTGTGAAGCTGTTGCAACCGTGCCACAGGAGATGAAAAGGTACTCATGTATAAAGACACCGCTCATGTGATTTTCTTAGATATAATGCACACAACCCACAGCACTTCACATGAAAGAAAAACGTGTATGTATTACAGGTAATTTAAAAGTGGTGCCTCTATGTCATGTTCTCAGGAGTCTGCTCAGGACGATGGATGTCTCTTCCAACACAATACACTGGGTCCCATCGCTGGAAGAGAATGGCACGAATACATATGTTTTCCACCAAGATTTGTCGCACAAGTAACAGAGAACTAAGAGGTGTCTAAAGTAATTCCCCCTTCCTCCAAGCCTGAAGTCAATGAGACGGACCACACGTTGCTGAAAGACCTACAACAGATGACCTATTCAAACATACAGGTATTGACATCTCCGAGCCTGCGACCTCACGGGAAATTAATTGCTCTGGCCCCATGATACTCAATTTTAACTCCTTGACCAGATGGCCACATTAAGGGACATGCCCGCGCCATGTGGTGCAATGATAGCCATACACTTAAGGCAGTAGGCAAGAACATGGCGGGACAATCAGCAACACACTATACAAGCGTATACCGAAGAAAAATTGCCCAGGTAAACAATTCTATCACCTTTTATGAATGAAAATCAATTTATTTATGCACACATACAGTCTCTAAGCTCATATGGAGTTTGAAAATTTGAAAACTTTTGATTGTCGTACGCAGGCTAGGATGTCAGACAAGTGAAGCACACGTTTGAGGACGCTCGGACTACTGTACCGCTATCTGTTTGTTAGGCTAACCGTGTGGACGATTTAGATGAAGTTACAGTTGTAACATAGTTATTATTGACACCCACATTATGCTTCACGTCATGAGGTTTACAGTAGTACATAGTATATTTAAGTACAAAGTGGTCTATGCTCAGTATTGTGAAGAGTTGCAAAATGCATAATACATACCCATTCTAGCTAGGCTATAGCTAGGCACATGATAGCCAAGCTAGCTGTTGTCACTGATATCCTGTAGCATTATGATGTAGGTTATTTAACACTACTCATTACCGGCACACTACATTATCACGCGCAGCAACACATGCAGTGGCAATTGCAGCCCACCTCTGAGACGTCCTCTATGACTTCTCCGAATGGGGATGCATGCATCATCATCACATACTTGTCAGTCAGCTTCTGGAGTTCCCGCGGGGAGAGGCGGCGAGCTGAGGTGGCCATACTCCTTGCCCCCATCTCCGCCGCCACGTGTTGGCGTCTCCCGTGTGCACTGAGAGGGTCGCGTCCCTCCGCTCCGGTGGGGGACCAGTCTCTCATAGTGACGGCCTGGGCCTAACGGCCAGTGCCGAAGTACCGGCCTTCTTGGCGTCCTTGGGAGGGGTACTGGTCAGTGCCCGCCGGGGGACTCTAGTTATTCTCTGGGGGCTTCAACGCCCATGTGGGAACATGCCAGTGACACATGGCGAGGGGTGATCGGGCAACGAACGGCCCCTGCATCTGACCCCCAAGCGGTGTTCAGTTGTTGGACTTCTGCTGCCAGTCACGGTCTGTCCATCACGACACCAAGTTCGCGCACAAGGGTGTCCACCAGTGCACGTGGCACCAGGACACCCAAGACGGAGGTCAATGTCGACTTTGTAGTGTATCATTGACCTTCGACCGGCTTGTCTGGACACTCGGGTGACGAGCGAGGGGCGGAGCTGGTCAACGATCATCACTGGTCGTGAGTTGGATCCGCTAGGCAGGGGGCGGAAGCCGGTCCGACGGCAGACCCAAGGTTTGTGTAGTGAGGGTACTGCTGGGAACGTCTCGCTGAGCCCCCTGTCAGACGGACTTTCAACACCACCACGGGAGAGCTTCTCCCAGGACCCAGCGGAGGGGGACATAGAGACCGAGTGGCACCATGTTACTCCACTCACAAATCGCCACAAACGCGGCTCGTAGCTGAGGTTGCAAGGTCTCTGGTGCATGGTCCGACCCCGGTGGAGGACACCCCGGCAGTAAGGTAAGCTGTCAGGCTGACGAGAGGAGTCTATCGCGCCATGATGGTATCGTGGGCTCCAGAGGGCCGCTGTACAGTACCCTTGCAGCCCAAGGTGCGCGGCCCGGGCTGTTGCAGAGGCCAAACCGGGATGGGAGGACCTACGGAGGAGTGCCATGGAGCTGAGCAATCGGTCGGCCTCACAACGGTTCAGGCAAACCCTCACGGGCGCCTCAGGAGGGGGAAGCAGTTCTTTGCCAACACCGTTGTATGGTGCAGATGGAGACGCTGCTGCCCTCGGACTGGGGATATTGACACCCAACCCTCAACCGGAGAGCTGTTAGCCTTGACAACACCCCATGCGTTGAGCGCCCAAGACAGCATTGGAAAACTACTGTGTCCGATGCATGACCTGCACTGTGTACCAGTGCTTGCCAAGTGAACGCAACTGCTTTTGCAGCGATTTCCCAACTTGTAACTAGCGGCTCTTAAAAACAGAACTGAAGCCAGGACAAACGTGGTGGAGACAATGGACGGACAACAAGAGAGGAAGGGCATCAGGGTATATATACACACACAGGGACACACAGGTGAATCACATTAGGGCGGGGCAACAATCAACAGGACAGGCAGGATTCAAACTCAACCAGGTCAAAATGTCCACACCATGACATTTTTAGGCTTTGAAGATAGAGCTGTTTGGATTTTATGTCTAACTTTGATGTTTACATTTTTCAAATAAACTGTTATATACTATTTTAGACCAATGGAGTCTATTTGTATTGTATAGTAAGGTCGACCCACTGTACTCATATGAGGACATTGATTTTTGAGAGAAGTACTAATTGGATCAAGCTGAAATTTTGAATTTCAACTAATTAGGACCTTCCGGCCTCAAAGAGCATACATTTTTTCTTTAGGTTATGAGAGACCCACTGTCCTCATACGAGGACATGTTTTTTCTCAAAAACTACTTCCTGTACAAAATCACAATTTAGGTATTATACTTATTGGGTCCTACTTATCCTAAATAGCAAAAAAATATATAAAATGCACACCAGGACAAATGCTCGGGTCTCAGGACTGGTATGGAAAACATTAGCTTTGTGATTTCACAGGCGCAGTTGACTGCTTAAACTAAACTTTGCACGAAACTTTGACTCTTAAAACCCACATGTGACAAAACGGGACCATCAACATCTCGCCTCAAATTGCATTAAAAGTGACATTCGTGTCTTAATTCGTTCGTATTTCAACTTTTAGCAAGTTAATGCTTGGTATGCTTCGGCTGCCGTGAGACGCGCATGCGCAGGTTTGCATTACATCATAAACAGCTGAGGCAGTGCATCTCTTCAAGACAGTGTATCTCGGCGTTACACCTGGTCTTCGAAGCGTGTACCGAGTAAAAAAGGGGCGTATTTTTTGAAGCGTGGTTCGAGGCGTGTGTTGGTGACGTATGTGGTGACGTTCGAAGCCTCGCGTAGCGCCCGCACCACGTGACGGTTCATATAGTGCTTCATATAGTTCGGAGAGTGCATTGCTTTGACAGGTGCTTTGTGATCCGCGGCTGTACCATAGACTGTATTGGCTGTCCCCGTCTGCCTCTGTGTGCGTACGTGTGTGTGTGTGCGTACGTGTGTGTGCGTACGTGTGTGTGCGTGATGTGGAGCAGTCCTGCACTAAGTATAGAGAAACTACTTCATATGAAATACAATTAAAAACGTTTCACTTCAGTAAAACCTCATATATCAAGGCTTCAAGTTATTAGTAATAATACGCTGGATGATACATTTCACAACAGCTGTGTGGCGCAGTCGGTCTATGACGGACTCCGAAGCAGAAGATATAGCGTTCGAATCCCTGTCTACCCATAATAAATTTTGTGTTGCAAAGTAAATGTATTTATTTATTGGGAATAAATAGTTTGTTGTGTTTAATTAATCCACCACTTGGTAGTTTTTTCTCTTCATCACTTTCTGTAGAACTGTATTACTTTGGATGTGTTTGTTGTATCAACACAATTGACTGAAAGACTCAAATAGTTCATAGTTCACGAAGCATCATTTCAAACACAACACGTTAGACCATAGATTGTAAATATACATTTTAACATTAGATCTCACCATTCATTGTAAGCACTTGAGTGTTATGTATTTCTTTGTCCACATGATGGCATAGTGGAGCATGATTCACCTCGAGCCTTCGACTCATGGGCCGAGTAATAGGCTGCTATCCCTCAAGGCTTCATGGGGCTTCATATTGCCATCACTAATCTGCAGTATTTATAACATTTTGAAGGTTAAAGTTTATCTCGACATGATCTCACAGGTCTGGAAAACATGTGATGAAACAAGATGGAAGCTGTGTCTACAGTAGAAGTGTGAATGAATAATGCTGTGAAGCGTCCAGAAAAAGTATTATGAAGGGTTTTGTCTAGGGCTGCAACTAACGATTATTTTAATAATCGATTAATCTGTTGATTATTTCTTCGATTGATTGGATAACAAAAACATACAACTGTCTACTATGCAGCAGGCCTTAAGCTTTGTCAACCACATCGGCCAAGTATCATTTACATTTTACTTGCCCAATGACAAAAGTTACTTGTCCAAATATCTCTCAGTGCAATGAGTTAACAAGAGTTTGGCAATAAAGTGGCAATAGCAGTGTGGAAAAAAATATAAGACACCACTCTCAGCCCAAAAAGTCAAATAATGACTCCCAGGGCTCTTAGGTATGCAAAATTAAAAAAACAAGACTCCTGTGGTGGTGTGTTCTATTGTATTTGTTCACAACCAACATGCATATTTAATGCAAGGGAGAATTTTAGGTACTCAAACTTTAATTTTGGTGAGTTTTGGTTGTGCTTTGGGAGGAGACATGCACAAACTGGGGATGGTCTTGAACGCGTGTCTATGGTTCTGTCTGCGCTCATTACCACGTTACAGGTGTGCGTTCACTGAGCTGCTGTCAAAGCGGCTGCAGTTGCTCCTGCGCTCAGAGTGGAGGATGGGAATCCCGTTCGTGTACGAGTTTGAGTTGCGACAAGTTTCAAGGCAAAGTATGTAAAATGCATGAACAATGCATCTGCACAGAGACTGAATTAAACACTAAAACTGCTCACTCTGTTTTACTTTCCTCATGCAGTTTAGCTCCTGACAAATATAATAAACCATGACGTCTCAAACTGTTCCTTCTTCTCATCCTTCAAAAATAGGAAGGAAGGAAGAACATTTTTGAACTTTTGGAACAAAGACAAAAGCAGAGAAACAGGAATGAAGTGTTTGAAGACTTTTTCTAATGAAGGGATTTTGACCAAATAATGACTTTTATAGAACATGAACAACATGATCAGCTTGGAATGGACCAAATGGAGCCCATTTATAATAATATCTGGATTGGGTATTAGCTTAGCCATGGAGACGGATCTTTCCAGGCTGTTGCTCCTGGACTGCTTTCACAGTCTGCGCATTTCGCATCTAAAGACCTATTTTTCTCCGGTGGGTTTCTCACCTCACCTTACCTGCAGGATATAATTATGTACAATATAAATTTACTTTCACCTTGTTCCAGTAGCCCACTTCTCATCAAGGTGCTCTGGTTCCCCAGCACCTGACGCAGACCTTGTTTGGCCGGGCGACGTCTGATGGTGGGTTCAGACCGCCAACGCTGGAATGCTGACGCCTCGTGCACCAGACGCACATTCTCTAATTTTCAGAGGCAGGGGTGTTCAGACCAGAAGTCCTGGGCTGCGGTGGCGCACGCTGGAAGTGGCGGAAGTAGCGGGCGGACTTTGATGCTAACAAAGTTAAGCTAGCGGCTTTTTGTGTAAAGTTTTTCTCCAATAATGCAGCTCTGCAGTATCTCTGTGTTCAGAGACCTTCCAGAGACTTTATATAACAGCAGTATGTGTTCATGGAGGTGCGCCATATGTTTTTTATTATTAAATGGTACTTCCGCATCGGCGAACACACTCAAAGCAGTTGTATATAGTCACAGGAGCATGAGAACGCATATGTTCACAAGCACTATGTCCCCCATTGTCATCCCTGGTTTAGTCCTGGTCTAGCTCCTGTTTTGGCTGTTTACGAGTATTTTCAGTCTGCTCGCTCAGACCATTAATGTCCCCGTGACCACGTTGCGGCTCTCTGATTGTTCGCTGCACGAGCGTCCCGAGGAAATGTCTTGCAACGTTTATCTCCTGCGTGCTTAATTTTTCCGCTCCTGCGCCTCTGCCGCGCCTTTGCCGCGCAGTCCGTGCATGCATTCCGAGACGCACATGCAGTTCCAGGCTCAAACCCTCGTCACCATTGACTTCGTATTGAAAGTCGCCGCAACACATGATCCGGTCTGAACGCAGCATGAGCCGGCATCTCGTTGCTTATTTGCAGAGCACACACTATAAGACCAACTTTATTAAGAACTGCTACAGGCATAGCGGTTCTTATTGTGCAGTGTTACAGTAGCAGGAGGGAAGGACCTGTGGAACCTCTCCTACACATAGCAAGGGTGAATCAGTCTCACTCAAACAGTGACACTGACAGTCATGGTCAAGCATGGCAGTTTGTCCAGGACCCACCTGCTGCACCTGTGTCCAGGGCACTTCCTAGCTATCTTGTCCAGCATCTTTCTGTCCCTCTCTGGGATGCTGCTGCTCCAGTAGACCACTACATGCAAGAGGCTGATGTGACCAGAGTCAAAGAGGGTCTCCAGGTGTGGCCCCTGCACCCCAAATAAAGTATAAGCCGTTATTATTATCTGACGTCTACTTTTTCTGTGTTTGACAGATATAGTCCATCTACAGAATGAGGTTCACCTGTGATCAGTGTGGAAAGACCTGGAGCTGTGCTTCTGCACTCAAGATCCACTACAGAAGTCACACTGGAGAAAGACCTTTCAAGTGTGATCTGTGTGAAAAGGGTTTTTCCATAAAAGGAGATCTCAAGATTCACAGCAGAATTCACACTGGAGAAAAACCCTTCAGCTGTGAGTTTTGTCAACGAAGTTTTAGACAAGAGGGTCATCTTAAAGAACATAGGAGGATCCACACAGGAGAGAAACCTTTTGAGTGTGACGAGTGTGAGAAAACATTTAGGAGCAAAGGGCTGCTCTCCGAACATCAGCGCGTCCACAGAGAGAAGGTTCACCAGTGTGACCAGTGTGGAAAAACTTTTATTCATTTAAAAATCCTCACTCGCCACTACCGGATCCACACAGGAGAAAAGCCATTCGTCTGTGGCGACTGTGGGAAGAAGTTTGCTTCGTCTTCCTCTTTCAAACGCCACCAGAGAACTCACACAGGAGAAAAGCCTTACAAGTGTGATATGTGTGGGCAGAATTTTTCCCAAAGAGGAGATCTTAATAAACACAAAAGAATCCACACTGGAGAAAAACCGTACAGCTGTAATGTGTGTGACCAGAGGTTTAAACAGAGTAGTTCTCTTAAACATCACAAGAGGATCCACACACGAGAGAAACTATTGGTCTGTGAAAAGTGTGGGAAGGCTTTTAGACAAGGAACAAGTCATCGCCTTCACATAGAAATCTGTGGAGAACCTGGTCTGAAGATGCAGTGTATTGAAAAAACTGAATCTGCTGAGGCAGCATCATGTGACCCCAGAGTCTGACTCAGTCATCACATGGACATATATACCCAATTATTTTATGTCTTCACACACAATTACATAGATGCAACAGTGTCTGAGAGTATAACAATCATTATAATTGTCTAATGAACCTGGACTCGTGTGGTTTATGATTACATGTTTATCATCTAATAATGTATTCAGATGGACGTTGGGGATTAGATTAGAGATCAACATGGGATTATGACTGATTTTAAAGGCTGATAATGTATTCATAATTAGTGTAGTGGCCAACCTGTACCTGTGCCACTGAGATGTGCCCAAACACCGGTCGGTATGGCTGACGTGCTTCAGATGGCTATTGTGTCAGCTTTAACCGTAGCGTGCATAAATCCACAGATGTTCATTGTATAATAAAAATCAATGTTTATTTATGCATAAATCAAGACAACAAAACTCCATAAAAGTAGCGGTCAAAAACCATTGGCCCCTACCGGGTTGCACACCTGCATGGCTCATTAGAGAGAGCCTATTTATGCTAGACCTACCCCCCACAGACCTAACACACACAGGCCAATGATTGCACATGTTTGGCTCTTACAATTAGGTTTTTTTTTTTGGTAAAGCTACAAATAAAGCCGTACTTGCACTGTAAAATGCAGTTGCAGAGGACATCGCATTGAGGGGCAGGAGCAGGACTGAGGTCTGTGGGAAGACCAGCATGAGACCAGAGAGGGAGACCCAGAAAGACAGTCCTCTGAACTCATCACTCTGATGCACACAAAATAATTTAGAAAGAACGTTCATGCTATAATAACATTTACAGTTATTGCTTGTTTTTATTGCTTTTCCATTACAAATGCCTCTGAGTACTTTTATTAAATATGGGTTGGAGATGACTTTTTATCACTTTTAATTAAAAAAAAAAATAATTCTAGTAGAAATGACTACATTCCACACACACACAATAGGGAGTAAAGCACGTGTCCCTAATTTTACATTATCCTCTCCTGGAAGGAATCCAATTATCACCACTGTTTTTTTCAGTATTTTTATTATGGGTTTTATTTGGTTCTGTTCTGTCTCAATACAATAAGTGCTGTAGACTGATTAGTAATTGAGTAGTTTTTAAGTAACCCTTTCACAAAAGCAGAGGAATCTTTCTATACAGTGACTTGGTTTCAAACAAATGTTTCGTACAATTTTTTTTACATTTATTTCTTATGTTTTTTTTGTTATTGACTTAAAGTCGTTTCTGATTCCTTTAAAAGATGTCAGATGTTGTCTATTTCCCAAGACATTTCTCAACATGGATTAATACTAATTGTGTTTAAGGAGATTGCTGAGGTTTAAAATTCCATGACTCGCCTGCTCATAGGTCCATGTCGATCCTTCAAAAACGTTATTTATGGGTTGTCTCTATTGCAGTGTTGGGCACGTTACTTTGAAAAAGTAATTAGTTATAGTTACTAGTTACTTCTCCCAAAAAGTAACTGAGTTACTCCACTATAAAAGTAACTAGTTACCAGTAAAAGTAACTATTGCGTTACTTTTTCGTTTTGTTCTGGAACATAATGTGCACCCGACGTGCGCATTTTTACCTTTAACAGTGCCAATATTTCCATCTAGAAAAGGCTGTTTTGCTGCTGAAGTCCTGTTCACTCTTCATCTCTCACTGTGCTGTAAAGCCCGCCACTGTGAATGTGGAAACACCGGTGACGAGCGGTGAGGCTGGTGAAGCACTGACTTCAGTCCAATCAGATGAACATATACATCATATAAATCAAGTGGACAATTTGTTTGGCTACAGCAAAATATGTTTTATGCCCGCATTGTTTGTTCATACAAAACGCAAAACTATGAGTTATGGGTCTTACCTTATAGCTATACCTTATAAATGACCTGCACAGTCCACTTCGGTTCAGACCAGTTCCTTGTTTAAATCCAGTGAATGGTTTGAGCGTAGATATGTAATCCTCCATTTGGAAATGAGTCCAATGAGTTTTAAAAAGTAAAACAAAACGCGTGTGTCCTCCGTAAACTCCTCTGTTTTGCTGCAGCCGGCTGCATCCAATTTCTAAAATCAACCGTCTTACACTTCACCTCTCTTTCTTATCATTCCTATAGTCATTGAAAAATTACCCTATGTGCATTTTAGATTATGTAAAAATGTGTTATATGTATGTTAGCCAAACCTGTTGCTGTCCTTAGCAGATAAACCAGGAAGAGCAAGGAGCTTATCGATGGAATTGTATGCAGCCGACTTCTGCGCTCACATGCGCTCCTCTGAGGCTGGCCTCACGGTGATACAAGCCGTGGTTGAGCGCGATTAAGACCCATATTTGTTTCAAAAACACAATTTATGACCATCCTCTCAACTGTAGACATGTAGATTGTAAAGGAAATATGTTTTACATCAGCCAATAATTGCTGAGAGGTTTTCTCATCCTCCCTTCTCTCATGACAACACGTTCATTGTGCGTCTTGAGTAACGCGCAGTAACGGGATGTCGGAAATGATAACGGCGTTATAGTTACTGTCAAAGTAATTAGTTAGATTACTCGTTACTGAAAAAAGTAACGGCGTTAGTAACGCCGTTACTAGTAACGCCGTTATTCCCATCACAGCTCTAGTGTGATCTGAACCAGGTCTGTGGGCTTATGCTATACTCACAGAAGTCTTAGTATCCATATTGGACCTGCACTGGTCATACCCGGCCCGGGCTCACAGGCTAAGCCTCCCCCTACTCGCCTGGGAGCCTCCTCAGTTCTGGGTTGACAGCCTCAGTCCTGGATCTACAGCCTGTCTGTCCTATGGCAGCGGAGCCCTCTCTTGCACTGTCCCAAATCTTCCTTTTTTTGCACACTTGTAACCTGTGCACTTCGAACAAATGCACACTTCGTAGAGGTGTGTAGGGTGCAGTGTGAGTATTGGGATCTCTGACTGTGGGCTTCCCCGAGGTTTCCCCTCCCCACCCCCCACTGGGTTTTTGAGTGGTTCCTTACAAAGGCTGGACGCTCCCTATGGACCAAAACCTTATGTGTTACTGTGTTAATATAATTGGATGACTAGCGGGACTTCTGCAGCATTATGATTACAGCGAGATTCCGAGTTAAATTTCTGACTTGGGCAGCGTCGGAACTTAAGAGTTTCCGAGAGTACATGAACGCGGCATCTGAGAACCTGTCAACCGCAGTGACGTCATATTCAGCGGACAAGAACAGTTTGTGCGGAGGCGAAGACAGATGTAAGCTAAGTAAGTCTTTAAACCTTGTGTAATAACCACTAACACGGCTGATGACATGATATAAAGGAAAGACGAGTTCGGTTTGAACCGCTCGGGGATTCCAGCTTCAGATTTCAGTCCGGGTCGGAGGCTAATGCTAATGGTTAGCTCCTCTATCGTCCATTGTTTCTGCATTACCGAATTAAGAAAAGTCCCTATTATGCATTTATACTTTTCATAGACTTTGATATTTGGATGTTATCAAGGGTCCCTGTACCAAACGAATGTCAAGATGACGAGCGCTGGAATTTTAGTATTGGTTATTAGTTTATTTTGGCCAATGTTTATTAAAGTAGCAATATAAAAGATAACGCTTCTCTGTTCTGTCAGAATGGACAGGGGATTCCCTCTATATCCCATAGAGTGTAGAGGGACCATGCTAACGGGGTGCACAATACGTTGATCAAAGGCATGGTGGGTAAAGGCTTGTACTTGGGAGTCACTGGTTGCGTTTGTCGGTTTCCCTGGACCCTTTCATTAATTAATTAATTTATTCGTTCTTATATAACATTACAGTCACATAAAGAACAGGAGTAGGATGAAGACCACTTGGGCAACAAACATGGATGGCTTCGTGTCAAAATACAACTAATACAAATACAGTACTATTTCTCACTTCATTTAACACAGGATTTGATCATTTTTTGGTTTACATTTAAACTTAAATTGTAATATATTTGAACATGTTTTCAATTCATTGTCCACAGAGTTCCATAGTTTTACACCAGCATAGGAGATGGACGCTGTTCTTGCAAAAGGCATTTTAAAATCTAGATTCCTTCTGCTGATTTCATTGTTGACTGAGAGGAACATTTGAAGACCACAGGGCAATAAATAATGTTGTGCTCTGAACATAATCAATTAAATCTTTCATTTTTAACAGTCCTGACTTCAAAAATAGTTCAGTTGTGTGTTCTCTTGGAGCAGTTTTGTGTATTATTTGTAAAGCTTTTTTTGTAGAATGACTAAAGGTGTTAAATTAGTGTTGTAGGAGCTGCCCCAGACTTCAAGGCAATACATATAATATGGGAGGATCAAAGAACAGTATAGAGTTTGCATTGCCTTATAGTTTAACAGATGCTTTACTTTGCTACATATGGCAAGATTCTTAGATATTTTTTTCTTTTAGATTTTCCTCAATAGTGACTCCTAAATGGATTTCGGAAACCCTTTTTCCGAAGGGGAACCGGAGTATTCGGCTGTACGTCACTACCAGCGTGCTGCTTTAGACGTCACACGCGCGACCTGTGTTTACATCAGAAACAACATGGAGGCCATCAAAACCGCTTTTGTTTTAACGATTGTTCAGGCACTTTTTGCTTGCTTGTTTTTACAAGCTCAAATACTGCTTCATGTTGAAGAGCACAGACGAAGGAGCACTTTAAGGTCGGCTATTTTCCGCCAAATAACCATCCCTCGTCCAAGACATGTTCCTCGTCAAAGACGGCAACGGCAATTTTGGGTCAGACCGGGACGCACTGCCAGCTGGTGGGAGAACTTTGAGATGGAAGTCGTCCTCCCGGAGGAAGGTAGGTTTGTAGGTTTGAAATGTAATTGACAACGCATGTATGCAGTTAGGTGTGGATGCCGTTTTTTTTAAAACCGAGGCTGTGTGGACAGAAGTTTTTTTTTAGGCGGAGGGCGGATTTATAAATGCCCTGCTACGTGTAGACAGGGCCTTAGACACATCACGAAGGTCATTCAGCCAAAGTTGCTCGTATACTCGGGCGTACTCCAGGGACACCAAAGCGGTACCATTTACTCATTGTTTCATAACTCATTTACACTGATGCAGTGAATAAAAACACAGTTTTTGTTGGAAACATGGTTATTATTAAAGGTTTATTCGTGCACAAACAAAACAAAAATTGATAATTATCCGAGACCAAACTATTTACACGTGCAGGGTGAATGCAACGAACCTGATAAGCCACAAGTGCATATTCAAACAAAGACAGGAACAGTGTAAAAGAAACGTCTGGACATTATATACAGTGCCTTGCGAAAGTATTCGGCCCCCTTGAACCCTTCAACATTTCGCCACATTTTAGGCTTTAAACATAAAGATATAAAAATTAAATTTTTTTGTCAAGAATCAACAAGTGGGACACAATCGTGAAGTGGATCGAAATTTAATTGATTATTTAAACTTTTTTAACAAACTGAAAAGTGGGGCGTGCAATATTATTCGGCCCCCTTGCGCTAATACTTTGTAGCGCCACCTTTTGCTGCAATTACAGCTGCAAGTCACTTGGGGTATGTCTATCAGTTTTGCACATCGAGAGACTGGAATTCTTGCCCATTCTTCCTTGCAAAACAGCTCGAGCTCAGTGAGGTTGGATGGAGAGCGTTTGTGAACAGCAGTCTTCAGCTCTTTCCACAGATTCTCGATTGGATTCAGGTCTGGACTTTGACTTGGCCATTCTAACACCTGGATACGTCTATTTGTGAACCATTCCATTGTAGATTTGGCTTTGTTTTGGATCATTGTCCTGTTGGAAGATAAATCTCCGTCCCAGTCTCAGGTCTTTTGCAGACTCCAACAGCTTTTCTTCCAGAATGGTCCTGTATTTGGCTCCATCCATCTTCCCATCAATTTTAGCCATCTTCCCTGTCCCTGCTGAAGAAAAGCAGGCCCAAACCATGATGCTGCCACCACCATGTTTGACAGTGGGGATGGTGTGTTCAGGGTGAGGAGCTGTGTTGCTTTTACGCCAAACATATCGTTTTGCATTGTGGCCAAAATGTTTGATTTTGGTTTCATCTGACCAGAGCACCTTCTTCCACATGTTTGGTGTGTCTCCCAGGTGGCTTGTGGCAAACTTTAAACAAGACTTTTTATGGATATCTTTGAGAAATGGCCACTCTTCCATAAAGGCCAGATTTGTGCAGTGCACGACTGTTGTCCTATGGACAGACTCTCCCTCCTCAGCTGTAGTTATCTGCAGTTCATCCAGAGTGATCATGGGCCTCTTGGCTGCATCTCTGATCAGTCTTCTCCTTGTTTGAGATGAAAGTTTGGATGAACGGCCGGGTCTTGGTAGATTTGCAGTGGTCTGATACTCCTTCCATTTCAATATAATTGCTTGCACAGTGCTCCTTGAGATGTTTAAAGCTTGGGAAATCTTTTTGTATCCAAATCCGGCTTTAAACTTCTCCAATCTCGGACCTGCCTGGTGTGTTCCTTTGTCTTCATGGTTCTCTCTGCGCTTTAAACAGAACCCTGAGACTATCAAAGAGCAGGTGCATTTATACGGAGACTTGATTACACACAGGTGCATTCTATTTATCATCATCAGTCATTTAGGACAACATTGGATCATTCAAAGATCCTCACTGGACTTCTGGAGTGAGTTTGCTGCACTGAAAGTAAAGGGGCCGAATAATATTGCACGCCCCCCTTTTCAGTTTTTTATTAGTTAAATTTTTTTAAATTATCCAATACATTTTGTTCCACTTCACGATTGTGTCCCACTTGTTGTTGAAATTTTATATCTTTATGTTTGAAGCCTGAAATGTGGCAAAATGTTGAAAGGTTCAATACTTTCGCAAGGCACTGTAAATGTTCGATATGCTAGTCCACAGCCTCCTCATATATCTGGCTCTGAGCCATGAGCCCAAACCGCTTTTCCTTTGGTCCCCTTCGATGCACGAAGCTTGCTTGTGAATTACAGCCCACAAAAGAAATCCCAGTTGTTATTGCTGGCTTAAAGCAAGAGTTTTCGCACCAGAATTTCTCATTCCACACAATATGATATTTGTATAGCTAGACAGCTGAACCTAAGCCACAGAATTCTCAGCAGCAGTGGCGGTCAACTGATGTAATTCAATTTTAAACCACTAGATATCGCCAGAATACTCCAACTCTTGTGTGAGACTTGGATGGTTTTATACCACAGGCGCAGAGAAACGGACGTCACACTTCACAAAGCAATGTCAAATGTTGTGCCACCAAAAATGTGGCTCCCATTGACTTGCATGTAAAAAGAAACTTAGGTTGCGCATATCACCACAACCTGATTGCTATTTATATATATATATATATTATATAATGAAAAGCTTGAGAAATACCAAGGTCTCAGAGAGGATCTGGAGAGGGCCTGGAGGGTAAAGGTGACAGTAGTGCCCGTAGTGATCGGTGCACTCGGGGCAGTGACCCCGAAGCTAGAAGAGTGGTTACAGCGGATCCCTGGAACAACCTCGGACATCTCAGTCCAGAAATGAAGGAACAGCAAAGATACTGCGCAGAACCCTCAAGCTCCCAGGCCTCTGGTAGACTAGAGGACCCGAGCTTAGAGGGGGATAACCGCCCGCGGAGGGCCAAAGGTGAGAATGTGTTTTATTTTTTATATATATATATATATAAAAATTACAGTAGCTATTATGTCTGCAGTTCTTAATATGAAAGAGAATGAAATGGACATACTAGCAAACTTCCTCGGCCATGACATTCGCATCCACAGACAATATTACAGACCACCAGAGGGGACACTGGAGCTGGCCAAAATCAGCAAAGTGTTAATGGCCATGGAGCAGGGAAGAGTGACGGAATTCAAAGGAAAGGGCCTTGATCAGATACAAATTGAGCCTGAAGGTAATTCTTGATATTAAAATATTCATGTTTTTATTATTTTCCCCTAAATGACACTTATTCAAGTGTTTTTTTCTTTTCTGTGCTACAGGGAGAGCAGTAAAAATTCGCTCAGAAACGGACGGGCTAAAAGAAAATTCAAGCGCAGAACCTTCAACCATTCATCCAGATGCACCCCATGGTAGTGGCAGTGCCCCTTCTGGTAAGTGTACCAGGTGGAGGGTTACAACCAGGCTTCTTGGCCCTAACCCTGGGAGTGTATATTTCTAATATATTTTTTATTTCTCTCCAGAACGTGTAAGAAAGCCATGGTCTGCATCTGAGGTGAAGGCTGTGGAGAAGACCATGACACCTTTCATACAGACTGGAAAGGTCCCTGGGAAGAAATAGTTCTAGCGGTAGGGTTGTTAAATGTGGTTTAATGAACGTCAGATCAATCTCGTCTAAATCGCTTCTCATAAACGAACTTATTATAGACAAGGGCTTGGATCTGTTTGCGCTCTCGGAGACTTGGCTCCAACAGGACGAGTACGTTAGATTGAATGAGTGCACTCCTCCGACGCATGTTAACTACCAGAAAGCCAGAGCTACAGGTCGCGGCGGTGGTGTTGCGATTATATCACACACCAACTTGGTTCTTAGTCCCAAAACCAACAACGCTTTTCACTCGTTTGAAAACTTAACACTTTCAATCACCTGTCCTGGGTGGAGAAAACAAAAAGCAGTACTATTTATAGTTTTATACCGACCTCCTGGTCCTTACAGCGAGTTCCTAACAGAATTCTCTGACTTCATTTCAAACCTAGTTTTGGAATGGGAAAACATAGTTATAGCTGGAGACTTCAATATACATGTGGACGACAGCACTGACAGCTTAAACAAAGCTTTCAGCGCCGTACTAGATGGTGTTGGTTTTACTCAGAATGTCGAGGAACCTACTCACATTCATAACCACACCTTGGACCTTGTCCTGATCTACGGCTGTGATGTCTCCAATGTTGACATCCAGCGTCAAAGCTCGTTGCTGTCTGACCATTTCTTGATCACGTTTGATCTCGCTTTGGAGGACTTTCCTGTCCCGCAAGATAAAACCATAATGAAAAGAACCTTAAATGATAAATCTATCACAAGGTTCAAAGAACTAATACAGCCTATGTTGAATACTGCTGCAGGTGAACCTGTTCACAGCAGCTGCAGTCCCTCAGTCATTGACCAATCGGTGGGCAACACTATGGAGTCTTTAAAATCTGCATTAAATGCAGCAGCTCCTTTAAAACAGAAAACCATTAGGATTAGATCATCGTCGCCCTGGTACAGTGTTCAACTCCACACTTTAAAACAGGACGTCAGAAAATTGGAGAGGCTATATCGCCACTCCCACTCGGAGCCTGTCCACAGGGAGTGGAAAGCAGGTCTCCGAAACTACAAGAAGGCCCTTCGCGGGGCTCGAACTCAATACTATTCAACTTTAATAGAAGCGAATAAAAACAACAGTAGATTTTTGTTTGGTACCGTCGCTAAACTCACAAACTGCCATAGCGCAATCGAGCCTAAAATTCCAAGCTCACTGAGCAGTGTCGACTTTCTCCACTTCTTTAATAATAAAATTACATCCATCCGTGACAAGCTGGAGGAGGTTGCTCCTGCTGTTAGTGGTGGACAGGTTGAAGCGGCATACGTGACTTCCCACTTAGACTCTTCAGTGGGCCTTAATAAATTCATGGCTGTGAGCCAAGCAGAGGTGATCTCTCTGGTCACATCCTCAAAAGCCTCAACTTGCATGTTAGACGCAGTCCCGACATGGCTCTTCAAAGACATACTTCCTTTGATAATTGAGCCTATCGTAAATATAATAAACGCATCCATACAATGTGGCTATGTCCCACAAGCTTTTAAAACCGCGGTAATCAAACCCCTTCTGAAGAAAACAAACCTGGACCCAGAAATACTTACAAACTACAGACCGATCTCAAACCTCACTTTTATATCTAAAATCCTGGAAAAACTTATAGCTGAGCAGCTCCGCTGCCACCTGCAGGAAAATGATATGTTTGAAGTCTTTCAATCAGGATTCAGAGCTCATCATAGCACTGAAACGGCACTAGTCAAAGTCACAAATGACTTACTACTAGCTGCCGATAATGGACAAGTGTCAGTGCTGGTCCTACTGGACCTTAGTGCTGCATTTGACACAATAGACCACAGCATTCTACTGCAGAGGCTAGAATGTGATATAGGTCTTAGAGGAACAGCCCTTGGCTGGTTTAAATCCTATTTATCAGATCGATATCACTTCGTCAATGTGAATCAGGACTCGTCGCCTTATTCTGGAGTGGAATTCGGTGTGCCGCAGGGTTCGGTACTCGGACCGATTCTTTTTACTCTCTACATGCTGCCACTGGGAAACATTATTAAAAAGCATGGAATTAATTTCCACTGCTATGCAGATGACACACAGCTTTATCTGTCGATGAAGCCTAATCAGACAGATCAGCTAGAAAAGCTCAGTGCCTGCATAAAGGACCTTAAAATGTGGATGACTCTTAACTTCCTACTTCTCAACCCGGAGAAGACAGAAGTGATCCTACTCGGTCCGAAGCGCCTGCGTGACTCCCTCACTAACCAGATGGTTACTCTCGATAATGTCAGTATAATACCCAGTAACACTGTGAGGAATCTTGGAGTCATTTTTGACCAAGAACTCTCCTTCAAGGCTTATATAAGCCAAGCAACTAAAACGGCGTACTTCCACTTACGGAACATCGCTAAAATTAGGAATTTCCTTCCTAAAAGTGACGCGGAAAAACTCATTCACGCGTTTGTCACCTCAAGGCTCGACTACTGTAACGCTTTACTGGCAGCGTGCCCTAAAGCCTCTTTGAAGAGCTTCCAGCTCGTTCAGAATACAGCAGCTAGGATCTTAACAGGTACCAAAAGGAGGGAGCACATAACTCCGGTGTTAAAATCACTCCACTGGCTCCCTGTGGAGTACAGAATAAAGTTTAAAATCCTACTCTTAACATATAAAGCCATAAATGGCTTGGCTCCTTCTTATCTCCAAGACACGTTAGTGTCGTATCAACCAGGTCGAGCGTTGCGCTCACAAAACGCCAGACGTCTGGTGGTCCCTAAGGTCTCAAAGGTCACTGTTGGTGGCAGAGCATTTAGCTACCAAGCTCCTTTACTGTGGAATCAGCTTCCCATTTATGTTAAGGAAGCAGATACGGTCTCCACATTCAAGGCCAGGCTTAAAGCACTTTACTTTAATTTAGCATATAATTAGGTAATATATAATATGTAGTGTATATATTATATATATATGCTGTATTATGTTATATATTATGTTATATATTATTCAATAATGTATTGTGTTATGTTGTATATTATGTTATATATTATGCTGTATGTTATTCTTTATTCAAGGCTAGGTTTAAAACAGTCCTCTTTAGTTTAGCATATGGCTAGGAAGGTAAGACTCGGAGAAGGTTAAACTCCTCAGAGTGTTAGTCAAGCTGCATAGGGAGTCAGTTTGCTGGGAGAAGTATGGTAACTTGAGCACTATCCTCTCCTCCTTCCTACTTTATCTGTTTAGCATTTTTAGGATTCTGACTGTAGTTTGTTCATTGCTATTCACCCGTTGTCCCATTGTCTGTTTCATGGTACGATGACGGGATCTCTGAGCCTGGCCTCTTCCATCTACACCTGCGGACTGCCCCGCCCGACCCGCCTGGGAGTGCTTCAGTCCTGCACCGGACCTGTCCACGTTCAGCGTCCACTGGTCCACGTTCTGTAGCTAGCTTAGGTCCTAGATCATTAGCCTGTCCGTCCGGAGGAGCGGATCCCTTTCTCATATGGGTCTCCCTCCCTGTGGGTTTCCCTAGTTCTCCTCCAAGGTTTCTCACTTTTTCCCACTGGGTTTTTTAAGAGTTTTTCCTTGTCGATGCAGGAGGGTCTTGTTGGACAGTTAGTGTCCAACAGAAAGGATTGGTGATGATCAGGACACTTTAGCATTCTACAACATGTATGGACATTTTCTTCTGTGTGTGCTTTATACTGTATTCTTCATGTGTTTTAACTGTTGATTCTCTGACCTGTGTTGGTGATTTCAATGGTTTTGTTAAGTCCTCTGAGATGACTTCTGTTGTGACCTAGGGCTATACAAGAATAAATTGTATTGTGTATTGTGTAAGTCTCACTGCCTGGCCTGCATTAATGCCTCACCAGATGACCTTAGACACCGGACATGGAGTGGCATCAAATTTTAAGTCAAAAATAGAAACACTGCATTAAAAAAAAAAATCTAATAACATTTCTCAATCCTGAAAACATTTGTCTGTTTTATATTGACTGTTTTGGAAGTTTTTTTTATTAAGTAGTCCCAGTAAAAAAGATCAGTGCAGAGTTCTTGTGACCCAATTGCTTGCAATTGACGTCACGACACGTCCGCCTCATGCGTATCACAAAGTGGTGGTCAGCCGAGCTAGTTGTTTACTAGAGCAGCGTGTCTGAATATGCCTTTTGCATGTGTTGTTTTAAAGGCGCTATACCCGTTTCTGCAATGTTTGAATGTTTAGCACCGCCCCCCAACTCGCTCGATGGCTTCTCATTTCCCCTACGCTCTCATAACACGGAGCCACCTAGTTTTATTTGCGATCTGATACATATGCTAACATTAGCATTAGCGCAACTTCTTGTAAGCTGTGCAACAATCACTGATGAAATGGCACTAAAGCAACGCACTGCTAACACAATATATAAGTAAAAGAATACCGCTAGTTTCGCGTCCGAATGTATTAATTTAAAACCTTAGAATATATTCTAATATTTAATTATAATTTGTTATAGAGCTCCTCAAAGCAGCAGCAGCAATTCTTCCGATCATTTTTTCTTGATAACAGAACTCTCAAACCAATAATGACCGAAGCCCCAATGCAACCTCTGTTTGTAATTCAGGTGTGTAAAATACTGCCATTACTCTGCAAGTACAACAAGCTATCAGCACCTGTCACTACACACTCAATAAACGACTACATATCTATAAATCAACACCATTAAACGTCAATCGGACAATACAGTACACATATACATCCTTAACACACATGCACGGATGATTTCAGAATTTGCTGTTAACGTTTTCATGACAAAAATACTGTTTCAATGTGACAAAAAGCGATTGCGAAAAACCCGGAAGTTACCATGAAACAACTAGCTAGCTTAGCTGTTACCTGCCTAGCACGTCCCGGTGAAACCTTTGGGAGCTAACTATTTTATTTACAGTCATTAAATACATTTCGAATTACAAGGGTTGTCTAATATTTGTTCAATTTTTTTTATTCAATTATTTTGTTCATCATTTTTTATTTTAGAATTATATTCGAATTTTGAAGTCGAAGCCCTGGTGTTTAGCAGCGCTGTAGAGGCTAGAGGACGCAGGCTGTTCGCTGCTCGTTCTGTGAGCGGAGGAGAAAGAGCGTCCCGCTCAGACTCTACTCAGCACTTTTCACTGCTTGTAATTCTTACACAGCTGAATCAATGACCTCAAGTTTTCAATTAAATGATGTATTATGATACAACTTGTATGTAGTAAAAAGCATTTTTATGAACTACTTAGAAAAAAAATCGGGTATAGCTTCTTTAAGTTTTCTAACCGATCGAATCGCGAAACCTTTAATGGATACTTTAAGATTCCCCGTGAAGAGATCAATAATGATCCTCGCACTCAGGACTTTACGAAAAGACGCAGGAAAAGTGGCTCACTAACATTTCACTAGCAAATGCTTTTACCTCTAAGGATTATTTAATTACCCAGCCATGCAGTCACAACGCGCAGTTATTACATCCCCATTTTTATTTAATTGTCAGGTATGACTTGGAGTTTTAAATAATCACTGTGAATGTTTGACCTGAAAAGAACACAGCCACAGACGCATTGTTTTGTTGAGAATAACAAGTTCATTCACCAATCGTTACTTACACGGCTCTTTACGATGCAGGATTTGTCCTTCAGGACCTTTACTGAGTTCCTTAACCCACAGACGGAAAAGTAGCAGTATCCATGTTTTTCCAAACCTTCATTTGTTTAGCAGTGCAAAAGCTTGACTGTAACACTAGCTGTGGGTTAGAATCTAAAGTGAAGAAAACGACAGTCTAGGATTGTGTCTTTAATTCAGACAGAAGACATGTTTTATTGTCGATGGTAGAGGCAGCATAAACAAAGACGTTACAGAATGTAAGTTACATACAGCGGAGGAATGGAGACTTATTAGCATTATTAGCATGTTAGCATTTGCCGCGGTGCCAGTAGCTTCTACCTTGATATTACCAAAACATGTAGTGGAAAAATTCTGCCTTGAGCATATTGTTAGAATGATGAGCTAGAACGTTCACCACAGTAGCTTCAAAGTGTCATGAAATATCCAAAAAAGCAAAAAAAATACTGAAGAGTCGCATTTTCTCCATATATCAGCAGCAACTCTTATATATAATTTGTATCACTAGTTTTGTTAAACTTCTGTAGATTGAATGCATCAGGAAAAGGCTAAAGGAGCTCAAGAAAGAAGTGGTTTGAACAAAGGGAAATAGTGTTTTAATTTGGAAAATGAATTCTGGTTCTGTCAAGTTCCTTGTTCCAGTATTTAGACCCTTGTTAAAAAGTAGTGAGACCAGAGCCAATATCCACAAGATGAGCATCTTTTTACATTATTGAAACAGCTGACAAACTATGAGCCCCATTTTGCAGGGTGAAAAACACACTCCTCCTCCACTTGTGACTGTCTTCCTTTAGCCCCGCCCCTCCCTGCACCAGCCTTCTCTGCTGCCAAAGATTACATCACAATATAAGCAGCTTGTGTCAAACTACACATTTACAAAGAGACACATCCTCTTGGCCTCATGTTCATCTGAAGTAGAATGTGTGAAAGACTAACTTTATTATCTGACCGTTCCTTTTTTGTGTGTTTGTGGTAGATCTACAAAGTCCATCTACAGAATGGGGTTCACCTGTGATCAGTGTGGAAAGACCTGGAAATGTGCTTCTAAACTGAAGAGCCACTACAGAATTCACACTGGAGAAAAACCATATGTGTGTGATCTGTGTGGAACAGGTTTTACTACAAGAAGAGATCTAAAAATTCACTGCAGGATCCACACTGGAGAGAAGCCCTTCAGCTGTGACTTCTGTTGTAAGCGTTTCAGACATGAGGGTACTCTCAAAGAACATCAGAGGATCCACACAGGAGAGAAACCATTCGAGTGTGACGAATGTGGGGATACATTTAGGATCAAAGGGCAACTTTCTCAACATCAGATTCTCCACACAGGAGAGAAACGTTATCAGTGTGACCAGTGTGAAAAGACCTTTAATCGTTTATCTCACCTCACTGATCACTACAGAGTCCACACTAGAGAAAAGCCTTTCATCTGTGGAGACTGTGGGAAGGAGTTTTCTCAATTGTCCAACTACAAAAGTCACCAGAGAATTCACACTGGAGAAAAACCTTTTAAGTGTGATGTTTGTGAGCAGAGGTTTACTCAGAATGGTAATCTCGAAGAGCATAAGAGGATCCACACTGGAGAAAAGCCTTATGCATGCGACTACTGCAGTAAAACTTTTAGAACTACAGCACACCTCAGACTTCACCATCGGAGCCACACCGGAGAGAAGCCGTACGAGTGTGACGTGTGTGAGCACCGGTCTATCACAAAAGAACATCTTAACAGACACAAAATAATTCACACTGGAGGAAAGCCCTACAAGTGTGATGTCTGTGATCAGAGGTTTACGCAGAGTAGTAATCTCAAACAGCATCAGAGGATCCACACTGGAGAAAAGCCCTACAGCTGTGATGTTTGTGGTCAGAGGTTCACACTGAGTAATTCTCTCAAAGCTCATAAGAGGATCCACACTGGAGAGAAACCGTTTGTCTGTGAAAAGTGTGGCAAGGCTTTTAGACAAGGGTCACATCTTCGTGCACACATTAAAACCTGTGGGGAAACTAATCTGAAGATGCAGCATCCTAAACAAACTGAAGGAGACAGGGCTGAGGCTGCATCATGTGACCCCTGAGTCCAACTTTAGCCTGGATGTTCTGCCAAATCAATTTCTAATCTGTTCTGAACGGTCTGTTACCTTCACTCACACGCATAGTAAACGTATCATTTCAAACTCCCAAAGTCCCCGATTATCAGGCTCCTCCTGAAGAAGAGCTGCCTGGATGCCACAGTGCTTAACAATTATTATCTCATCTCAAATCTGTTATTTATTGGAAAAGTCCTTGAAAAAATTGTCTACTAGCACCTTACCAAATTTCTTATCAGTAACTCATTTGATATGTTTCGTCCTGCTTTAAACCCCACCACAGACTGAGACCACTGCTGTCAAGGTAACAAACGAGTCTCAATCTTAATCCTGTTGATCTGAGTGCTGCTTTGCTATAAATCTTATCTAGAAGAGAGGAAGTACTTTGTTGCGATGGGTTTTTTTTTTTACTGCAAATGGAAAATAAACTGAATCTGAAACTGAATATTGAATCATATGGCCCTGACCTATGTAGTGCCACAGTTCCAATAATTCCACCCAGGGTGATGATGGAAGCGAGTCGCCGAACACATTGGCGCATCAAAGCCCCCAATCAACACCATCCATTCAATCTCTCATTAACATTCATACCTATTAGGTCAGTTAATGTTAATATGCAGTAACAACGTCTAGACAGGAGGACATGGACCAGACTCGGTCCTAAAGGAGGACATGGACCAGTGGAGTTAAACTCAGACAAAACTGAGACAATTGTCTTTGGTCCCCAGAAAGAGGGCGTTTTCTGTCACCTCCAGTCTCTCTAAAACCTTCAAATCAAGTCAGAAATCAAGTAGTAATGAAGGACTCAGTCTTTAAGTTTAACAGCCATATCAAATCAGTGTCATCAGCTTTTTACCATCTGAAAAACATCAGAATCTGTATAGTGTCTAAAGCACACTTCAGGAGATTCTTCTCCTGCATTTGTCTTCAGTAGGTTGGACTACTGTAACGACTTTCTCACTGGGCTCTCCAACGGAGCTGTAAGACAAAACATCCATCCATTTTCTGTTGCTTCATCCGTTGTTGTGATGAAGCGACAGAAAAGGAAGCAGTGGGGCCCAGACTTCCCTATCCACACACACTTCCTTCAGCTCATCCGGGGAGGCGTCCAGAAGGTGCAGAGGAACTGGGCGGCAGCTGAAGGCAGAGACCTCAACGACCCAGTCTGCACACAAATTCACAACTCTGCTGCTCCAATCCTGATTAGAACCAAGAAGTCCACTCACATTAATCCTGGTCTCAGGTCTTTACACTGGCTTTTACCTGTGGCTCAGAGAATAGACTTAAAAGCAGCTCTGCTTGTGTACAAGTCTCTCCATGACCTGCACCAAAGTACAAATGTGGCATGTTAGTGCCATATGAACCAACTTGGACTATGAGGAGCACAGGGACTGGCCTCCTGCTGGGACTCTGGGTGCCCAGAGTCAGGACTAAACATGTGCAGGCAGCGTTTCATATTTAAGCAGCTGAAATCTGGAACAGTCTTGCTGAAAATGTGATCTTATCCTCACTCGTTTTAATGTACTGTGATTATGGCTTTAATGTTTCTAGTTTTTTTAAACAAACTTTGAGTTGCATTGTGTGTGAACTGTGATATACAAATAAACTTGTCTTTCTTGTTGACCCACGTCCTCATCTTGTCTCATTCTGGCCACATGTGTATTTATATATTAGATTTTTATTCAGATTTTGTATGCCTTTCATATATTTTTTTACTTTTGTTTAACTTGTTTGAGTCATATACCTAAACAAATTCCTAATCACTCTTACTTTCCCCTGATTGGGAGTGTTGTGCAGCTAGAATGGTTACCATGGAATCCCCCTGATACTGGTTTGTTGTGGGTAGATATGGTACCAGATACTAGTGAGAGTACATGAATGAACTGAACATATGGTTGTAACCGGGTGGTTCAGCTAGTTCTTTAGTTTTGACATTTCGAACCAAAAACCATAAAAGGAAACACAGGTCAGGTGCATTAATAAAAGGCATAATTTCGTTAAACAGATTTAATTTAGCAGTTCTTTTCTTTGTGTACAAGAGAACGAATAAAATGTTACATTTCACATTTTCAGTAAAACAAGGATAAACAAGGCAACTGCACTCCAGCAGGCTCGAAACCCGTCTTCCGCAGACCGCGGTAAAGTGGGCCGCATCTTTCACCTCCGAAGTAAAACGGCCCGCATCGAGAGAAAAACAGTGCGCGTTTTGTTGACTACTTACGGTAATAGCGGAACAGCCTTTCGGAGTCACCTTTTCTCCTCGAACAGAAAGCGCGCTGAGGAGACTCGTTTTTTATGGAAGACTATTGGCACCTTAATTCAATTGTCTATTTATTTGTCAAATGGCTATGCATTATATTATTTTAGCATTTATTTTGTATTTGTATTTGTCAAAGTGTAATGTTATATCCAATTTTGACATTTAATGTTCTATCCCAAAAGTTCTAATGGCAATTCAATATGTAAAGTGTCGATACAATGTCTTTATATATTGCAAATTACAAGATTTTGAAATGAATAGCATATTGACATGGACATTTGGCCTCTTTATTCATTGTTCTTAACATGGCATTTAGTTTAAAGTTGTATTTGGCAAAATTGCATGTTAAATCCTATTTTGACTTGTATTCCACATTGTTAAGTTTCATTTAATGTGTTGTGAAACAGCACCTCCCTCTGGATTGCATTGCATATTGCATATTGCATTGCCACATGGTTTGAGTGCAACTTAAAGGGGACATATCATGAAAAATCCACTTTTTGTGTCTTAAATGCCTTATGTTGTGTACTTGGAGCCTCTAGAAGTGCAAAAAAGTTGAAATCAGTCTCTTCATGGGTTACAGAGAACACTTCATATTCTGTTTAGGTAAGATTTTTCAACCCGTTCTGATTTTGCCATTCTCTATTACGTGTTTAGAATTATTACGTCACAGTATTTGCAGCGAGACTGCTATATAAGGGCATGGGCGTCTAACAAAACACTTCGGCCCAGCCCTCCTCTACTGTGCATCACTTCGAATTTGTAGTCCAAGCTCAAGGATGCCAGCGAACAGGGCTGGACTGACCATCAGGCGCACCGGGCAATGCCCAAAGGGCCGATGCCCATATTTGGGCCGGTCTGTCTGCCTCATACAAAGCACATGTTTATGAGAAGTGTAAATCCGTTGAGAATTTTTTGAGCGGGCGCGCGTATCTGCGGGGCACCTGCTGTATGTACTCGAACGGGATTCCAACACCTCAGCGGCCGCAGTGTTCCGGGGCATCTGCGGCCGCTTTGTAATGAGCAGCTTCCGCGTCCAGCGGCTGTGAGAGGCTGTGAGCGTCCAGCCGCTCACAGCCGCTCCACCGTGTCGAGGCTGAGCGCCTCAACACGGTTGGGTACATGGGGTTGGGTGGCCATGTACCCAACCCCATAAACGTGCACAGGACCATGCGGGTCTTTGAGTAATCTGTGCACCCAATAAATACACTGCTGCAGGAAACAGTCCGCGTCTCCCCTCTCCTCTCGAAGTGCGATTAAACGCCCTAAATAAAGCTCTGATACCTACATTTAGCATTGCATTAAAAGTTCATGTTTGAGCCCAAAAGTAAAATGTTGTGAACAAATTAAACAGATTTAGAGCCAGCAAATGGCTGACAATATACATTTCAGTCTTTTTTGACCAATTCTCATCCCTGTAACAAACAATAGTGTTGTCTGTGTCCACCTCCCTCACTCTGAGACATGTTTATTACCCTCTTGTAATGTAGACTATTGCATTTTATTTTATTGTTGAAACTGCACATATCCTGATCCTCTACAGTATTTGCTTCCACATACTATATAAACTATTAGTCGGCAACCTGTGGCTCCGGAGGCGCATGCGTCTTTTTCCTTCTGTAGAAGGAAAAACGTTCTTAACGTTTTTAAATGCTGTAAAATTGTGCATAAGTAATATTCAATTTAAAAATGTCTGTCAACGTGTCTGTCAAACTGGCGTGTGAGCATCATAGACTGTGCGCATGGATCCCAAAGCTAAAAAGAGAAGAGTCGATAATAAGACTGGACTAAGAATGAAAATTAACATTTGCTTTCAGTCAATGAGGAAGGCCTGCTTCATGTTTGCGATGTAATGAGAAGTTTCTATGAGATAATTGTATCTGTGCTTAGAAACTACAAAAATGGCCGCTCGGGGTGGAGTTGAACCTGTGTCACCTGGATGGGGGCGTGGTCAAAAGCGCCTAATTTGCATTTAAAGAGACAGCACCAAAACGGGTTGCTCTCAGACGCACCTCAGAACAGGTGTAGAAGAAAGGCCCGTGGAGCTACAAATAATGAGACTCAGACCCAGGCATTGCAGTTACGCTTTATATAGGCCACAAATTAATGATTTAGATGTAAAAATCAATTATTTGAAAACACGATATGTCCACTTTAATTCAATATGCTATGCAGTTCTTGACCCCTGGGAAGGCGGGCCCTGGTCCGCTCTCGGCCAATCAGATTCCAAGTTACTATAAGGAGGTTCTATACATAGAACCTCCTTAGAGTAACTTGGAATCTTCATGAAGGGTGATCTGTTACTTCCAATCCGTCATAACAGCATTTACTTCCAGCAAAAATCAACAACACAGCGCATCTAGCTAGGAGGATATAGACTCGTCTGATTGGCCGAGAGCGGACCAGGGCCCGCCTTCCCAGGGGTCAAGAACTGCATAGCATATTGAATTGAGTTGCACTCAAACCATGTGGCAATGCAATATGGAATATGCAATGCAATCCAGAGGGAGGTGCTGTTTCACAACACATTAAATGAAACTTAACATACTCAAATGTGGAATACAAGTCAAAAAAGGATATAACATGCAATTTTGCCAAATACAACTCTAAACTAAATGCCATGTTAAGAATGAATAGAACAATGAATAAAGAGGCCAATAGTCTTCCATAGTTTTTGTGAATGAACCCATATTTGGAAAGCATTTAATTTGGTCAAAAAGTGACATTTTCAGCAGCTGTCCATTTTTACAGTAAAGACTTGTGTGGCTTATTCCACTGGGTTCATGACCTCGATATAGCTGCCTTCAACGCTGTGCCTTCAACCACACACATTTACTGTGGAAATGTTGGGTAAAATTGAGACAAAGTACAATACACAAAACTGTAAAAAAATTCCCGCTTTTGATCTACTGTAACTTTTTACTGTAAAAAGGTGTGTGACTCATTTCAATGGATTCATGACCTCATGATTGCCCTCTACCGCTGTACCAAAGACCAGAAACTTTTACTGTGGAAATTTGGAGAAATATTGATTTAAACTAGCCATTTTGGTCCAAAGTAGCCAAAAAATGGTCAAAACATGTCACTTTTGATCTACTGTAACTTTTTACTGTAAAAAGGTGTGCAACTAATTTCACTGGATTCATAACTTCATTATTGTCCTCTACCAGAGCTGTATTTGCATTGCCGGCAGGTGCAGGCTGCCCTTTTTCACCGCTTCTGTTTACTGTCATAATGGACAGAATTTGTAGGTGCAGCCAGGGGCCGGAGGGGTCCGGTTCGGAGACCACAGGATTTCATCTCTGCTGTTTGCCGACGATGTTGTCCTGTTGGCTCTAAGGAACCAGGACCTGCAACATGCACTGGAGCGGTTTGCAGCCGAGTGGGAAACGGCTTGGATGAGAATCAGCACCTCCAAATCCGAGGCCATGATGCCTGACCGGAAAAAGGTGCCTTGCCCTCTCGAGTAATGAGTAATGAGTAATGATTAATGAGTAATAATTATTTATATAGCACATTTATATAAAAAATAAATAAATTATATAGCGGAGAAAAAAAAGCATCTGCGCATGCGTCAGCCGGCGCAAGCTCCATTCATTTGACTTAAAAAATTCACAGCGAGTAAAGTAGAGTGGTCCAAAAAAATTCACCCCCTCAGCATTGACACACATGTGGAACGGAGCTTTGGGCCAAGAGCCAACTTTTGGACCATCCTTTTCGAGAGGTCTGCCAATGCTATACGTTAGCATTGGCTAATTCTTATTCCGGGTCCACCCCCATCGGCCCGGGGCAAGCATGTCAGCGCATCATTTTGGCCACTTTTGAGCCAGGACCCGCCCCCACTGATCAGCCCCTAATCTTCACTATCCATTAATACCTATTGAGCACGTTTTTAGTGGTAGGGGAAACCGGAGCACCCGGAGGAAACCTATGCAGACACGGGGAACATGCAAACTCCACTCAGTAAGGCCCTGTTCAGACTGGGATTTGAACCCAGGACCTTCTTGCTGAGAAGCGAGAGTGCTATCCACTCAGCCACCGTGCCGCCAAAGTGGAGAGGTCCTTCCTCACGTGGAGGAGTTCAAGTATCTCGGGGTCTTGTTCACGAGTGACGGAAGGATGGAGCGTGAGATTGACAGGTGGGTGAGTGATGCGGCCACTTTTGATTTACCGGTCAATTCTTGTTCCCTCCATCACCTCTGGTCATGAGCTTTGGATAATGACCGAAAGAACGAGATTGTAGATACAGGCGGTAGGAAAGAGTGGTTGGGCACTCCCTTAAGGTGTTTTCACCCCGGACTCAACTTAGACTTGAAAAGCGTCAGTTTTGCACTGAAAAAGAATAGTGAAGCGCGTCAGGTGACGCTGAGAGGCCCGGCGTCACTTGAAGCGCTTCAAAAGACGCGAGCATTATGCGCGTCACTTGAAGCTTTTGACACGCGTAATGCTTGCGTCTCTTTTGTCGTAAAAAAGTCCCTTAACGCCGAAGTTGAGAAAAGCTTTTGGAGCTTGACGCCGGGCTTCAACCAATCTGGAGACGAGGAGCAGCAGCAGCAGCAGCAGGGCTGTCATGTAGCTGCTACTGCTTTTTCATTGTCATTATTGTTATTTGTAATATTATTTGTATGAATAGTAACGTTCTTAAAAAGTAAGTAACACAATCAATGTACATATGCTGTGAAGTTAAAGTAATTTATTTAGTATAAGAACAAGCTAAAGCTGGCTCAGACACAGCAGACTGAAAGACAGGCGCTCCTCCGCGGGAATCAGTGCGAGCTCCAGGCGGGAGCGAGAGAAGCTCCTCCCACCCGGCGTCAGGAGCTTCAAGCACCAAGGGGCGTTCACACCGGACCCAGCATCAAATATTGCACGTCAAAAGCGTTTTGAAGCTATTGGTCTGAAAGCACCTTTAGAGATAGGTTGAGGAGCTCAGTCACACGGAAGGAGCTCGGAGCAGAGTCTCCGCTTGTGTATTTTTTTTACCAAGGGGGGTACTTTGACTAATTATTTCTCAAAATTTCCACAATAAAAGTTACAGTAGACCAAAAGTGACATGTTTTGACCATTTTTTGGCTATTTTGGACCAAAATGGCTCACTTTAAATCAATATTTCTCAATATTTCTACAGTAAAAGTTTCTAGTCTTTGGTACAGTGGTAGAGGGCAATCATGACGTCATGAATCCAGTGAAATTAGTCGCACACCTTATTCCAATAAATAGTTACAATACTTGAAAATTGCACTAGCTTGTGTACTTTACATCTGTAAACAATATAGTGGCTATCCTCCTGAGGACTCACAATCTGCAGGAGGAATCGTAGGGGGCTGGTGCTATGTGTGCCGGGTGGCATCTCTATAAGGTTTTAATCACAAAAACGTGTCTCCCAGACCCCAGCGCGCTTTCTGTTCGATAAAAATGGGTGACTCCGAAAGGACGTTCCGCTGTTACCGTAAGTTCTCAAAGAAACGCGCACCGTCTTTTCCCCGATGCGGGCCACTTGTTCATAGAGCTGAAAGATGCGGGCCACTTTACCGCGGTCTTCCCCAGCCACATCCAGGCTACCGAACCGGGGCAATCACGCTCGGTGAGTGGCCATGACGGCTGGTCCACACCATTCCCGGGACGCTGCCAGACTGGGGACACACGCAGGCTTGGAGCTACATCGCGGGGCACAGCCACACCACGGACTGGGAGCTCAGGAATGACAGGGACGAGGCAACACACAGGCAGGACCAGGAAGCAGGGCATAGCAGCTTTTATACCAGGCTACCGCCCCCTACTGCCTGGTCAACCAAAGTGCTACAAGCCCACATTGTCAGATGGTCATGTGGGCATCTTAGTGTAACTGCATTCATTAATTTATAATGTCGTTTACTCTGTAATTATTTGCCACGGTGTTCTGGTTTCCCCTCTCCTCAATAAATGAACACACTCTGACAATAAACAGTAAAGTCTCATTGCAGCGACCTCACACGCAGCAGGATATATTTTATGGTAATTTCTCATCACACAGGTCATCTGTCCCTTATGGACCAATACCAATGTGTTTTTTTATTTTAATTCTTGTGTTTGAACCATAAACTGCAAACATCAACGGACGTAGTCACACCTATCTCTGCCATTGAAACTAATGTGCCACCACTTTTGCCTTCTGGAAAATGTGAAAAAACGCATTTGCGAATGCATTAACCGGCACCATTCCCATTCATTTAACGAGCGTACTCTAGTCCACAGAGGCAAGACCCGAATTTTGGAGCATCCTGTGAAGCCGTTTTCGAGAGGAAAGAAGGCTGTTTACCAAAGCATTGGGTAATTCTCTTTCCGGGTCAACGCCCACCAGCATGGATTGAGATTGCAAACATGTCAGCGTATGTGCTCATCGACCTTTTTGAGCCGGGACCCGCCCTCACCGTTTAATTCTTTTATCTGTGTTGGCAAATTCAATGGTTGTGTAAAGTCCTCCGAGAAAAATATTGTTGGGATTTAGGGCTGTACAAGAATAAATTGAATATGTAAGGATGTAATGTGTTCCTGCACAGAGGTTTTATTAACTAAAATACCTCTGCAGTAGAAACGCTGCAGTTCACTTTTGTTTAATGAAGGTAAAGGGGGCTCCCGAGTGTAGTTTATTATATTTTGATTGATGGATTATTCCAGGGATTTTAACACTGGAGTTATGTGTTCCCCCCTTTTGATGTCTGTTAAGATCCTTGCTTTGGTCAGAATCCTCGTGATTCTGGTCAGAATGTGAGTCTGAAACTGATCCATTGAGCTGTGATTATGGCGTGTGTTCCAACCAAACATTGGGCCTCATTCACCAATATCTTCTTAAGTCTTAAAGGCGCTATACCCGTTTCTGCAATGTTCGAATGTTTAGCACCGCCCCCCAACTCGCTCAATGGCTTCTCATTTCCCCTACGCTCTCATCCCACAGAGCCATCTAGTTTTATTTGCGATCTGATACGTATGCTAACATTAGCATTAGCGCAACTTCTTGTAAGCTGTGCAACAATCACTGATGAAATGGCACTAAAGCAATGCACTGCTAACACAATATATAAGTAAAAGAATACCGCTAGTTTCGCGTCCGAATGTATTCATTTAAAACATTCGAATATATTCTGATGTTTAATTATAATTTATTATAGAGCTCCTCACAGCAGCAGTAGAACACTCCATTGACTTGAATGCAATTTTTCCGATCATTTTTTCTTGATAACAGAACTCTCAAACCAATAATGACCGCAGCCCCAATGCAACCTCTGTTTGTAATTCAGCTGTGTAAAATACTGCCATTACTCTGCAAGTACAACAAGCTAATAGCGCCTATCACTACACACTTGCTTGTGTAAAGAAGCTAGCAGAGCTAGCCACGTTCAATCAACAAATACATATCAATCAATTGTGGTAGAATTATAATGTTGTATACTAATGATTTCCAGTTGGTGTTTGCAAACATGTCTTTGTGCAATATTAAAGCCTGGATGTAATTGAATTCAGACAAGCACCAAGGACAAGCCTTCTGTGATAAAAGTATCATTTTCAGGAACAGCGTGTCTCTAGCGGCCTGAGACACAAAACTGGACTAAACCAGACTGGGACCAGCGTCAGACCATGTGACGTCATCGGAGATTCTGATAAAACCGTTGGGAGGACACATGGGGGGAAGTTAGAGCACAGGGATAGAGATTTAGGGAATAGCTCCGGGAGTTCTGTATCAACATTTAATTGTAAAGAGAAATAAATGTACTATTGGAACTCTTGAATCTTGGCCTTATTTCTGTACCAAATTCTGAACACGTCGGTCAAATCATTTTTGACAACACAATCAACACCATTAAACGTTAATCGGACAATACAGTATACATATACATCCTTAACACACATGCACGGACAATTTCAGAATTTCCTGTTAACGTTTTCATGACAAAAATACTGTTTTAATGTGACAAAAAGCGATCGCATAAAACCCGGGATTTACCATGAAACAACTAGCTAGCTTAGCTGTTACCTGCCTAGCACGTCCCGGTGAAACCTTTGGGAGCTAAATATTTTATTTGCAGTCATGAAATACATTTCGAATTATAAGGGCTGTCTAATATTTGTTCGAATATATATATATTTTTTATTTTAGAATTATATTCGAATTTTGAAGTCGAAGCCCTGGTGTTTAGCATCGCTGTAGAGGCTAGAGGACGCAGGCTGTTCGCTTCTTGTTCTGTGAGTGGAGCATGGATCTATTATAATAACTGGATAGGGTATTACGAGCTTGTAGCTGAAGAACTCATGTGCTCAGGGGATTCTTGCGGTACTGCAGACTGAACCAGACTAAATTCACGTGGGCTACCCAGAAATTTTCCCCATAGGACTCAATGCATATTAAAACAGCTCAACCTCAGCTGACAGAGAACCTACAGCTTTAATAAAGATAGGATTTTGTGGGGATGTTAGTGTCCCTTGTCATCCTGAACTTTTTTTCTTCTTAAATCCTGCGGTTTTGTTTAAATCCACACTTCAGTGCCACAAACTCTGCTCGTCTGGCTCTCGCTCTAACTCCCGCTCTGATGAACTGCTCTGATTGGTCAGAGCGCGGCCGAGCCCCTCTGTGCACGTGCGTGAGACCCGGTGTGAGACCCACACACGCGTGTTTGGCGCAACGCGTTATGGGAGATCATCCACTGCGCAGAACCGGGAGGACCAGACGATGCCCAAATACAGGCGAGTTTCCCATAGATCTTTGTGAGTTCCAGGCGAGTTCCGCTAATCTTTCAGCCCCCATGCCGTCACAAAGCGCCACTGAGCACAACCATTCATTTGAATAGGGCGCCATCTTGGATCGCCGGGGCTTGGAGTGGAGGAGAACAAACGGCCGGCTAAGGCCCTGTTTATACTGAGACGCTGCGCAGACGTTTCCAGGCTATTAACAGAAACGACCAGGCTCCTAATGCAAATTTCTCTGCGTTCTCATGAGGTTGAAAAACGATGTAGTTCTTGCGCCCGGCCAGTAGTGGGCAGAGAAACTTTACAACACGACACACGACCCCGAGCCCCGTGCCCAGCCCCCCTCCCGGCAGTGTACTCACTTCCTGTGCCAGACCCTCAGAACGCACAAACATGATTCTGCATTTTAACAACAGCTGTGAAAATGGAAACTGAACCTAGAGCTTCGCGTGGTCTCGTTTGGACGAACGAAGGAGTAGAATTATCCTCTGTGCCGCGCTGGAAGCCCACGTAGCTAGTTAGTGCGCACGGCGCCTTTGTTGTTTTTTTTTGTTCTCCGCTACTGCGCATGTCCAAATTTACGTGCGGGGAGCAGCGCAGAGGTGGGGGTCAGAGCAGAGGGGGATTTCACACCTTTCCCCTCTCGCGGGTGTGAAAAAGCTCCCTGCTGTGCAGCGTTTCTGAGTTGTCCCACTCTGCAGGCTGGATCTGAACACAGTTTCCGTATGAACGGTTGGTAGCAACCGACATCCAACTATACCGTTTTACTGCCACATTGTCTCCGTGTAAACTCAGCCTAAGACTCAGCTCAGCACTTTTCACGGCCTGAAATTCATATACAGCTAGATTCAGATACAATCAATGACCTCAAGTTTTCAATTAAATTATGTATTATGATACAACTTGTATGTAGTAAAAAGCCTTTTTATGAACTACTTAGAAAAAAAAATCAGGTATAGCTTCTTTAAGAGATTTCTAAAAAGACACCACATGGGTATCATCCCCTCGTTCTTAAACCGCTGAATTATTCGCAGCTGTTCTCTCAGATGATGAATGCCATCTCCTATTAAGTTGAGCCAGGTGAGTCATTAGCATAGGTACTTATCATATGTCGGTCTTTAAGCGGGGGCTTCAGATAATGTGGGATTAAAGCCTAGCGTACATCGACAGAGAAACTGGGGACAACTAGTTGCAAGGCGGCTTTTGGCAACTGAGAGGAGATGATGGAGATGATCAGTTGCCGAAATCGGTCGATGTGCGCGCTCTTACAACTGGAGATGAACAGTCGGTCTCCAGTTTCAGTCAGTTGCCCGTGTTCTACGTTTTGGCAACTAGTTGTCCTCAGTTTCGGAGATATGACCCGATGTGCGCGCTCCATGCGCCGCTCCGACAACGTGTGTGTATTGCGTGTATTGCGAGCCCGCAACAGTTTATGTCAGAAAACACACTGTTGTTGAGGCCAGTTGCTGTCGATGTACGCGCTGTTATTCCCGAGACTGGTCTGCTACTGGGAGTTGCCCGTTTTCGTCAGATTGTCGATGTGTGCGGGGCAGCAACTCATATGCGACGGATATAATCAGTTGCCAGTCCGATGTACGCTAAGCTTTAGTGTCTTGCCCAGGGACACAACAGCAAACATGGGAGCAGATAACAGCTCTACCAACTGAGTTAAATCTCCCACATTTGAGCTGGAGCCAGACGGGCAGAGTTTGTGGCACTAAAGTGCGGATTTAAAGAAAACCGAAGGATTTAAGAAGAAAAAAAGTTTAGAATGACAAGGGACACTAAAATCCCCACAAAATCTGACATTCATGAAAGCTGTAGGTTCTCTGTCAGCTGAGGTCGCGCTGTTTTAGTTTACATTGAGTTCTATGTGGAAAATTTCTGGGTAGCCCGCGTGAATTTAGACTGGTTTAGTCTGCAGTACCGCAAGAATCCCCCGAGCACGTGGGTCCTTCAGCTCCAAGCTAGTAATACCCTATTCAGTTAATATAATAGAGCCATGGTCTAGTCCCTGTGTTTGCGATTACAATCGGTTGAATTCCATCCGACCAATCAGCGAGCGCGGGAGGCGGGTTTTGAAGTTAATTGTGAGTGACGTCAAGAGTTTGCGCCGAACAGGCAGGTTGTAGTTTGGCAATGGCAAAGAATACAATAGTGAAGTATTCCAGTTTGGTTCTATCAAGAAATTGTAGCCGGAGCAAGAGGAATGTTTAGAAAAAGTCATTGCTGGCCAAGATTGTGGCGCAACTCCCCACGGGCTCCGTTAGCGGCAAAGGAGATGGCTAAGCTAAATGCTAACGAGTCACTCGGGCGCATTACATATGTCACGGTAAACTCAGATCCAATCGTTTCAATCTGCAAAAGGAATTAACCCCTCCCACCTGTTAACGGAGCTCAATGGAGCACCTCCAGGCCTTAGTGCGAAATGTAATTTGTACTATGGTGTGGTACGACCAGGCTACATCAGTTTGTGTAAAGGGATAAAAAAGTTGGAGATTGCCGACTTAGGACATCACTGCAGGCGCAGATCTGAAATGCACGGACCGCCAAAACAAATCACTTGACTTTTACATTTGTCTGGCTTTACATGATCAGGGCCGCGCACTGATCCAGCCCCGTTTGAACTGTCCTTTGGAACTGCTATAAAGTGTTGTATGAACACAGCATATATGTTTAAATCTCACACACACACGAGAAGGAACTTACACATAAACTTCATGGTATAAATTGCTCTGGGAGAACATAAAACATTTTTTTTTTTAATTAAAAATATTATTTATCTAACCACACTCAGTTTACTTCCATCACTAGATATACCTCATGTTTATTTTTACCTGTCACTTCTTTACATGTGCATTTTCAGACAGCTGAAAAAGAGTGGACCACCCTCACTCAGCCAATCAGCTCTCAGAGCAAAGATTCAAATAGTGACTCACAGGGCACTTTCTTGCACATCAAATGAAGACAGCATGTTGTTGTGGCGTTAAGTGTCTTGCCCAGGGACACAACAACAGCCGACATTAGTGGGAGTAGATGGTAGGTTCCAGAGTTTGAGACTCACATGAATGTAAATGTCTTTATGATCCAGCACCAGCTTTTGTAAACCCCAGCGGCCAAAACTACAGGCAACATTTGTTTTCCTCCTCAATTTAAAACACACAAATCTGGTAAGTTCTGACTCTGACTCTAGATCAGCTCTGCGCTCCGAACACCAGTATGACACGTTAGAAAGAGGCGCAGGTTTGACAAAGATTCTTTTGGAAAGTTTGAGATCTTGGGCACCAGAAATCATTTTTAAGCCTTGCCAAGGAACACTTTTTTTAAACATTTGCTGTTCGACCCATATACACCCTGCCACCTAGAGCTTAAAAAAGCATAATCATAGCATAATAGGCATAAAAGGACAAGATTTTCAGAATCAAAGCAGATTTTTAGGTTGAGAACTAATGTCCTTATTGCATTTTTTTTTTTTTTTTTTAGGGTGGCACAATTTATCAAAAAAATATAGTCATCGCAATATTGGTTTGTGCGATATCCATTTCTAAAAGAAGCACGATAATGTTCAAATATTTATGTATACATTTTTTGTACGCGCACTTTGACAAATCTGCTGCAAACTAGTTCCGCCAGACACTAGTTTTTTTTTTGGATGATGAAGAGACAAATGTATATAGTGTACAGCTTGACGGAAATAAATAAAGAAGAATAGACAAATGGAGACGAATGCAGACAGGACTTATTCCCAAAAGACACTTTACTTCTAGAATTTGGGACTACTTTGTATATACACGACAGGACCAATCACAGAAACAAGTTATTTGCAAGTTGTGCCGAAAAATAGTCACTACGTCGAAGGGAAACACAACAAATCTCCAGAGCCACCTACAGCACTGTAACCACAAGGAACTTTATGCTGTGTATTTAAAATCTAAAACTCCAGTCTACTCCGATCCAACGAAAGGCAGATACGTAAACAAGCATTAATGACAGATTCGCTTATGTTGCTCCTAATTAGAAACCTCGAAGTGACACAAAGCTTTAACTGCAGCCATTACGCGATACATAACGAAGTGCACACTCTCCGTTAATACTGGGGGTGAACCATAAACATTACATATTTTTGGACCTGGAGTTTGACCTGAGATATTTTCAGTCTTTAAGACTATTTTGCCAGGTACAAAAACTGAAAGTTTGATGTGTTTGATTGCCACTTTGCATTAAAAATACAAATTTTAATGTGCAGTGGATATAAATAAAATATTTGAAATACTTGAGTAATATTTTCTGTTTGCAGAATTATGGAATTGGCAACTTTAGGAAGAATTTGAGGCTAATATGTGTGTCATACTGCATTTGCAGTAATTAGTGTTGAGCTTAATTTTTGTTGAATATTTTATTCTTGCGGTTCAATGAAAACTGCATTTTAGGTGAAAAACTAAAATATTGCAGTAATTTCGTTATCAAACTACTAAACCCATATCAAATATCGCTCCAATTTCCAAAATTGTGCAGCCCTCATTTTTATGCACTAAATGGACTAGCATGTACAGCTGGACACTTCAATTCAATGATTCATTTAATTTTTTGGTACTGTTTTCTGTTTTCAAGTATTACTAAAGGCAAGCGTCATTACTATGTCAAATGTGCCACCAGAGTTGTATTTTCAGAGCAGATTTTTAGGTTGAGAACTAATTACAATGACATCTAAGTTGGTAATGAGGTGGATTTTTATTACATATGGAGAACTACTACATATAATAAGCAATTCAAAGACTTAATTAGGAGGACCAATAGTACCTTTGACAATCATTCCAGTGATATGTGACATAAGGCTGTCGTACGTGCTCCTCAAACAAGAGTTTTTGAGTTTTTTTTCTTTCACACGATGACGCTGACGGCCGGTACACCGCAAGAGCAGCGAGTGACGAGCGTCTCTCCACGCAGCTGTATACACATCGGCAGAGCGTGCAGGGATGCGGCCACGGAATCTCTCAGTGATGCTTCAGTCGCAAAGTTTCTACTCAACAGGCAAAGTTTGTAGAAATCCATTTTAAATTGCTTCCAGTAAAAGTTATCTACATCTATTTTGTCTGACATAGTGGAAAAGTACAAATCTTCTTGAAAAGTGAGCTTAAATGAGCGATGTAGACAGTAACTGGGGAACTGGGTTTCCGTGCACGTCACTCACATACTCACACTCACACTTTAGTAGGCGTTCCCTCTGGAGTTGGCGGTTCTTTCCTAAATTTCTGGAAAATGTTCCTATATACCTGCTCCTGTAGATTCAGACTCCCGGGTCACATGAAATTGCCTCAGGGGGCTCAGGGGCGTCAGGAGCCTCAGGGGGCTCAGGGACGTCAGGAGCCTCAGGAGGCTCAGGGGCGTCAGGAGCCTCGGGCGCCTTAGGAGCCTCAACTCTGTCTACTTCAGTGTGTTCAAGACCAGGTTGTCTACAGATCTGAATGTGTTTCCAACGATGCGACCCTTGTCTGAAAGCCTTCCCGCACTTGTCACAGACAAATGGTTTCTCTCCAGTGTGGATCCTCTTATGATTTTTGAGAGACGTACCCAGCCTGAAACTCTGGCCACAAACATCGCAGACAAATGGTTTTTCTCCAGTATGAGTCCTTTTGTGACCATCAAAATGTTCTTTTCTAGAAAAGGTCTGTCCACACACTTCACACGCGTATGGCTTCTCTCCTGTGTGAGTCCGATGGTGAACAGTGCGCTCGTGTGCAGTTCTGAAGGTTTTACTGCAGTGGTCACAGGCGTAAGGCTTCTCCCCAGTGTGAATTCTTTGGTTACTTTTGTAATTGGCAAACACAGAAAACTCCTTCCCACAGTCTCCGCAGGCGAATGGTTTTTCTCCTGTGTGGCTTCGATAGTGCTCAGTGAGGTTAGATAAGCGAGTAAATGTCTTCTCACACTGGTCACACCTGTGAGGTTTCTCTCCTGTGTGGAGGAGCTGATGTAGTGAGAACTGGTCTTTGGTCCTGAACGTATCCCCACAGTCGTCACACTCAAAGGGTTTCTCTCCAATGTGGATCAACAGATGTTTTTTCAGATTACTGTCTTGACTAAAACTCTTTCCACAGAAGTCACAGCTGAAGGGTTTTTCTCCCGTGTGGACTCTACTGTGTACCTCAAGATTTGTTTTTGTAGAAAAACTTGTTCCACAGAGAACACACTCATATGGTTTTTCTCCAGTATGAGTTCTGTAGTGTTTCTTGAGTTCAGAAGGAGATCTCCAAGTCTTTCCACACTGATCGCAGGAGTACACCATTCTGTAGATCTGCCACAAACACAGAAAAAAGGAGATATCAGTCTACATTTTTTATCTTTCATACATTCTATCACCAACAATATATTGTATTTTAACCCTTGTGCTATGCTTGGGGCAAATTGACCTGCTGCAGTGATTAAAAAGCTTAACCCTAAATATTTTCATTGAGCTGAATTTTGACCACCCCTGGGTCATTTAGACCCTTAAGTTAATCACTGTAGCAGGTCATTTTGACCAGAGGGTAGAACAAGGGATATTTGGTTTAATTGGGTAGGGACAGATACAGAGAACAAAACTCTTGTAAAGTTGTCTGATGCATGCATCATGGTGCTTTAGGGCTCGGCGATATGGCTAAAAACTATATCACAATATAAGTGATTCATATCGGTCAATATCAATTTTTTTTTGTCGCTTTAAACCTAAATAAATACTTTTTTTTTGTCGGCTAACACACGTTAGCAGCCCTTGTTTATAGTCACGGGGGAATGAGAACTCAGGCTGGAGGCATATGTTCACAAGCACAGTGTCCCCCATTGTCAGTCCTGGTTTAGTCCTGGTTTAGCTCCTGTTTTGGAGTGTCTTGTGTAGGAAAAAGTTCATCTCTTGCTTTTGCCACATGCATCGAGTCTCTGTACCTACTGCCTCTCCCGCGCCGCACATGCTATTCCTCACACAGACATGCACAACCATTGACACGGCATTGAAACACAATCTATAGATCCATTGATGCTATGGTGCGGTTATTGTTTTTGCATGGGAAATGCAAAAACAACCGTTTTTGCAATGTTTTGCGGTTCATGCTTGGATGTAATAAGTTGAGAAGCCTCTGCCTACATCGTAGATTTGACATACAGTATTAAAGTATGTCAAATACCGGCTTCCAGGAGTATAGAATCTAATTTAACATGCTTCTTGTACCATACAAGGCTACAAATGGTTTGGCTCCCTCCTGCCACCAGAGCTCTGCTGGTGCCTAAAGAGTCAAAAAATGCAGTCAGAGGCAGAGCTGGAAAAGTAGACTCCTTTTGGTCAGTAACCATTTGTGTCACACTCACTGTTTTGGGATTACATCCATGGTTTATGACCTCTGTGATGCTGATGTTTATATTGTAAATCTACATATGAGCTCCATAATCCAGAAACTTGCCTTAGCAACCGTTTTAGGGTTACAGAGCGAAGCTAGTGCTGCCCTTATAAGGAATTTGGCTCCAGCTAGCTTTTGTTCAAACCGGCTTCTTCTGCATTAAAGCTTACACTATGGTGTTGTCCCACTCAGGCAGTCCACTCCTAATATTCACTCTGACACATACACATGGCTATAAAACATCTTTTAGTCCTTCTGTGAAAGACCGTCATCTTTCAGCAGACACAAATACTGCTGTTTTTGCAGTGTGACACAAACGGTTGAGGAAGAGGAATTTAATTTTCATGTAATTCAATCAGAGCCAGTGCAAGTTGGAGCATTACTTCGTCCATGAGCACTTCCCAATTGGGTTTGTTGTATTTATAAATACGTGACATTCTAAAACCATGTGTTTTATGACCTGACGACCGCTGAGTGGGAGGCCAGTCCTTTTAATTTTATTTTAGGGGTCTTCTTGTGCTAGCAAATAAACAACAGATGGATTCTGCTGTTGGGATTTTGTCCCCCTAGCCTTGGCCTCTGCTGACGTCTGCACTATTCAACCCACTCCATCAAGAGTGGGTTGACGACTGGAGTCTGCCCGTCTACCCATTTGACATATGATAATACCCATAACCTTTCTTAAAGTGGACATATCGTGTTTTCAAATAATTGATTTTTACATCTAAATCATTAATTTGTGGCCTATATAAAGCGTAACTGCAATGCCTGGGTCTGAGTCTCATTATTTGTAGCTCCACGGGCCTTTCTTCTACACCTGTTCTGAGGTGCGTCTGAGAGCAACCTGTTTTGGCGCTGTCTCTTTAAATTCAAATGAGGCGCTTTTGACCACCCCCCCCCATCCAGGTGACACAGGTTCAACTCCACCCCGAGCGGCCATTTTCGTAGTTTCTAAGCACAGATACAATTATCTCATAGAAACTTCTCATTACATCGCAAACATGAAGTAGGCGTTCCTCATTGACTGAAAGCAAATGTTAATTTTCATTCTTAGTCCAGTCTTATTATCGACTCTTCTCTTTTTAGCTTTGGAATCCATGCGCACAGTCAAGGCAAGGCAAGGCAAGTTTATTTATATAGCACAATTCATACTAGGGATGTAAAAAACTATGAATTTTCATGACCGACCACCGAGCCTCATTAACCGGTTGAAACCGGTTAACCGCGTAGTTTAAAATAGTCCACGTTCTTTGAAATAACAGCCATTTCGAGCCGCGTACTTTTCATAAGTGCAGCTCTGCGTTCTACTGGATCAGAGCCGACACAGCGGCGCCCAAACCCGCAACAGCTCCGGCACCTTTGCGCACAGAGAACTGCTTTTTTAATCTTCCCATTCTGCTGTGCTGCGGGTTAATACCAAAACTTTCTAGCAGCAAACGACGGCTCGTTCACATGGTCAGAGCAGCGAGTGACGAGCCGCGTCTCACAGGTCTTCACAAAAGTTTAAATACAAGTGATGTGTGTGGAGCTGATCCCGAGGACCATAAACACAAACATGTTTCCCCTACAGCAAAACATGTAGGGGAAATACGCGGCTCCCAAAGGAGCCGCGTATTTGCGCGAATCCTTTGGGCTCCGTGACACAGAGGAGCGCGACAGACCGGTATGTGTGTGTGTATGTGTGTGTGTATGTATGTGTGTATGTGTGTGTGTATGTATATGTGTGTGTGTGTAAATGTAAGCTCCAATGTAGTTCTGACCCGCGCCAGTGTGCAACTTTGACGGTAACAGAGGGGAGAGATGATGCGTGTGGATGTTACGTATGGAGAGGGGAAAGTGTGTGTGTGTGTGTGTGCGCGCGTGCGCGTGTGTGCATATGTGGCTCGTGCGGCGTGAGAGTCGTCCCTGAGTTTATAATACATGGGCGCACACAGCTAGATACAGACCCGCTCGTCACACTGTGCAAATAGGGCTTAAAATAGCGTTATGAAGAGACCTCCCCTCTCCCCTTTTTCTCTTTTTTTAACCGACAGCTTTGACCGGTTAACGCTGTGACGGTCAACCACCGGTTAAACGGTCGCCGATTTACATCCCTAATTCATACACAAGGCAATTCAAAGTGCTGAACAAAATAAGAAAGCATTAAAATCATAAATAATCACAGAACATTAAAAAGAAAGCAAAAAATATAAAATCCCTCAGTTGTATGCACAGCTAAACAGAACTGTTTTTTTAACCTGGTTTTAAACAATGTCATTGAGGAGGCCTGTCTCACATCTTCAGGAAGACTGTTCCAGATTATAGCAGCATGAATCTGAAAAGCAGCCTCCCCATGTTTAGTTCTGACTCTGGGCACTAACAGGAGTCCAGTCCCTGTGCTCCTCAGAGTCCCAGCAGGAGTCCAGTCCCTGTGCTCCTCAGAGTCAGGGCTGGTTCATATGGGACTAACATGTCACTAATATATTTTGGAGCGAGGCCATGGAGAGACTTGTACACAAGCAGAGCTCACACGCCAGTTTGTTTACAACAGCTACCGCCTGGCACGGGCCTACGTCGCAGGATATGACACACTACGTTGACATAAATGTTTAAATTGAATATTACTTTTTACAGCATTTAAAAACGTTAAGAACGTTTTTCCTTCTACAGAAGGAAAGAGACGCATGCGCCTCCGGAGCCGCAGGTTGCCGACTCCTAGTTTATACAGTATGTGGAAGCAAACACTGTAGAGGATCAGGATATGTGCAGTTTCAACAATAAAATAAAATGCAATAGTCTACATTACAAGAGGGTAATAAACATGTCTCAGAGTGAGGGAGGTGGACACAGACAACACTATTGTTTGTTACAGGGATGAGAATTGGTCAAAAAAGACTGAAATGCACATTGTCAGCCATTTGCTGGCTCTAAATCTGTTTAATTTGTTCACAACATATTACTTTTGGGCTCAAACATAAACTTTTAATGCAATGCAAAATTTAGGTATCAGAGCTTTATTTAGAGTGTTTAATCGCGCTTCGAGAGGAGAGGGGAGACGCGGACTGTGTGCACAGATTACTCAAAGACACGCATGGTCCTGTTCGCGTTTATTGGGTTGGGTACATGGCCACGTTGAGGCTGCGCGCTCACAGCCTCTCGCAGCCGCTGGACGCGGAAGCTGCTCATTACAAAGCGGCCGCAGATGCCCCGGAACACTGCGGCCGCTGAGGTGGCGGAATCCCGTTCGAGTGCATACAGCAGGCGCCCCGCTCGAACAATTCTCAATGGATTTACACTTCTCATAAACATGTGTTTTGTATGAGGCAGACAGACCGGCCCAAATATGGGCATCGGCCCTTTGGGCATTGCCCGGTACGCCCGATGGTCAGTCCAGCCCTGTTCGCTGGCATCCTTGAGCTTGGACTACAAATTCGAAGTGATGCACAGTAGAGGGCTGGGCCGAAGTGTTTTGTTAGACGCCCATGCCCTTATATAGCAGTCTCGCTGCAAATACTGTGACGTAATAATTCTAAACACGTAATAGAGAATGGCAAAATCAGAACGGGTTGAAATATCTTACCTAAACAGAATATGAAGTGTTCTCTGCAACCCATGAAGAGACTGATTTCAACTTTTTTGCACTTCTAGAGGCTCCAACTTCACAACATAAGGCATTTAAGGCACAAAAAGTGGATTTTTCATGATATGTCCCCTTTAACATATATTTACTTCATATTTTAGGTGATTTCATGTACTTAGATATTAGATTAATTAGTGTGATGTGTTTGTACTGCACATGCAGGTTAGTTCTGTAGGAAAGCGGGCTGTTGAGACTAATTAGGGAATTTGTTTAGACAAGCAGAGATTGGATCCCAGACCAGAGACAGCTGCCCGGAGACGTAGGTTAGAAAAGCATGAATTCTTTTTTAGGTGCGGACTGGAGACGAGAAGACCAGATGGGGGAAGGCGGATCACGGGACCGGAAGCTGCCTGATACGACACGCCCCCTTCTTCCTGGACATCTGCTCTTTTTATATGCTTGGGCTGAAGGCTTGGAGTCAGTGAGCACAGGGCGAGAGAGGGACAGCATAGCATAGATTTAGGAGCTCTCTTTTGTTTGAATTTTCTGTATCTGATTGTCAAGATAAATTAAATACAGATGTTAAACTTGGAGAATCTTTGTCTGATTTTCTGTACCAAATTTTGAACACGTCAGTCAAATCTTTTTTGACCCACAGGTTTCATTCATCATTCAATTTCCTTACTGTGGGACTAATAAAGGCTGCTCCCTGGACTCTGTGGAGCAGGTGAGGGACAGGAGGGTGCTAGTCAAAGTCACCTCTATCATGGACAACACCTTTCACTGCACAGGACTGTAGAGGAACTGAGGAGCTCCTTCAGTGGAAGACGGCCTGCATCCTCAGTGCAAGAAAGAGCGCTACCGCAGGACCTTCATTCCCACCACTGTCAGACTGTACAATAAGTCACTAATGCACTAGGACTGAAAAACCTGCACTGCCATTGCCACTCTCTTTAATTGCTTTTTATTGTACATAAATTATATTTACTTTTAACATGTTTGCACACTGAGTGACTCTATGCCAAATGTGACATGTACATTTCTACAGTGTCTATCTTATCTTATCTTCTTTCATTTAGCTAGCGGGTTAGCATTGTCTATCTGTATACAGTCTAAGATGAGGGCAGGGGATAATTCGGGACATTTATAGACACTGATTAACTGTACCCGTATCAATCTTACCAATGACTTTAAGAAGAGATCCTGTATCCCAGAGTGGGGAAATATCAGTGTTGCATCACAAGTTAAAGTACAGTAGGAATGAGGAGCACACAACACAAGACAAGTAAGTTAAATATAGCACAACATTAATAAAACCATCTCAATCTTTAGCTTTGTAAAGAAGAAAGTATAAAGTACTGCATGCTCTGGTGAAAGAAGCAATGTTTATACTTGTATGTATACGTCTGCAGATAATTCTGTAATACACTCCAGTGCAAGAATATTTGGGTAATAAGAATATTGTGCAGAGAGCATTATCTGTCATCTACAGTCTCTCTCCCTAAAACCCTCAACTCAGGTCAGAAATCTAGGGGTAATACTGGACTCAGACTTAAATTTTAATAGCCACATCAAATCAGTAACATCAGCAGCTTTTTACCACCTAAAAAACATTGCCAGGATCAAAAACATAGTGTCTAAAGCAGACTTGGAGATTCTTATCCATGCATTTGTCTCCAGTAGGTTAGACTACTGCAATGGCTTGTTCACAGGTCTGTCCGAACAGGCTGTAAAACAGCTGCAGTACATTCAAAATGCAGCAGCTCGAGTCCTGACTAGAACCAGGAAGTACGACCATATTAGTCCAGTCCTCAGGTCTCTGGCTTCCTGTGGCTCAGAGAATAAAGCAGCTCTGCTTGTGTACAAGTCTCTCCATGGCCTCGCACCGGGGAACATCCGCGACATGTTGGTGCCATATGAACCAACTCGGGCTCTGAGGAGCACAGGGACTGGCCTCCTGCTGGTGCCAAGAGTCGGAACTAGACATGGGCCTCCCCATGTCTAGTTCCGACTTTCAGATTCATGCAGCTAGTCTGGAACTGTCTTCCCGAGAATGTGAGACAGGCGTCTACTCTGGCAGTTTTTAAAACTGGGCTGAAAACAGTTCTGTTTAGCTGTGTGAACAACTGAATGATTTTATCTTTGTTTCTATCTTTAATCTTTTTAATGCACTATAACTATTTATGATTTTAATCCCATGTGTGATTTTAATGTTTTATAGTTTTTTTTTTTTTACTACTGTGGTGTCATTTCTTATGTTTTTAATGTATCTTGTGCTCTTAATGTTTTTTTTCTTTAACATAATCTAATGTTTGATGATTTATGCATTATGTAATATGGGTTGTGAGGTGCTTTGCGTTGCCTTTGTGCAGGAAAGGCGCTCTACAAATAAATGTTGATTGATAAGATTCAGATTCAGATTCATTTATTGGCCGTGTGCAGTATAAAAACTACATTGGAATACATTTGCAAAAAAAGGTACTCTGTGTGCACCGACAGAATAAAAAGCACAATACAATGTAATATAAAATACACATACACTGAATATAAAAAAAATAAATAAAAAAAACAGCTGACACTGTGGCACCGATCAACACAACGATACAAGGGGTAAAAGCAGGAATTAAAGTGCTCTGTTTAGGCACCTAACAGCCTGTGGAAAGAAGCTGTTAGCATAGCGAGATGTCTTGCATCTCAGCGACCGATATCTTCTGCCAGAGGGAAGAAGCTGGAACATGGCTTTCCCAGGGTGGCCAGAAGAGTCATTGACAATCCTAAGAGCTTTGTTTAAAAGTCTGGATTTGTAAAGAACCTCCAGAACAGGAAGCTCACAGCCCACGGCCCTATTTGCAGAGCGGAGCACCTTGTTTAAAGCTCTCTTTTCTTTATCTGTGATGTTTCCAAACCACACAGACACAGAACCAACAAGTAAACTCTCAATGGTGCAGCGATAAAAGTTAAGCAGAATCTTAGAGTTAGTGGTAAATTCTCTAAGTTTCCGCAAAAAGAAGAGACGCTGACGAGCTTTCTTAACAACCCGGTCAGTGTTTTTAACCCATTTCAGGTCGTTAGACCCAGGAACTTGCACTCCTCTACGATCTGCACCTGGGAGTTGTCAATAACAACAGGAGTGTGAGAACTGCTACGACTGAAGTCAAAGACAAGTTCACATGTTTTTGCAGTGTTCAGCTGGAGATTGTTTACTTTACTCCACTGAAAAACATGTTCGATCTCTGCTCTATAAGAGGATTCATCATTGTCACTGATGAGACCGATGATGGTGGTGTCATCAGCATATTTGATGATCAAGTTTGAGTCAGAGGAGGACACACAATCATGAGTGTACAAAGTAAAAAGCAAAGGACTCAAAATACATCCCTGAGGAGAACCAGTGCTCACAGAAACAACATCAGAAAAACAGTCATTGATTTTTACTCTCTGAGATCTGTCAGTTAAAAAGCTAAAAATCCATTTACACATGGCAACATTCAGACCAAGGGACATTAGTTTTTCAACCAATATGCTTGGGACAAGACAATTAAAAGCAGAGCTATAATCAATGAACAGCATTCTGGCGACAGATTTACTAGTGTCCAGGTGACTGTAGACAGAGTTCAGAGCAAAGGAGATGGCATCCTCCACACTCCTGTTCTGTCTGTAAGCAAACTGGAGCGTCATGATAAGTGATTAGCTCTGAGGTTTCAAATGTTCGCAGTGATGAATCTACTGTACATGTTAACAGCATGTGATACTTCAGCATGATCATTTTTTTAAATGATCAATTTTATTTTTGCTGCTACTGGACACTTGAATTTCTCCTACGGGAATCTATAAAGTATCTATCCATCTATCTACTGCAAATGTTAACAGCATGTTATACTAGTATCACATGCTAACAACATGTGATACTAGTATCACATGCTAACAACATGTGATACTAGTATCACATGCTAACAGCATGTGATACTAGTATCACATGCTAACAGCATGTGATACTAGTGTACATGCTAACAGCATGTGATACTAGTGTACATGCTAACAACATGTGATACTAGTGTACATGCTAACAGCATGTGATACTAGTGTACATGCTAACAGCATGTGATACTAGTATCACATGCTAACAGCATGTGATACTAGTATCACATGCTAACAGCATGTGATACTAGTGTACATGCTAACAGCATGTGATACTAGTGTACATGCTAACAACATGTGATACTAGTGTACTTGTTAACAGCATAAGGATATGGACAGAAAGTGACCAATTTAGACATATTGTGCAAATATTTCTTCGTGGTTTGGGATATGGACTGAAAACGTCACGACACGTCCCTAAACACTTTATTGAGACGTACATGAATGTTTAACAAAAGTCTACGGTTGACGTAAAACATCTTCTTTGTTTGTGAAGCCAAAACAATAAATGCTAGCGATTAGCATTAGCCTCCGACCGGAACTGACGCAAACTTTCAGCTGGAACCCGCGAGACGCACAACAAACTTGCGTCTCTTATTTAATGACAACAGTCATGTTAGTTGTAAATAAATGAGATTTAAAGACTTCAACTTACAGCAGCGTCGGAACGATGTGATCGCGTCTGCTGAATATGACGTATCTGTGGTTGCCAGGTTTTCATAGAACTAGCGGGGAAAAAAACTATATGAAAAAACACAACCAAAAAGTGAGGCGCTTTTGGAGCACTTTTTAAAATGCATCAAATAATTTAAATAATACGACACTGTCCCTCAAGCTCGGTCTTCTCCTGGTCTTCTCCTGGTGGGACATGCCCAGTTCCCTCCCCTCCCCTCCCTGAGTAAATTTGGCCATTCATTTTTCCAATTGATCTCGGATCTCAGAAAACCTGGCAACCACAGTTACGTCATATCCAACAGACAAGTGCAGATCGTGTGGAGACAGATGTGAGTAGAAGGATTTAAAACTCATGTGTTCACATCTGTAACAGTAATGATGCCACGAAACAAGAGAAACACGGGTTTGGTGAGAGGACCCAGGGTCTCAGGGCCCACAGCTGCAAGTTTCAGTCCCAATCGGAGGCTGGTGCTAATGCTAGTGGTCAGCATGACTGCTGTGCAGTTGTTTTTCCGTAGATTGTATATATTATGGTTTCCTCACCACAAACCGGGATTTTCATGAGCTGCCAGTGTGTGTGTTTTTAAAGCACATTCATGGATACGGAAGGTGTTGTGCTTCTCAGCAAGAGAAGCACAACACCACTGAAAGCATCACTTCCACAGTGATACTTTCCTGCATGTCAATGACCCTTCAGCCTCCACCAACACCAGGGTCTGGACCTGAGGGGATTTACCTTTTAGAATTTCATTGTGACCTGTAGCAACCCTTTAAAACAACAGAACAATAATCAATTGTTCCTTTTCCTTAAATCTACCCATAACTCTTAAGCTATTATGCAAAGTTTAGTTTGTTCAGCTAACTTCACCCTCATTGTCCCACTACGAGTCGAGTAATAAGTAATATTAATAATAATGCATGGGTTATGCATGGCTCTTTAAGACTCTTTACAGCATTATTTATTTACACCTTACACTGTGTTGATAAACTGCTACCCTAACCCTAACCCTCTATCCACAACTGTCCTGTGGCAACCGGTTTGTGCCATCGGCCTCTCCCACCACCACCAACATTTCTAGGAAATATGGATCAAGTGTCTTGCCTCAGGACACAACAACAGTTTGGTACTTTACAGGTCTGCAGCCGCCTGTTGTTTCCAGAGGTCTCCCATCACAATCCTGCCCAGATTCAGAGGTCTGATGCGCTTTTACCTGCAGGAGGCGCCAAATAAGTGTTTTTTTATGACATGTGACAAGTGTTCCTCTTGAGGGGTAGTAGGGTACAAAACGTTATCTGACTTATCCCTCTTTTGTGTTTTTGCAGAATGGGGGTCACCTGTGATCAATGTGGAAAGACCTGTCGCAATCCTTCTGAACTCGAGAAACACTACAGAAGTCACACGGGGGAAAAGCCATTCAAGTGTGATCTGTGCGGAAAGACTTTTACAAGAGCAGAAAATCTCAGGGTCCACAGCAGAATCCACACTGGAGAAAAGCCGTTCAGCTGTGAGTTTTGTGGAAAGAGTTTGAGAGAAGAGAGTTCTCTCCAAGATCATCTGAGGTTCCACACCGGGGAGAAACCCTTTGAGTGTAACAAGTGTGGAGACACATTTAGGACCAAAAGGGAGCTCTCAATACATCGGCTCGACCATGCAGAGAAAACTCATCAGTGTGACCAGTGTGAAAAGACGTTCCCACATTTAAATGGCCTCACTGTGCACTACCGAGTCCACACAGGAGAAAAGCCCTTTGTCTGTGGAGACTGTGGGAAGGAGTTTGGTTCATTTCCTGCTTACAAAAGTCACCAGAGAATCCACACTGGGGAAAGGCCGTACGCATGTGACCACTGCAGTAAAACCTTTAGAACGGCAAAAGATCGAACAGTTCACCATCGGAGCCACACAGGAGAGAAGCCGTACAAGTGTGACCAGTGTGAGCTCAGTTTTTCCAGAAGAGGAAATCTGAATAAACACAGAAGGATCCACACTGGAGAGAAACCACACACATGTGACATCTGTGAGAAGTCATTTTCGAGGTTAAGTCACTTAGTCTCACACAAGACAATCCACACTGGAGAGAAACCCTTCAGCTGTGACGTCTGTTGTCAGAAGTTCAGACAAGAGGGTCATCTCAAAGAGCACCAGCGGATCCACACCGGAGAGAAACCGTACGGCTGTGACGTCTGTGAGCAGAGATTCACATCAAGCGGCTCTCTCCAAGTACACAAGAAGATCCACACAGGAGAGAAGCCATACTGCTGTTATAAGTGTGGGAAGGCTTTCAGACACGATTCCACTCACCGGCGACACATGCTGAGCTGTAAAGGGGCTGGTGTGAAGGGGCAAAGTGAAGGAGGTGGAGCTGCAAAGACGGAGTCGAAATCCACAGTTAAATCCTACAGAACCGGCCTTCGATCTGTCAACAAGTCAGAGATTAAAGATTCCAAAATGATGATTGTGGCTTAACGCTAGGACTTAGAAAGATGAACCTTTAGGGAAATTCATTTCCACAGACACTGCCACATACACAGAACACAATACACGTGCAAAGGGAGGCGGGGAAGGTGCTCGCTTTAAGCCCTGAGCAGAGACACAAGAGGAAGAGGGAGAAGAGGAGAGACAAAGTACATAGGCTCAGAAATTCTGTATAACCCAACTCCTAGAAATCTTGGTTTTCTTTACAGTAATTATCTCTCAGCATCATATAGTGACACTCTTGACTCTCTAACACATGTGCAGAAATGTGTTTAGTATTTAGGATGTGTGACCTGTGTTTGAATTTGAAAATATAAGGAGAAGATTGCAGATACAAGCGGTCCACATGAGTTTCCTCCAGAGTGGAGTTTTCTGATGGGGGAGGAGCTCAGAATAGAACTGCTCAGTTGAGGTGGTCTGTGAAGTGCGTCATACAAATAACTAGTAATAAGTAGTTAGGTAAGTACTCGATAACTACTGAAATCCAAGAGTTGATTCAGAAGCTTTTCACTAAGTTAATAAAGTAATATAAAAAGTGAATATGTTTTTATTTTTTAATTGAATGTGTAGCTAAATAAACATTTTATTCAAAAAAATGCTGTATTTTATATGTGGTCATTCAGCTCCTTTCTATTCTTTCTGCCCCCCCCCCCCCCCCTCTCTCCTCTCTCTCTGTCTCTCCTCCCCCCGTCCAGATTTGGCCCAGATCTGTCCCATCCTACCCTGGTCTTACCACACAATCGTACTAATTTAATTACGTAGGGAAATAATTGACCGGAGTCTATGGATGGTTGAGGCCAGGCTAGTCCCATCCTTATTTGTTTACGGTATGACTCGGAAGGCGGGACTTACATCCTTGTGCTCGCTCCTGATTGGAAGACAGAGGCGGTTGACCGCCATCCCCGCTCCAGACCCGGAAGTTTCCCGCAGCATCTATGTTTTTTTTCTTACCTGTAGATGAAACACGACTTTCCGAGCCTTAAACCTCCACAAACTCTATAAAACTCAACAATAGCACTGGACACTGTACATGCGAGCTCAGTCCTGTCCCGGTAAGTTTGTTCCACGCCCCGGTACGACACGTACGCACCTTGCAAAGGTTTGTACGTGTGGATACAAGTTCACATATGTCGCTCGTAATGTTAAGAAAACACAGCGTGGGCACGTTTAACGGTGAGAGATGGTCACGGAACGCTCCACAGAAGTTGTTGTAATGTTAGACCGCGTTTGAGCCACTTTTCAAAGTTGTCTTGGGAGACTTTACAAACTTGTGGATTCACCAACAACAGATCAAGGATCAGACCGTTCACAGATGATTAAATAATATCAAACGCACAAGATCCATTGGCTCATAGGGAGCGGCATGACCACTGTCCAGAAATGTCCCAGATCATAACTATCCTTAGACACTCATGCACATCGAGAAGCCACTCAGAAACCCAGTGGGGGGAAAAGTGAGACACCTCGGAAAGGCCCATACTGAGAGAAGGTTCCACTCCCACGGACGGACAGGCTGTAGATCCAGGACTGAGGCTGCAGAGAGATCGGAGAAAGCCGGGGAGAGGGAGAGACCACTGGGTTTAAGAGTATTTCCTTACCGAGACTGGAGGGTCTGTGATGATCCAGGGCACTCAACATTCAACAACAAAAATTGACATTTATCAACATATCAACGTCATCTGCTCTTTATGGACGATACCAATGTGTTTTCTATTTCATTTCTTGTGTTTGAACTGTTGGATTCTCTGATCTGTGTTTAAGAATTCAACAATTGTTTAAAGTCCTCCGAGATCTCTTCTGTTGTGATTTAGGGTGATACAAGTAGAATTGAATTGAAATGAATTGAGACCACAGAGAGAGAGAGACCCCAGAGAGAGAGAGAGACCCCAGAGAGAGAGAGAGACCCCAGAGAGAGAGAGAGACCCCAGAGAGAGAGAGAGACCCCAGAGAGAGAGAGACCCCAGAGAGAGAGAGAGACCCCAGAGAGAGAGAGACCCCAGAGAGAGAGAGAGACCCCAGAGAGAGAGAGAGACCCCAGAGAGAGAGAGAGACCCCAGAGAGAGAGAGAGACCCCAGAGAGAGAGAGACCCCAGAGAGAGAGAGAGACCCCAGAGAGAGAGAGACCCCAGAGAGAGAGAGACCCCAGAGAGAGAGAGACCCCAGAGAGAGAGACTTGTTATACTAGAGCAGGCATGTAAAACTCAGGCCTGTAGGCCTAATCCGGCCCGCAAGGCTATTTTAGTGCCCCTGACATGATTTTGAATCAATATTGACTTGCAGCATTGATGGTAATGGACGACCATGGCGTGTTTTATCATGGAAGATAAAAACCAGCATTTAACTGTAACTTCTAAAATAAAAAACACCACATTAGAAGTATAGAAAATAATATGTTTAACTTTATGTTTGGTCCAGTTTTGGTTAAATCCAAATAATTAACATATTTCCTGACAAATAAAAGCAATGTCAAAATACCTTCATATAAAAAAAATGCAAGAAAAAACAATTCTAATTTATTCTTTTGGCCCTGACCAACTTCTATTTTTGTTTTGCTCAGCCACTGACTAAAATGAGTTTGGCAACTCTGTACTAGTGGTTATGTGTCGTGGGAGTATCTACGCAGCGCATGGATACTCCATAAAGTACTCCATGGAAGCTATAAAGCACGATTACACACACAAAATGTAAACTGTAAGGCCTCGAAAAGGTGAACTGCGTTACTGTGAGGGACCAGAGTAACTCTGAAATAAACTATACATATACAGGAAAGTCTCCAGTGTGACCAGAGCTCTGTTGTGAACAGTGCTTTTCAAAGTCGCACGTGTCTCTGCGCGATAGAGGAACCGAAAGTGCATCTGCAACACTTCTGGTCGCATCCAAGCGTTTGGACTCAAACAGTTGAAGTTTTCTTATAGTCTGAACGTGGAGGAGGTTGTATGGCTGAGGGCAGAGCGGAGCCAGGACCAGGGACAAACATATGGCTTGATGCTTCTCTGTGGGTGAGAGAGAGACACCAGAAAACGAGAGACCAGAGAGACCAGAGAGACCAGAGAGAGCGAGAGACCAGAGAGAGCGAGAGACCAGAGAGAGCGAGAGACCAGAGAGAGCGAGAGACCAGAGAGAGCGAGAGACCAGAGAGAGAAAAACACTCCGAACTGCTCTGTGGATGAGAACCCGGTGGAAAAAAATACATAGAGTCAATCATTGAGTCTGTTTTTAAGTTTTTTGTTAAAAAAATGAGAATTTCTAGCATTTTGAGATGGAAATGTCTGAAAACGTTATGCATTCTAAATCCTCTCTCTTTCCTTTCCTCTCTCCATCTTCCCACCCCTCTCTTCTCCTCTCCTCTCTCCCCTCTCCAGACTCACACCATGTACCTCGTAGCATCAGCCTTCGGCACGGTGAGGCAGATGTACCGGGGCCTGAACCCGGCAACTCTCTCTGGAGCCATTGATGTGATCGTTGTGCAGCAGCCGGACGGAACCTTCCAGAGCTCACCATTCCACGTGCGCTTCGGAAAACTGGGAGTCCTGCGCTCCTCCGAGATAGTGGTGAGAGAGACCAGAGTGAGAGAGACCAGAGTGAGAGAGACCAGAGTGAGAGAGACCAGAGTGAGAGAGACCAGAGTGAGAGAGACCAGAGTGAGAGAGACCAGAGTGAGAGAGACCAGAGTGAGAGAGACCAGAGTGAGAGAGACAACTCCACCTTCAACACCCTTGAACATTAGTGTCTCTACCACTTCCTATATTTGTAGGTTGACATTGAGCTGAACGGAGAGCCGGTGGATCTGCACATGAAGCTGGGAGACAACGGAGAGGCGTTCTTTGGGGAGGAGAACGAGGAGCTGGAGGTGAGAAGGGAGATTTTGTGAAACCAGATCTCACTATTATTCTGAGGTAGCAGGCCTGGACTGGCCATTGGGCCAGTCGTCTGATTCATACAAAAAACATTTTTGCAAAATATATTTAATGTATAAATCCATTGAGAAATGTTTGAGGGGCGCGCGTGGCCGCAGGGCACCTGCTGTTGCGGCCGCCGCGTTCTGGGGCAGCTGCGGCCACTTAGTAATGAGCGGGTTACGCGTCCAGTGGCTGTGCGCCGCTTTGACCACACGGTGAGCGCCCAGCCGTAACGTGGCCATGTACCCAAGACCATACACGCGCACATGACCATTCTCTGCTTGCTGTGTGCGTGTCTGTGCGTAATCTGTGCACCCAATAAATACATATTTGCAAGAAACAGTCCGTGTCTCCACTGCGTCTCCCCCGTGTGGAAGACACAGGGGAGACATAGGGAAGCTATATCTCCTCACGAAGCGCGGCTAAACTCGCTAAATTAAAGCTTGGATACCTAACTTTTCCATTGCGTTAACAGCTCATGTTGCTTGTGCCCAAAAGTTAAATGCTGTGAACAAATCAAAACTATTTAATGACAGCCATTGGCTGACACTATGCTTTGACTTTTTATTAAATGTCCCATTCTCATCTCTGTAACAAACGATAGTTTCAGTCTGTGTCCATCTCCCTCACTCTGAGCAGTGACATGTTTAGTACTCTCTTGTAATGTAGACTATTGTTGAATCCTGATCCTCTACACTGTAGAGTCTACAGTATGTGCTTCTGCATACCATATAAATAACTGTAAAAAAACATGAAAATAAACATACCCGGGCTATCAAGAAGCAAAAATGTCCGGGCCATTTTTTGGTCCCAGTCCAGCCCTGTGAGGTAATCATTTAGATCAAGACTAATGTATACCTGCCTCCCCCTTGCCTCATCCTCTCTGCTCTGTCTCCTCCCCCCTTTCTCCTCCCCTGCCTCCTTCCCCCTGTCTCATCCTCTCCGTCTCCTCTCCCTGTCTCCTTTCCTCTGTTTCCTCCCCCTGCCTCGTCCTCTCTGTCTGCTCCCCGCTTTCTCCTCCCCTGTCTCCTCCCCCACTTGAGTTGCCCTGAACCCTCCCCTTGTGCTCAGGTCTCTGCTCACCTCTGCACCTCTCCCATCCCTCGTGGGTCTGAGGAGTCTCCTGAGTCTCCCGAGGGCATCACAACCAGCGCCGTCAGGAGGAAGAAGCGGCGTAAGAAGCGAGTGAGTGCCCTCAGAGATGAGAGCTCTTCTGAGGAGAACCAGGAGTGTGAGGAGAACCAGGAGAAGGAGGAGAGGCCCCTGCAGGAGACGCAACTGCAGACCAGGTCTTTACCTTTACCACACACACACATACAAAAATATATAGTGTTTGTGTGTGTGTGCATATGTGTGTATATATGCATACATACACATACACCCTGTATTTGGGCAGTTCTCAGTTCTGAGCTTTAACGTGTGTGGTGTGTGTGTGTGTTTGTGTGTGTGTGTGGTGTGTGCGTGTGCATGCGTGCGTACGTATTGCAGTAAGTCCATCTACTATTCGCTGTGTGAAGAGACAGAGCAACTGGAAGAAAGCCACGCCCACTCAGACTCCGAACAGTCCCCGAGCGAGACGTAAGACACGCACGCACACAAATATACTGGAACAAATGGACATGCACAACATGTTTTGTTACTTTCCTCAGAGCACTTGTGTGTCGGCCCTCATCTCCCAAGAGCGACTCGGAGCTGTGTGTTCGCCCTCGGACTTCAGGACCTGAGATCCTGTGGAACTGGGGAGGGTTCCCCACGGTCAGCCAATCACAACACTCATCTTACTGTTTAAAGCTGCACGAATAATCAACATCACAAACGCTCTAATTACAGTGCCTTGCGAAAGTATTCGGCCCCCTTGAACCTTTCAACATTTCGCCACATTTCAGGCTTCAAACATAAAGATATAACATTTTAATTTTTTGTCATGAATCAACAACAAGTGGGACACAATCGTGAAGTGGAACGACATTTATTGGATAATTTAAACTTTTTTAACAAATAAAAAAACTGAAAAGTGGGGCGTGCAATATTATTTGGCCCCTTTACTTTCCGTGCAGCAAACTCACTCCAGAAGTTCAGTGAGGATCTTTGAATGATCCAATGTTGTCCTAAATGACTGATGATGATAAATAGAATGCACCTGTGTGTAATCAAGTCTCCGTATAAATGCACCTGCTCTTTGATAGTCTCAGGGTTCTGTTTAAAGCGCAGAGAGAACCATGAAGACAAAGGAACACACCAGGCAGGTCCGAGATACTGTTGTGGAGAAGTTTAAAGCCGGATTTGGATACAAAAAGATTTCCCAAGCTTTAAACATCTCAAGGAGCACTGTGCAAGCAATTATATTGAAATGGAAGGAGTATCAGACCACTGCAAATCTACCAAGACCCGGCCGTCCCTCCAAACTTTCATCTCAAACAAGGAGAAGACTGATCAGAGATGCAACCAAGAGGCCCATGATCACTCTGGATGAACTGCAGATAACTACAGCTGAGGTGGGAGAGTCTGTCCATAGGACAACAATTAGTCGTGCACTGCACAAATCTGGCCTTTATGGAAGAGTGGCAAGAAGAAAGCCATTTCTCAAAGATATCCATAAAAAGTCTCGTTTAAAGTTTGCACCACCTGGGAGACACACCAAACATGTGGAAGAAGGTGCTCTGGTCAGATGAAACCAAAATCAAAATCTTTTTGGCCACAATGCAAAGCGATATGTTTGGCGTAAAAGCAACACAGCTCATCACCCTGAACACACCATCCCCACTGTCAAACATGGTGGTGGCAGCATCATGGTTTGGGCCTGCTTTTCTTCAGCAGGGACAGGGAAGATGGCTGAAATTGATGGGAAGATGGATGAAACCAAATACAGGACCATTCTGGAAGAAAACCTGTTGGAGTCTGCAAAAGACCTGAGACTGGGACGGAGATTTATCTTCCAACAGGACAATGATCCAAAACATAAAGCCAAATCTACAATGGAATGGTTCACAAATAGACGTATCCAGGTGTTAGAATGGCCAAGTCAAAGTCCAGACCTGAATCCAATCGAGAATCTGTGGAAAGAGCTGAAGACTGCTGTTCACAAACGCTCTCCATCCAACTTCATTGAGCTCGAGCTGTTTTGCAAGGAAGAATGGGAAAGAATTCCAGTCTCTCGATGTGCAAAACTGATAGAGACATACCCCAAGCGACTTGCAGCTGTAATTGCAGCAAAAGGTGGCGCTACAAAGTATTAGCGCAAGGGGGCCGAATAATATTGCACGCCCCACTTTTCAGTTTTTTATTTGTTAATAAAGTTTAAATTATCCAATAAATTTTGTTCCACGATTGTGTCCCACTCGTTGTTGATTCTTGACAAAAAAAATAATTTTTATATCTTTATGTTTGAAGCCTGAAATGTGGCAAAATGTTGAAAGGTTCAAGGGGGCCGAATACTTTCGCAAGGCACTGTATTTAGAACACAGACTATGTGTAGGACAATGCTAACATAGACTGTACTCCTGTACTCGCTTTGGCTCCTATTGACTTACATGTAAAACTCCTCTAGCTCAGGAACTGATTGTGTCACTCTCACCATTTTGGGCTTAAATCTATGGTTGTGCGCACTCTGTGACCCTGGTGTTTTATATTGTGATAATGTTTTTGTAAACTCCAGCTTTTCTTGGCAACCCTGTTTATGCATCTGAAAAAATGCCCATATAGGATTAGATTAGATATAGATTGGCGCCAGCAAGCTTTTGTTCAAATCAGTCGTATCCGCATTTAGGCTAACACTGTGGTGATGTCACGCTCAGTCAGTCCACTCCTCATACACGCTCCGTATTCCCTCCACAGCCGTGCCAGTCGCAGAGCCCCCCGGTCCACTCCTCCTCTTCTCATTTCCACACTATCAAGCGCCAAGAATCCTTTGACCTGGGGCTCCAAACTCCGGCCCCCAAAGTGGTCCGACCGAAAGCCAGGACCCGATCCCTGGACTTCAACAACTGCTCCCTGCACCCTCCAGAAGCAACAGAACAAACCCGGCCTAACATGTGCTCCCTTGGCTCTGGATTCGACCGATTCCACCGCGAGAAAAAGGACTCCATGTTTAGTGATCACATCCAAAATGGCAAACTCGAAAATGGAGGTCTGAAAGAGGAGGAGGAAGGCTTTAGAGCAGAGGAGCTGATGCAGAGGCTGAAAGAGGAGGTGTCCTCAGAGACGTGTGCAGTGAACGGAGAGGAGGAGCTGAACAGTGACGGAGAAGAAGCTACGCTCAAGTCAGAAAGTCAGAAGAAAGGTGAGAATTATATACAAGAGGTGAAAAAGCAGTATGATACTGGATACAGGTGTACAATGCTAACCTGCTCGCTCAATGAACCCCAATAAGGATGTTTTTCTCCTGCTCGCTCTGGGCTCCTATTGACTTACATGTAAAAGTAAACCTCTCTAGTTCAGTACTCACCATTTTGTGCTTTAAAAATCCTTGTTTTAGTGCTCTCTATGACCCTGTTGTTTGTATTTTACTACTGTCTCTGTTTGTGTGCGTGTGTTTCTGTCTGTCTGTCTGTCTTTCTGTCTGTCCGTGCATGCGTGTGTGTCTGTATGTGTGTGTTTCTTTTTCAGAGTCTCGCAATCACAACATGGGATCCTCCGACATTTATCTGGACAATCTGTCGTCTCTGGACCCAGAGGAGGTGGATCTGTATTTAGCCAAAACGTGAGCCGTGTTGCAGACAATTCAGACAAGACCCGGTGTGGTCAAGCCCATTGACATGAACATGTGTGTCACAGGGATAAGGAGTCCTCCCAGCCTGCAGGGGCGCTCTCGCAGTCAGGCTCCTTCTCTCCTCAGTCTGAAGGCAGTGATTATCTCTCAGACTCCATGTCCTTCAGCCCAGAAGTCAGTTTGTCTCTGTGTGGACCAGGGGACAGCAGCATCAGCAAAGGTACTGCTGCTGCTACTGCTACTGCTGCTGCTGCTTCGACTGATGCTGCTGCTACTGCTACTACTACCACTACTACTACTACTTCAATCTGGGAAGACTAGAGCTTTGATGCTAGCGAGTTTAAGATAGTGGCTTTTTGTGTAAAGTTCTCCACGAATGGAGCTCTGCAGCACCTCTGTGCCCGAGACCTTCCAGAGACCCAATTTTACAGCAGTATCTGGTCAGGGAACTGTGCCATGGAATGAACTATATTATTAACTGTTACTTTCGTATCGGTTAACATGTTGGCGGCACTTGTTTACAGTCACAAACTCAGGCTGGAGGCATATGTTCACAAGCACTGAGTCCCCCATTGTCAGTCCCTTGTTTATCCCTGGTTAAGCTCTTGTTTTGCTTTGTCTTCTGTCTTCTACACACGTCCGGCAAAAAAGTTGCACAATGTTCATCTCCTATTTACGTCGCCATTGACGACGCAACACATGGTCTGGTGTTAACGCCCCTATAGAGGGATATTTATTGACAACAATGAGATGAAAAGTGATGTCGAGGAGGCAGGTTGCTGCATGAGCTGAAAGCCTTAGCACAGCTGGAGAATGAGAAAATTGGGTTTAACCTTCACTATAGTTCCGTCACTGCTGCTACTACGGTTGCTCTGACTGTTACTACTGCTAATTCTGGTAAGACCAGAAGGAGGGTTGCGGAGTGAGCTCAGTGCTGGCAGGAATGTTCAATAGTCCCCTGCTTAAAGCCTGCCATGTCTCCATTTTGTTTTCTGTCATGAAGGAAAAAGCTTCTGTTTGTTGCAGAGAAATTTCTTGAGCGGGTCGTGACGTTCCAGGACCTCAGTGAAAACCCCAGCCTCATCGATGACCCAAACCTGGTGGTCTGCATCAACTCTAAGTACGAGTCCACGTGTGGAGACCCACAACACACATAGACACCTATACACCACACAGAGACACATACACTCACAGACCCACAAACACACACATGCATAGAGACACACAAACACAGACACACACAGGACTTATTGTTTGTATATTCTCCCTATTCTGATTATATGTAGATACATTTGTGATAATCGTCAGACTTTGTTTGTTTCCTATGTTTCTGTTTCAGCTACTACAACTGGGCGGTGGCCGCACCCATGATCTTGTCTCTGTCAGCATTTCAGAAGAACCTGCCCAAGGTACAACTCACACCAGAGAGAGAGACGAGAAAGACCAGAGAGACCGACCAGTGAGAAAGCCCAGAGAGATAGGGAACCAGAGAGAGAGAGAGAGAGACCCAGTGAGAAAGCACCGTGAGAAAGGCCAGAGAGAGAGATGACCAGAGAGAGAGAGATGCCCAGAGAGAGAGAGATGCCCAGAGAGAGAGAGATGCCCAGAGAGAGAGAGATGCCCAGAGAGAGAGAGATGCCCAGAGAGAGAGAGATGCCCAGAGAGAGAGAGATACCCAGAGAGAGAGATTCCCAGAGAGAGAGATGCCCAGAGAGAGAGAGATGCCCAGAGAGAGAGAGATACCCAGAGAGAGAGAGATTCCCAGAGAGAGAGATTCCCAGAGAGAGAGAGGCCCAGAGAGAGAGAGAGAGAGAGGCCCAGAGATCGAGCCCAGCACGGGCCTATTATCTGGGCCCGAGCCTGGCCCTGGCCTGAGGGGGTGGCGCCCCAGCCCAGCCCGACATGGTTTCTGAATTTTCAGGCCCAAACCCGTATCAAGCCCGACTTTGATTTTTTATTTTTTAACCTCCCATAACAATGTTTTAGCGTAGTATATAGAGACGCGCACTGATATGAACACAGGCCTGGCTAGAGGCCGGAGTTATACATGATAGTGATGTGTTGCCATGAGTTCTGTGTGTACGGCGTGAACGACCGCAGCTGTATGATGCCACAATAAACTACAACACACTTGTCTTGAAGGTTACGCTATGAACAAAAACAAAAAATACTACAGTGTGATAGAACGCTATATTCAGTGTGTGCGTAATGTAATCTGTAATCTGTAATCGGTGTAATCGGTGTAAATGTAATCTTCCACTCTGAAAATGGAAAAATAAATGTGCCCGAGCCCGACCCGTGTTCGAGGTAATAATACGGTCATCGGCCCGAAGCCCGGTCCTCGGGCTGTCTGGCCTTTCGGGCCTAGGGCTCAAGTGCAGGGCTTTACCCAGACCAGAGAGAGGGAGACCAGAGAGAGGGAGACCAGAGAGAGGGAGACCAGAGAGAGGGAGACCAGAGAGAGGGAGACCAGAGAGAGGGAGACCAGAGAGAGGGAGACCAGAGAGAGGGAGACCAGAGAGAGGGAGACCAGAGAGAGGGAGACCAGAGAGAGGGAGACCAGAGAGAGGGAGACCAGAGAGAGGGAGACCAGAGAGAGGGAGACCAGAGAGGGGGAGACCAGAGAGGGGGAGACCAGAGAGGAGGAGACCAGAGAGGGGGAGACCAGAGAGGGGGAGACCAGAGAGGGGGAGACCAGAGAGGGGGAGACCAGTAATGTCTTACTGTAAATGTAGAGCTGGTACTGGATCAAACATGTGTTTCCAGAGCACTGTGGAACAACTGGTCAAAGACAAAATGTCCAAGAAGTCTGGACGCTGGTGGTTCCCGTTCAGGAGGAGGGACATTAGAGACAGCCAAGTGAGGCCCACAGCAGTAAACTGTTGACAAGATCATCATCGAGAATCTGTCATCTCTGCTTTTATTTTGTTCCACAGAAGAGTTCTAAAGACGACGCAGACGAGCCGCTGAGCTCCCTCCCCCTCACAGTGCAGTAAGTACGAGAGACCAGAGAGCGAGAGACCAGAGAGCGAGAGACCAGAGAGCGAGAGACCAGAGAGCGAGAGACCAGAGAGCGAGAGCGAGAGACCAGAGAGCGAGAGACCAGAGAGCGAGAGACCAGAGAGCGAGAGAGCGAGAGACCAGAGAGCGAGAGAGCGAGAGACCAGAGAGCGAGAGACCAGAGAGCGAGAGACCAGAGAGCGAGAGACCGGAGAGCGAGAGACCGGAGAGCGAGAGACCAGAGAGCGAGAGACCAGAGAGCGAGAGACCGGAGAGCGAGAGACCAGAGAGCGAGAGACCAGAGAGCGAGAGACCAGAGAGCGAGAGACCAGAGAGCGAGAGACCAGAGAGCGAGAGACCAGAGAGCGAGAGACCGGAGAGCGAGAGACCGGAGAGCGAGAGACCAGAGAGCGAGAGACCAGAGAGCGAGAGACCAGAGAGCGAGAGACCGGAGAGCGAGAGACCAGAGAGCGAGAGACCAGAGAGCGAGAGACCGGAGAGCGAGAGACCGGAGAGCGAGAGACCGGAGAGCGAGAGACCGGAGAGCGAGAGACCGGAGAGCGAGAGACCAGAGAGCGAGAGACCAGAGAGCGAGAGACCAGAGAGCGAGAGACCGGGGAGCCAGAGAGCGAGAGACCGGGGAGCGAGAGACCGGGGAGGGGAGCGAGAGACCGGGGAGGGGAGCGAGAGACCGGGGAGGGGAACGAGAGACCGGGGAGGGGAGCGAGAGACCAGACTGAGAGGGTATCAGTTCCCTGCTGTTGTCTGAGTCTGTGTGTTTGTCTCAGCGCAACTCTGGATGATGTGGACAGTGACGAAGCGGCCGGTCTGGGACGTTCCGCTTCTCTCCCTCCCCCCTCCTCACCCTCTGCACCTCAGCCCTCTCTCCCCTCCTCCCCCTCTGCTCCTCTGTCCACCAGCCACAGCTTCAGCCGCAAGTCCCTGAGGCTCACCTCCAGACAGATAGTACGTATGCTACACTTCCCCCTCTTCTCTCGCTTCTCCTCTCTTACCTTGCTCTTTGTTCTCTCCACTCTCCTCATCCTCCTCACATTCCTCTCATCCTTCTCCTCACTCCTCTCCTCTCTCCCCACTCCTCCCTCCTCTCTCCTACAGGAGCAGCTTCACCTGTTAGAGGGGGAGAACTCGATGGTCTTCTCTGTGACCACTCAGTACCAGGGCACGTGCCGCTGTGAGGCCTCTGTGTTCCTCTGGAGCTGGAACGACCGCGTAGTCATCTCTGACATTGACGGCACCATCACCAAGTAACACACACAGAGACACACATTCGCGCACACTGATCACGTCACAAACACACACTCGTACAAGAGAAACACTCTTCTCTGACCTTATCCTTGTTCCCCCCCCTCAGGTCTGATGCTCTGGGCCACCTCCTCACCTCCATCGGAGCCGACTGGACCCACTCGGGGATCGCCACACTCTACCACCGCATTCACCAGTGTGTATTTCCTCCCCCTTTCCTCTCAATACAATTTTATGTATTTGTGAATCAGTCTAAATCACAACAGCAGTCATCTCAGAAGGCTTTACAATGTTTCCGATTCTCCAGCAACAGATCAGAGACCACAGAGAATGGTATAATAACAAACACACACAGGAGCCGTTGGTTCATAGGGAGCAGGGTGACCACTGTCCAGAAGTGTTAACAAATGTGCAGCTGGTGCTATACAGGACTCCTCTCTTTCTTATCTCCTCCAATCTCTCTTCTTCTCTTCTCTCTCTCCTCTTCTCTTCTCCTCTCTTTCCTCTCTCTCCTCTTCTCTCTCTTCTTCTCTCCTCTTCTCTTCTCCTCTCTTTCCTCTCTCTCCTCTCTCTCCTCTTCTCTTCTCTTTCCTCTCTCTCCTCTTCTCTCATACTCTTCTCTCTCTTCTTCTCTCCTCTTCTCTCTCCTCTCCTCTACCCTCTCCCCTCGTGTAGTTGCTCTATTACAGTAACTTGTGAAATTTGGAGTGATGTCACATGTTGTTGTTCACATACTTCCTGCTCAGAAACGGGTACCGGCTGCTGTACTGCTCGGCTCGGGCCATTGGGATGTCGGCCTCCACCAAAAAATACCTGAGGCGAGTGAACGACTGCGGGGCCCCCTTGCCCAAGGGCCCCGTGCTGCTGGCCCCGAGCAGCCTGATGTCGGCCCTTCACAGGTACACACATACACACGCACACACGCACACAAACACACTCTCACATGTTGTGTTTCAGGGAGGTGATTGAGAAGAAGCCAGAGGAGTTCAAAGTGGCATGTCTGGGAGACATCAGGGACCTGTTCAACCCACACAGAGATCCGTTCTATGCCGCTTTCGGGAACAGGACAAACGTGAGTCTTTACTCGTGTGTGTGTGCGTGTGTGTGTGTGTGCGTGTGTATGTTGAACACTGCTGAGAGAGGCTCCAGGGTCTGGGTCAAATCCAGAAGATGCTTTTACAGTAAACCTGAACCTGCATCTGTAGAGCTGAGGTGTCCAACCTCTTACTCAGATATTTCTCCCCTCTCCTCACCCCTCTTTTTCCCCTTTCTTCTCTCTCCTCTTCCTGACTCTCCTTTCCTCTCTCCTCTCCCCCCCCTCTATCTCACCTTTTCAACCCCTATCATCTCTTTGCTCTCCTCTCCTCTTTCCCTTCTCCCCTCGCTCCCCTCTCCACCTCCTCCTCTCGTGTGCAGGATGCCTTTGCATATAGCGCAGTGGGAGTTCCAGACACCAGGATCTTCACAGTGAACCCCAGAGGAGAACTGGTCCAGGAGAAGACCCGCTCCAACAAGTCATCGTGAGTCTAGACCTTGCTGCAGAGTCTGTAGACCCTGGTTCAGATCCTTGTTTAGACCCTGTCGGTCCTGTGTTGCAGGTACCCTCGTCTCTGTGAGCAAGTGGAGCACTTCTTTCCTCCTATCTGCGGTGGCGTTGACGTTTTGCAGTGCCCGGACTTCAGCAGCGCCACCTACTGGAAACAGCCTCTCCCTGCATTCGACCTAGATGTACTGCTCTAGAGACAAAACCAGGGACCAAAGGAGGGATGGGAGGAGGGTCTAGATGTTTGACCTCAAAAGGACCTCTGATCTGTGAGCTTAGACCATGGTTCGTACATTAGGAGTGGACTGATCGAGTGTGACATCAATTTGAATTTGAAACCAATTTGAACATGAGCAAGCTGGAGCCAATTTCCTTTATATGGGCATTTGTCCCGCCAGCGTTAGATTTCTGCTGTAACAGGGACAGACGTGCTGCTAAGGGAAGCTGGAGTATCCCCGTGAATGAAGGCCAAATGTTAGGGACATACAAGATGATGTCCAAAAACAAATCCACCGGTCCAGTTTATTCATTCCTCTTGTGTGCAGAGTTCAAACATGCACTTTAACATTTTAATGCATTTTAACATAATTCCGACTGGCACGTCTTTCTTAGAAGCGATCAGCGAAGACATGTAGTGTCTAGAAATGTGTTGTAGTCTATGGTCTAGTTGTTTGGATTGCAGACCTGTAGCTTTGCGGCCCGGGGTCGATTCCTGGTCAGGGTGTGAATATTTTTTTACATTTTTATTTGGGTCCCCACGAAAGCTGAAACCAAACCTACGCCATATACAAGACGAACATTATAAAGTGTTGAACTCAATGATTGTAACAGAAATATAAAACATATAGGAAATATAATGTATAATGTGTGTAATCGCAGGTATTCGACAGTTCAGTCCACTTGATTAAAATGCTTCCTATGTGCTGCAGGACTGTGTCTGTAGACCAAGGACTGAGGCTGTAGACCAGGACTGTGTCTGTAGACCAAGGACTGAGGCTGTAGACCAGGACTGTGTCTGTAGACCAAGGACTGAGGCTGTAGACCAGGACTGAGGCTGTAGACCAAGGACTGAGGCTGTAGACCAGGACTGTGTCTGTAGACCAAGGACTGAGGCTGTAGACCAGGACTGAGGCTGTAGACCCAGGACTGAGGCTGTAGACCCAGGACTGAGGCTGTAGACCAGGACTGTGTCTGTAGACCCTGGACTGTGTCTGTAGACCCTGGACTGTGTCTGTAGACCCTGGACTGCAGTAGTACTCATCACCACGCCCCTTACTTCTCTGAGCGGGTGGCCTTCCCCTTCTGTCTCAATGCTCTTTTATCCAATTAATGCTCCTCGGACTGTGATGTCGTGTACAAAACTGTTTTCTACCTTTTAAACAAGTCTTTAGTTTTGGGGAAATATGCTGTGACTTTTCCTTCTCTATTTCAAAATAGATTTTATAAGGATAATCATAAGTTTAGGTTTAAATGTTTCATGGATCCAAATCCTTTTGTAATGTTTGTATTGTTTATAGTCAGAGCCTGATTCCTACACTGATCATCTATATTTATTTTTATAAAATTTTTGTGGTGATTTGAAAGAAAATAAACTATTTTCTTCAAATGTTTCTGTTCCTTCGTTTTTGCCTATGAAGCTAAGCAGGGCAGGGCCTGGTTAGTGTTGTGATGGGAGACCTCTGGGAACACCAGGTGCTTTGAGGTTGTGTTGTATCCTCATTTGTATGAGTCAAATTCATGATAAAAAGCAGTGAATGAACCGCTTAAGTTGTTCAAGCTGAAGAATGAGAACACTGATCAAACCAAATGTGTTTAATATGAAACAGAAATAGAGGACGACAGAACAATAAATAAATAATCATAATTATTTGATTGCGCACACACTGGTCCCTGGTCTCTCTCTTGTCTCTGTGTCGTTCTCTGGTCTCTAGATTCCCTCACTGGTCTCTCTGATCCCCTGGTCCTGCCTTGAGCCCTTATATGATGAACAAAGTCCTTACTGCTGTGTCATTCCCTCCTCCTGTGAGGTGAAGTGATCACCTGCGTTTGTCTTTGTGTCTGAGAGTAACTTAACTTGACTCTTCTTGACCAGTTGCAGTATGGTCTGGAGGCAAGATTTTCTGTATTTAAACAGCGGCTCATTGGCAGTGGTCTGCGCGCTACGAGTTCATGTGTTCTTGTCTCTGTAGACGATGTTGGAACACAGAGGGGTCAGCGATGGATTCAGACTCGGATCTAAAGCCGGGTTCATCTTCAGCAGCTGCAGCAGGTCCAGGCTCCTGTCATTGGATGCTGGAGAGAAACAAGTCTGTTAAAGCCGAGGGACCTGGGTTTTATATTATCAATAACAAATTAGTTTGTCCAACAGAACTAGCCCTGAAGTAAACTGTGAACAAATCTGACCAGAGCATTCGGTCTTCATCTTTTGTGTAAGAAAGAGCCCTGTGAGTCCTAGGGCTGAGAGCTGATTGGTGAAAGACTTGAGCACGAGACCAGAGAAAGACCAGAAAGAAAGAGACCAAAGAGAGAGACCAGAGACAGCCACAAAAGTTTTCTTTTGACTTTAAATAAAGGTAACTTTCATGTTATACTTGCGATTACATAATGTTGTTAAAGTATTGATGAGCTGCATGAGAAGCAAGCTATATCAAAGGTGACCCGCGTTATAGTGAGGGTTCCCTGGACTTCGGTTTCTCCGGTTTAGTTTCATATCTCTGTTGCATCTAAATAAATGTGGTTGTATTGTGTGAATGATCACAAGGGTCTCACTGGTCTGGTCTTCCTCTGTGTCGATCTGAAGTGAGACTCGAGCTGCAGCTGTGAGCTCCTGCAGGAAGTCCTCCTCTGCCCCCTGGTGGAGAAATACACACATCATTTCTGGTCTTTGGACTGGTCTCTGGTCTGTTCAAGGGTCAGGTCTCAGGTTGGGTCTCGGTTCAATTGTCCAGTCTTACCATGATCTGGTATCTGGTTTGGTCCCCGGCCTTTATTCCAGTCTTACCATGATCCGGTCTCTGGTCTGGTCCAGGTTTATTTCTCTGGTGATTTCCTGAAGTTTGAGATTCTCCAAACTCTGGTTTTGTGAGAACGACTGCAGCAGCTTCTGTTTGTGACGCTGGACTCTGGAATCAAGTTCAACAAACAAGTGAAATAACAAACAACAAAAAACCACAACTGGGCTAGAGGAGTTTACTTTTCAATGTAAGTCAATTGGAACCAAAGCAAAACTTCTCTTTGAGCCCTTCCCATGGATCTATAATAATAACTGGATGGGGTATTACTAGCTTATAGCTATCCCACCTATGGGCACAGGGGGCGCCCGTGGTACTGCAGACTAAATTCACAAGGGCTACCCAGAAAAAAGTCCCATTGAACTCAATGTAAATTAAAACAGCTCGACCTCAGAATGAATGAACGGCATAAGCCATTCATTTGAATAGGACGCCATCTTGGATCACCGGGGCTTGGCCCTTCCCTATTGGGCTAGTGGGTTAGCATTTTCAATCTGTATACAGTCTTTGTTAGCATCGTCCATGACATGAGCCTGAACCCAGCCCACAGTTTGAGTCACTCTGACAGACCTGCGGTGGCTCGGCTCCGACGTTGGTCTCCTGCTCCACTTCTTCACCTCCTTCAGAACGTTCTGTCTGAGAGTCCTGCTTTGCTCCTGCTCACCTAAAGTGGAAACACACTCTCAAACATGTGATGACCAGTGGGGGTGGGTCCCGGCTCAAAAATATCCGAAATTATGTGCGCTGACATGCTTGCAATACCACCCCGGGCCGATAGGGGTGGACCCGGAATAAGAATTCTTCAATGCTAACGTATAGCATTAGCTGACCTCTCGAAAACGTCTTTACAAGATGGTCCAAAAGTTGGCTCTTGGCCCAAAGCTCCGTTCCACATGTGTATCAATGCTGAGGGGAGTGATTTTTTTTGGACCAGTCTAGTTTAGCCGTTGTGAAATTTTGAAGGCACTTGTTAAATGAATGGGACTCGTGCCGGCTGACGCATGCACAGATGGGTTTTTTCACATTTTCCAGCCCCCAAGGCCATTTTGAAACTGCCCATAGACGGCGAAAGTGGTGGCACATTAGTTTGAACGACAGAGATAGGAGTGACCCCGTCTGTTTATATTTACAGTCTATGGTGATGACCCAAGACATTTAGAATGTCTGGGTCTTGGACTTTCTGGCCTCTCGTGCCACTCCCTCTGTCCTTTTTGGTCTCTCTCTCTGGCCTCTCTGGTTTCTCTCTGGTCTTTCTCTAGCCTCTCTGTCTTTCTTTGCTCTCTTCCTGGTCTCTTTGGTCTCTCTCTGGTCTGATATATATGTGATGGTTTCTCACCATCACAGCTCTCCTCCTTTTGCAGTCTTAGCACAGCGCCCTCTAGCTCGTTGTAGTAGTGCTGCACCAAAGCTGAGAGAGAGGCTTTGGTGAGATAAACGCTCTCCGCAGCTGCCTCCAACAGATGCATCTGCAAACATCCACAAAGAACCTGATCCAGACCTTACATGAACCTTCTCCAGACCAGGATCAAGTATGATCTATGAGGTAAATGACTATAGATCAAAAAGCAAAATTCTACAAACAAATCTCTTCTATTAATTCTCATGTCATAGAGGTAGTGCAGTGTGTAACCTTCGTGTGGTTGTGGCTCTGCTCCTCTCCCTCCCCTGGGGGGCCGTCTCTGGCCTCTCCGGGGCCCTCTCTCTCCTCTGCAGAGCCCTCTTTCTGGTTGAGGCTCAGAGCGGTTCCCAGGATGGACTGAAGGTGGTGCTGCATCTGGCTGATCCCAGACTCCAGCTCTCTCTCAAACTGCTGCTTCAGTCTTAGCTCTGCCCCCTGCTGGACAACGGGGAGAGTGTATTACAAGTGTTGTCCACATAAAAACAGTGCATTGGTACCAGAGACCAGAGAGAAAGAGACCAGAGAGAAAGAGACCAGAGAGAAAGAGACAAGAGAGAAAGAGACAAGCGAGAAAGAGACCAGAGAGATAGACCAGAGAGATAGATCAGAGAAAGGGAGACCAGACAACAGAGCTACAAGCTGCTACATCAGGAGCAGATCTAAACTCACCTGAAGATCTGGGCAAAGGTCGGCCTCTGTGTCTCCCTGGTCTAGACTGAGCGCGCTCAGTCTCATCTCCTTCAGCAGAACCAGACTGACATGTCTGAGCACAAACAGCCTCTGTAGCGCCCCCTGGAGGAGGAGAGACTGCAGCTCGAGTAGCCGGCTGCAGACACACAAGTTTGTTCGTACACTCTTACACCACAGTCCAGACATAAGGCGCACAGGCGCACACGCACACGCACACACAGTCCTGGATCTATAGCCCGTTCATCTGTGGGAGCCAATCCCTCTTTCAATGTGAGCCTCCCTGAGGGTTCTCACTTTTTTCCCACTGGGTTTTGCAGGAGGATCGATGAACAGTGGTGATGATCCAGGACATTTAAGGACATTTATCAACATTGATGGACATTGGTCATCTGCCCCTCGTGGAAAAATGGCTCCTACATGTTTCTTATAATTGCATTTCCTATGTTTTGACTTTTTGATTCTCTGATCTGTTGTTGACGAATTGATAACTTTGTAAAGTCCTCCGAGATGACTGCTGTTGTGATTGAATTGAACTCGCACATGCACACACTCACACAATGATGCAGCAGTTCAGTCCTGGTTCAGTCCTGGTTCAGTCCTGGTTCAGTCCTGGTTCAGTCCTGGTTCAGTCCTGGTCCAGTCCTGGTCCAGTCCTGGTCCAGTCCTGTTACAGACCTGTCACAGACCTGTCACAGACCTGTCACAGACCTGTTACAGACCTGTTACAGACCTGTTAAGACCGTGTTTCAGATTCAGTTTCAGATCCACGTTCTTCATGATCTCTGTTTGTTCTTCACACAGATGTTTGAGTCGAGTCTCCAGCCAAGTCCTGTTCTCGGTCCACCTCTGAGGACACACACCAGATCAAAACTGAACATCTCTCTGGACTCTCTGGACTCTCTGGACTCTCTGGACTCTCTGGACTCTCTGGACTCTCTGGACTCTCTGGACTCTCTGGACTCTCTGGACTCTCTGGACTCTCTGGGTTCTCTGGGTTCTCTCTGTCTCTGTGGGTCACCTCCTGCTTTGTCCTCAGCTCCTTTGTGACAGTCTGCAGTTGCTCTTTGGTGGCCTCTTCTGCCTGTGGGAGCAGTGCAGTCAGGTCACACTGCAGCTCGGACCAAAGTGAGCAACAGGAACCAGAGGAAGAGCGGAGGAGGAGGTCTCTGCAGAGGGAGGAGAACCGGGAGGAGCAGGAGCAACGCACATTCTAGAAAAACAAACACCAGGATTTAAAGGGATCTGAGAGACATGTCCTGTTCTCAGCTTCTGGTCTGGTCTCCCTCTGGTTTCTCTCTGGTCTCTGTAGAGTCTCACCATCCACAGCTCGGCCACAGCCTGGAGAACCTGCTCCTCACAGTTCACTCCACCGTTCTGTAAGAATACAGAGCATTATGGGATGATCTCTGGATCTCTAGTCTCCAAGTCCTGGTCTCGGAGTCTTTGGTCTCTTGTCTTTGATACCTTCCCTGTCCTCAGTCTCTCCATCTTCTCTGTGAGAAGTAGATGAGTCCGAGTCTCCAGCTCTGAGAAAAAAACACACGAGTTCACATGAGAGGAGCGCGTGTACTCTGCAGCTATAACAGACTAGAGAGAGGGAGACAAGGGAGAGAGACCAGAGAGTGAGACCAGAGACTAGAGAGAGACCAGACCACAACCAGTGAGAGAGACCAGAAAGAGAACATATAAAGACCAAAGAGACCAGAGGGAGACCCGAGCAAGACCAGACAGAGACCAGAGAGAACCTAACCCTGCGATAAACCAGGGACCGCTGTAATATAATCTATGGCAGTTAAAACATCTATGCGAGTGAGTGGCTTACCCTGGTGGTACTCCTGCAGCGTAGCCTCCACATGGCTCTGCACCTCTTTCAGCACCTCCTTGGTCTCAGATGACCTCACAGCTCCCTCCTTTTCCTTCTGCTGTAGACGTGAGGAGATCAGGGACTGCATAGATCTCAGCTCCTGCTCCAGCAGCTCAGGCTGAGTATGAAGACATGACCAGAGCTCCTGCCACCACAGCGCCCTCTGCAGGATGCTCTGAAGACACACACACAGACAGTGAGCAGTGAGGAGCTGTGAGGAGTTGTGAGGAGTTGTAAGGAGGTGAAACTACCATGAGGCTGGTCTCCTGGCTAATCTGCTGACATTTCTCCAGTCTCAGCAATTTGGTGCAGACTGAGAGAAGCATCTGTTCAGCGACATCTGGAGGAAATCCTGAGGCAAGAGACTTCAGCTGATGAAAGAAGGACAGGACCTGGAACAGACACCAGTAAATGTTGAAGAATGTATTTCTACGTAAAACTGGGGAATGTAACTTTCAGACAACACCAACAGAACTCTGCAATAAACCAATGTCTCTAGTTACCGGCCCTAAAACAGTTTGCTTCTATCACTCATCATGTATTTTAGGCTTCTGTCACATCTTTAGATCAGCCTTTTCAGACAGAAAAGTTACAAAGAGAGCGGCTGAGGGAGGACTCTTTCTTCTTAGGTTTTCTAATAAGATGATTTGTTGACAACATTTTACTTTCAGACTAATTCTGTTCATCGGTTATGGGGAGCACGTCATGTGGAGTATGAAGCTCTTACCTCCTGCAGCTGCATTTGGAAAATCTCTTTGTATCGCTGCTCCAACTCCTCCACAGACACCGGTCCCGGTCCTGGTTCTGGTCCTCGTTTTGATCCTGGTTCCTCTGTTACAGTGGAGGGATGATCTATATGCTTCTGCCAACACATGAGGGGGTTAGCTTTGTTACCTCTGAGCAAAGATAAACAGGACATAAATACAGATGGACATGTGTGTTACCTCTTGCTGCAGAACGTCAGAGCAGACGTTCAACTGCCGCTGTTTCTGGGAGAAACTCTGATCAAACACAGACTTCCGGATCTGAGAGAAAACCTGCAACAAAAGAGGTTCAGTGTGAGAAAAGGGTGGAGAGAGAGGAGACAGGAGAGAGGAGAGCAGAGAGGAGTGATGGGAGGAAAGGATAGAGAGAAGAGAGGAGAGGAGTAAGGAGAGAGGGAAGAGGAGAGAGAAAAGGAAAGTGATGTGTGTGGGCCTCACCTCAGCTTTCTCCTCCTGCAGCTGAAGCCACATGTGATGGAGCTGCTCCAGAGACAAGAGGCCGAGACTCAGCCGGCTCTGAGACCTGACAGGGATATAGACACAATGACCCCTGACCCACAAGTAAGACCTCTGCTCACAAGTGGATCAGGGAAGAAGGTACTTGGCTCTGTCTCTGGTCTCTCTTGTTTCTTCCTCTGTTCACTCTCATGTCTCTCTCATGTCTCTCTCAGAGACACCGCGTGAGTTTCAGATCTACACACCATCCTCTGGTCTCTCTCTGGTCTCTCTAGTCAGTACAAAGTCATCTGACAAAGCATTTCACCAAACTGTGAATGACCTGAGCAGTAGTGGTAGTCGCATTAGTAGCAGCAGCAGCAGCAGTCTCAGTAGTAGCAGTAGTAGTATCAGTTTCTCCACTACCTGCTCAGTGTGAGTGTTTGCAGAGCACAGGACACAGGAGTAAAACTGTGGGGTGAAGACACAAAATGGCCGCCCTCCTGCCTGATTTCATCATCTTCATCTTCTTCATCAGATGAACAGGAGGAGGAGGAAGAAGGGGGACTGTCCGCAACCTCGTGAATGGACGGGTTTGAAGCTCCGTCTGCTAAAGGCTGAAGAGGACACACGTTACAGAGGATGTGAACATGTGAGGAGGATGGTGTGTAGATCTGAAACTCACGCGGTGTCTCTGGTTGATGGGATAAACCACTTTAGCTCTGGAGGCGAAAGCTGTGATGTCACTGCTCACTGGGGCCTTCTGCTGCTGCTGCAGAAAAGTAGACTTTATAAGACATTACATTTACCGTAAGTATATGAAAACAAAATACAATAAAGGAGGTGTGAGGAGCTGCAAACCCTCTCTGAAGACATGGCTCCTGGCCCCTGGCACTTCTCTCCTCCTCTCAGTTCTGGTTCTGGCTCCAGCACACGCACCCTTTGGGCCTAAACAGAACAATCACAAAAACACAGTGGACTTTTCATAAAGGAGCCACAGGACACAAGTGTAATATTAAACTGTATTAATATAGTATATATACTATAGCGGCACGGTGGCTGAGTGGATAGCACTCTCGCCTCTCAGCAAGAAGGTCCTGGGTTCGAATCCCGGTTGGACCTCAGAGAACTCAGAGAACATGCAAACTCTGAGTGGAGTTTGCATGTTCTCCCCGTGTCTGCGTAGGTTTCCTCCGGGTGCTCCGAATTATTCCCCTACCACTAAAAATATGTACAATAGGTCTGGCATGTGCCTCCTGTACTGGCGACCCCGCTCCCAAAAATAAAAATTGTAAACCGCTTTGAGACTCCGATGTGCAGTGAAAAGGCAGTATATAAATAAAGATTATTTATAGTAGTACTACTACTACTACACTGTTTTTTAGAAACACCAAAATTGTATTAAGTATGCAGCTAGTGTACGGCCTGAATAAACATATGCAGTCACTATTACACCATGCACAAACGTATGCAGTCACTAAATAATAATATTGAAACAGTTTAATGACAGTATGGTACAGTGTCTCTCACCGGTGCAGGATCGCTGTGTTTGCGACAGAATCGCAGCAGCAGCACCGCCGCAGTCAGCGCCCCCAGGACCACTCCACACCCTGAGGACAGCACCATGAGACCGGCCTGGACCTCAAACACATCCCGGGAGACTTCCAGAGTTATGTCAGAGAGGCAGTCCCACGGAGCCCCAGGGAGAGACATGTTTCCTCCACAGTTAGCGTAGTAACGGTGTGTAACGGGGAACAACGTTCAAACTTCGAAAAGCATCACGGATCAAGTTTAAACCACACTTACTTTACTTTTCCAAAGTTTTCTCATTGTTTTACAAATATATAGCTTACATCACTACACGTGCCAATTATTAATCCCAAACTTCGCTACGACAGCGAGAGAAACTTTGTGAAAATACTTTTTCCCCAACGCAGTTCTGCCAAGGTATCAATCAGGGTTTAGCATCATGGATCTATTATAATATAGTTTAGCATACATTTCCCCTAAGGTGCATGAAATATTCTAGGTCTAAAAGTACTCAACCTATTTTAAATTACATATATCTAACTTCAGTTAACATTGCATCAAAGATCGAAATGCCAGACTAATTTGCGTGTGGGAAAAAATCATAAAAAGTTAACCGAGATCAAAGATGGAAACAAAATAACAGATTTCAAAGTAAAATAAGAATCTCAGTAGCATCAGTGATTTTAACGCATTTATTTTGAAATCTATATAGATGGACACAGATTATTACCCGGTAGCTCAGTGAAAGTGCTCTTTTTCTCCAACTCGCTCTGCCCGAGTTTACATTAAAAAGTAAACTCCAACTCAAATATGACTGTTTAGAGCTTTCTGTGATCCTGGTATTTAGCTATATTGTGATATTGTCTTTGTATTGACCAATCAGATGCCGTCATTTGTCTCTAGCCTACTTATGTTAAAGTTGGCTTATTCTGCTTTAAGGCTAACATTATTGTGGTGAAGTCACACTCTGTCCACTCTGTGGACTCACCTGAAGAGAAGTTCTGAAATCTCAGTGGGACTTCCTGTTCAATAAAAATATGTATTTTACCATAACATGTTGTTATTATTATAAAGATCATAAAAATGCACTCAATTATTAGTATTAGTAATTTAAATGGAAAATTACGCGTGCCCACTAAATCTGGAAACCCCTGGGGGCGGTCTCTGGGCCCGTCCCTGTGACCAGGACAATAAGGAAGATCATGAATATAGGTCCTGGTGCTGTAACTGTGAGGTAAGTTTCTCCTTTGATTCAAAACAACCTCTTTTTGATATTTATTCATGTTCGACTCATAAATAGAAACTTTGTCTAAAACGTACAGTGTCATAGTTGCGCATAAAAACATGGTCTTTCTGTTGTTCCAAACGGGCGATAATGTTGTTAAAGCAAAGAGCAGTGTCTTTATTTTTAGACACTGAAAGACGATAAGGCGCAAACAATGTGAATTTATCAGATATAATCACAGACTGTAAGATTTAATTCGAGAATTGTGTGAAGAACTGAGAAACGAAACTTAACTTCCAACAGCAACAGTGCAAAGTGTATCACCACAGGAGGCTCCATAGGGACCTGCGGCTGTAAACACGACGACAACACGTGATGTGAACTTGGAAAATGTTTAGCTTGCATTGAATATAATTGTTACATTTACAGTTTTCTTTTCAAAGATCCAATATCGTATTTTTTCCCAAATAGCATTAAGAAAATAGATTCAACTTCTTCAATCAATCAATCAATCAATTTTATTTATAGAGCCCTTTACAACACTCAAGGCGACCAAAGTGCTTCACAATAAAATTACATCAAATCAATTTAAAACATTTATGCACTAAAACAATAAAAACATTTTTAAAAAAAACATTTAAAAAGTGATAAAAGTGTTAAAAGCCAGTCTGAATAAATATGCTTTGAGCCTCGATTTAAAAAGGCCAAAATCAGTAAGGACTAATATATACAGTCTATGGTAAGGACACGCATATCAGGGGCAGCTTGTTCCAGAGTCTGGGTCCAGCAACTGAGAAGGACCGGTCTCGTGTCGAGTCAAATGTTTCTTTTTTGACGTAACTCAGTAGTGTAACTCATTTACATGCAGACCCATACTTATTTAATTAGTATTTAAACCAAACTTAGACCGATGTAATTTCATAAGTCTCTGTGAAATATAGTGTTATCACATGGTTATTATCACACGCGTATACACGCACGCGCACTCAGGTACACACACACACACACACACACACACACACACACTCATACACGAATCATGGGCTCACAACAAAGTTTAGCTTTGTCCATGTTTATAGCATTTTCATCTCAACACATGATAACACTGTACAACAGTCTGACACCTGTCTGTCTCATGAACACTGTACAACAGTCTGACACCTGTCTGTCTCATGAACACTGTACAACAGTCTGACACCTGTCTGTCTCATGAACACTGTACAGCAGTCTGACACCTGTCTGTCTCATGAACACTGTACAACAGTCTGACACCTGTCTGTCTCATGAACACTGTACAACAGTCTGACACCTGTCTGTCTCATGAACACTGTACAACAGTCTGACACCTGTCTGTCTCATGAACACTGTACAACAGTCTGACACCTGTCTGTCTCATGAACACTGTACAACAGTCAGAGACTGTTTCTGGACAGCTACACGACGTTGTGCTTGTTATTGACACTTACTTTTCTCCTCCTCAGCTACTCTGCAGAGATGTCATCTGCCCAGGCCCCGCCCCTCCACTGTCCCACTTGTCTGCAGCTTTGCCCTGCCCCCGTGTGGCTCCCCTGTGGCCACGCCTTCTGTCCCCAGTGTCTCCAGAGCATGCACCAGGGCCTGGACCGGCACTGCTGCCCTCAATGCAGAGCGGAGTACCACCCGCACTACTGCTACTGCTACTGGTACTGCAACAACCTCTGCAACGACCACTGCAACGACCACTGCAACGACCACTGCAACGACCCAAACCCTAACAGCCACCACCATATGGGACCCGGCCGATCCAACATCCAGACTTCACCCGCTGTCAAAGGCACTGATGCAGGTGGCGTAGATGGGGGACAAAGCCATGGCTATATAAAAAAAAGTAGAGTAGAAGAGAATTCTCCGGTCAGGAATCCAATAGCGAGTCCAGGCATTGTCAAAATGAGTCTTGTTGGAGAATTAGACAAAAATGTTAAGCAAAATATGTCTATTGCCGAGCTACACGAAGACATGTATGGGAATATAGGATATAGATTTCAAAATAAAACTCCAAACAAAGAGGGTTGTTCCATGAAAAATGTTGAAAGCCCAGGAGTGGACAGCATTGACCAAACGCTATCTGCGTTCAAATTGGGTTATCCCCAAGAGGGAGAGTGTGGTGGATTTCAGAATGAAAGTCCGAGAAAAGATAATAGTTCTTTTGGAAATGTGGTAAACCCATTGAGCCCAACTTTGAATATTAGCCAATACAAGTCCGCTACCAATGGAATAGAAAGTCAAATATTTCAAAATCAAAGTCCAGTAGTTGAGAATTGTTCCATCAATGATTTGGAAATCCAAGAAGGAAGTCCAAGTGTTGTCCAAATGTGCGGCACTGCAGAACTGGAGAAAAGCATAGGGCTAAAGGAGAACCCTGGGAGTCAAAATGTTGTGATAAAGCACAACCCAGATCAAATTAAGACTGATACGTTTCAAAATAAAAGCCTAGATGTTGTCAAAATCCCAGGAAGATTAGACAAAATTGAACAAATTGACCAAAATATGTTTGCGGTCAGGGTCAAAAGTGATCAAGAAGTGCAGGATATAATGGTCAGGAGTTTTCAAAATAAAATGACTCATCTGACAACTTTACAAATGCAGCAACAGAGCATTGATGTCCAAGAAACCTACAGATTTCAAAATAAAAGCCCTTTAGCAACAGGCAAGATCAACCAAACACACCTAAAATCAGAAAAAATCCAAATGTGGAACAATTTATGTAGATTCCAAAATAAGACTTGCGATTCAAGTGAAATTGACTCGTCCAAAATAAATCCACCCAATGCTATAGCTGCAAATTGTGGAGGGATGGGGAGTTTTCAAGAGGATTTTCAATGTAAAAGTCAAGTAGAATCGGATTTGTTCCATTACCTGAAAAGTAAAGTAGAACCGAAATACGGCATCAACGAAGTCTCTCAAGATAAAACTCCACTTTTAAAGGACAGCACGCAGCAAAGTGGTGAATTTCAAAACAAAACTCCACTTTTGAGCCCAAATGAAGGATTATCTGCCTCTACGGGAAATCCCCAACAAGATATACTTGCAATAATGGCAGAAAGGAGTGGAGAAAATGTTGCTTTTCAAAGTAAACGTCCAATTTCAATGGAAGATGCGAGAAAAATGGATGAATACAAATCAAAGTTAGCGTTGAAGGTTCCAGAATTCACTGACAGATTAGCAAAAGCAGAGCTCGTTTTGGACAGAGAGCAGAGATACCATGGAAATGTGACGGCGGCTAATGCTAAGCTACGACAAAACGCTTTGAAACTGGTCAGAGACGTGACGCTCTTTGCTCAAAACTACAGTGACACTGTTTTGGCGTTGATCGAACAGCAATTAGGTCCAGGAGAAAAAGTGATTAGCCGGCGACTGGAGCAGGCCTCTGAAATGAGTGAGAGACTCAGGAAAACGGTGCGTGGGGCTGAGGATGTGTTAAAGGAAGAAAATTCAGCGTTTTTTATGAGCAGAGCTAGAAGTTTGGAGGCGGAAATGGAGAAATGTGACGCAGCAAATCGACCAGAGAAACCAGAAATTGTCGAGTTCAATCTGACGAAGCTGTGTCCAGAGTTGGAGAGGCTGGGGAAGGAGTTTCGAGGGAGGTTCACAGAGGTCCAGAGGGCGTTGAGGAACGCCTTTAACCCATCTGAGGTGACCTTTGACCCAGAGACGCTGCACCCAAACCTGCTGCTGTCGGACGACCTGAAGACGGTGACGTTCAGCGCCAAGAAACAAGAGTACGCAACGACAGGGAAGAGGTTCTCCAGCTTCTTACAGGTACACAGGGCATTCACACAGGTACACAGATGGACTCAGTACCAGAGAGAGACCACAGGGAGACATTAGAGGGAGACCAGAGAGAGACTAGACAGGGATCAAAGAGAGACCAGAGGGAGACCAGAGAGAGACCAGAGAGAGACCAGAGAGAGACCAGAGAGAGACCAGAGAGAGACCAGAGAGAGACCAGAGAGAGACCAGAGAGAGACCAGAGAGAGACCAGAGGCCATATACAGTATAGCGCAGAGAGACGATAGGGAGACCAGAGAGAACATAGAACAGAGACCAGAGGGAGACCAGAGGGAGACCAGAGGAAGACCAGAGGAAGACCAGAGGGAGACCAGAGGGAGACCAGAGGGAGACCAGAGGGAGACCAGAGAGAGACCAGAGGCCATATACAGTATAGCGCAGAGAGACGATAGGGAGACCAGAGAGAACATAGAACAGAGAGAGACCAGAGAGAGACCAGATAGAGAGAGACCAGATAGAGAGACCTGACTCATGTCCCCTGTGTGACATGAGTGGGAGTGAATTGGTCTGTCCCTGTGTCCCAGGTCCTGAGCACTCAGAGCTTCAGCAGCGGTCAGCACAGGTGGGAGCTGCAGCTGGACGGCGCCCCCTGGATTGTGGGCATGTGTGTTGCGTCCGCTCTGCCACGCTCCGGTCTGCCCTCAGCCCTTGAGACCTGTCCCCAGTCCTGGTGCCTCATGTGGAATCAAAACCAGTTGACCGCCTTTGACCGCAGCAAGGCCACCGCACTGCAGAAAAGTCCGGGAGCGGCCCGAAGACTGGAGCTGATCCTGGACCGAGAGGCCAAGTATATCAGCCTGCACCAGCTCACTCAGACCACAGGGAGGTGCCACTTACACAGCTTCAACATATGCACAGAAGAACCACTGCATCTGGCCTACAGAATGTTATCAGGAGACAAGGGATCAGTCACCATCTGCTCCTAGAGAAGACGTATATAGATGGACAATGCTAACATAGACTGTTTACACATGGACAATGCTAACATAGACTGTTTACACATGGACAATGCTAACATGACTGTATACACATGGACAATGCTAACATGACTGTCTACAGATGAACAATGCTAACATAGACTGTCTACAGATGAACAATGCTAACATAGACTGTTTACACATGGACAATGCTAACATAGACTGTTTACACATGGACAATGCTAACATAGACTGTTTACACATGGACAATGCTAACATAGACTGTTTACACATGGACAATGCTAACATAGACTGTTTACACATGGACAATGCTAACATAGACTGTTTACACATGGACAATGCTAACATAGACTGTTTACACATGGACAATGCTAACATAGACTGTTTACACATGGACAATGCTAACATAGAGTGTTTACACATGGACAATGCTAACATAGAGTGTATACCAGTGGTCTCCAACCTGCAGCTCGGGAGCTACCAGTAGCCCACCAACCCCTTTTTTGATAGCTTCCCACAGGATTCAGGAATGTGACGCATGTTCAGAAATGATTGATTTTTGAGTCATTGCATTCAAAATTACACAGAGATGGGGACTCGAACTCGAGTCCGACTTAAGTCGCTATTTTTCGAGACTTGCGACTCGGACTCGTTCCCTAAAGACTCTGACTCTTCAATAAAAAAATGTTGGAGACCTGTGTTGTATACAGATGGACAATGCTAACCCACCAGCTCAATTAAGCCCAACAGGGAAGTGCTCATGGGTGGAGTTTGGATCCAACTCGCTCTGGCTCCTATTGACATGTAAAAGTAAACTCCTCTAGCTCAGTAACCGTTTGCGTCACACACACCATTTTGGGGGGTAAGTCTGTGGTCTAGCTTTCTCACACAGTTGTGACGTGAGAAAATACAGGATAAAATATACTCCTTATATTTAAAGTGGTTTATACAAACACAATCTGAGGATTTTGTGCAGTTTCTGTGCCATAGATTCACTATTAGATACACTTCTGATTCTGATTCTTTCTATGATTCTTTCTATGATTCTTTTTGAATTGAATATTTAAATATTTGCATCGACGTACATTATTGACTTTGTAACTCGCCGCAATGCATGATCCGGTGTGAACGCCCCATTATGATTCGCTGGGGTCTAGACACTGGTGGTGCATTAGAGAAAAGTTAGAGAGGGGGGCGTTATGCCTGAAGGGCCAGAGGAGGAGGCGGCAGGGGGGTGGTTGCGAGAGCTTGAAGAGGAATTTGTTTCTGGGGGTTTTGGCTTTTAAACTGCTGGTTTCATTGACATGGGTTGGCAGGAAGTTGGCAGTGTGATAGAGAGGGAGTGAAGGGGGCTGTGGACAGGATGGGACTGCAGCAGGTCATCTATCAGAATGAATTTCAGATTAAGCTGCATTTTTCCGAGCTCAGCTTTCACTAATTATTGACAGAAATATGTGTGTTGGTTATGTGTCCCATAAAACATGATTATCTATGTGTTTAGACCTTGTAACAGCTTACACAGCAGCAATAAAGCTCATTTATGTGTCTTTTCTGTGAGCTGCTTACATCCTCAAAAATTCATTTCAATATAATTGTGTAACGGCCTATATCAACACAACAGTTGTTTCAGAGGACCTCACTAAGTTGTGGATTCACCAACAAACAGATCAGATAATCAAAGAGTTCGAACACTGGAAATGTAATAATAACAAACACATATTTACCATTGGTTTAAAGCTAAGGATTAACCACTGTTCAGAATTGTTAGTAAAAGTCCTGGATCGTCACTGTTCTTTAGACCCTCCTGCATCGGTAAGGAACCGATCAAAAAACGATGGAATAAAATTGAGAAAACTCAAGGAGGCGAGGGACAGGCTGTAGATCCTGGACTTAGATATATGATTATAATTATCATGAACTTTAATGATAATTAATAGGCGCGTGCACGATAGTTTGTGCGTGTGCGTGTCTGTGTCCGGGAGTTTTATGATCTCGCGAGACCAAATGCCTTCCATCAGCTGATCACGGGGAAATCTGCGAAACGAAAACATGACTCATATTTATTACATTTTTCACACATTTCTCTCCTGCGACGCATCTTGAAGTCTGTTTAAACCTGCAGTAGAATCCTCCCATCACCGCCTCACAGAGCTGCCTCCAGCAAACAGGTCAGAAGTTATGTTTAAAGCCTAAATTCTGCCATAAACAACAATATTCTCATTTGTTATACCCTGCTACGCTAATGTACACAGAAAGGCACGTCTCTCCTCTAGTCTATTATTGATCATCTACCTATATTACTGCTTGAAATGTGTGTTCTATATGTGAACCTGTGCGAAATTACATAAATAAACGGGATATTTTGATTACATAACGCGATTATCTGTGCTAGCTGACAGATGCTAATGTTGTTAGCATTCCGAGCTAACGCTGCTCCAGTCACTTCAGACACACGTTTATACAAACGTGATTTAATACGAATACTTTGTGAGATACAACAGAGCTTGTGACGTCTCAAAACATACGGTTTATTGTGTACGCAGTTCAGTGCCACTTTTCCTTGTTTTTGCAGGAATTATGGAACTCTTTAGCTAGAGTATGGCTCACCAGCGCTGAGATATGGGATCTATTATACATTTGAAGGCCGAGACTATATTTTGTAAACACAGAAAAGCAAAGGAAATTCTGCAAATACCTGATCATTTAGACGAATTGTGAAGTACTATATATAACTGATAGATATTTATGAAAATGTTCCAGTAATCTTTCATGTTTCTGAAGCTAACACCACCACTGACACTTGGTGGATTTACTGCTATTGGAAAGAGAGAGAGAGACCAGAGAGTGGATCTATGACCCTGGTGTTTTAAATTGTGATATTGTCTTTGTAAATTCAGTTATGAGCTATATAAGCTTTGAACAGCTTGCCTTTGCGACATGTCGAGCAACACGTCTGCCCCTGTTACTACAAATGCCCATATAAGGAAATTGTCTCAAGCTCTCTTATGTTGAAATCTTCATTCATGCTAACTCTATGGTGGCTTTCGCTCTACTAAACGCACTTTGGATTTATATCACATTTTAAAATCTTGACGTTGTTTTAGAATCTTGATGTTGATGTACTTACTATTGCCCTGTAGGCGATGAAATCATGTTGCCCACTGTGACGGCGGTGGTCCGGTTTGCTCAGTACAATGGCAGCGTGTCGCCCTGGTATGAAAACTCCTCCGTGTTTCCAAGTCTGTCTCCGGATTCTCAAAGCAACATCTCCAAACCTCACCGCTGTCTCCAAGTGCTTTATGAGGACATTGGACAGTCCAGGTGAGAAACACACACTAAACACAGACTGTGGATGAGTAACTTGTTTGTCCATATGATTCCCAGGTCCGTCTGTTCTCTCTCTGGTCTCTGGTCCATCTTGCTGGTCTTTCTGGTCTTTGGTCTCTCTATGGTCTCTCTCTGGTCTCTCTCTGGTTTCTCTCGAGTCTCTCTGTTCTCTCTAGTCTCTCTTAATCTCCCTGTGACTGTGTCCTCAGGGTTCGTTACTGGGACCTGCTCCTGTTGATTCCAAACGTCACATTTTTTGTGTTTCTCATGTGGAAACTTCCTTCAGCTCGAGCCAAGATCAGAGTAACCTCCAGCCCCATCTTCATCACCTTCTACCTTCTGGTGAATATACCACAATACTCTACACATGCTTTTCAAAGTGGACAGACCATGCAAATGTTGTAAGCTTCTACCCATGATGTAGTAGTTTATCCTTATCATTCACACACACAAATACACACAATATATTCTGAGGGCCACTGTGACACACCCACTGTTTTGACTTATTTTTGAGCAACCGTTTTTGATTCTGTAGAATGGAATGATCAGAATCAGAATCATTTTTATTGCCACGTAAGTAACAGGAAGTCACAGACTTGGAAATTGCTTTGGCTCAGTGCAACAGTCAGAGAGAGATTATAAAAAAATAAAGAATATAAAACACTTCTAAGAAATAAATTTAAATTTAAAATAGAGTTACAGTTACTATTTACAATATACAAGTGCACATGGTGCACACAATGTAAGGTGACAGCAGTACAGTGAAGTAAAGTGACGTATGATGGGCAGTAAAGTGACTTTATAAAGGGCGGGGGGACAGGTTAAGAAGTGTTCAAGAGTCCCACAGCAGAGGGGAAGAAACTGTTCTTGTGGCGGGAGGTTCTAGTCTTGATGGACCGCAGCCTCCTGCCTGAGGGGAGTGGTTGGAATAGTCCATGTGCAGGGTGAGAGGGGTCGGCTGTGAAACGACCAGCCCGGCCTCGAGCTCGGGCGACGTACAGGTCCTGCAGCGATGGAAGGCTGCGACCGATCACTTCCTCTGCAGAGCGCACAATGCGCTGACTGTGGCTCCAGCGAACCACACGGTGACGGAGGAGGTGAGGATGGACTCGATGATGGCCGTGTAGAACTGCACCAACATCTGTGCAGGCAGCTTGGCTTTCCTGAGCTGCCGCAGGAAGTACATCCTCTGCTGGGCCTTCTTGATGAGGGAGCTGATGGTCGGCTCCCACTTGAGGTCCTGGGTGATGGTGGTGCCCAGGAAACGGAAGGACTCCACAGAGGTGATGGGGGAGTCCATCACGGATGGTGGGGGCGGGGGGACAGTGCTCTTCCTGAAGTCCACAATCATCTCCACTGTCTTCTGGGCGTTCAGCTCCAGGTTGTTACCACTGCACCAGGACACCAGCCGGTCCTCCTCCCTCCTGTAGGCGGACTCATCGTTGTTGGAGATGAGTCCAATGAGGGTGGTGTCGTCCGCGAACTTGATCAGCTTCACAGAGTCGTGGCTGGAGGTGCAATCACCAAAACTAAATATCTGGGGTATCAGTTCTGGCTCTTGTCTTGTTCTTTGGATAGCTCTGGGAGTATATTATTTTGCTTTTGTGTCCTGGCCTCTCTTGTCTTCCTGGTCTCGTACTGATCTCTCTCTGTGATCTCTCTCTCAATGGTAAAACACTGACGATGAAGATGATTTGTGTGACATCAGCCTCTCTCTCTCTCTCTCTCTCAGGTGTTTGTCGTAGCAGCAGTGGGCATCACCCGAGCCATTGTGTCTATGACGGTCAGCGCCTCCAGTGCAGCAACCATCATCGATAAGGTCAGAAACATATCCAAATGTATATTATCTACTGCTGCTTCTGCTTCTGCTTCTGCTGCTGCTGCTGTTGTAATGTTAAGCTTAAGTCCCTATGTTTGCAGGTGTTGTGGGAGATCACTCGTTTCTTCCTCTTGGCCATTGAGCTCAGTGTGGTCATCCTGGGACTGGCTTTTGGTAAAATACAATTCGTCTCTCTCCCTGATCTCTCTCCCTGATCTCTCTCCCTGATCTCTCTCTCCCTGGTCTCTTTCTCCCTGGTGTCTCTCATTGTTCTCTCTCTCCCTGGTCTCTACCTGATCTCTCTCCTCGATCTCTCTCCCTGGTCTCTCTCTCCCTGATCTCTTTCTCTCTGATCTTTCTATCCCTGGGCTCTCTCCCTGGTCTCTCTCTTCCTGTTCTCTCTCTCCCTATTCTCTCTCTCACTGGTCTCTCTCATTGATCTCTCTCCCTGGTCTCTCTCTCCCTGATCTCTCTTTCCTGTGTCTATAATAAGAGTTTTTCCTTGCCGATGTAGGAGGGTCAAAGGACAGTGTTGATGATCCAGGACACTCAACATTCAACAATGGCTCTGTGTATTTTCTATCATTACATTTCTTGTGCTTGAACTGTTTGATTCTCCGATGGGTGTTGGCGAATTCAACAGTTTTGTCAAGTCCTACGAGAAAACTACTGTTGTGATTTAAAGCTATACAGGAACAAATAGAATAGAATTTGTCTGCCTCTCTGGCCTTTTATAGCTGTGTGATGTGTTTTCCTTCAGGTCATCTGGAGAGTAAGTCGAGCATAAAGAGGGTTTTGGCGATCACCACAGTCCTGGCTCTGGGCTATTCCATAACACAGGTAACAGACCAACAGATGATGTGTCTCGGTTGTAACCTGTTGTGATCACCTCTGCTGTGGTTGTGTGTGTTGGTGCAGGGCACTCTGGAGATCCTGTACCCGGACAGCCACCTCTCTGCAGAAGACTTCAACATCTACGGACACGGAGGACGGCACTTCTGGCTCGCCTCCTCCTGCTTCTTCTTCCTGGTCAGTCTCAGCTAATGGAGCATACTCTAAATCAGCCATTCCCAAACTCAGTAACACCGAGGCCCCCTTAAAAATCTGACGGGTCTGCGTGGCCCCCCAAAATAATAACCAAGAAGACAACATTAAGAATAGGCTCTTCTGGTTATTTTATTTTGGGGAAATAGCCTCTGCTACAAACATTGTAATACAAAAATGATTACAGTGGATTATTCAAGTCAAATAATGAACACAAATATTTTAATATTACAAAAAAAAACATTATAAATTTAACATTAAATAATTATATTATTTTTTTTATTTGTTTTATGACCTCCCGCGGCCCCCCTGCAGTACCCTCGCGGCCCACCAGGGGGCCGCGGACCCCACTTTGGGAGACACTGCTCTAAATGTATAAATATTAGGGCTGGGACTGTAACGCGTTAATTAAGATTAATTAATTACACAAAAATTAGCGCGTAAAAAATTTGACGCATTTAATCTTTTTTTTTTTTTTTCACCGCGGAACGTATCTCACTGGAGGAGTTTCTGTGTGTAGCCATGTTTCTGTAAATACTTGAAGGCTGGCATCGCGGTACTCCCGCTGGTAGCCATGGATGGTAGCGCGTCAGTGCCGCTAGCTCGTCAGTCTTATTGGAGAGGGACATTACCGGTGATCACGGCAGGTACCGTGGGTCTGGATCTCTTTTGCCCTTGTACCTTCTATCCCGCGCGGCAGCCTCTGGGTGTTTGGAGGGACCTCCGCTCTCCGCAGCGCCAGCAGCTGGTCCCGGGTGTAAACAATGGGAGCGCGTGGGCACATCTCCGGTCACAGGTATAATGAGGAAAACGGTGGAAAAACACGGCGTGTCTTACTTCATAAGTGGGCACTAGCTTCATCCAGCTGTATTATAACAGCAGTTACAGAAAAATAAAAATGAGTACGCTAAAAAGTAAGAAAAGTGGGAAGGAGAGGGGGAGCGATGCAACTTGCAGCTGGCTCCCACCCGCGCATGCGTAATATGCATTACTTCTCACTGTTCTCAGGTCAAATATTTATATGCGATTAAAATGCGATTAATTAATTACAAAGCCTCTAATTAATTAGATTTTTTTTTTTAATCTAGTCCCAGCCCTAATAAATATGTACAAAGTTGTGTCACTTTCATGAAATAATTGCTCTCTGGTCTCTCTCTCTTGTGTCTCTCTCTCTGGGCTCTTTCTCCTGTCTCTGATGTCTCTTTGATGTCTCCATGGTCTCTTTGGTATTTTTGTCTCTCACTCTCTGAAAGCCACACAGTTCCAAACAAAACGCTGACCTTTCTCACTGTTGTGTCCCAGGTTTACTCTTTGATTGTGATTCTGCCCAAAACTCCGGTGAGAGAGCGGATCTCGCTGCCGTGTAAGTGCCACGCTGTACACAATGTTTTAATGCACACATAGACGACGGCGTCTCAACATGTGGATCTGTGTTTCAGCAAAGCGCAGTTTCTACGTGTACGCAGGGATCCTGTCTGTGCTGAACCTGGTGCAGGGCGCGGGCAGTGCGCTGCTGTGTGCGGGCGTCATCCAGGGGCTGTGGTCAGGACCCATACTCTTATTAATAATATTATTGTTATTTGTTATATATTTATTATATTATTCATATTTGTATTGTTAATATGTATTTTTTAAATATTTGTATTATTTATATTGTTTGTTTTTAACATGAAGGAAAAATATATTATTAATAATTATAATTATTTGCATGTTTTATTGATGACCATAGATTAAGGGCACATAAATGGATGGATTGATGAATGGTTTTAATATATATTATATTATTTAATTTCAACAGTTTTACAATTATGATTTTCCTTTTTATTAGGCTTTCATGTGTATATATAATTATAATTATCCCATGGGAGTAGAGGGTGATGTGTGGTCTGTCTGCAGCTGTGTGGACGTCACCACCTTCCTCTACTTCTCGGCGTTTGCTCCTCTCATCTACGTCACGTTCCTCAAAGGGTTCTTTGGGTGAGTGCAACATCAGGTTCATCTCATTCGACTCTTACAAACAAGCGTCAATCACCGTTTATTTCATCCAATTATTTATGTGAAACTGCTGCACAGACCAGATGTCCTGTACAATATTTATCCAGGAAGAGAGGTCACAGTTCTAAGAGCAATAATAACAATCACATAGGAGCCATTGGTCCACAGGGAGTGGGATGACCACTGTCCAGAAATGTTAACACAGTGAAGATGAGTCTGTCTCCTGCTGACACGTTCAGGTTTTGCTCCAAAATGTCCCTGAATCTTCCCATCTATTCTCACAATCTTCCCAGATCTTCACAGAACATCTGTATTTATACTGAGATTACACACAGGAGACCTATTTAATCACTAGGGCAAGGCGTAAACATTCAGCAGTCATTAGGTTTTTTTAAATTAATTGATTATATTTAATGAAGGAAATCTGCATAAATACTTGAACAGGCACAACTTTTCTATTTTTACGATAATAATAATAGTGTATCATTTTTCTTTCACTTTACAGTTGTCACGGCTGTTAGAGGCGGGGTGCGTAGGGGACCGTGGGGCTGTTCAGATGCGCATCAGTTGTAGAAGCCTGTAGCATGCACACAGTTTTCACATCATTCATTACTGTTAAACCGAGGACCATCCTCACTCAGCCAATCAGCTCTAAGCTCAAATAGTGCCTTAATACCTCTACATGATCATCTTAAACCTGTTTGCTTCTTGTGCAGCTCGGAGCCGAAGATCCTGTTCTCGTACAAGTCTCAGGTGGACGAGCCGGAGGACAGCGACGTCCAGCTGCCTCCCACTGTGGCCTCGCACTTCCACAGACGTGACCTGGACCAGGGCCTGTACTACTCCTCCACCCAGATTGATGGCTCCTCGCTGGGCCGGGCGCAGCCACAGATGGGGGCCAACCTGGACGACGTGGCGTCCGGACCCTACGGCAGCAGCGGCAGCGTGGACGAGCGCTGGAGGCCGATCAACGCCTGAGAACCGTGCTGATCGGACCGGTCCAGGGTCCAAGGTCCAGGGTGGATTTACAGGGAAGCTGGGACATTTCTTAAAAGTTCAAATGAAAAAAGAGATGAAGACAGACCCTGGGAGCAAAGAGACGTGGACTGCTGCTTTGACCGTCATGGACAAGAACAAGGACTCACCTGTTGTTGGAAAAAGTGGGGAACGCATAATGGACCTCGGCCAATTTTTGAACCATATTGATTCTAGAAGTCCACCTGAAGCCAGTGAATGCATGAAAGCCAGAACAATCGGACTATATCAGTGTTTGGAGTGGAGTTGTGTTGAAGTTGGGACTTTTCTGAACATCAACTCTATTTAATTGTTTGACAGTTTTGAACAGACTTTAAGACTAATTTAACCATGTAGATTCTGGAAGAAGGGCATGCCTTTTACTAGTTCCACAGTGGAAATAAATTGGATGAATGAAAACTGGACCAAAACACTATGGGAGCAGATTGGGAAAGGCAAAGGAATTTCATAAATGTATTCTGGAAGTCTAATGGTGACACAGATATGGAACTACACCAACATGACACTCAACTGAATTTAACAGATCTCAAAACAGCAGTTTGTGTTCACTTTTGGACTTTCTGATCGACGAGATATCTATCAATAATGGAACAGGGATTGATTGGAACTGGGTCTAAATTGGGTCGAAGCCAAGTCAAAACTGGGTCTGAACCATAGAGACCAGACAGACTGACCACCACAGACTGACCAGAGAGAGACCAGTTTGAACAGTGTAAATCCGTCAGTGATGCGGCTGCACCAGAGTTACTGGTAGTTGTGACCAAATGTATTTCTGAAGCTGAATAGGACCACGTTGTTTATTTATTTATCATTTCACTTGTGAGAGATGAGCACTTCTATTGTAAACACTGAGGAGACCAATGGAAGCACCAACACTTTGGAAACTCATGAACAGGACCAATGATTCTTTGGGATTCTTTGTGAAATCAGACAATCGGCTCCTCGGAGCGGACACTGTCTTTGTGACCAATCAAAAACGACCAAACATGTGTGATTTTAGGCTCAAAACTGTCAAAAAGATTGTCATCTGATTTAATGTGATTTTCAGAAATTAAAAGTGAAGGATGGGGTGTTTGAAGTGTTTCTGGGTGAAGACTGAGTGATTGGCTGAAACCTCTGCACTGGACACAAAGATCTCACTCTTGGTGTTGTTTTGTCAAAGAGGAAGTAACTTAATGTCTTCAGGTCTACCCAGGTCTTATGTATGTCTCTGTGCTGGTTTAAAGAAGTGTTGAACAAAAGCAGAATTTTTATTTACATGCTCTGAGCAGGTCTAAGCCAGGTGTAAGTGTTTCGCTGTTTTTCAGATCTCTGCTGCTGCTGTTTTTTTTTTTGTCAGAATCATGTTTTCATTGAATAAACCACTTTGACCTCGGGGCAGGCTCTTTGTATTGATGTGTAAGCAGAGCAGAGAGAGGACGAGATACCAGAGAGATACCAGAACCGAGAGAGACAAAATTTGACTTCTGACACTTACCATAGTTACAGCTGTAATAGCATCATGCAGCAGTAGTGAACAGCAGGAGGCGCTGTTGCAGAATCACAGCAGCTATCCACGTCCTCCAGTAAATTACTTTTATATCTGTATTTTTCTGCTGGTGTGAACACATCCTGACCTTTAAACAGCTCCACGTGAATGTGAACTTGCAAACTGTGTGTGTGTGTGTGTGTGTGCGAGAGAGAGAGAGAACATGCAAAGTTATCGTTTTGTTCGGGACTGAAATAACTGTCTCTAGAGTTGGGATAATTACGGCGCTCGTTATGATTGAGGTGCATCTCATTTGCATAATCTCGCTGTGGAGCTCTGCGTTCAGCCGCCACTCGCTAATGAAGAGGTCGCTGATAACGAGGAGATGGGCTCTCCGTGATTACAGAAGAGACAGTGAGTGTGTCTAAAATTAGAACGAGTTTAAAATCAATCAAGCGGCTGCTACTGCAATTACTACTACTACAACTGCTACTACTGAACGTGTGGCATAAACCCATGGATCTATTGTATGAACCAGCGGGATTTGGAGTTGTTTTTTTTCCTTTGACTCATTTAAATGTCTTTGTCTCAGCTCAGTGACCAACATCCTCTCCCTCTCACTTCTGCCGACTGGTTCTGACGGCTGCTTAGTTGGAGTTTTCCCGGCCTAAATGAAGGCATCTGATTGGTCAACCCATGTATGGCTCGGATCTGGATTTACAAAGACAAAATCCAGTATAAACCCCAGGATCACAGAGGGTGATAAACCACAGATTTAAGACCAAAATGGTGGGTTGGACACAAATAGTTACTGAGCCAGAGGAGTTTATTTTTACATGTGAATCAATGAGCAAAAACAAGTTGGAGCCAAACTTCACCATAAGCACTTCCCTGTTGACCTTAACTGAGCTAGTGGGTTGGCATTGTCTATCTGTATACATTCTTTGTTAGCGTCATCCAAAAATGTGGACTGAAGTCGAGACGTTTAAAAAATCCAACACTTTTATTTTTATGTTAGCAAAAACAGTGTAATCTCTGGTCGATGCGATTCTATTTACAAGTAGTAAATCTGCAAAATATGAAACGGAAGAATATTTACACATGATCCTGAAAAAACGCTGTATGAAAAACTCTGGAGTTTGAGGAAGAAGAAAAGATGGCCGACAGTAAACAGCAAGAGGCCAAAACCCTGACGACGTTTGCAGATCTGAGAACAGTTTGTGTTTGATGGGTTTGTCCATTTTTCTCCAAAAGAATAGGAAATAAAAAATATTTGAATCCAAGATGGCTGCCGTTGGGTCTCTTTCTGAACAGCTGTCAGGTTTTTGGCCCGAGACGAGTTGTAAAAAACATGATTGTAGTTTTTGGCTCATGGTGCAGCTGCAGTGGGATGAAAATAGTGCATAAAAAGGCGGGTGTTTGTGCTCTACAGTCGTAAACAACGGAACAGCATTCGTGAAGGAGGAAAGGAGGCAGCGGAGGCGTCAGAGAGACCAGAGAGAGAGACCAGAGAGAGAGACCAGAGAGAGAGAACAGAGAGTAGACCAGAGAGAGAGAGACTGGATAGGCTCAGTGTGGGAAAGCCCTGCGTCTCCACTGTCTCCGCTGCATCTCGTCCAAAAGCCCTAAATCCACATGAAAAACGTGAAAAGCAGCAGATTCACATTCACAAAACATCGTCATCGAATTGTCTGTTTTTTTTTTCTTTTTTACACAATTTACACACAAAAATTCATCTGTGAAAAAAAACTTTACATTTTACAAAAAATAAAATAAAGCAACGTCACACGGACCACAGTTTGGTTTTCTGCAAAACAAAAAGGACATGGATTCTTCATGAGACGAGGAGGTGACACCGCGGTTGGGGAACCTGTCACTGAACCAGCTTTTTTGGGAAACTCACAATTGCACATACTTCCACTTTAGAAACTTTGGCCAAAAGTGTTTTTATAATTCATTCACTCTGGATTTATATTTAAAAACTAGTTATCGTTCTGATCACTAACATTCTAACAATCAGTCTGTCGCACCTCTGTAGACTGACAACCGCTTTCACTCATTCTCTACATTTCAAAAAGTGGAAATGTTTTTGTAGATTTGGAGCTGGTTCAGTCAGAAATGTTTCCTCTGTCGTCGCCTTCATTTTTCCGTTTGTGTAAAAAAAAATAAAAAATCCACTGAGACTTTCCCCCGACAATTCTCAACTTGTATTTTTTACGAAAGCTTCATTTGGCAGAATCAAAGCGTACACAATTGTGAAAAGAGTTTAAACCGTAACTTTGGCATCTCACGATTGAGTATGTGAACTTACACCTGTGTAGGACATATATGTTACGAAAGACCAGCAGCTGTGAGTCTGTTCCTTTGAGTAAAAAGCAAGTTGAGAATTCCCGTGGCTGAGGAAATGTGCCGACATTTGTGGCATGTGGATTTTTGGTGTCCCTGAAGAAACGATTGCACCTCAGACAAGTTCCTGCCTCGTACCATTATTATCATTATTATCACTTTGTACAAAACATACGAGTCCAGTTCAGTCAAGTCTTGTTCCATCACAACAAAAAGCACCAGACAACATTCAGAGAGTGCTTTCACATCAGTCCATTTCATTTTTAAATCCTCTTGATTCAAACACTTTAAAAAATGCACTAAACTGAACCAGGATTCACCGGTTTACCAGGATTAATCGGGTCTGTTGTATGTGACAAGTGTGAGAAATCTCTGACACCGACTGAGGTACAGTGGCCTCTTGTATGACAGTTACCTTTATGTATAGTCACAACTTTGTGTTTTGTGTGCAACGCAGTGATTAGTTCACAGGACGACCAAAGTCTTCCCGTAGCACTCAAAGAAGGACTAGACAAAACCTGAGACCAGAGAGAACATAACCTCTGGGATAAACCAGGGACCACTGTAGTCAAAAAGAGAGGCTGGGAGTGAGACCAGAGAGAGGCCGGTGAGAGAGCCCAGAAAGAGCCCAGAGAGGCCAGAGAGAGACCAGAGAAAGACCAGAGAGAGACCAAAGAGAACATAACTCTGCCATGAACCAGAGACTACTGTAGTTACTTTGATCATCACTTCTCAGTCCGATCCAAGACACGTCTTTCTTGTAACGTGTCAAAAATCTTTTTGAAGCCAGAAAATTCCTTGTCACTCAGACCAGGCCCATTACCTCAGCTCCTGTGAATCCGGGTCAGTTCCATTTGGCAGCTCAGTCCTTTAGTAAAGTGACGTGAGTGAGAAAGAGGACAGCGCCCTCAGCTAGACGGGGCCTTGCTCCACTTTCAAATCTACAAAAAAGTTTTGGGACAAAGACGTGCAGATCCGACAAGTCTTCGGTCTGTGGCTTCACACCCAGATACGTTCGAGATCGCACCGCTGTTCTGGCTCCGGGTCTAGTCCCAGAGTTCCCCCAGAGGTCTGTGGGGTGTTCCAGTCTGCGCTCCCAGGACAGTTGTGTTCTGGAGTTTGTAAAGTCTGAGTAGAAGTCTGTGTCCTGTGGAGGACAGAGCCTCAGCTGGCCAGGGCCATGGTGTCGATGACCTGTTCCAGTTTACTGCGCAACCTCTGTCTCCTCGCCGACTCGTCTCGCTCCAGCGCCGACAGGATCTGAGGGTTAGTGGTCAAATGTCAAGACATTTATTTAGAACCGTGTGGAGAGAATGGACTCAAATCTGTCTCCAAAACATTGTAAAGTGCTATATAAATAAACATGAGTCACTAAAACATGAAAGAATCTCAGGTGTTTTATGGAGTCATAGATCAGACTTGTGATGAGAAACAATGTTGCACATGGACAAACTATAGATCTCGTGTACTCGAGTGTATTATAGTAACCTCGTCCTTGTACTTGCTTGTGTTAGAGTAGATCTTATGTACTCAAGTATATATGACAGTTACCTCGTCCTTGTACTTGCTGATGTAGGAGTAGATCTCATTCAGAGCGGACATGCTGTTGAATTGTTTCAGGTGAAGTCTCGACTGTTCGGCGAGATACGCACTCATGTCCTGATCAGAAATCTGAGACATCCGCGAGATGTCCGCGTAGTACCTGCACAAGTACACAATACTGATGCAGTAGTTGCAGCAATAGTAGTAGGCTAACAAACTCAACGTAGAGAACAAAAATATGAGGTAAGAATACTACAGGCCACAACAGAGGACACACTCCAGATCAGGTGTCGACAAAAAAGTTGAAGGATCAAAGATTAGTCTACTAAAACAGTCACAGCAGAAGACACACTCTAGTTTGTCTTCATTCATCAACATCTGCTCTACGATTATCTGACTATTATCAGCGGCAGCAGCAGCCGTAATAGTCACATTAGTATTAGCAGCAGCAGCAGCAGTAGTTGTCTCACCTCTCGACCCAGTTCTTGTAGTTGGGGATGTCCTTGGCGTACAGCAGCTTGTTGGAGGGAGAGTCCTTCCCGAGTTTGTGCTCTGAGGTGGAGCACGAGTCCATGAAGGTCTGAGCCACGACCGACAGGCAGGCGTCCGTGATGCTGCTCTTGTGGATGTCGAACACAAACTGGGGATTCTTGATCACGTTCACCCAGAAACGGAGAGGCAAGCTGAGGATGGGAGGCCGAGAAGGTTAAACAAAGGTAGGATGGGATCTCCCATTCTCATCCTACCTTTGCTTACAAAGAGGCAGGTTACACAGAGGCACACTGAGGATGGGAGACACAGTTTAAAGATGGGAAAGTTATGAGCCCCAACCGACCCATTCCCACTTCACTCTTTCTTCTTGTCTATAAATAACAAGTTGATGGTTCCTTACAAATGTACATCTAACTCATTATTTTTTCATTTATTTTATTTTCTTTCCACACACACATCCATAAACAAGAAAAATGTCCACCTGGAACAAGTTGTACCATATATTTGGATCGATCATTACAGAAACAGGGGAAAGAATTTTCATAGCCTCTCAAAGTCTCTGGGCCCTGAACTTGAACTCAGATGATTTTGTATCAGGTCATATTTTTAAGCTTGGGTAAACTGTTGGAGCTTTCAGAGATGAGTGTGACCCGAGTCATTTTGAGGATGTACTTTTTGGTTGTTGGCAACACTTCCAACAAAAGTACATTAAGTCTAAAGTCTCCAGTCCAATCTAAAAACAGCCTATGTATGTGAAATCAACCAGGGCCAACTCTGCATCACTAAAGAGAAACCCTTTGAACATATTGGTCTGAGGAAGGTGGACTTGCCATCCTCATCTTTCAAGACTCCTGGAATATTTGACAAAGGGCATTAGGTTGCGTTCCTCAGACTCTCACCAGTTGCTCTTCCACGTGTGCCTCACATCGGGATCCGAGATGCAGTGTTTGTCGGCCTGTTCATCCAGGAAGTCAAACATGTACTTTATGGCCAGAGGCAGAGCAGAGCCACGATGAGCCGTGCTGAAGATGGTCTCGAACAGGTCGTCCACAAACTTCTGCAGAGTGCCCTGGATCGAGAGGAGATTAGAGAGGTTAGAGATGGGGTCTCCCATTCTCATCTGAGTTCAGCTTCAGACACCTTTAGTTAACCCCTACGGACAAGTCACTTCAGCTACAGGCTACAGAGTTACACAGCCTCAGAGTTGAGGGATTTTAAGAGCAGGTTGGTTTTACAATGTTGCAAACCAGAAAATGTTTCAGATGGTGGCAAAGTGAACTGATCATTCAAATCATCTCACAATCTGCTGGTTGCAGAAATCGGACACATCCCTGTATCCAATTACAACCCGTGTTTAGCAGATGTGCACAATTTGATAAGAATAATTTTGTCGTGAAGTGAAACCAAAAGGAGAGGAACGAGAGGTTAGAGATAAGTCTGAACTTACAGTGCCTTGTGAAAGTATTCAGCCCCCTTGAACCTTTCAACATTTTGCCACATTTCAGGCTTCAAACATAAAGATATAACATTTTAATTTTTTGTCATGAATCAACAACAAGTGGGACACAATCGTGAAGTGGAATGAAATTTATTGGATAATTTAAACTTTTTTAACAAATAAAAAACTGAAAAGTGGGGCGTGCAATATTATTTGGCCCCTTTACTTTCAGTGCAGCAAACTCACTCCAGGAGTTCAGTGAGGATCTTTGAATGATCCAATGTTGTCCTAAATGACTGATGATGATAAATAGAATGCACCTGTGTGTAATCAAGTCTCCGTATAAATGCACCTGCTCTTTGATAGTCTCAGGGTTCTGTTTAAAGCGCAGAGAGAACCATGAAGACAAAGGAACACACCAGGCAGGTCCGAGATACTGTTGTGGAGAAGTTTAAAGCTGGATTTTGATACAAAAATATTTCCCAAGCTTTAAACATCTCAAGGAGCACTGTGCAAGCAATTATATTGAAATGGAAGGAGTATCAGACCACTGCAAATCTACCAAGACTCGGCCGTCCCTCCAAACCTTCATCTCAAACAAGGAGAAGATTGATCAGAGATGCAGCCAAGAGGCCCATGATCGCTCTGGATGAACTGCAGATAACTACAGCTGAGGTGGGGATGGTGTGTTCAGGGTGATGAGCTGTGTTGCTTTTACGCCAAACATATCGTTTTGCATTGTGGCCAAAAAGTTTTATTTTGGTTTCATCTGACCAGAGCACCTTCTTCCACATGTTTGGTGTGTCTCACAGGTGGCTTGTGGCAAACTTTAAGAAACTTTTATTGGATATCTTTGAGAAATAGCCACTCTTCCATAAAGGCCAGATTTGTGCAGTGCACAACTGATTGTTGTCCTATGGACAGACTCTCCCACCTCAGCTGTAGTTATCTGCAGTTCATCCAGAGCGATCATGGGCCTCTTGGCTGCATCTCTGATCAGTCTTCTCCTTGTTTGAGATGAAAGTTTGGAGGGACGGCCGGGTCTTGGTAGATTTGCAGTGGTCTGATTCTCCTTCCATTTCAATATAATTGCTTGCACAGTGCTCCTTGAGATGTTTAAAGCTTGGGGAATCTTTTTGTATCCAAATCCGGCTTTAAACTTCTCCACAACAGTATCTCGGATCTGCCTGGTGTGTTCCTTTGTCTTCATGGTTCTCTCTGCGCTTTCAACAGAACCCTGAGACTATCAAAGAGCAGGTGCATTTATACGGAGACTTGATTACACACAGGCGCATTCTATTTATCATCATCAGTCATTTAGGACAACATTGGATCATTCAAAGATCCTCACTGAACTTCTGGACTGAGTTTGCTGCACTGAAAGTAAAGGGGCCGAATAATATTGCACGCCCCACTTTTCAGTTTTTTATTTGTTAGAAAAGTTTAAATTATCCAATAAATTTCGTTCCACTTCACGATTGTGTCCCACTTGTTGTTGATTCATGAAAAAAAATTAAAATTTTATATCTTTATGTTTGAAGACTGAAATGTGGCGAAATGTTGAAAGGTTCAAGGGGGCCGAATACTTTCGCAAGGCACTGTATCTCAGAGAAAAAAGAGGTCTGAGAAGTCTATCAACAGTCCACATCTCTGCTTGGAAGAATTTGGCTGGGTGGAGGGCCCAACACAGGAAACATTATCAATTATGAACTCACAAGACACTGACTCTGACTTATTTGTTTGTTGATTAGTGAGAAGTTGGAGAAGCTGTAAAATCACAGCTCGCAACAAAAACCGACCCTGAATGTCAGATACACCAAAAAAAATCATCCCAACGTACTTAACAAACTCTTTACTATGTTGTTTTCAGGTGATTTATGTTGAGGCAAAGTTCTGGGACCTATCTAATCTTGGTGGCCTGTAGTCTATTCTGAGATCTATCCAAGAGACTTATAACTGTGGCACCCAAAAGTCTTATGATGTACATCTAAGAGACTTCTAAACCTTGGTCTTCAGCTGTCTTTGAGGTAGTTTTGGGTTACTTATTACCTTGGTGGCCAGCAGTCTTGTGAGGTAGATCTCCGACACCATCTTACTGCCCCGGTCGCCCTCACGTTGGTCCGAGTGGTCGTGGTTCTTCACCAGGTGCCACAGTTTGGTTCCACTCTCCAGGTCTGGCGTGATCATGGGGGTTCGAGAACGCAGGCTGTCTGGGCTGCTGGCAGTACGTAACATGCTCTCTGTGGAAGTATTCATATGTTCAACTGAGTAAAACGCTCTCAGACAAGACAAGAAAATGGCTGCATATAGAGACTTTGCTGTGAGAAGTGTGGTAACTTCAATCAATCAATCAAAGTTTATTTGTATAGCACTTTACAACAACACCAGGAGGACCAAAGTGCTTCACAGAGAGATTAAAACAATTTAAAACACAAAATGAAAACAACCAAGACACAATTCAGTGTGCCCTAAGTATTAAAAGCAAGTTTAAAGTTAAAAAACTTGAGCACTATCCTCTCCTTGTCCTAATTTATCTGTCATCAATAAAACTTAAGCCGTTTGAGACCGCTGTCTCATAGTCCTCTTCATGGACCTCTTCATCCTCCATTTACATCAGTGGACTGTCTCCCCCGGCAATGACTCATGGTCTGTACCCCTTCCCTGCCTGGAAGCCACAGTCCTCAGTCCAGCACCACAAAGCCTCAGTCCCTTCAGCAATGCTCACCTTTTTCCCCAATGTTCTTTTGTTGTTGTTACTTGCTGACGCAGGAGGGTCAGCAAGGACAGTGGCAGTGATCCAGGACATTCAGCCCTTATGGACCAATGGCTCTGTGTTTTTTATCGTCTGATCAGTGTTGCCATATCGACAACTTTGTAAAGTCCTCTGAGATAACTACTGTTGTAATACCCGTTTGGGTATTAGTGCTTTACAACAATTAATGGAAGTGAATTAAAGACCTTATGACGGGTTTAAAAAAAAAAAAATAGTGGATATCAAAATTGCATGACAATGTCAATTTGAAAGAGATTCCGGCAAAAAAAATCCTATATTTTATAAAAAGAACGTGTTTTTCATGAATTTAAGCTGTCTATGCTCTAACCTGTGTGTGACGTCATAGCGGGTTACGCCCATGCATTGAAAACCATGGATCTATGCCACAGGACTGTCTTTTCTCTCTTCTCTCCACTGGTGCCCAACACAATACTGCACTCTACAGGTGACAATTGCTCACTACACATAAATTGCCGTTTTGAGTGTGAAAAAGTGTCCAAGGTGGGATTTGAACCCGAGTATCTGGGTTGGCAGTCCATCGACACAACCACTGGACTATCTCAGTGACAACAAAATGTAACATTCTAGTACTTATATCCGCGAAAAAAGAACGAATACCAAATTGTGAACAACTTACAGCGTTGAAACGTACCCGTTCTGACGTCACCAAGGGCTGTGAAGTTTTTTTGTTTCTAAGGGCGTTGCTATGGGGTTATTTCGATTTGGGGGGATCAGACAAAAAAAAAAACAACAACTGATTTTGAAACCTTTAGTAGTTCTCTTCTAATATAAAATGGTATTAAAACTGTATTTCTAAATAAATCAAACCCGTCATAAGGTCTTTAAATTGACAAGACGTGCAGGCGTGTTGCTAAGAAGGTTTCTAAGGCAAACTGGAGTTTCCTCGTAAATAAAGTTCAATCATTATATGACAAATATCTGGATTTACAAAGACAGTATCACAATATAAACTTCCTGGACAAGTCTTCTGCTGCTGGACACCTGAATTTCTCCTACGGGGATCAATAAAGTATCTATTTATCTATCTATCTAAACACCAGGATTACAGAAACGAATAAACCATGGGTTTTTAAGCCCAAATAGTGAATGTGACACAAACGGATACTGAGCTAGAGGAGTTTATTTTTATATGTACCTCAATAGGAACCAGAGCAAGTTGGAGCAAATTTTCAGCATAAGCACTTCCCTATCGGGCTTCATTGAGCCAGTGGGTAAGCATTTTCCGTCTGTATACAGTCTGGTTTATACCTCTGTTATGTATTTAAACACATATGTACTCTCGTCTTTACAATCTTTATTAAACATTTATAACAGTCTTAATATTGATCTCAAACGGTGATGGAGCCGGGGAAAAGCACATCTCGTTAGCAGCTTCTCACATGAATGTTAGCTCGTTATTGCCTCATGAATATTCAGACCAGAGTGTGACCCACAAACGCTCGTTACTGTCGCTGCCTTCACCCTCAAAACGCTGCATTTGTCATCAGTGTCTCCCGTTCATTAGAATCAAATTTGATCATTTGCTTTGTAAACACATTTCATTAGCAAGGAATAGATTAAAAAACCACAAGACTGTCAGAGAGAGACCAATGAGAGAGATCAGAGAGAGAGACCATAGAGAAATACATCAGTAAGGACTTAGTATAGGTTCAGTTTAAGCTTGGTTCTTACCGTATCGGCTCAAGCTCTTGGTGAAGGTGGACGAGTTGGAGATGTTGTAGGCAGAGTTCTGTTTGGGCACCAGCGCGATCACAGAGCTGTCAGTCACCTGAGAACACAAGAGAGGTCATACCCTAGACCTGAACATTTTTTCTGAAAGAACCTCTCAAACAAATGTTCTGAATGTGACTGCAGGACTATGTCTGTAGTAGACTAGTAGTAGCAACAGTAGCAATGGCAGTAGCAGCAGTAGTAGCAGTACTGGTATTATACCTGGTAGTGAGCTAGTGTGTTCAGTCTCTTCCAGTCATTGTCAATCTTTGTGGTGACGTCTTCATCTTGGAGAATGATGCGTGCCATCCTGCCCTGTCTCCACTCTGAACAAACAAACAAACAAATGTAAACAACCGTCTCTTGTCTGTAAAGGCTCAGACGGTGTCCAGAGAGGGGCCAGGTATTCAGGGGGTGGTCTTGGGTCTTACCCAGGTCCATATCCGAGGCCTTGGGTCTCTGGGAGTATGGCGTGCCCTTGTAGACTGCGTCCAGAATCTTCTCCTTCACCTGCGTAACTGTGTCGCAGTTCAGGCTCTTGACAAGAACCTCTGGGGCATTCTCGCTTTCTGGGTTCACGCAGTGCAGCGTCTGTGGGTGGAGACAACAAGGACACCCAGTGGTGAAAGAGGGAACAGCACGGGCACAGTTCGTTCCAGGGTAAAGTACTAAAAAAATGTAAAATGTAAAAAACAGTAAATTTTGCTCTTTAATGAACTGAACCATGGACCAACGCAGAGAGGAGTCCTCCTGTCTCTCTCCTGTACTCCACTCTCCTGTACTCCACTCTCCTGTACTCCACTCTCCTGTACTCCACTCTCCTGTACTCCACTCTCCTGTACTCCACTCTCCTGTACTCCACTCTCCTGTCCTCACCAGAGTCTTGTAGTCGATCTGCTGCCGGATCAGCTTGTCCTCGCTCAGAGAGTAGCGAGCCTCTCCGGTGATGGAGTCGATGGGTCCTTTCTCCATCTGCTGCTTCATGGCACAGAAAAGCATGAAGAGGGGCTCCCCAGCACACTCCTGCAGAAGGGAGACACACATATGGTTTAGTGGAGAAGAGAAGGGAGAAGGAGAGGAGAGGGCGTATGGAGGAAAGTGGAGGAGAGAGGAAAGGAATGTGGGGGAGAGGGGTGAGGGGAGAGAGGACAGAGGAGAGGAAAGGAAGAGAGGAGGGGAGAAGAGAAGAAAAAAGAGGAGAACAGAGAGGAGGAGGGCGAGGACAGAAGAAAAAAGCAGGCTCGATCAATAGTTTGTAAACGCACAGCTTTGTTAATGGATTTTACCTTGAGGAACTTGTAGAGGAGGAAGGTGAACCAGTTGGTCAGCATCTTCTCAGCCACAGACTCTGTCCTGAAACACAACACAGATCCAGGTTTTAACCAAAACAACAACCACTTTAGAAGTTAAAAAAAGCATAACTGGTAGAAATTACTTGATGTGTGTGTGTGTGTGTGTGTCTCACCTCCTCAGCAGGAGTTTGGGGTGGTTCTTGCTTTCTAGGTTCTTGTCGATGAGATCGGACAGCAGCTGCTTGAGGACCCCTGTGGCGTACTCCATCTCCCCCTGCAGAGCAGTCATGATGAGGGAGGCCACGTTCCCCCGGTCCCTCATGGAGAAGGACCTCTGGGCCTCAAGCGTGCGGATGAAGGTCAGCAGGAAGTGCTTCTTGGTGAGCAGCTGTCCGAAAAGCGTCAGGGACTTCTCTACGTTCGCCGGGACCTGAAGGGGGTGCCAGACAGAAATGGTAACAGAGGACCTGATCAGAACTGACCTGATAGTGTGTATGTCTCTCTATGCTTGCGCGTGTGTGTCTCTCTCTGTGTGTGTACTGACCATTACCTCCATCTCCTTGAGAACTGGATGGTCTTCAATCCCAGGGAACAGGACCCTCATGGCGTACGTGCGATAGTCCAGGAAGGGGATGCCCGCTCCATCCAGCTCCTGGGTAAGCTCATGGATGTCGGTCTGAAGCTCTGCAAATGCTGCAACAGAACATGCGAGAGGTCCAACACAGAAGAAAACACAACACCCCTGTCCCAGCCTCAGCTACGACCACATCACCCCTGTCCCAGCCTCAGCTACGACCACATCGGTCTCTGCCTTCGGTCTCTGCCTTCGGTCTCTGCCTTCGGTCTCTGCCTTCGGTCTCTGCCTTCGGTCTCTGCCTTCGGTCTCTGCCTTCGGTCTCTGCCTTCGGTCTCTGCCTTCGGTCTCTGCCTTCGGTCTCTGCCTTCGGTCTCTGCCTTCGGTCTCTGCCTTCGGTCTCTGCCTTCGGTCTCTGCCTTCGGTCTCTGCCTTCGGTCTCTGCCTTCGGTCTCTGCCTTCGGTCTCTGCCTTCGGTCTCTGCCTTCGGTCTCTGCCTTCGGTCTCTGCCTTCGGTCTCTGCCTTCGGTCTCTGCCTTCGGTCTCTGCCTTCGGTCTCTGCCTTCGGTCTCTGCATCAGTCCTGGACCTTCCTCACCTTCCTTGCACTCCAGGGCCACCCTGGACTCCAGGTTGTCCATCTGCAGCTGTAGTCTCTTCAGAGTCCGGTCTGCATCCCTGGACTTGCGTTTGTAGGCGATGAGGACGATGATGATGACGAGGAGGAGCAGACCTCCTCCTCCCCCAATGCCAATGATGGCGGGAAGAGTGAGGAGGGAGTCCGAGTAAATCTGGAGAGAGCCGGGGGAGAAGACAAAACCACCCACACGGATCTACAGGAGAGAGGAGTAGAGAGGAGGTGAGTGTGGGGAGATCTGAGAGAGCAAGGGAGAAGACAGAACCTCCATATAATATCAGGAGAGAGAAGAGGAATGGAGATGTGTATTTTCTGGTCCACGTCTCATGTGTGTGATATGTCTCCTGAGTCTCTCAAATATCTCTAAATGTTGGTCTCCTCCCATGTCTCCTCCTTTGTCTCTGAATAATGGTCTCCTCATAGTCTCCTGTGTGAGTCTTCTCTGTGAGTGAGGAGCCGGTGGCAGATGTAGGTCACAGAGCGTCTTTGATCACACAGGACGTAAATAAAACATGTGAAATAAGCCTCTTTGCTCACATACTGCACTGACAATGATTTGAGTTTAAATGAAAGTGGGGCGTGACCAATCACAGGGCAGAGCAGTAAACACAGACACCAAGTAGAGGAGGGGAGAGAGGAGAGGAGAAGAGAGAGGAGAAGAGAGAGGATAGAGGAGAGGAGGGAGGAGAGGAAAGGGCGGCAGAAAAATTCTAGCAAGGAGAGAGAGACGTCCAGGGTGGCCAATCAGGAGGATCAGGACGATTCCCTCCTCTCTCCTCGGGTGAGGGATGAGGTTGGGGTGACTTACGGTGACTTTGTGCTCCCCTGTGAGGTCAGGCCACTCGCACAGCAGCTGGGTCTCGGACAGAGTGAGGACACAGGGGGTCTCTCCGATCAGGACGCTGTAGTTCAGTCTGGAGTTCCCCACAGCAGCAGGGATCAGGTGTTGTCCCTGATAAACAAAACAATGGTCAGATTCAGACACATTTATTTATCTAGAACATGTACTAACCATAAAATCAACAGTGGGTAGGTCAAAAAAGAAGAAAGGAGAGGGGAGGAGAGAGGGGAGAGGAGAGAAGGGAGAAGAGAGACAGAAAAGAGAGAACTGGGCTAAAAAGGGAATCTTTCTTTCAAATATCCACCACATACAGAGAGACAGACATAGAAGGGGTCCAAAGCTGCTTACTCTGCGTCTGACGGGAACAGAACAGAGCACACTTCTATCCGTGAAATTCTATTATAATTTAGACTGTGATCTGCAGCTTTGAAGAGAAAAGGAGGTGATGAAGATGGGTAGGGATGAAGAGGAGGATGTCTATGATTTATATGAATATGAATAAATGATTGTAGTAACAGCAGTATTGATTGCATCAGTACCTTGAGGATGAGAGGAGAGCTGGGCTTAAGCTCTAACACCCCTGTGGGACTCAGCGGCTCAAACACGGGATCTGGGAAGTAGCTGAAGCTCTGGTTGACGACCAGCAGGGGGCGCACATGGTCCATGACAAAGCCGATTTCGTCGGGAGCCGTGCCGGACTCCGAGAAGGACTTCCCCGCATCAGCCACAGAGGGCACCAGACACTGCATGAGGGTGGGGGAGAGCACAGTGCAACTCTGCGGAGAGAGAAGAACGAGATTAGGCCTGAGACGGGAGCTGAGACTGAGCCGAGAGTCTGGTTGCTCTGTGTGCAGAGTACTGCATTACAGGCTATGGTACTGAACTTCGCGGGAGAGTTTTCCGTACCAGCGGTAGACTGTGCAATCTAAAATCCTTAACCTCCTAAGACCTGCCGTCCAATACTTCATCCTGATTTATTGGGGCCTGGGGTACACATACAGCAATACCTACACTGCCCTCTAGCAGTGTTGGAGGAATTACAGCACAAGCTAACACAAAACAAAATGGCTGACCGTGCACAGAAAAGTTCACATGCAAGTTCCCAACCAAAAAATCCACCAAGTAAAAATTCCAATCCGATTTCAAAGATTATTCTTGTTCAGATAGTTTTATAAGTGATGTAAGTTTGTCATGGCATGTAAATTTTACAATAATTACAATTTAAAAACAATTGTCTGGACTGCTAAACATGATGTCCACATATGTGGACAGAAGGACTTAGTTTTGTTGAAAATTGTTCTAATCGCATGTGGAATGCACCTGTGTTCGATGGAATTTTTTGCTATTATTGTCAAGTTTTTCTATGTCACCATCAACTAAAAGGACCACCTGTTGAATCAAGCCAGTGTGCTTCCAGCATACTATATAATTCCAAAATTAGTGCTTACTTGCTCTTTGATTTAGTCTATTTCCTATGAGTTAAATCCATCCATCCATCTATTTTCTTCCGCTTCATCCGTTGCCGGCTCGCAGAGATGCCCAGACTTCCCTATCCACACACACTCCAGTTTGTCAGGGGGGAGCCCAAGGCCTTTCGGCTCAGCTTCACCGCGACCGCATCACTGCACCGATCCGCCTGTCAATCTCACGCTCCATCCTTCCCTCACTCGTGAACAAGACCCCGAGATACTTGAACTCCTTGAGGAAGGACCTCTCCACCCACCTGAAGAGGGCAAGGCACCTCGGAGCCAACAGGACAACATTGTCTGCAAAAAGCGGAGATGAAATCCTGTGGTCCCCAAACCGGACCCCCTCCTGCATCTAGAAATTCTGTCCATAAACACAGTAAACAGAACCGGTGACAAAGGGCAGCCCTGGCCGAGGTCAACATGGTCTGACTTACTGCTGATGCGAACGCAGCTCTGGCTCCGGTCATACAGGGCCCGTAAGGCCCTAAGGCAGAATACCCCGTACTCCTGGAGAACCCCCCAAAGGACATCCCGGAGAACACGGTTGAACACCTTCTCCAAATCCACAAACACATGTGGACCGGTTGGGGGCGAACTCCCATGAACACTCAATGAACCGATGGAGAGTATAGAGCTGGTCCAGTGTTCCGTGGCCGGGATGAAAACCACACTGCTCCTCCTGAATCCGAGATTCGACCATCGGCCGTAGCCTCCTCTCCAGTACCTTGGAGTGGACCATACCGGGAAGGCTGAGGAGTGTGATCCCACAATAATTGGAACACACCCTTCTGGTCCCCCTTCTTGTAGAGAGGGACCACCATCCCGGTCTGCCCACGATCGCCTCGCGATGTTGCAGAGACATGTCAGCCAAGACAGTCCTACAATAGACTTTAGATAGTCTTGGCGGATCTCATCCACTCCCAGAGCCTTGCCACCAAGGAGGCTGCCAACCACCTTGGTGACCTCTGCCAGGGAGATGGAGGTATCTGCCCCAACATCCTCAACCTCTGCCTCCGTTCTGGAGGACGTGACGGGGGGATTGAGGAGTACCTTGAAGTATTACTTCCACCGCCCGACAAGATCCCCAGTGGAGGTCAGCAGCTCTTCGCTCTACACCGTCCACGGTGTTGGCAAAGAACTGCTTCCCCCTCCTGAGACGCCGGACGGTTTGCCAGAATATCTTCAATTTATTAAGGCCGACTGATAGTCATACTCCATGGACTCTCCAAACTCCTCCCAGTCCCGGGTTTTTGCCTCTGCAACCCCTGTGCCATGCCGGGCGACGTCACGGTTCTTAATATCATGCTATTTATGTTGGCTTTGTACTGCGCTTCGTCTGATTCGTCACCTGAGACCTGTCTGCCATGGGAGACCCTACCAGGGGCATGAATCCCCAGACAAATAGCTCCCAGGATCATCCGAGTACTCTTTTTGCTGTTTTTGCACTGAGATATGTTTGAACATGTTCCTTGTTCAATATTGTTCATTTATCAAATGTTTGTGTCGAAATAAAGCGTTTTGCACTTTATTACACAGTCGTTACTTAATTGCCTTTTTTATGGAAATTCAGACCGAGCGTCCACATATGTGGACAGCATTTTTCTCAAAATGTACATCATGTCAAGAGATGATGCTTAGTATATATTCTTATCTGGCCCCAATATGCCCACTTAGCCAAGATAAATAAAAAATGCATTGCAAAAAAGTGCTCGGGTCTTAGGAGGTTAAGGTGCGTTCAGACCGGACTCCACTTCGCCTTCAAAAGCGTCAGGTTTGCATTGAAAGTGAATGGTGAAGCGCATCAGGTGACGCCGAGGGGCCCGGTGTCACTTGGCGCGCGTCAAAGCTTCAAAAGTCGCGAGTAATAATAAATGAAGCTTTTGACGCGTGTAACGCTCGCGTATCAAAACAATCCCTTGACGCCGAAGCTGAGCAAAGCTGAGCTTTTGAAGCTTTGACGCGGGCTTCAACCAATCAGGAGACGAGGAGCAGCAGCAGCAGGGCTGTATCTGTCATGAAGAGAAGTAATGTAACTACTGCTGCTGCTGTTTTATTGTCATTTGTGTTATTAGTAATATTATTTGTATGAGTAGTAACGTTCTTAATAAGTAACAAAATCATTGCACACATGCTGTGTAGTAAACGTAATTTATTTAATATAAGAACAAGCTGACGATGAGTCTGGCTCAGAGCGAGAGCGAGGCAGCTCCAGGCGGGCAGAGGGAAGCAGAGGCGGGGAGAGGCGAGCTCCGGGGTTTGGGAACTCAGACTGGGCGAGTGACATGCGGAAGTACCGCTGAAAGCGAAACTCCTCCGAACGCAACTTCTGGAGTAAATGACGAAACTCTGCAAACACTGCAGCCTCTCAAGTTTGTGGTGAACCCAGAACATGTTTTGTAGAAACCCCACGACAACGTTATTTTGCTCGCTGCTCTCTGGAAAATCCACCGTTGTCTGACTACCGGCAACAGAGAAGCTCCTCCCACCGGCGTCAGGCGCGTCAGGAGCGTCAAAAGCTTCAAGCACCAAAATCACTAAAATAACCCGGCGTCAGTTGAAGCGCGTCAAAAGCTTTTTGAAGCTTTTGGTCTGAACGCGCCTTTACAGTTAACTCGCGGCTTTTATAATCGCGATTATTGTAAAAAACGGTTAATCTCGGCAACCCTAGTCGAGACTAGAGCAGAAGAGTACACTTGAGGTTACAAATAGGAGTGTGTCGATATATCGATATGGTGATGTATCGTTATACTTTCTCACGTGATCGATTATCGATATGCTTTTGCCAAGTATCGATTTAAATAACATCATCTCGTTTTATCTTGTAATAATCTGCTTTGACTTGAACATATTGTTCTACGACCAAGATATTGCCAAAGAAACACATCTCCATCTATCAGCTGACCTTGCTACCTTGTGCTGTATTTGAATTCAGAGTTGAAAATGTATTAATAACTTATCGTCGTCATATTGTGATATAATTGTTAACGTGCGCTTTGTATCGCGTATCGTATCGTATCATGAGGTACCCTGAGGTTCCCACCCCTAGTTACAAACACACACAACAAGAAAGCTCAAATCTCCCGATCTTCCACCCTCCCTCTCTCTCTTCTCTCTCTCTCCCCCCTCACAGACTCACATTTTCAGTGGAGGCCGCTCCATACTTCGCTCTCATCTTCGGTTCTTTGATCGTGGCCAAGTTCGTCCCCGTGACAGTTACCTTGGTTCCCCCACTGTAAACAAACAGTTGTGTAAGAGTCATCTCAGTGTGTGCGTGCGTGCGTGCGTGCGTGTGTGTGTGTGTGCGTGTGCGTGTGTGCGTACCTGGCGATGCTCCACTCCGGCTCCAGCCTCAGGATCGTTGGGTCCTCAGTGTAGTTGAACCGGACCTCAGGGTTCCTCAGTTCTGCAGAGTTTATGTCGACCATAACAGGAGCAAGACCAGGGGCAAGACCTGCTGGGGTGATGCATTCAATGTCACGAGCACTGCGTCTGTGAAGGGGAGAGGGGGGGAGAGAGGGGTTAGAATGTGTGAGAGGGCGGAGACCACGGCTTGCAGGGATGATGCAGACGATGTCCCAACCACTCCATCTGTAAGGGAGGAGGGGGGGACATATGGGCATGTGTAGGCCCTGTAGAAGATAAAGAAGATGATTTGACAAGTGTCTCCTGGTCTGGCTCCGCTGTTACAAAGACAGACCAGACGACAGAGTACTTGGCAGTTGGGTCTTGTCAACCCTGCTAGGGCTCCATACACCGCGCCACTGTCAGCCGGCCCCAGCCAGCTCCTGCAAGAGTGCACCACCTGGGTCAGTTGTGTCAGGTACCGGTGCCACAAAAGGAGCCTGCTCTTTCTTGTATTTGGGGTGAATTGTCAGTGTCAGGTCTCAGATCTTTACTTCCGGGGAAGCTTCAAAGTGTGCGACCCGCGTAGCTACCTCGAGCAGAGAGTGTTTGCCGTTTTTATGGGTGGTAGCACTTTGCACCATTGTGCCACTCAGCTCAGCGGTGTGTTTTGTTTTTTATTCCAAAAATGCTTTGATCTTTGCCAGATTCCAACGCTGTGGAAAACGTCAATAGTGATACGTCTTCTCAAATCTAAGAACTCAAAAGATTTGAGATTTCAGACCAGTTGCTTTAACCTCACTGGTTATGAAAAGCCTTGAGCACATTTTAAAGACTCACATCCTCTCCTTAACAGAAGGACAACTGGATCCACTGCAATTTGCGTATCAACCCAAAAAGGAGTTGATGATGCAAAACTGTTCCTATTGTATGTCATTTATAAACACCTGGAGAAGGCCGGGGCCCATGTTAGACTTTTATTTGCTGACTTGTCATCGGCTTTTAACAAAATCCAGCCTCATATTCTGGGACAGAAATTAGCTGCTGATTTCTATCTCCCGGACTAACTTCTTTTACTGATATTAAACTTTCTTACTGATCGTGTTCAGCATATTTTAGTGAATGGGAAAATGTCTGCTCCTTCAATCTCCAGCACGGGTTCGCCCCAAGGATGTGTCCTTTCGCCTCTTCTTTTTATCCTCTACACAAACAGTTGTCGATCATCAGAGGAGAACAGACTTCTGCTTAAATTTTCAGACGTAAAGTGTTGGTGTCACTGCTTGCCGGCTCAGAGACGGGCCATGGTCCTGCACTAGCACAATTTGTCTCCTAGTGTGAAAACCATAGCTTGGATTCAAATGTTGCCAAGACCAAGGACATTGATTTAATTGATTTCAGACGCGTTACATCCAATGACACCAGTGTCATTCACGGAGGGAATGTGGAAATCGTGGACAATTACAAGTATCTTGGAACAACGATAGACAACAAACTGAAGTTTGACATAAACACTGAGTCTATCATTAAACGGTCGCAGCAGAGAATGTACCTGTTGAGGAAATTGAACTCTTTTAATGTAAACAGGCTAATTCTTAATCATTTTTATTGTTCTTTTATTGAAAGCCTTCTTAGCTTTTCTTTTATCTGTTGGTTCCAAAGCCTGACCCTGAAGGACAGGGATAAGTTACAGAGAATAGTGAGAACTTGCTCCAAAATCACTGGAAGAGGTGCTGAATAAAGCAAAATGTATTCTGGCTCAGCCCAAATATCCTCTGATCGCTGACTTTGTATTGATGCCTTCAGGGCGTCGTTTTATGCTCCAGCACAGAAAACAAACCGTTTTTCCAATTATTTTGTGCCCTCTGCTATAAAACTGTTGAACTCTGGTAGAGGGGGTTAACTTTTGGGAATTGTGTTGTTCAGTGTTGTTTTTGTTACTTATATTGTGTAACCTGCTGCTGTGTGAACTGTGAGACTCACTGTGTTTTTGTGAAGAGTATGTGTGTTCTGCTTTGAGTTTATGCTGCAAATGAACTGCCCTTTGGGATCAATAAAGTTTTCTGAATCTGAATCTTACCTCTCGAAGCGACATGGGTGCAGTCCAATCTTCACATAAACTGCACTCCCGGCGTTCAGGTGACTGCCCTCGATGGTGATCCGTGTTCCCCCTGAGAGGGGCCCTGAGGTGGGCTGGACCCGGGTGAAGTACGGGGACTGGGGAGGGAGAGAAGACCAGTTATGATGTCGTCCATGTGTCCCAGAAAGAGTGACCAGAGAGAGAGACACCAGACAGAGACTTGTGTAGTAGTCTCTAAAGCTTTCAGTTGTGTAGCTGTCTCATAGTTGTGTAGCAGTCTCTCAGTTGTGTAGCAGTCTCTCAATTGTGTGTTGTGTGTTGCTCGTACCACAAAGGTGAAGGCCTTGTTGGACACAGCCTTGTAGTCCGGATGGTTACAGTCGCGCACACACACCTCCACCTGGGCCTCCTGCACCCTGTATCCTGTGGCATCATTCAGCTGACACACAATCCTGAAAAGACACACACAAGCTTTAGAGACACACAATACAAAAAACATACATCATAGACTGTATCAAATGGACAATGTTAACCCGCTAGCTCAATGAAGCCCAATAGGGAAGTTCTCTTGAAAATGTCTCCAGTGTGAGATCAATGATGTCTTATCTTATCATGGAGAAGTTTTTCTCCAACTCTGGCTCCAATTGACTTACATGTAAAAGTAAACTCCTCTAGCTCAGTAACCATTTGTGTCACACTTTTGGTCTTAAATCAACGACGTGCAAGGTAGGCACATATCAGGAAATAGGTCCTAGCTAGCTCAAGTTCAGTCAGCCTCTTCCGCATTCAAGCTAACACTATGGTGACGTCACACTCACTCAGTCCATTTATATATGCTCTATGCTACTTGCACATCCAAAAACACGTTGAGAAAGGCAAAGTTACTCACTGCTCTGCGATGACGTACTGCTCCTCCTGTGGGTGACACACCACCTTGCCGATGCGCACTCCACTCTGGATGTCTTTGAACTGGAGACCCAGGTTCTCCCCCGTGATGGTCAGCATGGTACCCCCCTGACGAGGTCCAGTCTCTGGAGACAGCTGTAGGAAGAGAGAGGGTTATTTATGGAGGACCAGGCCAGATCAAACCTCAATCCTGGGTCTACAGCCTCAGTCCACAATCTACAGCCTCAGTCCACAATCTACAGCCTCAGTCCTGGGTTTCTGAGTGGTTCCTTCCCGATGCAGGTGGGTCTAAGGAGAGTGATGATCATTCTGCACTTTCATTTACATTTCTGGACAGTGGTCATTCCATTGCATATGGACCAATGGCTCCTTTGTGTTTGTTATTATTGCATTTTCTGTGTTTGATTCTCTTATCTGTAAAGTCCTCAGAGGCGACTGCTGCTGTTCTTTTGAGCAATACACAATTAAATTGAATTGAATCCCCCCATCTAATAATAATAATAATTAAAATTATTATTATGCAATAAAGCAACTTATATTGATGGCAGAATGTCTTAATGCTCTTCTGACGGAGCCCTCTCTCCCAGAGCACACAAGAGTGTTGTCCAATTTTTCCCGTTTGGGTTAAAAGCGTCAACCCGAATGACAGGAGGATCAGAGGGCTCCGTGTCCCGGACTGAAATCAAATTAGCGGCTAATCGGCTAACGCTAATGGTGCCGCAGCGCAGCTAGCATTGCACACAAAGGCGTCGGACAATGAGGCGTGAAACGGGATCAGAGCTTTGGAGAGAGACGGGTTGAAAGAGAACATAAAAAAGAACAGAGAGAGACCAGAGAGAGACCAGAGAGAGGGACCAAAGAGAGAGACCAGAGAGAGAGAAACCAGAGAGGGACTAGAGAGAGGGACCAGAGGAACCAGAGAGAGGGACCAGAGAGAGATCCAGAAAGAGAGTCCAGAGTTATATGATGTTGTTACTAGTTGGTTAGTGCTGGCTTTAAACAGTTTGCTTCTATCACTGTTCATATATTTTTGGCCTCTGTCACATCATGCACACACACACACACTTACACACACACACACACACACACATGCACACACACACACACACACACACTTACACACACACACACACACACACACATGCACACACACACACACACACACACACATGCACACACACGCACACACCTCTCACCACTTGCTTCAGTGTAATTTCCCTGTTTGATTTAAGACTCCCACACGTCTCCAGCCTCAGGGCCGACTTACCCCCCACAGTACTGTGCTCTCTGGCTTGGCTCCATCACTGCGATAGCTACCCCCTCTCCTCCCCCATCCTCTCCTACACTCACTTTGTGTTTGTGGGAGATAAGTGAACCGAGCGCAATGTAAAACCGTGACAGGGACCGGAAATGGAATATGTGCAAAATTGACTATTTCATTTGAATCCAGAGAGCTTTGGCCTGGTCTGGATGTAAGTACTTTCAGAGAGACACCACAGAGAGAAAGCAGAGAGACCCAGAGAGAGACGAGAGAGAGAGACCAGAGAGAGAGAGAATAAAGAGAGAGACTAGAAAGAGACACCAGAGAGAGTCAAGACGAGAGAATAGAGAGAGACTAGAGAGAGAGAGAATAAAGAGAGAGACTAGAAAGAGACACCAGAGAGAGTCAAGACAAGAGAGAATAGAGAGAGACTAGAGAGAGAGACTAGAGAAAGAGAATAGCGAGAGACCCTTGGGTGTCTTAGGCTACAGTTTGTGAGGGTGTACCTTGGTGATCTTGGGATGTGCGCAGCGGGAGTTCCCCGTTGTGGCGTGCATCCACGTGGCCTCGCCAGCGCCGCACTCCTGCCGCAGTGAACACTTCTTGTCCTGGACGCACCAGCCGCAGTCGAACCGCGGCTCAGCCTTCAGGCACAAACCACAGCTCTCCCGCTGAGCAAAGCACTTATACAGGTGAGCTGCCAACACAAGAGAGCGACAGGGTGAGACCAGAGAGATATCAGAGAGAGAGAGACCAGAGAGATACCAGAGAGAGAGACCAGAGAGAGACCAGTGAGAGAGACCAGAGAGATACCAGAGAGAGAGACACCAGAGACCAGAGAGAGGGAACAGAGTGAGAGAGAGACTAGAAAGAAACCAGAGAGAGAGAGAGCAGAGAGAGAGACCAGAGAGAGAGACGGGGTGAAACCAGGGAGAGACCAGAGAGAGTGTCCAGAGAGAGACCAAAGATATACTAGAGAGAGAGACCAGAGAGAGACCAGAGAGAGAGACCAGAAAGAGACCAGAGAGAGAGACCAGAGAGAGAGACCAGAGAGAGAGACCAGGGAGAGAGACCAGAGAGAGAGACCAGAAAGAGACCAGAGAGAGAGACCAGAGTAAGAAACCAGAGGGAGACCAAAGAGATACCAAAGAGAAAGACGCCAGAGATGGGAACTAGAAGGAGACCTGAGGGAGACTAGAACGAGAGACCAGAGAGGATAAAAGCCACATCCACAACTATCACACCAGACTCCAAGTTTTCAGTGATGTTAAAACACAAACAATTGAGAAGTGAAGGATGGAGAGTTCTGATCAGAGTCAGGAGTGTCTGACCTCATTATCATTTGGAAACAGCTGTAAATAAACACAGACAGCTCATTTGTTGCAGTGACATTAGGACAGTCTCTGCTCTCACAAACACGAGCACGAAGCCGAGTCAGAGTCTAAATCCTGTTCGTCGCGCTCTCGGCTCCAATCGGTGCCAGCTACAGGCGTGGTTATAATTACATTCACGACCTGTTTGCAGATGCACACGCTCTCTCACCTTGGATGTTGTGGGGGTTGTCGATGATGAAGTTCCCGTTCCAGACCACTGAGAGGTCCACGGGCAGGTCGCTGATGTCACTGCCCTCATACGAGTACTGCAACCAGGAAAGAAGGACAAGAACCAGTTAGAACAGAAAGGTCTCTGGTCTCTCCTCTCTGGCCTCTCTAGTAGCTGCAGCAGTAACAGCAGCAGTAACAGCAGCATTAACAGCAGCAGTAACAGCAGCAGTAACAGCAGCAGTAACAGCAGCAGTAACAGCAGCAGTAACAGCAGCAGTAACAGCACTAGAACTCACAGCGGTCTTCTGACACTGGATGGAGGAGCTGTTGAACCTCAGGGCTGGGACACTCTGGATCTCGCCTTGGATGTTGAACACACACTCGTAGTTCCTCTGACCCGACTGAGGCTGAGGGAGGTTCTTTGCCGACAGAGTGATAGGTTTGGTGACTCCGACCGGGACGAAGATCTGAGAGGAGGGCAGGATCTGGGGGCAGTCCTATGGGGGAAAGAGACCAAGGTGAGACCAGGGTGAGACCAGGGTGAGACCAGGGTGAGACCAGGGTGAGACCAGGGTGAGACCAGGGTGAGACCAGGGTGAGACCAGGGTGGAACCAGGTTGAGACCAGAGACCAAGATCAAGATCTATGTTAACAGTGGAGAATAACAGTGGAGGACAGCAGGAAACCAGCTTGGGTTCAATAATGAGCTGTATGTGAGACCTGCACCTAATACCCAGGGGACGAGCGGCACACAAGACCAAGGACTTGGGCCAAAAGAGCGGATTAAACAGAGAGTGTGTGTCTCTGTGAGTGTGTGTGTCTCTTTAAGTGTGTACGTTTCTGTGTGTGAATTTTAAAGCATCTCATCAGAATTCTCTTTGTTCTCAGTCAAAGTTTTTTTTTTAACAAAGCAGATCAATGCTTTTAAGATGGAGACAATAACTTGTCTAGTCTGTGGTCCAGTGTGTGGTCCAGTGTGTGGTCCAGTGTGTGGTCCAGTGTGTGGTCCAGTGTGTGGTCCAGTGTGTGGTCCAGTGTGTGTTCCAGTGTGTGGTCCAGTGTGTGGTCCAGTGTGTGTTCCAGTGTGTAGTCCGGTCAGGAGGTCAGGAGTCCGATCAGGAGTCCGGGCTCTGCTGTAACACACACTAGGTCTAATGCAGATCTAAACTAGAACTAAAGCAGGACTAAGCAGATCTAAAGCAGGACTAAACCAGGACTAAAGCATGACTAAAGCAGGACCAAACAAGGTCTAAACACAGACTACTTTCTCTTTGTTTCAATGATTGTGTTTTTGTGGCGTTTTGCGGAGGTTGTGATTGACAGCCTCTGGAGACGCACCACGGCTCATTTCTGGGTCAAACGCACCCCGCTCCTCTTTCCCTCCACATCCCCCCGCCCCCCTCCCTCTGCTTCCCACTGAGAATGAGAAATGAAAACATGTATGAATAAAACAACAGGAGCAGCGCTGAGCTAATCTGAGCGTTTGACAAATCCTCAAACAGATTTACATTAAAACAAATTAAAACGATTTTTAGAGAAGTCCAGTCTGTGGTCCGGTCTGTGGTCCGGTCTGTGGTCCAGTCTGTGGTCCAGTCTGTGGTCTAGTCTGTGGTCCAGTCTGTGGTCCAGTCTGTGGTCCAGTCTGTGGTCCAGTCTGTGGTCCAGTCTGTGGTCCAGTCTGTGGTCTACTCTACTCTACTCTACTCTACTCTCCTCTACTCTACTCTACTCTCCTCTACTCTACTCGGCCCTGGTTCTATCCAGGCCAAGTTGGAGTGCTGCTGGAAGCCATGGTTACCAGGAAAATTCCCAGTACTGGTTTGTTGTGGGTAGATAGCTAGGATACGGTACCAGATACTTAAGTGTTACGGGAATAGAATCAGGTAGAGAAGGGCCAAGTCGGGCTGGTGGAAACGGGGCTTATTTGTGGTTATGTTGATTTTGTGCCAGCCGAGGTAAAAATAGCTTCTGCTCGGTTTTCAGAGGAACGAGAAACTAAATAATAAAATAAAACTATCACCAGCTTTTCACCGAGAGAAGATGTTGTTGCCATAGAAACAGAGGATCCAGGATTGAGGAAATTTTTTTGAAAAACACCTGGAGAAAAGGATACGGAAAACAGACAACGAACGAAACAGGATTTGTTTTTGTTTTTTTCCTTTAAGTTAGTCTAGGCAAGACGAGTTTATTTCTATGGCTATGTGTGACTCGAGTGCTGTGTACGAGTCTGGTCTGTGGAAGTTTGTACAAGTGTGTGCTGCCTCGAAGCCTCCTCAGTCTTGGACCTACAGCCTCAGTCCTGCTCTACTGACTCAGTCTGGATCTACTGCCTCAGTCCTGGATCTACTGCCTCAGTCCTGGATCTACTGCCTCAGTCCTGGATCTACTGCCTCAGTCCTGGATCTACTGCCTCAGTCCTGGATCTATTGCCTCAGTCCTGGACCTACTGCCTCAGTCCTGGATCTACTGCCTCAGTCCTGGATCTACTGCCTCAGTCCTGGATCTACTGCCTCAGTCCTGGATCTACTGCCTCAGTCCTGGATCTACTGCCTCAGTCCTGGATCTACTGCCTCAGTCCTGGATCTACTGCCTCAGTCTGGATCTACTGCCTCAGTCCTGGATCTACTGCCTCAGTCCTGGATCTACTGCCTCAGTCCTGGATCTACTGCCTCAGTCCTGGATCTACTGCCTCAGCCCTGGATCTACTGCCTCAGTCCTGGATCTACTGCCTCAGTCCTGGATCTACTGCCTCAGTCTGGATCTACTGCCTCAGTCTGGATCTACTGCCTCAGTCCTGGATCTACTGCCTCAGTCCTGGATCTACTGCCTCAGTCCTGGATCTACTGCCTCAGTCCTGGATCTACTGCCTCAGTCCTGGATCTACTGCCTCAGTCCTGGATCTACAGCCATCCACTGTGTTCTCCCTGTGAGTGGGTTGCTGAGCAGTGATGATCCAGGACCTTTCTACTCATTTATTCACATTTCTGGAGAGTGTAAAGCGCTTTACAATTGTTGTGTGCATTTGTCTTATCACTCCACATAGAGATGGGAGCGGTGTTGCCGAACAGAAGGCGCATGCCAGACCTATTATACATATTTTTTAGTGGTAAGGGAAACCGGAGCACACGGGGAAAACCTGCAGACACGGGGAGAACATACAAACTCCACGACGACTGTTGTGATTTTGGACGATACACAAACACATAGAATTGAAAACTTTAAACACTGATTGCTGAATTACAGCACTCTACTTCTCTTAATCTCTAAGTCTGAACAAATGCAGACTGGGAGAGGGTTGCCAGAACATGCATCAAATCAGCCTTTTTGGTCTGACAATTCCATTCTTCAGCCGTGTTTCAAGGAGCTGAGCTTTAGTGTGACATCAGCTGTGCTCTTCACGCCTCACGGAGCTGATGCAGGATTAGCACAACCTTCTGGAGCGGAGGAGAACAGCGGCTACCACAGTGAGAACAGGGCCCAGAGGTGAGGGAGTGAGAGAAGGAAGGGACCCAGACCCAGAACTAGACCAGATCCAAATACAACCACACACAGAGAGAACAGGGCCCAGGGGTGAGGCAGAGAGAGAGAGAGAGAGGAAGGAAGAAAGACAACCTCAGAAAAGACCAGATCCAGGTCCAACGCACACATTCTCAATCTTCGCAATTTAAAAAAACAAAATACACAAATCAGAGGCAAAAGAAGCAAACACAAACAAACACACACAAACACACACACTCTCAGACACACTCAGACAGACACAGTTTTACCTGAGACATTTTGACGCGTCCCTCCTGGAAGGAACAGTCCAGTGCGTTCTGTGTGCACATGTGGCGGTATTTACACCAGTGACATGGGAACGAGCCGTTTACACACGATAGGCATCTGCAAGAGATGAGACGAGAAGGTGAGAGAAGGGAGGAGAGGGGGAAGAGAGGAGGAGAGAGGAAGGGAATGATGAGCGGGAGAGAGATGAGAAGTCAGTGAGGGGAGAGAAGAGAGAGAAGGGGAGTGGAGGACAGTTTGATGAATACACATACACATATATACACATCAAGGCATGCAGCGAACATGAGAAGAGGGGAGGGGAGAGAGGTGAAGAGAGTGGGTGAGAGGAGGAAAGGATAATGCCATTGTTTGTATTCTTAAAACTACATCAAAAAAACAAAAGACCTCTGAGACACAAGTTCCTGAGCACCGTACAAACACAGCAACATCTGGGTCTAGGTTTATTCAAACTCTGCTTTTGCAGAAATTTACCAGAAATACAAATCCAGACTTAGAATACTGTAGGTGCCCATTCCTCTCCTCTTCTCACTCCTCTCCCCCCTCTCATTTCCTCCATCTCTCTTCTGATGGTTCCTAATGGAAGAACGTCCTTTCGTTTGGTTTAACTCTGACAAATGTGACATGATCTTATAACACAGGGGGAGGCGTCTGGGGAGGGGGGAGACATTACTACAACACAGATATAACAAACGAGCTGCTCTAACTGATCCTAATGGTCCCATGTCCAGAAGACAAATGTGAGAGAGAAGAGAGAGAAGGAGAGAGGAGAGGAGAAAGAGGAGAAGAGAGGAGACAAGGAGAGGAGAGAGTGAAAAGAGGAGAGAGTGGAGCTGCAGACGTCTGAGATCAGAACCATGTCATGTGTTAAAACAGTGGAGGAAGGACTGTAACCATCAAGAAGAAACAGGGAAACATGAAAAAATATATAATTTGCAGAATATGTCTAAGTCTGTTTTGGTCATTATGCCTCTCCTTTAAACACCGTGTTTTGGTCATCATACCTCCCCTTTAAGTCCATGTTTTAACCTGGTAAATGGGACCAATTCGGCCTGTGTTCAAGTCAAGTTTGATGAAATATTCGTTGAGGGCGAGTTATTCAGCCGTGTCGCCGCTGTCACAGCAGTCACGGCCCACAATGCCTCAGCTCTGGGGTTAGCGTAGCCTCATTAGCATGGGGCTAGCGTAGCCTCATTAACATGTGAATGTGAGGATTAGATGGAGCAGGCGGCGAGCGCGTGCCACTGGAGAAAACACACTAAGACCCATTCTGATGCTAGTGTCGTTTGTAAAAAGATTTCACCTAATTATAGACGGTTTGAAGTTTAAAATATTAAAGGAGAGAAGAGGAGAGAGAGAAGAGGAGAGAAAAAAGAGGCGCAAAGAGAGGAGAGACAGGAGTGAAGATGGGAGAGGGGAGAGAGGAGGGGAGAGAGGAGAAAGAGACCAGAGAGAGGGACTATAAAGTGACCAGAGAGCGAGACCAAAGAGAGACCAGAGCGAGACCATATAGTTTTATATGTGCTGACAAAGAAGATGTGAAACTTTGTGAATTACAGATTCATTATCTCTAAAGAGATAAGACTGAGACAAGAGGTTCAACAGTTGAATGCGGTGAGAGGTTGCAGAGCATTTCCATGTACATAAGCACACAGAGCAGCCGCAGAGGAAGCCCCCTCATCCCCCGGCGTGTGTTGACTTTGCTGATCGCTGCGGAGCTCCAGCCTCGTCACAAAATACATACATTATCATAATGAGAGAATTAATGAGTGTTTCAATTAGAGACAGGAATGACTGGAGCACATAAGAGGGAATACTACTCTTACTACTACTGCTGCTGTTTCTGCTCCTTCTACTGCTGCTTCTTGTACTTCTGCTGCTGATACAATTACTACTAATGCTGCTACTACTACTACTAATGTTACTACTACTACTGCCAATACTGCAGTTACTATTATTATTGTGCTGTGTGCTGCTCTTTAACTTGTGATGCAACACTGAAATGTCCCCACTGTGGGACAAATAAAGGATCTCTTAATCTACTACTACTGCTGCTGCTACTATTACTCCTACTACTAATGTTACTACTGCTGGTGCCGCTGCTGCTGTTGCCGCTGCCACTTCTAATATATTTCTATTTTTCTTGTTTTGAAGCAAAAGTCTGCTTGAACAAATGCTACAATATTCCATTTCCTCATGAATAAGGACATGGGACACAAGCATCAAATGATGTTAATACCAAAGGTCAACGGAGGGGTCAGACCTGAACATGACCCCTGCACTCACTCCGATCCCCAGCAGGCCCCGAGGGACACCACTTAACATTTCCCATGCAGTTAACCAGGCAGGCTAACAGGCTAATGAAGGGAGACCAGTCCAGCTAACAGGCCAATGTGGGGAGGCTGTATATTAGGAGGGGACTGACTGAGTGTGACATCACCATAGTGTTAACCTTGTGGAAGAAGCCGATTTGAATATAAGCTAGCATAAGCCTTCCCTTATTTGGGCATTTGTTTTGACGGGGTAAGCTTCATGCTGTAACAAGTGCAGACGTGTTGCTAAGACAAGTTGGAGTTTCCCCACGCATGAAGGCATCTAATTGGTCAATCCTTATAGGAGGATCTTTGTTTACATCCACGTGTGCAAAGACAGAGCGGCACTTACTAAAGCATGGATGCGACGAGTACTTTTAAAAGACTCAGTGGGCGAATAGCACTTTATATAAGCACTTTAACGCAAGAAGATCAGAGGAGATATAAAGACAAGCTAAAAATAAGTATACTGAACAAATTCAAAGTCCATATGAGACCTGGGATGACAGGTCAGACTCGCCTCTGTCTTGGCACCGATCTGCTGGGACTGGGACTTATTCTTACTTCATAGAAAACCCGGAGCCCCTTCACGCAAGAAAGGTCCGTGGTGAAAATCCATTTCACGCGTTTTTCACCACTAAAAATGGCTAACTCTCCAGCATCCAGGTAGCTTTCTTTGCTGTTTTGCCACCTGGTCACGTGACCGGCGCGGAAAAACTATAAACAACGACGTCACTCCAAGATCCTCCTATATGGCTAATATCTGTATTTACAAAGAGAAAATCACAATATAAACACCAGGATCACAGTGAACACTAAACCACAGATTTAAGCCCAAAATAATGAGTTGGAGCTAAACTTCACCATGAGCACTTTCCTTTTGGCATTGTCCATCTATATACAGTCTATTATGTTAGCATAGACATATAGTCTATAGGGGAGACCAGGCAAGCTAACAGGCTAATGTGGGGAGGGGGAGTGGGTCCTAAAGAGGCATCGGACTCTGGGGTCACAGGTTGCGGTGTCAGGTTTTGTCGGAGGATTAAGTGACACGGCTGAGCGGCTCTTAGAGACTACGTTCTACCGATTAATCACAGTCAAATCCCAACTTCGATGTCCACAACTAGCGAACATTAGACTGCAACTACACTGCTTCAAAACTGTTAAGTCTGAAAGTTACAGAAGTTCCTTCTGCAGCAGGGACCGATCCGGGGTTTCTGTGTCAGACCGATGCAGATATATGTATACTTTTGATTGGCTGACTGCTGATTTTAAAGATAATTTTAATGCTAATGCTATGGGGTTAATGCTAATAACTATCAAGATATTTCTAAAGGAAATTTCATGTTGTCTTAATGTATATTGATTGGAGAGAGAGAGAGATCAGAGAAACTCAGCAGTTGTGAGTTCAGGTGGATTGAACAGTGTATTAAGTGTAGGGATCCACCAATATTAACATTTTGGCCGATACCGATATCCGATATAAATGTTTCTTTTGTGGCCGATGACCAATATTTGCCGATTTCCTGAGATGATAAAAGTTTGTACATACTGAATTTCTTCCTATTTTTTCTGTTATAGTGACTCAATGATTTGTTCAGCTGTATATTATAAAAAGTTCGGACTTAAGCTCGGAGGAAGCTCCACAGCAGTAAGCTAACAGCTTAGATTGTACAGCCTGATTTTAGTTCTTTTATACACGTTGGTTTGAAAAAATTATTTAACAGTTCTTTCTCCCAGTTGCCTCGGTTACTACAACCGTTTACAACACAAAAATACTGCATTGTATCTATGAAAGTCAGCGACTGCGAATGCTTACGCATTTCTTTCGTCCTTTTTGCTCATCGGTCCGATACGTTAAAAAATGATGAACATCGGCCGATATCGATATCTATACCTATATATTGAGAATCCCTAATAAAAGGGGTTCACAGCCTTAAAACAGAGCTGCTACTTCAAGGATTTCCCTTTTTTGCATGTTATATTGAGAATGTGACCTTGTGATAAACCAGGGACCAGTGTATAATCTTACTATTTGCATTCAGAGTTAAGAAATATGCAAAATGTTACATGTTTTCCATTACTCTTTCTCTTGGGGCAAATAGGAATAGGGAATATGTGGATAATTAGCTGAACACTCGGTGTCTGTGATGGAATATTAATGAAACTTCTATAGTCTATAGAACAAATATATCGTCTTGTTCGAACTAGAATCCTGCAGTGTTTGTCTTGTGGCGGTAAATGAGCATTAGCCAGTGTTAGCATATTAGCGCTCTCAGCTCACCCCCAGAGACCCCCGCACCATCTGCTGCCCCGGGCTAAGGCTGAGGCAGACGGGTAAGCCCGCGGAGCTCTGGGGGGTCCGTGCTTGTCTGTGTGTGTGTGTGAGGGGGGTTAGCAGTGGCCTGTTAGCATGGCGCTACAGGAGGTCAGCACTGTTAGCTTAGACAGATTAGCCTCCGCAGACAGATCCATGTTTGTAGATTTGACCCAAGCTTGTGTTTACACAGAACCAATTACATTGAAGACGAGTTTGAGGAAGATTGTTCTTCTTGAGGGGCTTTCCTCAAACTTCAGTTCGTCTAATACGGCTCATTATTATAGTTATTGAAATATTAACCTGGAATTACTGCTGTTGATAAACTGACCAGGTCTACAGCAGGCCTAAAGCAGGTCTACAACAAGACTACAGCAGGTCTACAGCAAGACTACAGTAGTATCAAGAGGATGGACTCACGACTGGTGCACGCTGCAGTTGTAGAATATGAAGTCCACGCTGGCAAACTTCTTCCCAGTTTCTTTGGATTTGAGGAAGAGCTTCACGACTCGTCTGTCTCCTGGAAACACAATAAAAACACACAATTTAATCAGACACACACAGAGACAGGGACAGAGATTTGGCATGTTCTTTTGAGCAGGGCTGTCAAACTCATCTTGGCTGAGGGCCGGATTTAAAACATAACGGCTCCCGGGGGCCGACAGTCAAAAACTGTTTGAAGCTCATCTTATGCATCTCTGGATATTTTTCTGCATGTGGTGAAGGTATTTAGACAGAAGGTTAAGGTTATTATTTTCTGGTAGATTTTTCTGAACAAAACTAGTTCAGTGGGTTTGGACTGAACCAAAGCTGGGTCAATAGTAATTGAGAATCATTTCAGGGGCGACTGAAATTATCTGGGGGGCCACATTTGGCCCTCGGGCCTCGTGTTTGACACCTGTGGTCGGTAAGATAAGATAAGAATTCCTTTATTCGTCCCACAGTGGGGAAATTTCGATATAAGTGCTGTTTGACGCCTATTTAGTGGGTTAGGGTTAGAGTGGAAAACTATAACTTCTGTATTCACAGTTTAACTTGGAGTATTTAGTATATGTTTAATGTCAAAATCCTTTGGGGATCTACTTGGTCGGACAACTTTCACTGTACAGACACAGCTAACCCACAAGTTCAATGAAGCCCAATAGGGTGGTGCTCATGGATGAAGTTTTCTCCAACTCTATTGATTTACATGTAAAAGTAAACTCCTTTAGCTCAGTAACCGTTTGTGTCACACTCACCATTTTGGGCTTAAGACATGTATAGAAAATATGATATTGATATGAGCTATAATAAGACGTCTGCCCCTGTCACTGCGCGACACAACAAATGCCCATACAAATAGGCCTCTTCCCCATTAACGCTATGGTGATGTTACACTTTGTCCCTCCACTCCTCCTATATGCGCTGAGGTCAGACCCTTGCTCTAAAACAACTGGGAGTAAACAAACTAAACGAAAGAGAAAACTTCGAGAACATGGACAGAAGCTGAGGCCATTGTGCCTCTCTGACAGGAATGGCTTCAGTATAACTCCTCCACATTTCCGCTAGTTTCCCTGTGGACTTGTTCGTCTCGTTAGCGTCTTGTTAGCGTCTGTCGTTAGTGTGTCGACGTCTCAGACTATTTTTACCGCTCCCCCGCTGTGCAGAGGTGTGAGGACGGGAGCGAGTTGCTAAGGAACACTTTCAGGAGAGAAAATCCACATTTACTCAGGAGAATATGTGAAACCTGAAAGAGGAGGAACGGACCAGAGACCTGGAGTTTTGAGTCAACACAACTCCAAATAGAACAGGCATAGAACATTATGTGGTCTCCCTGGTCTCGTCTCGCAATCCGATAGGTAGGTGTCAGGCAAAGCTGCGCCTTCGAAGCGTGTGCGAGTAATTTAAAGGTTTTTTAAAGTGTGTGTTGATGTCGAATATGGTGATGTTTGTTTGCGATACGGCCACAGCATGTAGCGTCACTGAGGCTTCTTAGAAATGGATGCATGTTATTAATATAGATCCATGATGTAGTTCAGAGCATCAATTTGACAGGGTGCCTAGTGATCTGCGGCTGTACCCGTCTGTCTCTGTGTGCGTGATATGGAGCAGTCCTGTACCTTATTGTAGCAAATCTTCTTTGTATGAGATACAATACAATACTTTGTTTCATAAAGTCTATCTTACCTGTAGTGAAATCAGAAACGTCAACGTTGCGTGTGACGTGTAACACCTTGCCTGCATCATTTTGCAAACATAGGCGTGTCCCGTTTCTTAGGGAGAACACAAACAAGGGCACTCCCCTATTGGAGGGCACTTTTCTGTTGAGGGCACTCACAACTCAAGTGCCCTCAGAATTGGGAAGGGCCTTAGGTCCTGGAACTATAGCCTGTCGGTGTGGAGCGGATCCCTCTCTCAATGTGGGTCTCCCTGAGGTTTCTCACTTTTCTCCCACTTAGTTTTAGAGTTTTTCCTTATGGACATTTATCAACATTCATGGACGTTTGTTCTCTATTCTTTGTGTTTAATTCTCTGATCTGTGTTGGAGATTTCAACGTAGTTATCTCCTCAGAGATAACAAATGTTGTGATTTAGGGCTATACAAGAATAAATTGAAGTGAATGTAACTGAATTGTCTCGTCTCTCTGGTCTCACCCTTGTTTCTTGTAATCGGCACCACATCCCGGTTGTTTGGTGACAAGCAGTAGATCTTCCCGTCCTGGATCTCGCCCTCGGTCTCCACATAGTCCTCGAAAGAGCAATTGACTCCAGCAGAGAGATCCGGGACATTCCGCGCCTCCAGGACCAGCTGCAGGGGGCGCCACAAACACACAAATAGTTATTATCTCACCACAAAAGCATCAGAAAAGCAGCAGTGAACAACAAGAGATATGTTCATGTCTTGGTTCAGTGCAGTCTGCAGAATCCTGAGCAGAGTGTAGAGAGAAACCAGAGAGAGACTTGAGAGAGATAGATCAGAGAGAGATCAGAGCGAGACCAGAGCGAGACCAGAGAGACCAGAGAGAGACCAGTGAGAGACCAGGAAACTCCAGCTTGCCTTAGCAACCGTCTTAGCAACATGTCTGCCCCTGATATGGGCGCTAAACAAATGCCATCAAAGGAAATTGTCTCCAGCTAACTCTTCCACATTGAGGCATTGTTCTGATGTCACACTCACCTGGACCTGGGACATGGTGACCGACACAGTGTCCGGCTGAACGCTGAGCTCCACACACTGTTTCTGATTGGTAGCAAATCTCTGTGGCTCCGAGGAGCGAGCGCAACGATCTGTACGAGTGCACCTAAAAGATAAAAGAATTACAGACGAGAGACGAGAGAATTACAGACGAGAGACCCCCCGCTGTCTTCTCTCTGCTCGATTCCCCCCTCTCAGTTTCTCACCTGTTGTGCAGCACACACCAGCCACAGTGAGGATCTCTGGAGCCAAGACACGAGGAGCAGGAGGAGTACTGATCACAGCTCTCCACTGGAACACGTAACACCTGCAACACACACATGTGAATGTGTATGTATATCTGTCTGTGTGTGTGTGTTTGTGTGTGCCTCTGTATGTGCGTGTTTTTGCTTGTGTCTGCTGGTGTTTGTGTGTGGATGTCTGTGCGTGTGTTTGCCTGAGGCTGGAGTGTATGGACAGTGGATCAACAGCAGCTTAAACAATCAATCAAACTCCTCAGACTAAAGAGAAAGAAGTGTGTTACATGATCTCTGTTCACTACCCTAGACCCAGAGCAGGAGCATGTGAAGGCCTCGCACTACAGCTTGGGAAACACTTGTCTGGGCCTCCAGCTTGCTTTAGTTATAATAGGCCATTGCTTACATCTCTGCTGCTCCGGTGCCTCTCTCTCTGGTCTCTCTCTCTGGTCTCTCTCTCTGGTCTGTCTCTCTCAAGAACAATTGTTATTTTTCCTCCTGTGGCGCGGCGCAGAGGGCGGGGCCTCTGTTCCTGTCACCACAGCGACAGTGATGAATGCGTCTGGAGCTCAGGGCTCATAAATCACAAACTTTGATCCGAGAAGAATCGTTATGAGGACAACATGGCTCCGCATCCCTTCAATCTAACGTGGTAAATATGCTACATCCTCACACCATTACATCACAGGCAGAGCAGTTTTCCATCTCAAATCACTAACAAAAAACTACGAAACCTATGTTTTAAGACCCTCGACAACAGTTGGAGGGAGCAGAGAGGCCAGAGTGAGACCAGAGAGAGATGCTTCTCTATTAGACTCCCTAATACTTTGTCATTTCTCCTGCAGTCAATTCCCTCAACCATAACTAACCCGCCTCAGCTTTGGTCTTTGTGATGAATGAGAGTCTGCAGGTGAAACTTTGAAGTGTGGTGGGACTGTGGCGTTTGACCCACTGACCCAGTTCCAACTCACAACAGACTGAACAGGAGAGCGGCTGTAATCCTTCGCACAGACTAGTCCCTGAGGTTTGAGGGGGGTCCTGGCTGGGACTAGGGGAAGGTACTACTACTTATGTGCCTGGATTTAGAATCATAGCGGTCCCTCGCTGTAATGTGGTTCACCTTTCAGACCAGAAAGAGACCAGCGAGCAAGACCAGAGAGAGAGAGAGACCATGGAGAGGGAATGCAGAGAGACACCGTTTTTCTCAGCCTCCCCATCCGCTGCTGTCTGAAAACCTCCAGTCCCTGTTTAATAAATGCATTTGAACAGCTCTAAAGTGTAGTTTTTTTTTCAAATGAGAAAGCCATTTCCGGTCTCCCCCTCTCCGGTCTCCCCCTCTCCGGTCTCCCCCTCTCCGGTCTCCCCCTCTCCGGTCTCTCTCTCTCTGGTCTCTCTCTCTCTGGTCTCTCTCTCTGGTCTCTCTCTCTGGTCTCTCTCTCTGGTCTCTCTCTCCGGTCTCTCTCTCCGGTCTCTCTCTCCGGTCTCTCTCTCCGGTCTCTCTCTCCGGTCTCTCTCTCCGGTCTCTCTCTCCGGTCTCTCTCTCCGGTCTCTCTCTCCGGTCTCTCTCTCCGGTCTCTCTCTTTCCGGTCTCTCTCTCTCTCCGGTCTCTCTCTCTGGTCTCTCTCTCGGGTATAATCCATTGTGTGTGAAATCAAATGCTTAAATATTCTCTTTCCGCGTCTGTAACGAGAGCGTGACGAGCAGCTGGTCCTCAGGGGTCCGCTGGTGCTCCCTCCCCCCACACAGCGCTCTCATCCTGGGATCAAAGTGGACACAGATCCCCCCCTCCCCTCGAGCCCCCAGAGCGGTCCTGGTGCTAATGAGCACACCAGCTACAGGACCAGAGAGAGACATGTGTGCAGGAGAGGGCTCGCATTGGGGGCTGTCAGAGAGTATATTTGCTGTTGACTGTACAACAAGTCACTTTAAGTCACTGCATTAAGACTGAAAAAACCTGCACTACTATTGACACTGTTTCTTGATTGCCACTTTTTATTGTACATAATATATCCTGCATTTAACATGTTTGCATATTTCTTTCTTTTTGCACAATCTTGAGTGTTTCTATTCATGCCAGATGTGACATGTAAATTTCTCCTGTGTGAGATCAATAAAGTATATCTTATCTTATCTTTAGAGGTGCCATATTTTGCTTTTCGTAATTTTTCACAGTCCATCCTATTTACATGTGAGATAATTAATAATAATCTGGGTGATACACCATACAACACTCAAAACTTGTCAAAATATAGCCATTTCGTATATAGAGCTGATGTCTGCCTGTGAGCCCACCGGGCGTCGCGGATTTCAGACTCGCGGATACGAGGCAGATATCCGTGAACAAAGTCGATCCCCATTCCCATTCGGGCCAAATACTCTCGTCCCATATTTACACCAACAACACATTTTCTTTAAGTTGACATGAAGCTAACTCAAAAAAGCACAGACGCTTATTTACTGTCTATGGACCACACGCTGGACTCTGAGAGAGGCTGCGGGCTGACCATAGACGGCGCTGATTCGCTGGGTCCGTTTCTCCTCGCTGTCAATCACCTCATGGAGGCGGGCTTTTGACGTCACGCATTGTGCCACGTCACAATTTGAAACAGCTCGTTTCTGTGCCTCTCGAGAAAGAAAGAAACATTGCCCTCTAACCAAAGCTTGACGGAATCAATGAAAAAACTACTCTGGGCGTGTGTATGAAGGCCAAATAGCACTGTAATCATGTTTAAACCAGAGAAAAGTCAAAAAGCCCTTTAAACATGATTTGCAAAAAATGTATTATACACAGTGAGAATTTGCTCCTCCAGGTACCAAATGTTTTGTGTTAGTAGAATGGTAAGATTGACAGCGAGACCAGAGAGAGAGAGAGACCACAGAGACACCAGAGAAAGACCAGTGAGAGAAAAAGACCAGAGATAGGAGAGAGAGTGCTGCTTGTGTTAGCGTGTTAGCATGTAAGCATGTTAGCATGTTAGCGTCGTTAGCAGGTAAGCATCACTCACCTGCTTGTCGGTCAGTGTGTAGAGGCTCTGTTTGTCGGGGCTGAACAGCATGTGGCGCAGCAGAGCGCTTCCTCCTTCGCTGACTGTCACTTTCTCGTAGATAAGAGCTGGACGAGACGAGCTGACCGAGTTCACCAGGAGCTGAGGGAGAACCACAGACGACATTATAATCAGGAAGAGAGACCAGAGAGAGATCTGAGAGAGATCAGAGTGACCAAGGAGAGAGAGACCAAAGAGGGATCAAAGCGAGACCAAAAAGGAACCAGAGAGTGACCGGGGAGAGAGACCAGAGAGAGACCAGATCTGTCTCTGGTCTCTCTCTCTGGACCAGATTTTAAAATATTCAACTGATGTGCGGAACTGAAATACTTGCAGTCTATGATATTTGACCACAAATACTTGAGATGTTCCTTTGATTGTGAGTGTGACACAAACGGTTACTGAGCTAGAGTTTACTTCTACATGTAAGTCAATAGGAGCCAGAGTGAGTTGGAATCAAATTTCACAATGAAGCCCTATTGGGCTTCACTGAGCTAGTGGTTAGCATTGTCCATCTGTGGATAGTTCTAAACTAGCTCCTTGGTTGAAAAGACTTTAAGCTATATTTTCACTAATGTTGTGTCAAAAATTATTTAACTATTCTATTTACAGCTTTATCACTAAACTAGGTCGAGACCGAGATCAAGAGACCGAGAGACCAAGACAGAGAGAGACCAAGTTTAATAGAAAGACAGTCTTGTTACCAGGACCAAGAGATACAGACCGGGACCAGATAAAGACCAGGACAAGAACCCGATCCAGATACAGATCAGGACCAAGTAAAGAGGACTAGAACCAGGACCAGATGTGACTTTCCGTTGGGAGGGACTGCAGTAGCAGAAGTGGACATGGACAGTGTCCCTTTAAACAGCTGCTGTACCTCACCTCAGGTTTCTCTCTCTCCTCATAAGAACTTGGCAGCGTTTGTGGGCGGTGCTTCATCCCCAGGGGCTGACGTGATTGGGCGAGGTGTCATGTCCACATTAAAGCTGACAAGCCTGCCCGTTCTGTCGAAATGATCTGTTTTCAAACTTCTCACTTTCCTCGCTTCATAAATAACATGTAGTTTGTCTGACGGAATGTTCAAACCAGATCACAACATGCTGAATTATTCTGGTCAGAGAACAAGAAAGAGCCCTGTGAGTCACTATTTGACTTTTTGGGCTGGGAGCTGATTGAGAGGGGTCCTCTCTTTTTCACTTTCCTGTCTGAAAAATCTGATCTAAAAATGTGACAAGAAATACATCATGTGAAAATTATACCGAGACAAGTCAAAGTCCAAAGACAAGATCAGGATCTCAACCAGGACCTCAACCAAGACCAATCCAAGTCTAAGACCAGGACCAAGACCAGGACCAGAACAGAGACAGAGACCAACATCAGGACCATGACCAAGACCAAGACCAAAACCAAGACCAAGACCAAGACCAAAAAGACCAAGGCCAAGATCAAGATCAAGATCAAGACCAAGACCAGGACCAGGACCAGGACCAGGACCAAGACCAAACTTTGATTTCCTTTCTGATTACCTCAGAGGCTGGGTACGCATTCCCGCATTTCTACCTTTAAGGCCAGGAAAGCGGACACGTCTGTTCATCTCTTTTGACCAATTCTCTTCATTGTTTGATTCTCTTGACCAATGAAATGCATCAAGATATTTCTGTGATGAGAACTTTCTGTGGATCCGCGAATTCCAACTTTTTCCAGCTGAAAAAGTAATTTCTGTGAAATGTGTGACTGTTGTTTGCGTTATGTACTCGAACGGGATTCACATCCTCCGTTCTGACCTCGGGGCAGCTGCGGCCGCTTTGACAACAGCTCATTTTTATTTGTTTTTCACACGCAGTAAATGCCACTTTATTGTTAAATTCTTTTTGACTTATTGTATTGAGAAATACGTGTTATTCTCACATTATTTTTTATTATTTTTTTTTATTAATCTACTGAAGGTTTATATCAATACTCTCCAATCTTACGGAAAACAACAGGTGTCAGCTCTCAAGTTCTTTTGGAATTGTGTTTCACGTTGAATTTCAGGAGAACTTCAAGTTTTGGAGGGTGGTTCTAAAGACGGCAATAGGTTTTACTGTTTTACCAGGTGTGTCAGGCCTTATGGGTTAATAAAGTATGTGTATCTAAAGTGATAGAAAAAAACACTTGTGGTCTGAAAGTTAGGTACCCCATCTTTAATGACGAGCTAAATTGGATGTACCCTTTAGGAACTAATAATAATGTAGGATATTTACACTCTCTTAAAAGCTGAACCAGTTTTTGTTTGAGCTATGGTCTCTGGAGCGTGTTTGCTGCGGTCTCTGTGTTTGAGCCGGTTCCTCTCTCATCAATCTCCTGTGTTTACTTCATTTTTTGTTCACTGGTCTCTCCCCCCTCTCTGGTCTCTTCCTCACTCTGGTCTCTTCCTCACTCTGGTCTCTTCCTCACTCTGGTCTCTTCCTCACTCTGGTCTCTTCCTCACTCTGGTCTCTTCCTCACTCTGGTCTCTTCCTCACTCTGGTCTCTTCCTCACTCTGGTCTCTTCCTCACTCTGGTCTCTTCCTCACTCTGGTCTCTTCCTCACTCTGGTCTCTTCCTCACTCTGGTCTCTTCCTCACTCTGGTCTCTTCCTCACTCTGGTCTCTTCCTCACTCTGGTCTCTTCCTCACTCTGGTCTCTTCCTCACTCTGGTCTCTTCCTCACTCTGGTCTCTTTCTCACTATGGTCTCTTCCTCTCTATGGTCTCTTCCTCTCTATGGTCTCAGCCTCTCTATGGTCTCAGCCTCTCTCTGGTCTGTCTCTTCCTCTCTATGGTCTCAGCCTCTCTGGTCTGTCTCAGCCTCTCTGGTCTGTCTCAGCCTCTCTGGTCTGTCTCAGCCTCTCTGGTCTGTCTCAGCCTCTCTGGTCTGTCTCAGCCTCTCTGGTCTGTCTCAGCCTCTCTGGTCTGTCTCAGCCTCTCTGGTCTGTCTCTTCCTCTCTATGGTCTCAGCCTCTCTGGTCTGTCTCAGCCTCTCTGGTCTGTCTCAGCCTCTCTGGTCTGTCTCAGCCTCTCTGGTCTGTCTCAGCCTCTCTGGTCTCAGCCTCTCTGGTCTCAGCCTCTCTGGTCTCAGCCTCTCTGGTCTCAGCCTCTCTGGTCTCAGCCTCTCTGGTCTCAGCCTCTCTGGTCTCAGCCTCTCTGGTCTCAGCCTCTCTGGTCTCAGCCTCTCTGGTCTCAGCCTCTCTGGTCTCAGCCTCTCTGGTCTCAGGCTCTCTGGTCTCTCCCTCTCTGGTCTCTATCAAGTCCCTACGTCGCACAGATAGAAATAGATCCTTGTGTTCAGAGTTAGAATCACACAGAGAAGAGGAGGCGTCTGGGGAGGGTGAAGGCTGCCAGAGCAGAGAGAAGCCAAATGAATGCAACAGCAACAAAATGAGACAATGTGTTTCTTAAATCCATGTTTGGCTCAAAAAAAAACTCTTAATAAACACCGCCCTCCAAAAACAGGACCAGGTCTCAGACAGGCCTGGCGCCAGATTTGCGTCTGGACTGGCACTCGGGTCTGGACTGGGACTCGGGTCTGGACTGGGACTCGGGTCTGGACTGGGACTCGGGTCTGGACTGGGACTCGGGTCTGGACTGGGACTCGGGTCTGGACTGGGACTCGGGTCTGGACTGGGACTCGGGTCTGGACTGGGACTCGGGTCTGGACTGGGACTCGGGTCTGGACTGGGACTCGGGTCTGGACTGGGACTCGGGTCTGGACTGGGACTCGGGTCTGGACTGGGACTCGGGTCTGGACTGGGACTAGGGTCTGGACTGGGACTAGGGTCTGGACTGGGACTCGGGTCTGGACTGGGACTAGGGTCTGGACTGGGGTCTGGACTGGGACTAGGGTCTGGACTGGGACTAGAGGGACTTTTTTCTCTGGTTTTTCCCCTCATTATGAAAACAACAGAGTCTTTGTGTCCAAGAATATTATTAGGATGCACATGACAAACCAGGACGAAAGCAGGACCAGGACTGGATCTGGACTAAAACACCAGGAGTGAAACCAGGTCTAAACCAGGACTAAAGCAGGTCTAAAGCAGGTCTAAAGCAGAACTAAAGCAGAACTAAAGCAGGTCTACTATCCTGGTTTAACGCGGGCCATTAATAAAGGGCACATTTCTCTACATTTGTCACTTGGGGAGCAGGGGGAGGAAGGGGAGGAGAGGGAGGAGAGGGAGGAAGGGGAGAGTCAAAGACAAAACAGTCCCAGAGTTCACACAGAGGCCACGGTCTGAGAGAAAGTTGTGGGACAGATTTGCGCTGATCATTTATACTTTCACTGCTGTAACAAAACAAATACGACAAACGACAGTGTTGTCCTGGCTGCTTCTTACCCGGAACAGATCTGACCCGTGTTTCAAAACATACTATACAACATTACAATTTTAAAACTCGTAATTTTGAGTAAGTCACAAGAATGACTTCCTGTAAGGCCTTTATCATTTTTAACATGGCAGTACAAATTACTTGCTGATTAAATAACGTGGGAATAAATATATATGTTTAAAAAAATAATAATAATCAAATAATTAATAAATGAATAATGATATATTTTTTTAACGTCTGTGAGGTTTATGTCCAAATAGAAAAATGATGTCAATTTTTGTTGTAATGTAATCCAGTGTAAAGGCACTTTCAGACCGCCAACGCTGGACGTGACGCACATTCTCTAATTTTCAGACGCAGAGGTCTTCAAACCAGAAATCCTGGGTTGCGGTGGCCCCCGCTGGAAGTGGCGGAAGTAGCGGGCGGACTTTGATGCAAACCGAGTTAAGCTAGCTGCTTTTTGTGTAAAGTTCTTCTCCAATAATGCAGCTCTGCAGCGTCTGTGTGCCCTGAGACCCCTCAGAGACTTTATATAACAGTAGTATGTGTTCATGGAGGTGCGCCATAAGTTTATTTTATTATTAAACGGTACTTCCGCATCGGCGAACACGCTCGAAGCAGTTGCATAAAGTCACGGGAGCATGACAACGCATATGTTCACAAGGACAGAGTCCCCCATTGTCAACCCTGGTTTAGTTCTGGTGTAGCTCCTGTTTTGGCTGTTTACGGTATGTTCAGTCTGCTCGCTCAGACCACTAATGTCCCCGTGACCACTTTGCGGCTCTCTGATTGGTTGCTGCACGAGGAAACGCTCAGCAATATTTATCTCCTGCGTGCATCAATTTTCCGCTCCTGCGCAGGCATACACGCGCAATCCGTGCGTGTATCCCGAGACGCACATGCAGTTCCACGCTCAAACGCGCGTCACCATTGACTTTGCATTGAAAGTCGACGCAACGCGTGATCCGGTCTGAACGCGGCTTAATAACATTCTTTGGGGCCCTGTTGTGGCCCGGGGGCCAGAGTCTTGTTAGTATCAGGAGTCAAAAACAACCAGAGTGACCTGATCGTTAGTTGGTGGGTTCATTTCCCAAAAGAACTTTGCTCTGGGGACGTTTGAGTTGACCTTAAATTAAATCCTGTCTGTAATTACTGCAGTCAGTCACACGTGTCCCAGACAGAGGACTTCCCCAAAGACCAGACAGAAGAGGTCCCCAAAGTCCAGGCAATTACCAAAGACGATATTATTAAGGGAAGAAAACTGCTTTATATAGCAGCAAAACAGCTCTTCTATTGGCTTCAGTCGTGTCCAGTTGAACCTATCGTTTTATATCTTATAGGCAGACCGTCCATGGGTCAGAGGGTCAGTGGTTCCATCATGGTCTAAAGCGTGTAGCCGCATCGCTGTGGTATTTGTGGCTGTGTTAATGACAGTGTGTATATTGCATTTGTCTCTGGGGGCCTCATTTGTGCCGTAACGATGCCTTAACGATGGCTAATCCCTCGTGAGTTCTGGGCCAATGAAGTCTCGCTCACGCAGACACAAACCCGGCTCTTGGCAGTCGCTCCTCGCTCCATTGTAAACCGCACGGGGAGCCGGAAACCGGATCCAAGATGGCCACATGTCCCACTTGCCAGAGCCAAAAGAGAGACGCAGAAGTCCAGAAGACAGTCACCAGGGAGGAGCACCAGTGAAGAGCACCAGTGAAGAACCGGTTTAGACACACAACTCTGAGAGATCATTATGTCATGTCGAAAGAGAATTGAGAAATAATACACATAATTTCTTTGCCAAAATTTAGCTGCCCTATCCCTATGCTACTATCAGAGGGAGACTAAAGAGAGACCATGGAGACAAGAGAGAGACCAGAAAGAGACACCATAGAGGAGGGAGACCTGAGAGAGAGACCAGAAAGAAAGACCAGATGCATAGATAGACCAGAGAAAGACTAGAAAGAAAGACCAGAGAGAGGCCGGAGTGAAGTAGATCGCTCTTATCGTACGGCTCTTGTACTGTCGCATAAGCTGGTTTTGAAACTCCCAGTATCCGTAGCATCAAGCTCAAAACTACACACTGTCTGTGTGTAGTTTGGAGAGTATAAACTGAGATTAAAGCTGGTCTACATAACTTTAATATCCTCTGTCTCTAGTTCCTGGCTCAGAAAACAGTTTGCTTCAATCACTATTTTTTATTGGTTTTGGCCTTGGTTCTGGTCCTGGCTTCACATGTTTTTTGGCCTTTGTCACATCTAAAGATCAGCTTTTTCAGACATAAAAGTTGAAAAGAGAGGACCACCCTGACTCAGACAGGGTCAAAAAGCGATGCACACAGCTCTTTCTTACTCATACAGTAAGACAACCTGTTTTTCTTAAGATGAAGACAGAATGTTTTGGTCATTTTACTTTAACAAGAATCTTTCTGTTTGACAAAAGCTTTGGACCCCATCTTTAAACAGGAGCAGACAGAGCCTCCTCCACAGTCACACAACTCTCTGAACACTCTTCCTCAAACCAACGACATCTTATTTGCGGCGGCGGTTACCCAGTGACCGTTGCTGTGGAAACAGAACGAAGACGAGGGATTTGGACTCAACTCCAGGTCGAAGGAGGAGAGGAATTAAAACACAACACCGCAACATTTACACCTGGATAATTACCAGAGAGAGAGAGAGAATAGAGAGAGGCTGTAGAGCGACCAGAGAGAGACACCAGAGAGAGAGAGACCAGAGAAATACAAGCAAGGGATTAGAGGGAGAAACCAGAGAGAGACCAGAGAGGGACCTGGGACAGAGACCAGAGAGAGAGAGAGAGAGAGAGAGAGAGAGAGAGAGAGAGAGAGCAAAGACAGACCAGTGAGAGAGACCAAATAGATCTCTGAATGGGACCTGAGAGAGAGAGATCAGAGACAGACCAGTGAGAGAGACCAGAGAGAGACCAAAGGGAAAGACCGAAGAGTGAGACCAGAGAGTGACCAATCAGATCTCCGAAATGAAAGTTCTGCCTGGGTGTAAACCTTCAAAAACTATAGAATTACAAGCATTCTTAAGAAAGTTAGCACATTTCTTCTTAATTAGCAACAATGTCCAGAGCCAACCACCAAAGATCTAACAGACCAAGGCCGTGTAAGAGACAGCAGCACTCAAAACTACATTTCAAGCTAACAGCGGCGCTAACTGGACTAGCCCCAGGTCAAGATGGTGGCAGTGAAGTGGAAGTAGACCCAGGGGAAAGAACCTCCTCTTAAAGTGGGTCAGGATCTAGAGGATTTTATGTGTGTTGGGAACAAAATGTTACCATAGAACAGCCATTCCCAAACTCAGTAACACCGAGGCCCCCTTAAAAATCTGATGGGTCTGCGTGGCCCCCCAAAATAATAACCAAGAAGACAACATTAAGAATAGGCTCTTCTGGTTATTTTATTTTGGGGAAATAGCCTCTGCTACAAACATTGTAATACAAAAATGATTACAGTGGATTATTCAAGTCAAATAATGAACACAAATATTTTAATATTACAAACAAAAAATTATACATTTAACATTAAATAATTATATTATTTTTTTATTTTTTTTATGACCTCCCGCGGCCCCCCTGCAGTACCCTCGCGGCCCACCAGGGGGCCGCGGACCCCACTTTGGGAGACACTGCCATAGAACAACAATTTGCTATCAGCGTCAGGGTATACCAGAAGTCAAAGCTATCAAACTGTTGCAAAATTCTCATGAAGCTGGTTTAAAATACAGTATCCAGTGGTGACAGCAGAGCCCGTTCTGTTTGCAGTTTGGACCATATACACTGAGATTAAAGCTGGGCTATGTAGTTTCTAGTTCCTGGCTCTGAAACAGTTTGGTTCAATCACTAGCTTTCAGATGCACGTGTTGCTGACCTCTGCCACATCTTTAGTTCAGCTTTTTCAGGCAGAAAAGTGAATGTTCCATAATCACTATAGTGATGTCAGACTTGGTCAGAACACTCTCTGGTTCTGCCTAAACCCCCACAGTCCCTGCCGTAGCCCAGTCCTGGCTGGTTGATTACCTTGTAGAGTTTCCCGGCCCTCGTTCCCAGGAACACCACGCTGTTGCCACGGTAATCGTACGCTGCCACCGCACTCAGGCCCTCCTCCCGGTCCACATACAGCGGCAGGCCCTCGATGGTGCTGGTGCCCCCTAGTGGCTGGTTAAAATCCTGTCCGCAGAAGTTATCGTCGATCTGGAGCGGCTGCAGAGGAGAGATGGAAATGTGTTAGAGAGGGGAGGTTCAGGAAGCCCAGAGAGAGATAAAGTGACTTACAGCTGACTTTTCATACTATTACAAGATCTTTGACCAATATCCAAAAAAGACTAGATCAAGATCAGGACCAGGACCAGGACCAGGACCCAAGACCCAAGACCCAAGACCCAAGACCCAAGACCAGACCCATGACCAAGACGAAGACCAGGCCATTATACTACGGTGAAGTCACACTTGGTCAGCCGACTCCTATTAAAGTGATTGTCTGGAGTTTGTCAGAAAGAGAGACAGAGGTACTTGATTTGAAAAAAACGACGCAGGCTCCCTCCCCCTTCCGCTCTGATTGGTCTACACCTACGTTTCCAGGACACTTTTAAATGTTAATCAGAGAACACATTATACATATTTATTATATGACTTGGACCGTACGCGCGCTCTGATTGGCTGATTACCGGTCTGATATTTTCCCATCTCGGACCGTTACCATGACAATTGGTCCAAATAGTCCTAAACAATCAAACCCTTGCCGCTTTGACGCAACATCTCCAAACGAAAAACTGGGATTCAGTGTTTGACACCACTGATCCTGATAATGCAAATAATCTGTTTATATCTGAAGTTACTAATTCCATCAACGTAACTATCCCTGAAAAATATATTAAATAGAATAGTATACAACCTAAGCCTTGGATAACAAAGGGGATTTTAAAGTCGATAAAGGGAAACAAAAAAATTGTATGATCAGTATGCAAAAAATAGGAGCACACAAAATAACTAATGTATAAAAAATATAAAAATATTTTAACAAAAGTAAAGAGAATAAAGCTATAGCAACTGAGATCGCCAAGCCATTATTAATCTTTCCCTAGTAAAAGGTGCAGTCCCAAAAACGTCTAAAATTGCAAAAATAATACCCATATATAAGTCTGGGGATAAAAATGATACTCAAAACTATAGACCAATATCTATACTACTATCTCAAAAGTATTTGAAAGAGTTGTGTATTCCAGACTCAGCAATTATTTAGAAAAAAACAAAATATTAGTACCCTCGCAATATGGCTTTAGAAAAAACAGCACCACCTGTATGGCGATATTAGACTTAATCAAAAAAATCAACAATGCGTTTGAAAAAGGAGAGTATGGTATAGGTGTCTTTCTTGACCTGTTGAAGGCTTTCGACACCATCGACCATGAGATTCTGCTCAGCAAGTTAATGCACTACGGTATCAGGGGAACCGCTCTTCAGTGGTTCAGAAGTTATATCTGTGGAAGACAGCAGTATGTTCATGTAGACGGGCTGAACTCTGACACTAAAATCTTAGAAACTGGCGTCGCTCAAGGATCTATAATGGGACCACTTCTATTTATAATGTATATAACTTACTTTGTATTCTGCACTAACGACTAGCACAAAGTACTCTTCGCTGATGATACAAACCTCTTTACATCTCATAAAAACATGAAAGAATTAGAAAAACAACTAAATTACCAATTAGGAAAAGTAGCTTTATGGTTCAAATTAAATAAACTGGCCTTAAATGTCAGTAAAACATTTTTTATAATATTCCACCCAATCAAACATAAATATAAAGATGGAAACGTAAACATCAAAATGGACGGAAAGGCTGTCCAAAGAGTTGATTCAACCAAATTCTTAGGAATATATATAGATGAATCCCTAAAATGTACAAAACATATTGAAGAACTGGAGAAATAATTATCCAAATATGTAGGTTTATTTTACAAATTAAGACATCAACTTCCTTTTGAGGCAATGCTAACACTGTACAGATCCCTATTTGAACCACACTTAAATTATTGTAATGTGAACTGGAACAACACCTATCCTACTTACACTGCAAAACTCCAGATACTACAAAAGAATTCTTTGTTCAGTTTTCATGTAGTTCCAGAGCCTAATAGAGGCTTGATTCGGAGGCTCCGTAAAAACAAACAACTGAGCATGCGCGCAGCTGCGAGCATCAGCGCTGATGATTGACATGATGACTCGATTGGTTAACCTCGACGGCACCGTGGATTCTGAACTATAGAGAAGGGAAGGCGGGACCTACCCGTAATATTAGTGAAGAAGATGGCCTAGTCTGGGATCGCGTCTTACATTCAGACAGAAGACATGTTTTATTGTCGATGGTAGAGACAGCACGAACAAAGCACACGAGCACAGAAACAATAGAAGGCAAGTGTATTATACAGAGCGGAGGCATGGAGACCTCCAATCAGCAGCTTCCACGGTGCCATGTAGCTTGGCCTTCAGATAGACAAAACAAGGGAAAAGTACTGGCTTCTGCACATTGATAGAATGATGAGTTTAACCTTAACAAAAGTTGCTTCAAAGTGTTATGAAATCTCACATTAGAATTCATTAAATGACTTATTTTATATCAACATTTAAGGCCAGGAGGTCAATTTAACACATTTCCTAAAAAATTTGTAATTCATTTAGAGTTACAGACTATCACTTTAAGCTCTATGCTTCACAATATATACTTTTTTTTTTAACTTTCTTTTTAGCTTAATAAAGGAACAAAGTTCAAACATATAAACATTAAGTATCGTGCATGTTGTGTTATAGAAAAACCATCGAGAAACAACACAAACAAATTATTGGAGTATAACAACTTCAATCAATAAATCAAAAACGCATTTGTGGGTTCACTCAGTTGTTTCATAAATGGTGTCTGCCAAACAGAGACAGAATTTGGCTGTTTTTACAAATATTAAATGTATAGACTTTATATTAAACAACACTGATAACTAAGATGATGGTTTTCTGGTCCCAGTTTGGCCCCTGGGCCACAGGTTGAACAGTTATAGACTAATAACAGTGAAACAGGTTAATGTGGAGCAGTCTGACAGCAGCTCCTCTCATAGGGTTAAACTGAGCCTTTGTGCCTCTGGGCAACACACTGACCTGGAAACTATCACAACCAGACAACACCAGTGGCAGAGGAGCACAGAGATGCACAGACAGAACACACACACACACACACACACACAACCCTTTCCATGATCTGAAAGAGGGTCTCTCTCTGTTCTCTCTCTCTCTCGGTCTCAATGGGAGGAACCGGAAAAGTCTGAGGATTTGGCTCAAATTCCAGAACTCCTCCTGAAGTGTGTCAGCACATCTGTGGGCCACACGACAGAGAGAAACTGCAGACGAAACAATTCAAGAGAGAGAAAAAGGAGAAGAAAGGAGAGGAGAGAGGAGGAAACGGAGAGAGAGGTGGAGAGAGTAGAGAGGAGGAGGAGGAGTGGGAGCAGAGAGAGAGGAGACCGGTGTGAACCATAATGTGGAAGGAGATAAGACAAACTGGTCTCCTCTCCTAACAGAACGCTTTGTGCTGAATCAGCCTCACCTGTGATGTCATAAACAGAGCGCAGGTCATTTCTACAAATGAGTTCTGAGCATTTGTGCCGCAAATACACAGTCCCTGGGCTCTCTGCGGTCTCTCTGCGGTCTCTCTGCGGTCTCTCTGCGGTCTCTCTGCGGTCTCTCTGCGGTCTCTCTGCGGTCTCCCTCTGAGGTCTCTCTTTGTGGTCTCCCTCTGTGACTATGCGGTTTCCTTGGCAGCTCTATGTTTTACGGCTGTAAACACTCATCACACACTTTATACGCTTATCAAACCACCTGCACTCACGGGCGCTGAAGTGAGATCGGAGAGATATCAAACCTGTTCATTATCATGTGTTTGAGTCTCTCCTGCTGCACACGTCTCTTATGAAGTGTCCTCTCTCTGAATAATAGCCTGGTTCTGCTCCTGTTGCGATCAGAGCACTCAGTCGTAAGCGCTCCTCCAACACCCATCCCTCAACCCCTCCTTTCTCTGACTCCACCCCGCCTCCCTCCTCCTCTCGACAGCAGGAATGTGGTCTTAGAAAGCACCAACTATGACATAATAAAACTCATTGATTGTAAAATGATGGACGGTCTGTGTGATCGGCAGAGCCGGACAGGAGGCCGTGTGAAACATGCCGAGGTCACCTCTCTGGTCTCTCTCTGGACTCGGGTCTCTTTCTCTCTGGACTCGGGTCCCTCTCTCTCTGGACACGGGGGTCTCTCTCTCTCTGGACACGGGGCCCTCTCTGGACACGGGGCCCTCTCTCTGGACTCGGGTCTCTCTCTCTCTGGACACGGGGCCCTCTCTCTCTGGACTCGGGGCCCTCTCTCTCTGGACTCGGGTCTCTCTCTCTCTCTGGACTCGGGTCTCTCTCTCTCTGGACTCGGGTCTCTCTCTCTCTGGACTCGGGTCTCTCTCTCTCTGGACTCGGGTCTCTCTCTCTCTGGACTCGGGTCTCTCTCTCTCTGGACTCGGGTCTCTCTCTCTCTGGACTCGGGTCTCTCTCTCTCTGGACTCGGGTCTCTCTCTCTCTGGACTCGGGTCTCTCTCTCTCTGGACTCGGGTCTCTCTCTCTCTCTGGACTCGGGTCTCTCTCTCTCTGGACTCGGGTCCCTCTCTCTCTGGAATCAGGTATCTCTCTCTCTGGACTCGGGTCTCTCTCTCTCTGGACTCTCTCGGGTCTCTCTCTCTCTGGAGTCGGGTCTCTCACTCTCTGGAGTCGGGTCTCTCACTCTCTGGACTCGGGTCTCTCTCTCTCTGGACTCGGGTCTCTCTCTCTCTGGACTCGGGTCTCTCTCTCTCTGGACTCGGGTCTCTCTCTCTCTGGACTCGGGTCTCTCTCTCTCTGGACTCGGGTCTCTCTCTCTCTGGACTCGGGTCTCTCTCTCTCTGGACTCGGGTCTCTCTCTCTCTCTGGACTCGGGTCTCTCTCTCTCTCTGGACTCGGGTCTCTCTCTCTCTCTCTGGACTCGGGTCTCTCTCTCTCTCTGGACTCGGGTCTCTCTCTCTCTCTGGACTCGGGTCTCTCTATCTCTGGACTCGGGTCTCTCTCTCTCTGGACTCGGGTCTCTCTCTCTCTGGACTCGGGTCTCTCTCTCTCTGGACTCGGGTCTCTCTCGGGTCTCTCTCTCTCTGGACTCGGGGTCTCTCTCTTTCTGGAGTCGGGTCTCTCTCTCTCTGGACTCGGGTCTCTCTCGGGTCTCTCTGGAGTCGGGTCTCTCTCTCTCTGGACTCGGGTCTCTCTCTCTCTCTGGAGTCGGGTCTCTCTCTCCCTGGAGTCGGGTCTCTCTCTCTCTGGAGTCGGGTCTCTCTCTCTCTGGACTCGGGTCTCTCTCTCTCTCTGGAGTCGGGTCTCTCTCTCTGGAGTCGGGTCTCTCTCTCTCTGGAGTCGGGTCTCTCTCTCTCTCTGGAGTCGGGTCTCTCTCTCTCTCTGGAGTCGGGTCTCTCTCTCTGGAGTCGGGTCTCTCTCTCTGGAGTCGGGTCTCTCTCTCTGGAGTCGGGTCTCTCTCTCTGGAGTCGGGTCTCTCTCTCTCTGGAGTCGGGTCTCTCTCTCTCTGGAGTCCGGTCTCTCTCTCTCTCTGGAGTCGGGTCTCTATCTCTCTCTGGACTCGGGTCTCTCTCTCTCTCTGGTTTTTCTCTTGGGTCTCTCTCCGGTCTTTCCCATAGAGTTGTATTGACTCTTGCTGAAACACTATTCTACAACATGAACGCAGCATATGTTCTGGTTGCTAACTGTGCTGTCACTCATCCCGGTCTCTCGAGCAATGGTGGGCGAGCTCATTGACCCACACAACATCAGGCTTCACTGCTGTCACTCCTCAGCCAATCAGAGCGCTCCGAAGCCAATGACGTGACCAGATAAGTGAAAAAGAGAGGACCCTCATTAAGTTCTCAGCCCAAAGAGTCAAATAGTGACTCACAGGGCTCTTTCTCACATATATAACATGTTTTTTGATCAGATGAAGAGAGAGACAAGAGAGAGAGACCAGAGAGAGATCAGAGAAAGAGACCAGAGGATAAAGAACCTCATCCACAATTACCACAAAAGATTTCAAGATGTTAAGGTGGAAACACTACTGAGAACTGAGAACATTGTACTCTTTCTGTTGGACAAACCAGATGTGTCATTTCTGAGACAAAAGTTAGGTTCCTCAGCTTTACTCACCGAGTTGATGCAGGCCAGCTCTTTGTTGAGCAGCCAGGGTAGCGACAGCCGGCCTTCCCCTTTATAGCACGACTGGATGCGCTCCTTGATCTTCTCCTTGATGGTTTTGAGTGTGAACAGACAGAGCGCCGACTCTTTGGGAGGTTTGGCCCTGTTCTTCTGTCCCTGCGAGAAGACCGTAAATAAAACGTCGTCGTCCTCAGATATCCCCAGTGAGGAGGCCAGCTGGCGGCCCGGCTTGGACAGGTACGCGTCCTGCACCAGCCGGTACTCCACGCCGTCTTTGGTGCAGCCAATGGGAAACTCCACGTACGAGTAGAACTTGGGGTCGTCCACGCAGAGACGCACAATTTTGGAGGTGAAGAACTGCTCCCCGCTGGCGTCTGGAGAGGTCAGCTGCGTGTCCAGCTGCAGCGTCAGGTAGTACACAAACTGCTCACTGCTGAAGCTGTAGATGTAGTAGATGTCGAAGGCGGGGAACTTAGAGAGTGTGTCTGAGGGGATCTTGAGCTGCGACGACACAAACTCGTCCTGGTACACAAAGCTGAACATGTCTGCGTTCTCCTCATTCTCCATCAGCTTGCGGCTGGACAGTGTGGGGAAGTATTCTGACTTCCCGTCGATGGGAGTCCCGATGAATAGCTTGCTGGTTACACTGTTCACAGACGGGATGATGACTCCGGACATGGTTCCCGACTCGGACACGCTGGACAAGTAGTGCTCTTTGCGATGGTGCGGTTCCCCGAGCTTAAACAGATCATCCAGCCGCAAGAACTGGCAGATGCCCTGCGACGTGCTCCCGCAGGCGATCAGCCGGTTCTGCGAGTAGTCGATGAGCAGCAGCTTGTTGACGTTGGGCGCGGCGGCCTGTTCGTGCGGACACGACTGCACGCTCGGCGGGGGGTAGCACTTGTCACTGTCCAGCACGGGCCCCGTCATGTGGCTGCGCAGCTGCGTCAAGTTACTCGACAGTTTATAAATCCAGTTGACCGCACCCACATACACGTCACCAGTCCGGTTGTGGATGGCCAGGCTGGTGAGGCCAGGCTCAGGGGGAACAAAGCGCCGTAGCGGGGCGGGTTGCGGGCGGCAGAGTTGCAAGAGCACTGCCATAAGAGTCAAACTGAGGAGCAGGGAGGCCGCGGGAGAGGAGGTATCCATGGTGAGGCCGCGGGGGAAACCGGAGGGGGGGGAGGAAGGGAGAGGCGCTTAATCCAAAGGAATCAGGACTGGAGGTTTATGTATTCTCTCTATGTGGAAATGGGGAAATCCAGCACGTTCATGAGGAGAGAGCGAAGCCGTGGAGGCACACTCTACTTAAGTGTCATACGATTGGTCCACAGCGCGTTCCGGAAGTTCCGGAACATCCTCCATTGACGCACAACGAGAACCTACAGAAGACAAAGATAAGAAGAGAAGATCAGGACCAGGTTCAGACAACAAATTATATGGGAATAGAGAATGTTATAAAACAGCTCTCTCTTTGGTGAATTCTCAAACCATTCTGATGTGCTTGGTCCAGTATGTGCCCCGCGGAGAGAGACCAGAGAGAGGGACCAGGGAAAGACTAGAGAGAGACCAGAGAGAAAGAGACCAAAGAGAGGTACCGAAGAGGATGAAGAACCTCATCCACAACTACCACAAAAACACTTCCAGGCTGTCATAGATGTGAAAGGGCAACTCACGCTTCTAAGAACTGGGGGATGGAGACTTTTAAGTTTCTAACCTCATTTTCATTTGAATAGATACAACTAATTTTGACCAAAAGCTTCACAAAAACACCAGCAACGAGCGTTGTCGTTCCTAATCTCCGACATCTGGCCTGGTGTGTACACTCTGAACACTGCAGCTCACTCACATGTGACATCACACACAGTGCAGCTCTAAAACAGCACGAGGACGTTACATGAGCAGAACTCTCAATTATTGAAGCCACAAAAAGGAGTCTGTTCAGAGTAGCCAACTGCAGAGAGGACGACAGCGCTGGTTCCGAGGAGAGAGACTATCACGTATACAGTAACAGCCTGTGCAGGTTCATTCTCTGCTGTCCCTTTAGAACCAACCCCTGCATGCTGTACGAGCAGTTATCATGGCTCACTCATCCAGACGTCAGCGTCACTGGCTGCAGTTAATTTTCAAATGTATCAATGATATATTATGTATCAAGTTTTCCAGACTATTTCCTACAGTTTGTGCCACGCAGACCAATCTTTTTTGTGGTTCTTACAGTCAAAAACATTTACTTAAATTTAAAGCTCCCGCTGACTAAACCAGCCTTCCATCATCCATACACTCTATCACTTTTTGAGCAGATGTTATGAACCAAAGCGTATCTATCATCTTCAATGATATGTACTACAAATTCTAGCCCTAATCACTGTAAACTATATCAGACAAAGAGACGTTATATTCACAAGTCAATATCTGTGTGTGACTGTGCTTGTGAGTGTGAGTATGCGTGTGCGTGATAGCAGTGAGTCGGGGGCAGTGGAGGTGAAGCACTAATCCTGTGTCTATGTCCTGATCTGCAAACAGGACAGAGGATTAGGCCCCTCCCTGTGGACACAAACACCAGGCCCCTCCCACACCCACTCTTTTAGGTTTGCTGGTCTTGATCTAGCCATGGTCTGGGTCTGGTTATGGTCCAGGTCTGGTCCAGGTCTGGTCCAGCTCTGGTCTAGGTCTGGTCTGGTCATTGTCCCAAAAAGGTAGAACCACCCCTTCTGTCTAAAAGCTCCTGTCTTAATCCTGTAGTAGTCTGTCATTCTACCACTATGACATCACTATGACATCACACTCAGAGCAGTTCTACAATTTTAAAACATGCGCCCCCGGACCATTAGCAGCCTGCAAAAAGTTATTTTGTGGGCCCCCTAGTGGACATCCAACTCAATACGAGTGCAGCCCCCACTGAGAGTCTGTGCAAATATGGCATGTCTTATACATTATAATGGTCATTTTTTCAAAACTACAACATTTATTTTAGGGATGTCCCGATCCGATCTTGAGATTTCATGGTTTTTGATTGATCGGAGATGAGCTAAACTGCACGATCCACTCGCCCGAGCTTTAGCTGTTGCTATAGCGGTTTTTATAGCTGTCGCAGTTGTTTTCGGTAACTGCACACGCAATAATTTAAAGCTCAGTTACGGTAAATATTCAGAGCAGTGTTCATGTGGCTACTAGTTAAAACATGTCAAAAGTGTGGCAGTATTTTTAATTACAAAACGAGGACAGCACAAAAGCAACATGCAACAAGTTGATTGGACAAGGTGGGAGCAGCAGAGCTACATTCAACACGACAAATCTGACTTGGCATTTGAGGACTGAACCTGGAACTGAGCAAACAGCGTTGTGTAAATCTACCAAAGGGATTGTTCCCTCAACATGTGATTTAAAGCGTGCTGTATTACAGCTCACCGGTTGCGGGCAATTAGCATCGTTAATCTATATTTGAATATTTAACAGTTTTGTTATAGCTTTGTTACTTTACCAACCAAGACAATGTTTTATTTCTTACCTTTTATTATTTCAGGCAAATTATGTTGATTCATTTTTCTTTGATTTTTTATTACAGCAACTACTAGCCATACAGAAATGTAATCAGTCTTGTAAAATATCACTTGCTAAAAATGTAGTATTTTAAATTACAATACATCAATGGCATTGGATCGGGACTCAAAATCGGATCAGATTTGAAGTTCAATAATCGGATCGGGATCGGAAGTAAAACATAGTGATCGGGACATCCCTAATTTATCTTACCATAAACATTGAACCCTGATTAAAATGATTGCTTATTGCTTTTCATCCAGTTTTGTTTCAATCACAGCAGCTGGACTCATTTTGTTCATAGAAATATAAGATAAGATAAACTTTACTGATCTCACAATAGACATTTACAGAACCGGGACCAAGAGAGCATAGGGAGTTACAGGCGGAACACATTTTTCACCCTTCAGTAAAAATGTGGTGAAACAAGTATGAAGACAAAAGTAAGTATTGATTATTTTCTAAAGCCAAAAATAATGTATAATATTTCATATAAAGCAAAGTACTGTGTGACATCACAGCTTTGAACTGGATCTGACTGGTCACTTACAGCCATTGAGCATATCCCTTGGATTAAACTGGTTTGTGTGTGTGCGTATCTCTGTGTGTCTGTGACTCTGTGTGCACGCGTGTCTCTCAGTGTGTGTGTGTGTGTGTGTGTGTGTCTCAGTGAGTGTCTGTGCGTGCGTGTGTGTGTGTTAAAACTGTTAAAAAGACCTCATCTCCTAATGGTCGCCGCCTGTCGCCGTCGAGAAAATTACTTTTGAGGAAATGAAAAAAACAGCTTAAATTAAATATTCTATTGAGAGGATTATGTAAAGACTGAGCTTTGGTCTGAGACTCATGGAACGTGACAACAGAGAGGGGGAGGTGGGAGAGGGGGAGAGGTGAGAGAGGGGCTCTCTTTCTGGTCTCTCACCCTCTGGTCTCTCTTCTTTTTTTTAACAGAACATTTTAGCTCTGTTGGACAAGAATACAGACAGGAGCTGAGGACAGTCCAGGTTAAACAGGTTAGGAAGGAGAAATGGGGGGAGGGGGCAGTCGGTTTGGGACTAGAACCTGACGGCCTCTCGTTAAGTGGTGCAGACTCCGGCGGGACGTAAACATTGGAGGAGATTATCTCGCCTCAGCGCAGAAAGAAAGCAGCGAGAACATAATCTGCTCTTATCACAACAACATCTACAGCAAGAAAACAAAGGACGCGACCAACGCTGCAGCAGAAAGAAAGGTACTCAGGGGCCGAGTGACTTATGTGGGCAGACGAGACTTATGTAGGCAGACGAGACTTCCTCAATATTTGCTCAAGTATAGTTGAAGTTACTGCCATTACTTCACCAGTATATGATACTACTATACAAATGGACAATGCAAACTCGCTAGCTCAAAGAGAAAGAGTTAACAAGCTAGGGGATAAAATCATGTCTGAGAGAGGCATCATAGTTGCACACGGTCACACAGGAGAGGAGAGGGGTAGGGTTGTTGTAGGGCTGGGCGAATTGGACGTTTAGGGCGATTTCCTTTTAATAAAAAGCTCTTTTTTTTTTTTTTTTTCAATGCAGAGCTAAAGTGCTAACACGCCAACCACGGGCAGTCATTTTCAAAGCTCCCTCATGCTAAACAGTCTCCCCCTGTCCTGACCCTGTCACAGTTGGTACTGTTGCAAAAACACTGTTGCAAAAACACTCGCCAGAACACACCAACACGCACTTATATCCTGCCGGTCGCTCTGCTTGTACGCCACACTTTTCATTCTTTCATTCTCATTCATTAATTTCTCAGCGCTCACGCTCGTTTCTCCAAAGTGCACACACGTGTCCCACTGAGCCGCTGCACTTTGGGGAAAGACACGTCTCACACATTGCTCTCATTGCTCTGATACAAACAACGCGATCCATTCGATCTGTTAGCTACAGTAGCAGAATGTAAACAAGAAGAGAAATGGAAACTTAACTCGCACAACGCGTTAGTCACTGAAGTTAGTATTAGCGCCACCAGCTGGACCGAGCGTTGTACTACAGCACAGTTGAAAGAACAGGCATGAAAACCCAAGGAGGAGGCTTTTGTAACAGACTTTCTCTGTTAAAACAATGGTTTTTAGAGTAATCATTGGTTTTAAAAATGTGATATTTAATGTAAATAATGCATGTGTTTAATGGGATTGATGTATTTGCTATGGCGTTTGTTTGTGCTTTTTAAGTTATTTTGCAGGTGCATTGTTTACTTACTTTGCGTCACTGTAAGTGAAGTTATTAGAAAACTGTTAATCTACATTTTCACTGTTTACAATGGCAGGGCCATCTCGTTTACAAGCATGTTTTAAGGCTAATTTCCTGTTACCCTTATGCTCCATGGGAAAATGTAGATTAAACTGCATAAAGGAAAATCAATGTCTTTGCCAGTTGTAGTTTGTTTTTAAATAGAAAAAAATAATTGATTAAAATCGAAAATTGGATTTGGTGTGAAAAAATAGGAGATTTTCTTTTTTAGCCATATCGCCCAGCCCTAGATTGTTGGGATAAACACTATATTGAGTTGCCGGCACGGTGGCTGGTCTTTCTGAGTGGAGTTTGCATGTTCTCCCCGTGTCTGCGTAGGTTTCCTCCGGGTACTCCGGTTTCCCCTACCACTAAAAATATGTACAATAGGTCTGGCATGCGCCTCCTGTTCGGCGACCCATCTCTGTGTGGAGAGTGCCCAAAAATAATAACAATTGTAAACCGCTTTGTGACTCTGGTCTGTGAAAGGCGGTATATAAATAAAGATTACTTACTTACTTACTTACTAGTTATCCTGCTGTAACTGAAAATTATGTTGGTAGTTATTATTATTAATCTTTATTGGGGACACCAAACAATCAGTCCATAGTTAAAAGATAATATACAATGCATACAGTATATTGTATATTGAAAATGAAATATGTACATAAAAATGAGAACATTACAGCTGCTGTACAGTACAAAGGCATGAACAATAAGACCTTTAATGACCTATGAGTCCATACTTTGAAGGTGAACAGCAGTGAGCAGAACTCAGGGCTGACCAGAGTTTGGTCACATGAATCTGAACTGTACATTACGATGAGATGCAGAACAGGAACGGACGCCACAACAGGCAAACATCTCACTGCTGTGCCGCGGAACCCTCAGCAGCAGTCACATAGAGTTGTTTTAGACCACAGTGAGTTTGTGCAAACTAGACGTTATAACACTTTTCCAAAGATGAGCAATGTACTTATGTGAGCAGTAAGATTTGAATAAAGTTAATTTGAGGCTGTGAAAAATCAGTGATGTCCCACAGCCTCAGTGATGTCACAAACTCTTTTGGAATGTCAGCCGCGGACACATTTGTTTGTATCAAGGCTGAAGCATTCCTGAAAACAAAAGAGATTGTGTGTGTGTGTGTATGTATGTATGTGTGTATGTATGTGTGTATGTGTGTATGTGTGTATGTATGTGTATGTGTGTGTGTGTGCGTGCGCGCGATATTAAAGCCGTATAAGTGTGTCAGTGTGTAAAGAGCAGATATCTGGGTCATGAGAGCCAAAACGATACTGCTATAATACTACTGCTGCTTCTACTGCTGATGCTGCTAAGGATGCTGGTGCTACTGCTGCTTGTGCTTCGGCAGCTGGCCCTGCTGCTCTATTCCTCAAAAACAAAGAGTCCTTCAAAGTTTTCCTAACCTTTTCAAACTTTTTTTTAATCAACTATATGATTTTGAATCTGTAATGTGTGTGTGTTCTCTTCCTGTTTTTCAACAGGAGTTCTCTACTGACTCCAGTCCCACTTCAAACAGGTGAATGTAGCAGATCTCTCATGTTTCTGCCCGTGGTCCTTGATGAGACTCTCCCGAGCTGAACTCAAACCAAACACTGAAAAACAAAGGACTGGCTTCTCAGAATAAGGCTCCCACAAAAACAACAAAACAATTAACTCAACCAAAGGAAGTGGGAACAGAGAGAAGAGAGGGAGGAGGAGAGGAGAAAGAAGAGGAGAGAGAGGAGGAGAGACAGGAGAGGGCAGAGAGAAAGGAGGGGAGAGAGGAGAGGAAAAAAAGAAAAGAGGAGAGAGCAGCAAGACCAGTGAGGAGAGGAGGTGAAAAGTAGCAGGAATTTGGAGGTATGGTTTCTCTCTGAGGTTGAAGCGGTCCGACAAGTTCGACAACATGACTCAACTGTAACTACAACAGATGAATCATATCTCCAAATCTACAGCAGATCTGTCCACTCAACACCTCCTCCCATCACAGAGCAGTCCACCTAACACCTCCTCCAATCACAGAGCAGTCCACCTAACACCTCCTCCAATCACAGAGCAGTCCACCTAACACCTCCTCCCATCACAGAGCAGTCCACCTAACACCTCCTCCAATCACAGAGCAGTCCACCTAACACCTCCTCCAATCACAGAGCAGTCCACCTAACACCTCCTCCAATCACAGAGCAGTCCACCTAACACCTCCTCCAATCACAAAGCTGAGGGCAGAAACATCCACCTGTCACAGCAATAGCAAGTTCAGCATGCTAACTTTAAAGACCACTGTGATGCTTATAGACTGAATACAGATAGACAATGCTAACACGCTAGCTCAAAGAAGCCCAATGGGGAAGTGCTCACAGGGAAGTTTTCGCTCTGAGCATTCATTCAGAGTCTGGCTGAGGCTCTTCACTCTTTTGTTGCAGTTCCAAATGTTTACACGAGCCGAACAAAAGATGAGGTTTGCAGCTTCAGCACGGCACGCGACCAGAGAGATGAGCAAGAGACCAGCGAGACAGACCAGAGAGAGACCAGAGAGAGAGAGAGCGAGAGACCAGAGGCTTTAAATAAAAGGTGTACTGTATACTAATACTACATATATATATACATACATATACAAAGCATATGCTGTTGGAGTTCATTGTGTAAATGTCATAAATTCATACACAAATTGTTTTGTTCCTCGTTTGTTCACGTTTTAGAATCCTCAACTGACTAGTGGAAACCTTTTATCTTAATTCATGCTTTGACCCAGGAAAGAAATACACACACACACACACACACAAACGTTGGCCCGGTGCCAGAGCAGGCTCCCCAGGACCAGAGGGAGGCCAGGGTTCAACCACTGAGGGACTGGAGCCTCAAGTCAATTACAGCCTTCACATTTATAACTAAACCACAGATAAAAGCAGCAGTAGTAGCAGTAGTAGAAGCAGCAGTAGTAATATAGCAGTAGTAGCAGTAATAACAGTACTAGTAGAGGGTGTAGCAATAGTAGTAGTAGTAATAATCGTAGCAGTAACAATAGTATTCGTGTTTACTTCTGCTACTGCTGCTACTGTAGCAGCAGTAGCAGAAGTAAACACGAAGCTCACGCCCAGAGAACAAATTCCCATATAAGGAAATTGGTTTCAGCTAGCTTATATTCAAATCAGCTTCTTCCACATTACGGCCAACACTATTGTGATGTCACACTCCATAATTACTTCCAAACACTTACTATCAGTCTTGTCATGTCAAACATTCTACAGTGAAAGTCTAGGTCAGAGCAGGAGACTCATAATCCTACTCTCTCCTCAACATCTGGACTGCAAACATGAGTCACAGGAGGAAGGGGAGGGGCTCAAGCTTCAGAGACCCGAGTTCCATTTGGAGAGAACGACCGGATCAGGGCCCAAGGATCTACTGGACTGAGGGACTGAGGGACTGATCATAGAGAGTGGCCAAACTGTTAAGCAGGTCTACAGCAGGTCTACAGCAGGTCTACAGCAGGTCTAAACCAGGACTAAAGCAGGTCTACAGAAGGTCTAAAGCAGGTCTATAGCAGGTCTAAACCAGGACTAAAGCAGGTCTACAGAAAGGTCTACAACAGGTCTAAACCAGGACTAAAGCAGGTCTACAGAAGGTCTAAAGCAGGTCTATAGCAGGTCTAAACCAGGACTAAAGCAGGTCTACAGAAAGGTCTACAACAGGCCTAAACCGGGACTAGAACAGGTCTAAACCAGGACTAAAGTAGTGTCAGGAATGAACCAGACAGAGACGGATCGTGGTGCGCCAAACTCTGGAAGTTTATTTAAGTTTCTCTCAAGTTCCAGTGGTTTCAATTGTTTCTTTCTCTCAGACAGAATAAAGGCAGTACACAGTTTATATAGTCATTGTCACGTCACACATCGAAAGACGTACGTGTCACAAAGAGACAGTCACATCATAGTCATAACATGGAGACATCATCAGAGTCCTTGTACAGTCCTGCACGTAGGCCATATTGCTATCTCATACTAACAGTAGGTCTAAAGCAGGTCTACAGCAGGTCTAAAGTCGGACGGTATAGTCCTGTCGCATAATTCTTGTCGTTCCAGTGTAGAGCCGTCACATTCCACGGCCACTCCTCTGGTCACATGAACCAGGTGTTAACCAGGTCGGAACCATGTCTGAACAAGGACTGCACCAGGTCTGAACCAGTTCTAAACCTGGCTTGAACTAGGTCAGAACCAAACCAAAAGTCTGTGATCACAGACTTTTGAAAAAATAGGAGTAACGATTAAATAATAATAAAAACTAAGAAAACACAAACATTGAAAACGTCACTTTAAGAGTATGACAACAAACGCTGGCTTACTTCCTGTTAGCATTAGCTGTCATTTTTGTTCTTACAGGTGTAGGGGCTGCTTAAATGCATCAAGTGCTCAAGTGGTTGTTGAGCAGCCTTCGTTTTTACTCCTGTTTGTGAAACACTCGCCATGACCACGCTGTGTGTGCACTGAACAGGGGCACATGTTTTTTTTTCTTAAATCAATCAGCGGATCACGCGTGTGCGGAACCGAAGATATTGATCCAAACGGATCACAGATCAACGATGATTCGCTGCACCACGTATTTATATGAGACTAAAGTTACATACCCCAGCTTTAAACATGTGTTATTTATGAGACTAAAGATACATGCCCCAGCTTTAGGAGGACATGGGGGTTGCCTCAGCTCCATGTGAATGTGTAAAGTCATGTGACCTGCTCAGCTATGTGACAGCTCACGGCCACGGGGTCAGAGGTCAGCGAGCACCAGTGGATCATCATGGGAAACCTCAGCAGGCATTCACACCCACCTCACCCCCTCCCCCACCTCACCCTCACCACCTCCCCCAGGAGACCAAAGCACCAGGACATACCAGGACTCACAGTATCAGAGCACCTGTGGATCACTACCCACTCTAGTTCATCAGAGCCAAAATGCCCTGTCATCAGCTCCTGCTCCTGTCCTGGTCATTCTCTCACTTGAGTCAAACGATCAGGCTAATTTTGAGGTTATTGTTGTAATCTTTAGTTGGATATTGATAGAATAAAGTTGTTGTTTTTTAAGACACACCTAGGGGGGTGTGGATTGGGAGAATCAGTGGTCGTCACGGTGACACACGACACAAAACGGTCTCACAAAGCAGGGGTCGGGACACAAAAGGACCAGAGACCGGAGCGGGACAATGGGGCTGACGCGGTAGCATCAATACACCAGAGCAGTGTTTTTCAACCAGTCTGAGTGTGCCATGGCCATTTAGTGTGCCTAGAGATTTTGTCTGGTGTGCCTTTAGAAATTATATTGGAAGAAAATATTGCGAGAAGGAATAAGTCTTTTTTCTCTGTGCATGTTTGGTTATTCAATACACTTTGATGATAATGACTCTGCATTGTTATTTAAGAATGTGTTTAATTTTTGCAACATTTTCAGCTGGTGGTGTGCAACAGGATTTCTTTCAATGGAAAATGTGTGCCACGGATCAAAAAAGGTTGGGGAACACTGCACTAGAGACAGAGAGACCAGAAAGACCAGGGAGAGGCTGAGACAGGCGAGAGACCAGAGTGAGGGACAAGAGAGACACCAGAAAGAGCTATTCTACTTTTGAACAATGATATTTCTCAAATAAAAAGTGTTCAAATGCTTTTGTGTTAGTATTTTGCGTTGTATTTGGCAGAAGTAGACTTTGCCCCCACATGAGTTGAATTCCACAGATTTCAGAGCAAAGTCTTGGTCGTTGCTGCAGCGTAAGAGAGAGAGACGGCCTCCTTCAGACGGAACAAAGCAGAGACCGGTCCTGTATGCACTCCGAGAGAACGCAGCTGTCACCAGAGGAGCTAAAAATACACCACCACGAGAAGGAGCATCAATTATACATATATGACAGAGGGAGGGGGGGGGAAGAGGTGGAGGAAAGGAGAGAGGAGTGAGGAGAAAAGAGGGAAGGGAGGAGAGAGAAGAGAAAGGAGGGGTGGAGGTGTTAACAAAGTTTGAGTGGGAAAAAGTAGTAAATCAATCCATCTGATGAACCGAACTTATTGAGTGGAGCAAACACACACACACACACACACACACACACACAGACACAAACCACTCTCATAAAGACAAAGACACGCACACACGTCACGGGGGCTAAGATACACACCCATACTCTCTCTCACACACACTCACCACTCACAAACCTCTTTAGTGACAAACCCCGGAGGAAAATATCAAAACATCCTGTTTGGAGCAGAGCCCAGAAACACGAGATTCCGGAGGCGAGAGGGGAAAGCCGGCAGGGACTACAACACCCACAATGCACCATGTGCACTTCCCTATTGGGCTTCTTTGAGCCAGCGGGTTAGCATTGTCCTTCTATATACACTCTATGTTAGCATTTCGTATCTATATACACTCTGTTAGCATTTCGTATCTGTATACAGTCTGTGTTAGCATTGTCCAGTCTATGCTTTTGATACGGTTTGTAACTCCTCCGTTATCAGATATATCAAGTTTTTAAATGCATTTTATTACTTTGGTGAAATTTTAGTTGCCGCCCGTTGCCACTGTTGAGTCTTTGGCCTGTCTCTGCTCAGAGCTAGGTATTATGCGTTTTGCCTCAAAGAAGCTATCAAAGGAGACAAAAGGTGCATGGTTATTAGCACACAATTAAAGGGCCCATATCACGGTTTTTGACTTTTCTCTGCTTTAAACATGATTACAATGCTATTTGGCTTTCATACACAAGCCTACAGTAGTTTATTCATTGATTCTGTCAATCTTTTGTAAGAGAGCAATCTGTCTCCTTCCCCAGCGTGAGGCACAGAAACGCTCGGGTCCACTTCAGTGACGAAAACCACACTGATGACGCGCATGACCCCGTTTGCTTTGTATTTAAAATAGTTGTTAAATACTTTTGTCAAAACGGGGTAAACAATACACAATTAGTATGCTGTTTTTTGTCAAAAATAATAAAAATAAAAATAAATTAAAAGCCGGCGGGAGGTGATTGACTGATTGAAACAGCGAATCAGAGCGCACAAGCTCCGGCTCCCGAGTCCAGCGTCTGTGGTCTGGTCTCGCGGACACCACATAGAGCTGCTGTTTTTATGCTTTTGTCAGCAACTAAAAGTGTTAGGATCACGTCAACTTGAATGAAGTATGTTATGGGTGTAAATATGTGACACACCATTTGGCCCTAAGAGGAAGAAAGCGGCTCGACTTTTTTCATCTGTTCATCTCATGGATCTATTATAAACCGGTTCATCTGCGACACTTCACTGAGACTGTTCCAGAACTACAGGGACAATGGAACTGGACTTACTCAAAAGCTGATCTGGAAACACGTTATTCCCACGGTAAAAGACGTAACTCGGACCCCCTCGATCTGTAAGTAGTGACGCTAACTCGCTGTATACTTCTGTAAACTAAATAACTAGGGTCTGATTGTGCATCGAGGACATAGGTCTCGATGTGACGGATTGTCATTGTTGGAAAAAGTTTATTCTTATGTATGAAATTAATAAGTACAGGTGATAAACGACAAAAGCGTGATGCTACGTCAGCGTGCGGGCGGGGGGAGGCGGGCTCACAGGCAGAGGAGCAGACTCTTCTCTGGATCAGCTCGTTTGAGTCGAGGTGACGTGACCTCTATACAAGAGATGGCTCTAATCTCACAAGCTTTGATTGTTGTGTGGTGTATCATACACATTAATATCACACATGTGTATAGGATTGAGTGTGAAACATGAAGAAAAGCGTGATATAGGACCTTTAAGCTATGGTAATAGTTTCAAGGCAGAAGTAACATAAAAGTCTAAGCGAGAGCTAATTTCTCACCCTCGACACTGCCAACGAGGCTCGTTCTTGACCTGTTATTTTCTATAACTGTATGCTTCATGTGTGTGCGTGTTAAGCTTAAGTTGTTCTTTTTTGTGTCTTTGTTTAGTTTTCACAATGTTTATGTGGATCTATGCAGGATGGATGCCAATTACACACTTGGATTGATGAATTACAGTTTTAGTACGGTTTAATTAGATTTTTTAGACTTTTAAAGCCAGTCCGAGCGACCTGCAGTGATGCACATCTGTCCACATCTGTCCACATCTGTCCACATCTGTCCACATCTGTACACATCTGTCCACATCTGTCCACATCTGCTGAACTTAAGCCCGCTCCTTATTTGGTCCAATCTCAAGTTTATGTTGTGGAGAATCAACTTGAAAAGAGGCGGAAAATGAGCTGTAATTTAGAGAGAGGATAGCGATCTGACCAGACGGAGGAGGAGGGGGGAGGGGCTCTGCTTTTGGAGAGCACGAGTTTGGACGAGTGGACCCAGTCAGGTGATTTAGAAACTTTAGACACTTTTCAAAAGGATGTAGCCAATTTATTTGTGTAGCACAGTTCATACACAAGGCGACTCAAAGTGCTGAACAAAAGAAGAACAACATTAAAAGAGTGAAGATACAATCCTTCAGTTAATGCAGCAAAACAGAACTGTAGTTAACCTGGATTTGAACATTTGTCAGAGAAAAAACCTGTCTCACATATTCAGGAAGACTGTTCCAGATTTAAGCTGCATTCATCTGAAACGCTGCCTACCCATACTTGGGTTGACCAACAAAAATAGTTTTGAGGAAAGCCCAAACATAGCATCGTACAAACCACATTCACACAACAACAATTAAACTAGGGCTGTATATTAAGACCTTAAAGGTCTCGCTCTCTGGTCTCGCTCTCTGGTCTCGCTCTCTGGTCTCGCTCTCTGGTCTCGCTCTCTGGTCTCGCTCTCTGGTCTCGCTCTCTGGTCTCGCTCTCTGGTCTCGCTCTCTGCATGGTCTCGCTCTCTGCATGGTCTCGCTCTCTGGTCTCGCTCTCTGGTCTCGCTCTCTGGTCTCGCTCTCTGGTCTCGCTCTCTGGTCTCGCTCTCTGCATGGTCTCGCTCTCTGCATGGTCTCGCTCTCTGCATGGTCTCGCTCTCTGCATGGTCTCGCTCTCTGCATGGTCTCGCTCTCTGGTCTCGCTCTTGGTCTCGCTCTTGGTCTGCTCTTAAATGCATAAGGATCCAGTTTACGCGAGGGACGTGTGATCCCAAACACGAGGGAGTGGCCCATTTTAAATACATTTATATGATTTAAGTGCTCTTAAACGCACCACTGGCCTTGTCTCATGAGTATCACACCTCATTCAGGTTTCACTAGAGCTGTGTAAACATGCTCAGAGAAAACTCTGTCGTCTCTAGTATTTGTCCAGAGCTACAATACATATGTACAGATGTACTGCGGTGGACTGTGTGTGTTCAGTGGAGGTATGTCAATATTTACAGGAACAGAAGTGACAGTGGAGGTTCATGACGGCTTCACACTGACCGTCTGCACACAAGACTATAGACTACCAGAAACAGACCAAACCAGACACAGACCCAAATCTGGGACAAGATACTAGTGTCAGGTAGAAGAGTCAGCTGTAATTCTAGCCTTAAAACATGGACAATGTTTGGTCCCGTAAAGAATTAGAAACCTAAACCAGGACCATAGTAGTTCTCTCTGTAGTCTCTCTCTGGTCTCTTTCTCAGCATTTACAGCTAAAGAACCATAGCAGCTACTTATTTTGTACAATTGTGTGCTCCCTGTGTGCTCTTTCTACTGTCCTGTATGTGCACTGCAACATTGAAATTTCCCCACAGTGGGACAAATAAAGGATCTCTTATCTTATCTCGCTTTTGGCTCCCTCTCTCCCTCTGGTCTCATCAATAAACCACTTTATTTGAACCTTCACCTAAATGAGCGATCACACTGATATTTGACTCATCACTGTTGAACTAATTATAGTGACAGCTCCAGCAGAACAACACACTGTAACCTCCTCTCCCTTCTCTCCGAGTCCTCTCTCATACACACATATTACAATAGTTAAACAGCTGTGATCACATGTGCAGCTCTCATCACACATACAGCGCAGTCCGGGGGGTCGCGTCCGGTTAAGTGCACGTTTACCGTAACGAGGCGCTAATGGAGCCGCCCCAAACACGCATAAACTAAACACACACACACACACACACACACACACACACAGAAAAATAAATAAATAAATACACACACAGACACTTGGAGACGTGCAAAAATCAATACGAGCGTAAAAAGGTGCTCCCGCAGTTTAGCCGCCTCTTCACGCGTCTTTAATGAATCCAAAGGCGGCGCTCATGTGAGGATCGATTCCAGGCGCTAGGAGTGGAACCTCCTCAGAGAGTCTCCCGTCTCTTCTCCCTTCTGTCTCCTCTCTCCTTTGCCTCAGCCCTGTCCTCTCCCTTTTCTCTCCTCTCCTCTCTGTGGTTAAGTCACGCCAAACATTACATTCTCCCAGAGAACCGGGAGAAACAGGCGTAACCACACACAGAATCTGTTTTACAAGCTTGGAAACAGTAATGAGATGTTATGTTGTTAAAATGGGTCAAATACCTGCATCATGTCTATTTCTTGCATAAAAAAGGCTAAAACTAACCAGAAATATTTTGTATTGAATGCGATCGTACAGTATTATACGAGTGCGCTTCATTTTTAACCCCATTTTTTAAAAATCGTGTGCTTGTATTTCTACGTCTGTTTTAGTTGATGTGTGTGAAAATGTGTTGTGCAGGTTTGAAATGTATCATCAAATCTAAAGAAGAATGTCATGGGGCGAAACGGGGGTATTCATAGAACTATAGTTAATAACGTAACTCGAACGTCTAGCCTTTAAAACAGCCACATACCTGCCAGCAGACCAGGGCTGCGCTGCGGCCGTCCCTGGAGACAACACACACAAACACACACACACACAAACACACTCACACACACCCGCGTTCAAGTCGAGCCAAAACGAGCCAGAGAAGTGTGCCTGTCAGCCCGGGTTCGCGTCCAGCCCTCCCCGCCCGTGCGCCGGTGCGTAAAACACGGGCACAGAAGAAAAAAAGGGGGAAAATCCTGTTCGGTCCCAGGTGCGTGGAGCTCCGGACTTGTACCAAACCCGTATTGAAGGCGAATATCAAACCACGTCTGGTTCTGGCTCAAAGGCGCGATATCACAATGCGAAGCGAAGTACGAAGCTGGTGTGTGGGTAAAAGCAGCGAGTGTTCCCAGCCCCAGCGGCTCGTCTAAACTTCCTCAGCCGCGGGGGACGCACTGGGCTCGGGGTCAGTACTTACGGGTGCCGCTGGTGCCTCGGCTCGATGTCTCCTCCGTAGTTTTTAAAATCCACACGTAAATGAAAAGCGGTAGTTCCACACGGGGTTGCGTCGCGGTGGCTTGTGTGTGCGTGGTGTGAATGGAGCTGAGGGGAGAGGAATGCAGCTCTCTCACAGATCCGAGGGGGAGGAGGGGAGAGAGAGAGAGAGGGAGAGGGAGGAGGGAGAGGATGCTGTTCGCGTGGGCACCAGCAGAGGGCGCACCGGGGCACGCAGCATGTGACACAGGCGTGACAGACTGAAAAAAATACATCAGATGGACAAGCCCAATGGTGGAATTCATAGCAAGGCAAATTTATTTGTATTGCTCAGTTCATACACAAGGTAATTCAACGTGTTCACCCATTGATGACTGATGTTGTTGTGTCCTTGGGCAAGACACTTTACCTACAAGGCGTGTGAAAGTAATGTTTGCTGCATGCATTGCATGCAACTGAAATTTCCCCGCTGTGGGACGATTAAAGGACCTTCTTCATAATTTATAGATATAATAAGTGTATTAAAAGAGTGAAGATGCAGTTGCAGTGAAACAGAACGGATTTTAAGCAAGATTTGAGTGTTGTCAGAGAAGAAGCCCGTCTCACATGTTTAAGAAGACTGCTCCAGATTGTAGCCACATAATTCTGAAACGCCATGTTTAAACCTGATTCTTGGCTCTAGCGGGAGGCCAGTCTCTGTGCTCCTCAGAGTCCCATAGGCCTGAGACCAGTACTAATGTGAGATGACTTCAGGACAGAGACCTGTGACCAGACTGCTACTGATGCTGCTGCTACTATTGCTGCTGCTGCTACTATTGCTACTGCTACTGCTACTGCTGCTAGTTCTCAAATTATTACTAGTAGCACTATGAGGATCAAGAGTTTAAAAAGACTGAGGCAACATAAGTCTCAAACTTCAGCCTAAACATGTTCAGTCTGTAAAATACTTTATTTTTAAAATGTATTCTCGATGAATAGGTGACCACTCTCAGTTCTCAGCAAGAAGGTCCTGGGTTTGAATCCCTGTCAGAACACGGCCATTCTACAGGTCAAATACAGAGGAAATAAGGATCAATAAAACTATGGGAGTGGAGAGGAGGGAGCTCCTTTCTCCTTTCCTGCCTCCTCTCCCCTTTCTCCTCTCCTCTCCTTTCTTCTCCTTTTTCTCCCCTCTCTTCTCCTCCCCACACGCTTTCACACAACCACACATTTCCATCTCTCACACTCACACAGAGATCATTTACAACATTTAGAACACACACATTTTGATACACCTCTTTTCGCAGCACATTCCCACCACTGTCTGCAGGTCTTAGACACTCGAACACGGAGCCTGTTTCCTGAGCCTCCCACCGTCACCTATTTATATATTTTTATATTTCCAGCGAGTCGCCATGGAAACTAAGTTAGTTCCGGATCCAACGGAGTCTCTGATGTTCCATGAGAGATGTCAGCTCCAAACTTCAGAGGAGTGAGAGAGAGAGGAGAGAGGTGAGAGAGGAGAGGAGACAGGATAGATTGGAGAGGAGAGGGAGGAGATAAAGGAGAGAGGAGTAAGGAAGAAGGAGAAAACAGAGAAGAGGAGAGAGCGGAGTCAGAGAGAGAGAAAGAAGAGAAAAGTAAGAGGAGAGGAAGGCGGAGATTGGAGGAGGAGAAAGTGAGATTGGAGAGGACAGACAGTGATGAGAAAAAGGAGAGAGGAGAGAAGAGGACGACAGAGAGATGTTCCTCTGTGTTTGTGTGAGTTCTGCAGAACACATTAAATATTCAATTATTCATTCAGCTGAAAACATCCTTCACTTCTTCTGCTGTCACACGGCCTTTGTGTGGACCTCCCCATTCACTTAGACAAACACGCTCTAAATTCACATTCAGAATTCCGACTATTCAATTAGTTAGACAGCTCTGGGTCTACAGCCTCAGTCCTGGATCCCTCTCTACCCCAGGTTTCTTCTTTTTCCCCACTGGGTGTTTTAGTGGCTCCTTGCCGATGCAGGAGTGTCTAAGGACAGTGACGATCCAGGACATTTAATAAAATTTCTGGACATTGGTCATCCCATTTCCTCTGCATTCTAGTCTGTTTTTTTATTATTAGATTTCCTGCGTTTGAACTGTTTGATTCTCTCATCATGTGAAGTCTTCCGAGATATCTGCTGTTAGGATTTAGGGCGATACACAAATACACAGAAATCACGATGTGACCAGATAACGTACACACACACACACACAGATGCACACACACACACACACACACACACACAGAGCCTCGTGATGCTGGGGGAAAGTGCCTAAAGCTGTGGATTGTAAAATACAGAGTGAGTTCTGTGTCTGACGACGAATCAACAAACGATTTCTGTGTTTGGACATAATGACATGAACGTGCAGCTGGTACCAGGTCTGGAATCATCTCATTTCAGCAGAAGCAGATCTGTGAGGGAGAAGAATCCACACAAAACAAAAACTCAAAAAGTTCCACATCTCTCTCTGGTTCTCTCTTTCTCTGGTCTCTCTCTTACAGTAGAAATCTGAGGTGGATATCGGAGCCAGAGGAAAGTGAATGTTCCGGTTTGGAGAGGAGCCCTGGGGTCTAACTCCTGTCAGAGCGGCAGCGGCTGATTTCACTCTCTCAGGGCAGGATTATGTAGAACGAGGAAAAGTTATCCAGAAGTTACTCCACAAGTATACCAGTCAGAGCTGTAGGACACAATCAGCCAGAGAAAGGCCAGAGAGAGACCAAAGAGGGACCAGAGAGAGAAAAACCAAAGGGAGACTAGAGAGAGAGACCAGAGAGAGAGACCAGCGAGAGACCAGAGAAAACAGACAGAGAAAGACCAAAGAGAGACCAGAGAGAGAGACCTTAGGGTTGCTCTCGATATTCGTTCTCTGCTTTGTTCTGATCTGTAAAGAGTTTGTGTTAGAGCTTGTTGTTCGTAGTGATAGTAGAAATCGAAGGTGGAAATCAGGTTTCTCGCTCGTCTCTGTCTGGTTTCTCTCTCCGGTAAATTCGACCTACTTATTACCCAGTTCCTGTGAGCTTCATGTGGAAAAGGCACAGGTCTGACCCCCCTCTAAGCTCCGGGGGAAGAGTCGGAAAGTTAATCCCAAAATGATGCAGAAAAGTGGGCTTGGATTTCACACAGAAGAGACTGGAGACGTGTGCCTTTGAAACCGTCAGAGTCAGCTCTATAGATGTTCGACAGTGACACAGCTCTCATGTTTTCAGCTCTGTACTCCCCCACAATGGGAACAAAAACTCATGTGATTTTCCATCCAAAACTAGTACTTACCAAATGTCATTGTACGCAATTGGAATTACAGAAGACTGTAATTCCAACTGTCTATGTTACTGCCTTCTGCTGTTTCTACTATTTGTTGCATGGCACTGGTCAAATGGACCCGTGGCAAGAGCTCTAGTGTGCGCTATCTTCTCTGTCTGGTGCAGAGACCACCAGACTCACTAGTCTCGGAGTGAGAATAGTGCGAGAGAGAGACCAGAGGGAGAGACCAGAGAGAGACTAAAGAAAGAGAGAGACCAGAGAGACTGGGTCAGTTGTTTGTTCACACCTCATGTTTTGTCATCTCCCTGATGACTTAGAGCAATCATAAGCCTGATGATTGCTTGGGTCTGGTCTTGGTTTGGTCTTGGTTTGGTCTTGGTTTGGTCTTGGTCTAATGAAGGCTTACTTCACTGATAGTGACAGCAGCAGTCTCATAATGAAATGTAGAAATGGCTCAAACGCCCGTGCAGGTGAGAGGGGGATAACCAGTGTTTGATGAAAATACAAGAATTACTTTCTTCTTGAATGAACAAAGTAAAGAATGAGACACACACAGAAACAAACACACACAGAGGGAGAGAGCGAGAGAGAGAGAGAGAGAAAGAAAGAGGGAGAGAGAGATAGAGCGCTCTGCTGCTCTGTCACTTTTCATCTCGCCACAGAAATGACCATCAGCAGGACACAGGTGCATCCAAGCGAGTTCCCACACACACACACACACACACACACACGCACACACACACACACACACACACATACATGGCGCAGGAAGTAGGTCACAGGTTTTTCTCTAATATTTTCTTCACAACAGGTCTCAGAATAAATCCAGTTTGTTCTGGATTAAAGCCGCAATATTGAGTCTTGTGTTAAAGAAGTCTCACTGTTTGTGTTGGTGCACATTTAGAGACCAGAGAGAAACAAAACTGGGACAAGGGAGAGACCAGTGAGAGACCAGAGAGAGACAAGAAAGAGCAGAGAGAGACCAGAGAGAGACCAGAGAGAGACCAGAGAGTGTGGAGAAAGGGTGGGGGTCCCTTGGGTGCTGCTCCTGGTTCAGTGCAGATTGTGAAGGTCACGTCTGAAGAAATCACATCATCAACAGCGTTTGGAACTGTCCTCTACAGGGCTTCAATAAGTAAACAGCACAGGAATAGCTGTGTGTGTGTGTGTATGTGCGTGTGTGTATGTGTGTGTGTGTGTGTACGTGTGAGTGTGTGTGTGTATATGTGTGTGAGTGTGTGTGTATGTGCGTGTGAGTGTGTGTGTGTATATGTGTGTGAGTGTGTGTGTGTGTGTGTGTGTGTGCGTGTGAGTGTGTGTGTGTGTGTATGTGCGTGTGAGTGTGTGTGTGTGAGTGTGTGTGTGCGTGTGAGTGTGTGTGTGCGTGTGAGTGTGTGTGTGCGTGTGAGTGTGTGTACGTGAGTGTGTGTGTGCTAGAGTGGCTCTCTTTTTTTAATTCTTTATTGTGTCTTTGCACACATCTCAGTGCGATCAAAGGAAATTTCAACTACCCTATTAGACACACATTTTTCTCTTTTCTTTTCTTTTCACCCGTTGTGCCAAACAAGTAAAGCAAATAGAATGTACAAATAATAAGAATCATAATAATCTCAATAATAAACAAGCCAAAAGGGCCTGGGCTACGTCTGTGTCTTCAATTCACAGACACAGACATTCTGTCAAAGGAATCTACCGCCACAGACCCACACGGAGATAAGAAAAAAATTAATTAAATGACTTAAAAAATAATAGAGAAAATAAATATAAATAAATAAATAACATACGCACACAAACACACACATGTACTCATACATCAAAGTAAACCAGCCCCAATAAATAAAGATAAATAAATAACATATAGTAATAAAAGAATTAAAATAAAATAAACAACAACAACTGATGAACATATTTAAACTTCCCTCTGTCTGTGTTATCATCTGGGTAAAGGCAGTCCACCTCGATTTCAAAATGTCACTTTTCCCTTTCATTTTGTAAAACCTTTCTTCATTTCTGTAGAAATGTGTTGTTGAATCCATCCGTTGCTCAAATCGAGATGGTTCAGAACTTTTCCAAACTCTTGATATTTGCTTCGGCCCCCCTGATTTGAACCCGAGCGGTGTTCAGTTGTTGGACTTCTGTGCCAGTCACAGTTTGTCCATCACGAACACCATGTTCGAGCACAAGGGTGTCCACCAGTGCACGTGGCACCAGGACACCCTAGGCCGGAGGTCGATGATCGACTTTGTTGTCGTATCATCTGACCTTCGACCGCGTGTCTCGGACACTCGGGTAAAGAGAGGGGCGGAGCTGTCAACCGATCATCACCTGGTCGTGAGTTGGATCCGCTGGCAGGGGAAGAAGCCGGTCAGACCTGGCAGACCCAAGCGTATAGTGAGGGTCTGCTGGGAACGTCTCGCTGAGCCCCCTGTCAGACGGACTTTCAACTCGCACCTCCGGGAGAGTTTCTCCCAGGTCCCGGCGGAGGAGGGAGACATGGAGTCCGAGTGGACCATGTTCTCTGCCTCAATCGCCGATGCGGCGGCTCGTAGCTGTGGTTGCAAGGTCTCTGGTGCTGGTCCCGGCGGCAACCCCCGAACCCGGTGGTGGACACCGGCAGTAAGGGATGTTGTCAGGCTGAAGAAGGAGTCCTATCGAGCCATGATGGTTCGGGGGACTCCTGAGGCAGCTGTCCAGTACCGGCAGGCCAAGCGTGCCGCGGCCCGGGCTGTTGCAGAGGCAAAAACCCGGGACTGGGAGGAGTTCGGAGAGTCCATGGAGCATGACTATCGGTCGGCCTCGAAGAGATTCTGGCAAACCATCCGGCGCCTCAGGAGGGGGAAGCAGTTCTTTGCCAACACCATGTACGGTGCGGGTGGAGAGCTGCTGACCTCGACTGGGGATATTGTCGGGCGGTGGAAGGAATACTTTGAGGTTCTCCTCAATCCCCCCGTCACGTCCTCTGTTACAGAGGCAGAGGCTGAGGATGTTGGGGCGGATACATCTATCTCCCTGGCTGAGGTCACCAAGGTGGTTGGTAGCCTCCATGGTGGCAAGGCTCCGGGTGTGGATGAGATCCGCCCTGATTATCTAAAGTCTCTGGATGTTGTAGGACTGTCTTGGCTGACACGTCTCTGCAACATCGCGTGGCGATCGGGGGCAGTGCCAATGGAGTGGCAGACCGGGGTGGTGGTCCCTCTCTACAAGAAGGGGGACCGGAGGGTGTGTTCCAATTATCGTGGGATCACACTCCTCAGCCTCCCCGGTAAGGTCTACTCCAGGGTACTGGAGAGGAGGTTACGGCCGATGGTCGAATCTCGGATCCAGGAGGAGCAGTGTGGTTTTCGTCCCGGTCGCGGAACACTGGACCAGCTCTATACTCTCCATCGGATACTCGAGGGTTCATGGGAGTTCGCCCAACCTGTCCACATGTGTTTTGTGGATTTGGAGAAGGCGTTCGACTGTGTTCCCCGGGGTGTCCTTTGGGGGGTTCTCCGGGAGTACGGGGTCGGGGGTCCTCTGCTGAGGGCCATTCGATCCCTGTATGACCGGAGCCAGAGCTGTGTTCGCATTGCCGGCAGTAAGTCAGACCTGTTCCCGGTGAATGTTGGCCTCCGACAGGGCTGCCCTTTGTCACCGGTTCTGTTCACTGTATTTATGGACAGAATATCTAGGCGCAGCCAGGGGTCGGAGGGGGTCCGGTTCGGAGACCACAGGATTTCATCTCTGCTGTTTGCGGACGATGTTGTCCTGTTGGCTCCAACGAACCAGGACCTGCAACATGCACTGGGGCGGTTTGCAGCCGAGTGTGAAGCGGCTGGGATGAGAATCAGCACCTCCACCTCTGAGGCCATGGTGCTCGACCGGAAAAAGGTGCCTTGCCCTCTGCAGGTGGGTGGAGAGGTCCTTCCTCAAGTGGAGGAGTTCAAGTATCTCGGGGTCTTGTTCACGAGTGAGGGAAGAATGGAGCGTGAGATTGACAGGCGGATCGGTGCAGCGTGCGCAGTGATGCGGTCGCTGTATCGGACCGTTGTGGTAAAGAGGGAGCTGAGCCGAAAGGCAAAGCTCTCGATTTACCGGTCAATCTTCGTTCCCTCCCTCACCTATGGTCATGAGCTTTGGGTAATGACCGAAAGAACGAGATCGCGGATACAAGCGGTCGAAATGAGCTTCCTCCGCAGAGTGGCTGGGCGCTCCCTTAGAGATAGGGTGAGGAGCTCAGTCACACGGGAGGAGCTCGGAGTAGAGCCACTGCTTCTCCACGTCGAGAGGAACCAGTTGAGGTGGCTCGGGCATCTGTTCCGGATGCCTCCTGGACGCCTCCCTGGGGAGGTGTTCCGGGCACGTCCCACCGGGAGGCGGCCCCGCGGAAGACCTAGGACACGCTGGAGGGACTATGTCTCTCAGCTGGCCTGGGAACGCCTTGGGGTCCCCCCGGACGAGCTGGAGGAAGTGTGTGTGGATAGGGAAGTCTGGGCGTCTCTGCTTAGACTGCTGCCCCCGCGACCCGACAACGGATAAAGCGGAAGAAAATGGATGGATGGATGGATGATATTTGCTTCAATGCTAAACATTGTAACGTCCAAAATTAATAATGTTTTTTTATATTCTTTGGTTGGAACCCCAGCAAGAGATGAAGTTTTTCTATTGTTAATTCTTAACACATATTTCTTTGAATAGATCTGAAAAGAGGCCCCAGTATAGCTCTAAGTGTGGGCATAGAAGATATGGATGAAATCTTGATTCTCTGTTCCACAACCTCTCCAGCGATGTTGAATTGAATCAGAAAACTTGTTCATTGCTTGAGGTGTTCTGAAGAATCTAGTAAGAATCTTCCAGGTGTATTCTTGCCAAAATGGGGATTTTGTGTAGGCGTAAATATTAGCCAACCCCTGAGTCCACTCCTCAACTCTAACTTTGCTTCCCAATGCCTTTTCCCAGGAATTTTTAAGATTGTTTTCGTGGTTATTGTTAATGTTCAAAATAATATAAATCTCTCTATTACATTTTTTAAATTTTGAATTATCTTTTTTTTTTTAAATTCTCATATATTGAATTATGGAGTGAGGATTTTGAAACGCTGATTCATCATCTTTAACGTAGCAACGGACTTGGAGAAATCTAAAAAAGTGAGATGTAGGCAAAAAAAAATCTTGAATTCTCAAACGTGTTTATTAAATGCCACGCTCTCTGTGGAGGAGACTCAGCTGGCGACCGCATCACTGAAGACGCTGCACAGACCGTCTGTCAATTACACCTCAGAGGACCAGGACCAGGACCAGGTCCAGAATGTGGTCCCTCACGGATCCCGAAACATCTTTCTCTGGCTCAGAGTGGTCTCTCTGGCCCAGAACCTGGCAGAGGACTGGGAGGACCTGGTTTCCCTCACAGCTGCTTCACAGACAAGCGAGATTCATTCCTCTTCAGAATTCATCCGGCTGCTGTCATCGTGGAGTGGACTGACTGTACAACAGCGCCCTCGTGTGGACAGCTTACGGAAACAGCAAAGAGATCATCATTTACACCCTGCATACAGATGGACAATGTTGACTCATACTGTATACAGATGGACAATGCTAACCTGCTAGCACAACTCAATGAAGCCCAATAAAGTGCTCATGGACGGGTGTGGCCCCTCTAGCACAGTAACCCCCACTCACCATTTTTGGCTTAAATCAGTGGTGTATCACTGTCTGTGATCCTTGTGTTTGTATTGTGATATTGTCTTCTCCAGATATGAGCCATATAAGGATTGACCAATCAGAGGCCTTCATTCACAGGGGAAATTACAGCTTTTCTTAGCAACCGTCTTAGCAACACATCTGCCCCTGCTACGGCGCAAATCCAATGCCCATTAAAAGACAACCAAAGACCAAATCAACTTTATTTAACTCATAAACTCCATAAATATGTTTATTGTAGTACTCTCTACATATCCTGGTCATTTTTTGACATTGTAGTGCAAATTAGATAAAATCTCACTTTTGAGCCTAAAAACGTCTGTGTGGCGCCCTCTCAAGCCTTTTCGGTGGCACTACATTTGAATTTGGTCCTGGCCTCTTCATTGGCTCTGGAGTACTGTGTGACGGCAGTTTGTGTGTGTGACGTGCGTCTGTCTGAGCCACTGATATAAACCCATTTAACTCTCACACATGCCCCAGTAGCAGGTTGGAATTATTCTGGCGACATCTAGTGGTTTAAAATTAAATTACATGAGTTGACCGTCACTGCTGAGACAGCCGGAAGTGACGCCCGTAGCGCGGGAAGGAGCAGACGCTGGGAGTGGAGCGTATCGTGCGGGTTATATACAGCTAATAAAACACTTGTTTGGATAAATATCACTTGGTGGTTGGCATAATCCGATCTGTGACTGGGCCGGGATGGCGTCCTTGGCGGACGATGACGAGGACTTGATGCAGTTTAGTCAGGAATTAGGGGGTTCGGGTGCGTTTGACAGGAGTAGGAGTGGAGGGGGATTGAGCAGTAGCCAGGTTAGGAAACGGGGGTTGGATGGGAATAGTTCAGATGAGGGGATCTCGGGCCGCAAAAGGATAGTTAGGGAGCAGCAGAATCCTAAAGTAATTCTTAAGTTTCGGCAGGAGAATGACATAACAAATGTGAGCCTGGTTGTGTTGTCAAGGGAGTTGAGAAAGAAAATAGGAGAGGTAGAAGTGGCAAAGGTGCTGAGAGATGGGAGTTTGTTGATTGTGTGTACTTCGGAAGAGCAGAAAAAGAAAGTGTTGCAGTTGGAACATGTGTGCAAGATAGCAGTGACTGAAAGGAGAGTAGTTGGAGAAAAAAAGGCTGTGCGTGGGGTCATAACAGGTGTCCCCTTAGACGAGGACCTGGAGAGGTTTAGGCAGTGTTTAGGTGGAGGTGTCAGTGGAATTAGACGGTTGATGAGGCGAGTGGATGGTCAGAGTGTGCAAAGCTTATCGGTTTTACTGGAGTTTACAGGTGCAGTACTCCCTGAAAAAGTGAAGGTGGGGTGTTTGAGTTTTCCCGTGAGAGAGTTTGTTCCGCCTCCTCTCCGGTGTTATAAATGCCAACTGTATGGGCATGTGGCAGCGGTCTGTAGGGGGAGGCAGAAGTGCCCTAGATGCAGTGGGGAGCACAGAGTAGAGGAGTGTAATGAAAACAGTACTCTTAAATGTAGTAACTGTGGAGGGCAACATGCTGTAACCTACGGAGGATGTGAAGTAAGGAAAAAAGCGGTGGAGATTCAGAGAGTGAAGGTTATGAACGGTGTCTCTTACGCAGATGCAGTGAGGAAAGTTCAAAATCAAGACCCAGGAGTGAGTGGTGACCAGAGTGATGCTAGAGGGAAGAAGCAGAGTGTGAGTGAGGGTAGTATGGTGTCGGTGGATAATTTGATGGTGTTTCTAGCATATGTCATAAATTGTGCAGATCAGGCAAAGCATAAAACAGATAAAATTAAGATTATTGTGAAAGGAGCGGAAAAGTACCTCGGTATGAGAGGTGTTTCCTGGGAACAGGTGAACAAAAGGTTGGAGGAGGAGAAGAGAATGGTTGTGGGAGGGGGAAGTGAGAGAGTAGTATGAAAATCATTCAATGGAATGCAAGGAGTTTAATGGCTAATGGACAGGAGTTAAAAGGTTATGTGCAGAACAAGGAGAGGAGACCTGATATTATATGTGTTCAGGAAACATGGCTCAGGCCATCATTGGATTTTGTGATTAGGGGGTATGAATGTGTGCGTAGGGATAGACAAGGTGGTAATGGTGGAGGGTGTGCTGTTTTTATTAAAAATGGAATGCAGTATAGGGTGGTGAGGAAGGGGACAGAGCTTGAGTTTATTGTGGTAGAGGTGTGGGTTAGTGAGGGGAAAGTTACCCTGGTGAATTTCTATAATCCCTGTAGGAGGCTAACAATGGATACGTTGCGGGAACTGGATGATAACCTAGAGGGTAAAGTAGTATGTTGTGGTGATTTTAATGCACATAGCACATTGTGGGGTGAACGGAATGATGAGAATGGGGCAGTGATTGAGGAATTATTGGATGCTAGGAATTTAGTGTGTCTGAATGATGGGAGTGGAACACGGATTAACTTCCAGAATGGGAATGAATCTGCACTAGATCTTACTCTAGTGTCAGAGTCTATTGCAGGGAATTGTAAGTGGAGGGTTGATAAGGAGACTACTATAGGTAGTGACCATTATCCTGTAGAGGTTGAGTTGGGATTCAGTGTTGAAGAAGTTACCACAGAGGGGGTAGGGAAATGGAGTTTTAGTGGTGTTAAGTGGGATAGATTTAGTTACATATGTGATAGGGAAATGGAAAGAGTAAATGTTAATGGAGGTGTGAATGATTTTAATAGTTCTCTATGTAGTGCAATTTTGGAGGCAGCCAAACAGACAATCAAGAAGAAAGGAGGAAAGGCTCAAAGGAAGAGTGTTCCTTGGTGGTCAGATGAATGTAATAATGCTATTAAGGATAGAAACAAGGCTTTTAAAGTGTTTAAGAGGAATCATTGTTTCCAAAATCTGTGTGACTATAAACGGAAGCTCGCTGTAGTAAGGAGAGTTGTTAAAGAAACTAAAAGAGCATACTGGGCACGATATTGTGATACTTTAGGGAGGCAAACATCAGTGGGTCAAATATGGGGGACAATTAGGAGAATGGGAGGAAGTAAAGCTAGTTTTGGGTATCCAGCAATGTCATCTGGTGGAAGTGTAATTTTAACTAATAAAGGCAAGGCTGATCTTTTAGCTCAGCAGTTTGTGAAAGTCCATAGTAACGGAAATTTAAGTGAAGAAGAAAGGAGAGGAAGGAGGGAAACAGTTAGATGTAATTTGAATAGTCTTGAGGATGTGGAGGAGTGTGATAATGCAATTAATGATGAGTTCAGTATTTGGGAGTTGAACAGGGCATTAAGCAGATGTGGCAATACTACCCCTGGAGAGGATGACATAAGCTATTGTATGCTGAGAAACTTGAGTGATAGAAGTAAGATTGTGTTGTTAAAGTTGTATAACAAAGTATGGGTAGAGAGTAGACTGCCAGAGCAATGGAAAGAGGCAATTGTAGTTCCTATTTGTAAACCAGGTAAAGATCCTTCTGCTGCAGAAAGTTACAGACCAATAGCTTTAACATCACATGTTGGGAAGGTAATGGAGAGAATGATTAATGATAGGCTAGACTATTTTCTGGAAAAGAATGCGTTGATCAAGAATCACCAGTATGGTTTTAGGAAGGGTAGGAGTACAGTAGACCCTTCTTTGCTTTTAGAAGACGAAATTAGGAAGGCGCAGGTGAACAAGGAGTGCGTTGTCTCAGTGTTTTTTGACGTTGAGAAAGCATATGATATGATGTGGAGGGAGGGGCTGATTATAAGATTGCATAAGATGGGTGTACGGGGGAAGATGTTGAAATGGGTTCGAGATTTCTTATCAGGGAGAAAGATATCAGTCCGAGTAGGGAAAGAGTGTAGCTCAAAGTTTGAGGTTGAAAATGGCACGCCGCAGGGCAGCATTGTAAGTCCAGTATTATTTACAATTATGATAAATGAAATTTTTTGTGACATTGAGTCATCAATTGGAGTGTCACTGTTTGCGGACGATGGTATAGTGTGGAAAAGGGGGAAAAATGTACGGTATATTGTTAAAAAGTTGCAAGAAGCTATCGGGATGGTTGAAGCCTGGTCAACAAAATGGGGTTTCAGATTTTCAGTGAGTAAAACAAAAGTCATGTTTTTTACCAGGAAAAGAGTGGGAGATGACATTAATCTTACTTTATATGGGAAGAATCTTGAACGAGTGAATGAGTTTAAGTACTTAGGGTTAGTGTTTGATAGTAAGTTGACATGGGCAGCCCATATTAATAAGGTAATAGAGAAGTGCAAAAAGGTGATGAACGTAATGAGGTGTCTTAGAGGACGGGACTGGGGAGCTAGTCGGAATTGTATTAAAACTGTGTATGTGGCATTAATCAGGTCTGCTTTAGACTTTGGATGTGTGGTATACGGCTCTGCGGCAAAAAGTAATTTAAAGAAGCTAGATGTTGTACAATGTAAAGCCTTGAGATTATGTTGTGGGGCTGCAAGATCCACTCCAGTCTCTGCACTGCAGGTGGAGATGAATGAGATGCCTCTGAAGTTTAGGAGATTGCAGTTGACCTTAGTGTATTGGGCCAATTTGCAGGGGAGCAGTAGAGATCATCCTTGTCAGAGAATTTTAAAACCAACTCAGGAGAGGGAAAGAGCGCAACTGGCCAGTTTTGGCTGGGTAATAGAGGAGGCGGTGGAGAATGCAGGACTAAGAAATCTAGAGGTATGTCCTGTAGTCCCAAGTTCTGCTGTCCCTCCGTGGGAATTATTGGAGCCTCATGTGGATTTAACTCTTTTGAAGAAAAATAACTATAATAATAACAATGTAGAGATGTACATCTGGGAGAAGTTTTATGAGCATCTAGAGATTTATACTGATGCATCAAAAATGGAGGATGGGAGAGTGGGCGTTGCTGTAGTAATCCCTAAATTGGGAATAAACACCAGAGAGTTGCTTAAGATCTATGTGAATGGGCACAACAGAACATTTTCCTTAAAAGAAGTATTGAGTGGGTGTAGTTCGGTAGGGGGGGTTAGAGTAGTTTTGCGTTTCCTTCGAAGCGCAGGGTTATTCTTTAGAATATAGAAGACTGAAGGACTGAAGGGGCCGTCCTGGCCCACACTCCATTTCGGAAGGTGGCGGTAATGCACCTCAAGGTTGTTTGCCAACCGCCAATAAACCTCAATAGAAGAAGAAGAAGAAGAAGACCGTCACTGCTGCTGAGATAATTCTGTGGCTTAGGTTCAGGTGTGTAGCTCTACAATTATCTTAGTGTGTAATCAAGGTGGCATGAGACTTTCTGGAGTGTAAACTGTTGCTTTACGCAGCAATAACAACTGTCTGTTTTTTGTGTGTGACCAGAGCCGTCCCGTGCCAACAGGCAAGGCAGGCAGCTGCCTGGGGCCCCCAAACCAGCAGGGGCCCCCGAGGGCTGACTGATTTGACACAAGTACAGGCTACAACAGCTACCTGCAGTGACGAGTTGGCAGTTAAAACTTTTCGTCTGATGCGAAACTTGCCACATTCATCATTAACATTTAAAAAGCCTTTCTGGGGCAGATTATATTCTAGTGGTTAAGGTGCAGGACTCGCAGTGCAGTGGCCCAGATTCAATTCCAGGTAGGAGCAGTAATTTGGATTGGACTATATATTATGATAAATGACAGATTGCTCAAGAACGGTAAAAGTTAAAAACAAGCTGTTTTTTGCAGATTAAAGCTAAGAGCCTAATCTTTAATTTAGACTACATAAACACTGGGGGTCAAATGAAAGATTAGATTTTGAAGGATTAATACATTTTGAAAGCTGCCACTTTATTAGGTACACCTTGCTAGTATCGGGTTGGACCTCCTTTTGCCTTCAAAACTGTCTTAATCCTTTGTGGCATAGATTCAACAAGGTACAGGACACATTCGTCAGAGTTTGGTCCATATTTGATAGCAACATGCAGTTTCTGCAGATTTGTCGGCTGCACATCCATGATGCGAATCTCCTTTTCCACCACATCCAAAAGTTGCTCTATTGGATTGAGATCTGGTGACTGTGGAGGCCATTACAGTGCAGTGAACTTATTGTCATTTTCAAGAAATCAGTCTGTGATGATATGCATTAACGTTGGATAGGTGTACCTAATAGAGTGGCCGGTGAGTTTAGTGACCAAGTATTATTATTTCCATATTATTGATTTTTTTCTTTCCATGATTGTAGGTGAGGCCGGAAAGCTCATGCCTTCGTTTGCGGGGGAAAACTATCTTTTCTTAGCCACACGCCTGCCCTTGTTACGACACTCCTCCCACATAGTCCTCCACTCCTCATATACAGACATGTGTTTCTGCAGTTTGTTGAAATTACTAAATGAAAACAAACTATGACAGTGACTTCTTTATCACAGAAAACAGTTGCCTGCAGCAGTTTCACAACATTCAACATTAGTGAGTAAACTGTTCACAGCAGCAGAAGTTACGTCCCTGAGCTTTAAACCACAGAACCCTGTGTTTGTGGACAATCGAGCATTAGTCTGTGTCCTGCAGAGTCTTCATGGCCAAACCCCATAACGTCACACTTGACATAAGGCCCGCCTCCCCGGCCCGTGCACCCCCTCCCCCACTCGAGGACTCATGTGGGCGGAGTCTACGGGGCTGGGGGTGTGTGGCTTCGGCCTGGTCCTCTGGGGGCGTGTCTCTGGGGGCGGGGCTCGCGCTGCTCTGCTCCTCGGTGGGGGGTGCAGTACCGGCTGTGACCAGCGGGGCGCCGCGACAGTGTTGCTCGCGGTGCCGGCGTAGCAGAGCTGAGCGGCTGAAGCTCCGGCCACATTCGCAGCACACGTACGGCCGCTCCCCCGTATGTGAGCGTACGTGTCGCTGCAGATCTCCGGAGCCTGAGAACGACCTCCCTGAAACAAACGAGTAATGTCCTGTTCATAAGCAGATCTGTAGCGGAGTTTAGCTCTGTCTACGTTCATACTGTAACCACAGGGGCGTTCACAAAAAAGCTCCCGCACAACAAGGAAGGATCCTCTCTCTCTCTCTCTCTCTCCCTGGTCTCTCTCTCTCTCTGGTCTCTCTCTCTCTCTGGTCTCTCGCTCTCTCTGGTCTCTCGCTCTCTCTGGTCTCTCGCTCTCTCTGGTCTCTCGCTCTCTCTGGTCTCTCTCTCTCCCTGGTCTCTCTCTCTCCCTGGTCTCTCGCTCTCTCTGGTCTCTCGCTCTCTCTGGTCTCTCGCTCTCTCTGGTCTCTCGCTCTCTCTGGTCTCTCGCTCTCTCTGGTCTTTCGCTCTCTCTGGTCTCTTGCTCTCTGTTCTCTCGCTCTCTGGTCTCTTGCTCTCTTGCTCTCTGGTCTCTTGCTCTCTGGTCTCTCGCTCTCTGGTCTCTCGCTCTCTGGTCTCTCGCTCTCTGGTCTCTCTCTCTCTGGTCTCTCTCTCTCTGGTCTCTTGCTCTCTGGTCTCTCGCTCTCTGGTCTCTCGCTCTCTCTGGTCTCTCTCTGGTCTCTCTCTCTGGTCTCTTGCTCTCTGGTCTCTCGCTCTCTGGTCTCTCGCTCTCTCTGGTCTCTCTCTGGTCTCTCTCTCTCTGGTCTCTCTCTTGGTCTCTCTCTCTCTGGTCTCTCTCTCTCTGGTCTCTCTCTCTCTGGTCTCTTTCTGTGATCAATCTCTCTCTCTCTCTCTGGTTTCTCTCTCTAGTCCCTCTCTCTCTCTGGTTTTGAATCTCTCACCACAGGTCTCACAGCTGTGAGGTTTCTCTCCAGAATGGCGTGCTCGATGCTTGAGCACTTTCCTCGCTGTGTTGAACGATTTCCCGCACTGGTCACATGTGAAGCTCTGCTCAGTGGAGTGAGTGCGTTTGTGCTCCTTCAGGTTACTCATGTTATTAAAGCCTGGACACAGAGGAGTATATGCAGCAGTAATACAATCATCTGTAGTAGGGCAGTAGACTACGTAGGATTTTAAAGCCTGGACAAAACTAACAATACATAGCTTTTGTATAGAAATTATGTTTTATTCTTAGATAAAAAATAATGTAGGCAGTAGAAGTAGTGTCAGTCATAATAACAGTAATAGCAGCTGTAGTTGCAGTAGCAGTACTTTTACCTCTCCCACAGATGTCACACAGATGCGGTTTCTCTCCACTGTGGACGACTCTGTGTCTTTGAACGTCTCCAGCGGCAGTAAACCTGAAACAGAATGGGATGTGAGGTCTCTTTCTGTGGTGTCTCTCTCTCTCTGGTCTCCCTCTCTGGTTTCTCTTTCTGGTCTCTTTCTCTCTGGTCTCTCTCTCTGCTCTCTCTCTTTTGCATCTTTCATTGGTCTCTCTCACTGATGCCTCACCCTTTCCCACACAGCTCACACATGTAGGGCTTCTCTCCGGAGTGTCGCCGCAGATGGGTCTGCAGATTTCCCGCCTAAACAAACATTGGTTATTCAACCTTTTAACGTCTGTCATTGTCCATAACCACTCCCCCAATCCCTTAACCATATTTGACCAAAGAGGAGAGAGACTGACCTGAGAGAAATGTTTCCCACACACATTGCACTGAAACGGCTTCTCACCTGGAACAGGAACAAACACAAACACAGGTGAACGTCAGGATTCAGGGACAGACAAATATGCACACATCCACTTTGAAATGTATTTCTACATGTTTTATTTGCAATATTTTTGAAATAGTGCTGTTCAAATTGAGAAAAGTTTCACAGGTGGGAACAGGTTCTCTGGACCCGGTTTTAAAAGAGACCACTTGATTAAAAAGCAAGTTAAAAAGATGTGTTATAAAAAAACAGGTAAAAGAAAAAAAGCAATAAAAACCTAAGCTAAAAACAGGCTAAAATAGGCTAAAACCCCTCTCTTGGACACGGGGCTTTCCCTTGGCCGCTACTGCGCCCCGTGTCTCTCTCCGGCTTCCGGCTTCCTTCCCATCCTCCCCTTCCCCATCTCCTTTTGTAATCAAGGCACAGGTGTTCTAATTATTGTCACATCGGGAGCTGGGGTGCAAGTTAAAAACTATTATAAAAACACACACACAACATGCATAAAAAATGTAAATACACATGAAACCTTACTAAAACTCACCAACCATTTTGCACCCACCGACAAAAGCATTCCATAAGGGGCAAAAAGTTTGAACCTATTACTGCTTATAGTAACTGTAGTGATAGTGTCAGTAGCAGGAGTAGCAGCAGTAATATTTACCAGTGTGAGACCTCTTGTGCAGCTCCAGGTTACTCGGGTGCTTGAACACCTTCCCACAGTGGCTGCAGCAGTACTGGCGTGGGCCTGAGGGGCGCGCTGGCGGGACAGGGTCAGGGCTGTGGGCCCCAGTCTTCATCAGGGACTGAACCAGCACCTCCTGTTCTTCTTTCTCAGCACACGGAGGTGCTGCTGGTGGCTCCACACTGCTCTCCAGCTGAGTAAGATCAGAAAGAAACACGGTTTTTAACTGGGCCTCACTCTCTGGTCTCGCTCTCTGGTCTCGCTCTCTGGTCTCGCTCTCTGGTCTCGCTCTCTGGTCTCGCTCTCTGGTCTCGCTCTCTGGTCTCGCTCTCTGGTCTCGCTCTCTGGTCTCGCTCTCTGGTCTCGCTCTCTGGTCTCGCTCTCTGGTCTCGCTCTCTGGTCTCGCTCTCTGGTCTCGCTCTCTGGTCTCGCTCTCTGGTCTCGCTCTCTGGTCTCGCTCTCTGGTCTCGCTCTCTGGTTCTCGCTCTCTGGTCTCGCTCTCTGGTCTCGCTCTCTGGTCTCGCTCTCTGGTCTCGCTCTCTGGTCTCGCTCTCTGGTCTCCGCTCTCTGGTCTCGCTCTCTGGTCTCGCTCTCTGGTCTCGCTCTCTGGTCTCGCGCTCTCTGCTCTCTGGGTCTCGCTCTCTGGTCTCGCTCTCTGGTCTCGCTCTCTGGTCTCGCTCTCTGGTCTCGCTCTCTGGTCTCGCTCTCTGGTCTCGCTCTCTGGTCTCGCTCTCTGGTCTCGCTCTCTGGTCTCGCTCTCTGGTCTCGCTCTCTGGTCTCGCTCTCTGGTCTGGTCTCGCTCTCTGGTCTGGTCTCGCTCTCTGGTCTGGTCTCGCTCTCTGGTCTGGTCTCACTCTCTGGTCTGGTCTCACTCTCTGGTCTCACTCTCTGGTCTCACTCTCTGGTCTCACTCTCTGGTCTGGTCTCGCTCTCTGGTCTCACTCTCTGGTCTCACTCTCTGGTCTCACTCTCTACATGTCCTGTGACCTACTCACTGATTCTCAAGGTAAGGTCACCCTCGCTTTTTTCTAACTTTTTGGAATGGCTATCATTATTAACGAAGCTTGTTAATTTCTAGACTGGGACCAGCATCAAGATCATCTGCACTGGAAATCACAGAAGGCATCAACCCTAAAATTGGATTTCTGTGTCCAACAGTGTGCAATGTTGACAATGGAATGAGAATTTTCTATTGACAAGTATTTGGTAGCCAAATAAAAGGTATGTTAAAAAATGTTTGATCTTTTTGTCTATTTCACATTTTAGGATCTTGTGGAGTAACATCACTCAAAAATATGAGTTTCTTTTTAGGGAGTAAAATACATGGAGTAAATTAATAGTTCCTCTCTCAAGAAAAAACTATAGGAAAGATCAATATAAATGTTCTCTGCAGAGAGTGAATTTTACTATTAAAGAGGTAGAATATTTTACTCTAAATTGAAGAGAAATTACTCCGATTAACGACTCTATCAAAAGAGTTAATTGACTCTTTTTAGAGAGGGACCAAATTGTTATCAAAATGAGTTAAATTTTCCTCATTTGAAGTAACTTATCTATCGATTTTACTGTTTATGAACACATGATTTGATCCCCCACCGCACGTCACTGGTGTACCAGGTCTCTAATCTGCGCAAGCAGAGAAAGAGCGCTCAATGCTGCGACAGATTATTAGCCAGACAGAGCTTCATAAGCTACTCCGACAAGCATGGAGCGGGTTTGGGCTGCAATGAACGCAGATAGTATAACTTCTCGCTCCCGGCACACGCGAAGGTGGTGCGGCCGCACCCCCCGCACACCCATTCCGACGTCCTATGCTTATAGCGGTAAGAGGGAAATGAGTGGCGGACAGATACGCCTAAAAAGGTCGCAAGGATGGGCTCTGGATTCCCTTTAGAATAAGCAGGCAGAAGTGAAAAGTCCCTTATCAAAGTTAGAATTAAAAGAGATGTGCAGAGAAGCTGGTAGGAGGAGGATAAAGGAACGGTTTTTAATTGTTAAATGTGTCAGCATCAGAGTGGACATAGAAGGTAATAGGATAATAGAGGCAAATTCACCCTCCCGGAGAGAGTGAAGACGTGATAACACGACAGAAATTAGGACACCTACATGAACGGTACAGTTTAATGGGAAAACATCCTGGACAATTGTAGCACTGTGGAAAGAAAGTATTAAGGAATGTGTAAAGGATACAGAAGACCAAAGAGAGAGTTGCTTAAGTGATCTATGTGAAATGGGCACAACAGAACATTTTCCTTAAAAGAAGTAATTATGTGGGTGGTTCGGTAGGGGGGGTTAGAGTATGTTTTGCGTTTCCTTCGAAGCGCAGGGTTATTCTTTAGAATATAGAAGACAGAAGGACTGACGTGGGGCCGTCCTGGCCCACACTCCATTTCGGAAGGTGGCGGTAATGCACCTCAAGGTTGTTTGCCAACCGCCAATAAACCTCAATAGAAGCAGAAGAAGAAGAAGACCGTCACTGCTGCTGAGATAATTCTGTGGCTTAGGTTCAGGTGTGTAGCTCTACAATTATCTTAGTGTGTAATCAAGGTGGCATGAGACTTTCTGGAGTGTAAACTGTTGCTTTACGCAGCAATAACAACTGTCTGTTTTTTGTGTGTGACCAGAGCCGTCCCGTGCCAACAGGCAAGGCAGGCAGCTGCCTGGGGCCCCCAAACCAGCAGGGGCCCCCGAGGGCTGACTGATTTGACACAAGTACAGGCTACAACAGCTACCTGCAGTGACGAGTTGGCAGTTAAAACTTTTCGTCTGATGCGAAATCTTGCCACATTCATCATTAACGATTTTAAAAGCCTCCTTTTGCCTTCAAAACTGTCTTAATCCTTTGTGGCATAGATTCAACAAGGTACAGGACACATTCGTCAGAGTTTGGTCCATATTTGATAGCAACATGCAGTTTCTGCAGATTTGTCGGCTGCACATCCATGATGCGAATCTCCTTTTCCACCACATCCAAAAGTTGCTCTATTGGATTGAGATCTGGTGACTGTGGAGGCCATTACAGTGCAGTGAACTTATTGTCATTTTCAAGAAATCAGTCTGTGATGATATGCATTAACGTTGGATAGGTGTACCTAATAGAGTGGCCGGTGAGTTTAGTGACCAAGTATTATTATTTCCATATTATTGATTTTTTTCTTTCCATGATTGTAGGTGAGGCCGGAAAGCTCATGCCTTCGTTTGCGGGGGAAAACTATCTTTTCTTAGCCACACGCCTGCCCTTGTTACGACACTCCTCCCACATAGTCCTCCACTCCTCATATACAGACATGTGTTTCTGCAGTTTGTTGAAATTACTAAATGAAAACAAACTATGACAGTGACTTCTTTATCACAGAAAACAGTTGCCTGCAGCAGTTTCACAACATTCAACATTAGTGAGTAAACTGTTCACAGCAGCAGAAGTTACGTCCCTGAGCTTTAAACCACAGAACCCTGTGTTTGTGGACAATCGAGCATTAGTCTGTGTCCTGCAGAGTCTTCATGGCCAAACCCCATAACGTCACACTTGACATAAGGCCCGCCTCCCCGGCCCGTGCACCCCCTCCCCCACTCGAGGACTCATGTGGGCGGAGTCTACGGGGCTGGGGGTGTGTGGCTTCGGCCTGGTCCTCTGGGGGCGTGTCTCTGGGGGCGGGGCTCGCGCTGCTCTGCTCCTCGGTGGGGGGTGCAGTACCGGCTGTGACCAGCGGGGCGCCGCGACAGTGTTGCTCGCGGTGCCGGCGTAGCAGAGCTGAGCGGCTGAAGCTCCGGCCACATTCGCAGCACACGTACGGCCGCTCCCCCGTATGTGAGCGTACGTGTCGCTGCAGATCTCCGGAGCCTGAGAACGACCTCCCTGAAACAAACGAGTAATGTCCTGTTCATAAGCAGATCTGTAGCGGAGTTTAGCTCTGTCTACGTTCATACTGTAACCACAGGGGCGTTCACAAAAAAGCTCCCGCACAACAAGGAAGGATCCTCTCTCTCTCTCTCTCTCTCTCCCTGGTCTCTCTCTCTCTCTGGTCTCTCTCTCTCTCTGGTCTCTCGCTCTCTCTGGTCTCTCGCTCTCTCTGGTCTCTCGCTCTCTCTGGTCTCTCGCTCTCTCTGGTCTCTCTCTCTCCCTGGTCTCTCTCTCTCCCTGGTCTCTCGCTCTCTCTGGTCTCTCGCTCTCTCTGGTCTCTCGCTCTCTCTGGTCTCTCGCTCTCTCTGGTCTCTCGCTCTCTCTGGTCTTTCGCTCTCTCTGGTCTCTTGCTCTCTGTTCTCTCGCTCTCTGGTCTCTTGCTCTCTTGCTCTCTGGTCTCTTGCTCTCTGGTCTCTCGCTCTCTGGTCTCTCGCTCTCTGGTCTCTCGCTCTCTGGTCTCTCTCTCTCTGGTCTCTCTCTCTCTGGTCTCTTGCTCTCTGGTCTCTCGCTCTCTGGTCTCTCGCTCTCTCTGGTCTCTCTCTGGTCTCTCTCTCTGGTCTCTTGCTCTCTGGTCTCTCGCTCTCTGGTCTCTCGCTCTCTCTGGTCTCTCTCTGGTCTCTCTCTCTCTGGTCTCTCTCTTGGTCTCTCTCTCTCTGGTCTCTCTCTCTCTGGTCTCTCTCTCTCTGGTCTCTTTCTGTGATCAATCTCTCTCTCTCTCTCTGGTTTCTCTCTCTAGTCCCTCTCTCTCTCTGGTTTTGAATCTCTCACCACAGGTCTCACAGCTGTGAGGTTTCTCTCCAGAATGGCGTGCTCGATGCTTGAGCACTTTCCTCGCTGTGTTGAACGATTTCCCGCACTGGTCACATGTGAAGCTCTGCTCAGTGGAGTGAGTGCGTTTGTGCTCCTTCAGGTTACTCATGTTATTAAAGCCTGGACACAGAGGAGTATATGCAGCAGTAATACAATCATCTGTAGTAGGGCAGTAGACTACGTAGGATTTTAAAGCCTGGACAAAACTAACAATACATAGCTTTTGTATAGAAATTATGTTTTATTCTTAGATAAAAAATAATGTAGGCAGTAGAAGTAGTGTCAGTCATAATAACAGTAATAGCAGCTGTAGTTGCAGTAGCAGTACTTTTACCTCTCCCACAGATGTCACACAGATGCGGTTTCTCTCCACTGTGGACGACTCTGTGTCTTTGAACGTCTCCAGCGGCAGTAAACCTGAAACAGAATGGGATGTGAGGTCTCTTTCTGTGGTGTCTCTCTCTCTCTGGTCTCCCTCTCTGGTTTCTCTTTCTGGTCTCTTTCTCTCTGGTCTCTCTCTCTGCTCTCTCTCTTTTGCATCTTTCATTGGTCTCTCTCACTGATGCCTCACCCTTTCCCACACAGCTCACACATGTAGGGCTTCTCTCCAGAGTGTCGCCGCAGATGGGTCTGCAGATTTCCCGCCTAAACAAACATTGATTATTCAACCTTTTAACGTCTGTCATTGTCCATAACCACTCCCCCAATCCCTTAACCATATTTGACCAAAGAGGAGAGAGACTGACCTGAGAGAAATGTTTCCCACACACATTGCACTGAAACGGCTTCTCACCTGGAACAGGAACAAACACAAACACAGGTGAACGTCAGGATTCAGGGACAGACAAATATGCACACATCCACTTTGAAATGTATTTCTACATGTTTTATTTGCAATATTTTTGAAATAGTGCTGTTCAAATTGAGAAAAGTTTCACAGGTGGGAACAGGTTCTCTGGACCCGGTTTTAAAAGAGACCACTTGATTAAAAAGCAAGTTAAAAAGATGTGTGTTATAAAAAAACAGGTAAAAGAAAAAAAGCAATAAAAACCTAAGCTAAAAACAGGCTAAAATAGGCTAAAACCCCTCTCTTGGACACGGGGCTTTCCCTTGGCCGCTACTGCGCCCCGTGTCTCTCTCCGGCTTCCGGCTTCCTTCCCATCCTCCCTTCCCCATCTCCTTTTGTAATCAAGGCACAGGTGTTCTAATTATTGTCACATCGGGAGCTGGGGTGCAAGTTAAAAACTATTATAAAAACACACACACAACATGCATAAAAAATGTAAATACACATGAAACCTTACTAAAACTCACCAACCATTTTGCACCCACCGACAAAAGCATTCCATAAGGGGCAAAAAGTTTGAACCTATTACTGCTTATAGTAACTGTAGTGATAGTGTCAGTAGCAGGAGTAGCAGCAGTAATATTTACCAGTGTGAGACCTCTTGTGCAGCTCCAGGTTACTCGGGTGCTTGAACACCTTCCCACAGTGGCTGCAGCAGTACTGGCGTGGGCCTGAGGGGCGCGCTGGCGGGACAGGGTCAGGGCTGTGGGCCCCAGTCTTCATCAGGGACTGAACCAGCACCTCCTGTTCTTCTTTCTCAGCACACGGAGGTGCTGCTGGTGGCTCCACACTGCTCTCCAGCTGAGTAAGATCAGAAAGAAACACGGTTTTAACTGGGCCTCACTCTCTGGTCTCGCTCTCTGGTCTCGCTCTCTGGTCTCGCTCTCTGGTCTCGCTCTCTGGTCTCGCTCTCTGGTCTCGCTCTCTGGTCTCGCTCTCTGGTCTCGCTCTCTGGTCTCGCTCTCTGGTCTCGCTCTCTGGTCTCGCTCTCTGGTCTCGCTCTCTGGTCTCGCTCTCTGGTCTCGCTCTCTGGTCTCGCTCTCTGGTCTCGCTCTCTGGTCTCGCTCTCTGGTCTCGCTCTCTGGCTCGCTCTCTGGTCGCTCCTGGTCTCGCTCTCTGGTCTCGCTCTCTGGTCTCGCTCTCTGGTCTCGCTCTCTGGTCTCGCTCTCTGGTCTCGCTCTCTGGTCTCGCTCTCTGGTCTCGCTCTCTGGTCTCGCTCTCTGGTCTCGCTCTCTGGTCTCGCTCTCTCTGGTCTCGCTCTCTGGTCTCGCTCTCTGGTCTCGCTCTCTGGTCTCGCTCTCTGGTCTCGCTCTCTGGTCTCTGGTCTCGCTCTCTGGTCTCGCTCTCTGGTCTCGCTCTCTGGTCTCGCTCTCTGGTCTCTCTCTCTGGTCTCGCTCTCTGGTCTCTCCTGGTCTGGTCTCGCTCTCTGGTCTGGTCTCGCTCTCTGGTCTGGTCTCGCTCTCTGGTCTGGTCTCACTCTCTGGTCTCTGGTCTCACTCTCTGGTCTCACTCTCTGGTCTCACTCTCTGGTCTCACTCTCTGGTCTGGTCTCGCTCTCTGGTCTCACTCTCTGGTCTCACTCTCTGGTCTCACTCTCTGGTCTCACTCTCTGGTCTCACTCTCTGGTCTCACTCTCTGGTCTCACTCTCTGGTCTCACTCTCTGGTCTCACTCTCTGGTCTCACTCTCTGGTCTCACTCTCTGGTCTGGTCTCGCTCTCTGGTCTCACTCTCTGGTCTCACTCTCTGGTCTCACTCTCTGGTCTCACTCTCTGGTCTCACTCTCTGGTCTCACTCTCTGGTCTCACTCTCTGGTCTCACTCTCTGGTCTCACTCTCTGGTCTCACTCTCTGGTCTGGTCTCGCTCTCTGGTCTCACTCTCTGGTCTCACTCTCTAGTCTCACTCTCTGGTCTCACTCTCTGGTCTCACTCTCTGGTCTCACTCTCTGGTCTCACTCTCTGGTCTCACTCTCTGGTCTCACTCTCTGGTCTCACTCTCTGGTCTCACTCTCTGGTCTCACTCTCTGGTCTCACTCTCTGGTCTCACTCTCTGGTCTCACTCTCTGGTCTCACTCTCTGGTCTCACTCTGGTTTTTCTCACCAGTGTGTTTGTGGCTGGAGCCTCAGAGCTCTTCTCCTCCAGAGCTCTCTGAGAGCGCAGGTAATTGTACTTCTTCAGATACACAGTTTTCTTGGGTCGCACCAGTGCACTGCTGCTGCTGCTGCTGTCAGGAGGGGGGAGAGAGGAGGGGCCAGGGGTGAGAGGGGAGGGACCTGGGGGGAGGATCTCTGCACACATAGCCTCACACACCGGCTCAGGCATGGTGGTCGGGATGAGGGGCCTGGAGTTCTGTGGGTTGGTAAGAGGATCTGCTGTGTGTGAAGTGCTTGGGTGCGGTGCTCGGGGGCACGGGCTCGGCTGAGGATTTGGGTGAACTGGGGGAAAGTGTGGCTGATTAAACTGCGTCTGTGTCGAGATTGGTTGAGTTTGCGTTTGGGCCATAAGTGGGTGAGTGTGACCATGGCTCTGCGTTTGACCCTGCTGCAGCTGTGGGTCTCCCGGGCCCTGACCCGCCTCGCTGGCTGTGTCCTGCAGCTGTTTGAAGTACTGGCGGCTGTAGAAGTCCCGGAGCTTGTACCCGTGCTGCAGCTGTTTCTCGGGTCGCGTGGGCTCGGGTCGTGTGGGCTCGGGATCCAGGGGTTTGCTGCTTGACTCGGGCACGTCCGCATCATTACTGCACAGAGATTTAGAAAACCCAGCTTTATCTTTGTTCATTCCCATTCCCAATTTGGAAAAGCCCCTGATGTTACACACTGAGCACACTGAGTGTGTTAGAACAATTGGGCCTTCAAATAGAAAGAGAGACAGAGAAGGACCAGAAAGAGATAGTGTGAGAGAGACTAGAGAAAGAGACCAGCGGGAAAGAGACCAGAGAGTTTCAGTGTGAGGTCGCCAAGAAGGAGGAACCACTTGGTCCTGGTTTTGGTCTGGTTTTCACAACATGTATGTTTGGCCTCTGTCACATCTTTAGATTAGAGTAGACTAGCCTCAGCCCAAAGAGTCAAATAGTGACTCACAGGGTTCTCTCTGAATAGATGAAGACAGCTGTAACTGACCTAAGGATGCAGTCTGCCGCCAGCACAGCGCCCTCCTCAGGACTCGGGTGTAGCTGCACCACACACGGCTTCAGGAACGTCTGGACCATGGTCTGAAGGTTGGACACCTGAGGAACACAGGACTGGACCATCACAACCCAAGACCAACAGGGGACCCGACAGCGATCTCCCACGGACTGTCCAAGAGTGTGCCCGAGAGCACTTCTCCCTTGGCGAGATAATTCCCTCTGATGGCAGACTCTGGGCAGACTCAGGGGCAGACGGGGCAGACTAGGGTAGACTCTCTCTTACCTGTAGACTCTGGGCCAGTTCAGACAGCGCCGTCACGTTCTCTGCTGTGATGTCGACGTGTGATGTGTACATGTAGTCGAGCAGCTGACCGAAGCCAGACACGTCCTGAGTCAGAAGGGGGAAGACCTCACTCCTGTGAGGAGGAGCAGCCTGGAACAGGGACCTGAGGAGGAGGAGAGGAGGAGCTGAGAGATCTTAAGAGGAAGATAGAGACCTGAGGAGGAAGAGAGAAACCTGAGTAGTAGAAGAGAAAGAGATGAGAGACCTGGGGAGGAGAGGAAGAGGAGGTGAGAGACCTGAGTCTTGTGGGGAACAGAGAACTAAGGAGGAGGAGAGGAGAGACCTGAAGAAGAGAGGAGGAGGTGAGAGAGAGGAGGAGGAGAAGGAAGACCTGACAAAGGATTTTAGGGACCTCTCTCTGGTCTCTATCTTTAGTCTAGTTTCTTCATAGAGTGTATTTGAGGGGTCACACCTGAAGTAGCAGCTGAATGCTGCCAGTACATTCTTGTGAGCCTTGAAGCAGACACCATTCACAACCAGAGTGCAGTCACAGAGGAGGCCCTGGATCCTCTGCTCCTGCAGCTGCTGCAGGAGGTACGCACTGTGGCTCTGCTCCATCAGGGTGAAAGGGTGAGGGAGGGGTCTGGCTGTGGTGAGAGCCTTCAAGCACCACCAAGAAGAACATCAAAAAGAACAAAAGTTTCTTAATCTTTGAACTTTAAAGCAGGGTACTTAAGTCTCATAATAATTTTTTTTAAAGCTGGGGTACACATAACTATAGCCTCATAAATATCATGTAGTTTGAAAAAAAAAGTCTTGTGAATGTTGTGAACAAATCAGGCCGCACCATGATATCTTATAGTGTTAGAATGAGCCCTGTGAATCACCATTTGACTTTTCTGTCCGACAAAGCTGATCTAAAGATGTGACAGAGGCAAAAAAGAAATCCATAAATTTTCTTCCACTTTATTCATTGCCGGGTTACAATTGATTCCTCCAGATCATCTAGGGGAAATCCTGAGGCGTTCCCAGGTCAGCTGAGAGTCACGTTCCCTCCAGCGTGTCCTGGGTCTTCCCCTGGTCTCCTCCTGGTGGGACTGGTCCAGAACACCTCCCCAGGGAGGCGGGCAGGAGGCATCCCAAACAGATGCCTGAGCCACCTCAACTGTCTGCTCTCCATATAGACGGGCAGGGGTTCTACCTCTAGCTCTTCATCCTCCACACACTCTACAGAGGATACCCTTAAGGACCGCTTGTACCAAAAATCCATTTATATGAAAACTAGAGAGGAAAGCGACAGTGTCAGAGCCGCAACAATTTGTTTTTTTTTTTTTTTTTTACAGAGTTCTATATTGATATTCGCCGTGACGTCCACATTCGGTCACGTGATGCAGTGGTTGGCAATACATTTGAACAGGAATTGTGGCTTATGGAGCGAACACCGATGGAAACAGGTTTGATAATGTAATCTCAAGAGCGTCTACCGAGTTAGAAACACGGAAGGCCTGAATCAAGAAAAAAGTTTTGCATTCCAAAGAATTGGCATAAATTGATAAAACTACGGTGAACTGCTTCGAACGGAACTGGAGACATGTTGATGTTTTTTTTATGCGGCCTCACGCATATGTGCGCCGGAGAATATCCCCCGTTGGTGTGGTCTGAGAGCTTCGTACCCCAATTGTAAAGTTACGTGCCCCAGCTTTAAAGTTATACTTCTGTTCAAATTTGACAATCAATCATTGACAGATTCGTACTTCTCTAGACTTTACCCGTGTGATATATTAATACATACATGATTATGTCTGATGTCTGAAATAAACACAGGGCTCTGTACGCGGACCGCTCAGGCGAAAATCAGTCCGTCTTCCCGTTCCACGCACCTCCTTTACGGTTAGTTTAGTTGAGTTTCTCCGCCCTTATACGGACCTCCACATGGACTCTGCTCCCCTAAAAGTCCCGCGCGCGAAACACTGCGGATAATTGCGGGTTTCGGCACAGATCTGCGGACTCTGCCTTTTGTTCGGATGACGGGTCAGGCAGGGACACTTCCTGCTGCATCAGGTATTTTGGTCCGGGCACTTTTTCTCGACAAACAAAAACATAACAGTTTATGTTCAATAATAAATACATTAATAAAAAAGGGTGCAACAAAAACCTATTATTATTATTATATTTTTTATGATCATTATTATAATAATAATTTGTATATTTGTTTTTGTTATTATTGTTGCTGTTAGTAGTGTAGTAGTAGTAATGGTAGTAGTAGAAGTGTTGGTAGTAGGATTATTATTACTATTTCTATTAGGATAGGAGAATATTTATTTGTAACCAACGGGGGAAATGTCAGTGTTACAGCTACAGTGCTCGTAGGTGCACACAACATACACAGAGAGAAGTAGTAGAGTCCGGAACACTTCAGCCTGTGTCCTGTTTCCACCGGGATGTGGCTCACGTAGCACCGCTCGTTCTGCTGTAGGCTGGCTGTGGTCACGTGTATTTGTGTTCGTCCCGCTGCGGTTCAAAGCTCCTGGATACCCGTCCCTTTAACGCCCTGTCCCCCGGTTCTCTGTACTCCCTCCTCTTCCCCGGGATCCCCTACAGCTCCTGGGCCTCACACGGCTCCTTTCTCGGTTCACAGAGCTCAGATTCCCGCTTGGAGATGGTGTTCTTCACGTGTGATGCGTGCGGAGAGTCTCTGAAGAAGGCACAGGTCGAGAAGCACGTGTCTCACTGCCGGAATTGCCGCGTTTTGTGCTGCATAGACTGCGGGAAAGATTTCTGGTGAATATCCACACGTTTCCAACGGTTACAAATTCACGTTTTCTGCAGTTGGCGTGAGTTACACCCTCATACATCAGCTGATCCCAGCGCATGCGACCGGAACAAGGACCACATAAACACAACCAGAACCGATCCATTCTACTGATAACTTTCTAAAGATTCTAGAGTTTCACACTGTGGCGGAGCAAAGCTGTAAAGTCTTTACAAAGTTCACCAACAACCATCACTGTCCGTAGACAGTCCTAGTACTGAGGCTGTAGATCCAGGTCTGAGGCACTGCGTTTGTTTTGTTTTTTTCAGGGGAGACGACTACAAGAGCCACGTGAGGTGCATCAGTGAAGATCAGAAATATGGAGGAAAAGGGTTCGAGGCCAAAGCAAACAAAGGCGACGTGAAGCAGCAGCAGTGGCTTCAGGTACAACTCTGTGATAGAGTCCTCACTAGTTTAAGCAAAATCTTTTTACAGAGTCTGGTCCTTGTCATTGTGTTTAAAACTGTCATACTCTCTCTGGTCTTTCTCTTTCCCTGGTCTCACTTCTGATTCTTCTTCTTGCAGAGGGTACACATGGCCCTGTCCAGACCCGGCTTGAGCTCCAGTCTGCAGAATGTCCTGCAGCAGGTCTCCGCGTACGACAACGTCCCAAGGAAGAAGGCCAAGTTCCAGGTCTGTCTGTTCTGTCCCTGCTTTTGTACATCTCACACGGTGCGATCGGACTGAACACAATGTTTAAAGAGCCACATGTGACTTGAGACAGTCCATGACGTCATAGTAACGGTTACCAGTGTGTTTCTAATGCGCCGCGTGTATACTCCAACAACCTCACTCTGGTTTCTCTTTACTACGGTACTACTGCGACCACTGCTCCTGACGGACGCCCTAGTGGCATTACAGGATGATTCAACTTTCCCTACAAGGATGTGAAGAGTTCGTTCAAAGTGTTGTACAAAAGTCAACATCTTTCTGACCTGAGTAATCAGTTTTTTCACATTTATTTACACCCAGCATCCAAAACAGTGAACAGTTGAAAAATATGTTCAGTGCAGGAAAAAGCAGACAAACAAAAACAGGACTCACTGCCAACTCACTTTCATGGACCCCAAATCACTCTCCCCACCCAGGAGTGAGAACACACTCCTTTTTAACCCTTAGCCCCACGCCTGGGCTAAACCAATACTAATTGACAGGGTATTATTTTTAAACAAAGGTAATTTCATAGGACCTCTACAAAATGTCCCCATCTTGTACCCCAGTGCGAACGGCCTCCCCACTTTATATAAAAGAGTAACGCACAATAGAACAATCCACAATTTAATGAATTTGATGACAAAGTCCTCTGGCCCACCAAATATGCGCAACCTTGCGCCATATATGGTACGACCAGGAAGTGCCTCGGTTTGGCCAGTTGACCAAGACATCAACAGCAGTTAAAGGAGCAATATGTAATATTTGCATGTCAAGTCATCATTAAATGACCCGAATATTTCAAAAGGCAATAATAAATCATGTTCTTTTCAAACACATCTTTAACTGATAACAGTAGTTCAGCCGAGATATTTGATTATCAAAATTAGTTTTACGACCCGTAAAAGTTGTTATTGTTTTGATTTTGATGTCCTTCCCTCCGCCGTTTCGCCAATCAGGAAGTGTCATGTAAGTCCGTGATCGGGTTGCCAGAACTCCGTGCGGCTCACTAATCTCAGAGGTAAAATAACATGTGGCGCAGAACTAAAAAAGGTATTTTTACATATTGTTCCTTTAAGTTGTGTGTGGGCGACGTGATGATATGGGTCTGTATTTGACAAGTGTGAACCCTTGTGCGCTACAGGGACAGTATCGGCGAGGGAAGAGTCTGTAGTGATGCGAGGCCGCACGGTCACAAGCTGTCAGGACTAGGAGCAACCAGGACTGCTCCTAGTCCCACGGCAGAAGCTTTGGCATGGACCAAGAACCGCTGTCCGTCACTAATGCTCCTTCACAGAGGATAAATAAAGTTTTCCTTAACTTAATCATAACCTGGTCTCTTTTGGCTCTCTCTCTCCAAGCTGTCATATACGTTAAAGGGCAACACATACTTCAGATAACTAGGGGGGGTAAAAATACATCTAACTCCAGTTCCACTTTGTTCTTCACTGGTGTCTCCTCAGAACTGGATGAGGAGCAGCCTCAGGATCAACAGCTCCTCCTTACAAGAGCAGGTGTGGGACATCCTGTCTGCAGAGGCCGAGGTGAGGATCAGGGTTGGGTGGGTGGTGGGTGTACAAATGTGTTTCCACGGACCGCACTCGACTGACTCCACCGACTCGCTTCAGCCGCTACCCAAAACTTTTTTAGTTTTCCACAACTGATAACAGCTTGTGGAAAAAAGCTGTTAGCATGACGAGATGTCCTGCATCACAGAGAACGATATCTTCTGCCAAAGGGAAGAAGCTGGAACATGGCTTTTCCAGGGTGGCCAGAAGAGTCATTGACAATCCTAAGAGCTTTGTTTAAAAGTCTGGATTTATAAAGAACCTCCAGAACAAGAAGCTCACAGCCCACGGTCCTCTTTGCAGAGCGGAGCACCTTGTTTAAAGCTCTCTTTTCTTTATCTGTGATGTTTCCAAACCACACAGACACAGAACCAACAAGTAAACTCTCAATGGTGCAGCGATAAAAGTTAAGCAGAATCTTAGAGTTAATCGTAAATTCTCTAAGTTTTCGCAGGAAATAGAGACGCTGACGAGCTTTCTTAACGACTCGGTCAGTGTTTTTAACCCATTTCAGGTCGTTAGACAGAGTTAAACCCAGAAACTTGCACTCACACAATCTGTACCTGGGAGTTGTCGATAGCAACAGGAGTGTGAGAACTGAGTTGTTAGTTTTACTCCACTGAAGCACATTTTGTATCTCTGCTCTATAAGAGGATTCATCATTGTCACTGATGAGACCGATGATGGTGGTGTCATCAGCATATTTAATGATCAAGTTTGAGTCAGAGGAAGCCACACAATCGTGAGTGTACAAAGTAAAAAGCAAAGGACTCAAAATACATCCCTGAGGAGAACCAGTGCTCACAGAAACAACATCAGAAAAACAGTCATTGATTTTCACTCTCTGAGATCTGTCAGTTAAAAAGCTAAAAATCCATTTACACATGGCAACACTTAAACCGAGAGACATGAGCTTTTCAATCAGTTTACCTGGGACAAGGCAGTTAAAAGCAGAGCTATAATCGATGAAAAGCATTCTCGCGACAGATTTACTAGTGTCCAAGTGACTGTAGACAGAGTTCAGAGCAAAGGAGATGGCATCCTCCACACTCCTGTTCTGTCTGTAAGCAAACTGGAGCGGGTCAACGCTCACAGGGATCTGGCTCTTAATGAAGTCCAGCACAAGCCGCTCAAAAGTTTTCATAAGAACAGACGTGAGGGCCACAGGACGATAGTCATTAAGGCATGTCACAGGATTTTTCTTAGGAACTGGAATGATGGTCGACCCTTTAAAGCAGTTCGGCCCAGTACAGTTCCTTAGCGACAGGTTGAATATGTCTGTTAGCACAGGGGCAAGTTGCTCAGAGCACAGTTTCAGGACACGGGGTGGGATGCCGTCCGGGCCTGGGGCTTTCCGGACTGTGGTCCTGGACAAGACACGCCTGACTTCCTCCTGAGTCACGGTGAAGGTACCTTGATTGAGAGAATCAGGGAATACAGTAGGACAGGCATCAGCAGATTCAAAGCGACAGTAGAACGTGTTCAGCTCTTTTGGCAGAGCTTGGCCAACTGATGCAATTTTCCCAGCACTAGGTTTCCAGGACGTAATGGCTTTAATACCGTTCCACATGCGCCGAGGGTCGTCTTCCTCAAAATAACCCTTTAACCTGTCCCCGTAACTGCGCTTTGCAGATTTAATAGAACGTTTCAATGAGTAACAGGATAGCTTATAAGCAGCTGTATCATTAGATTGAAACGCCAAAGCACCCTCATGAAGTTTCAGTTTTACTTCCGCGTTCATCCAAGTCAATACCAAAACAATCTGAGGTTGGCAAACGTCAATTGTGATTGATCAGAGGCGCTGTCACTTACTCTTCAGCTGCTGCGTCAGCTGTTGCAAAAAACATAACATGTTGCCTCAACCCATAAAGACGTCGGACAGAAAACAATTCCTTGGTTGCTGGATGAGGGCAACACATTCCTCAGTTTGAGGAGAAGACACCAGCCTGAGCTGGATGGTGCCACCCGAAATAGAAGGTGTTAGCGCTAAGGATGGAGGAGAATGGATGTCCACAGACATCATCACAGAGCAGCGAAAAGTTAAGAAGCTTAAAATTGACTACTGTGAAATGAAAGATCACAACAGCAAAAGTGGGCAGAACTGAAGGTGGAGTCTGGAGATGGTTTGACTTAGGGCTGGGCAATAAATCGAATTTAGGCAATTAATCGGCTTTTGAAATAATCTAATTTGTGAAAAATCTGAAAATCGTGAAATCAGATTGATGAGAGTTCCAGCAGCACAAGAATTATACTTGCAATATCAGCACAGTCTGTACAAGACTTTTATAATACGTATTGGGGGAAACAAATTAAAAATAGTTTTGAAACTTGAATATTGAGCGGAAAGATCAAAACATATTTTTAAGTCTGTCTTCAGTGACTTAAATGAAAATCGATAAAAAATCAATCTTCCGAAGCCGGAAGTAAAATTGAGATTTTACTTTTTTGCCATATCGCCCAGCCCTAGACTTTGACCAAATGGATACAATTTACGGACATCAGCTAACACCAGCTACACCGGGAGAGATTCTTCACTCTGACTCGCATCTGACCAATCACAATTGACATTCGCCAACGTCAGATTGTTTAGGTATCTATCCGGCCCGGCTAGAACCAGGGCCAAGCCGTTACTAGAAAAGTATTGGGTAGCAGCTAAAGCGAGCCTGTGGAAACGGCTATTTTTATTTTTATTGTAGAAATAAAAGATTTACTGCAAGCATGTGAAATGTCAGCGGAGAGGAGGAGACCAGGGGAGAGCGAGGAGAGGAGGAGACCAGGGGAGAGCGAGGAGGAGACCAGGGGAGAGCGAGGAGGAGACCAGGGGAGAGCGAGGAGGAGACCAGGGGAGAGCGAGGAGGAGACCAGGGGAGAGCGAGGAGGAGACCAGGGGAGAGCGAGCGAGGAGGAGACCAGGGGAGAGCGAGCGAGGAGGAGACCAGGGGAGGAGGAGACCAGGGGCGAGGAGGAGACCAGGGGCGAGGAGGAGACCAGGGACGAGGAGGAGACCAGGGGCGAGGAGGAGACCAGGGGCGAAGAGGAGACCAGGGGCGAGCGAGGAGGAGACCAGGGGCGAGCGAGGAGGAGACCAGGGGAGAGCGAGGAGGAGACCAGGGGCGAGCGAGGAGGAGACCAGGGGCGAGCGAGGAGGAGACCAGGGGAGGGCGAGGAGGAGACCAGGGGAGGGCGAGGAGGAGACCAGGGGAGAGGAGGAGGGGATTTAAATGTACTATTTAACTGAACATGTCACCTTTTGTGTTTTCACAGAAGGACACGCCCCCTCTCCAACAGACCACGCCCCCTCCTCAACAGATCACGCCCCCACAAACCACACAACAAAAACACACAAATGGCGAGATTGAAAATGGAGCAAAAAACACAAAAAAACCAAAACTGAACAAGCAGGAGCGCAGAGAAGCGAGACGCAACGGGGCCAAGAAGGACCAGGCCCAAGCCCAAGACCAGGACTTAAACCAGGACTCTGACTCTGCTCTGAGGAAGAAGGAGCGCAAGAGGAAACACAGACAAGACCAAAACAACGAAACAGAAACCAAAAAAGCCAAGAGTAAGAAGCATTTGAGGATGAGGAAGTTTAAACCACACAACTATATATTAGCTGTGATGTCGTACGATACAAGTCAGGTGGCTGGTGATGTCACATACAGAGAGATGTGGAAGATGCAGTACAAAAAAGAGCATTGACTTAACAATTGAGGATGTGAAGAATAATTGAACCTCTCATTTCAGCTGAAGATGAGATGACAGAAGACCCAGAGGAGGAGGAGGAGCAGCAGGAGGAACAGGAGGAGGCAAAGGCCAAAGGTAAAACATCCCATTCATGAGTCATGACTTTACAAAGTCGTGGATTCACCAACAACAGATCAGAGAATCAGAGAGGAAATGATAAATAACGAAAACAAACGCACCTGAGCCATTGGTCCACTGTTATTCTCTCTCGCACCATTACTATTGTTTGCATTATGTTATAATATGTTCAAGTTACAAAAAATGCAAGATGTGTAAGAAACTGAAAGAGTTAAAGGTTTTATGTGATATAGTAAGTATAACACAAAACTCCTAAGTTCTTGTGTTCTTTTGTTAGATTAGTTTGAAAACTTTACACGCTGTCTCTGTCCGCGTCTGTCTGTCTCTCTCTGTCTGTGTGTGTCTCTGTGTGCGTCTGTCTCTGTCTCTCTGCATCTGTCTGTGTCTGTATCTTTGTCTGTGTGTGTCTCTGTTTGCGTCCGTGTCTGTCTCTCTGCGATCTCTCTGCATCTGTGTGTCTCTCTGCATCTGTCTGCGTCTGTCTCTGTCTGCGTCTGTCTGCGTCTGTGTCTGTCTGCGTCTGTCTCTGTCTGCATCTGTCTCTGTCTGCGTCTGTGTTTCCGTCTGCGTCTGTCTCTCTGTCTGTGTGTCTGATCAGTACTGTTTAAGTTCTTCAGCCTCTGGTTTCACTTCTTCTTGTCGTTCAGGAAAGTTTAACTGGAAGGGGAACATCAGAGCTCTGCTGCGAGAGACTGACGACCAGGAGCTGTCTGTGAAGAAACTGCGCAAAAAGGTCAGAGTTCAACTGCGTGCACTTCAGTCTCAAAAACGGACCCTGCCTTTTAGTTTGTGACATGAGCTGTTTAAAGGAGTCTGTGAAATACTGTGACCGTCTGGATGCGCTGATAACGGATACGGCTGTTAACTGAGTCTTCCTCGGTCAAAATGAACAGGCAATCTCCAGGTGTACAGTTGAGATGTTCATTGAAGACGAGGGCACAGGTATATTTCAGACGTAGATGGTGAATTGGGAGGTTAATGGTTTCATATGAGTGGGTTGCAAGTTGAGGAGAGAGTATCCAGGTACTAAGGAGGGTAAAGGGCTGGTATACGGATGGACGATGAAGGTGTGGATTTGTGTGTATGGGTGTAGTTATCTGAAATAAACAGAAAGATGAGATGTACATAAGAAATAGCCTATTAGACTATGAACACAGATATACTGTAATAAATGAGTGAAATTACAACCACTCCCCACAAGGGGATGCTCTAACTCTATACATGTGGAATGTTATAAGGGAAAGGCAAAAAACTATGTGTAGCAGAAATGCGCTGTTCTAAACTTTATACACTCAAGCAAAATATGTATCTTATCCAAATAAAGCAGGGCATATTCTTCAGTGTGCCCCGATGCGATGGACGCTCCTACAGTTATGCACGTGGCACATGACAAACATGTTGTGGCTATAAGTAGGGAGCGCGGCAATTAACGGTATATACATTCAGAAATGCGAAAATACACCTTGGCACACAATACTCAGACGCACACAGAACTTATACACACAGGATGAATGATGTATGACATGAACAGTTCTGAACATGGATACGGGAGACAGCCCTTGGGGAACTACAGTCATGCATCGTGGGGAATGTAGTGACAGACTTTTAACAAAATTATTCCCTTCTGAAAGGCTACAAAGATTACAGGGAGGCCAGAGGTTGAGGGAGACCAGCCCGAGCCGATGATGCAGTTCTTATATTTGTCTTTTGAACGAAATTTGAATGTGATCTGTTCATTTGTAAAAGCTGAGTGTACTTCCCCTCGTCTGGTCTCTGGTGCCATTAAACCTCCTTCCCTCTGCTGCAGGTGCTGGCTGCGTACTACTCCTTCAGCGCAGACTCCAATCATAAATCACAAGAGGAAGTTCTGGCTCTTTTCAACAAGAAAATCAACAATAATCCCAAGTTCAGAGTTTTGAAAGACAAAGTCAAACTTATCAAATGATTGCTCTGTCTGTTTTTACATAAATGTTCTATTTCTGAAGTTACGTGTGGTTTTTCATGTGGAAGAAACTGAATCGTACCCTGTATACAGATGGAAAATGCTTACATAGACTTGTATGCCTGCTAGCTCAATGAAGTCCAATAAGGAAGTGATCATGGCCAAAGTTTGACTTCTATTGACCTGAGATGAGATGTACTTTAGTATCTCACAATGGAGAAATTCAGACTTGCATGTAAAAGTAAACTAGCTCAGTAAGTTTGTGTCACCCTTACCAATTTGAGCTGATCCTAGTGTTAATGTCACAATATTGTCTTTGTAAATCCAGCTGTTAGCCATATAAGGATTAACTAATGCGGTGCCTTAGATCAGGGGAAACTCTATTTACCGTTGCAGCGCAAAGGTAACGCCGTGGAATAAATGCTTATATAAGGAAATGGGCTACAGCTTTTGTTCAAATCTGCTTCTTCCGCATTAAGGATTGCAGAATGTTGATGTTACTGTCAGTCCACTCCTGATAAACGTTATGAGCTGAGGCATTAAAAATGTAAATATTGAAAATTTTACTTGGAATATGGAGCATGTAAGACTGTGATTGGATTAACTAAGATACAAAGTGAAAGGGATGTGTTTTATATTAACTTCAAAATAAACCTATTTAAAACAAAGATCACATTTAAAGAGTGTTTGGTAAATCTATGACACAAAAGCTTTGTGGGTTTTTGTGCATGTTCTTAAATATAAGTGAAATGCTTGAAGTAGCAGATGCTGCATCTTCAGATCAAGTTTTCACAAGTTGATCACATGGTTTATCAGAGAAATAATTTCCATTTTTGAAGTATCTGATACATCAGCCTGTTTACTTTTTAATATGTTTAACTAATAGTCCTTGTGTGTATTTAAATCCTGTGTTCATCTTGCTTTAGTGTTTTCTTCCAGGTATCTTTATCTTGGATTTCTTTTGTTTATTAAATCTCTTAATTGGGGCAGTCTAATCGTGTGCACCTGTAACTTCAGAGTTCTTTGTGGGAACCAACTCTGATGTGAATTTTGGCTCCTAATGACATAAAAGTAAACTCTAGCCCAGTAACCATCTTTGTAGATTCAGATATGAGACATTTAAGGCTGGAACCAATTAGATGCCCCCCTTTCATTACACTTAGCTAACATCAACAGCTCAAATTGGCACCCACCCATGGATCTATTATAACTCTAGCTCCCACCAAGTATTGTGAAAATGATTTATGTATAAAAGTGTAATAATAAATATATTAGTAATGTGATCATACTAAAACAAATATAACACTTCATTAATGAGCAGGAAAAAACAGACCAGGGAGACCCAAAGAAAGACAGAAACCAGAGAGAGCGACCAAAGAGAAAGAACTCTGAGCAAGGAATGGACAAAAACTCAGTCCTCCACTAGCAGCATGGGTTACACCCATGGATCCATTATAATAACGGTTACACCTCTTTTATTTTATTAATGACAAAAATAAATCTGTTTAATATAGCGCTTTTTGGACACTCAAAGACGTTTCACATGTCATTATTCATTCACTCCATACATGGTGGTAATAAACTACTACTGTAGCCACAGCTGCCCTGGGGCACACTGACAGAAGAGAGGCAACCAGTTTGTGCCATCGGCCTCTCCGACCACCACCAATCATTCACACACACCAGAAAGTCTTGTAATGGGCTCGAACCCATGACCTTCTAGCTCAAAGGCCAATGCTCTACCAACTGAACCGTGAACAGTGTAGTAGGGATGCACCTAAATGTTGGAGTGGCTTAGTTAGAGTCATAGACATTTTAGAGTCGCACTGTACCCAGAGGGAATGTCTGTCGAACATACAACGTAAAACTAATTTCACGGTGTGTGCACGAGCAGTCTGTGTGCGTTTGCATCACATCATTAACTGATTACGTCTTGTACATTGTAGTTTAGAGAAAATTACCTATTTCAAGATTTTACAAGATTAGCGCCCTATGATCACCGCTGGGTTGTATGGTCCACAATAAAAACTCCTCAGAACAAACCGGTCAGTTCTGTTATAACCATACTCATGTCGTGTTCCTGGTGAATACATGATCTTTAAAGCTTGTACTCACATGTGTCTCCTCACCCTGTTCCTGTGGCGAGTTGTGGCAACAGACTCTAAGGCCGGGTCAGGATCTCAAGAGGTGGAGCAAGGAAACGCATGGTGAAAATAAGGCTCTAATGCTACTGGACACACACTGCGCTGAGTGGAAGTGTGATGGTCACTTGGAGCGTAGTGCTACCCCCTGAAAAGTCCCACAGATCATGTATGCAGTCTTCAATTAAAAAAAAACACCTGAGCCATGTGATCTTAGATTTTAATATCTTAGATATTATAACAACGGTCGTGATGGACACATGGTTCAAGTCTCTGCCCCCCCTCGGCCTGTACTGTAAATCTCAAGGCCTGAGGCATAGCTGTTCCCCTCAGTCTCTCTGAATTCCCCCACACAATGCAGATGCAGTCTTTTCTTTTTCTAAAGTAAACCTACACTTAATTCAATTCATTTGTAACTGATTTTCCTGCACATTTCAATGAAACAAAACAAAATTCTCATTCTCATTTATTGATGTTTATTTGGCAGCCTGAGGTGTCATGGACCGCCGCGCTTCAGGCTTGGATGTGTTCTCTCAGGCCTTACATGTTGCACTAGTGTCAAACAGGTCGACATACACATTATACATACAGTAAAGAGAATAACAGCCCTACAATACAACCACTGAACCTCCTGAACTCTGGGGGCTCACTTTTGTCCACTTCAGTTCGTTCCAGATCCTGCGTCTTCAGAACAGGTTTTAATGTGTCGACGATGAGACGACCCATGAGAATATGTCTTCCCACACTTTTCACAGACAAACGGTTTCTCTCCCGTGTGGATCCTTTTGTGATCTCTAAGAGAATCACTCACTTTGAACCCCTGACCACAAACATCACAACTGAAGGGTTTCTCTCCAGTGTGGGTTCTTTTGTGTTTATTTAAATCTCCTCTTTGGTAGAAACTGTGCCCACACACATCACACTCATACGGCTTCTCTCCGGTGTGGCTCCGATGGTGAAGTGTGCGATGCGACGCAGTTTTAAATGTCTTACTGCAGTGGTCACACTTGTATGGATTTTCTCCAGTGTGAATTCTCTGGTGACTTTCATAGGCAGAAAACTGAGTAAACTTTTTCCCACAGTCTCCACAGACAAATGGCTTTTCTCCTGTGTGGATTCGTTTGTGTTCAGTGAGGTTAAATACAGTAGTAAAAGTTTTTTCACACTGGTCACACCGGTGAAGTTTCTCTCCTGTGTGGACACGCTGATGTATAGTGAGTTGCCCATTTAGCCTAAATGTTTTCCCACACTCGTCACACTCAAATGGTTTCTCTCCGATGTGGATCCTCAGATGATTTTTCAGAGTCCCCTCTTGTCTGAAGTGCTGTCCACAGAAGTCACAGCTGTAGGGTTTTTCTCCAGTGTGGATTCTGCCATGGCGCTTGAGACTTACTGCTTGAACTTTATTTAATAATTATTTTTATTTTTTTTTTTTTTTTTTTTTTATTTTTTAAAAACTTTTTTTTTTTTTTTTTTTTTTTTAATCTATTTTTTTTAAATGTTTTTTTTTAATTAAAACTCTTTCCACACAGACCACACTTGTATGTTTTTCTCCAGTGTGAGTCTTCTATGCCTCTTGAGATCAGAAGCGCGGCTGCAAGTCCTCCCACACTGGGGGATCACAAGTAAACCCCATTTTTGCGTGAATGGGACTTTGTAGATCTGCCACAAATACAGAAAAAAGGAGATTGTTAGAGCTCAAATGATGTTTGAGATGGTTTGAGATTCTGGTACGGGGAGGGGGGTAGAGGACCACTACCAGAGTAGCTGAGCAGAGGCAGGGGAGACCCAGAGAAAAGAGAGAGAGAGAGAGAGGCCCAGACGAACTTTGTGCATTAGTCCCTTGCTCCACATTTTGAACTAACACAGCAGGAACCATTTATTTGACAAAAAAAATGCAATAAGAGTACATGTCTAGGTGGCAAGTCAGTTTGACTAGAGAATAGCACCGCTTGTATCCTTGAGGCACTGCGAGACAATGTTAAGACATTTCCCTCCCTATCTGCTACTCTCTGAAGTGGCTTTGTTATAAAGCGTTATGTTTTATTACACTTGTGTTACCCTCAGGTCAAAAATGACCAGCCACAGATGATTAAAAAAGTATACATAAAATGGTCTAAATGACCCAGACCAGGTCAAGCTAGTCTAAGATATTTCACCTAAAAGTGAAAGATTGATCGTAGTATAAGAAATAAAATCATTCCTAAAGAAATCCAAGCTCTTAAGAGATCTCACCTTAGGAGCTCTGAGCTCTCTTCAAGTAGTACTAGAATTTGATATGCTGCTATCCAGAATATATAACTACAATATGTGTTTATAATATTTGGCGGGTGTTCATTTTGACATGTTCAGATGAATTATGTTTAAAAAAACTGCTTTGAAGTGGCACTTTTTCACTTCCGCATAGAAACGCTAGGGGGAGCCAAAATGGCGGCGATGACGTAGGAGAAGGACCTCTCACAGCAGCAGACAGCAGTCTGGGCTGAATCTGTAGGAGGTTTCACTGTCATCTGAACAAGGTATAAACATATTTTTCATCCGTTTTGTACATAATAGTGCGCAACTCTTAACCTTTTAGCCTTATTTGTGAGATTCAAGCTAATTAGTGTTGGGCAAGTTAGCGAACGCAAGTGCGAGACGAACGCAAGTGCGAGACGAACGCAAGTGCGAGACGAACGCAAGTACTGCGAGACGAACGCAAGTGCGAGACGAACGCAAGTGCGAGACAAACGCAAGTGCGACACCAAACGCAAGTGCGACACCAAACGCAAGTGCGACACCAAACGCAAGTGCGCAAGTGCGACACCAAACGCAAGTGCGACACCAAACGCAAGTGCGACAACAAACGCAAGTGCGACAACAAACGCAAGTGCGACAACAAACGCAAGTGCGACAACAAACGCAAGTGCGTCTCGCCGCAAGTGCGTCCCTAAACGCAGGTGCGTCCTAAGCAGGTGTGTCTCCCACGCAGGTGCATCTCACGCTGCGTCTCTTACGCCGCGCCCTAATACTGCTGCTGCCGCTGGCGCCACTGCTAACCCTACGTGCGCCAACGCCACTAACCCCAACGCTCTCCGCTGACACACAGGTGAAGAAGTACTAACGCCCGGCCCCTGCCCTAGGCCGCCTACTCGCATACACCGCCACACGGAGAGGACGCTGTAGTCACGGTTTTGACACACACCAAGGTCTACACACACCACACGACCAACAGCTAAACTACCCTCTCTATAGCACTGCTTTCCTCCTTTCCCTCCTCCCACCGTGTCGTACACACACGTTCCAAGTCATACTCGCATACACTCACCCACACAAATATGGAAATCGATGGCGGAAACTCGCCACGACCAAGCAAGCACGACGGTGTCTCAGAAGGACACGGCATAGTGGATAACTTTCTGCGAGACCTCACAGAGAAGTTATTCCCAGGGGGCTACGACACGCTTGAGCACTGCTCACTCTCTGACTTACAAGATGCTACCTCAATATTAGCATCCGAAGCTACTACGACGAAACTCCAAGGTAAGACCCTAACCCAGTGGCTAGGACGACTGGCCATAATCTCCAGGATAACCTTGCGCGACTCCGAAGCCCAGAAAGCAAGGCTCCAAAACACAGTGAGTGACCTGGAACGACAACTGGCGGAAACTAGGAAATCCGCCGCGACCCGCTTACAACAAATCCAACAGGTAAGTAGGGACCACCAACAGGGACTGAGCATGACTCCAAGCGCGACCATGGATCTTGATCGCGCAGCGGAAATCAGGACCGCTATTTCGAACGGAACCAGCCGTGACAGTACCTCCGGCCCACACTCCCCTCGCTCTGACCGCGGCAAACCATCGTCCAACTGTGAACGCAGGAGCGTGGCCGAACTGGTAAGTATCATGACGGGAAAGGACCAAAATCAAGGTCATAGGAACAATACACAACCCAACATTGGACACGTCGACCACTGCGACCCCCACGACGCCCCTCCGGGAACACACATGGACATGCGACACAGACAACATGACTATCCGACCCATGACCCTGGCCCACCTGACGTCCATACGAGACATGTTTCAGACTGCAACCATTGGGACGAAAGGGCCCGCCCTCAACATAGCGGACAAACCTACAACGACCCCCCTGGCCCACATCTGAACATGCTACATGGACCACACGACTTACGGTGCCCCACGTCTGGGCCGTCCGCATATGCTGCGACACAATGGCCAGTGACCCGCGATGGGAACGCCGGGGACCTCCCCAAACATGGAGGACAACCCCACGGCAACCCCCCTGACGCACGCCAGGACTCAACCCTAGGCCAACGGGACTACCCGGACTGGGGGGGGACGGCCCCCGACCTCGACAGGTCGGACTTAGCCTCCCTCCGACACGACAACCCCACACTAGAACGCCCCTTCGACGTCATGATCGACACGACGCTCGGAACCTCCGGCCGTGATGAAGGAATACTGCCGATACGCCATGGGCTGTTAGATTCTGCTTCCGATACACTCACTTCGTCGGTACTCGTGGTGCCTCGAAGCATGAGGGGGGTAATGTTGGCACACGCCCATGACGCACCTACCGCGAAACAAACAGGTATAAACAACACACGTCAGGCACTACAACAGGTAGAAACAACGGACCGAACGGCGACCGAAATACTAAGGTACGTATCCCCAAACCGGAGTGACGAGAACGTGAAACTCCCCCGGCTCCTGAGGACAAACCAATACAGGACCGACCCGCAGGACCACCTCCAGGTCAAAAACCAGGTATGGTATTACACCTTGGCACATTCCCCAGGACACGTGGGAACCGGCCCCACCAGACTACGCCGGAAACCGCGACCCCGCTGGTCAAGACCATACAGGGTGGGAAACAAACTCTCAACCGCAGTGCACCAAATCGAGGTCACAAAAGGTAGAGAGCCCACCCTCAGATGGGCCCGTTACAGCCAAACCAAACCACACAAACAAAGCCCCATGGGACAAGCAGGGCACACTTCAAACCCCAGTTAGGAACACACCACGTGACCTCAAACACGATTAGCCCAGCACTCACCAACACTCTTCTCGGCTGCACTAATCGACTTTCTCTTTCTCTGTCTCTGTCTAACCCCTAACAGTTGTTTCACGCCTTGCAGAACATGTGGCCCACTTTCCTTCTCGTGCTGACCTGCATACTGGGTCTCGGCACCCCAGAAATTATTGAGACCGGACCAGCCTCCGGGATCGTTTTAAAGGAACAACCCGGGCTCCTCATCACGGACGTCCGACTCCACACACAGCGAATCTTTGTCAGACTCAATCCTAGTGAAGTCTGCCGCAAGAACCTGCCCTTGAAGGTCACACTCAAAGATTGGGCAGGTGCACGCTGGACCCAGACGGTCGTGGAGCATGCTGAGGCAGACATACAACACATGCTGACGCAACTAGAGAAGTTCACGATCACTAGGACAGAGCTCAGTGACCCTCGCCCCAGACCCAAACAATTTATCGGGGCTCTCCTCGGCGCGGCGTCCGCCCTGGGCACCCTCTTTAGCTTAGGGATGTCCACGGTAAACGCCATCAGCCTATCCTCCCTCAGACGTCACCAACAAGAAATGGCCTCTGAGCTCGAGGATGTCAAAACCAGACTTGACCAACAGCAGAACGACGTGGTGACCTTGGGAAAGTCCCTGAAAGGAACCATGCTAGTACTTAACACGCACGAGGTTGCGATTAAACGCACCTCCGCTGCGGTCAACCAACTCTTAGACGTCCTCCAACTAGACTACGCCCATACTCAGCTGACCACCCAACTGATGGAAGACATGCTACGCCACCTCAGTTCCTCGATCGAAAACCTAGCCATGGGCCGTATCCCGCCATACCTCGTGCCGCTATCGCTAGTTGAGGACATCCTAGCCGCAGCCACACGGGACGCCGTAACCCCCATGCAAGCCCACTTAGCGTACACGCTGGGCGCTGCAGTCCCCATCTATGTTAATCCTCTGGACCGCAAGGTAGCCTTTCTAGTCACCCTGCCGATAGTTCCCGGCGATAAAATCTACCGACTAAAAGGGATCACTAACCTAGGGACTTGGAGGGACAATGCCCACGTCAGAGTCCAGACCCCAGACATAGTAGCCTACCACGACAGTAACCCCGATTTATACCTAACGCCAAACCTAAGGATGTGTACCCTCACCAAGGACATCCATTACCTCTGCCCCAGCAAACCTTTCGTCAGGGACAGCACCGATGGCATCTGCGGCCTGAGGCCCATGACTCCAGGGAGTCGATGCCCCGCGACGGTCACCTCTCGGAAACAAATAACCGAAACTAGAGCAGAGATTGTAGGGGCACGCTGGCTAGTGAACACTCCCCTTAGAACGGCGACCCTGACCTATGACAAACACGACACCTCGTCCCGAGTAAGCCTCCCGGATGAAACCTTTTGGGTCGACGTCCCAGCCGACGCTATCCTGCACGTAGGCGACCTGGCATTATACCACCTGTATCCGAACCAGTACGAGGCAGAGGTCGAGATACCAGAGTTCTTTGAGGAAAGGGCCTTGGAACTTCAACCCTCCACCCTCGTCCAAGCCACCTACGAGGGGGCACAAACCGTTGACGTTACGGTCGTAGACAACCTCCTTCAAGAGATCGCCAAGCGACCGACCATCCACCACCAACCAGTAGCCTACTCCTGGGCCGCTCCCGATACAGTCATGGCCATCGCGGTAGGACTCGGGTACGGCCTGGTCGTAGCCATGGCCTTCGTCCTAAATAGACGGGTTAGACAACTCCGCGATAGCTTTAACAGGTGCACGGAGGCAATGACGAGACAGATCCGTAGACGACCAAACCGGGGTGACAGCGCCGTCGAGCGTGGCAATTTAGGTCGGCGCCCCCAAGTCAACGAATCAGAGTACGAGGACCTCCAAAGCCACCCACTCGAGACGGTCACTCTTTCTATCACAGAAGGTGAACCAAGGGCCTAAAACCCCACAAAGAGTCACCAACTCGGATCCAAACATATCTACCTCGATACCTAATCAGTCTCCTAGACAATCATACCTGTCGTTCCCGTTTATATACAGGAAATTCCCCCTCGTAATTAAAGCCCCACTTGCCACGTCATATATTCTTGTAACCCTTATACTCCCCTCTAGAAACGAGCAAGATGGGAACCCCTCGCCATCGAGTGCCTTAATGACGCTCCTACCCGCTGCCAAGACAGCCACCCTTTTTGATTTTTGAAGTTTCATATTTTTGTATCCTAGTCCCCTAAAATAGGAACTCCTGCTAGTCTCTCGGCTTGGAACTTTGAGTCTTCCAGACCAAGAGACCCAGGAGTCAGGCGCACCGGCCCAAACCTTAGAGTTCACGGCCGGAGCTCACTCCCTAAACCCCTGATCCCGGTTAGAACTAGCCTGCAGGGCCAGGACTCGCCTTAGAGAAAACCTGGCCTCGACAGACCAAGCCAGAGGCCCGAGACCCAACCGCCACGAGCCTGGCCCCAGTTAGGCGCTTGCAAATTACGGAGTCACATTGAGGCTAGAATGTTGTAACATGTCACTACAAATCACGCACTAACACCCGAACAGGCGAGACGACCGACTGAGGACACCCGCCCGGCATATCCGACATGACATGCACCTTGTCGGAAGGTGCATCTCTGCCGTGGGGGGGGTATGTAAGGTGAATTAAAGGACAGCCAGTCGACAGTCGACCAGCAAACCAAGATGTGTAAACATGCCCTCCGAGCATGACCCATCTTGACGCACATCTAAGGGACGGCCAGGTCAACCAGAGGACATCATCAGTCACCGTGGCCATAAGTGTCAACCAAGGCCATAAACTGAGCCCCAGAACAAATATCTTTGTGTCTCTCCGCCTGGCAGAGATCAGAGAGCACCCATCTGCTCTCAATCCCGGGGATTCCTGTCCCTGAACACTCTGAGATTCCCCTACGGCGCCCTGGCGCCCCCCAGTGGATACTGGACGCCATCACACCCGAGGCGGACACTCGAAAAGGACATTATTCGGTGATATTATGTCGATAACGTTACGGACCTTACTCGTGTGTGTTGATGTCTGTGATGTAAATACACTGTGTGTTTGTACGATGTGTTATGGGTGGCTGTATTGATCTTGTGTGTTTTTCCCTTGATAAACCGCCTGTGTAAGGAGGCTGTCGCACATGGATGACGTCAAAGGACGCGCCCCCTTCAGAAGTCAATATAAACTCTCACAACGCAACAAACTGCCTCTTGTCCTATCCTGAAATCACTATTCCAGCTCTCCCTGGCCATCTGCGTCCCGCGGTACGTGTCTCCAATACGGCCGCGCCAGCACGCATCGGGCCTCCTACTCCGCAAAACACACTCTCCTCGGCTCGGGACCTTATGAACTGTTCATCACCAGCCTCTTTTTCTTGGCTCTGGACTCTACGCGCGCAACCCATTCCGGACTGGGCTGTATACGCGTGGATCAGCAGCTGGACCAACTCGCTGGCTTCGTACCTCCCGCCTGCCCAGACAAAGAAACCACGTGGGCTGATTCCCCAACCCAAATCCTTTCTCCATCCTCTACGCTCCTACAAAGTAAGACTGTTCTTGTTAACTGTGTGATTTGAATGAAATGTATACCACTTCTGCTTTAATGTGACCAGAAATCCCCTTCGTTATATTTTTACCTTCATTTTTGTAATCAATAAACCCCTTTTCTTTAACTCAACCCCATCAGAGTCGTGTTGTTAGATCTCGGCATATCCCTGGCTGATATACGCACTCACTACCTTTTAGATTTATAAGACTGACTCGAGGCAAAGTTAGTTTGGATCTGTGCAGACCTTTTCAACTCTGCTGGTGCCCTAAATTTAAAACAGATCCCCCACTCGAATAGGACGGCCAGCCTCCGACCTTGGAGACTAGCCGCACTATTCTTCTCATAACATAATCTGTAGTATTATTACCCTACATATATGGTGCCCTGTTTGTGAGATCCGCGCATATAAGACCAGATTTATCAACTCGTACTCTGTGATTTGATCTTGATACGCTAACTTTACTGCTGCTCCGCTCAAAGCGCTTTCCCCCCATCTCCTCACCCCCACATCCCTGCTACCCCCGTTGCTATAGTGACTTCAACGACAATCGAGCTCCCCTACGCCCCACGCTTGCGATAAAAGCGTCTCGTGCATGCACCAGACTATTAATTTAGTCTCAAAATCCTGGCTTTTCGCGCAGGTACTACGCATCTCCTACAACGTGTCGCCCCGCTTGGCCAGCGGGCAGCGTGGAGTGTGAAGCCGCTTAAACTCTTAAGAGAAAGCGCAAAAACTTATTCTTATAACTCCACTGTACACCGTGTCCAGAACACGGGCGTACGGATCTACTCTGTGTCCCTTTGTGACCCAAGTCACACAGGATTGTAACCGAGTATATCTGTGTAAAAGGCTGTAAATGGCAGCTGTGTGAATGTGATGCTATTGTTCTGCTAAAGGTGGCTAACGCTAACTCTGTCTCACCACTCTTTCTCCTGCTACTCTGCTGTTGCACATACACACACCAAGACTGTACTGCACAATACAGACAAACACCATCCCACCACTGTATACGTGCTTGTGCGAACTGTATAACTCGCTCCAGACTTTCGTTGTATAAACTACTGCTAAAACGCTCCACGCTCGAAAGCTAACGGCTAGCTACCCTTCTTTGTTCTAGCATAAGGCTAACTTCCGCTCGGGCCTGCTAAGCCTCAAAGCTACATTCGGACAACGCCGTTGCTCCTAATACTGCTCCCGCTAATAGCTGCTCTCTCACTGTTAATATTGCTGCCGCTCTGTTTATTAACCACATTGCATTCGGTTACCAAAACTCATTGTTTATTGCCTAAACTGCTGCTAAAACGTCCCGTTGCCGGCAAGCTACAGGCTAGCTACGCTCCTTTGTTTTAAGCATACGGCTAACTTCCGGCCCTGGCGTGCTAAAAGCCAGAGCCGCATCCCCACTGCTAATACCATTCTGCTGCATTGCCTGCCTGCTGTCTCACAATAACGCTACTTACTATACTTTTGTACTATCCTATCTCACTCTGATTCTGTGTTCTGACGATCATAAGGCGCCAGCCGTCTCGGCATACCGCTAAACGAGCCGCACCTCTTTTATTGTCTAACACAGGATTGCTTTCCGGTCCCGGCACTACTTCCGGAACCACATTGCTGCTGTCTTGACACCCCATTCTGCACCACGTCTTTAATCATCTGTGGCTGTGGCTCTAACGTAAAACGGCTTTGCTATAGCTCCGTGCTGTTTTGTTACTCCAACTCAATAACCACATTACTGCCATACATTGGTAAAGCTAACACTCTGTTTCTGTTCCTCCTCTTTAACGTCATTGCTAGACTACATTACTGCGTTAGCCGAGTTAATGCTGTAAACTCTGCTCCTTCTGCTGCATGCCGCGGGTGAAACGCATTCTATGCTTTATTCCTGCTCACTCACTACTGCTAGTTTACGGTAACACATCTGTGTGGTGATTTAACAAATACTGCACTCCCACACACACAACCCCCCCTTGCCGCTGATAATACGCATTATTGTGGTAACTAATCTTATGCCGTGTTTCTGCTTCACGGAATTCTGCTGCATGTTTTTTTTTTTTTTTTTTTTTGTTAGAACACATTACTGCTATACATGAACAGAAGCTAACACTCTGCTTCGGCTCCTCCTCTTACACATAATTGTTAGACTACATTACTGCGTTGGCCAAGTTTCACGCTGTAACTCTGCTACTTCCAGCGCATGTTGCTATTAGGACACATTACTGCTATACATAACAAAAACTAATATTTCAATTCGGCCCCTCCCACTGCATGTCACAGCTAGACCGCACTGCTGCCCATAGTTGTAACATTAACACTGTTTACTATCATTCCACGCTGTTTGTGTTTGCTACCTAACAACCACATTGCTGCGCTGGTGAAACTAATAATCTGATTCTGCCTCTGTTACTGCACGTTATGGATAACACACTACTGTGGTAACTCCTTGTACTACACTAAAACTAACAATTTTAATTCTGCCCTCCTTCTGCATGTCACGGCTAGACCGCACTGCTGCCCATGGTGATAACATTAACACTGTCTGGCTGTTTGTTCCATGCTGTTTTGTTGATCCAATTAATGACCACTCTACTCTGCCAAACTCTACGTTTGATTGTACTACATCAAAACTAATACTCTATTTCTAACCCTCACTGTCACTAAAACTGCATTGCCTTGCCTCAGCCTGCTGCCTTTTTGCTACTGCTTACTTGAGCTGCGTCTAAAGCTACGCCGCGGCCCAAAACGCAAGTGCGTACCAAACGCAAGTGCGTCCAAAACGCAAGTGCGTCCAAAACGCAAGTGCGTCCCAAAAACGCAAGTGCGTCCCAAAACGCAAGTGCGACACAATCGCAAGTGCGACACAATCGCAAGTGCGAGACGAACGCAAGTGCGAGACGAACGCAAGTGCGAGACGAACGCAAGTGCGAGACGAACGCAAGTGCGAGACGAACGCAAGTGCGAGACGAACGCAAGTGCGAGACGAACGCAAGTGCGAGACGAACGCAAGTGCGACACCAAACGCAAGTGCGACACCAAACGCAAGTGCGACACCAAACGCAAGTGCGACACCAAACGCAAGTGCGACACCAAACGCAAGTGCGCAAGTGCGACACCAAACGCAAGTGCGACACCAAACGCAAGTGCGACAACAAACGCAAGTGCGACAACAAACGCAAGTGCGACAACAAACGCAAGTGCGTCTCGCCGCAAGTGCGTCCCTAAACGCAGGTGCGTCCTAAGCAGGTGTGTCTCCCACGCAGGTGCATCTCACGCTGCGTCTCTTACGCCGCGTCTACCGCTGCGGATTAACGCCGCGCCCTAATACTGCTGCTGCCGCTGGCGCCACTGCTAACCCTACGTGCGCCAACGCCACTAACCCCAACGCTCTCCGCTGACACACAGGTGAAGAAGTACTAACGCCCGGCCCCTGCCCTAGGCCGCCTACTCGCATACACCGCCACACGGAGAGGACGCTGTAGTCACGGTTCTGACACACACCAAGGTCTACAACACCACACGACCAACAGCTAAACTACCCTCTCTATAGCACTGCTTTCCTCCTTTCCCTCCTCCCACCGTGTCGTACACACACGTTCCAAGTCATACTCGCATACACTCACCCACACAAATATGGAAAATCGATGGCGGAAACTCGCCACGACCAAGCAAGCACGACGGTGTCTCAGAAGGACACGGCATAGTGGATAACTTTCTGCGAGACCTCACAGAGAAGTTATTCCCAGGGGGCTACGACACGCTTGAGCACTGCTCACTCTCTGACTTACAAGATGCTACCTCAATATTAGCATCCGAAGCTACTACGACGAAACTCCAAGGTAAGACCCTAACCCAGTGGCTAGGACGACTGGCCATAATCTCCAGGATAACCTTGCGCGACTCCGAAGCCCAGAAAGCAAGGCTCCAAAACACAGTGAGTGACCTGGAACGACAACTGGCGGAAACTAGGAAATCCGCCGCGACCCGCTTACAACAAATCCAACAGGTAAGTAGGGACCACCAACAGGGACTGAGCATGACTCCAAGCGCGACCATGGATCTTGATCGCGCAGCGGAAATCAGGACCGCTATTTCGAACGGAACCAGCCGTGACAGTACCTCCGGCCCACACTCCCCTCGCTCTGACCGCGGCAAACCATCGTCCAACTGTGAACGCAGGAGCGTGGCCGAACTGGTAAGTATCATGACGGGAAAGGACCAAAATCAAGGTCATAGGAACAATACACAACCCAACATTGGACACGTCGACCACGCGACCCCCACGACGCCCCTCCGGGAACACACATGGACATGCGACACAGACAACATGACTATCCGACCCATGACCCTGGCCCACCTGACGTCCATACGAGACATGTTTCAGACTGCAACCATTGGGACGAAAGGGCCCGCCCTCAACATAGCGGACAAACCTACAACGACCCCCCTGGCCCACATCTGAACATGCTACATGGACCACACGACTTACGGTGCCCCACGTCTGGGCCGTCCGCATATGCTGCGACACAATGGCCAGTGACCCGCGATGGGAACGCCGGGGACCTCCCCAAACATGGAGGACAACCCCACGGCAACCCCCCTGACGCACGCCAGGACTTAACCCTAGGCCAACGGGACTACCCGGACTGGGGGGGGACGGCCCCCGACCTCGACAGGTCGGACTTAGCCTCCCTCCGACACGACAACCCCACACTAGAACGCCCCTTCGACGTCATGATCGACACGACGCTCGGAACCTCCGGCCGTGATGAAGGAATACTGCCGATACGCCATGGGCTGTTAGATTCTGCTTCCGATACACTCACTTCGTCGGTACTCGTGGTGCCTCGAAGCATGAGGGGGGTAATGTTGGCACACGCCCATGACGCACCTACCGCGAAACAAACAGGTATAAACAACACACGTCAGGCACTACAACAGGTAGAAACAACGGACCGAACGGCGACCGAAATACTAAGGTACGTATCCCCAAACCGGAGTGACGAGAACGTGAAACTCCCCCGGCTCCTGAGGACAAACCAATACAGGACCGACCCGCAGGACCACCTCCAGGTCAAAAACCAGGTATGGTATTACACCTTGGCACATTCCCCAGGACACGTGGGAACCGGCCCCACCAGACTACGCCGGAAACCGCGACCCCGCTGGTCAAGACCATACAGGGTGGGAAACAAACTCTCAACCGCAGTGCACCAAATCGAGGTCACAAAAGGTAGAGAGCCCACCCTCAGATGGGCCCGTTACAGCCAAACCAAACCACACAAACAAAGCCCCATGGGACAAGCAGGGCACACTTCAAACCCCAGTTAGGAACACACCACGTGACCTCAAACACGATTAGCCCAGCACTCACCAACACTCTTCTCGGCTGCACTAATCGACTTTCTCTTTCTCTGTCTCTGTCTAACCCCTAACAGTTGTTTCACGCCTTGCAGAACATGTGGCCCACTTTCCTTCTCGTGCTGACCTGCATACTGGGTCTCGGCACCCCAGAAATTATTGAGACCGGACCAGCCTCCGGGATCGTTTTAAAGGAACAACCCGGGCTCCTCATCACGGACGTCCGACTCCACACACAGCGAATCTTTGTCAGACTCAATCCTAGTGAAGTCTGCCGCAAGAACCTGCCCTTGAAGGTCACACTCAAAGATTGGGCAGGTGCACGCTGGACCCAGACGGTCGTGGAGCATGCTGAGGCAGACATACAACACATGCTGACGCAACTAGAGAAGTTCACGATCACTAGGACAGAGCTCAGTGACCCTCGCCCCAGACCCAAACGATTTATCGGGGCTCTCCTCGGCGCGGCGTCCGCCCTGGGCACCCTCTTTAGCTTAGGGATGTCCACGGTAAACGCCATCAGCCTATCCTCCCTCAGACGTCACCAACAAGAAATGGCCTCTGAGCTCGAGGATGTCAAAACCAGACTTGACCAACAGCAGAACGACGTGGTGACCTTGGGAAAGTCCCTGAAAGGAACCATGCTAGTACTTAACACGCACGAGGTTGCGATTAAACGCACCTCCGCTGCGGTCAACCAACTCTTAGACGTCCTCCAACTAGACTACGTCCATACTCAGCTGACCACCCAACTGATGGAGGACATGCTACGCCACCTCAGTTCCTCGATCGAAAACCTAGCCATGGGCCGTATCCCGCCATACCTCGTGCCGCTATCGTTAGTTGAGAACATTCTAGCCGCAGCCACACAGGACGCCGTAACCCCCATGCAAGCCCACTTAGCGTACACGCTGGGCGCTGCAGTCCCCATCTATGTTAATCCTCTGGACCGCGAGGTAGCCTTTCTAGTCACCCTACCGATAGTTCCCGGCGATAAAATCTACCGACTAAAAGGGATCACTAACCTAGGGACTTGGAGGGACAATGCCCACGTCAGAGTCCAGACCCCAGACATAGTAGCCTACCACGACAGTAACCCCGATTTATACCTAACGCCAAACCTAAGGATGTGTACCCTCACCAAGGACATCCATTACCTCTGCCCCAGCAAACCTTTCGTCAGGGACAGCACCGATGGCATCTGCGGCCTGAGGCCCATGACTCCAGGGAGTCGATGCCCCGCGACGGTCACCTCTCGGAAACAAATAACCGAAACTAGAGCAGAGATTGTAGGGGCACGCTGGCTAGTGAACACTCCCCTTAGAACGGCGACCCTGACCTATGACAAACACGACACCTCGTCCCGAGTAAGCCTCCCGGATGAAACCTTTTGGGTCGACGTCCCAGCCGACGCTATCCTGCACGTAGGCGACCTGGCATTATACCACCTGTATCCGAACCAGTACGAGGCAGAGGTCGAGATACCAGAGTTCTTTGAGGAAAGGGCCTTGGAACTTCAACCCTCCACCCTCGTCCAAGCCACCTACGAGGGGGCACAAACCGTTGAGTTACGGTCGTAGACAACCTCCTTCAAGAGATCGCCAAGCGACCGACCATCCACCACCAACCAGTAGCCTACTCCTGGGCCGCTCCCGATACAGTCATGGCCATCGCGGTAGGACTCGGGTACGGCCTGGTCGTAGCCATGGCCTTCGTCCTAAATAGACGGGTTAGACAACTCCGCGATAGCTTTAACAGGTGCACGGAGGCAATGACGAGACAGATCCGTAGACGACCAAACCGGGGTGACAGCGCCGTCGAGCGTGGCAATTTAGGTCGGCGCCCCCAAGTCAACGAATCAGAGTACGAGGACCTCCAAAGCCACCCACTCGAGACGGTCACTCTTTCTATCACAGAAGGTGAACCAAGGGCCTAAAACCCCACAAAGAGTCACCAACTCAGATCCAAACATATCTACCTCGATACCTAATCAGTCTCCTAGACAATCATACCTGTCGTTCCCGTTTATATACAGGAAATTCCCCCTCGTAATTAAAGCCCCACTTGCCACGTCATATATTCTTGTAACCCTTATACTCCCCTCTAGAACGAGCAAGATGGGAACCCCTCGCCATCGAGTGCCTTAATGACGCTCCTACCCGCTGCCAAGACAGCCACCCTTTTTGATTTTTGAAGTTTCATATTTTTGTATCCTAGTCCCCTAAAATAGGAACTCCTGCTAGTCTCTCGGCTTGGAACTTTGAGTCTTCCAGACCAAGAGACCCAGGAGTCAGGCGCACCGGCCCAAACCTTAGAGTTCACGGCCGGAGCTCACTCCCTAAACCCCTGATCCCGGTTAGAACTAGCCTGCAGGGCCAGGACTCGCCTTAGAGAAAACCTGGCCTCGACAGACCAAGCCAGAGGCCCGAGACCCAACCGCCACGAGCCTGGCCCCAGTTAGGCGCTTGCAAATTACGGAGTCACATTGAGGCTAGAATGTTGTAACATGTCACTACAAATCACGCACTAACACCCGAACAGGCGCGAGACGACCGACTGAGGACACCCGCCCGGCATATCCGACATGACATGCACCTTGTCGGAAGGTGCATCTCTGCCGTGGGGGGGGTATGTAAGGTGAATTAAAGGACAGCCAGTCGACAGTCGACCAGCAAACCAAGATGTGTAAACATGCCCTCCGAGCATGACCCATCTTGACGCACATCTAAGGGACGGCCAGGTCAACCAGAGGACATCATCAGTCACCGTGGCCATAAGTGTCAACCAAGGCCATAAACTGAGCCCCAGAACAAATATCTTTGTGTCTCTCTGCCTGGCAGAGATCAGAGATCACCCATCTGCTCTCAATCCCGGGGATTCCTGTCCCTGAACACTCTGAGATTCCCCCACGGCGCCCTGGCGCCCCCCAGTGGATACTGGACGCCATCACACCCGAGGCGGACACTCGAAAAGGACATTATTCGGTGATATTATGTCGATAACGTTACGGACCTTACTCGTGTGTGTTGATGTCTGTGATGTAAATACACTGTGTGTTTGTACGATGTGTTATGGGTGGCTGTATTGATCTTGTGTGTTTTTCCCTTGATAAACCGCCTGTGTAAGGAGGCTGTCGCACATGGATGACGTCAAAGGACGCGCCCCCTTCAGAAGTCAATATAAACTCTCACAACGCAACAAACTGCCTCTTGTCCTATCCTGAAATCACTATTCCAGCTCTCCCTGGCCATCTGCGTCCCGCGGTACGTGTCTCCAATACGGCCGCGCCAGCACGCATCGGGCCTCCTACTCCGCAAAACACACTCTCCTCGGCTCGGGACCTTATGAACTGTTCATCACCAGCCTCTTTTTCTTGGCTCTGGACTCTACGCGCGCAACCCATTCCGGACTGGGCTGCATACGCGTGGATCAGCAGCTGGACCAACTCGCTGGCTTCGTACCTCCCGCCTGCCCAGACAAAGAAACCACGTGGGCTGATTCCCCAACCCAAATCCTTTCTCCATCCTCTACGCTCCTACAAAGTAAGACTGTTCTTGTTAACTGTGTGATTTGAATGAAATGTATACCACTTCTGCTTTAATGTGACCAGAAATCCCCTTCGTTATATTTTTACCTTCATTTTTGTAATCAATAAACCCCTTTTCTTTAACTCAACCCCATCAGAGTCGTGTTGTTAGATCTCGGCATATCCCTGGCTGATATACGCACTCACTACCTTTTAGATTTATAAGACTGACTCGAGGCAAAGTTAGTTTGGATCTGTGCAGACCTTTTCAACTCTGCTGGTGCCCTAAAATTAAAACAGATCCCCCACTCGAATAGGACGGCCAGCCTCTGACTTGGAGACTAGCCGCACTATTCTTCTCATAACATAGTCTGTAGTATTATTACCCTACACGTGCATACAACATACAAGCTTCAAAGTCAAGCAAAGCCATCTTCAAAGTTTAAAGTGCCAAACGATCGTCAATGCTACAGATGTGGAAAAACTCCAGCACATGGAAAAGGACAGTGCCCAGCAAAAGATGCAACCTGTCACTCATGTGGGAAAAGGGGACATTACAGCAAAGTTTGTAAATCTGCTAAATCTGTGCATGTGGTTGAAACTGACAAATGTAACAATACACCAATGTTTCTTGGTTCTGTAGATGCAGGTACAGATCCCTGGTATACAGATTTAACGATTCGAAATCACAAAGTCAGATTCAAGATTGACACGGGAGCTGATGTATCTGTTATTCCAGCCGAGATGTTCTTTTCGATTGTCCAAAACGAAACTGAGTTATTCACACCAGATAGACCATTATTTGGGCCTGGTGGTTCTCCACTCAGTGTAATTGGTATGTCATGTGAAACATTGTGTAAAGGGGATCAAGAAATACAAGAGAATGTGTATGTGATCAAAGATTTACACATAGCACTGTTAAGTAGACCAGCGAGTGTGAAGCTAAATCTTGTGTCTAGAGCAGACAGCATAGACATGAAGGTACTTAATGAGACTTATCCAAAGTTGTGCAAAGGGCTGGGTTTGATGCAGCAACCGTACTCTATCAAATTGAGACCTAATGTTGTACCTTTTTCCTTGGCAACACCGCGACGAGTCCCCATTCCTTTGTTGGGAAAAGTGAAAGCTGAACTAGAAAACATGGAGTCCATGGGAGTGATCAGCAAAGTTGAGGAGCCAACTGAATGGTGCTCAGGTATGGTTCCAGTGCCGACCAAAAATGACTCATTTGTGTTGATCTCACTCATCTCAATGAAGCAGTGTGCAGAGAAAAGTACATATTGCCTTCAGTTGAGCAGACACTTGGATCACTCGCCGGAGCAAAAGTGTTCAGTAAATTGGATGCAAACAGAGGCTTTTGGCAGGTTCCATTGTCACCCGAGTCAGCACCTTATACTACTTTTATTACTCCTTTTGGGCGTTTTCATTTCAACAGACTCCCGTTCGGAATAGCCTCAGCCCCGGAGCATTTTCAGCGGAGAATGTCCATGATTCTCAATGGGCTTCCGGGCGTGGTTTGTCACATGGACGACATTCTGATTTGGGGACAGGATGAGGAGCAGCACAACACCAGACTCCACACGGTGCTCAATAAGCTGCAGGAGGCCGGTGTCACACTAAACATGAGTAAATGTGACCTGAGCAAACAAGAGGTGAAGTTCCTTGGACACATTTTGTCTGCAGGTGGAGTTCAACCTGATCCAGATAAAGTTAGCGCTGTCAAGGCAATGAAAGAGCCTTCCAACATCAGTGAGGTACGAAGCTTCCTTGGGATGGTAAACCAGCTGGGAAAGTTCATTCCAGGCCTGGCTGAGAAAGACAAGCCCCTCAGGGATCTTTTATCAAAGAAAAACCAATGGTTTTGGGGAAGTGCACAGCAGCAAGCATTTGATCAGCTTAAAAATGACCTCACTTCAACACCGGTTCTAACGCTGTATGATCCTAACAAAGAGCTGAAGTTATCTGCAGATGCCTCTTCCTATGGACTGGGAGCAGTTCTGTTTCAAAAGGAGGATGGGCAGTGGAGGCCTGTAGCGTACGCATCACGCTCTCTTACAGAAACGGAGCAGAGATATGCGCAGGTGGAAAAAGAAGCACTGGGATTAGCGTGGGGACTTCTCCTTAGAGACTGATCATAAGCCACTTGTTAGCCTGCTAGGTCAACAAGCTTTAACCGAACTTCCACCAAGGATCCAACGGTTTCGACTTAGACTTATGAGGTACAGCTACTCTATTTCACACACACCAGGTAAAGCTCTCTTTACTGCAGATACACTGTCTCGAGCGCCTGTCAATCAGGACAGGGACACAAAAGCCACAGCAGAACTGTTATCGGACACAAACATCTATGTGGATGCAATAGTGAACAGTCTTCCGGCAAGCTCTACGTATATAGCGCAACTCAAAGAACACTTGAGATCAGACAGCATTTGTTCAGAAGTAATGACATTCTGTCAGAGAGGTTGGCCAGACTACAGCCATCTTACAGGTCCACTCAAAGCATATTGGCCACACAGAGATACGTTAACAGTCCACGAACAGCTGTTGTTGAAAGGGTGCAGACTAGTAATTCCAGTTAATATGCGCAATGCAGTCCTAGAAGCCTTACATGAGGGACATCAGGGTATGTCCAGGTGTAGAGAGCGAGCTAGAGAGACTGTTTGGTGGCCTGGTCTGAGTAGCCAAGTTAATGAGCTTGTGAAAAACTGCACAATATGCATTAAAGAGCGTACAAATCCAGTGGAGCCATTAATGGCCAGAGAGCTTCCTGAAAGACCATGGCAAGAAGTCGCAGCAGATCTCTTTACTTTAAACAGTAGTAACTATCTTCTAGTGGTGGATTATTATTCTATATTTGTGGAAATAGCTAAACTTACTCCTACAAGGTCAGAAAATGTCATTGTTCATCTGAAATCAATATTTTCAAGGCATGGCATTCCAGAGCGTTTCTATAGCGATAATGGGCCCCAGTTCTCGAGTCAAGAGTTTAAAGACTTTTCAGCAGTCTATGATTTCCAGCACATTACAAGCAGCCCTAGGTTTGCACAGAGCAATGGTGAGGCAGAACGTCATGTCCAAACTGTTAAAAAGTTACTCAAAAAAGCGAAAGATCCATATCTTGCACTTTTAGCATACAGAGCTACACCGTTAGCAAATGGATACCGTCCAGCACAACTACTTATGGGTAGAAGACTTCGCACACCTGTACCACAACTTCCTTCTTTGCTTAATCCTAGCCTGCCAGACAGCTCTTCAATTGAGAGGAGAGAGAGGGAGAAAAGGGTTAAGGACAGTGATGCGTTTAACCGGAGACATCTTGTGAGGAATCTTCCACAACTTTCTCCAGGACAACCTGTGTGGATTACAGACTCTAAATCTGAAGGCACTATCATAACTTCTCACTCCACACCTCGCTCTTATGTAGTGGAGGGACCTTCAGGTGCTATCAGGAGAAACAGGCATCACCTTTTGCCGTTGCCTGAAATCACTCCTGAACAATTGCCAAGTTCTCCAGTTTGTTCAACAAAGAGCACCTCAACCTCTGTTAACGTGCCTGAGTATTCTTCCCCAGGTCCTGTCAAAACCAGGTTTGGCAGAGTGGTTATAAAGCCTCAATGACTGGACTTATAAAGGGTTATTGTTGAGTTGTTTACACAAGTTGTGAAAAGTTTACAATCTCGTTAAAATGCAATGTTTGTATTTGCACTGTTTAATTTTTGTATATTTGCATTTCATACTAGAAAGGGGGATGTGGTGTATTCCGTTTACATAAGCTTTACGTCTTATTGTGAAGGCTTAAACCGGAGGTACGGGAGTGTTGGAGAGAGACTTTTACATGTTGAATGGTTTGGAGCGAGGTAAAATAAACGAGTGAAGTTACTCCACAATGTGTCGCTTGAGTCCTTAAAATCTATATTACGACACACACGGTAATTGTATATTGTTTTATTGTAAGTTTGTTGAATATGTGTGTATTTTGCTAACAATATGTTTTTTTTTTTATGCACCGTAGTTTTTCACGGTGCTTTAGGTGGCTTTGTTGTAAATAAATATCAACTAAACATCAGTCAGAGCGTCGGCCTTTTATCCAAGCAATAATTTCTGGAGCCGTTATAGTGAAAAACGTTGCTTATCGCTGCTGTAAAGAAGATAGACAAAGATACACGTGCGCTGTCGGAGTCACGTGCGCTCATCGCCAGAGAAGGTGACGTCGTTTGTAGCTGACGCTGAGAGGCCACAAGGGTGCAGTGTGTCATCAGCCAGCCATGCATCGAAGGACCGCTGTCATCAGCCAGCCTCCGCGTCTACGTTTCTGCATCAGCTGGGTCTTCGGAGGACGTTAACTTCACCACAGTTGGAAATGGACTGCTCAAGAATCGCCTCATCACAGCGTAAAGTGTAAAACACATTGGAAATCAGGTCAGACTGTATCATCGGAGTTTAAAAAAAAAAAAAAAAAAAGAGAATAAGAAGAGAACATAGTTTGTGTTATTTGTTTTATGCAATATCATAATCTATAATGTATTATAAGAATCCTCTGTAACAGTGTATTATTTTTTAGTTTTTGAAATAGTGGGTTACGAAGATTAGTTACCTGTCATTGCTAAATATATACATATAAGTAACAGTGAATATTGCTAATATTACTCTAAAAAATGGCTACTAGGAAATGTGATATTGAGGACACTATTCAAGCTTTACAAGCTGAGGAAGAGCAATCAGAGACCGTTTTACAGACTGAACTTGAAGAATCAGAGAGAGAGAGAGGTGCAGATCTTGAAATATAAAAAACAACTACTCTCGAACCACTAGCTATTGTTGAAACAGACGTTAGACGGTCGGAAAGAGAAAGACGTTTGACTGTAAAAATGCGTGACCTAAAAAGAAATGAGTTGATAAATAAGGAGAGAAAGTTTATGTCAACTTATGTGCAGTTTAAGGCAGAGATTCAGCTCATACGATCAAAACTTAAAGTAAAATGCACAGGAGAAGAGATAGATCACATGATTCAATCTATTGAAAAAATTGATTCAGATTTAAAACAGCTTTATGATGCCATTCGTGCTATTGAATCTCCCTCTCAAGACATAAGAAGGAAAATAGATAGTTCTACATCAGTCTGTGCTGAGATTCTTGTGCTGATGAAAGAGCGTTGTGCAAATGTTGACCAAGAGTTTGATAGTGTAGCTGTGGAGGAATCACTTCACAAGTTATTACAAAGAGAAGATGCCAAATCAGTGTATGGATCTACAGTGTCGAGATCTAGTCGACGTCAGTGCAGTTTAAGTGAATCAGGGAGTCACGTATCTGCAAAAAGGGCAGATGCTGCTGCACGTTTAGCCTCTAAAAAAGCAGAAGTGAATAGAGAAATGGATATTTCTGTCCAAAGACAAGAGATTTTGGCTCAACAGGAAAGGCATAAAATGTTCGAAAATCAAAGAGATCTTGAGGTATTAGAGGCAGAATACAATGTTTATACTGAAGAGGAATGTAAACTAAAAGCTGAAATAAAAGACAGTGAAGCAGATCTCTCATTGCTTAGTCAGCCCCAGAGACAGCAGTACATTAGCCCAATCCTCAGGTTCTTCAGAAGTCCACGCCACAAACCTTTTCTGCAGCAAATAAGAACGCCTCATTCACACCAACTAGTCACAGTAAGGTAATAGCCAAGAATAGTGAAGTGTCTCTAGTTGAAGCATTAAAAGAATCTTTGACAATGTCTAGACTTCCTTCTCCAGAGCCTTTTGTGTTCACCGGAGATCCTTTGAAGTTTATTGAGTGGAGTACATGTTTTAAGGCTCTTATTGAGACTAGTTGTGCGGATTCAGCCCATAGATTGTTCTATTTGAAGAAATACATAGGTGGAGAAGCGCTTAGTGTCTTAGAGGGAACATTCTATCGTAGTGACGCAGAAGCCTACTCTCAGGCTTGGGAAGCTTTGTTTAAACGTTACAGTCATCCTTTTGTTGTCCAGAGAGCTTTCAGAGGAAAACTAAGCAGTTGGCCAAAGATAGGGTCTAAAGAGTCACTCAGGTTAAGAGAGTTTAGTGATTTCCTTACTTCCTGTAAAAATGCTATGCCCCATGTACAAGGTCTTAGGGTATTAGACGATTGTGAAGAAAATCAGAAAGTACTCATGAAACTTCCTGACTGGACAACATCTCGATGGAACAGACATGTGACCAAAATGCTGGATCAAGGAAAGGAATATCCAGGATTTGCTGAGTTTGCTGAGTTTGTGGCTGAAGAGGCTCGCATAGCATGCAACCCAGTATCATCACTGTTTGCTTTGAAATCTTTTGAAAAGCCAGATAAGGAGCACAGACGTGTCAAAGTCAGTGTCCTAGCCACGACGAAGGAGTCGAAGAAGTCACAGAGCAACAAAGGTTCTAAAAGTAGCTCCTCCATGGTTAACAGCAAAAGACAGATTGAGTGTATTTGTTGTAAGCAAAACCGCTTCATCTATAAGTGTGAAAAATTCACTTCAATGCAACTTGAAGAAAAGAAACAGTTTGTCATGGACAATAACATGTGTTTTGGCTGTCTGAGAGTTGGACACATATCTAAGAACTGTCGTCAAAGAGCAACTTGTAATATTTGCAGGAAAAACCATCCCACTCCACTGCATGAAGATACTCAAGCAGAAAAATCGGAAAGACCTCCACCAGAAGAAAACGCTTCTGCTGTGTCAAACAATGTGAGGGTAGACAAAAATGATCGAACCTCCATGATAGTACCAGTTTGGCTGTCTTGTACTGAAGGTAATGAACAAGAAACGTTAGTGTATGCACTGTTAGACACACAGAGCAGCAATACTTTCATTGTCCAAGATATTTTGTGATAAAATCCAAGCAGTCACAGAACCAGTGAAGTTGAAACTGACTACCATAACAGAGAGAAGTTCAATCGTACCAAGTCATAGAGCTAAAGGGTTGAGAGTAAGAGGGTACAATTCTAGAGAGTATATTCAGTTACCACCAACATATACTCGTAAATACATTCCACATGAACAAGACAGTATTCCTACTTGTGAAACAGCAAAGATGTGGTCTCACCTGCGTTGCATCGAAGAGGAAATGCCACAGCTGTTAGATTGTCCTGCAGCACTTTTGATAGGCTATGATTGTGCAAGAGCTCTAAAACCGCAAAAAGTAATTTCAGGCAAAGACTATGACCCCTATGCAGTGAAGACAGACTTAGGCTGGAGTATAGTGGGTTCCGCTAAGCCTTGGACATATTCGAATGATGTTGCCGGAGCATGCCATCGTATCACAGTTAAAGAGCTACCATCTATCACACCCTCTGCTATTATCAAAGCGTTGGAAACAGATTTAAAAGACACAAACCCCAACGAAGGAAACATCTCACAAGAGGACATTCAGTTCTTACAGCTTCTGAATGAAAACGTTCACTTCAATGAAGAAGGTCATTTGGAGATGCCCTTACCTTTCAAAGAACGTCCACAGCTTCCAAATAACAAGCAGCTCGCAGTAATACGCCTAAAACATTTGAAATCAAAAATGGAAAAGAATCCAAAGTACAAAGAGGATTATGTGAGATTCATATGGGGTGCCGTTTGTAAAAATTCTGTTAAAATTTTTTAGCTGAACATTTTTCTACATTTAGCTCACTTTCCTCACATTTAGCACATTTTCCTCACATTTAAGACATATCTATATCTAAATATTATATCTATATCTAAATGTTAAATGTTATATCTAAATATTATATCTAAATGTTATATCTATATCTAAATGTTAAATCTAAATGTTAAATCTAAATGTTAAATCTAAATGTTATATCTATATCTAAATGTTATATCTATATCTAAATGTTATATCTATATCTAAATGTTATATCTATATCTAAATGTTATATCTATATCTAAATATTATATCTATATCTAAATGTTAAATGTTATATCTAAATGTTATATCTATATCTAAATGTTAAATCTATATCTAAATGTTAAAAATCTAAAAATGTTAAATCTAAATGTTAAATCTAAATGTTAAATCTCAAATGTGTCGCCAAGTGTAAAGCTAAATATATAGAAACCACGCCCACTGCAGTGGCTTCAAATCCAGTGGGCCCGCCTTCCGTGCCGTGTGGTGAGTGGGGGCGGTGCCGCGTGTTTTGAACATAGGAATACACGTGGACCGACGTCACGGCTCAAGGCATGTTGGGTCTCCGGCGCCATCGTCCTTGGCCACGGCACAAAATTAGCATTTTTGTGAAGATTCTTGCTTATTTGCTGGAGCCAGAGTGTATTCACTGTAAACTAAGCCACGTGGAGTCCCGTGAGATTCCTGTGTAATCCTGTAGGGTTCTCACCACACGGCACGGAAGGCGGGCCCACTGGATTTGAAGCCACTGCAGTGGGCGTGGTTTCTATATATTTAGCTTTACACTTGGCGACACATTTAGATTTAACATTTAGATTTAACATTTAGATTTAACATTTAGATTTAACATTTAGATTTAACATTTAGATTTAACATTTAGATATAGATATAATATTTAGATATAACATTTAACATTTAGATATAGATATAATATTTAGATATAGATATAACATTTAGATATAGATATAACATTTAGATATAGATATAACATTTAGATTTAACATTTAGATTTAACATTTAGATTTAACATTTAGATTTAACATTTAGATATAGATATAACATTTAGATATAGATATAATATTTAGATATAACATTTAACATTTAGATATAGATATAATATTTAGATATAGATATGTCTTAAATGTGAGGAAAATGTGCTAAATGTAAGGAAAGTGAGCTAAATGTAGAAAAATGTTCAGCTAAAAAATTTTAACAGAATTTTTACAAACGGCACCCCATAGATTCATGGATGGTGTGTTTAAAGATGGTGATGCAGAAGAAGCAAGCAACACATCTGAAGATGGTAACAAGTGGTATATACCTCACCACGGGGTGTATCACCCGAGAAAGCCAGAGAAGATAAGAGTTGTGTTTGACTGTTCTGCTCAAAGCGAGAGCACTTCTTTAAATGATCATCTCCTCACAGGTCCAGACTTGACCAACACTCTTTTAGGAGTGCTTTGTAGATTCCGCCAACATCAAATAGCCATCACTTGTGACATGGAGAAAATGTTCCATCGCTTTCATGTCAACCCAGAAGACAGAGACTTCTTAAGGTTCTTGTGGTGGCAGAATGGAAAAACAGACACTGAGCCCAAGGAATATCGAATGCGAGTGCATATCTTTGGAGCAGCATCTTCGCCAGGATGTGCAAACTATGGCATGAAGTTTCTTGCTTGTGAGCATGAAAAAGACTTTCCAGAAGCAGCCAGCTTCATACACAATAATTTCTATGTGGATGACGGGTTGATCAGTGTTGATTCAGTTCAAAAGGCAAAACAGTTGGTCAGTAATGCAACAGAAATATGCGCTGAAGGGAAGTTGCGCTTACACAAGTTTGTCTGCAACAACACAGATGTCTTGACTGTTTTACCAGAGTCAGAGCGTGCCTGTGATGACAAAGATGTCAATCTTAACTATTCAGACCTTCCAATGCAAAGTGTTTTAGGAGTCAAATGGGATGTAGAAATGGATACATTCTCTTTCAATGTCACACCTAAAGAAAAACCCGCCACACGGAGAGGAATCTTGGCGACTGTCGCAAGTGTGTATGATCCTTTAGGATTTCTTTCTCCCTACATATTGACTGGAAAACAAGTTCTTCAAGAAATGTGTAAGCGTGGTGTTGGATGGGATGAACCTGTTCCACCTGCATTGGAAAATAAATGGAAGGCATGGCTCTGCGATTTGGAAAATCTTTCGAGGATACAAATACCAAGATGTTTCATTCCAGAGAACATTGGAACAATCCAAAAAATTGAGCTGCATCATTTCTCAGATGCTAGCACTTGTGGTTATGGCCAGTGTTCATACCTAAGAGTTGTAGCAACAGACAAAGTACACTGTTCATTAGTCATGGCAAAGGCCAAAGTAGCACCCACAAACGTAGCTACAATACCACGTCTTGAGCTCACTGCGGCTGCAGTCTCCGCAGGAGTAAGTCATTTTCTGAGATCAGAGTTGGATCTTAAGATAGATGAAGAGGTTTTCTGGACAGATTCCAAAGTGGTGCTTGGATACATAAAAAATGAAGCCCGTCGCTTTCATGTGTTTGTAGCAAATAGAGTGCAGAAGATCAGGAATCTTACAGACCCAAAACAATGGTTCTACATCGAAACGGATCAAAATCCAGCAGATCACGCATCCAGAGGACTAAAGGTGGCAGAGCTTATTGATTCAAACTGGCTCACTGGACCGGAATTTCTATGGGAGCGAGAGCTTTTCACGAAAACCAACCCTTGCTTTCCAGAACTTTTAATTGGAGACCCTGAAGTGAAAGTTCTTCAAACAAATACCCAAGAAAAAGACTACTTCCTTAAAAGGTTCACAAGATTTTCTGACTGGAATACAGCCCTCAATGTTGTGGCAAAGATAAAGAGACTCACAAAAAGAGACAAAACAGGTCCTGTTAGTGTTGAAGAGAGGCTAGCAGCATCTGTAGTACTCATTAAAGCAGCTCAAAGGGAAGCTTTTGAACAAGAGTTGAAACATTTGAGTCAGGACTCAAACCAATTGCCCAAAAGTTCCAAGTTTTATCAACTTGACCCTATTCTTGATCAGGATGTACTGAGAGTAGGAGGCAGATTGAGAAAAAGTACTGTTTCATTTGAAGTGCGACACCCAGTTATTCTTCCTAAGGAAGGGTTGTCACTCGGCTGATAGTTGACTATTATCACAAGAAAACTCAACATCAGGGTAGAAACCAGACTTTGAATACATTGAGAGCCAATGGTTATTGGATTGAAGGTGCCAGCAAGGTAGTGGCCAAACATATTAAGAGTTGTGTTACATGTAGGAAGGTGAGAGGATCAACAGAAGAACAGCGCATGGCAGATTTGCCATCAGACAGAATAGATCCGTCCCCGCCCTTTACGTACACCGGACTAGATTGTTTTGGTCCCTTCCACACGAAACAAGGCAGGAAAGAATGCAAACGTTATGGACTTTTGTTTACATGTTTAAGCTCAAGAGCCATACACGTAGAGATGTTAGAGGATCTTTCCACTGATTCGTTTATAAATGCACTGAGATGCTTTATTGCGATCAGAGGAGAAGTGAGGCAGATTAGGTCCGATCAAGGAACAAATTTTGTCGGAGCTAATAACGAATTCAAAAGATGTCTTTCCGAACTAGACAATGACAGGATTGCTACCTACTTAGCTAAAAATCAATGTGACTTTCAGATGAACGTTCCCGATGCCAGTCACCGAGGTGGTGTTTGGGAGCGCCAAATCAGAACAGTTAGGAGTGTTATGAGTTCTGTTCTGGCACAAGCCGCTGGAAGGCTTGACGATTCCTCCTTAAGAACTATATTTTACGAGGCAATGTCAATCGTAAATAGTCGTCCACTTACCACTGAGACAATCAATGATCCAACAGATGTCTTACCTTTAACGCCTAACCATTTACTCACCATGAAGGATGCAGTGCCCCTTCCACCTCCAGGTAGATTTGTCAGAGAAGATTTATATGCCAGGAAAAGATGGCGCAGAGTTCAGTATCTGACAGAGCAGTTTTGGCATAGGTGGCGCAAAGAGTACTTAAACAGTATCAGTTTAAGACAGCAGTGGCATACATCCAAAAGGAATGTACAGGTTGGAGATGTAGTTATACTCAAAGAAGACAACATCCCCAGAAATGAATGGAAACTTGCAAAGGTAGTTCAGGCTAACCCAGATGATGATGGTTTAGTGCGAAAGGTTAAGATCCAAATGGGACAGAGAGCGTTAGGAAAGAATGGTCAACGCTTAAAAGAATTGTCTTTTCTCGAACGACCAGTTCAGAAACTTGTGGTTCTAGTGCAAAACGAGTGAAATGTTCAATAGTAAATATAGAGTTCAGAGATTTTTTATGGTCAAAGTTTTGAAAATTACTACATTTTATTTTGTGTAAATATAAAGATTTTCTGTAATTTTGGTGGCAGTGTAGCTGTCCGTGAACATTTTTGTTTACATGTATCTTTATTCTGTATATAATCTGTTTATAATAGTGTATTTATTGTGTGTCGCTTCTGACCTCTTGTGGTGGAGTTGTGAACTTGTATTACCTGTGCAATATGTGCATGCGCGCATTGGAGCCATTACGTGAGAGACAGAGCGAGAGAATGGCGAAAAGGATGGACAAGGTAACCTTGTGCTGAACCGAAAGTAAGGATATGCACAGCGAAAAGTACTGACAACTCCAGAGTGTCTAGATAGAAGGCGCACACGGTAATTGTATATTGTTTTATTGTAAGTTTGTTGAATATGTGTGTATTTTGCTAACAATGTTTTTTTTTTATGCACCGTAGTTTTTCACGGTGCTTTAGGTGGCTTTGTTGTAAATAAATGTCAACTAAACATCAGTCAGAGCGTCGGCCTTTTATCCAAGCAATAATTTCTGGAGCCGTTATAGCCATATTGCTATCTAATACTAACACTCACCCCTTTGATCACATAATCACATGTGATCACTCAATTTGATCAATCAATAAAGTGGAAAAAATTATTATAAACAAAGAAAATGTATGCATTAAACTCATAATCATCAAATCAATATCAGTGGATTTTATCCTGGAAAAAAACAAAAAAAAAGTAAATAAATAAATCTTAGACTGTGTACTTTCTAATCTATTCACAAATATGTTTGCATATTTGCTTATATTGAGCCATATTCTTAAACATATATTTTAATCTAATAAATCTCTCTGTGGTTTACTTTCATTGTCAGTGGGATTTTGCTCCATGTCTATTCTACATTCTCAGGAATAAAACTGTGAACACAGAAAGACAAATGGTTAATATGAACATTATTATGGCGGTCAGTTTTCCAAATACATTTGTTGAACCAGGAAGTGCTGTCACTTCCTCCTCTCAGGCAGTTTGGGATGAATGTACATCATTAATCAAATTGGTATTATCCTTACAAGAGCTAATTTATTTTAGCAGGTTTGGGGTTGGGCTCAGTTTTTCTACAATGGTGTTTGATTCTCTAATCTGTGCTGGAAACTTCTCAATATCTAAATATCTACTCTTTTGTTTTTGTGCTATACACAAATACATCAAAATGCTTTTAAATGCTTTTGGTTCTAATCTATCTCATTAATCTAGGCTACACTCAAAAACTTTTTGCATTGTCAACATTCACAGATGTTTGAACACAAGTGAATTTGGCAAGTATCTAATAAAACTGTACATAAAACTGTAATGAACTTTATCTACTTTTGAAGTAAATGTTTGTGAAATGGTCCCTTTACCGTTTGATATTAGCAATGGCTAAAAATTATCTCTATTTTTGAAAGCATCTATGGTTGATGCTTTTATTTATTTCTATTTCTCTACTATTTTGACTCTAAAGTTTGGTTGCAGCTTGAGCCAAGTCATATTTCTAGTTTGTGACTTCTGTCACAATTTAACATCTACTAAAATAACTCTGATTCTAATATTATAGCTTCTCTATCAAAAGGATAACATTGTATGCTACTATTTTAACTCTTATGTGGAAATGTGTTTATGAACAACAAAGGAAGGACAATTCTACTTTTTTACTACTATTTAACATCCACTAAAACGCTACAATACTCATACTTTATCATTTTAACACATTTTAACAGTTGCTCAGTCTCCCAGACTAAAAAGTCAAAGTTTTTGTCTGTCAGATGTCTGAATACTTTCCATGTATTGCATTTGGTCACAGTTGTGGTTCTGGTTGTAGCAATAGCATCGGCAATAGATGATTTTTCATTGGCTGGTTCTTGTTCTGCAAATGTCTGTGTCCAATAGATCATCAGATGTCCAGAAGGTAGGGACAAACAAAAACAAAAGAAAGAATCATGAGTATCTGTCTCATTTAGCACTCGTCAATGAAGGATTTTAATAATATAAACATCACTCCCCAGTTTTTCTCTCCAAGGTCCTCAGGGTCCCCTGAGGGTGAGTCTCAGTCGTCCTCAGGTCAGGTCATATTTCGAGAGATGTCATCTTGGACATCAGTAGGGTCCAAGCCATGGTTCTGGTCTCCCCAGTTGGACATCAGATCTCCAGATACAGTCTTTTCACTTGAAGCACATCAGGTCATTTGCGATGCACTTCTGGTCAATGGTACAGTGTCTCAGTTCCTGTACACAGCTTGTTATGCAGTAGTTACTCTCTATGGTTAAAGCTGCACTAACTGACTTTGGGATTTTGAAGCTGCGGACTCGCTGGCCTCGCTCTTTCTGCTCCCCTCCCCGCACCCACGAAGCTATCGCCCCCCACACACACACAGTGTTGAGACGGAGCTAGCCTCTCCCAATATGGATAATACATGGATATGGATTTTCACGTGGATGGCGTGACCATAGAATGATAGAACCGGGAAGTGCGGAGGAACGAGACTTTCTTTTGGATGGCTGTTTCGCTGTGTAAGCAGTACCTGGTGACGAAGACGAGAAAGTTTCAGGTTAGCTCTGCTGCTTGTTGTGCTAACTCAGCTGTCTGTGCTAACGGACCTGGAGATTTCTCACGAAAGTGGGGGCTAGTGGTGCGCTGTGATTGGTCACAATCTGCGACCCGAAACACATTCTCTTCCTTGTTTCATCAAAACTCGATCGAAAATATAATGTCAGGCCAGCACAAATCTGCGCTACTTTTTCTTCAAAAGGACGAATATCCCAATGCACTGCATGGACATGGATAGCATTTTTGTAATTAATACGAAAATAAAGTCAGTTAGTGCAGCTTTAAGTCACTTTGATTCTACTATAAAGACAATTTCTATTCATGCTGTTGCTAATGTCCCTCAGACAAAAGCAAGCGCAATGATTCAGTTTACTTCTCTAATTTGTGTTTTTATCAGAATCAATGTAATTACTTCACACAGTACAAAATCTACAAATCAAAACAAAAAATGTCAAGACAGGCCAATTAAGTCCATGACAATATTTAATTCAAATGAACATTTCTGGTCTCAAAAAATACTGATTCAAATAAAGATTCAAGTGATAGACAATTAAAAATATTTGTTTACATTGGAGTAAACTTTTAAAATGCTTTTTTCTCATGTTCTGCTTTTTCATGCATCTATATGTAAATGTGTGAATGTGTAGATGTATGTGTGTGTGTGTGTATGTAGGGTATTTTGGGGTTGTGTCTCCAGACTCCTCGAACCACCTGTAGTTGTCAAAGGTCACACTGTGGTGATGTAAACCAACTGGACACACTCTCAACTCTCATCCAGGTCTCTCCCTGATGCTCCACCCATCACGTCTCCAGAGACCTTTCTCTACCCCGGTCTCTCTCACACCCACTCAGTTCTGGAGTGGCGTGGGGAGGGGCAAGGAGGTGGCATTTTCCTTTGCTCTTTGATCTGTGACCTGTGCCTGGGTGGGCGTTGCTGGGCTCCTGTGGTCTGAGCTCTCAGTGTCCACTCCTGCTGTCCAGTGACCCTGTACAGTGTGTGCCCTTGGTCCTGGAACACAACCTTATAGTCAAATTAAAAACAACAGATATCAGTTTGTGAATGAGATTGTTTTTCTCTCTAAAGTCTAAACAATTTTGGAGCACTCTTGGTTTCCCAACATGCGCTATGTAAATAACCTTATTACTTATTATCTTACTAATGATGACATTTTAAGACCAGAAACTCTCTTAATAAAAAAACAAGACTCAAATCTCAAAAAACCTTCAAACTTTAAAATATGTATTATGTACTTTTGTACTGTGTGTTTAATTATCTATGCGTTCTTGGGTTTCACTTTATGGAATTTCCCTTTTACACTTGAACATTTATCTCAGCATATATTCTACTAATTTAAAATAATTTCAGCATTTTCAAATTAAGTCAATATGAATTGGAGCACATTTCAGATCAGTCTCCTCTGCTGCGTGCATCTGACCTTGTCAGGTGCATAGTCAAAACAAAAAAGTCACCGCTTGCAATGTGAATTGGGTGAATTGGGTAGAGTTCAACTCAATAATATACTTTTACAGCTAATCCTAATTCCCTCTTTCTTTTTAGTCTATGATCAATAATCACTTTTAACACATATTCTAATTTAAATGTTTGAAAAACGGCTTTTGTAACTAAAATTAAAATACATGAAAAAATTCTCACAAACAGCTATGAAATATATCAGAGATACAATAATGGACTCAAAAAATAAGCAGCAGATTTAAAAAGAAAAGCAAAGCTTTTTTGTACTCATCTTTGGATTTAGAAAAACATAATAATTCAAAACTTCTATTCCCTAAATGTGTTTAAAAACGTTTAACTGTGTCATAACACAATGCTCAATTGCAAATTTAGCAAATTTAAAAACGTAATAAAAGCCAAAATCCTAAAATCAGGTTTGTTCTGATGCAGAGCCGGAGTAGTGAAGGAGGGGGCCATTTCCCCTGACAACAGCAGCAAGATAGAGATGTGCACACACACAGGCAGAAAGTAGTGTTTTAGCAAAAATGCAAAAACAGAAAGAAGAAGAACTTTCAAGATTACTTTTTTAAGCGAATATAACTGATGTTGTAGTTTATACTTTTGTCATCCAAGTCTAGAAATGGCCACTTTCCACACTTGTAACAAAAGGCACTCTTAGTGTTTAACGTTCCCCTTTTTATTATTACAGTACTTTTAATTTTTACACCATGGTTTCACTAACTATTTTCTATTCTCTATTCTCTGCCCCGGCTACTCCAAAGGGCAGGGACCCCGCTACATCAGGGGTTCCTTTTTCTCTCTGTCCTGACTACTTCAAAGGACAGGGACCCCGATACGTCAGGGGTTCCTTTTTCTCTAATCTTATCTATAGATATTAGACATTTGGCAGACCTCAAAACAGACCATAATTTAGTTCACTCAATTAGCAGACTTTGAATAAACAGGTGTCCGCTCTTACCTTTTGTCGAACAGGGCGCCAGGCACCGTCAGAAGTCCACCAAATATCAGCTTTTCCACATCCAACCGGGTCTCCAGATCATGAACCAGCGCTCACTACTACCGGGAACTAGTTTCCATCGGCAGAGACCAATCACACGTCAAAAATCCCCGGAATGTGGACATGGGAAAACAATTTTAAACGCTTAGTCAGTCCAAAAAACAGGACACAAAAAAAAGAGAGAGCAAAAAAAAGAGAGAGCAAAAAAGTCCCGGAGCCGGTCGCCTCTCCAGCCTGCTGGACCGCTCCCAGGCCCCCGATACTCTCAGCTCTCCCACAAAGAAAACTCCCTCAAAACAATCCAGAGAATGGCACACACTTAGCCGCGCATTCTCCACCAAATCTGTCAGGATTCAGCAGACAGAGACGGATCGTGGTGTGCCAAACTCTGGAAGTTTATTTAAGTTTCTCTCAAGTTCCAGTGGTTTCCTTTGCCTCTTTCTCTCAGACAGAATAAAGGCAGTACACAGTTTATATAGTCATTGTCACGTCACACATGGAAAGACATACGTGTCACAAAGAGACAGTCACATCATAGTCAAAATAATCAGAGTCCTTGTAGAGTCCTGCACGTAGGCCATATTGCTATCTAATACTAACAAAAGGTCCCAGACAGCTCCAAAGTCTTGTCCATGGACGCTCCTGCAGAAGTCTAGCAAGAGTCTACATAACTCTGAAAGTCACTACAACTCTGTCAATTGTCACAGAAGGATGGCGCTTATATAGGCCTTAAAAGATGACGTAAACACATAGACTTTGGAAACATGACATTGCAGAATGCACCGTATGGCTTCAATGTAAGGAACACGTAGGCCTAAAATGGCATGAACATATGGCATATTTACAGACCAAAGTCCAATTTATGAGATAGTATATCTATTCACTGCACGTTGATGCCTCTGAAGGCAGTTTTAAAGTACATGTGTTAGCATATTTGAAACTCCATGAAACAGTGTCTATATTAATTAGCAAGCAATAATATTTAGATATTCACAGATTCCTCTCTTTGATCACATACACATGTGATCACAAACAAATCAACAATATATTTAGCTTGCTGTAGCAATTTGAAAAACAAGTTGTGTTGATGGTGTTCTCCTCCATCAGTCAATGGATCCTGGATCTTGAACAAACAGACAGCAGAGGCAGCATCATGTGACGCCAGGGTTCAGAAGGTAATCTTTCACCCAGTATGTATAATCGATTTAAATTTGAGTGAAATCCTGGAAGTGGCATATTCTGACCACCTGAACTCACAACTGCTGAAGTGCGATCGCAGAAATATCAAAAACAGGTGTAATTCCTTCTATGGCCTCCTGTCTCAAAGGATACTGACGCTGCCTCGGTCTGTAATCAGATTTAGCTTCAATACGAACAGGTGGACAGTTTTTGATCAAACCAACATCATGTTTACTTTTTGCCCACAGACTGTCCGGTACTTGTGATAACAAAGGTGAAATCTCAAGCGGAGAAGTCAAAGAAGTCAGAGTCAAATTTGGTCCGTCATTGTCATTATATGAAGACGTCAAAAGCATTGAATTTAGCACATCAACTGTTTTTGTATGAGACATTTTATACGCGCAAACGGATTGTGAATAAAAAACACATTTTCTCCACGGTCACACGCCTCCCAGTCCTCTGCCAAAGTGCATCTGCGTACAAAAAGGCCTAGGGTTTGCCATGTGTCAGTCTTTGCTTTTGCTATTGAAATATGAGGACTTGAATTTTCAAGACGATAGCATTGTTTTTGTGACTGGCTTAACTCTACTGAAACAGCACATTTGAAATCATCAAAGTACACGTCAGCAATAATCAAGCAGTCATTTGAGCCCAGTTTAAACGTTTCTTCAAATTCACAATCAGGGCTATGGTGTAAATGACACACACAATGCAGGTCCTCAGCTTTCAATATGTCAGATTTTGGATTAAGAAATGGAGATGTAGTCTCCATCAAATAACTGGCGCTGGCGGTGTGAAACCACCACTGATATACAGACATAGGACAGTTTGTGTTTACTTTGACAAAATTAGTCGCGCACGCACCTCTGTCTATTTTAAGGCCTTCTGCTGTCGATATGATCACAACTTCCCATTTTATCATGAGGTCACGGCCTAACAAGTTTACAGGACAAAGGTCAGACATCAAAAATGAATGTTTTGCTGTTGCTGGGTTACGCTCGTTTGCCCAAGTGCATTTGATCGGAACAGAGAAAGATTCCGGTACCGTTTGTCCACTCGCACTTGTGGAAAAAACACTTCTGCCACTTAATTTGATTGAGAGCTCCTTTGTCTGAATCACACTGTGGGTTGCACCAGAGTCGACTAAAAAAGTGATCGGTTTACCCTCAATTTCACAAACAATAGTTGGCATTTTCCAGTAAGCTTCATTTTCATAAGCCAAGTACAGTAGGTCCCTGTTTTGGGCCTGTCACCGTCCTCTAACTCCCTAATTCTATCCTGAATTAAGCCAAGCAGTGAATCAGTAGCAAGCGCGTCTTCGTTGCCGTTAGCAGTTAGTGTGTTGTGTGTGTAAGAGTGTGTGTTTTACTCATCTGTACAGTTGCTTTTTCGGGCCTCACATCAGTATGTCAATTTGAAGAATAGCTTGGCTGGTCCCACTCCAGCGTCCCGCGTCTCGGCGTGGCTGGGGACAGTCACGATTCCAATGTCCAATTTCACCACACTGTAGATCTGAGCGCTGCTACAGCTATCAAAAGTTGTGCAGACACTGTCACAGCTGCAGAGGACACAGCGCTGAGGGACAGGAGCAGGCTATGGGAAGACCAGAGTTTTGTTTTTGTTTTTTTAATGTGGAAGACTTGCAGGGTTGTAATCGGAGCGTGGTCTGTATGTCCATATGTATCATGTATCTGATGAGTTTCTCCCATGTGTGACATAAACTGAACCCAAAAGACTTGGCCACAAAGGAATGTTCCAAAATCACTGAACAAAGAAAGTGTAAATAAATGAATGATTGTGGTGTAATCTGTCTCTGCCTCTGATGAACACACCTGTGTTTATTGGGATTTTCTCCATGTCTTTTCAAATGTTTTTATTACGGTACTATCTTATTATTATTATTATTATTTGAGTAGGGACAAAACATTTATGTAAATCTGTATCAGCTGCAGCTAGATGTCCTGAGGCAGGATATAAAATGCTTATTAAAACACTGCAAATATAATTTACAATTTTATACATGTTCAGAAATGTTTAACTAACTATTACAATAACATAACAGGTATTTGGATCATAAAAAAACAAAGGCAAATGATCAGATCAGGAATGTTACAAGCTTGATTGTCCAATGACCATGTTTTTAAAAGTTGAGTGTAGCTCTTTTCATATGTGTCCCAAACACAGACTTTGAATTTTCATGAATGTAGTCAAGCCAATCTCCGCTGTTGAAACTAATGGGCCACAACTTTCGCCTTCGGTGGGCAGTTTCAAAATGGCCGCGGGGCTGAAAAAATGCATTAGTGCATGTGTCAGCCAGCACAAGCTCAATTCATTTGATGAGTGCCTTCAAAACTAGAATGGTCCAAAAAAAAAAGCACTCCCCTCAGCATTGACACCCCCCCCCCTCAACGACTAGGAGTGGCAGATCTGGTGTCTCTGCCTTTTAAGATTTAAAAAAAATCTGGTGAGCATCTTGGAATCTCACTTAGTTTTCCAGCTGAGGAGATGCAGCCTCTCTCCCGAGTCCAGCGACAATTCTGCTATTGTGAAATGTTTTTGGTGTAAAAATGTGACCACACTATTTGAGGAATGTGGCAAATGTGACTAATCATGGGGATCTACCTCTGAAATCTGCACCAAATCTATTTTCTGTGAGAAACACTTCATCAAAGACTGCTTCCAGAACTTTGGGTACCATGAAACTGGATTTACTCAAAGGCTTGGCTCGAAAGCTGGTGTTATATGCCAATAAAAGATGCTAACGAGATACCAAGATACCACTGTTTACTAAATAATTAGGAACCAATTCTGGATTGAGGACATAAGGCTCTATACTATGGGTTGTCATCGTTGGAAAATGTTTATTCTCAAGTCTGAAACAGCCCCACGCTGTGTGATTATCACCAAGTTATAGCGTGATATGAGGGTGAGGCGGGCTCACAGGAAAAAGTTTCCTCGGTAGTCTCTGACTACAACACACAGCAGGTACAGCGTGAGGACACAAATGGGAATGTAAGGCTTTAAGGATAATATATTCACCAGGAACACACTGTTATCATGAAACAAGATGTGGCAGTGTTGAGTGCGTCTGCCCTCCCCTTACCTGTTTCATGGAGGCACCTCCTCACGCACCTGCCTGCCACTGATTGCAGGGGCAGGACCTGCAATCAGGCTCGAGTCTGTGATTGCGCTCACCTTTTTGCCTCTCCTGCGGGGATGTGTGTGTGTGTGTCCCTTTCCAGAATAACAGCCCCAAAGTATGTTTCCACCCCCATGCTTCACAGTAGGTATGGTTTTCTTTGGATGCAACTCGGCATTCTTTCTCCTCCAAAGACGAAGAGTTGAGTTTTTACCAAAAAGTTCTATTTTGGTTTCATCTGACCATCTGACAATCTGACATTCTCCCAATCCTCCTCTGGGTCATCCAAATGCTCTCTAGCAAACTTCAGATGGGCCTGGACATACTGGCTGAAGCAGGGGAACACGTCTGGCACTGCAGGATTTGAGTCCCTGGAGGCGTTGTGTATTACTCATGGTAGCTTTAGTTACTTCGGTCCTGGCTCTCTGCAGGTCATTTAATATGTCCCCTGCGTGGTTCTGGAATTTTTGGAACCGTTATTGTGATAATGTTGACCCCAAAGGGTGAGATCTTGCGTGGAGCCCCAGATCGAGGGAGATTATCAGTGGTCTTCTTGAATATCTTCCATTTCTAATAATTGCTCCCACAGTTGATTTCTTCACACCAGGCTGCTTACCTATTGTAGATTCAGTCTTCTCAGTCTGGTGCAGGTCTACAATTCTTTTCCTGGTGTCCTTCGACAGCTCTTTGGTCTTGGCCATAGTGGAGTTTGGAGTCTGACTGTTTGAGGCTGTGGACAGGTGTCTTTTATACAGATAACGAGTTCAAACAGGTGCTATTAAAACAGGTAAGAACAGAGTGGAGGCCAGAGGAGCCTCTTAAAGAAGGAGTTACAGGTCTGTGAGAGCCAGACATCTTTCTTATTTGTAGTTGACCAAATACTTATTTTCCACTGTTATTTACATAGATAGATACTTTATTGATCCCCCATAGGACAAATTCAGGTGCCCAGTAGCAGCAGAAACACATGCTTTCATACTAACAAATAAATAGATTATTCTTAAAAAAAACTAACAATAGTATTAAAATGCAAGAGCACTTGAGGTCACAGCAGCAGAGGTGGTGTAGCCGCTGGGTGTAGCAGGATGGGTCACAGCGGCAGAGGTGGAGTAGCCGCTTGGTTCGGACCATTTTCCCTGCTCTAGTCCAAATTGAGGTGCTGAATGCTTTGTTAGCATTTTTCAAACGCTTAGCATTCCTCCAATGGATTTCCGCCTGTTCCACCTGATTCAAAATTGTGAGGGCACGGTGGAAGCAACAATATTAGTAGCACTTGTGAAACAGAAACGCAATTCTCGCATCCTTTTTGTCCCTTATCAACCAATGTATTTCAAGATGGCGCATTGACATGGATAGTCCTCCACTCATGGACATTTATAGGTCAAATTCTAAGCCTATGACAACAATTCAAAAACATGGTGGAGGTAAATATTCTAAAAAAGTCACATTTGTTATTTAACATACTTTTTCATTTGAAATATTACACAGAGTACATTTTAAAGCAGCTCTGCTTATATTCAAGTCTCTCCATGAACCAACTTGGAGTCTGAGGAGCACAAGGACTGGCCTCCTGCTGGGACTACACACGCACACATCATTTAATAATAGTAATGCATTGGTTTTATATAGCGCAAACCATTGTTATTGTTATCTTTGATTTCTGCAGTTGGAGTATGAGATTATATATTTTTTGTAGCAGATCCATCCGACAGGATCTTCCAATTGCAATACTTGACTGTCGGAGGCAAAAACACTATGCACAATATCACTTTTCACAAGGAGCCAGTTACGAGCAATCACTATAGCTACCATTTCAACTGTGTATACAGCAAGGTAGTCTGACACTCTTTTAATGCCAAATCCATTTTGAGGTATGCTCACCGCAGCTCTTGTTTTCCCACTTTTTGGGTCTTTGGATCCATCTGTGTACATTAACAGGCAATCACAATATTGTTCAGGTTATCCACAATCATTGAGCCTTCCTTATTTCCAACTCTAAGCACAATACAGCATTCATTGTGTCCTATATGCACGGGGAGGCATGACGTAATTTCCTGTAAACAAAGAACGGCTAGTTTACTTCCGGTCTATGCTAGCGCTATGGCATTGTGGTGAGTTGTAGTGGCGGTTTTTAGTAATTAGATTGATACATTCAGCTGTGAGACTGACCCAAAAGTGTCGACGTGCTTTCTCTCTGAAGAATAGCTTTGATTGTGGCCACTGTGAGATTAGTTAACTTTATAAAAGCACAATGACAGCACAATCAAAGAGCACTGATGTGTCCAAAAAATGCCCAGTATCCTCACAGTTTAATTCCTGTTTAAGCATTATTTAGAAAACTTGTGTAAACCACTGCTGAACTCCAATGAAACTCAAGCTGATCCCCACGCAAAGAAAGTCAAGATTTGTTATAACTAAAACGCAGAAGTGGTGCGTGCATGGAGCCCATTCTTTATTATAAACTTCTGTATCATTTCCTGTTCTCCCTCTTATCTCTTCAAACATAGTGCTCATCAAACCCCGATACGCCACCCAATTCGCCCTCCCTCCTCCACAACCACTTTAGCTCTTATTCTGGTAACGACAGGCAAATGATCGCGACCTATTAAGCAATCTCTCCAAACCATCAATACAGTATGGCCAGCAATCTCGCCTGATACAAATGTCAAGTCTAACGCACTCGCAGTGTTATTTGAACAGTTGTATCTTGTCCCACTTCCATCATTCACATTCACCAGAGCTTTTGCTTCAACAAAATCTTCTATTACTGCCCCATTTAGTACCATGCTCGAGCTACCACTAGTACATTGTGTGAGTTAAAATCACCACACCATATGACATTTCCTCTCACTTTCTCATGAATATTTTCTAATACTGCCAAGCTCAATCTGTTTTCTGGATTGTAAAAATTCACAATTTAAATCTTATCTTTGTCTGTCCATATTGTTTTTTATTTAATTTGATGTTTTATTTTTTTCTGTCCATATTGTGATAACAACTGACTCATCATCCTTCTCAATCATGTCTACTTTATAACTAACTACATTTTGTTGCTATGCCTCCACCTTGCTGCTGCTCTCTGTCATTCCTTACTCCAGTATGCCCAGGGACAACCAAATCTAATATTGGTTTGAGCCATGTCTCCTGTATAAAAATTACATGAGGTTTCATGTTTAAATCCACTATAAACTTTTTAAATTCCTTACCATTTCCTTTTGGCTGATTGGTACAACGCTATATGTTAGCATTGGCTAATTCTTCTTCTGGGTCCACCCTTGGCCACTTTTGAGCTGGGACCCTCCCCCACTGGTTTGTACCAGAGCATTAGCAGACCTCTCAAAAACGTCTTTACAGGATGGACCAAAAGTTGGCTCTTGGCCCAAAGCTCCGTTCCAAATGTGTGTCAATGCTGAGGGGGGTGAATTTTTTTGGTCCACTCTAGTTTACTCGCTGTGAATTTTTTAAGTCTCTCGTTCAAATGAATGGAGCTGCGCCGGCTGACGCATGCGCAGATGCGTTTTTTCACAATTTTCTTGTGGGCGGGACCACTCGCGGCCATTTTGGATTGCTCCAGTAGAGCACATTTTTTGGCCCATTAGTTAGAACGGCGGAAGCGGACAGAGAAAAGAATAATTTTGAAAGTGTGCTTAAGAAAAGTAAATCCATTTTGAATATGTGGTTACAAAGAGACCTCTCTATATTTGGAAGGTTACTGCTCTCTAAAATGGAAGGTCTATCTAGACTAATTTATCCTGCATACACTTTGAATGTGAATTCAAAAATGATGAAGCAAATTAACCAAATTAATTTCAATTTTCTCTGGAAAAATAAATATCATTATATCAGGAAAAACGATATTGTAAAATCTGTAGAGGAGGGTGGTTTGAATGCTATTGATTTTGATCCCATGAATGGTGCCTTAAAACTTCGATGGTTACAGAATTTTATTACAAATCTAAATAGTTTCTGGTTCAGTCTCCCCTCAAAAATATTCTCGAATTTCGGTGGAATTGAATTTCTGATACAATGTGACTTTGAAATATCCAAATTACCTACTAAATTATCCAAATTTCATGAGCAAGTCCTCCAGTATTGGAAATTGATATATTGTCACAATTTTTCGCCACATAATACACCTATATGGAATAATAGATATATTCTGATTAGAAGGAAATCCTTTTATTATCAGCATTGGCATGAAAATGGAATATGGTCAGTCTTACACTTGATGGATGATACAGGTAATTTTCTTCAGTTTATTGATTTCACCCAGAAATACAATGTGATTACCACTAGGCAACAATTTTTACAAGTAGTTAAGGCTATTCCACAAGCTCTTGTCTGTGCAATTAGGGGATCTTTAATGTATACACAATTGGTTCCAAAAATGTATCCTCTACTCGTGCTAAATTGTAATTTCACGGACAAAAAATGTAACAACAAATTTCTAAGAGCAGCATTGTCCAATAAATACTTCCCTTTGCCGTTAAGAAGACAATATATTATGAAGGATCTCCCTAAACACAATGTCAAGATTTTCAGATGCAGTTACATTAAATTCCCTGTTCTACCTAAAGCTAAAGAAGTTAGATTTAAATTACTGAACAATGTATACCCGTGCAAAGAATTTTTACACTCCAAATTCAATACTGACGATAATTTGTGTGTTTTTTGCGATACCAATATTGAAACAGAAGAACATCTTTTTTTCACATGTGTGCATTCAAAAATATTTTGGGATAGTTTCTGTGCTTGGTCTGTTGGCAATACTTTAGGTATTATGGACTTTAATTATCATGACATAAAATTTGGAGTACTACTGGAAGACAAAAACAAAGAATTTACAATTAACAATTTTATTCTCATGGCTGTATTTTTTATTCACAAATGTAAATTTAGTAATTCCAAACCCTTGTTTAGGATATTTCTGAGCGAACTGTCAATCGTTAGGGACTCTTTGAAGCTTTGTAATTCAACGAAAGCAATTCGGTTGTACAAAAATATTGTGAATTTACCTCTGACCCTTGTGACTCAGTAATGTGGCTTTCTACGTTCTTAATTTGTTCTTTTGTTTGTGTTTTTTGTTTTTATACGGCACGAAACTGAGATTGTACTAAATATTTAAGCCTGTTTGATTTGTTCAATAAAGAAAAAAAAAAAAAAAAAAAAAAAAAAAAAAAAAAGTTAGAACGGCGGAGATAGGCGTGACCATAGACATATATAGAATAGACGCCGCATTGGTATATGTCTATGGGCGTGACTCTGTCCGTTAATATATACAGTCTATGGTACAAACGCATAAACTCACAAATTTTCATTTATGAACACATGTTACATACACATGCTACTTTATCAAGACGTTGATATGTTCTAAAGCTTTTTATCGTTCAGATTGTTTATTGTTTGAATATAAAGATTAATCTATTAAAAATTACTTGTGTTACGCTGAGCTTATTCTCTGAAAACCTGGCAACCGCAGTGACGTCATATTCAGAAGACAAGAGCGGACAGCACGGAGCTGGAGACTCAGATGTGAGTACAATGCTTTAAACATGATTTATTGACTACGAACGCGAGTATTGACATGAAACAAGAAACACAAGAGTGAGCCGTGTGCACCTCGGGGGTCCCAGCCGCAGGTGTGTGTCGGTCCCAGTCCGAGGCTAATGCTAATGTTTGTGGTTAGCCTCAGTGTTGTGTTCTCTCCTCAAACCGTGGACATGTTTTTCTATCTACGACTGTGCATTAGTGACATTGAAGGAGTTAAATATTCTGAGATTAAATACTCAACATTTGCGATAAAATACAGGTACATTTGCAGCATTAGAATGGAAGTATTTTAGAATAAAGCAGATGAGAGATTTTAAATATTGGTAACTGTCATGTTTTTCTCGCACTTGTATGATAGAATGTGTGAAAGTAAACAGTATAATCTGACGTCCGCTTTTTTGTATGTGTTTGTGGCAGGTTTCTCTGGTCTCTGCACTGCCTACTCCGCAGTGGTCTGCTGCCCCCCTCTAGTGGCAAAATCTGAAACCATAATTTGGGAGATCAACAAAGTCCCCTCACAGAATGGGGCTCACCTGTGATCAGTGTGGGAAGGTCAGTCGCTGTGCTGCTGATCTCAAGATCCACTACAGAACTCACACTGGAGAAAAACCATACAAGTGTGGTCTGTGTGGAAAGTGTTTTACCACTAAAGGAAATATCATGCTCCACGGCAAAATCCACACTCGAGAGAAGCCCTTCAGCTGCGAAGTTTGTGGACAGGAGTTCACACGAGTGGGAAATCTCAGGTATCATCAGAGCATCCATACAGGAGAGAGGCCGTTTGAGTGTGACGAGTGTGGAATAAGATTTAGGAGCAAAAACCTGCTCACAGAACATCAGCGTGTCCACACAGAAGAGAGGCACCAGTGTGACCATTGTGAAAAGACTTTTACACAGTTGTCTAATCTTACTGAGCACTACAGAGTACACACTGGAGAAAAACTGTTTGCCTGTGACCTCTGCAGCCAAACTTTTAGAACTGAAGAACATTTCACACTTCACCATCAGACTCACATGGAGAAGAACCTGCACCTGTGTGATGTGTGTGGAGACAGTTTCTCCCAAAGAGGAAATCTTAACAATCACAAAAAAATCCACACTGGAGAAAAACCATACAGTTGAGATGTTGGTGACAGGTGATTTTCCCAGAGAAGCACCAAAATAAAACGCAAGAGGATGCACTCCTGAAAAGTTTGGGAAGACTTTTAGACAATTGTCAGATCCTCCTCATTGAAACCTGTGAGAGCCAATGGTAAGACTATACAAGATGGATAATGCTAAAACAGACTGTATACAGGTGTACAATGCTAACTTGATTGGCTTCAGTGGTCGGAAAGGATCTGGCGTTCACCTGCAAGTGGTGTCACACGAGAAACACACTTTTAGGGGACTGCCTTTAGATACAAAAACAAGTCTCTGTATAAAATGCCTTTATTATTTACGGCATATCTTAACAATTATTAACAACCAGCTGGTGACAACTTTGGGCAGGAGTCTAATCAGTAAGTATGAGTGATGGGCAAACAACACAGACGAATAGGATTACTTTGATCTTATTCAACCTAACAAGGTGTTATCTCATCATTTTTTTGTTTTGTTTTCTAAAGCTGGTGCCAAACAAGAAGTTGACTGAAGCTGACAGCTGTTTAAAAACTGTTTGAATAAAAGCCTGTCATCTCCTAAAGGGGATATAGTGCAGTCCTTGTTGCTGTAAATTGTTTTTCGATGTAAACAAACTAGAATTTGATTGAAGGATTTATCAAAAATAGTTTAACAATTGCTCTATACCCATGTTCTGTTGCAGTAGGATCACATCACATCCATGATCCGAATCTCCTTTTCCACCACATCCCAAAGTTGCTATTGGATTGAGACCTGGTGACTTTGGAGGCCATTACAGTACAGTGAACTTATTGTCATGTTCAAGAAACCAGTTTGTGATGATTTGAGCTTTATGACAAGGTGTTTATCCTGCTGGAAGTAGCCGTCAGAAGATGGTTACACTGTGGTCATAGAGGGATGGACATGGTCAGCAACAATACTCAGGTGGGCTGTGGCGTGGCAACGATGCTCAATTAGAACTAAGGGACTCAAAGAGTGCCAAGAAAACATCCCCCACACCTTTACACCCCCGTAACAAGTGGTTAGTTGAGTTACTGTTGCCTTTCTTTCAGCTCGAACCAGTCTGGCCATTTACCTCTGGCATCAACAAGGCATTTTCGTCCACCGAACTGCCGCTCACTGGATATTCTCTTTTTCGGACCATTCTCTGTAAACCCTAGAGATGGTTGTGTGTAAAAATCTCAGTAGATCAGAAGTTTCTGAAATACTCAGACCAGCCCGTCTGGCACCAACAACCATGCCACGTTCAAAGTCACTTAAATTACCTTTCTTCCCCATTCGGATGCAGATCGTCTCAACCACGTCTACATGCCTAAATGCATTGAGATGCTGCCATGTGATTGGCTGATTAGGAATTTGCATTAAAGTTGAGTTGTATAGGTGTACCTAATAAAGTGGCCGGTGAGTGTATACACGTGGAGTCTCTCTGCTCCTGCCACCTGTCTGCTCCTGCCACCAGGCTCTCCGCCTTTGACTAAAAAACGAAACGGTATAAAAATAAAACCACATTTGTAACATGAATCAACTTCTGCAGCAATGATTAAATTTGTCCACTAGATTTCAGTGTTACAAACTAGTTCAGACGCTTCGACTTGTTGAAACTTTGTTACGGGGATTCATTCGCCTATCATGAATATATGTATATAATAGCACATGTGACACATTTTCAAATGATCTATATGGATCATTTATTAAATAACACATGTGTCTCTGAATTCCGATAAATTGTCCCTCAACTAATTGAAGCAATATTAACTTTGCCAAACATGGAGTTGTACTGCATTTGTGTTTAGTTCCTTTATCTCTTGTTGACTCACGCCTTGTCTCCACCTAACAGCAGATAGATGGATAGATAGCTACTTTATTGATTCCTGTAGAAGAAATTCAGGTGTCCAGCAGCAGAAGACTCATCCAGGTTTGTTGTACAGTCTGACAGCCGAATGAACAAAGGATCTCTTGAAGTCATGCAGAGGATGTCTGGAGTTACCCAGGATGCCCTGAATTAGAGCCTCTCCAGCACAGCTCCCACAGAGTCCACACTTCTCCCCATCACAGAAACACATTTCCTAATCAGCCTGTCGAGCCGGTTACTGTCTCTCGAGGTCAGACTGCCGCTCCAACACGCGACCCCAAACAACACGGCACTAGTTACAACAGACTGGTAAAAAAATGTGCAATACCTCAGTCTACTGAGAAAGAAAAGTCTGCTTTGATTTTTCTTAAAGACATTATTGGCCTGATCTGACCAGTCCAGGTGGACTCCCAGATATTTGTAGAACTGAACCAATTCGATGTCCTGTCCATTTACTATGATTGGTTGATGGGAAGGGCTCCTGTGAAAGTCAATGATCATCTGCTTGGTCTTGGACGCATTGAGGATCAGACCATTTCTCTCATTACAGTCTGAGAAGGCAACCACCACCTCTCTGTACTCTGCTTCATTCCCCTCCTAAGAACCAGGGAAAGCAAAAGAGTGTGAACATTTTAAAAAAAACTGCTAAAATAAATAAATATCAGTGCTGTCCAAAATATTGCGTTTTTAAAGCGTTAACACAAATCAATATTAAAGCCGTCGCTTGTCAATCACAGCCCAGACCATGCCCAACTCGCCCTCTTCTTTCTCTTTTTAGAAGAATTTTCAAGTGTTCATGTGGGAGTAAGGCTGGGCACTGGGGCTTAGTTTCCTTCTCTCAGGTCAGGCAGCTGGCCTTCGGCATCAGAGCGTTGCACATCAATGTGTGCTAATTTGTGTAGTGCAACAATTTTTCTTCCACATTGGCTGAAGAAGGCGAAGATGTTGATTTAGTAAATAGTTTAAGTTTATGAAGGAAAGCCCCTTGAAATGAATCATTTCATTTTCAAGGGGGTCCTAAACATAAATACAAACATGGAAACATACACACATACATACATAACAAATATAGCAAACTACTGAGCATTATGAATAAGCAAAGATTATTACATAAACACACACACAAAAAAACTTAAAGGTATATAGGAGGATTTTCCCAAATTCTCCCGCTTAAAATAAAGACAGAGGTCTGTAATTTTCATCATAGGTACACTTCAACTGTGAGAGACAGAATGTGAAAAAAAAATCCAGGAATTCACGTTGTAGGATTATTAAAGAATTTATTTGTAAATTATGGTGGAAAATAAGTATTTGGTCAATAACAGAAATTGAACTAAATGGAAGGAGATTTTGAATCAAATTCTCACGATACATAGCCCCATTCATTCTTTCCTTAACACGGATCAGTCGTCCTGTCCCCTTAGCAGAAAAACAGCCCTAAAGCATGATGTTTCCACCCCCATACTTCACAGTAGGTATGGTGTTTGTATGAAGAATCCTCCGATATGGTTTCAAACATAACAGAATCTGAACTTAGGGAGACAATTAAAAAGTTAAAAAATAATAAATCTCCTGGTACTGATGGATTCCCTGGAGAGTTTTATAAGTGCTTTGTGGATGAGCTAGCTCCATTATTGACCAGAGTATTCAACTATGCTCTCACAAAGGGTGACATGCCAGACTCATGGTCTGAAGCCATCATTTCGGTCATTCATAAGGAAGGAAAGGATCCTGTGCTTTGTGAAGGATACAGACCAATAAGTCTAATATGCAACGATTTAAAATCATTAACAAATATATTAGCTAAAAGAATACAAAAAAATATAAAGAAATTAATTAACCCAGATCAGAAAAGATTTATCCCAAATCGGCATAGCGCTAATAATATAAGGAGAACATTGAATGTTATAACACAAGCACAAAACCACACTAATAGCTCTATGTTAATCAGTTCTGACGCACAAAAGGCATTCGATACCGTTAGTTGGCACTTTCTGTACAGTACCCTTTCAGCAATGGGTTTTCATTCACAATTTGTGGAGTGGATAAAAGTGATATATATACGAATCCTAAATCGTGTGTTCGGGTTAATGGATGTTGCTCGGATTACTTCTATTTGGAGAGAGGGGTCCGTCAGGGCGACTGTCTCAGCCCCCTGCTATTTGCAATTAATATTGAACCCCTCGCTGCACTAATCAGGAATAATAATGATATTAAAGGCATTGAAGACAAAAATCAAAAGGAACACAAAGTCTCGCTTTTTGCAGACGATATTTTAACATTTATTAGTGACCCAGCAGCGTCCATTCCAGCACTCATGGAGTCTTTACAGGAACATGGCAAGTTTTCTGGTTACCAAATAAATCAATCAAAATCAGAAGCTATGATGTTAAAGGGGCAGTGGCCTACAAATCTGACAAGTAGGTTTGCATTTCGGTTAAGTAATCAAGGATTCAGATATCTGGGAATCATGATCACTCCACAAATTGTTTAAACTGTTTAAACCAAACTATGGGAAATTGATGGATTATCTCAAAAGAGATTTTGCTAGATGGGAAATATTGCCTCTCTTTCTTGTAGGAAGAGTGGAAACTATTAGAATGAATGTGTTACCAAGATTATTATTTTTGTTCCAGTCACTGCAGATAAGGGTGCCAATGGCTACATTCACAATCCTTAATAAGTGGCTCTCAAAACTCATTTGGCAGAATAAACGTCCAAGAATAAAACTTAAAACACTAATGTGTTCTAAAAGGACGGGAGGACTGAATATTCCAAACCTAATAAATAAATATCTGGCGGCTCAGCTTAAATCAATGACCACATGGATCTCTCGGGAAGAGGAAACCATCTGGTATTCTATGGAACAAGGGGATTGTACGAATGTAGCACTTTACCATTTGTGGGTGTTGATTTATGGTCCAAAAGAAAAATTACAAATGAAATGGTGACGAATACGCTGTCAATATGGGCAAGTGTTAGAAAAATGCTGAACCTTCCCAGTTTAATCTGTAGATTGATACAAATACATCACAATCCTGAGTTCCCTGGGTCGAAAAAGGCCTAATTATGCTGAGTCAATTGTCTGAGAATGGGAGACTGATGTCTTTTCAGCAGCTCAAACAAATGTATAACCTACCAAATCAAGACTTATATAAATATTTACAACTAAGACATTATATTAGCAAAAACAATATTCTAGATCACCTGCAAAATACACCCTCTGATATGGAATGCTTTTTATTAGCTGTGATAAAAAGAATTACCTCTAAAATTATATCTCATGTTTATAAGATATTTCAGGAAGGTGTCATTGAAAATACGCTGCACATCAAAGGTAAATGGGAATTAGAAATGAATACAATAATTGCAGATGAGGACTGGGAAGAGTCGCTTCAGGAAGGATATAAAATCACTAATAGTCCAGTATTAAGGGAGTTTGAGTGGAAAACTAAAGTCCGATTTTTTTAGAACCCCCTTCATCCCATCTAAATTTGGTAAAACCTCGGACAAGTGTTGGAGGGACTGCGGTCTTGTTGGAGACCATACACACATATTTTGGGACTGCCCAAGGTTGTCCAACTTCTGGAAAGCCATACAATGTGAAATTGAAAAATGTCTGCACATCAAAATTGCACTGGAACCAACCTCAGCATTATTGGGAATATTTAAAAAGGAAATCAAAATGTGAATTTTATCTACTGAAGATTCTGCTTCTGATCGCAAAGAAAATTATAACAGTCTCCTGGCTCAGACCGCAGCCCCCCACCATCACTGAGTGGAAAAGCAGGTTAAGGGACGTATATCAGATGGAACAAATAACGGCCCGACTGCAGATGAAAACTGACATATTTATGGATAAATGGTCTTTGATTCAAACTTATTTGTCAAATGGATGATTACTGTGTCACTACTGTGTAAGTAGTTTAATATGGACAACAAAAATATTGTATTGATAACTGTACCTATATTTTCTGTCTGATTGCTGTTTTGTAAATAAGTGTAATTTGCACCATTTATATTAAAAACAAGTTAAAAAAAATAAAAAATCCTAGAATGTGAATTCCTGGATTTTTTTTATTCACATTCTGTCTCTCACAGTTGAAGTGTACCTATGATGAAAATGATAGACCTCTGTCATTATTTGAAGTGCGAGAGCTTGCACAATTGGTGGCTGACTAAATACTTTTTTGTCCCACTGTATTTCTCCAATGTGAGATCATTAAATCTCATCTTATTTTACCACATCAAACACTTTTTTTTCAGGAAAATTGATCTCCAGGGCTCATTTCTAATTTTTGTTTCACAAAAACTTCATTAGGACCATCGGAAAAGCAATCCCCATTGATTTTTAAACTTAAAATTAGAGGGCCCACTGTTTGGGCCCCATAGTGTTAAACTGGTAAATTAAATTAAATTACATCTATTATTGTATAGCCCTAAGCCACAACAGTAGTTATCGTTGAATTCGCCAACACAGATCAGAGAATCAAACAGTTCAAACTCAAGAAATGCAATGATCAAAACACTTAGACCAATTGGTCCATAAGGGACAGATGACCAATGTCCATAAATGTTGATAAATGTCCATATATGTTCTTGAATGTTGTGTTTCCTGGATCATCACTGTCCTCTTAGTAAGACCCTGACAAGGGTCCAACAGACCCTCCTGCATCGGCAAGGAAGAACTCTAAAACCCAGTGGGAAAACCTTGGGGAGGTCCACATTGCGAGAGGAATCTGTTCCCATGGATGGTCGGGCTATAGATCCAAGACTCAAGCTACAAAACGAGGACAGATGCGATGCAGGACTGAGGGGTAGGGTAAGGGTAAGAGAGTAGAGTAGAGCTTGAAGAAACAAGCAACATCATATTCTTTCCTTGAGCCCATTGATGCCACAGACTGCATACAGACGGACAATGCTAACGTAGACTATGTGTGTCTCATAAATTGGATTAACTTTGAAAGCATGCCTTGGCCTCTGCTTTGTGTAACTTGCCCCCCCCCATTGCCCCCTCTCACTACATTCCCTGGAGTTACCACTGCTGACCCTGCACTGCGACGTTCCAAACATGGTGTCCGATCTTCCTCGGACAAAGACAAGTGTTCAAACATGCGTCCGGTTTCAGGTCAAAGAAAGAGCCCAGTGTCTGCGCGTTATCGCCAACATGCGGCTGATACGAGTAAACCGAGTCCTGAGCTTGTGGAACAGAATCCCCCTCCCAGATCCAACACGGAGCCTCACAACCCCCCTCCGAAGATCCGACACCGGAGTAACAGGTCTCTCTCTGGTCTCAGCTCCGTGTGCGGCCCTTGCAGCATCAGTACTCTTCTAACCTGTAACATGTTCATCAGAGCCAAAATGCCCTGTTCTCAGCTATAGTCCGCTGTGAGTGTTTTAAACAACTCTTTTCTGTACTCTCAAACTCTCTTCACAGCATTATTCGTTCACTCCAAACATGGTAGTGATAAACTGCAACTGTATCTACAGCCGCCCTGGGACATACTGACAGAAGGTCTCTGACTCTATCTCTGATCTCTCTTCTCTAACCCTAACCCTGGTCTCTCTCTGCTCTCTCTCCTTGGTTTCCCTCTGAACTGACAGTAGACTGCACCCCTCCTCGACTGAGAGTTGCTTCAGTACTGCCTCACACCTGTCCTCGTTCTACAGGCTGAGTCCTGCGCCACATGGCCTTGGTCCCCGTTCTGTAGCTTGAGACCTAGATCTATAGCCTGTCCGTCCGTGGGAGCGGATCCCTCTCTCAATGTGGACCTCACAAGGTTTCTCACTTTTTTTCCACTGGGTTTTAGAGTTTTCACTTTCCGATGCTGGAGGGTCTGTTAGATTGTTAGAGGGTCTAACTAAAAGGACTGTTGTGTTGATCCAGGACACTCAACAACTATGGACGTTGGTCAACTCCCCCTTATGGACCAATACCTATGTGTACTCTATCCTTTGTGTTTGAACTGTTTGATTCTCTGATTTGTGTTGGGGCTTTCAATGGTTTTGTTTTGTTTTGTCCTCTGAGATAACTACTGTTGTGATTTAGGGCTCTAAAAGGATAAATTGAATTGAATTGAATTGATCTTTCTCTAGTCTCTCTTCCTAGTCTCTTTATCACAATCAGAATTCTGATTTTGGTTCCGATCTCTATCTCTTGTATCTCTTTGGTCTCTCTCCCTGGTGTCTCTCCCAGGGCTGTCTCTGGTCTCTCCCTGGTCTCCCTCTGGTCTGTTTCTTGTCTCTCCCTGGTCTCTACATGATCTCTCTCTGATCTCTCTCTGGTCTCTCTCTGTTCTCTCTCCCTGGTCTCTCTATATGTTTTTATGTGATCTCTCTTTCTGGTCTCTAGACAGACCTTTGCGGCCAGCGCATAGTGTTGATGCAGCTAAAAACATGTCCAGGTTTGTATTAGATGAGGAGCTGGTCCTATGTCAGTACCAGCTTTAGTCCAGACCCATGTGACCCGAGCTGTGGTCGCAGCTGAGCGGAGCCGGAATGCGCTCCAGTTACATGAATGAGTCAGTGTTAATCGAGCCGGGATTAAGAGAGTTTGGGTTCGGACTTCCTCTTGGTCAGCGACCGCCAAGCTGACCGCGAGGCGACCGCGACCTGACCACAACCATTCTATCTAATTTCTCCAAATTGGAAGTCGGAAGATCACATGAATGCAGAAAATACACACATAAATATTGTGGTTGTCATATTTTATTCATTTTTTCAGAGGTGTCCTGGCTCCAGAGTCTGTACATGTGTTTAGTGGTGGAGAAACTTGAGCACCTGGAGGAAACCTACGCAGACACGGGGATATTGTAAAAACTCCAGGACCTCCTAGCTGATGACCGAGAGTGCTAACTGTGGCTGCCGGATTCGTCCCGGAAACCGGATTCGTCCGGAAGTTCAGTTTGCGCATGTCAGAAAGTGTAAACAAACATGTAAACAGTTTGTGTTGTTACATACGGATTATATTCTTGAAAAGTGCTCATATGTATCAAGGTTTACTACAAGAAAGGGCGGAAAAAGAGCTCCGAGAAAAAAATTCTTTTAGTAGCCATGAAGCTAGCGCCCAGATGCGTTCAAAGGTACACGGAAATGAGGCTAGCACATAGACAGTTTAATTATTGAGTAGATTCACTGTCCTTTACTTGTTTAAATATCGTACACCTGCTATGTGGATCTCTGCGTTTAGTTATTAGTTAAACAAGTAAAGGACAGTGAATCTAATCAAGAATTAAACTGTCTATGTACTAGCCTCATTTCCGTGTGCCTTTGAACGCATCTGGGCGCTAGTTTGTGGCTACTAAAAGTATTCTTTTCTTGGAGCTCTTTTTCCACCATTTCTTGTAGTAAACCTTGATACATATGAGCACAAATCAATGATATAATCTGTATGTAACAACACAAACTGTCTACATGTTTATGTACACTTTTTGACATGCGCAAACTGAACTTCCGGACGAATCCGGTTTCCGGGACGAATCCGGCAACCACACTAACCACTCACCATACCACTGTGTTCATTGTATTTAATATTATGAAATAACCCAAATTAAACCATTTAAAAGATAAGACGAATTATTTAGGTTATATGGACAGATAAAAGAATTAGATCTAATTGGACATCAAGTTACAATATACCGCCCCTTTAAGGACCAGACAAGTTATTTTGTTCCCCGCTCAGAACTACACGTAAAAACTACAGGCGTCGCGCACCATGACGTCACACAAGCGCTGCTAAGACCCGGAAGCCTCCATTTTTCTGTTTTCCTTGGGTTTTTCCCTGTATTCTCTTTTCCTGTGACTTTTTGCAGTGAATATGACTTCTTTGAATCCCGCGGATCTGGCGGCTCTGCGAAACCGCTTCAGGAGAGACCCGGACTCTGTGCCCTCGGAGGCGGCGGACGAGAGCCGTGAGTCTGCCTTCAGTTATCCAGAAGACGTCACATGAAGATCTTGGACAGGCGTTGGAGCTGGGGCACCTAGATTTGTCCTACAGAAGTGACAGAATTTACATGATGTGAAAACCAGGGTTGGAAACAACTGTTTTGGAGCCAGGAACGAGTTAGTTACATGGGTTTATTACAGAGTTTAGGCCAAGACGGATTAGATCTGTGGACCATTTCTCCTATGAAGTTTATGTATGCGAATCACAGGGATAAGGTTATGGTATACAGTACTTTCTGGACTATAATCATTGTTGCCCACATCTTGGCGGGGGAACTTGAATAACTGCGGGTTATCATATTGTAATGTAGCTTTATAAACTGTTTTAACTGGTCACAACATAATTTAATGACTAGATGTTTAACACTTAACCGATATCTTCCATGACTCCTTCACTTTCTATTTTGAGTCCATAAACTCTGCTCTGACAACTCTAAAATACACATTATCTGCATCGCTGTATAAGTTGCAGTGTTAAAAGAACTAGACAAAACTAGTTATAGTAAATTACAGTACTTCTATTCTGTTATTTAGAGGGCTTTGAGAGAGACATTCATTCAGGGTTCTCAAACTAAATTTATTCAGGGGCCAAATCAGGTCGAGTCTAGGTGAAGCTGGGCCACTTTTATGTTTATCACGATGTTTATTCAGCCCTCAATGTTTATGGTAAAATATTTAATTGTGTGGTTGGTTTCTTTATACATCATTTAAAAGCTAATTTTATAATGTGCCATATTTACACAAACTCAGTGAGGTCTGCATTGACATGAATGTTAATGAATGTCCGCTAGGGGCCTGGAAAAGACCTTGTGGGGGCCACATGTTTGAGACCACTGCTTGACAACTGTCATGTTGTACCAGCCGTTATAGGATGTTGTATGTGTTGTTGAGTATACGCAGCGCTTGAGAAGCACGCTGTACAATAAGCACAAAAATCTGTGGAACTAAGGCAGAGGGACCTTTGTGTGAGTATAATCTGTGTGTGTGTATAATGTATGTGCAGACCCGGAGGAGACGTCCCAGAAGCCCCTCCCTCGTCTCAACCGTCACTCTGTGTTCTGGATCTTCGCCGCCGTCGCTGTCACCTACTACATGGACTTCTTCCACCAGCTTCTGCACAGTGACCTCATCAACAGGTCAAATCTGCACACTGACCTGACACTGGCTGATCAGATACCTTCATTCACAGGGCCCACCAGGACTGATTTGAGTGTCTCTCTTTTGCCCTCTGTAACCCTGGTCTCTGTGCTCCTCCAGGTGGTGGTTGAATGTGGGTCTTCTCTTCCTCGCTCTCTGCCTCTCCCTTGCCCTCTTCTGTATTGTGTACCTGGAGTGGTTTAAGGGCATCACCCACTACGACCAGCAGTACCCGGCTGTGCCTGCAGTCACCACAGCTGCGTTCATTGCTGCATCCTGCAGGTAAGACAGCGCCACTGACCAGAGAGAAAAAGAGACTAGAGATAGGCCCCTGAGGATGACCAAAGAGAGAGATCAGAGGGAGAGAAATTTTAACATATTCAATGTATGTTTTGTGTTCATCCCTTTTGTGGCCCTGTCTCAGTATAATACATGTTTCTGTGTGTTCCAGTTTGAACCTGGCGCTCTGGCCTCTTTGGTCCTTCCTTGCACCCCTCATCCTCTTCACTCAGTTCATGGGAGCTGTGATGTGCGTCTCGGTGCTAGGATGAACTCTATAAAGTGTATTTATTTTTTGATGTCTCACTCCGGAATACTATACTAATGCTCCGTATTTATGAATTAAAGTTGTTCTTTTTGTAACATGTTATGATAAATATTTTATACGTTTAAGTTCAATACTGTTGTATGTCTTCACTGCACAACACAAGGTATTACTGTCTCTGAGGGAGGGGGGGCCCACACAGGTCACCAGAGAAAAACAAAGATCTATCTGTTTTGACTGGCTTGTGACCATTTTACGGTTCTCCGATTGGTTGCTGCACGTGGGTCCGCAAAAAAAAGTTAATGTTCGCCGCATGCACGTATCCACCTCCTCTGTCATGCCCATAGACTAAATATTAACGGACGTAGTCACACCTATCTCCGCTGTTCTAACTAATGTTCTATGAGCAGTTTCAAAATGGCCGCGGGGACTGGAAAATGTGAAAAAAAACCCATCTGTGCATGCGTCATCCGGCACGAGCCCCAAGTGGCAAAATTTCACGACTAAACTAGACTGGTCCAAAAAAATTCACTCCCCTCACACATGTGGAACGGAGCCAATAGCCGACTTTTGGACCATCCTGTAAAGACATTTTCGAGAGGTCAGCTAATGCTATATGTTAGCATTGAATAATTCTTATTCCGGGTCCACCCCCATCGGCCCGGGGTGGTAGTGCAAGCATGTCATTTTGACCACTTTTGAGCAGGGACCCGACCCCACTGGTTGTGCCACAATAATGCGTATGCCGTGCCGGTTTTCTGTAACACACGTGCGTTGCGCCACCATTGACTCATGCCGCGTTCAGACCGGATTATGCATTGCGTTGACTTTCAATGCAAAGTCAATGGTGACGCAAGTTTGAGCGTGGAACTGCATGTGCGTCTAGGGATGCACGCATGGACTGCTCAGTAGAGACGCACGGTCTGTGCGGTAGAGATGCGCGACAAAGGTGCGGCAATAGCGGAAAATCTACGCACGCAGGAGCTAAACCTTTCGGGACGCTCGTGTAGCGACCAATCAGAGAGCCGCAAAGTGGTCACGGGGACATTAGTGGTCTGAGCGAGCAGACTGAAAATACTCGTAAACAGCCAAAACAGGAGCTACACCAGGACTAAACCAGGGTTGACAATGGGTGACATAGTGCTTGTGAACATTATGCGTTTTCATGCTCCCGTGACTGTATACAACTGCTTTGAGCGTGTTTGCCGATGCGGAAGTACTGTTTAATAATAAAAAAACAAAAAATAAAAAAAAACACTTTAGGTGCACCTACTGCACATACTGCTGTTATAAACTGCTCAAAAAAACTTAGGGCACACTCAAAACACATCCTAGATGTCAATCAATTCGATCTTTTGGATGAAATTATTTATTCATAGTGTGTTGAGAACAAAATAATATAAAAGGATGAATGGAAATCAAATTCTCAGCCCCTGGAGATCTGGATCCAAAATTATAGTCAAAGTGACAAAGGAGGAAACTGGTTGATCCAAATTCTGTAGAAATTCCTCAAAACGAGTGTATTATCCTCAGGCACGTGGAGGCCACACGTGCCTAAATGCACTCCCTACATTGCCTGGGCATGCTCCTGGTGAGACCACAGAGGTCCTCCTGAGAGATCTCCTCCCAGACCTGGATTAGAGCATCAGTCAGCTCCTGGACAGTCTGTGGTGCGACGTGGCGTTGATGGATGGACCGAGACATGATGTTACAGATGTGCTCTATTGGATTTAAGTCTGGGGAAGGGGCAGGCCAGTCCAAAACATCAATACCTTCATCATGCAGGTCATGCTGACCCACTCTTGTCACGTGTGGCCTGGCATTATCATGCATCAGAAGGAACCCAGGGCCCACAGCATCAGCATATGGTCTTACAATAGGTCTGAGGATCTCATCCCGGTACCCAATGCCAGTCAGGGAACCTCTGGCTAGCCCATGAAGGGCTGTGCGGCCCTCCAATGAAATGCCTCCCCAGACCATCACTGACCCACCACCAAACCGGTCATGCTAGATGATGTTGCAAGCAGCAGAACGTTCTCCAGGGCGTCTCCAAACTCTGTCACGTGTGTCACATGTGCTCAGGGTGAACCTACTCTCATCCGTGAAGAGCACAGGGCACCATTAGCCAATCGCTGTGTTCTCGGGCAAATGCCAATCGGGCTGCACGGTGTTGGGCAGTATGCACCGGCCCAACTTGTGGACGTCGGGCCCTCATACCACGCTCATGGAGTTGGTTTCTGACCGTTTGAGTACCAACATGCACATTTGTGGCCCTCTGGAGGTCATTTCATAGGGCTGAGTCAGTGCTTCTCCTGTTTCTTTGTGCACGAATGAGCAGATAGCAGTCCTGCTGCTGGGTTGTTGACCTCGGTTGCTTGCTTCAGACGTCAGGTCTTGCTGCCGCGCCAGTGTTGGCGCCAGATTCAAAATTCAAATGTAGTAATACAGGTCGCCAGCAGATGGCGCCTCAGACGGTTGTAGGCAGAAAGTTTAACTTTCAACTAATTTGCACCAAAGTGACAAAATTATGACCAGGATATGTGCACAACACTGTTGGACCCTCATTTATACCGTTTATCAGCAAAATAAAAGTGGATTTGAGGGTGAGTTGTCCTTTAATGTCAGAACTTGTTAATGTAAGCGATGCATTATGGGTAAAACAACAGCAGAGTGTACACACATTAAAACAACTCTATGAACTCTTAACCATAGTCAGCATATGAGTATGACTTCAGCATAGTGGTTGCTTAAATGTAAGCGGATTTTAACATAAACTAGCAGGGGCATATTTCCTTGTGGGCATTTGTTCCAACAGCATTAGCTTTGCACCAAACTGGATTTACAAAGACAATATCACTATATAAACACCAGGATCACAGAGGGCTCAAAACCATACATTCAAGGCCAAAATAGTGAGTGTGACACAAACAATTACTGCGCTAGAAAAGTTTACTTTCGCACTAGGAGTTGGAGCCAAACTTCACCGTGAGCACTTCCCTGTTGGGTTTCATCAAGCTAGCGGGTTAGCAACTGTATACAGTCTATGTTCTTCACACCTGGCGCATAGACTTTGATTACGTGACTCGTCATTCCGCAGCTGTTCCGCACGGACACAGAAGCGTCTGTGTGGAGATCAGCGAAACATGAAGAAGAGGGAGGAGGCGGCACGAGGGGGTGAAACTGATCCACGTGAGTCAGCGGCTGATGCGCGTGTGAACTCCTGCTGGCACGCGCCGGGTATGACCCACAGGTGTCCCCCTCCCTTACCTCTCCTCTAACCCCCCCAACACCCAACCCCCGCACCTCCCCGTCTCTTTGTCCGTGAGTAAAGCTCCTCCCGCGGTTCTTATAACCTGTAGATGAAAAGTCTGTGGACTCTCCTCTTCACGCTGCTCTGACTGTAGAGGACTGAGAGACCAGAGAAAGAGACCAGAAAGAGAGACCAGAGGGAGACAAGAGAGCGAGATCAGAGAGAGAGAGACTTAAGTGAGAGACCAGAGAAGACTGAAGAGGTCTGTGGACGTGGAGGAGGACTGAGGAGGTCTGCTCCTCTTCCTCCTCCAAGACCGTGGACTCTTCCTCCTCCTCTTCCTCCCTCTGCTGGTTTAGAGAGACCATAGAGAAAGACCAGATAGAGAGACCAGAGAAGGAGACCATAGAGATCAGAGCGAGACCAGAGGGAGAGAGAGGCCAGAGATGAAGCCAGTGACTTTGGACTGTGGACTCTTCTTCCTCTCTCTGCTGGTTTAGTCTATATGACTGGAGGACACAGCACTCCTCTTCCTCCTTTGTCCTCTTCCTCCTCGTCCTCTGTATGTGACTGCTGAATGTCGCAGATGAGGCGCAGGATGGTGGAGCACAGCGCGCTCGACATCATGTGTCCTAACAGGTTCTGTCGCCGACCGGAGCGCGGTACGCGGATGTGTGCCCGCATCCGGCAGAGTCTGTGCGTGGATTACCCACAGAGGAACGCGCAGGTGCTGAGCGCGCAGTACGGTGCCAACCTGTTGCTGCTGGGTGCCGCGCTCATGCTCGCCACCACGCACCACAGTGCGGTGCGGGAGTGGCATGTGTTGGCGCTGCTCTGCGGTGTCATGATGCTGCAGCTGCTTTGGATGATGTGGTATGTGCTCGTGCGCGATAGACACGGCAGCGCGCATGCCGACAAGGACAAGCACGCCACCACCTGCTGGGTCAGAGGTGAGTCTGGTGACCTCCCCTTTAACTCGGGCATTACAGACAGGTGCTACACACGCTTTATTTGGGGTAGTAGAAGCAGCGGTAATATTTTGGTCTAAGGTCTGAGTCGGGTATAGTTATTACTCACATATTCATACTCATAATTTATGTATCATTGTGAACCCTCTCTCTGCTGCAGGACCTCACACCTCAGTTTGAGACCCTCTCTCTGCTGCTGTGGGACCTCAGACCTCAGTTTGGGACCCTCTCTCTCTGCAGGGGGGCTGACTCTCCTGGCGTTGCTCTCTCTGGTGATGGACGTGTTCCGGATTGGGTTGTACGTTGGCTTCAGCGCGTGTGTGTCCGCGGTGCTTGGAGCGTATCCTGTGATCCATGCAGCGCACACCATTGCACAGGTCAGTGTCCACACGCTTTAGTTGGGTAGTAGTAGCAGTAGCAGGACTAGTAGCAGTAGTCGTGGAGCTAAGCTGGAAATTCAGACTGGAAGACAGGAAGAACTAAGCTCTCCGTGCTCAAAGTCATTTCCACCGTTGCTTTACGGCAACAACAATCAGTCAATTAACCTCTACCCTTGCTGGCAGCCACCAAGCATTGTTCTGCATCAAGCTTCATATCGCGAGGAAACTTAATTCAAGCAGCAGCTTTCATTAATGAGATTCAGAATTCTTTTTATTGCAATTATGAGAAACAGGAAGTCACAAACAAGGAAATTGCTTTGGATCTCGGTGCAAACAACTTATACAAGTAAATAGAGTAAGGCATTCATAAAAAGAAAAGGAAAAATCTCCATAACATTTCTTAAAATTACTTCTGTATACAAGTGCACACTACACACATTAAAGCAGCGTTCAGACTGGATCATGCGTTGCGTCGACTTTCAATGCAAAGTCAATGGTGACGCGCGTTCGACCGTGGAACTGCATGTGTGTCTCGGGATTCACGCACGTGCTGCGTGGTAGAGATGCATGGACTGCGCGGCAAAGGAGCTGCACCAGGACTAAACCAAGGTCGACAATGGGGGACATAGTGCTTGTGAACATATGCGTTTTCATGCTCCCGTATCTGTACAACTGCTTTGAGCATTTTCGCCGATGCGAAAATACCGTTTAATAATAAAATAAACGTATGGCGCACCTCCGTGAACACATACTACTGTTATATAAAGTCTCTGGAAGGTCTCTGGGCACACAGACGCTGCAGAGCTGCATTATTGGAGAAGAACTTTACTGCCTTAAGCAGTGCAGTAAAGTGTCAGTAGCATAGTAATAGCAAAGTGACAGTCAAAAAGGGCAGGAGTCAGTGATGAGTTATGGTGTGTTGAATTGTTCATGAGTCCAACTGCAGAGGGCAAGAAACTGTTCTTATGGCAGGAGGTTCTGGTTCATAGGGACCGTAGCCTCCTGCCTGAGGAGATCCCAGAAAACAAAACAAAATGGTTCCACAGAGGGGATTGGGGAGTCCTTCAGGGAGAGCGGGACGGGAGGTCTGTGATCTTCCTGAAGTCAACATTCATCTCGACTGTCTCCTGGGCGTTCAGTTCGAGGTCGTTACCACTGCACCCAGAACACCATCCAGTCCACTTCCCTCCTGTAGGCGTACTCATCATTGTCAGAAATAAGACCAATGAGGGTGGTGTCGTTCGCAAGCTTGATCAGCTTCACTGAGTCATGGTGGGAGGTGTAGTGGTTGGTGTACAGGGAGAAGAGCAGGGGAGTAAGAACACAGCCCTGTGGGGCTCCTGTGTTTGTAATCTGAGAGAGTCCGAGACATTCTTCCCCAGGCGCACCTGCTGCCTCCTGTTTGTCAGTAAGTCAGTGGTCCACCTGCAGGTGGAGTCGGGTACGTTCAGTACAAACAGACCCAGTGCCATTATTTAAAAACTGTTCCTGAATCTAATCTTTGTGCTGTGCCTTTGCTTCAGTTCCTTCTTGAATTCATATTCAGATGCTTTGTAGCCGCTCCTATTTCCTTTTCTGAAAGTGGACTCTTTCACCTGTCTGAGCTGCCTGAGTCTGACAGCAACTCCCCATCTTCGCCTTGTTCTGGGCCAGCTCATTCACCCTTCTCCTAGCTACCCCCACCAGGGTCTAGGCCGGGGGGGATTTAATCTCATAATCTCTATCTACGTTTACCCATTTGCAATCATCACGCCTTGCTCTACCAGGGTCTAACCACATTTCCTGTACACCATTCAATAAATGTCATCTAGTAAATATTGTCCTCAGAGTCATATGTACTAGTTTATGCAGTGTCAGTTAATTGCCAACCAATATACAATTCTATTAAAAACCCTTGTATGTTCGAGTCCCTTGTAGTAGTAATAACAGTAGCACTAGTATTAGATGTAGTAGTAGTAGCAGCAGCAATAGTAGCAGTCATCGCAATAGCAGAAGCAGCTGTAGCAGTGTCAGTAGCAATAGTAGTAGTGAAGAAGATGACAAAGTCTGGGATTGTGTCTTCAATTCAGACAGAAGACATGTTTTATTGTCGATGATAGAGACAGCACGAACACGAACAAGGATTTTACAGACTGCAAGTGATAATATACAGCAGAGGAATGAACACCACAGCTTTTGCCGCGATGCCAGTAGCTTGGCCTTCAGATAATCAAAACATGCTGTGGAAAAGTACTGGCTTGTGCATATTGTCAGAATGATGAGTTAGAACTTTACCCACAGTTGCTTCAAAGTGTCATGAAATACCTAAAGTAGCAGTAGCAGCAGCAGCAGTAGCCTGTGTTTGACTTTGGCCAAATATCCTCCATTCGTTTTTTTTTTTTGTATAGACAAATGGGCAAAACTTTCACTCTTGGATGTGCAAAATCTGTTTATGGGGTTCTAGTTGTAGAAGTTGTAGTAGTAGTATTTGGGGTAGTAGTAGCAGTGGTTTTTAGGGTAGTAGTAGTAGCAGCAAATGTAAAAAGTTAATTATGTCTTATTTTTTGTTTAAGGCTTAGAATGTTCTTTTAATAAGACAAAAGTGTAAAGAAGCTAGTACTGCTTAATACCTGACCTGGTAGACTTCCGCCTTCGTCAGAGGTGACGCGTGATGGTGTGACGTGTCCCTTGTTTCCGAATGCGGCCAGTCTGAAAGATTGATCTGATCCGTCAGACTGCCCGCGCCTCCCACTGCGTTGTGGGCGCTGGAGAAGTGAGTCCCAAGTGCGAGCCAAGGTGAAAGCCCCCTTGTCTCTGTTGATTGTCTGTGCTTGAGACTCACTTCTCCAGAGACCACCAGTCAATCTAACTGTTCAAGACTGGCCGCTGTTCTGTTGAGATAGTCTGCCCGTTCAGAGGCGTCCCTTGCCATTAGGCAAGGCAGGCAGCTGCCTGGGGCCCCCAAACCGACAGGGGGCCACGTAGGGCAGACTGATCTGACACAAGCGGTTGTACAGGCTACAACAGCTACCTGCAGTGACGAGTTGGCGGATAAAAACTTTTCATCTGATGCAAAACTTGCCACGTTCTTCATTAACAGTTGAAAACCCTGTCTGGGGAATATTAAGTATTGTATGTAATGGTGGTCTAGTGGTCTAGTCAAGTTGTGGGGCTAGCGCCGCGATGACCCGGGTTCATCCGGATGAATATAAGAAATGATGTTTATTATATTCTATGACAGATTGCTCAAGAACGGTAAAAGGTAAATCAAGCCGTTTTTTGCAGATTATAGCTAAGAGCCAAATCTTTTATTTGGCCCTCAAATGTAGGATAAATACACCTTGATAGGTAGTTTTTGTAATCAGTTTTAACATGATGAGTGTAGTGAACAAGCTTATAAAAAGACATGCTAAATTATTTCTCATTGCTTTGTGTCACGATAAGTACTGAAGTACTCACAATTTTCTATGGTAGACTGTACAGTCTGCCAGGCAGGCCCAAGGTCTATCCATTTATTGTTAAAAATAAGAAATGATCTACATTCAATTTATATTAAGTTAAACAAGTAATAGATATTGCATTTTACCTTATTATTAAATATATATTTATACCTACTGTAATATAAACCTTTTTATGTGGTTATGTGGCCCTCATGGACTCTGTTGCCTGGGGCCCCGGGGTACCCTTGAAACGCCACTGTGCCCGCTGAACAGGTCTTGCGTGAGTAGCTTGCTTACTCTTTTGTAAGTCACTTAATGACCAGCGGGAGGACTGTAAACTCTTACATTTTTATTGTGTTGTTTGCACATTTCTTGTCTTTTTTTGCTCACCCTGAATTGTGTATATACAGTGGGTGTATATACATTTCAGGCTTCAAACAAAGATATAAAAATTTTTTTTTTTGTCAAGAATCAACAACAAGTGGGACACAATCGTGAAGTGGAACGGAATTTATTGGATAATTTAAACTTTTTTAACAAATAAAAAACTGAAAAGTGGGGCGTGCAATATTATTCGGCCCCCTTGCGCTAATACTTTGTAGCGCCACCTTTTGCTGCAATTACAGCTGCAAGTCGCTTGGGGTATGTCTCTATCAGTTTTGCACATCGAGAGACTGGAATTCTTGCCCATTCTTCCTTGCAAAACAGCTCGAGCTCAGTGAGGTTGGATGGAGAGCGTTTGTGAACAGCAGTCTTCAGTTCTTTCCACAGATTCTCGATTGGATTCAGGTCTGGACTTTGACTTGGCCATTCTAACACCTGGATACGTCTATTTGTGAACCATTCCATTGTAGATTTGGCTTTATGTTTTGGATCATTGTCCTGTTGGAAGATAAATCTCCGTCCCAGACTCAGGTCTTTTGCAGACTCCAACAGGTTTTCTTCCAGAATGGTCCTGTATTTGGCTCCATCCATCTTCCCATCAATTTTAGCCATCTTCCCTGTCCCTGCTGAAGAAAAGCAGGCCCAAAGCATGATGCTGCCACCACCATGTTTGACAGTGGGGATGGTGTGTTCAGGGTGATGAGCTGTGTTGCTTTTACGCCAAACATATCGTTTTGCATTGTGGCCAAAAAGTTTGATTTTGGTTTCATCTGACCAGAGCACCTTCTTCCACATGTTTGGTGTGTCTCCCAGGTGGCTTGTGGCAAACTTTAAACAAGACTTTTTATGGATATCTTTGAGAAATGGCTTTCTTCATGCCACTCTTCCATAAAGGCCAGATTTGTGCAGTGCACGACTGATTGTTGTCCTATGGACAGACTCTCCCACCTCAGATGTAGTTTTCTGCAGTTCATCCAGAGTGATCATGGGCCTCTTGGCTGCATCTCTGATCAGTCACCTCCTTGTTTGAGATGAAAGTTTGGAGGGACGGCCGGGTCTTGGTAGATTTGCAGTGGTCTGATATTCCTTCCATTTCAATATAATTGCTTGCACAGTGCTCCTTGAGATGTTTAAAGCTTGGGAAATATTTTTGTATCCAAATCCGGCTTTAAACTTCTCCACAACAATATCTCGGACCTGCCTGGTGTGTTCCTTTGTCTTCATGGTTCTCTCTGCGCTTTAAACAGAACCCTGAGACTATCAAAGAGCAGGTGCATTTATACGGAGACTTGATTACACACAGGTGCATTCTATTTATCATCATCAGTCATTTAGGACAACATTGGATCAGTCAAAGATCCTCACTGAACTTCTGGAGTGAGTTTGCTGCACTGAAAGTAAAGGGGCCGAATAATATTGCACGCCCCACTTTTCAGTTTTTTAACCTCTTAAAACCCGCCTCATTTTGGCTCGTGCACAATGGTTGGGCATACCCAAATGTCTTTGCTTATTTAAAAACACATCTTACATCTCACATGCTTGTGTGATGCATCACTTTAAAGCTAGAGCCTTCTAGTTTATGTAAAAAAACACTAAAATAATGTTTGTCATTCCTATTTTCCTCTGCATCCTTTGAAGTTAGGGAAAAAAACCCAATTTTTTTAGCCTCGCCTAACATTTTCAATTTCTAAAGGCCCTAAAAAAGCCATACTTCATTGTAAGTTCACAATATTCAAACCCTCTGTTCATCGTGTTGTTGACAACAACTGTCTAAAGTTTCAGACTTCTAAGTTTTATAGTTTTTATGCAGTTTCTCCTTTTCATCAAGTAGTGCACATTTGGCACAATTTGGCACAAGTGTGCCAAATTGTGCCAAATATCTTTACTTACATTTAATCATCATAAAAACAATATTTTTTATTATTGGTACTTATAAGTTACTAATCTATGTGTGTTTTTCTTTTTTAAATGTCAAAGTTATTTTTTTATGAGTGTAAATTCATTGCAGCTTCGAGAGCGTCTTTTGGCTGCCATTACGCACAATTGTCCAGGCCCAACATAAGACAGGACACCATTGTCCCACCCCTTGTTCGAAAGCTTTCCTCATTGGCTACAAGGACATGTCAATCGTAAATCCCGGAAGTAAAAGCAAACAAGGTCTGTGGGGTTAGAGTGTGAGCCTACTGACTCATCCACGGAACAGAAGGTGGCGGTAATGCGCAAAAATAGGTCGCCAACCGCCGGAAAAAACCTAACAAGAAGAAGAAGAAGAAAAGCAAACAAGTTGGGATCACAACAAAGATCAGTGATCAATGCGCAAACAGCAGCACTAGCTGTACTCGCGGGACCTCTTGCAGACCCGAATATTGGTCTAGCTTTTCGGGAGTAGTCTCATTTGAAAGATAAGGAGCTAAGGAACACGTAGATACCAGATGTTTGGGTGAAAAACAAAGCTAAAAGTCCGTTAAAAGTGAAAGAGTAACATCTGTGCTCTTTTTTTTCGTTTTTTTCGCTAAAGATAAATGCACATTTTTGTATTATTTCTGCAGAATGGATTTTACTTTGGGAAATACAAGTGGATATAATTTTCCTTTGGACTGTTCCAGAGAGAATGATGTATTGCAAGCTAGGAGGAGAGCTGATTTATTTGTACAGCACAAGCCCAAAGGTAAAAAACTATTTTGGAATTGATTTATTTTGTGCCCACATTATGTGTTATATCTTTTGAATGCAAAGTCTGATGTAGTTTACACTTGTATATAAATGTAGATAAGAAAATAAGCTTTAAAATGATATACAGCTTTTGGGGTTTGGTGTTCAAAATACATCTGCTATTGCCAGCAGAACATTTAAAAACATAAAAACGGCCGCCGGCGCGCCGGTTGCAGTAAAAAGTTGAAATTATCCAATAAGTTTCGTTCCACTTCACGATTGTGTCCCACTTGTTGTTGATTCATGACAAAAAATTAAAATTTTATATCTTTATGTTTGAAGCCTGAAATGTGGCGAAATGTTGAAAGGTTCAAGGGGGCCAAATACTTTCGCAAGGCACTGTATCTTTTTTTCTCCTTCAATTTTTTGCGCAGGTGCACTTTCTGTGGTTCCACATTAAAGACGTCATCAAGTCCTTCCAGACGTTTGAAAGGTGAGTGTCCAGCTCAGGTCTCTCTCTGGTCTTTCTCTGGTCTTTCTCTGGTCTCTCTCTGGTCTGTCTCTTGGGTCTCTCTGCCTGAGTTGTGCTATACAGATAACATTTCCTCCTCAGGTTCGGGGTGATCCACGCTGTGGTTACAAACCTGCTGCTCTGGGGTAGCGGTGTGATGTCAGAGGCCGAACACTTCCTGAACAACCACAACAAGAGGGTCTCAGCGCCCAGTCTCCACGGCAACCACAGCACAGGTAAAATGAATGCTTTGGGTTAGGGTTGGGCGATATTTTTTTTGTACCGGTATACCGGTATAAGTAAATTAAATGATAAGAAAATGCCTTATACCGGTGAAAACGATCATTTAACACTGAAAACAGCAAGCGGAAGACACGTTTGTGTGCGGCGCACTTTGATGACGCATCTGCGCAGCACGTGTAGCAGAGCGGCGTGCAGGGACAACAACAACAGAGCAGAGAGCAAACATGGCTGAGGGCGGCGGTGAAGACCATGGTGAAGACATGCAGATTGTAGAAGACATTGTGCCAAAACGCGGAGCTACCTCAAACATATGGGAGTAGTTTGGGAACTAGATAAAAAGAAGCAATTGTGTGTAACTATCGACAGTGGATCTAATGTTGTGAAAGCAGCTGCCCTAAACAACTGGACTCGAGTGGCTTGCTTCGGACACTCGCTCTCTCTCTCTCTCTCTGCCATTGGTAAGCTTTATTTACTGTTTACTGTCATTCATTTTACTTCAATGCATGTGTTTGTCTACATTGCAATATAATTACAAATAAGTTATAATTACATAATTATAGAAACGCAAAAGGATACAAAAAATATATACAGTATTTGATCATTTTGACTATATTGGGATTAGGAAACATAAGCCAAAGTGATCAAATAATTATTTGATAATGCTACACTTTTTATATTACAAAGGACAAACTTTTATATATTTTACAAATTACAAATGTTCACCTTTATTACATGTTGCCTGCAATTTTCAGTATGTACAAAACAGAATTCTCTACAATTCAGTTTTGTTAATACGTTTTATATACAATAGCTGTATTGCACATTTTGCTGCCAATAAATCAGTAAATGCACTTTGAGGCAAGTGTGTTTAAAATTATCAGTGCTAAGTTTTTATAGCTTTTATATGAGGCTTTGTTAAAATTATCATATCGTCATATCGTGATACATACCAACAAAAATCGTGATACATGCTGAGGCCCATATCGCCCAACCCTACTTTGGGTCCAGGCTAAACCCAAGCTGAAGCCAACACAGATCTAGTCTCTTTCCTCTGTCTCTCTCAGCAACTCGCCTCTTCACAGATCTGACTGCTTTCTACTCTCCACAGATCCTCCCTGTAACTGCTCGACCTCCACCTGCTCCGTATTCTCCTCGAGCCTCTTCTACTTGTACCCTTTCAACATCGAATTCCACATCTTCGTGTCGGCCATGTTGTTTGTGATGTGGAAGAACATTGGGCGCTCTGTGGAGACGGTGAGCGCGCCCATGCCGCCACAGGGTCGTGGACTGGGGCGTGGCCTGAGCGTGGGTCCGGTGCTGGGCTGTGGCGCGCTGGCCTGTACGGTGGGTGTGCTGGTAGTGTACTTGACGCACGTGGAGCAGGCGGACACACGGCAGGCCGCCGTGTCCATGTTCTATGTGTATGGCGTAGTGATGTCACTAAGCATGTGCGGCGCGGCCTGTGTGGGGTTGCTACTGTACCGCGCGCAGCAGAGGCCACTGGACACCTCCGCAAACCCGGCACGTGAATTGGACACTGAGCTGCTCGTGTGGTCGGCCGCGGGAGCGTGGCTCATGGCCTGGTGCAGTGTCATCGCAGTTACCAGCGGTAGCAGCGCGGCGCCGCACCGGTGGATAAGCGGCGTGTATGCGACGCTCCTGGTGTTGGAGACGTCTGTGCAAAACCTGTTCATCATGGAGTCACTGTACCGACCACAGGAGTGCGAGTCTGTGCCCACGTCCGAGGTGTTCTCTGTGACCTGTGCACTTGCTCCGCCCTACGGGAGCCTAAGAGGTTAGAGACACAGATTATACAGGATATACACGTGAACTCATATTACAGATAACCTCATAATACAAGTGACCTCAAAATACAGGTGACCTCAGATTGTAGGTTTGACCTCCGATTATAGCTGTGACCTCTGTGCAGGAGGCATCATAAACCGTGGGTACGAGACGCAGGAGCGCCCCCTGGAGGAGCCGGAGGACAGCGCACCTGTGTACAGGAGAAAGCCCTCACAGGTTCCTCTGAGCGCCGACCTGACCCCTCCCCCAAGACTCAAGAGGAATGTCTTGAAGAACATTGCCCTGTTCCTAACCCTGGCCAACGTCTGCGTGAGTATCCATTTATACTACCTGTATACTCTGTATAGTTGCGTTTCCACAGCAGGAGTTCCTGGTAAAAGGTGGGACATCTACAGGAACCGTCCCCTTACTCTGTCCTCTCAGTGGCTGGGTCTCCACTGTAGAGTAGGACCCCTGGGCGACGTCATGAGTTTCAATTGCCGCATAATCAATAATTATTTATTTTACAGTCAGAACCATTCCAGTTTTTGCGGTCTTTGAGGTAGTCCTGCTTTCTTTTTTTCTTTTTTTTTACTTTTCACGGCATTGTTTCTGAGTGTGAGGAATCCCCAGTACTTCGAGGTGCTTTTCATTTCGTCGCAATGCCCAACCATGCCTAACCCCATCTGAATTTTTTCGGTGCCGTAGAAGCCAATTGCCTTCACCTCAAAATCTATCCATTTATTGTACATCTTTTTTATTTTTTTTATTTATTAATTTATTTCAGACAATGGCACAAGTGAGAAAAACGAGATAATTAAATGCAATTAAGTAATATAAATAATATAAAGCAAAAAACAAAACAGACAAACACAATAAAAAAACAAAAAAACAGTGTAAACAAAAAATGTATAAACAAAAATCTATGGTTTAACATGGCCATATATTTCTGCCTGAAAAGGAGTGGGTGGGAGAAAAAACTGACCTCAGACATCTTGCTGTTGTTGTTTGCTGTTTCCAGTGGTGTCTGCTTGGCTAATGCTGCTGGATTGTAAAAATGCTGGTTGTTTTGGTGCTTTCTGCTGGCATCAGAGCCTGCTCTAGCTTAAGCCAATCAGCGCTGGGTTGACCCCCACCAGGAGCTGTTCAGGGCCGAACAGAGTACCAAGCAGGGAGGAGGTACTCCGTTGGTTCCCGTAAAAGTTTCTGTAAATGGCCCTATGGGGGAGGTTCCCGCAGTGGAAACGCGACTTATGTATACTGTAACATCCCCTATTACACTGGCCAATGTCTGTGTGAGTATACTATATATGTACAACATACTATCGATACTACATATGTACTGTGTATGTATACTGTAACGTCCCCTGTTCCTGGTAATGTCTGTGTGAGGCATTCAGCCTGTCTTTGACAGAAGGGTGTTTGGGCAGAAGGCTCTGGAGTCTAACGTCTCTTGCAGCTGTGGATCCTGCTGGGGTCTCACGCCTCTCTCTTGCAGCTGTGGATCCTGCTGGGGTCTCACGTCTCTCTCTTGCAGCTGTGGATCCTGCTGGGGTCTCACGCCTCTCTTGCAGCTGTGGATCCTGCCAGGGTCTCACGTCTCTCTCTTGCAGCTGTGGATCCTGCCAGGGTCTCACGTCTCTCTCTTGCAGCTGTGGATCCTGCTGGGGTCTCACGCCTCTCTCTTGCAGCTGTGGATCCTGCCAGAGTCTCACGTCTCTCTCTTGCAGCTGTGGATCCTGCTGGGGTCTCACGCCTCTCTCTTGCAGCTGTGGATCCTGCCAGAGTCTCACGTCTCTCTCTTGCAGCTGTGGATCCTGCCGGCCTTCGGGGTGCGCCCTCAGTACGACAGTGGTCTGGAGGAGGACTCGTTTGGGTTTTCGGTCTGGGTCTCCGTCTTGAACTTTGCTGTACCGCTGAACTTGTTCTACCGCATGCACGCCGTGGCCTCGCTCTTCGAAGTCTTCCGCCGTATCTGACCCCTGCGCCCCCTATAGGCCAAGTTCATATTGTGCATACCTCAAAGCGTGGAATGCAACTTTAGTCACATAGATAACTTGTAGTTTGAAGATGCTATACCCGATTTATTTTTATGAGTTTATAAAAATGCTTATTACTACATACAAGGTGTATCATAATCCGTAATTTAATTGAAAACTTGAGCTCATTGATTCAGTTTGTGTATGAATTCAGGCCGTAAAAAGTGCTGAGTAGAGACTTAACGTGACGCTAGCACTACTCCACTCACAAAACGAGGCGGCGTCCTCTAGCCTCTACAGCGCTGCTAAACACAGGAGCATGTTAGCAGAATTGGCTATAACTCCTCCTGCTGTAACTGCAGACACAGAAAAGCAGTCCAAACGACACAACAATGAGGAAGAGAAGAGAGAACTAAAGCGAAAAAATGATCAAAGAAGAAATTAAGCCTGGGTGAACATAGCTAGCTTACATCGTATCCTCTGGAGAGACAATGGGAGAGACCTGCGGGACTTTCTCGGACTATCTATGCTCAGACTACATTCGGACACGGAACTAGCGGTAATCTTTCAGTTATATATTTTGTAAGCAGTGCGTTGCTTTTGTACCATTTCATCAGTGATTGTTGTACAGCTTACAAGAAGTTGCACTCATGCCAATGTTTGCATACGTATCAGATCGCAAATAAAACTAGATGGCTCCATGGAATGAGAGCGTAGGAGAAAAGAGAAGCCTGTGAGCAAGTTGGGGGTGGTGCTAAAAATTCAAACCTTGCAGAAACGGGTATAGCTCCTTTAAACAGAAAGTCATAAAATGTTGTTAACAAATCAGACTACTAGACGCTAGTGAAACTTGTGAGTCACTATATCTCTATGAGTCACTTTTTGACTCTTTGGGCTGAGAGCTGATTGGCTGAGTGAGAGTGGTCCTCTCTGTTTCACTTTTATATCTGAAAAAGCTAAGGTGTGACAGAGGCCAAACTTGATATGAAACTAGACCAGGACCAGACCTCAAATTTTAATTTCCTCCAGGATTAATATAGAACATCTAACAGTTTTAGAGACGGGGATTAGAGACGGAGATCCAGTGTTGTCTAAAAGTTACGTACTCTTAAACTTACGTACTTTAACTGTTGTAAACTTCAAGAAGAGCCAAGTGAGCCACTAAGGGGTTTTAACTTCTCACTGCAAAGCGTGCACATTTCACTTTAATATTACTTGTTAAATTCAGTGTGAAGAGGACATAGTCTGGACCTGGCTCTGGACTATTTGGTCATCTGTGTTCAGGATTGTGTGGTGCTGCTCTCACTGGAGGTATCATTATATCCAGCAGATGGCGCTGACAATGCTTGTTTCTCTGAGTCATGAGTGGTTCAGGTGGTGTTTAAACGAGACACTGCAACAGGAAAACGGTTGGCCTTTCGTTTACACGAAACAGTGTTTCAGGGGGGTGAACATACAAGCGTTGAGAAACAGCCTCTAGAGTGGAACAGACGGGGGTACTCTGTGGATTGTTCTCATGTTTTTAATGCAAGGGGATGCTCTTTTTTCCCTGAAAGAGTTTTATTTACAACTATCAACAGACAGCCTTATAGAAAATAATATATCCATTAGATACGTTTGTTTAGGAATATGCTTGAGCTAGAAAGACCTACTGAAATAAATAAAGCATGCAAACAGGTAGTGAACATTTTTTCAACATAGACATTAGTCTAGAAGATGTTAATTTATTTGCCCCTAAAAAATTCAGCAAATTATATTTACTCCAAATGAAAAATTAGAATTACTGTGCAAATTATATTACCGTGCATTTGGGGCTTCAAAGGTTGTGGATGCTGCATGTCTCCCCAGTGCCAGCCATGTCTGCACATATGTGCAATAAACGGATCCAAGGGTGGTCCTTGCATTTAAGGAAGATCAGATTTGAAAGCCTTATTTATTTTGAGAGAGTTTGACCACGGCACAAGAGCTTGGTGGGTGTTTGCGAGTTCTCTGTAACGGCCCGTACACACTGCACAAGACAGGGTGTTGCCTGGAGGACCAAGGGACAAGAAGGAGGGCTTAGAGTTGGGCGTGGTCTGGGCTGTGATTGACATCTCACTTGTCACACGAAAAAAAAAAGACAGTTGTCATTGCTGCTTAAAGCAATAGTTTACACTCCAGAAAGTCTCATTCCACCCTTGTTTACACACTAAAATAATTGTAGAGCTACACACCTGAACCTAATCCAAAGAATTATCTCAGCAGCATTGACGGTCAAATCATGTCATTTAATTTTAATCCACTAGATGGCGCCAGAATACTCCAACCTGCTACTGGGGCTTGTGAGACTTGGATGGGTTTATATCACCGCCGGTTATATCACCGGCGCAGACAGACACACATACAAACTGACGTCGCACAGAATTACAGAGTCAATGAAGAGGCCAGGACCAAATTCAAATGTAGTACCACCGAAAAGCTTGAGAGGGCGCCACACAGACGTTTTTAGGCTCAAAAGTGAGATTTTATCTAATTTGCACTAAAATGTCAAAAAAGTGACCAGGATATGTAGAGAGTACTATAAGAAACATTTATACAGTTTATGAGTTAAAAAAAAGTTGATTTGGTGTTTAGTCGCTCTTTAATGCACTGCCGCACGTAAATTTAAACATGTGTAGTAGCAGAGAACAAACGTAAAGCAGCAGATCAACGTAATTTAAGTGTGGTTTGAGCGTTACACAGAGAATTATACTCGTCCAAAGAAACCATGCAAAGCTCTAGTTTCAGTTTCCAATTTTGCAGCTACTGTTAAATGCAGGATGATGTTGGTGCATTCTTTCTCGTTTTGCGGTGGCATGAGGAGGATGTTGTTGAGGAAGTGGTTGTACTGGTGGGGTTGCGCGTGTCGTGTTGTAACATCTCACTGCTCCTACTGGCCAGGCACTAGAACTACATTGTTTTCCGTCGTGGTGTAGACGCTGTGTACTTCGAATAAGGAGCCTGTTTTTTCTGCCATTTGCTTTGCAGCGTCTCCGTCTAAACGAGGCCTCAGAGTAAGACCAGAGAGACCATAGGAAGACCAGAGAGAGGGAGCCCAGAGAAGACCAGAGAGAGGGAGCCCAGAGAGAGGGAGCCCAGAGAGAGAGAGAGACCAAAAATTGTCTTCTGACTTTAAACAAAGGTTGCTGTCTTGTTTTTATGTTATGGAGTTTACATGCAGCACATGACAAGCATGAGGTCGAGCAAAGTGAATCGTGATACAGTGTGCATGTTTTATATTTGAGCATGCTTCATGTTAGTGTCTCCTTCATCCACGTTAACTTTATGTGTTAGCCGTGTGTGTTTGCTGTATGTGTCACAGTTGTCTGTTACAATCTTTGTGTTTGTGGTCCTAATTTCAGAAGCCGCTGAGTGAAGTTCTTCTTTAAAGTTCTCATGTTTCTAATCGGTGAATTATTATTTTTTATATACTTGCATGAATATATAAATGTGTTTGTTTAATTTGGTGCTGAAAACACGATTGTGTTTTATGTCTTTGATTTGAATAAATAAAAGTATTTTTGAATCGAGAAGTTGCGTTTGGGTTCAATACTGAGCAGAGCCACAAGGGAGCGCCACACACACGTGTTTTGGTGTTCTCAGCGTCTACACAGATACACGCACGCACAGGCACACGCGTGCTCACACACACACTCAAGTTTGATCAGGACTTTTGATATAATGATTAGACGCAAGAGCTCCGTCCAGGGCTGCTTCTCGCGCTGGTCATAGAGCTGCATCTAAACATTATTTGGAGGAGTAGAAATACACAAAGCTCATATTGCAACAAGATATACATTTGTTGGATTATGAGTCAATCCACTTTATTTACATTTACACAAACAGTTTCCAAAGAGCTGCACAAAGATACAGCGACACGTCTGAAGGATATGGTGACCTCGCTCACATCTCTGTGTGGAGTGAGAGATGAAAATAAAATAAATTGTAAAGCGCTTTGTAACTCTGGTCTGAAAGGCAAAAATTACAGTCGTTAGGGAAATATACATTTATACAAATGCATGATATACAAAGAAATAAAATCAATAATTGAGCAGACAGCTGACGTGGGTTAGTGCCAGAGAATAAAAGGTTTGAGATTATTTAGGCGTATCCGCGCCAAGTTTGCGTCTGATCCGCGTCTGTAGAGCGGAGGTCACACTGTGATTGACAGGGCGTCACACCGATGTGACCGGCGCGTGGACGCGTCTATTAATAACTGACATGTGCACGCGCACGTTCTTGACCCGCGGTGCGTGATTCACCTAAATGAGTGCGCATGAGTGCTTCAGCACCGCGGACAGCGCCGGGATCTTTATGAATGAAGTGTGCCACGCACGAGCACGTAGCTCCCGCCCTCACACGCACGTACATACACACACACGCACATACACACAACCTTACCGCAGTGATGGAATCCTCCCCCACTATCTTCTTTTGTTAAACAACACTCACATGCACGCATGCACACCCACACGCGCGCACGCTTACACACACACACACACACACACAACATTCTGCAGTGATGGAATCCAGCCCCCTCTCTCTCTCCTTCCTTCCTCCCTCTCCTCTCTCTCCCCCTCCCTTCCTCTCCTCTTCTCTGCTGCTGTCGCACTCAGCCGCTCAGTCTGACGTTGGAAAGCGACAGAGGCGGCACCATGTGCTCCTCACACTCCTCACGCTCTCCGCGCTCTTCAGGGTCCTTACGCTGCTCACGCACAGTGTCCCCGGGGGGAAGGTGGCCTGCTCCACGTGGGGAGCTCTGCGAGTTACTCTGAGGACATGGAGCCTGCTCGGTATCTTTCTGCAGAAAAGGATGTTGTGTCTGCTGCGCCGCCGCCGAGGGAAGTGACGTGGAACGTGACGCATGCGCACAGGACGGAGGTGGTGGGTCGGTGTGTGACGGGTGCCTTCCTGTCGCTGCTGATCCTCTGGACTCTGTGTGGGAACGTGCTGGTGTGCAGCGCCGTGCTGCGTTTTAGACATCTACGCTCCAAAGTCACCAACATCTTCATTGTGTCGCTGGCGCTGTCCGACCTGCTGGTGGCGCTGCTGGTGATGCCGTGGAAGGCGGTTGCTGAGGTGACGGGACATTGGCCGTTTGGCGCCTTCTGTGACGTGTGGGTAGCATTTGATATCATGTGTTCCACTGCGTCCATCTTGAACCTGTGCATGATCAGCATGGATCGCTACTGGGCCATCTCTGCGCCGTTCCGCTATGAGCGGAAGATGACGCAGCGTGCGGCATTCGTGATGATCGGTGTCTCGTGGACGCTGTCTGTGCTGATCTCCTTCATCCCGGTGCAGCTGCAGTGGCATAAGGCCGCGGGCGCGGAGCAGCACGTAGACGAGAACTGTGACTCCAGCCTGAGCCGCACATACGCCATATCCTCGTCGCTTGTGAGCTTCTACATCCCGGTCGCCATCATGATCGTCACATACACTCGCATCTACCGCATCGCACAGATGCAGATCCGTAGGATTGCCACGCTGGAGCGTGCCGCAGAGCACGCGCAGAGCTGTCGTATGAAGAGACTGGAGTGTGTGCAGCACAGCTCGCTCAAGAGCTCGCTGAAGCGCGAGACCAAAGTGCTGAAGACGCTGTCAGTCATCATGGGGGTGTTTGTGTGCTGCTGGCTGCCCTTCTTTGTCTTGAACTGTTTGGTTCCGTTCTGTGAGAAGCCTGGGGCACACCGCAGTGCTGCTTGTGTCAGCGACACCACCTTCAACGTGTTTGTGTGGTTCGGATGGACCAACTCCTCCCTGAACCCCGTCATCTACGCCTTCAATGCAGAGTTCCGGAAGGCGTTTGCCAGTCTGTTGGGTTGCCGTGTGCTGTGCCGCACGCCGGTGCAGACGGTCAACATCAGTAACGAGTTGGTGTCGTACAATCAGGACACACTGATCCACAGAGACCTGGTGTCATACGACCAGAGCGCACGAATCCACAGAGACCTGGTGTCGTACGACCAGAGCGCACAAATCCACAGAGAAATCGTCAGCGCGTACGCCAGCATCATCCCCAACGTGGTTGACTGTCTCAATGACGACTTCGACCGCATTTCACAGCTCACACAAACTGCGCACGACCCGGAAGACCTGGTGTGCGAAACAGACATATGACCCGCACATGTGACTCGCACATATGACCCAGAGAAATGAGAAAGCTGATGTTCCGTGTCGCTCCTGTTTTGTCTCGTGTTTTTACTTGAAGCCGCAAACTCACATTATGCCTCAGAGCCTTTTTCCCTGCAGTATCTGTGCACGTCTCTGTCTCAGGTCTCTTTCTGATCTCTCTCTCTGGTCTCTCTTTCTGGTCTTGTATGTCTTTTTACTATGGTTCAGAGCACAGTGTTAAAGTGACGAGCGGTCCAGTTTGTGAGCCGCGAGGAGAACCTGTGAACAAAGACCAAAGACTTCCGTTCAGTCTGAATGTAATTTTGTGAATAAAACAGCTGCTTTTGTGGATCCTGTTGTGTTTTTAATAAAGAGATCAGAGTCTGAATGTTAAAACATGCATTCTGTATGTAACTCCCTGTGTGACCACCAGAGGGAGCAGCGTCTGCAGTCAGAGCTGTCTGTAGCTCCCTATGCTGCCACTAGAGGTGCCACCTATGCTGCCACATGCTTATACAAAACGTATTTCACCTGAGAAATAATAATAATTTAAAAAAAGTATTGTTTTATGGGCAGGAAACTGCTCTGAGAGTGATCTGCTTATGGTCCCTCTCTGGTCTCTATCTCTAGTCTCTCCCTCTGATCTCTTTCCTGGCTTCTCTCTCTGGTCTGAGTCTCTCAGTGATGGTACGTCACTTGCAGTTGGGTGTGATGCTGTTTCCATGGAGACAAGGCTCTTACGCAGCAGCTCTGCGGAGGGTCATCTCTGGGGACAGGTCCACTCATGTTCGACAGCGGCGCAGGATTTCCAGCACAAGTTTTCCATCTGACACCGAGAGATGGAAAGAGAGAAGAGAGCGAGAGAGTGGAGTATGGAAGCCCGTTTCCGCCATGTAAAAAAAAAAAAAAGCCTACAGAAAGTCAAAATTTCGACTTTTAAAAGTCAAAATTTCGACTTTAAAAGTCAAAATTTCGACTTTTAAAAGTCAAAATTTCGACTTTAAAAGTCAAAATTACGACTTTAAAAGTCAAAATTTCGACTTTAAAAGTCAAAATTTCGACTTTAAAAGTCAAAATTGTGAGTTTTCCACTGCGCATGTGCAGTTGAAAACTCGTGTGTGTTGTTGTCTGGAACGGTCTCTGGACGTCCTTCACCTGCAGATTATGTGAAGATATTGCTGACAGCGACCACTGCATCCATGAAGTAGCCAGAAATAATGTTGTTTGATTGATTCTGTAAAACGTTCCTGTTTAAGCCCCAGACCGCGGTCGTAGGAGGCAGGGAGGAGCTGTCTTTTTATTTATTTATGTTAAATTCAATTTACATATATACAGCATTTAAATGAAACGACTTCTTATTTCGACATAGTAACAAATAATGTGAGCAATACGTTTTTATAATAAATCAAAGGAAAATGAGCCATCGAGACATTCCAATCCAATCTGCTATAGACCACTCTGACCAGACGATGGCGCTGAGAGGGGTCCACACGGAGCGAGTATTTCCACGGCTGAAAGGATGCGCTTTCTACGTGTTGAGTACGGGGTTTTATTCATGCATCTATAATGGGTTTATCTATTTCTAACCCTTTTCAAAGACCCTCACTGTTATCTGCGGAGTTATTTCTCCGGATTGTTGCTAAAAGAGTCGTGGGCTTTATTTTGTCACAATAAAATAATCAGACAAGGTACTTATTCCCTGTATGTCTCTGTGTTCTTGCTCATACGCCAACAACTTTACCCGCTCGCTCCATCAGCTCACCCCCGCATGCACGCAAACACGTCACATACTCTTCAATGCACTGATCGCAATTCCAAAAGGGTATTATTGTCAGTGCCCGTGACTGTGGTTCTCCTGCCTCTGTCTGTGGTTGTCCTGCCTCTGTCTGTGGTTCTCCTGCCTCTGTCTGTGGTTCTCCTGCCTCTGTCTGTGGTTCTCCTGCCTCTGTCTGTGGTTCTCCTGCCTCTGTCTGTGGTTCTCCTGCCTCTGTCTGTGGTTCTCCTGCCTCTGTCTGCGGACCTACCTCACTGTCCTGTAATCGCGAACGGTCTCTCTGTCAGTCACAATATTATTCACTGCATTTCTGGTGCATCCATCGATAGCCGTGATACTGACCAGATGTCACCAGTTGATGCTCAATGACTTTGAACAGCCACATGTGTTTTATTATTAATCTTCCACAGTCCGTTTATGTTAAAAAGGCTGCCTTAGAGACTGTCACGCTGGCCCTTTAAAGGGGGCGGAGCTTGGACCACCGGAGACCTGCGTGCGCCCTGCATGCACAGAGCGAGAGAGAGGAGTGAAGCGAGCACATCTTACTTTGCCGTGTCTGAGTGTTTTCATAGGTTTAAGTTAAAGTTTGCAGTAGTTTGTGTGTTTAAGTCAAAGGTGTGCGTTATAAAAGACCACACACACACACACACACACACACACACACATCCATACGCTCAAGCTTCAATAAATCATCATATTCAACTCCCTGACTCATCATTGGGTTCTAACCGACCCACCACAGTGTTCTGGACATTCCATTCAGCATCAGTACAGTCACTCTCCTTTTCAATTGGTCCTTCGAGCCGGATTCCAGACAGCTGTGAAGATGCAAAACCCTGAGTCAGAAGCAAGTAACCTCCGACCTGTAAGACAGACTTCAGTGCCCGCTCACCTGGCAGAGTATGATCTCAGTGGACCAGGGGCCCAGAGCCAGTTCAAGTCAGCATCCAGAGCCACGGGCCTTCCACAGAGAGAGCATTCGCCGCCAAGATCCATATCTCCTATCAGTCAGAACTTTGAAGGTATTGATGAAGTACAGGAGCCAGAGCTCTCCAGTTCTCCAGCTCGTGCCACAGGAGGACAGGAGACCACCTGCATCCCAGAGTTAAGTGCTGCCCTCATAGAGATGCGTCGGGACAATGCTGAGCTCCGTACCCAGTTCCAGAGCCTGATGACTGCATTCCAAGCCCAGTCCCAGTCCCAGTCCGCAGTCCACCAGCCTCTTTCCCAGTTACCTCGCAGTGCAGATTGTGGTAACTATGTACAACGCTCTCAGCTCCAACCCCAAGTTAATGCTCCAGCCTGCCAACCACTATATTATTCCAGCCCCCGGGATAACATAGCACAAGTTTTCTCCAGATTGGACGTCTCCCAAGTGCCTGGAGCTCTGCCTAACCCCCCGTACTATGCAGCCACTCCCCAGCAAAGTGTTCCCCGTGCAGACCTGTATGGGCAGAGATCTCAAGCTCACTCTTACAACCAAGTAAGTGATGCACAGAACGGCACTCCATATACAGGCAGTTACCCCTCATACACTCAGAATGCCTATGCGCATAACCCACAGAGGGAGCGCACATATAGGGGACCAAAGCCCACAATCCCATGCCTCACTGCACCAAACCCCAGAGAGTTCTCCAGGATGAAAGTGGCACTAGAGAACCTCCTACCGGAAGACGCCACAGAGCGGTACAAATACCAGATCCTCACAGACCACCTTAAGTGTGAGGAAGCCTCACTTGTGGCCGATTCGTACTGTAACTCTATGCAGCCATACACAGACACCATGCAGGCTCTAACCAAAATGTATGGACAGCCCCACAAACTGGCTGTGCAGCGCATCGCAGAGCTCATGGATGCTCCCAATATCCGCAGTGGGGATGTGAGTAGCTTCCGTCTCTTTGCGCTCACTGTGCGGTCTTTAGTTGGCATGTTACAGCAGCTGGGGCAGAGAGGCCAGATAGAGCTAATATGTGGCTCACATGTGTCACGCTTACTGAGTAAACTCCCGCATGACCTTAATGCTAACTTCAAGAGGTTCATTCACCCACTCAGAGTTGCCATTCCCACCCTAGTTGATTTCGCGGATTGGCTCGAATATGAGTTGGAGGTACAGGAAGACTGCATTAAGCCCACGAAGAGAGAGGATTGGTCCAATAAGAAAGCAGAGACCAAGCGCCCTCATAAATCCTCCACTAAGTCTGCATCAGTCCTTCTGAGCACAGAGAAAGCCCCAGCACCACAGTCAGCCTTAACCCCTGCACCAGACCACACAGCCAACCAACCAAAGAGTGCAGATAAGATGAGAGCTTATTGTCCCTACTGCGACCATGACAAGCACTTTTTGAATAATTGTGCCAACTTTAAAGGCCTGAGCAAAGAGCAGAAGGTGGCATGGATCAAAGTTAACAATAAGTGCTGGCGCTGTGGTCGTAATCACCAGGCTGCAAAGTGCACACTCAAAGCCCCATGTAAAACATGCAATCGGAGACACCTGTTAGTGCTGCATGAGGTCAATGAGAGGTCAGAGGAGGAACGGGTACCCGCTACACCCCCCACAGAGAGCTGTCTTGTAAACACCACCAATAAAGTTATGTACGTTGATCGCCCAGTATACAACTGTAAAGTGCTGCTGAAGATAAGTAAGGTGGTTCTGAGAAATGGAGACCAGTGCTTGGAAACATACGCTGTATTGGACGACGGCTCTGAGCGAACCATTCTCCTCCATTCGGCAGCGAAACAGTTGGGCCTCAAAGGCAGTAAAGAAGTGTTAGCCCTCCGCACCGTCAAACAAGAGGTGGAGAGGCTTCACGGAGCATCAGTGTCCTTCTCTATTTCTCCAGCTGGCAACCCAGAGAAGGTGTACGAAATCCACAACGCATTTCCAGCAGAGCCGCTGAGTTTAGCAGAGCACTCCCATCCAGTCGCTGTGCTCCAGCAAAAGTACAAACATCTATCAGGTTTGCCCCTCCCCACGCTGAACAGAGCCCATCCCATGCTGCTGATTGGTGCAGACTACACGCACCTTATCACACCGATAGAGCCTGTTCGATGGGGACCCCGTGGTGGTCCAGCTGCAGTGAAGACTCTCCTTGGATGGACACTGCAGGGGCCAGCTCGGGATGTCCAGTCCGGGCCTAACGTGAGTAACTGCCTCTTTACATCTGTCCCCTCACCTTCTGAGCTGTTTGCATGTGTGGAGAAGCTGTGGCAGATGGACGTCCTTCCGTACCGCAGTGAGAAGCTGGTCGTGAGATCAAGACAAGACCAAGAGGCAGTCAAACTCCTACAAGAGCAGACAGTGAGAGTCAACATTAATGGCACAGAGCGATATGCCACACCCCTCCTCCGAGTAAAAGACATGCCCTCCCTCAAAACCACTCCAGAAGCTGTTCTGCCACTCCTGAGAGGTACAGAGAAGCGCTTAGCTCGAGCCCCAGAACAAGCTGTTGCCTATCAGAGAGAGATTGAGAAGCTGGTAGAGGCCGGGTATGTGGTGAAGCTAACACCCAGTCAAGTGGAGAGCAGCCCAGAAACTTGGTATATACCCCACCATATGGTCCAACATAATGGGAAGAATCGTGTGGTGTATAACTGCTCATTCCAGCACCAAGGTCACAACCTAAACCAGCTCCTATTACCAGGTCCCACTCTTGGCCCAGCTTTGTTAGCTGTACTGCTACGCTTCAGAGAGCACGCCATTGCCTTCAGCAGTGATATCCGTGGTATGTTCCACCAGGTTAGGCTCCTCCCTGAAGACCGACCACTGCTGCGCTTTATATGGAGGGACATGAAGCGAGACAGTCCGCCTGAGGTTTATGAGTGGCAGGTACTGCCGTTTGGAACTACGTGCAGTCCGTGCTGTGCAACATTTGCTCTGCAGAAACACGTCTTTGATCACAGCCAGCCACACGACGATGTTCATGTTGCTATCAACAAGTCCTTTTATGTGGACAATTGCATGCAGAGTCTCGCCTCACCAAACGCTGCCAAGGCTCTTGTAAACAAGCTACGCCATCTCCTAACCAGCGGCGGATTCGAGCTCAGACAGTGGGCTAGTAATGATCCAAGCATTGTTCGTCACCTCCCGCCAGACCTAAGATCATCCAGTTGTGATCTGTGGCTCAGTCAAGGTCAGCTTGATGTCCCAGAGCCCGCACTAGGCCTGCATTGGAACTGTGAGTCTGACACGCTCACCTACAAACACAGAGACATTGACTGCCCAGTGGCTACCATGAGGAACATATACAGAGTGTTAGCCAGCCAGTATGATCCTCTTGGCTACATAGTGCCCTTCACCACTCGGGCCAGAGTCATTGTTCGGCACCTGTGGGAGAAGAAGAGGGATTGGGATGATCCGCAGCTTCCCAAAGAGCTCCTGGAGAAATGGCATGCGTGGGAAGAAGAGCTAGCACACCTACCCAAGATCACCCTGCCCAGGTGTTACACCACCCGCTGCATGGACCAGCCCACAAGTATCAGAGACATTCATGTATTTTGCGACGCCTCAGAACAAGCATATGGAGCTGTGGCATACTTGAGGACCCAGAACACCAATGGAGAAGTGGAGATTGCTTTCCTGGCAGCGCGCTCACGTGTTGCCCCCAAGAAGCAGCAGTCCATACCCCGCCTGGAGCTGTGCGCTGCCCTTACTGGTGCTCAACTCTGCAAAGTCATCAGCACAGAGTTAACCCTCTCCATCCGCAGCTGCACTCTATGGTCTGACTCAGCCACTGTCCTAACCTGGATGAGCTCAGATTCATGCCGCTACAAAGTCTTCGTGGGCACCCGTGTGGCCGAAATACAAGAGCTGACCGAAGCCGCCACTTGGAGATATGTGCCTTTGAAAGACAACCCAGCAGATGACATCACCCGTGGCCTCACTCTCAGAGACATTGGCAGAGGCAACAGATGGACAGGAGGTCCTCCATTTCTGAAGCAAGCTTCAAGTGACTGGCCTGAACCCCTGCCCGCAGTCCAGAGTGAACCTGAAGGTGAGCTGAAACACACTGTTTTAACCATGTCAGCTTCTACTGTTCCAGATCCGCTCCAGTACCAGACGCTGGGCAGCTACCTGGAGGCCACTGCGCGTCAGCTGCACGGGGCGGCCGGTTCCAGTGACACTCCGACAGCTGATTCCTATACCACGGCTGAGCTCGAGATTCTACGCCAAGCCCAGAGAGAGTCGTTTCCAGAGGAGGTTTCGCAGTTGGAAGCCGGTAAACCAGTATCCAGGTCCAGCCGCATTCTTCTGCTCGCTCCAAAGTTTGATGAGGCGACCGGGCTCATCAGAGTAGGAGGCCGCCTACGCCGCAATCCAGACCTGGCAGTAGATGAGGTGCACCCCATCGTCCTGGACCCCCGACACCCACTAACCCGTCTCATCATACAAGATTATGACGAAAAGCTCCAGCACCCAGGGCCAGAGAGGGTGTTTGCTGAGATCAGAAGGAGGTACTGGGTGTTACGTGGACGTGAAGCAGTGCGTCGCCACCAGAGAGGCTGCGCGGAGTGCAAGAAGTGGAAAGGTCGACCACATCCCCCACGGATGGCTGATCTCCCTCCAGCCAGACTTCGCCTTTTCAAGCCTGTTTTCTACTCCACGGGCGTAGATTGCTTCGGGCCATACACCGTCAAGATCGGGCGCCGGAATGAGAAGAGGTGGGGGATACTGTTTAAATGTTTGACTACAAGAGCAGTGCATCTCGATTTGATTCCCAGTATAGACACTGACGCATTCCTTATGGCCCTGAGACGATTCATCGCCAGACGAGGAAAGCCCAAAAAGATTCTCTGTGACCAGGGAACTAACTTTCGCGGAGGAGACCGTGAGTTGCGAGAGGCGTTCCAGTCTCTTCATCCTGACCTCCAAGATCAGTTGGCCTCTCAGCAGATCACCTTTGCCTTCAACCCCCCTGGAGCACCGCATTTCGGCGGATGCTGGGAGCGTGAGATCCGTTCCCTCAAGGCCGCTCTTCGCGTCACCCTGGGAGCTCAATCAGTCACAGAGGAAGTACTACGCACCGTTTTGATTGAAGTTGAGGGGATGCTCAATTCCAAGCCCCTCGGCTACACCTCATCCGAAGTGGCAGATCCAGACCCTGTCACCCCCAACTGCCTTCTCATGGGGCGGCGGGATGCCTCACTGCCACAGGGCCAGAGACCCTCGGGCGAAGAAGATGGAGGCATAGCCAGATCCTAGCCGACCATTTCTGGCAGCATTTCCTAAGGCACTACTTGCCAGGGCTCCAAGCTCGCCAGAAGTGGCGGACTGAATCAGTGAATCTGCAAGTGGGGGAAGTGGCCATGATTGTTGACCCGCAATTACCCCGGGCCCTCTGGCCTGTAGGTACAGTATCACAAGTCTTCCCTGGACCCGACGACAGGATCAGATCGGCAGAAGTCACAGTTAAAGGAAGAACCTACGTCCGGCCAGTGGCGAGGCTCGTCAGTCTCCCTGCTCTACCAAAGGACGATTGACACTTCAGCCTTTTAGATGTTCGTATTCACAGGTGAATCCGGGGGCGGCTGTTAAAAAGGCTGCCTTAGAGACTGTCACGCTGGCCCTTTAAAGGGGGCGGAGCTTGGACCACCGGAGACCTGCGTGCGCCCTGCATGCACAGAGCGAGAGAGAGGAGTGAAGCGAGCACATCTTACTTTGCCGTGTCTGAGTGTTTTCATAGGTTTAAGTTAAAGTTTGCAGTAGTTTGTGTGTTTAAGTCAAAGGTGTGCGTTATAAAAGACCACACACACACACACACACACACACATCCATACGCTCAAGCTTCAATAAATCATCATATTCAACTCCCTGACTCATCATTGGGTTCTAACCGACCCACCACAGTGTTCTGGACATTCCATTCAGCATCAGTACAGTCACTCTCCTTTTCAGTTTAGGATAAATTAAATAGAGGCTTCTGAAGCGGATTCTAATCATAAACGGAGAGACCGTTTGCATTTTAACGCGATTACTACCACAACATTATTGCTGCTACTTCATGGATGTGGTCACTGTCTGTAGGCAAAATCTTCACATAATCTGCAGGTAGAGGATGACCCATGGTCATGGATCTATAACAGGGATGACCAGAGACCGTTCCAGACAGCAACACATACGAGTTTTCAACTGCACATGCGCAGTTGAAAACTCGTAATTTTGACTTTTAAAGTCAAAATTTTGACTTTTAAAGTCGAAATTTTGACTTTTAAAGTCGAAATTTTGACTTTTAAAAGTCGAAATTTTGACTTTTAAAGTCAAAATTTTGACTTTCTGTAGGCTTTTTTTTTTTTTTACATGGCGGAAACGGGCTTCCATAGTGGAGAGAGCGCAGAGAGACAGTGGAGCAAGAGAGCGCAGAGAGAGAGGAAGAAGAGAGCGGAGAGAAAGAGCAGAGACAAGAGAGAGAGAAAGAGGAGAGAGCAGAGAGAGAGCTAGAGGGTCAGATTGATCGGAGAGTTCTGCTACATCACAGTAAAATATATACTGTACTGCGAACCATGAGGAGAGTGAACAAACAGTGTGCAATGTTGGGGTTGGCAGTAGAAGTAAAAGCACTAGTTGTAGTAGCAGTAGCAGTTCCTACTAATATCCAGTGGCTTCCAGAAGAAGAGTGGACCAAAATGTCACGATCAACAACCACGACCACTCTGACCACTCTTACGCTCCCCTAACGTTTTCTTCTTGGCAAAAAGTAAACTGTTCCAGACCTGGTCCAGACCTGGTCCAATCTGGTCTATAGATAACTCCACATGTGTCTTCTCTGGGTCCGTTGTGTCTGAGCCTCAAGTTATTTTTTACCTCAGATTAAAACATGTGTTTTGCACACACACACGCACACGCACACACGCACACACGCACACTCCTCAGTCAGGATCGGGGTCAAACTTCTCTCTGCTCCAGATGCTGCCTAAAAGCACTGATTGTCACATCAACACGGACCCAGAAATCAGAAAGACTGGTGTCTCTTTCTCTTGTCTCTCTCTCTTCTCCCTCTCTGGCCTCTTTCGTTTCTCTCTCTGGTCTCTCCCTGGTTTCCCTCTCTGGTTTCCCGCTCTGATCTCGCTCTCTGGTCTCTCCTACATGAATATATGTAAATTAGGGAGTGGATGCCGCTCTGGTTTTGAGCCGCTGCTTTTTTAGAACTATTATTATTTTAATCTCTTAATCTCCATAATCCGCTCAACTTCAACCTTTATTTTCATTTGATTTTTATTTTTGGCTTCAGTTTTGGAGCAGCTGCAGCGGAGGATTCACTGACCACAGTCCTGACCAGTCCGTCCGCACAAATACAGACCGGAACACGCTTTAGCCAAGGCTACGTACCTTTAAAGCTAGGGTCTATAACTTTCAGACAACAATAGAACAATAGAAAAAAAATATAATCAGCTTTCACGGACAGAAAAGTGAAAAAGAGAGGACCAGCCTCACTCAGCCCTCACAGGGTTGTTTCTCACACAAAATAAGCAGATGTGTTGAGGACTAAAGTCACATACCCCAGCTTTAAACATGTGCTACTGATGAGACTAAAGTTAGGTACCCCAGCTTTAAACATGTGCTACTGATGAGACTAAAGTTAGGTACCCCAGCTTTAAACATGTGCTACTGATGAGACTAAAGTTAGGTACCCCAGCTTTAAACAGGTGTTACTGATGAGACTAAAGTTAGGTACCCCAGCTTTAAACATGTGTTATTGATAAGGCTAAAGTTACGTACCCCAGCGTTAAAAATGAAATGACAGGGTTATTATTTAAACTTTATAACAGGTTTATCCATCGCTCTACAAGGATAGAGAGGAACACACAATATAAAATGTTTTAATGGCTTTTTAACAAAAGATAAAAATTACTTCATATACATTTTAACATAATCTACACATTTTTATACATATTTGAATTGTACAGTTTCATCGAAAGTGCTGAAGCATAAACCAGTCTGAAGCTGATCCCAGTGTGACCCTGGAGTCTGGACCAGTGGACCAGTCCCAGTGGGTTGTTTTGTAAAAAGGAATGGGAAAACCTTTTAGTCTTTAAGTGTGCCAATGTTTGTAGAGAGTTTGTGAGTGGTTCTGGTTCAGACTCGGTTCAGTCAGAGTCAAAAAGAACGACAACACGGCACCAGCGCCATCTGTCAACGCTGTGATAAATGTCCATGTTTACAGCTAAAGAAGTCTCTCTCTGGTCCCTCTCTCTGGTCTCTCTTTAGTCTCTCTCTCTGGTCTCTCTTTAGTCTCTCTTTCTCTGGTCTCTCTTTAGTCTCTCTTTCTCTGGTCTCTCTCTTTAGTCTCTCTCTCTTTAGTCTCTCTCTCTTTAGTCTCTCTCTGGTCTCTCTTTAGTCTCTCTCTGGTCTCTCTCTGGTCTCTCTCTGGTCTCTCTCTGGTCTCTCTCTGGTCTCTCTCTGGTCTCTCTCTGGTCTCTCTCTGGTCTCTCTCTGGTCTCTCTCTGGTCTCTCTCTGGTCTCTCTCTGGTCTCTCTCTGGTCTCTCAATGGTCTCTCAATGGTCGAAAATCAAAAAGAACTGGATGAAGGGCCGGTCCCAGAGGTAGTGTGTTTTGTTTGTGTGTGTGTATGTGTGAGTTGAGCGAGTTGAGCCTCATAGCGCACTCTCCATCTTGATTCCGTTTTGGTCCTGTGGGTCCTGTGGGTCTTGTGGGTCAGTCAATGGGTCCTTCCCGGGCGTCACTGATTCCCTGGCGCCCGGGCCGACTGTCAGCACCAGCTCCAGCTCCAGCTCCTGCGCCGGTGCCGGGAGACCGTTAATTTTGGCGAAACTGCGGCTGATGTCCAAGAATGTCTGGTTCTTGGTTTCGGGGAGGACACAGGAGAGAAACACCGCTCCCAAAACGCACACCACCACAAAGACCAGGAAGGCCAGGGACTGCAGCGCCTCCTACAGAACACAGGGAGTGAGACAAGAGGGAGACTAGAGAGAGACCAGAGAGAGAGACCAGAGAGAGACTAGAGAGAGACCAGAGAGAGAGACCAGAGAGAGACCAGAGAGAGACTAGAGAGAGAGAGACCAGAGAGAGAGATCAGAGAGAGACTAGAGAGAGAGAGACCAGAGAGAGAGATCAGAGAGAGACCAGAGAGAGACCAGGGAGAGACTAGAGAGAGAGACTAGAGAGAGAGACCAGAGAGAGAGATCAGAGAGAGACCAGAGAGAGACCAGGGAGAGACTAGAGAGAGAGACCAGAGAGAGGCTAGAGAGAGAGACCAGAGAGAGACTAGAGAGAGAGACCAGATAGAGACCAAAGAGAGACCAGGGAGAGACTAGAGAGACCAGAGAGAGACCAGAGAGAGAGATCAAAGAGAGACCAGAGAGAGACCAGGGAGAGACTAGAGAGAGAGACCAGAGAGAGACCAGAGAGAGACCAGAGAGAGACCAGAGAGAGACCAGGGAGAGAGGCTAGAGAGAGAGAGACCAGAGAGAGACCAGAGAGAGAGACCAGATAGAGACCAAAGAGAGACCAGGGAGAGACTAGAGAGACCAGAGAGAGACCAGAGAGAGAGATCAAAGAGAGACCAGAGAGAGACCAGAAAGAGACCAAAGAGAGACCAGGGAGAGATTAGAGAGAGACCAGAGAGAGAGACCAGAGAGAGACCAGAGAGAGAGAGACCAGGGAGAGACTAGAGAGAGAGACCAGAGAGAGAGCAGAGAGAAACCAGAGAGAGACCAGGGAGAGACTAGAGAGAGAAACCAGAGAGAGACTAGAGAGAGAGACCAGGGAGAGACTAGAGAGAGAGACCAGAGTCCAGGGAGCGAGACCGCAGAGACCAGAGAGAGACCTGAGAGAGATCAGATAGAGACCGGAGAGACCAGAAATATACCACAGAGAGACAGTCTATTTCCTGTTTTTGAACGGTTGGATTCACTGTTATGTTGTTGGTGAATCCACAAAAACTGCTGCAGTGATTTAGGGCAATAAACAAATAGATTGAGTTGGATTTGATTCTCGTCTTTTCTCGTCTTTCTGTGAGAGTCCGTCAGAAGAGGAAAGTCTTTGTTCATCTCCGTTTCCTTTGAAGTGAAGGACACGCGTTAAGCTCAAGGACATGAGATCTGTACGGAGACTCTCTCTGCAGGAGAACTCTGGTCTGGACCTGGTCTCTGGTCTGGACCTGGTCTGGACCTGGTCTCTGGTCTGGACCTGGTCTCTGGTCTCGACCTGGTCTCTGGTCTCGACCTAGTCTCTGGTCTCGACCTAGTCTCTGGTCTCGACCTAGTCTCTGGTCTCGACCTAGTCTCTGGTCTCGACCTAGTCTCTGGTCTCGACCTAGTCTCTGGTCTCGACCTAGTCTCTGGTCTCGACCTAGTCTCTGGTCTCTGGTCTGGACCTGGTCTGGACCTGGTCTGGACCTGGTCTCTGGTCTGGACCTGGTCTCTGGTCTCGACCTGGTCTCTGGTCTCGACCCGGTCTCTGGTCTCGACCCAGTCTCTGGTCTCGACCCAGTCTCTGGTCTCGACCTAGTCTCTGGTCTCGACCTAGTCTCTGGTCTCGACCTAGTCTCTGGTCTCGACCTAGTCTCTGGTCTCGACCTAGTCTCTGGTCTCGACCTAGTCTCTGGTCTCGACCTAGTCTCTGGTCTCGACCTAGTCTCTGGTCTCGACCTAGTCTCTGGTCTCGACCTAGTCTCTGGTCTCTGGTCTGGACCTGGTCTGGACCTGGTCTGGACCTGGTCTGGACCTGGTCTCTGGTCTGGACCTGGTCTCTGGTCTGGACCCGGTCTCTGGTCTCGACCCGGTCTCTGGTCTCGACCCGGTCTCTGGTCTCGACCCGGTCTCTGGTCTCGACCCGGTCTCTGGTCTCGACCCGGTCTCTGGTCTCGACCCGGTCTCTGGTCTCGACCCGGTCTCTGGTCTCGACCCGGTCTCTGGTCTCGACCCGGTCTCTGGTCTCGACCCGGTCTCTGGTCTCGACCCAGTCTCTGGTCTCGACCCAGTCTCTGGTCTCAACCCAGTCTCTGGTCTCAACCCAGTCTCTGGTCTCAACCCAGTCTCTGGTCTCAACCTAGTCTCTGGTCTCAACCTAGTCTCTGGTCTCAACCTAGTCTCTGGTCTCAACCTAGTCTCTGGTCTCAACCTAGTCTCTGGTCTCAACCTAGTCTCTGGTCTCAACCTAGTCTCTGGTCTCAACCTAGTCTCTGGTCTCAACCTAGTCTCTGGTCTCAACCTAGTCTCTGGTCTCAACCTAGTCTCTGGTCTCAACCTAGTCTCTGGTCTCAACCTAGTCTCTGGTCTCAACCTAGTCTCTGGTCTCTGGTCTCAACCTAGTCTCTGGTCTCACCTGGATGAAGGGAAACAGCAGTCCCACGGCAAAGTTGGCGAGCCAGTTGACGATGCCAGCAATCATGAAGGCGGCGGGACGCAGCGACTGTTCAAACAGCTCTCCGGTAAGAATGAAGGGGACCCCACCTGCACAGAGAGGAGTTGGAGCTGCAAGCGGCTATGAACGGCTCTCACACAGGTCTAAAGTAGGTCTAAAGCTGATCTCACGCAGGATTATTATTATTATTGTGTAATGAGTTAGTAAACAGATTGGTCAGATAGAAGGGGTGGGCACACAGGCAGTTTCATTGAACCAATTTATAGACCCCAGAGCAGAACCAGGTCAGAGACTTAAACTGGGTCATACACCAACGGGGACTTAAACAACAGATACCTGCAAAGGGGGAGGAGGGGAGGAGGGGTGGACAAGGGGGAGGGGAGGCAGGAGGTGGTAAAACTGTGTGATGTACATTTTTACAACAATAACTTTTCACTTGCCCAAGGTAAAAATTCATCTCAAATTACACCTGTGTGTGTGTGTGTGTGTGCGTGTGTTAGAGTGTGTGTGTGTGCGTGTGTGTATGTATGTGTTTGTGTTTGAAAGTGTCAGTGTAACGATCATTGGTGGAAATTAAGCGCCGTATTTATGCTGCAAATGATGTGTAGAACAAGTCTAAAAATAACAGGGAAATCTCTAGAGAGGTGTGTGTCTACGTGTGTGTGTGTGTGTGCAGACTGACACTGGAGCTTATTCCTCCCACACCTGTGACACAGTCCAGAGTCTCTCTTCTCTCCTTTCTCTGCTCTCTCCTCTCTCTCCTCTCCTTTCTCTGCTCTCTCCTCTTCTCTCTCCACTCTCTCCTCTTCTCTATCCTCTCTCTTCTCTTCTCTCTCCTCTTCTCTGTCCAGTCTCCTCTCTCTCTCCTCTTCTCTCTTCTCTCTCCTCTTCTCTCTCCACTCTCCTCTTCTCTCTCTACTCTCCTCTTCTCTCTCTACTCTCCTCTTCTCTCTCTACTCTCCTCTTCTCTCTCCGCTCTCCTCTCTCACCTCTTCTCTCTCCGCTCTCCTCTCTCTCCTCTTCTCTCTCCTCTCTCTTGGCTCAGATGAACACAGGAGAATGGACAGTGTGTAACCTTCAGAGTGTCCTGTACACTGCCCCTTGTGTTCAGTACTGGTACTGATCATCTTATGCTAATGAGACATATGCTAATGAGATACATGCTAATGAGACATAAACGCCTCGTAACGAGAGGACCTCGTCACGGTGGAGGACAGAGAGCAGACAGACCTGTCAGCCACGTGTGTGGAGCGAATATTCAACAGGACGTCCATTTTGTCTTAAATAAAACATGATGTTATCGCCACAGTCAAACCAAAGAGAGACCAGAGAGAGAGAGAGACTAGAGTGACCAGAGAGAGTGACCAAAGAGAGAGACCAGAGAGAGAGACCAGAAAGAGACCAGAGATAGACCAGAGAGACCAGAGGGAATCACATTTTAATGAACTGTAAGTGTCTCATCCATTTTCAAACATATTTTTCTAAAGGACAACTATAGAAAGGAAAAGAGCAGAGTGTTGACGTTAAAGGTGCGGTTGTTCAGCCCTCAAAAGGTGAGGAAGAAGAGACCCAGGAAAGTGGGGGTGGGAGGGGGCAATGGCAGAGACTGGCTGTCAGCTTGTCCCAGGGCAGCTGCAGCTACTTGAGTAGATTAGGTTAATGTACAGAGAGAGCCTGCTATACCTGGGCCTGAGCAAAAGGAGGCGATCACAGCCAGGATGCAGATGTAGCTGAGGTACGGCATCCAGGTCACAGAGTCCTGAAGAAAACACACTGATGTGAAGATCTGAACTAATCTAAGGAGAACCAGAGAGACCAGAGAGAGACCAAAGAGAGACCAGAGAGAGACCAGAAAGAGAGACCAGAGAGAGACCAGAGAGAGACCAGAGAGAGACCAGAGAGAGACCAGAGAGATACCAGAGGGAAACAAGAGAGAGACCAGAGACAGACCAGAAAGATCATAGAAATAGAGACCAGAGAGAGCGACCCTAACCCTAACCCAAACCAGAGAGAAAGGAGGAGAATCACCTGGAAGCTGAGGAAGACTGTGAGGAGGCTGAAGAACACGGCCATCGCAGAGAAACCGAAGATCAAGAGAGGCTTCCTGCCTATCCTCTCAATCACCAGCCCCTGCAGAGAGTGAGAGCCTTAAGGAAGCAACCAGAGAGTGAGATTTGTGAGAAATGGATTGAACAGTTCAAAGCTTTGGAAATGTTTGTAAGAGCTGCATCCTATTCCACCTTCTATAAGCTGAAATCCCTCAGTATTCTCCAGATGACACAAACACACAAACATTCACCCCTGTTTAAATCATAAATCGTCTCTTTGTGATGAAAACACGTTCGCTGCTGACGCTCCTGTCTCCCTAGCTCCCGGTAATCTCGACATGTAATTCAAATGAGACTCCTGCTCCCCGACACACAAACACACACACTCACACACACTTGATGAGACTCCAGCTCTCCGGGACACACACACACGTAGACGTGGACTCGGGAGCGAAGGCCGAGGCCTTAGGGGACCGTTACAGCCCGAGAATCGGAACATGCGGAGGAGAACTGTAATAATATGCATTCAAAGACATGGCCCCGAGCGAGAGAGACTGATGACGTGAAACATAAACCACCTGCTTTTTTCACTGTTATAGAATACTCCTATTGACTCACATGTAAGAGTAAACTCTTCTAGCTCAGTAACCGTTGAGCCACACTCACCATTTTGGGCTTAAATCTCTGGTTGTGTGCGCGCTGTGATCCTTGTGTTTATATTGTGGTATTGTCTTTGTAAATCCAGATATACCACTCTTAAAAATATGGTCTGTGGTGATGTCACAGAGGGTCTGTGGTTAACACTCACCTGTTTTTCTGTTATATATGAGAAACTCAGAGTTGCATTTTCAGAACAAGTCAGAGACCAGAGAGAGAACCGAGCGAGAGAGACCAGAGAGAGACCAGTGAGAGAGACCAGAGAGACCAGAAACAGAAAGTGTCATGTAGACGAGTTTAAAACAGTTTGATACAATGGTAATAGATTTTACAAATAAAAAATTTATCTCCTGGTGCCTGCATTTAATTGTTCCACTAAAAAGATTTTAATTCGGTGGTTGAAATGCAATAAATGTGCAGAGGTCTCAATTTTAATCCCACTTGCACTCTGTGCTTAAAGGGAGCTGTCGTCAGCACAGAGATGAAAGCCAGACCCCATCCTGAGAGCATAACCTGGGGGCTCTAATGTACAGCACAGTAGGAACAGAAGAGGCCTGAGGACGGACCCCTGGGGGACCCCACATGAAAGAGGCTCTGTGCATAAGACTGTTGCCAGCTCAAAAACAAAAAACTTCAGCCAAATATAATCCAAACACCTCAGCACCCGCAGGATTTGTTGGAGAGTGAGCCCAGAAAAAGACTAGAGAGAGGCCAGGAAGAGAAGAGAGACCAGAGAGACCAGGGAGATACCAGAGAGAGAATATAAAGAGAAACAGAGAAAGACCAGAGAGAGGCCAGAGAGAAAAACCAGCGAGATTGGAGAGAGATCAGAGATAGTCCAGAGAGAGACCAGAGAGAAACAGGAGAGAGGGAGCAGAGAGAGATTGGAGGGATGGGGGGGAGATTAGTGAGAGAGAGAGACAAGAGAGAGAGACCAGAGACAAGAAAGAGGCTAGACCAGAGAGACTGGATAGAAGGCAGAGAGAGACCAGTGAATGAGAGACCAGAGAGCAAGACCAAAGAGGGAACAGTGAGAGAGAAGAGAGAAAAAACAATAGAGAGAGAGCTGGGAGAGAGACCAGAGAGACCAGAGAAAGACCAGAGAGAGAGAGACCAGAGAGAGACCAGAGAGAGACCAGAGAGTACTGAGGAGGATGTGACAGAGGATTATTCTTTCATATTTACATCAAACATACAAGCGCAGCTTCACAGAGCGGAGGAAACACGTCACATACAAGTCTGTTCTTTGAGACTTAAACGCTTCCCTCTCAGACTCAGTACATGAAAAGTGGACTGAAAGAGTGGGAAGCGAGCTTGAGCCATCCTCCGTCTATAGGCATTTGTCCTGACGGCACGGTCCTGACGGCACGGGCGGCACGGTGGCTGAGTGGATAGCACTCTCGCCTCTCAGCAAGAAGGTCCTGGGTTCAAATCCCGGTCGGACCAGGGCCTTTCTGAGTGGAGTTTGCATGTTCTCCCCGTGTCTGCGTAGGTTTCCTCCGGGTACTCCGGTTTCCCCTACCACTAAAAATATGTCCAATAGTTCTGGCATGCGCCTCCTGTACTGGCGACCCCGCTCCCATCTCTGTGTGGAGTGAGAGACAAATGCCCAAAATTAATTGTAAACCGCTTTGAGACTCAGATCTGCAGTGAAAAGGCGGTATATAAATAAAAACTTACTTACTTACTTACTTACTACTGACAGTGTTAGCTTCGTGCCGTGTTGCTTTCATGGTTGCTAAGGCAAACTGGAGCTTCCCCTGCGCTCCGTTTGTGTCACACTCATCATTTTGGGCTTAAATCTGTGGTTTTATGCCCAAAATGACCCTATCCAATCCACTTTATTTGTATAGCACATTTCAAAAATACAGTTTCCACAGTGCTGCACAATAGAATAATGAAAACAAATCCATAGTAAAACAGTATAATCATTAAAAAATCAAATAGGAAAAACCGTGTGTGCACATATGTCTAAAAACATAAATAAATAATAATAATAATAAATAAAATAATATAAAAGCGCGACAGTAGCTCAGTTGGTAGAGCATTGGCCTAAAGGCCAGAAGGTCGTGGGTTCAATTCCCACCTCTGCACCTTCTCCACCGACTCCCACTGATGACTGCTGTCGTTGTGTCCTTGGGCAAGACACTTAACCCCACTTTGCCCAAAGCCCCCACTGAAAGATCAAGGCTATGCTCACACTCAGAGAGCAGCCGTCCTCCTGTGGACTCACCACCTGCAGAGGGTCAGTGAGGGGCTGGTGCTATGAGACTTGGGTGGCATCTCTGACTGCCACCCCCCTGACCCAGAAATGGATTAAAGGGAAGAAGATGGATGGATGGATGGATGGAAATAAAAGGACCATACAACACATGCAGTGTTAAAAGCCAGAGCATAAAAATGGGTCTTAAGACGAGACCATGCCCCAGTGATCCAAGATGGCGCCCTATTCAAATGAATGGCTTGTGCTCAGTAGCGCATGGGACTTCACGGAGACCGGGAGATTTGGGCATCGTCTGGTCCTCCCGGTTCTGCGCAGTGGAAGAGCTCCCATGATGCGTTGTGCCAAACGTGCGTGTGTGGCTTTCATGCACATGCACAGAGGGGCTCGGCCACGCTCTGACCAATCAGAGCTGATCATCAGAGAGAGTAGAGCAGAGCCAGAGCGTTAAGGAAAGGAGCAGAGTTTGTGGCAGTAAAGTGTGGATTTAAAGAAAACCGAATGATTTAGGAAGAAGAAAAGTTCAGGATGACAAGGGACACTAAAATCCCCACAAAATCCGATCTTTCTGAAAGTTGTAGGTTCTCTGTCAGCTGAGATTGAGCTGGTTTAGTTTACATTGAGTTCTATGGGACTCTTTTCTTGGGTAGCCCACGTGAATTTAGTCTGCAGTACCACGGGCGCCCCCTGTGCCCATGGGTGGGACAGCTATAAGCTAGTAATACCCTATCCAGTTATTATTATAGATCCATGGACGAGACTTAAAGCTCTCCACAGAGGGAGCAGTTAGAATATGGGGGGACAGAGCGTTCCACAGCTTTGGTCCAGCCACAGAGAAGCAACCCCCGGGTTTGAAGTCTCGTCCTAGGTACCACAAGCTGGAGCTGGCCCTCGGACCTGAGCCCGCGGGGCGGATGGTAAATTTGAATGAGGTCCGAGATGTAAGAAGGGACCAGTCCATTCAAAGCTTTAAAAACAAAAATTAAAATCCTAAAATCGATTGTAAAATGAACAGGAATTGGTGTAATATGATCGCGCCTTTTGCTTCCTGTTAAAACTTGTGCCGCTGTGTTTTGGACAAACTGCAGACAGGAAAGTGCGTTTTGGGGGATGCCCGTATAATGTGAATTGCAATAGTCCAGGCGTGAAGAAATAGAAACCTGCTCAAAAAGATTAAAAGATTAAAAAGGTTTTATTTTAGAGAAAAGTCACAAATGATAAAAACTTGATTTTAAAATGCGTTTAATTTGTTTATCAAGTTTAAAATCACTGTCTAAGATGACGCCAAGGTAGGTGACTCTGGGGCGCACATGAGATAAGAGCCCCATAGGTGTGACATGTATTGATCTCACACTGAAGAAGTTTACAGTTTTGCGCTCTCAGTGATCCTGGTGATTATATTATCACAAGGCTTGACCAATCAGCAGTTGCCTGGTCTTACCCATAGATTGTAAATATTAACGGACGCAGTCATGCCTATCTCCGCCGTTCAAACAAATTGGCCAACAAATGTGCTCTACTGGAGCTATCCAAAATGGCCGCGAGTGGTCCCGCCCACAAGAAAATTGTGAAAAAACGCATCTGCGCATGCGTCAGCTGGCACAGCTCCATTCATTTGAACGAGAGACTTAAAAAATTCACAGCGAGTAAACTAGAGTGGTCCGAAAAAAATCACCCCCCTCAGCATTGACACACATGTGGAACGGAGCTTTGGGCCAAGAGCCAACTTTTGGATCATCCTGTAAAGACGTTTTCGAGAGGCAAGAAGATGCTATATGTTAGCATTGGCTAATTCCTATTCCGGGTCCATCCCCATCGGCCCAGGGTGGTATTGCAAGCATGTCAGCGCACGTCATTTTGGCCACTTTTGAGCCGGGACCCGCCCCCACTGGTCTTACCACACGACATACAAATACAATTTTGTACTAAGGTCTGGATTTGCTCAATTGAGCTCCATTAAAAGGTGGAAGGTGTGAACTCCTTTTGCAGATTGCAACAATTGGATCTGAATTTGCCATGACGTATGTATTGCGCACCGAGTGAGTCACTAGCATTTAGCCAACCTTTAGCCATCTCCTTTGCCACTAACGGAGCCTATGGAGGGAGTAGATCCACAACATCTTTGCCAGCAATGACAATTGCTAAACATTCCTCTTGCTCCTCTTACTACTTCAATTTATTGATATTTGGAGCCGAACCAGAACGGATTACTTTACTATCGCATTCGTCGCCATTGCCAAACTACAATCGGCAAATTTGGCGCAAACTATTGACGTCACAGACACCCACCTAAAACACCTGCCTCCCCTGCTCGCTGATTGGTTGGATGGGATACAACTGCAGCCACCGGGACCAGACCCAGACGTACATGTAGGGAAACAATAATTTACCGGTGTTTACGGATAGCTATAAGGCTAGGCTAAATTAGCAGGGGAAGGCAGTTTGCCTTAGCAACCGTCTTAGCAAAGCGTCTGCTCCTGTTACAGTACAAAGCTAATGCTGTTGGAAATCAGCTCCAGCTCGCTTAGCTCAAATCAACATCTCCTGCATTAAGGCTACCACTGTGGTGATGTCACACTCCATCAGTCCACTCCTCCAGTGTTCCCTATTACAAGTTTTATCAGAGCGTGGCACCCTGCCACCTTGATCGCCCGCCCCGTGGTCCTAATTTCAGCCAAACACTGCCGACAAGTGTCTTGTCTGTCAAATATATCTTAATTGTATACAACAGTTGCATTGAACCTTGACAGACCACATAAACAAACTCACAATGGTCAATTATTCCAATACAATGCTTCGCGAGAGTCAAAATAAACAGCAGCGGCTCACAGCCAGTCAGAATGTGGCTCTTTGCCTCTCTTCAAGTTTGAAGAAAATTTTAAAAAAATTACAAAAAATGCTGTCTCTTTCCTTTGGAAGCTTGTACACTTGTGAGTGTGTTTTTTTCCCGCTGGTATCATGTTATTTCATGATACTTCCATGAAATACCATGATAAATATCATGTTATTTCATGATACACAACAATCTTGTTATTTCATGATACCATTGTATCATGTTATTTCATGATACCAATTTATCATGTTATTTCATGATACCAATTTATCAGAAGCTGACAGCTTATTCTTCTTCTGTATCTATAGTATCATGTCATTTCATGATAAACTGGTATCATGAAATAACATGATACTGTAAATTGGTATCATGAAATAACATGATACTGTAAATTGGTATCATGAAATAACATGATCGTTGCGTATCATGAAATAACATGATACCAGCGGAAAAAAAAAACACACTCACAAGTGAACCTAACAAGCTTCCGTACTTTCCCTCCAGAACCCTTCATCTAGTCAAGGGCGTAGGTTTGCGTGGGGACCATGGGGACATGTCCCCACCAATATTTGGTGAGGACTAAAAAGTCCCCACCAAAATGACATGATGTCCCGTGACCCGGACGGTCCGGGACACATGTCTTCCGTTTGTGCACACGTCGCGCCTCCTCCTCGCCTCCAGAGCATCAGCAGCAGCAGCAGCACGTGACCCGTTCCGTTCTCTGCAGTGATTGGCTGTCTTCTTCAGCGCCAAACTGAAGCACTGAGCGACTGTTTAATTTTTAAAAGTTAGCCAGCGTGAAGCAAGTGGTTTTTTTTCGTTCCCTGAGCGTTGTAGCACGTGAGTAATCAGAGGAAAGTACTGTAGATCTATTACCATTCAAAGTACTTACGTTATTTCTAATCTGTCAGCGCACTGTTTAATGTTCCGAGGAGCTCACACGGCACAGAGACAGAACAGAACTGGCTCCAATAAAGAAACAGGTTGGTTGAAAGGCTGAAAAAATACTTATTGTGCTCTTACTATCCAAAATGTATGAGTGGGTGTGTTGTGTGAATCAGGATAAACTAGGGATGAAAATATTCCACGGATCCACGATTTACAACCTTTATCTGCTGATAATGTAATTTCTGTGAAATGTGTGACAGCGGGCACTTGCTGTTATTTGCTCTAAGCACATTCAAGCGATGCACTCGAATGTGCACGTCCTGGTGCAGCTGCTGCCGCTTTGTAATGACAGCCGCGGCGCTCAGTGAAAGCAGAGCTCTAACATGGTACCGAGCTCGGACCATATGCAGACAGAACCATGTTGCAAGTGCGGGTCTCCCTCGTATCTCCCCCGTTTCTCCCCTGTGTCTCTGACATGTCTCTCCCCTGACTCTTCCCAAAGCGCAACCAGCGCTCCCGAAATTAAAGCTCGGATACCTAAATTTTCCATTGCGTTAACGATGCATGCTGGTTGTGCGCAAAACACACCACAACAGGTCATTTAAGTTTTTACTTTGCATACTTGAGAGCCCTGTGAGTCATTACTTGCCTTTTTGGGTTGAGAGTGGAATAAAAAAAGAAAATATAGAAAAATCCACACTGTTACTTATTGCCAAACTCTTGTTAACTCATTGTATTGAGAAATACTATGTAACTTTTGACATTGGCCAAGTTATATAAATGATTCTGCAGTTCATGTATATGAATGTCTGTTTTTGATTGTCTATACCTTCTTATATAATTTAGAAAAAATGCCACCTCCACAAAAAAAGATAAAAGATATCAGGAGCTTTTTTAACAGTTGGAAAGTAAGTAAGTGAAAGCACAAGTAATAGCAAATTATGAATTGTGATGATTAATCTTCTGTTAACATACATAGGAAACTCAACCAACAAGAGAGAACAATATAGGGAATGTTGAGGTAGAAGCAACAGGCCCTTCAGTGCATCAGGTGAGGTTGGAATTTTGTAGGTATGCATGGGACTATGAATTGTTTTTAGAGATTGATCGTATATGTCAAACAATGTAGTGAGCTACTCACTGTAGATTCTAATTCAATATTTTCTCCTCTGTTTTTATTTATTATAGGAAATTGAAAGATCAGAGCATGATTTATTTCAAGTATCGAGAGCAGTTCCTGAACTGTTAGAGCCTCAGGTGAGGGCTATTATGTAGATTTGGATTAGGTTTAACTCAGTATAGAATCATACTAAAGTTAAAGAACATCATTTGGTTGGAAATTACCTATGCCAATTACAACATATTTTACTACTATAATGATGAAAAAAGTGTTGTCTGAAATCTTTTACTAAATATAGGACACTCTGAGAGATATAATGGAAATTCAAGAAGGAGATAAAGACAAGGACAAGACAGGACTCCAGGTGAGGTTAGGATTAAGCAGTTATAATCTTAGACCCATCAACCAATTCTAGTTTCATGAGATATTTAGCGACTGGTGTACCATGCCTAGGTTTCATTTTATTCAATGTAGAATGTTTGTTTTTATTAATACCATAAAGGAAAGTCAGACAAACAGGGAATGTGCAGTGCTGGTAGAGGATGAGGAAGTGGCTGGACCTTCAGGGCTTCAGGTGAGGTTGAAAGTATTTATTTGGTTTTGTTGGTGGTTTTATTTTGTATATGCTTAGATCTGATTTGTTTAATGTACTACATGTGTTTTATTTATTATAGGGAACTCAGGTATTCAGGGAAGATGTAGTGCAGGCAGATATCGAAGCTGGGCTTCAGGTGAGGCTGGAATTATGAAGATAAAATATGGGATTTTTTAATGTTTCATAACAGTGTATTTGCTATTTAGGAGGCAGCCAATGAGAGTCACTCTCAAGAAAGTGCCAGGGACAGCATATTTGAGATAGGTTGTAAACCATATCAGCCTGATCCTGAATACAGGATATATTTACTATCTTATTTACTATAAACATTTAAGCCATCTTGTGGACAAAGTTAGAATGAACGCAACACAAAACTCAGAAGCTCTGATCCAATTGATTTTGTTTTAACTATTAGAAAAAATCCTTAACTGCTTCTCATTCAGTCTACAGCTGAGTTTAGTATAGAAGGGTTGTAGTGAATGTCCCCACCAAGATTGGAACCAAACCTACACCATTGCATCTAGTTGTTTGCTTTTAAACACAGTTTTAAGAATATGCTACATTAATTTATAATGAGGAATAGCGTGATTTCAGAGGACTAGTGAAAGTGTATGCATAGATTTTATTGAGTGATTGATGGGACGATTGACCAATAAAAAACAAGGACAAAAGAGTGTCATGGAGCCCACCTGCAGGTTGTAATGCCACACATATCTGTTGTACAGTCTAATAGCCGAAGTAATAAAGGATCTCTTAAAACGATCCGTTCTGGAATGGTTACTCGGTTACTCCTCTGAGCGGCCGTAATGTCATGCAGAGGGTGTTCTGAGTTACCCAGGATGCCCTGCCTTAGAGCCCTCCTTCTCTCCAGCACAGCTCACAGAGTCCAAACTTCTCCCCATCAAAGAAACACATTTCCTGATCAGTTTGTTAAGCTGGCTAGTAGGAGTAGTAGTAAAAGTATAAAAGTATAAAAGTACTCACAGATACAACTGCTGCCAGCGTTTCAACAGCTCCGGTGCTCAGAGTTATGTATGGCAGAATAGACTGCGCAAACCCCGCCTCCTCAAGGATCCCATTGGTGTAGTACCAGATCTGTGGAGAGGCGAGCACCATTATAACACAGTGAGAGCGGCACGGTGGCTGAGTGGATAGCACTCTCGCCTCTCAGCAAGAAGGTCCTGGGTTCAAATCCCGGCCGGACCAGGGCCTTTCTGAGTGGAGTTTGCATGTTCTCCCCGTGTCTGCGTAGGTTTCCTCCGGGTGCTCCGGTTTCCCCTACCACTAAAAATATGTCCAATAGTTCTAGCATGCGCCTCCTGTACTGGCCCCGCTCCCATCTCTGTGTGGAGTGAGAGACAAATGCCCAAAATTAACAATTGTAAACCGCTTTGAGACTCAGATCTGCAGTGAAAAGGCGGTATATAAATAAAAACTTACTTACTTACTTACTTACTTACAGTGAGATCAGCTTTGTAAAGGTAAAAAAATGCATTTTTTTTATCCAGTAGGGCAGGGGTGCTCAATACGTCGATCGCGATCTACCGGTCGATCGCAAAGGTAGTATTGGTAGATCGCATTAAATAAATAAAAAATTACACATTCTAAACGAATATATACAAAAAACTCCGGGCAAAGTGGAGATTTTTGAAAACTCCGTTAATGCATTTGTGTGTAGTCAGAGATAACCGGAGTTTTGCGTTCTCGCACGCCACAGTACCCCCCTAAATTCCTCTGATCACTGAAGCATGGATCATACTACCTTAAAAACTGTTCGCTGTGAGATGCTCGCAGCAGCGAACATCCTCCACATCAGAGAGCAGCAAAGTGATCGCGGGGACTCACGCTCGAAAACAACCAAACCAGGACTAAACCCGGACTAAACCAGGACTAAACCAGGACTAAACCAGGGCTGAGGACGGGGTCAGTGCTTGTAAACATATGTCTTTACTCTGAGTGTCTTCTATGACTGTAAAAGTGCCGTTACCGGCGTCTGCATCAAAGCTCCGCCCACTTCTGTGTTTTTCCCCAACGCAGGACAGGACGTAAGAGACGCACATGTTTGGAATGTTACGAATGTGATTGATAACGCAGATGTGTGGATGCAAATTATTTTATAAACGGAGGAGGGGAAATATTTGTATTTAAAAAAACCAGGCATGGCACATGGACATGGCACCACAGTCAAATGACATCTGTGTTTTACTCAGTAATGTTTTACTGACACTTAGGTGACTGCACATGCGCAAACAACCGCGCTCAGTTCAGGAAAGCTAAACCACGACAAACTTGTCAGCGAGTTACCACCAATTTTCCGGACTATGCATCCCTGGCCGATTCAATTCAGTGCAAGTCATCAGAGTAAACTTGGGTAATGACAAAAAATGTACATAGATAATTGTGTTGTGTTGTGCTATATTGGCTCATGCGGTTTTGCATGTACATAAACATACATTGTAGGTATAAAGAATATTTTTTGAAATAAATATATGATTAGCATTTTTGTAGTAGGTAGATCATTTTGACTTGATCCTTTTATAAGTAGCTCGCATGCTGAAAAAGTGTGAGCACCCCTGCAGTAGGGCAATTCATCCTCTGCATTTGACCCATCCTGACGCCAGTGGTCAGGATGAATCAGTGGTCGCCGTAGAACAGCGTCCGGGAACCCATCTCCAGATGTTGATGCTTGGCTTGGTCATATTATTTTAGTAGTATTTAACCTAGTGTGCATATTTTTAGTGGTACGGGAAACCGGAGCACCCGGAGGAAATTAACAGAGACGAAGGGGCTTTTTCCTTGGCTCACACTTGTTACTCACTTCCCCACCACAGCATGGCAGGGGCATGGTGAGTCTGACGGATAAGATCGATCTGTCAGACTGACAGACTGTCAGATCGATCTATGGTAGACTTCCGCCTTCATCAGAGGTGTGACATGTTTTGTATGAGCTATTGTTACGGATGCGGCCAAGTACTTACAAATAGATCCTTCTAAGCATCGAGGAGAGCTGTTTTAACACTGTGAGACCAGCTCTGTGGAGGGGAGCGCTGCCAATAATAATAAACCTAATAAACGTATGTGTCTAAGAGGAACTTCATGTTCAGACAGACATCCGTGATCAAAACACAAACACAATATGAATGCAAGTGGTGAGGGCGGCCCTCGCAATTAGTAAGTAAGTAATTTCTATAGCGCATTATACAGACGAAGGTCACCCAAAGCACTTTACAATGTTCAGAAATCAGTTTTTTTCAATTCACACACGGTGATGACGGAAGAAAGACACTGAACACATTGGCGCATCAAAGCCCCCCCAACACCATCCATTCAATCACTTATTACATTCATACCTATTGTACATGTTTTTAGTGGTAGGGGAAACCAGAGCGCCCGAAGGAAACCTACACAGACACGGGGAGAACATGTAAACTCCACTCAAAAATGCCGAGTTCCAACCGGGATTCAAATCCAGAACCTTCTTGCTGAGAAGCGACAGTGCTATCCGTGTCCACTCAGCCACCTGCCAAACCAACAAGGCACAACTGAACAAAATGGGCCTCATTCTGCCTGCTGCACCCCCTGCTGGTGGTGTATGACACACATACATCACACACATTTGAAAGATCTTAGCTTTGGTTATGTGTGTTTACAAACTGCATACGTCTGAACACAGTCTGACTTGAGTTATGAGAATTTTACATTCATTAATATGAGGTGTCCCTGCCATTGCTACGGGAACGGTGAATTGATTTCCTGAAAATACACCACTGGAATGTGAAGTGTGTGCGTGTTTCACAGTGACCCTCTGCCCACGCACCCCTTCACAGACCACTCATTAGACAAGAGAGGAGAGGAGAGAGGAGAGAAGAGAGGAGAGGAGAGGAGAGAGGATAGAAGAGGAGAGAGGAGAGGAGAGAGGATAGAAGAGGAAGAGAGGATAGAAGAGGAAGAGAGGTGAAGAGGAAGAGAGGATAGAAGAGGAGAGAGGATAGAAGAGGAGAGAGGATAGAAGAGGAGAGAGGAGGAAGAGGAGAAGAGAGAGGATAGAAAAGGAGGGAGGAGGGAGAAAGGATAGAAGAGGGGAGAGGAGAGGAAAGAGGATAGAAGAGGAGAGAGGAGGGAGAGAGAATAGAAGGAGAGGAGGGAGAAAGGATAGAAGAGGAGATAGGATAGATGAGGAAGAGAGGATTGAAGAGGAAGAGAGGATAGAAGGAGAGAGGAGAGGAGAGGAGAGAGGAGGAAGAGGAGAGGAGAGAAGATAGAAGAGGAGGGAGAGAGAATAGAAGAGGAGGGAGAAGAGGAAAGAGGATAGAAGAGGAGAGAGGAGGGAGAGAATAGAAGGAGAGGAGGGAGAAAGGATAGAAGAGGAGAGGAGAGAATAGGGAGAGAGGATAGTAGCAGCAGTAGCAGCAGTAGTAGCAGCAGTAGTAGCAGCAGTAGCAGCAGCAGTAGTAGTAGCAGCAGTAGTAGCTCTCCTCACCGCGTTCAGCCCACAGAGCTGGTAGCAGGCCATGGTGACAATGATGGTGATGAGTTGCCATCTGACAGAGCGAGTTCTGAGCAGCTGCAGGACGCTGACCGTGTGGGTCGTGGTCTGAGCCCTCGCCTCTGCATGCACCTCCTCCAACTCCACGGAGACGTCAGACCTACCCAGGAGGCGCTGGAAGGCTGAGGAGGAGAGAGGAGAGATAAGAGCGGGGAGAAAGGGGAGAGAGGAGAGGGGAGAGAGAAGAGAGGGTGAAGGGGAGAAAGGGGAGATGAGAGAAGAGAGAGAGGAGGGGATAGAGAGGAAGAGAGGAGGAGAGACGGGCGAGAGGAGAGAGTTTATGAACTGAGGAACCTCTGGGGGGGCTGAGGAGATGAGAGGGGAGAGAGGAAAGAGGAGAGAGAGGAGAAAAGGAGAGAGGAGCTGCTCTTATCCAACACTCTGTAGGCCAAATGATACAATGTCCACTGAAGTTCTCAGGACCTCAGGATCTAACCACTGATTTGTTTTGACCCTGCTGCTGACCTAAGGTTTCACTGCCTCTGGACGCTCCTCCTCCATCCTCCGTGGCTCAACTTTTGGTTCTGTGTTTTTTGGGACATCTGGGAGCTGTCCCTTGGAGGGACAACAGATACAGTATGTTTGGCATTACAACCTGATATCAGTTCTGTGATTTGGTTTTCGTTTTTCTTCCTGTGTTGTTCCCCTCTTGATTGTCTGCCCCGCCCTGATGTGTTTCACCTGTGTCTGTGTCTATGTACGCTGTGCTTCTCTCCTCTTGTTGCTGGTCCATTGTATTGTCGACGTCCTGTTTTGCCTTGTCAAGTTCTGTCTTTGTTCCTGGTTCTGCATTTTGGATTTTGAGTTTAGTTTTCACCTGGGCTTTTATTTTATTAAATCATCCTTTTTTTGCATTCCTGAGTCCTCCTCATTTCCACCACGTGATAGAATGAACCAGCCACAAATGGACTCAGCGGAATGCCTTTTTTACCTGCTCCCTGTTCTTCACCACGTGTCAGGTTTTTGTTTTATTTTATGCCTCGCCATCTCATCCCAGCCGACCTCTCAACTTGTTATCTGGAACCACTGCCAGACATGAACCTCCGTCTGGGGTGGTACTCCTGTGTCCCTTCGAACTTTCGCCGGGCATTTGTCTCCGTTCGGGGTGGTCCTCTGTTCCCTCCCTTACCTGTTGAGAGGTCTATCGTGAAGTTGTTATCTGGATGTTCTGTGTCTGCCTGCAAACCAACGATGACCTTTCCGATGCCCTCACCTGTTGCCACCGCCAGACATTGATGTCAGTCTGGGGTTGGTTCTGTTTTCTGTGTGGCTCACTGCCGGGCACGAGTCTCTGTCTGGGATGAGCCAGTTCCCTAGTGGGAGGTCACCACTGGGCTCTGCCCCTGCCCCTTTGTTTTAAGAGAACTATCGTCTGGGCTCTGAACTGCCTCTGACCCATCCTTCTGGCCCCCTTCACCCTCCCTGGCTTGTTTCTTTTGGAATATCTGGGAGCTGTCCCTTGGAGGGGGTTACTGTCATGGTGTGGATTTTATTTCTGTATCTGGTTTTATTATGACATTGGTTCTGTGGGTTTCATTTCAGTTTTGCTTCCTGTCCTGTTCCCCTTTTGATTGTCTGCCCCGCCCCCTGTGTTTCACCTGTGCCTGTGTCTATTTGTACCCTGTGCTCCTCTCCCCTTGTTCTCGTCAAGTTCTGTCCCTATTCCTTTGGATTTTTGAGATTTGTTTCCACCTTGGACTTTATTTTATTAAATCATTATTTTTTCATTCCTGCGTTTGGGTCCTACTTCATCTCACGCCACGTGAGAGATGCAGCCTCCAGGTGTCTATGGCCCTATGTTTCTCATGTTGAACGCATGTATTCGAGTTTCTGAGCGTGTTCTCCATCAGAGCAACATTCATCTGTGCGTGTGTGTGCAGGTGTGTGTCTGTGTGTGCGCAGGTGTGCGTGTGTATGTCTGGAGTTTCACCTTGACAGTAAACAAACATGAAAGCAGGAGGATGAGCTGATATAAGCAGCTGAATCCACACAAGCTTTAATATCTCTGTAGACAAGCCAACAAAGATATTAAAGCTGAGGTAACTTTAGTCTCATAAATAATGTTTAAAGCTGGGGTACATAACTTTGGTCTCATAAATAACACATAGTTTGAACAGAAAGAGTATTAAAGTAAGTTTTTGTGAACAAATCAGATCACAACGTGGGTTGAGAGCTGATTGGCGGAGTAAGGGTGATCCTCCCTTTTTCACTTTTTTCTGATTTTTTTTGTCTGAAAATATGTGACAGAGGCCAGAAAGACATGATATGAAAACTAGTGATAGAAGCAACTGTTTTAGAGCCAGGAACTAGAGACAAAGGTTTTTGCAGAATTCTATTGTGGTCTGAAAATTACGTACACCAGCTTTGAAGTTACATAAAGTCACATAAAGAGTGAAAGATGAAAGGGCTTTGTTCAGACGCAGTTTTGTAACATGTCATTAACACATGAAGTCCAAACACGTCTCTCGTGTGGCGCCTGAAATAAATGTTGTTTGCGCCTCGTGGGAATTGTTCTGTTTCACACTTGAATCCGTCTCCAGGGAAACGCTCAGAGACCACAACCTGTCATTGTCTATTAAACTCTGAGAGCTGATTGGCTAAGTGAGTAGTTGTGACGCCAACTGCAGGTGAAAGTCAGATCCTGTCAGACCTCTGAAGCAAAGCAGGGCTTGTAGTAGCAGCAGCAGTAGTAGTAGTAGCTGTAGCTGTAGTTGTATCGTAGTAGCTGTAGTAGCTGCAGTATAGTAATAGTAGTAGTGGTTTCATACCTTTCTCAGCCGCCTTCTCGTCTCTCCGCTCCATCAGCAGGAACCGCGGACTCTCAGGGAGAAAAGGTAAAACACAGAGCTGCAGCAGCGAAGGAACAGCCAAGAAGGAGAAGAGGAAGACCCAACTGGACTCCTGAGGAAGAATGGGAAAAAACACCTCACCAAAAACAAGACAAGATAGATATCTGAGGATAAAAGACCTCACATTACACCTGTGTTAAGGACCTCATACTACACCTGTGTTAAGGACCTCATATTACACCTGTGTTAAGGACCTCATATTACACCTGTGTTACAGACCTCACATTACACCTGTGTTACAGACCTCACATTACACCTGTGCTACAGACCTCATATTACACCTGTGTTAAGGACCTCATATTACATCTGTGTTAAGGACCTCATATTACACCTGTGTTAAGGACCTCACATTACACCTGTGTTACAGATCTCACATTACACCTGTGTTACAGATCTCACATTACACCTGTGTTACAGATCTCACATTACACCTGTGTTACAGATCTCACATTACACCTGTGTTACAGAGCTCACATTACACCTGTGTTACAGATCTCACATTGCACCTGTGTTACAGACCTCATATTACACCTGTGTTAAGGACCTCATATTACACCTGTGTTAAGGACCTCATATTACACCTGTGTTAGACCTCACATTACACCTGTGTTACAGACCTCATATTACACCTGTGTTACAGATCTCACATTACACCTGTGTTACAGATCTCACATTACACCTGTGTTACAGATCTCACATTACACCTGTGTTACAGATCTCACATTACACCTGTGTTACAGATCTCACATTACACCTGTGTTACAGATCTCACATTACACCTGTGTTACAGATCTCACATTGCACCTGTGTTACAGACCTCATATTACACCTGTGTTAAGGACCTCATATTACACCTGTGTTAAGGACCTCATATTACACCTGTGTTAAGGACCTCATATTACACCTGTGTTAAGGACCTCATATTACACCTGTGTTAGACCTCACATTACACCTGTGTTACAGACCTCATATTACACCTGTGTTACAGATCTCACATTACACCTGTGTTACAGATCTCACATTACACCTGTGTTACAGATCTCACCACCTGCATTCTTCTCCAGTACTGCACTAAAATTCAAAAGTATTGATAATGCCAAAATAGGTAAAATAATACAATCTTTATCAAATTCAAAGGCTAAAGACTACTGGGGACTTGACAACACACTAATCAAAAAACATAGGGAGACTCTAACAACAACAATAGCCCAAATTGTGAACAAATCTATTAATGAAAGTGTGTTCCCTAGTGTCTTCAAAACAGCAGTTATAACTCCAATTCATAAATCTGGTAGCAAAAATGAGGTTAGTAACTATAGGCCCATTAGTTTACTACCTGTAGTATCAAAAATATTAGAAAAAGTAATCATAGAGCAGTTAACGGAACATCTAAACGATAATAATGTTTTGCATCAAATGCAATTCGGTTTTCGCAGACATCATTCCACTGATGCTGCCTGCTGCTACCTGACAGAGAGCATCAGGGCCGGCATGGACAAGGGGGGCACGGTGGGTCAAGGGCGTAGGTTTGCGTGGGGACCATGGGGACATGTCCCCACCAATATTTGGTGAGGACTAAAGTCCCCACCAAAATGACATGATGTCCCGTGACCCGGACGGTCCGGGACACATGTCTTCCGTTTGTGCATACGTCGCGCCTCCTCCTCGCCTCCAGAGCAACAGCAGCAGCAGCAGCACGTGACCCGTTCCGTTCTCTGCAGTGATTGGCTGTCTTCTTCAGCGCCAAACTGAAGCACTGAGCGACTGTTTAATTTTTAAAAGTTAGCCAGCGTGAAGCAAGTGGTTTTTTTTTTGTTCCCTGAGCGTTGTAGCACGTGAGTAATCAGAGGAAAGTACTGTAGATCTATTACCATTCAAAGTACTTACGTTATTTCTAATCTGTCAGCGCACTGTTTAATGTTCCGAGGAGCTCACACGGCACAGAGACAGAACAGAACTGGCTCCAATAAAGAAACAGGTTGGTTGAAAGGCTGAAAAAATACTTATTGTGCTCTTACTATCCAAAATGTATGAGTGGGTGTGTTGTGTGAATTAGGATAAACTAGGGATGAAAATATTCCACGGATCCACGATTTACAACCTTTATCTGCTGATAATGTAATTTCTGTGAAATGTGTGACAGCGGGCACTTGCTGTTATTTGCTCTAAGCACATTCAAGCGATGCACTCGAATGTGCACGTCCTGGTGCAGCTGCTGCCGCTTTGTAATGACAGCCGCGGCGCTCAGTGAAAGCAGAGCTCTAACATGGTACCGAGCTCGGACCATATGCAGACAGAACCATGTTGCAAGTGCGGGTCTCCCTCGTATCTCCCCCGTTTCTCCCCTGTGTCTCTGACATGTCTCTCCCCTGACTCTTCCCAAAGCGCAACCAGCGCTCCCGAAATTAAAGCTCGGATACCTAAATTTTCCATTGCGTTAACGATGCATGCTGGTTGTGCGCAAAACACACCACAACAGGTCATTTAAGTTTTTACTTTGCATACTTGAGAGCCCTGTGAGTCATTACTTGCCTTTTTGGGTTGAGAGTGGAATAAAAAAAGAAAATATAGAAAAATCCACACTGTTACTTATTGCCAAACTCTTGTTAACTCATTGTATTGAGAAATACTACGTAACTTTTGACATTGGCCAAGTTATATAAATGATTCTGCAGTTCATGTATATGAATGTCTGTTTTTGATTGTCTATACCTTCTTATATAATTTAGAAAAAATGCCACCTCCACAAAAAAAGATAAAAGATATCAGGAGCTTTTTTAACAGTTGGAAAGTAAGTAAGTGAAAGCACAAGTAATAGCAAATTATGAATTGTGATGATTAATCTTCTGTTAACATACATAGGAAACTCAACCAACAAGAGAGAACAATATAGGGAATGTTGAGGTAGAAGCAACAGGCCCTTCAGTGCATCAGGCGAGGTTGGAATTTTGTATGAATTGTTTTTAGAGATTGATCGTATATGTCAAACAATGTAGTGAGCTACTCACTGTAGATTCTAATTCAATATTTTCTCCTCTGTTTTTATTTATTATAGGAAATTGAAAGATCAGAGCATGATTTATTTCAAGTATCGAGAGCAGTTCCTGAACTGTTAGAGCCTCAGGTGAGGGCTATTATGTAGATTTGGATTAGGTTTAACTCAGTATAGAATCATACTAAAGTTAAAGAACATCATTTGGTTGGAAATTACCTATGCCAATTACAACATATTTTACTACTATAATGATGAAAAAAGTGTTGTCTGAAATCTTTTACTAAATATAGGACACTCTGAGAGATATAATGGAAATTCAAGAAGGAGATAAAGACAAGGACAAGACAGGACTCCAGGTGAGGTTAGGATTAAGCAGTTATAATCTTAGACCCATCAACCAATTCTAGTTTCATGAGATATTTAGCGACTGGTGTACCATGCCTAGGTTTCATTTTATTCAATGTAGAATGTGTGTTTTTAACCCTATAACGCCATTTGAATCGTATTTGATACATGAATTTTTGAGCTCACAACTTAATCAGTAAAAAAAAAAAATCTACCAAAAAGCTCATTGTATACAATCAGACACTTGTAATTCACATGTCCATCCACCAGAGGTCAGTAATTCGGGCACCAGAGTGACACATGTGAGACAAGAACAAAACCTCACTGAGCTCTCTGACCAACATATTTTTTTTTTACTAACATCATTTCAGATTTCAACATTTTAAGGTAAGAAAAACTTTGACATTGTTACTGATAATTCTAGGGGAAGGTTTAGATGAATCATACAATGTAAAAAGATTTTAGATTTTACAACTTTAGTTATAGTAAAACCGTGTTGAAATTGTGTGTATCAAATTCTATTCAGCGGCTTTATATGGTAATTTTTTCCTTGAATATGTTGTTTGTTTTTTCATTGCATTTCAAGACTTATGCATCCAATAATGCAACATCCAGTTTGTTTTATCTTTATTTATTTTTTATAAATTATGTTTAACTGTTTAATCCAGGTTTATTTAGGCTAAATAATTTAAATTCATGACTACTGATATGTATCAGTAGTCATAAAGTAACTAAGATACAGCAATAAGCTTTTGGGAATTTTAGTTTCTAAATGTAGAGTAAAAATAGGTATTTTTTTTGTTTGTAGGTATCAATATTCCAAGTAATTAAATGTTTGGTATATTTTCAGATGGAAAAATATTACAGCATTGACGATGTGGTGAAAATGATAATCGATGGACATTTGAGTGACATGGAAGAGTTAGAGGACCCTGAAGATGATTTTGTAGAGGATAAGGATTGGACTCCTACTTCAAAGGACATGGAGGAGGACTCTGCTAGTAGTGATGATGACAAAGAAGATGAAAGTTTGGGCCAGACAAGTGCCAAAGTTGATGATACAGCACAGACAACAAATCAACCAGCACAAGACAAAGTGAAAAGGAGAGAATATCAGTGGAAGAAGAAAGATTTTGACACCCCAAATGTAACATTTGGTGGATTTGTTGAGGAAAATGATGAACGGCATGACTGGACACCATACATGTATTTTAAATATTTTGTGAACAACAACATGCTTGAGGAGATAGCTGAACCAACAAACCTCTACAGTGTACAAAAAGAAGGGATGTCAGTGGACACAACTGCAAATGAGATCGAGAAAGTTTTGGGTATGTACCTGCACATGGGGTTAGTACAGATGGCAAATGTACGAGCCTTTTGGGAAATGGAGACAAAATACTCTCCAGTGTCTGATGTGATGTCTCGAAATCGTTTCCTGAAGTTGCTGACAATGATTCACTTTCAGGACAACCTCAGTGTTTCTGATGATGCACAGAAGGACAAACTTTGGAAACTCAGGCCATGGTTAACAAAACTACGTGCACAATGTCTTAGTGTTCCCCCTGAAGAATGCCATGCCGTAGATGAAATCATGGTGCCTTTCAAAGGAAAATCTTATCTTCGGGTGTACATGCCAGGAAAACCTCACAAGTGGGGGTTCAAGATGTGGGGGCGTGCAGGGCAAAGTGGCTATCTGTATGATTTTGACGTTTGCCAAGGGGCAGTAGATCCTCACAAAGTGAAATCAGATGTTGGTGCTTCTGGAGATGTTGTTCTGAAGATGACCTCAACCCTTCCAGCAGGAAAAAATCACAAGGTTTTTGCAGACAACTACTTCACATCAGTTCCGTTGGTGGAACACTTGAAAGAAAGAGGAATCTACTACATCGGCACAGTTCGAATGAACAGGGTAAGAAACTGCAATATGATGGATGAGAAAGTTTTGAAAGAAAAAGGAAGAGGGTCTCTTGATGCCAGAGTGAACCAAGACAACATCATTATTGTGAGATGGAATGACAACAAACCGGTGAACCTGCTTTCTTCTTATGTTGGCATCGAACCCATGGGAAGTGTGAAGCGTTGGGATCGAAAGTCAAAAACATACATGATGGTTCCCAGACCAGCCATTGTTGAAACATACAACAAGTTCATGGGGGGAATTGACCTTCTTGATATGTTAACTGCACTTTACAAGTTCAACTTCAAATCTCGAAGATGGTATATGTACATTTGGTGGCACACGGTCACAGTGGCAGTAATCAATGCTTGGAACCTCTACAGACGAGATCAGCAGACATTGAGATCTGGGGAGAAAAGCATGCCCTTGCGAAGATTTCAAGCTGCTGTTGGAAACTCTCTCACAAGTGCAGGAAAGGCCAGGATCAGGAGTGGCAGACCACAAACATCTTCCAGAGCTGGAGGGACACCTGCCCTACGCAAAAGGCCATGTGCTCGTGTGCCCTCTGATGTGAGAAAAGATGGCATTGATCATTTTCCAACATGGGAATCTCGACAAAGATGCAAGCACTGCACAGGAAATCACTTCACACATGTGTATTGTGAGAAGTGCAAGGTCCACCTTTGCCTGAACAAGGACAGAAACTGTTTTCTGGGATACCACGCTGCAAAATAAAGAGTTCAGAAAATAAGTTTTTTTCAAAAAAAGGAAAAAGCTTGTCTTTTGCCATTTCAGTTCCACTGTTTCAGTTGTTGTTGCGTTGAAGCACCATTAAGTCAAGATACAGAATGTGTTTGATGTTCCTTTGCACTATTACGATGTTGTATGTAATGTGGAAATTACTTGATTACAATTGTTTACAAAATAAATACTTTTTTCTGAAAGAAAACACAAATATTGTATATGGATGGTTCTGTTCACATTTTCTAACAATAACCCGATGTATCAAAAGTGATACAAATCAATAGTCATATATGCAAATTGAAATTTGACGTTTTGATTTTCATTTATGTTACAGGGGTCAGTAAACACACCAGTCTCCAAAAATTTGAATTTTCTGACAATTATTTCATGGACCGGGCTTTATCATAAAGGAAAGTCAGACAAACAGGGAATGTGCAGTGCTGGTAGAGGATGAGGAAGTGGCTGGACCTTCAGGGCTTCAGGTGAGGTTGAAAGTATTTATTTGGTTTTGTTGGTGGTTTTATTTTGTATATGCTTAGATCTGATTTGTTTAATGTACTACATGTGTTTTATTTATTATAGGGAACTCAGGTATTCAGGGAAGATGTAGTGCAGGCAGATATCGAAGCTGGGCTTCAGGTGAGGCTGGAATTATGAAGAAAAAATATGGGATTTTTTAATGTTTCATAACAGTGTATTTGCTATTTAGGAGGCAGCCAATGAGAGTCACTCTCAAGAAAGTGCCAGGGACAGCATATTTGAGATAGGTTGTAAACCATATCAGCCTGATCCTGAATACAGGATATATTTACTATCTTATTTACTATAAACATTTAAGCCATCTTGTGGACAAAGTTAGAATGAACGCAACACAAAACTCAGAAGCTCTGATCCAATTGATTTTGTTTTAACTATTAGAAAAAATCCTTAACTGCTTCTCATTCAGTCTACAGCTGAGTTTAGTATAGAAGGGTTGTAGTGAATGTCCCCACCAAGATTGGAACCAAACCTACACCATTGCGGTGGGTGCCGTGTTCTTGGACTTACGAAAGGCCTTCGACACGGTAAACCACTGTGTCCTCCTGTCCCGGCTTGCTCAGTGTAATCTATCCAGTGAAGGACTGGAGTGGTTCCAGTCATACCTTACTGACCGGGTGCAGTGTGTGAGAACAAATAATGCAACATCCTCCTTTAAACCTTGCACAACCGGGGTCCCGCAAGGGTCAATCCTGGGGCCCTTGCTGTTCAGCATTTATATAAATCACCTCCCTGATGTGTGCAAAGACCTGGATATAATTATGTATGCAGATGATGCCGTCATCTTCACACATGGAAGGGATATGCAGACAGTGGCCTCAAAGTTGTCTTCAGTATTGGACAAAATCCAAAATTGGCTCCAATCTTCATGCCTGACATTAAACACTAGTAAAACAGTTGGCATGTATTTTCATAAAATAAATAATACTAAAGAGATGCCTAACATATATGTAAATGGAGAGGCACTAAAAAATGTAACGGAAACAAAATACTTAGGGCTCTATTTAGACCAAACACTGACATTCAAAAAGCATGTTAAAAAAGTAACCAACACAATTAAATATAACATTTCCTCTCTAAAGCATATGAGGAACAGCCTGACAGTCGAGGCGGCTTTCACTTATTTCAACGCCATGATAATTCCTCACTTTACTTACTGTTTATCTAGCTGGTCGCAGGCAAAGGAGACCACGCTCAAACCACTCAGATCTGTGTACAATCAGGCTTTAAAGGCACTTGACAAAAAACCACTTCGTTATCATCATTGCAATATCCTGAGTAAGTTCAAACTGCTCAGTTTTGACAATATAATTCTATATAATAATCTAAGAACTATATTCAAAATCACTAATAATACAGCTCTACCACCACTGAAGAACTTTGTCAGACTTTGTTCTGAGCAAAATACAAGAGCCACTCGGTCCACTGCAAATAAAAACTGTGTAATCCCAAAAAGATCCTCGGCCTTTGCACAATGTGCCTTCTCATTTCGCTCCATTAAACAGTGGAATGAGCTTCCAGACTGTCTGAAACTGTCTGTAGATCATAATAGTTTTACTCGAAATTTGAAAAAGTATATTTTAGATCATCAATCGTGTCAGCATTGATGAATGTATTGTAAACTGTGGGGATTGTTTATATGTTTTTTTTAGAAGTGTACAGAAAACTAATGTATTTTATATAGTGATTTTATTGTAGATTAGATTTATAGATTGTAATTTTTTTGTACTCACCTGTCCAGGGACTGCAGATGGAAAATAGCTACTTTGCTAAATCTGGTACAAATCATCTCTTCTTTTGTAAAGACTAATGGTATTGTACACTGTCCCTGTTTAAATAAACAATAAAGAAAAAAAAAAATAAAAAATAAACATTACACCTGTGTTACAGATCTCACATTACACCTGTGTTACAGATCTCACATTACACCTGTGTTACAGACCTCATATTACACCTGTGTTACAGATCTCACATTACACCTGTGTTACAGCTCTCACATTACACCTGTGTTACAGATCTCACATTACACCTGTGTTAAGGACCTCATATTACACCTGTGTTAAGGACCTCATATTACACCTGTGTTACAGATCCTCACATTACACCTGTGTTACTGACCTCATATTACACCTGTGTTACAGATCTCACATTAAACCTGTGTTACAGACCTCATATTACACCTGTGTTACAGATCTCACATTACACCTGTGTTACGGATCTCACATTACACCTGTGTTAAGGACCTCATATTGCACCTGTGTTACAGACCTCATATTACACCTGTGTTAAGGACCTCACATTATACCTGTGTTACAGACCTGAACAGTGTGACTCAAATATGAAACTGGGCTTGTTCACACTAAAGGGTACAGAAGAATATATATTGTATTTTTCATTTATCCAAATACCTCTTCTGACCATTAGTAGTTGCTAAATGATAACTGTTTCATACATTAGAAAAAATGTCTATGGTGGCTCTATTTATTTGTGTAACGGACATGATGCTTTGATGGAATGAGTTACCCGGAAGTTTGCTACATATTTTCAGATGTCCACATTTGATAAAGATATTTGTTTTTGTTTTTTTTACCCAGAGTACAAACAAAATAATTAGTTTCATATAGTGAACCAATTAAAAGTGATACCAGACATTCATTTTTTCCCCCAAGTTTAATTTTTCAGAAAAAAAGACAAAAACCATCACGTTCGTTACAAATTTTTCAAGGGTCATTTAAATTTGTCTTATTTTTTTTATTTTTATGATTCCTTTTTAAATCAAGGGATTTTCTCAAGTGTAGTGTTATCCGTGTTAATCTTGTGGGAGTTCATCTGCCGCTATGTCACTGATGACCTTTTTAACTGGCATCACAGTTGACATGTAAAATCAGAGGCTGATCTGGTCTTTTAAAATGTTGCCAAAAATGTACTCAACTATGTAAGTAAGTAATCTTTATTTATATAAGATGAAGCGGGGTCGCCAATACAGGCGGCGCATGCCAGACCTATTGTGCATGTTTTTAATGGTAGGGGAAACCGGAGTACCCGGAGGAAACCTACGCAGACACGGAGAAAACATGCAAACTCCACTCAAAAAGGCCCTGTTCTGACCGGGATTTGAACCCAGGACCTTCTTGCTGAGAGGCGAGAGTGCTATCCACTCAGCCACCATGCCGCCCACTATGAACTACTACTAATAATACCGCTACTAATTATAATATTGCGTCTGTTTTCTACAGCTCTTTTCTGGAGTCTGACATATACTTGTCATTGTTCATCACTCCAAACTATTGCTGTAGCCACAGCTGCCCTGGGGCCCAAAAATTAACCCTTGTAAACCGCTTTGTGACTCTGGTCTGTGAAAGGCGGTATATAATAACGGCTTATTAACCGAGCGCGAGGTCTGTATGGAGAAATATCAGACCGTGGCCTTAATGTACAGACGAGGCGAGGTCTGTGCAAAAAGGCCAAGGTCTGATATTTCTCTGTACAGACCGAGCAAGCAAGGTTAATAAATGTTTTATTATATGACTCTCGTCTGTGTCTTTACCAATGCTTTTGAGATATTTGTGAAGTATGTTCATGCCCGACTTGGTTGTGTGTGATACGCGCTGCGGACAGATTGTCATGGTAACGGTCCGAGGAAAGATATCAAATGTGATACGCGCTGTTCGGACCAATTGTCATGGTAACGGTCCGAGATGGGAAAATATCAGACCGGTAATCAGCCAATCAGAGCGCGCGTACGGTCCAAGTCATATAATAAATAAAGATTACTTACTTACTTAGTTATCAGAAGTGAGGCTACCAGTCTGTGCCATCTGACCATCCCACCATCACCAACATACACACCAGACTCAAGGTATTGTGGGGGAAGTGACCTTGCCCTGCTCCATAGGTCTGAGGGATCTTGCTTTCACATGCAGGTATGGCCACAAATACAGTAGGTCCCATTTCGTTTTGTCGCCTTTCACGCGTGAATAGCACGAGACTCACGTGTGAAACACGCGTATTTTTTATTTTTTTCCCCAGTGATGCTGCAATGACCCAAACAACCACCAGATGGCACTTGTGAGCAGGGTTAGGAACATTGGCTTCTCACCGCTCTTTGTTCTCTCTTCACCGGACAACTGTCTGTGGCTTTATAGCTTATGATAAGGAGCTAGACTCTGGTGCGAGAGGACCCGGGTTCAAGTACAGGCTATGACACTTTTGATTTTGTTGACGTTTACATTTTTTCTAAAATATACTTAGTAATTAGGCCAACACATTTAAAATAGTTGCTAGACTTTAGTAAACTTGTAAAACGCGCTGGGTGTCACACATGGCTGGGGGCATTAACGCACGGGTTGCCACTATTCATTCTATTACTATTACTATTCATATTCCTGGAAAATTTTCATTTCCTCTATAAATTCATTCATGTCATTGATGGCCTAATAGTGTAGTAGCCTACATAGGATAAAATATATGCAGCATAATATGAATTAATACATATTTATATAAATATTGCATTAATTATGAGGCAGGGTGACCAATAGTGACAGATCTGCCAGCTAATCACGAAAGATTATACTTGTTTGAAAGTAGTGATTTCATCCAATGGGGAGTAAGCTTCATCCAATGGGGAGTAAACTACTAATGGGAGTAATCCCACGTGGGCTGGCCACGTGTGATTTTTTAGCCAATCACGAGTTTGAAAGTAGTGGTATCCGCCAATGCTGAATAGTGTTTTGAAGCAGCCTGGCCAGCCGCTGCATTCATATGCAAAGTTAGCCTGGCTCCAGCCGACCTTTAGCCCCGCCTCCATGGAGTTTCTGCGGGCAGGTCGGTCTGGCATTCCTCAATGGAAAAAGTATTATGGGGGGCGTGTTCGAACTGAAACAGGAAACACAATCCCCCTTCGTACTATTGGATAGTCCAACAACCAATGAGAGCGAGGTGTGACGTATTTATGCGACGTTATTATTGTTTACCTTCTCGCATGCTGCCTGTAAAATGAGTGCAAACGACTTGTGCCGGTGTTGCAAAAAGAACTTGAAGATACGCGGAGTATTTAGCAACACGTTACTAATTTTTGAGAGAAATAAAAAAGGTAAATCCATATACGAACAAGTCCTCCATTTAGGTTTACAACTTCACAAGACATCAGAGAAATCTACGCGCATTTGTCGGTCCTGTCACAACCTGATTACAAGACTGGAACGCGACATTCCCGTGTTCAAATCATGGACAAACGAAGAAGGAGAACCGGCTGAAGAAGCATGCTCATCAGAGTCACCATCAGAGAAGAGAGACCGGGAGCTGAGCCCTTCTAAGTCGCCCAGAGCCCTGAAGAAGTTCTGTTCCAATCATTTAACTGCAGCCGGTGCAAAACCGCGAAGAAGCATCACAAAGGTAAGCGCATGTTAAAGAAAAAATTCTACCTATTATTTTATACCCACAATCTCGATTGCCAAGTGTTTCATATATGAAGTCGTGTTTATTTACAATGTGATTAACACATAACCAATTTCAATGCAATACATCAATGATTAAACCATCTGAGGCATATTAGCTGGGCCAAATCCGAGTCAGGTCAGGCAGTGTTCCCCTGAGCTGCTCTACAATTGCCTCTGGGCTCACCATAATAAACATGGTATATTCCAATGCATTGTCAAAGCTTATGCTGCAGTTATTCTCACTGTCACTTTGTCCTATATTGTAGGTTGTCACCCATTACCCATCACAGACCATTGCTAAGGCATGTGATTCAGAAGATGCCTCAATAGTCAACAACATAAACCAAAAGAAGTGGACTACAGCTGCAAAGTCCATTTTAAAGCATACATACCTGGTTGACAAAATAAAGCAGCACATTGTGGACCTAATAGAGCATGAATGTAAACATTTATGTAATCCAAACAACGGGTGTATCCTGTGGAAGTCATCACCGGATGACCTGAAGGCCTTTTCATTCACCAGGTTAGAAGAAGACTTAAGAAGTTTTTCACCATTCCTGTTTTCAATTTTGATGACTATCACCAAAGACTCGCAAACTGCAACTTGTGCGGCAGCTTTTATTGCTTTGAGAGGAAGAGAACCACGAATGTCTGCATTTGCATACTACTTATGTAGTATTCTTCATTATGGTGGAGCAAAAACAGCTGTGTTTGAAAGGCTGAACAAAATGGCCATAACAACAACCCACCAAAATTCCATAGATAAGCAGAAGGAGTTGGCCTTCCTCTGTGGGGCTGCTCTACAAATGTTAAAGGTCCAGAATGAAGCTTTCCTCTACTCTGAAGCAGAAGGGAATATGTCTGGTGAGATGACAAATAGCTAATATGTAGAAACGCAACACATTGAAATGCTATGTCTTTTTAAATGTTTTGTGTCTATCCTGTGATTAGTAATGAGTTATCCCTTATTCTTTTCCAGAAAATGAAAAGGCTGAAAGCGACGGCATACATGCCTCTGCAATGGCTATGCTGCCTTTTAACAGTTTAAGTGCCTTTGAAGCAGCAGAGCCGGGCCTGAGCTCTTCTGCCTCTCCGGTCATTCAACTCACTCCTCCACCAACATATTCCATTATAATTGACAATTTGGACTTTTTCATGCGTGCTCATCATCAGTCTTCCCTCCATAATAACAAATCCATACACTGGATCCATCATATTGCAGTCCAGGATCGCATCTCAATAAATCACCTTGGCAATGAGAAGCCGGACTATGACATGTTACAATATGATCTTTGCAACTCTCTCCCCGGAGTAGAAATCCAGGACAATATGCGACGGGAGTTTATTGTTCTTGGGACCCGCATCCTGACCCAGCACCTGTCTGTGTTTAAGCCCTTCAAACATGTTGTCGTTCACCACATGCCACATCAATATTCTGAAGACATGTCTAAGTGCTCCACAGATGTAAGTAGTGAGTTAGATATGAAACAAAAGTACAGTCAAACACGACTGCAATTTCATTGTTTTCAATTTTTTCCTCTAGTATCCTCTTGGACTGCTGTTCAAAGATGAGAACAAAACGTCAGATTTGGTGGACACACTTCGCCACATCCAGAAAGAGTAAGAATATAATTATGCTCCAGTAACACACGCATTGGCAGAAGGGCTTTGTTGAAATTTATGATTTAAATGTTTGCATATAATCCATTTAGGTATGTGCCAAAAGGACCCAATGGTGTGTCAAATGTATTGGTAGGAGGTGACCGGCTGATTGAGGGGAACTGCAGAAACTTGCAGTGGGCCTTCTCAGATGGTGCTACAAAAGAAGACAGACTGGAAGGTCTCGTCTTTAAGTTTGAGGACTGGCATGCCATCAGAAACCTCTTTGAAGTGAGTAGTATTAGACACTGGTGTGACTGTTTCATAACAAAACTGAACTGTCAGACCACTACTTTTAGATGTACTTTTGTGTGCCAAGCTGTGTTCATTCCTGTTTTATAAGCCTCCAATGTTTACATAGATCTATCATCGGATATTCTATGACTGCACATCCTCAAAAGATCATGGAACACTTCATTCCAACATGACAAAATTGAGGTACAGTGCCTGCTTTCCGAAATGCCGTGAATACACACTTAACACTTTTATTTCAACTTGACCCTAACCTTTGTGTTGTGTTCATGCCAGACAATGGTGTGTTCTATGCCCTTAGTAATGTACCTTGTTAAATGATTACCTAATAAATGTTTGGGTGACAGCCTCTGCTAAAATAATGTAAATGTCTGTGATGGACAATGACAAAGACTATCTGCCATTTGCTAAACTACACATTTGTTTCATAGGTGCAGTAATGCCAAACAAGGTCCCCATGCCGCTTACAATGCCTATAAGGAATTTGTGCGGAAGGACACGGCTGCACTCTTCCTGGCAGCTGCAATGGAGCACTGGGGGCTGGAGGATGTAACAGGTAAGTTATAGCACTTGACATCCCATTCAAAGTTGATCTTAGATACAAGTACTCATGTAATGAATACATGTCACTTTGAGAGTTGATAATTAAAATGCATTTTGAGTAGTTATGACATATTATATCTCTTAAATGTTATCCTGTGTACTCCTGGTGGTGAGACGTTAAAACATTCTTTTCTGTGTGCTAACAGACATTCCAGATAGCTTTGTGCCAGTGGATGTTGCCTATGGATCGCCACAACTGAAGAGGAATTGGCTGCATGAGAAGGTTGGAGAGGTTGTGGACACTTTTGTCATGATGACAAACGTCACAGAAGCAGCAAGTCAAAGGCCAGCCTCACAACAGCAAAGACCGAAGCTTCCGTGCCGTGCGGACGGGTGTGGCCATGTGTATATATACACCAAAGCGAGGGAAAATCATGAAAAAAAAGATGCACAATCTTGTGGCTACATCAGCCTCTTTTGCAGAAGACACCAGACCAGAAAACCAAGATCATCAGAAACAACACTCAGAAGCTAGACTTGGCTTTGGCTTCTTCCTGTTAAACATGCAGGATGCAGTAAGAGAAGGGGATGGTGAGAGGCTGATGAGACTGTACAAAGTTGCCCTGCTTTTCTATAAGGCATATGGACACAGCCAGTATGCCTACAGCACGTTCCTACTAACATTACAAGTCAATCTCACTCTGTCCCCACGCATGGCACACAGTGTTGTATGGAACCGGTTTTGGAATGGTAGAGGGGGAAAGGGGGAAAATATTCCCCTTGACCTCCATCTGGAACATCTGAATAATTTTCTGAAATCTTTTATGACAGGCTTGGGACCAAACCTGTCTGAAACATCAGCAGCCAGGATCAGTAAGTCCATTGGCATCCTCAAGGAGCTGTTGGAAAACAGACACAGAGCTGGAGGTGACAAGGCCAACCGGCATTCACCATGTAACCAATGAGCAGGACGACATTCTTGCCTTGGTCAACATTTTCAGGGAGACTCAGATTTTCAAATGTCAACCAGGAAGACAATTTCACGCATTCCCTCATTTCAAGAGAAACTTGTTGGGAAAACTAAATTACCGTGAGTTATGGCAATGGATGAAGTCAAAAGTAATGGACTGGAGAAATGTCCCTATTTAGTTAAGTAAAACTTGTAAAATTTGTAAATACTGAAAGTGAAACTGTACATCATTTTGTTATTAAATCTTTATGAAGTTGAAGAGATCCTTAATTTGTTCCAGTATGGGGAAATTTCAATGTGTCATCACCAGTTACAGAACAGGAGTGAGGAGCGCACACAGCGAAAGATAAAGGACCAGTGTCTTTTAGTTTCTACATTCTTAACCATGTTTCCTTATGTTCAAATATTGCCTCTGGAGATATGCCACATCTCGATACTGCTGTCAATCAGTTGACGACCTGCACTACAACAGCAAACTTGCACATAGTCAATTTCCTATTGTATCAAATACTTTTATTGCACACAACATACTATTTTCACCTTCATGACAATGGCTGTCTTTTACATGTAGTATTCATGCCAACTAACATGTACATTTCTCTAGTGCAATCTAAAGTAAACGTTTTTGCATTAGAAAACAAACAGCAGTCAGAATATAAACATAGTAACTAAAGCATAAATATAATCAACACATAAAGCTACAAAATGAAGGCAGAATTTAAAGCTAGTCTGAGATCCTCAACATTGAAAAGCCTGATTCCATGCTACTAAGTGATTGCATGTCATCCTCTTCCTCATCAAAGTAACCAGTGTAGTGCATGTCAACCTGAGCACAGTCTTTTGTAACACTGTCATCTAGCAAATCAAATTGACTCTGTTCAAGGTCATAAAATACCTCATGCATAATTCTCAGTATCTCTTTAGCATGCTCCAGTTTGAATACAGGGAGGTTGTTGATAATGAAGTCCAGATCGAATATATGTGTACACTGTTCTATAATTGCATTAATGAGTTCATCTCCAAAACCAGTGCAGGCTGTGTCAACGGTGTAAAGTGGGACGTTATGGTCCTGAAGTAAACTGCTCCTGTAAGTCTGCAACAGGTCCCTGATCAACAGCTTGTCATCAAGAGTGACTATTCTGTGTTTATAAAGTGATGCAGACTGGCTTTGAATTTGTTCATACTTAGGGATGGGTTCCCCACAACCCTCAGGCTCACAACAACAAACAGAATGGCAGTGGGTGCAACAAAGATGTCCAGGATCAACAGATGTGGTGATTTCTTCAAAATGGCAGTACAACGCTTTACGCAGACAACCAGTGGCTCCAGCCTCAAGTACGGTCTTAATGACTGGATCCAGCTTTGCATGCTGTTTGACAGCATAAACAATTGCATGTGCCTGCAACCCATCTCTGCCTGCCCTCCCAACCTCCTGAACCATGGCTTCCACATCATCAGGGAACCCATACATCACAATATGTGATATCTTGGGGAAGTTTAAGCCCATCCCAAGAGCTGTTGTTGCCACAACAACTCTGCAGCTGCCCTGTCCACTCAGAGATGACAGCACTCTGTTCTTATTCTGAGGCAGTGTCTGGCTGTGAAACATGCCCACCAGCAGGTTGTCGGGATTTTCATCAGGGTCTCTGTTGACCCAGGAATCTTTACCAAGTGCCCCCTTCAAATGGCAGAATACTCTGCCAACTGTCTTCAGGGTTCTGCAGTAGATAATGACTGGTGACATGGAGATGCCTTTTTCTTTTACATCACTGACAATCCAGTCTAGGCAGTCCAGTGTATGGAAAGGCACTTTAATCAGACCCAGTCTGATATTTGTTCTGTTTGGGCTCAGAGCCAAAATGGTTGGATTGTCCATCTGAAGTTGTGTCATGACTCTGGCTCTAGACTCCCGATCAGCAGAAGCAGTCATTGCCAGCACAGGTGTTCCTGGAATATACAACAGTACAATAATCAACCATACAGTCAAATGTGACAGTTATATTTTGTGGGAACAACAAATACCTAGTAGTAATGAAAACTATTGATACATACAATGATGAAATGTGTGTCATAGTATTATAATGTATTTTGATAATTATGTAGAAATGTATGGGTGTATGTTGGTAGTTGTGTTTGTATGTATATGTTTACATGTATGGAAGATATGTGTGTGAATATATGTATTCCGCAGAAAGTGCAAGTCTGAATGCAAATAGCAAAATGGTTTTGGGTTTAGAGTGGTTGGTAAAAGTCTTCAGAAATGGACTGTTCTTACATTCCTGTGGCTAGTGGTGATTTACAGTGTAGTTTGTACTCACCAGCTTTAACTAGGGATCTGAGTTCTCCCAACTTGGCGAAGCTCTGGCGAAATGGCGTTTGTCCTTGTGCAGCCTGACCCCTGATACAAATGAAAGAGTACATTAGAACAAGAGTTGTTGAACTACAATGAGACCAAAGATGAGCTTTTATGAGTTCATAAGTGAGGGAATTCCAATGTCATAGTTGCACATTGTGGCTGAATAAAAGGAGAAATAAGAACACTCAGACTATACACACATCAAACAGGGTCTATTATCAGCCTCATGACGTATTCACCGATGTTTTAGCAGCAGAGCCCAAACAACCAGAATAAACAATAACAATAATAGCCGCGGGTAAAGCTAGTGAATGATCAGAATTATCAGGTACATTGCATATGTAATAATATAGCAGCCAAGGTGACTATGTGTATAGGGGGTTACTCAGACTATCTCTTACCATTTGTATGTTAGATGCACTTCATCTACGACAATGCCCATCACGTTGGCTTGAAAAATGTCCGAGCCGAGCATGTTCCTCCACCTCTGGTTGAGCAGCCAGGATTCCGGGCTGCCGAAAATGAGCTGGCAACGACCGCTGGTGATGTCCAACTCCTCGTGGACGCCGAGTTGCATTGCCGTGATGCCCATCGCACTCGCCTCCTTCACCTGGTCCTCCATAAGCGCGACCAATGGTGAAACCACAATGACTATTGGGTTTTCCCGGTGTCCCAACTTCTTCGCGACCATCGGGGCCAGTTGATAAATTAAACTTTTACCAAATCCCGTCGGGAGCACGGCTAGGACATCTTTTCCACTCACAAATGCCTTGATAGCGTTTCTCTGTTCATATTTCAAGATGAATTCTCTGTTCATGTCTTGTAAAACAGAATCAATAGCAGAATCCACACATCTCACCTCCCTAGCGCAATGCATGTTTGTTTTGAACGTATTCTGCCCTGGCGCTCTTTGATGACGTAGATGCTGACGTTACTGTTGCTCACCTGTCAACCATCACATGAAGCCCGCCCTGTCACTCTGACTGGCCCGGTATGTATCGTACCGGGCATAATACTTTTTCCATTGAGGAATGCCAGACCGACCTGCCCGCAGAAACTCCATGGAGGCGGGGCTAAAGGTCGGCTGGAGCCAGGCTAATGCAAAGTAGGGACATTAGCATGGTACGGATGCGGCAGTTTGGAGGACAGGGCACCCTAACTACGCGTTTTGAAAACTGCCTGAGATACCCGAAAAAGAGCGTGATTTCCTGCCGTTTAGGGTGACAAAAATCTAACTTTTCGTGCAGTGCCTTATACTGTAGTCGCTCATACAGACTCCAAACTTTCCAGTCTTGGACGTAACAATATTTAGAAGGTTTTTTCAGAGGGATTTTTTAATAGCCTAGCCTGATTTATTCAGCTTTGAACCCAAAAAAACAGGCGGAATTGTTTGTATGATTGAGGCTGGTTCGATCTACTGGAGGTTTGGGTAAGGCAAGCGCACAAGTTAAAGCTGCGTAGGAACTGAACTGTATTGAACTAGATTGACCAGGGCTCGAGTCCACAGGAATGTCAAAAATCCAGTTTATCTTGAAGCACCAGTGAAGCACCCGGTCAAAATGCATGTTTGCTGCTGGCTATCCCATACTGTAGAAGAAGTCAGAAAGGAACTTTTGAGAAGAAGTGTTTTTATTAAAAAATAAGACTTAAAAATAAGTAATAAAGTAAAATACAATTGTATTGTTACAGTACTTACAATACAGTGCAGTAAGTTAGTACAGTGTTTTACAGAGTCAATCCTTTGACTTTAAATTGCGTTTTGATAGGCCCGAAGTGAGCAACAAACCTCACCGCACGTCACTGGGTGGGGGTGGGGGATGGGGGCTGTGGCACAGTCTTGTTTGTCAAACGGTCGCTATTGTAAAACACACAACTCACACTGAGAGAGGGATTCAGACTGCAGACATCAGTTAAGTCCAAACTTTAGCAGGACTTTTCTTGTACTGCTTTTGTAATGAGCTTGATAAACATGTAAAACTTTAAATACAATTGGAATTCAACTCCACAATCAACACCAACCAAACTGCAGGAATAAAAATGCCAATTTTACAACATGACATTTCCTTTTGACAAGGAAAGAAGATAACAAGCTGATAACCAAAAGGTGTGCAACCAAAACTGCCTCAGACAAGACTCAAACCCGGATCCCCCGGGTCCTAACCTGCAATGCTAACCATTCAGCCAACATAGTATCATTAGGCAAGACAAGTTTGCACGCAGCTTTAATACCTGAGCGTTTAAGTCGCTGGCAGCGCTAAAGCGGACTTAACCTGCCACCTTGTGGCGATAAGATGTAATATGTTTCACGCAGCTGCGTGATTCATGAAAAGCGTGAGTGAAGACGACAAAACGAAATGGGACCTAAGTTTATTTGTATAGCACAATTCAAACACAAGGCAACTCAAACTGATGAACAAAATAACTAATAACATAATATAAATAATCACAGTACTAAGAAAGATAAAAATATAAAATCCCTCAGTTGTATGCACAGCTAAACAGAAATGTGTTTAACCTGGTTTTAAACTTTGTCAAAGAAGAGGCCTGTCTCACACTTTCAGGAAAATTGTTCCAGATTTTAGCAGCATGAATCTGAAATGCAGCCTCCCCATGTTTAGTTCTGACTCCGGGCACTAACAGGAGTCCAGTCCCTGTGCTCCTCAGAGTCTGGGCTGGTTCATATAGGACTAACATGTCACTAATATATTTTGGTGCGAGGCCATGGAGAGACTTGAACACAAGCACAGATGTTTTAAAGTCTATTGTCTGAGCCACAGGAAGCCAGTGTAGAGACCTGAGGACTGGAATAATGTGATCATACTTCCTGGTTCTAGTCAGGCAGACGTTTTGTCGGGGTCCGTTTCCACTCCGTCTTGGGACACCACGTGGCCCAAATACTTCACGTACTTTTGGCAGAACACGCATTTTTCAATAGACAACTTCAAGCCAAAGTCTTTGAGCCTATTCAGGACTCTCATTAACCGGTCTTCGTGTTCCTCAAGTGTTGGTGCAAAGACTTAAGTCGTCAATGAACACCAACACCTCCTTCAGATTCAACTGTCCCATGCACTTGTCCATAAGTCGCTGAAATGTGCTTGGCGCATTGGTCACTCCCTGCGGCATGCGATTGAATTCATAGAACCTGAGAGGACACACAAAAGCGGTCTTTGATTTATCCTCATCATCCATCTCAATCTGGTAATATCCACTCTTCAGATCAAGCACCGTGAACCATTCCGATCCAGAAAGAGTAGCAAAAGCGTCCTCCATCTTCGGAAGGGCATATGCATCCTTGATGGTTTGCATGTTTAGTTTGCGGTAATCGATACATAAGCGTACGCTTCCGTTTTTTTTCCGAACAACTACGATTGGGGACGCGAACGGTGAGTCAGTGTCTCTTATGAGTCCCGTATCTAACAGCTCCTGTAGATGTTTCCTCACCGCGTCAACATCATGAGGATGGATGGGTCGCGGACGTTGCTTAAAAGGTGTCGGATCTGATATCTTTATCTGGTGTCTCACCATGTCCGTCCGTCCAAAGTTGAGATCGTGCTTGGCAAACACGTCTGATATGCTGTTAAGCTTGGACACAAGTCTCTCTTTCCACTGAGGCGACAATGGTGAGTCCCCAAAGTTGTATTGGATCAGTGATGGCTCTGGTATTTCCGGATCTTTCACAGTGTGCTTTTTGTGTATGATGGTTTGGAAAGCACTGATCTCTGCGATAACTGCTCGAGCTGGGAGTACAACTGGATGTTCTGACTCGTTTGTTACTACAACCGGCAGGGAACAAGGCCGATGTTGGGGCAGGTCAACAAGACAACGTTTAACAAAGAGGCCACCAGGAAGGGTAACTGAGGAAGGATGCTCAATTACCGCAGCTTTCTCATCTTCTAACAGCCGAGTTGTGAGTTTGCTCTCCAGGACTGTTGTTTTGCCTGGCATAATCGTCTCTGGTTGGTCAGAACAAAGTATCAAAAGGAAGGGGTTATTTGTAAATGTCTCTGCATGCCGGCGCTGCAAGATTTTCATAATGGCTCTGTATCCGCATCCGGTAGACTGGTGGTCGATGGAGCCAGCTTCCAGATGCTTCTGATATGCCACATCCAATGTGTTGGTCCCGATCAACAGAAGCGGGTTAGAGTGTTTGACATCAGGCACAACCAGAGCCAAAGTGTCCAGTTCAGTCTCCGTTCCAAAGAGTTCAGACGGAAAAGTCAGAGAGTTCGACATATCCAAAATAGGGCACAGCTTCACCATTTGCCCCTTCGACTTCCAACAGATTGTTCAAGGGTTTTATCTTGTGTTCGACCAAGTGTCTGTTGTAAAACGAGTGTGGTATTGTGGTTACTTGAGATCCACTGTCAAGGAGACAATTGAATAGAGTTCCATTTATTCTGACTTGGCCAGTGCTCTTTGTTCCAATAAGGCCTCTGGGCAGCATGATTGGGCGTTGCGTATTTCTGGGACTTTGGGTCTCAGCAGCTTCCAGGTGTCCCTTAACAGGAGCTGCTGCTAGTTTGACTTGCCAGTTTTTGTGTCCCACGCCTGCTGTTTTTGGCGTAGCTGCTTTTTCTTTTGTTCAACGAGGCTTTGATTGGGCTTATTTGTACAAGAGGACGAGATATGCCCATCTTCACCACACCTGAAACAGTACCAGGGTCTTGGCTTGACTGATGATTGGGTGTAGCTGGTTGGCTTTGACAGGTCAGGTCGTGGCCCCTGGTTTGAGGGTAATGCCTTTTGGGACAAGAGTATTGACATCTGCTCCTGAAGCTTCTGAATTTGTTTTTTTAAATCTTTCAGTTCATCACTTGGGTTTGTGTCTGTGCTCGGACTAGCACCAGACCAAGCGCTTTGAGATTGAATACTGACTCGTTGCTTTGTGGAGCCGATGTGCTTTTTCATTAAAGAGTCTTTAACTGTCTGACGGTCTTCCTCTGTTCTTAATGATAATAGCAACTCAGCGAATGATGGGGGATTGTCTTTCTTTTGTTCAAGTTGTAATTTCACGATTACGCCGTTTTCCCAGCATCCACGACAGAACTGTTTTAACAGGTGCTTGTCCTGATCAACTGCTGTGATGCCGCCTCTTTTAACAACAGTGCTTAGCGTTAGATGCAATCTCTGAAGGTAGGACGAGGGTTGTTCACCCGGGTTCTGCAGCGTATTCAGAAATTGAGCAAAGAGCTCCTCCCCATCCTGCACTGTATCGAAAGCCGAGTCCAGCACACGAAGTACGACTGTGGGTAGTGAGTCTGGCCCGAAAGCTTTGATTAAATCTGCAGCAGGGGACAATAAACTCTCCATTATACGCCGAGTGACATGCAAGGCTGAAAGATTGGGGTCAGCTTGTAACAGTTCGATTTGGCTTCTCCACGACTCATAAATCGACTTCACTGCTTGGTTTTGGGACTCTCCCGGAAAATGATCTGAGCCGTAAAGACGATGACGTGACCACATCGCTGTTCCGAACGACATGTGGGTTAAGATCATCCCCAGACAGTGAGATCCTTTCGCCAGCTACCTTTGGATAACTTTGACCGATTCGAGCCCGCTGTTGGGAGGATGATGGAAATTGGAAGGAGCCTCGAAATGGCCCTGCCTTTTGCATTGTATCCGGCCATGCTGTGGATGGCAAGTCGATGGTCCTTCCTCCTTCCTCCTTGTAATCATCCTCTTCGTCCTCCTCCCCATCTTCCTCTTCATCCTTGTATTTGGCAGCCAATCGAACATAATCCTTCCTTCTGGCTCCAGCCTTGTCCAAATGGCTACCGATTTGATCCATGACAGACTTCAGGACATCCTCAAAGCGTTTTCCAGAGCTATCGGCTATGCGCTTCAGGTCCATAAGATAGTCCGTATCGGGATCTGAAGATGGGTTGGATAAGGGAATTGAGGTGCTTTCACTCACCGTTGCCTCGTATTGGGACGCAAGCGATGTAACGTAAAAACTGCGGTCCGCGACTAACGACTGGTGTGTATACGGCAGTAATGGTTGTAGTAAAGACATTGATGTTTGGTCTACATACTCAACGATCAGGTTTTGATAAAAAGAACTAGACTTGTCACTAACTGTGATGACACATTTAATCTCTCCATAGCTACAGAGGCAATCAACTATTTCTCTGTCGGTGTCTGTGTTAGACGCGCCAGTAACTAGTGCTGATTTGGAGACATCACATCCCGACTTAGAAACAAAGTCTGCCATTCTTTCTTTAAGCATATAATGTTGTTATTATTTTATTATTTTTTTTTTCTATTATTTTTTTTTATTCCGAATCTCATATCAAATTAAACATTCATTCACACGTTATGGCTCCTGGCTAGCTCGCCAAATGTAACGCTCTTTAGGGCTAGGTCAGGTGACTGCGGAACAAGTGCTTAACTGACCAGAAAACTGGTTCGGAGGGGAGCCATAGAGTGAATGAAAAAGGAAAGAAGCAAATGGTTGGTTGAATTATGTATTCTTATTATATGAGTAGGTGCCCTCAATGACAATGAGGAAAAAAAATAACCAAATATGCAGTATTCAAAACAAAACAACTATGAGGAAACGAATGAATGTGTTAAACAAACAAACAAAACAAAACAGGCAACTCGTGTCCTATGAGTTATTTCTATACAGTTCTATACAAGTTCCGTTTGGTCGAATCGTTTCACTATCCGGAAGTTATTTGTAATATCCAAAAGTTATTTGTAAATCCAAAACGTTTGTAATATCCGTATATATTACAAAACGTTTGTAATATATGGGCGGCACGGTGGCTGAGTGGATAGCACTCTCGCCTCTCAGCAAGAAGGTCCTGGGTTCGAATCCCGGTCGGACCAGGGCCTTTCTGAGTGGAGTTTGCATGTTCTCCCCGTGTCTGCGTAGGTTTCCTCCGGGTACTCCGGTTTCCCCTACCACTAAAAATATGTCCAATAGTTCTGGCATGTGCCTCCTGTACTGGCCCCGCTCCCATCTCTGTGTGGAGTGAGAGACAAGTGCCCAAAAAAAATAACAATTGTAAACCGCTTTGAGACTCAGCTCTGCAGTGAAAAGGCGGTATATAAATAATTACATAGATACATAGATCCCAAAGTTATTTGTAAATCCAGCAACGAATCCAGTTCTTTTACATCAGGAACAAACAAATAGACGTCAATCTCCTACCATGAGGTGGGGGCTCTTAGCTCGCCATCATAGTCCACGAGGAGGGGTAAAGGGAGGGGTGAAAAAACCTGACCTACACGAGGTCAAAGGAAAAAACCCAAATTATGACTCATAGTAAAACCCAAAGCTCTATACACACACATAACAATGAAGAAATATAACAATCTACAATGGGGTTTGTAAACATAATACATTATTAAACATAGTTCATTAGTCACATAATTAATTAAGTGCACTTTAAGTAAAGATGTGGCTATGTTCTAGATATCGATCAAATCAAAAGTTGCGCAACGAATTCAAATATTAATCAAAAGATCTCACTCATGATCGTCACCATGGGGTCAATGCAGAACAGTCATGGCCAAACCAAGTATACACGCCAAAACCATTCGTTCTAATTATATCCAGGACGGATTTAAACAACACAAGGTGTCCTTAACTTAATAAAGGCCTAACCTAAGATCCGGCAGGAACAAAAGAATATAAATCAGTAAATCGATTTGCATTACGTGGATTTGAAACTCCACTCTGGCGTTTGTGCTGCCCGAAAAGCGGCTAATATCCGCGCGTACATCTAATGGAGTGCTCAATGCTCGCTCGTATCAAACTCTTAACAAGTATCAGAGTAAAATGGGGTAAAACGGACTCACCGCTGAGCGAAGGAGGGATGTCCTAGCTCGAGGCAAAGCAGCGGTGATTCAGCTGAATTTATTGCAGCAGATCCATGGCAGATCAGTCGCAGCAGCGGATAGTAGCAGTAGCAAATAGCAGCAGTAGCATCACAACAGTGAGTGCAGCACCATGAGAGGGGGGAGGACAGGGGGCAGCGCCAGGTTAAAGCATCACGTCCGGTGGCTGCGTGGGTCACGCGGGATTACAACTAAGCTAAACTACGTGGGTTACAGTGCTAAACTACGTGGGTTACACAGGACTCGATCTGCTGCATTTTGAATGTACTGCAACTGTTTTACAGCCTGTTTGGACAGACCTGTGAGCAGGCCATTGCAGTAGTCTAACCTACTGGTTCTAATCTGACTTGGAGATAAGAATCTCCAAGTCTGCTTTAGACACTATGTTTTTGATCCTGGCAATGTTTTTTTTAGGTGGTAAAAAGCTGCTGATGTTACTGATTTGATGTGGCTATTAAAATATAAGAGTAAGTCCAGTATTAACCCTAGATTTCTGACCTGGTTTGAAGGTTTTAGGGAGAGAGACTGTAGGTGACAGATGACGCTCTCTCTCTCTTTGTTTCTGGGGACCAAAGACAAACATTTTGGTTTTGTCTGTGTTTAGCTGAAGGAAGTTGTTTTGCATCCACTCACTGATCTGTTGGATACAGTGAAGGAGTGAGTCCACTGGTCCATGTTCTCCTGCAGTCAGTGAGACATAGATCTGAGTGTCGTCTGCATAGTTGTGATAGGACACTTTGTTTCTGCGTATTAACTGACCTAACGGCAGCATGTAGAGCTTGAACAGAAGAGGTCCCAGGATCGACCCCTGTGGTACTCCACAGGTCAGGACCATATGATCTGAGACACAGTTTCCAATCTCCACAAGGTACTTCCTGTCTTCAAGGTAAGACCTAAACCAACTTAGGGCGGTGCCAGCGACGCCAACCCAGTCCTCTAGTCTCTGTAAGAGGATTTCATGACCGACAGTGACAAAAGCTACACTTAGATCTAACAAGATTAAGATTGAGACTTTGCCTGCGTCGAAAGCCGGACTGAAACATGTCAAAAGAGTTGTTGATTATAAGAAATCTTGTAAGCTGTTGGGAGACAACTTTTTCAAGGACTTTCCCCATAAATGGCAGATTTGATATGGGACGATAGTTATTAAGTACCGTGGCATCCAGACTGCTCTTTTTTAGCAGGGACCTGATGACTGCAGTTTTCAGGGCCTTTGGGAATACTCCAGAATTAAGGGACATGTTTACTATCTGTGTGAGTGAAGGTAACAGACTGCTCAGAACAGACTATAGAAATCTAGTGGGTAGTACATCCAGGCTGAATGTGGAGGAGCTCAGACTTGTGATCATCTCTTGGACATTTTTATCATCTACAGGTGCAAAGTGAATTAGCTCAAAGACCCTTTCTGGCTGTTGGATTGTTATCTGTGGATTGGAGGCAATGGCGTTTTTGATGCCTTGAACCTTGTCATTGACTACTACTACTACTACTGCTGCTGCTGCTGACACAGGGAGAACACCACACAGACACAGGGAGAACATGAAAACTCTGGGATCTAATCATAGCTGGGTTAAAAAACTGGTCTTTCTGACGTCTTAAACTATGCACTTGTCCCCTTGTGTGGGGATATTCTTGTGCAGTTGCCGTCAGTAACAGAATGACACAGGTCAGATCTGTGTCAAGGGCGAGGGCCTCATTAGTCTGTGGACCGCGGCAATTCTCTGGGCTTTTTAGAGCTTTATGATAAAGCAAACTGTTGCTGCGACAGACATCTGTTATTGGTGTGGTCTGAAAGTTATGTACCCCAGCTTTATTCTGACATTTGTTTGTCGCCGCTGGAGCTGAATCCAAAGCAAGGTCCAGACAATTCGTTAATAAGAGATGACTTCGAGGACAAAGGTCAGAGAAGGAATATCTGCACGTGTGAATATTTAAAGACGACATGTGGGTCTGACCTGAGTGGCAGTTATTTCAATTTATTGAACTAAAATGATTTTGCAAACGTCCATCTTTGCCCAAAATTCATAAACACTGGTCCCAGCGAGAGACCATAAAGATGGACCAGAGAGAGACCATAAAGATTGACCGGAGAGAAAGCCCAGAGAGAGTCCTCTGAATTGATCACAGCTGTACTATTTGCATGTAGCGCATGAAAACCACAAGGTTGAGAAAGGTGAACCGTGTAATAGCAAGAGACAGGTACAGGGAATTGTGTTTGTTTTGTGTGGTTTCAAATGCTGACCCTCTCTCACCTATCAGCTCAGCCCCTCCCTCACCTGTCAGCTCAGGCACTCCATCACCTGTCCCAGCAGCTCAGGCCCTCCTGCTCCTGTCTCAACAGCCCCTCCCTCACTCCTTCCTAGCGTGTCCCTCAGCCCCTTCCTCACCTGTCCCTTACTCCTTCCTCACTTTTCACTCACCCCTCTCTCACCTGTCCTAGCAGCTCAGGCAGCCCGAGGACTTGTCCCGTGAACACTCCCAGACAGATAAGGATGGAGTTGAATTGCCCAATGAAGCCACGCAGGTGTTTGGGGGAGATCTCCCCGAGGTACATGGGCAACGCACTCAGGGCGATTCCTGCAACACACACACAACACAATTGTTGCACAACTGTAACACAACCAAGGCACACCTCTGAAAGGCTTGGGACAGTCCTCTACAATTTAGTATATGGTTAGGTAGGTAAGACTCATGGAAGACTAAGGCCCTGTCCCAATTCCAACACTTGCCCTCGCTTTGAGCCCTTCCCCTTCATTTTGCGCGTTCCCGCGAGGGGGAAGGGTGTCCCAATACTTAGGGAGCATAGAGGAAGTGCCTATCTCCCCTTGAAAAGGCCCCTCCGCAGCGAGTCAGCACAGGAGCAGACTTGCGGCCGGATAGCAGCAAGGGAGTATCCCATAATGCCTTGCAAGCTCAGCCAGCGGCAAAAAAGATGGCGGCAACCAGTGGAAGCGAAATTTACAAATGTAAGTATAAATATAAAGCAAATACGCCTGTACATTTTTTAAATCAGTTGGAATGTGTTAAATCGATGTATATGCAATGGACTGTTAAGTTTATACTTGGAAAGTCGCTATTTGACGACGTTCGTAAAAATGCCGAGTGCTTCGCAAGAGTCTGCCCGTCAATATACACTGACCGCCGGGAGTGTGTCCCGGTGTATACATGCGGATGTTAAGTGCTTATCCAGGCTTCAAATATTCGTGATAACAAGGCATAATGAGCACAGAAAAACCTGAGTTACAGGGAATTTACACAGTAGGCGTAAACAGCGCGTACGCGTTTACTGCGCGCTCTCTGCGCGTAACATTTTTTTGGAGTATCTACACAGGCCGTGCGCAGGTCCTTCTGATGCTCTCCCTGTGTGTCTATGGAGCAGTGTAGAGGACAGTACGGGCCAGAGGACTGATGTAGAGCAACACAAATCACATGCATGTGTTTGTCCTCATGGTCTCTGTGCGCGGGTTTGGCCAGACGCGAGACTTTATGAAAGAAAAAAACGATGTCCAGAATCACTGTAAAACCTGCTGCTCCTCCTGCTGATGTTTAGATACAAGTGCTGTGTGTGCGTATACTGCGATCTAGAGCCAAGGACTGCTAGAAAAATCATGTTTTACATGAGATTTCAATAGGAGACGCGTTGGTGCGCGCACAAAATTAGAAATCCATCCTAAATTAGAGCGCAGCTCTAATTTAGAATGGATTTAAAATATGGAATCTGATGGAATTTTTTAATATCTTTTCAGGGCCTACAGAGAAGACCTTTGGCCTCATCCGCTTTAGGGTAGCAAATGATGTCAAATTTTTAAAGACAAAATTCACCACCAAAAGCTTGTGGGTGTGAGTGACCAGATTGTACAAATCATATCTGATAATACTATTGACCCAAGGTACATGCCCATATTGATATTCACTGTATGCTTACAGGCAAGCAGTGAAAGAGCTGGGCCTGGAGGGTGTAATCACCCACAAGCAGGCCAGCAAGAAGTGGGAAAATTTAAAGAAGCGTTATAAGGTTATTATTTGTGTGTGTGTATATATATATATATATATATATAATCTGTTTTATATCTTTTATCCCGTAATCTACAACTTTTTATTTCGCTCCCTCTGTCACACACTCACACGTCTCTTTCTTTGTAGGCACTGAGAGATGGAAATACGGGCACTGGCACAGACGGCGGAGAAACAACTGCGTCAAATTGGGCATTTTATGAAGAGATGCATGCTTTTTTGGGGGGGAGGCCAGCAGTTGCTCCCCCAGTTGTTGTGTCTTCCTTCAGACAAGCTCAGGAGGACCCCACAGCCCTGTTAATGGTAAGGTGACTGGAGTAGGAATTGCCATTTTCTGAATTAGCTGGGTTGCCATGGTTTCCAGTTTAATTTTTCAGTTTGAACATTAAAGTGCTGTAAAAAATGTGATGGGTAGAAAAAAGAAAGGAATACACCTCACAAAAACTTACATCACCATCAAAGCTCTAATTTGTGCTGTATATTACTTTTCTTTACTGCCATTCACCTTATTAGCAGTGCTTTAATGCAAAACCAGGCAGCTTTAGCAGGAAATTGTTCTACCGTCCATGTTATTAAAATGCACTTGGAAACCATGGCTACCCAGCTAATTCAGAAATTGGCAATTATAACATTTTACAATAACTTTGAAATAAGACCTCAATTATTTTTGTCCCGAACAGGCCATTGTCACACCACAGCCTGAAACCCCCAGAGAAGACAGTAGATAGTATTGACACCAGTATTGAGCAAGTGGTGAAAAGGTGGTACTGCACCCTAAAACTCCCCAGAAAGGGGACGGCGCTCTTGAGCAAGTGGTGAAAGGTGTTACTGCACGGTATTTTTCAAAGAGTTTTAATGAGTTAGCTTCTGTTGGCCTGTGTGTGTGTGATAATGTTTCGAACCCCACAGCCTGAAACCCCCAGAGAAGACCTTCCTCAGTCTGCCCCAGCCTCTTCAACCAATCCTCCCACTACACCGCCTGTCAGTCCAACCACAGCCTCTTCAAACAATCCTCCCACTCCAACCACAACCTCTTCGACCAATCCAACTACACCATCCACCACAGCCTCTTCCATCATTCCAGCTACTCCATCCACCACCCTGTCTACCACGCCAAACCCATCGCCAAGGAAGAGGAAGAAGAATGCTAACCAGCAAATTCTGGACTTCCTCAAAACCGAATCCGTTAATGAACAGAGAAGGCATACGGAATCCGAAGACAAAACTGAAAGGTTTATAAACCTTTTTGAAAGATTTGTGGACAAAATGCCTGACAAATAGACAGTTTTTCTTTTAATATCCAGGCTGTTTATGTTCATTGCCATGTTATTTTGACCATCACTTATTTCAATTGTTGACTTGTTTTTATTCTGTTTATGTTCGGAGTTCTTTTTTATTATACAACTTTTATAAAAGTATGTGACTATCAATCATTTTCACCAATCATCCAAATACAGTGTGTAGATCATAAAAGAAACTATCACCAACATGTTCTAGAAATAAGTTTAATAGAGTTTCAAATAATTATTTCCAACTGACCAGGAAGTAATGGATCCTGGGAATATATAAAATGAACCATAAGTACAAACTTAAAAATAGCACAAGAACATGTGCATGTTAACTATTTACAATTTTAAACAGAATAGTCTATTGAGGGCCTTCTGCATTGACCAACGCAGCAAGCCTGTCCCTTGTTGCATTTCCTGGTCTCTCGTGTGCATGAGGAGCTTCTTGGAGAGGAGGTCCCAGGTCCAGGATGTCCTGTGCCACATCATTGTCTGGTTCCAGGACATCGCCATTGTCCAGGCAGACATTGTGCAAGAAGGCACATGATGCAATCACCTGCGGTGCAAATGTAGGTTTAACCTCCAAGGCCCTGAACAGAGTTGACCTCCAGCGAGTCTTCATCATGCCGAATGCTCTCTCCACAATAGAACGGGCCTTTGAGTGGTGGTAGTTAAATTTTCTTTGCACCCGGCAATTCACAGGTTCTCTGTAAGGAGTCATAAGAGAGATGGGTTCATCCAAACAAGGATATCCACCATCTCCTAGGATGAAGTATCCATTAGGTGGATACCTTCTAGCAATGTAGAATGAACTGTTTTTTAAAATGCGGGTGTCGTGTACGGAACCTGGATAGCCCACGAAAATATCCATGAACTTTCCAGTATGGTCACAGAGGGCTTGCATGCTAATGGAATAAAACCCTTTGTAATTTAAGTAGTCCAGACGATGAAGCGATGGAGGCTTGATTCGAACATGACAACCGTCTATGGCACCAACAGCTTTGTTTAGGACTGGTGTCCCCGCCAGCTGGGCAAATCCATTACCCACAGTGTCGATGTCTGCAGGCTTTGGAAAACTGATGGCTCTATTTAGATTGTCCCAAAATAACTGTGCCACTCTGTGAACAATCCTGTGAATGGTTGATTTGGGAATACTGAAAACTCTGGACACCACACGAAGACCATGGGCAAGCCAGTAGACGTAGACGAGGACTTCATATTCATTTCCCCAACCATGGTTCTGCTCTCTCTTCATTAGACGCTGTAGGGAATGCATGGCCTGCCGCGATAATCTGAAATCCTGTCTGGTCTCCAACTCGACATCTAACCACAGGCGTAGGACAGGCACATCCGTGTTAAATCTGCAGTATGTCACTGGGCGGTCACTCTGGAAAAAAATAAAGATATTAATATGTGCAATAACCTCAGTGTTTACAACCCCTGCAATGTGACTATATCAATCAACCACCTGAATGTAAACAGTCATTTATTATTCATCAGCACTGCAGTGCTTTGTGTAGTTTTTTTTAGCTACACAAAGTTTATTTTATTCAGTGTACATAAGACATGTTTATACAGTCTATTGATAGATGCTAAGAGATTTTAATAAACTCAATTATTATAATAATAATTATTTTTATTAACACCACCTGTGTGATCTCCTTCATGATCAGGTAGCTTCAGCCATTTAAATTGTTCTCAATATACTGACTCTGATTCAAGCTTTCAGTAAACAATGGTCTGAAGTGTTGCTTGTTTACGTTCTGCTTATGTGACATAAATGATTGATTGACATAGCGAAAACAGTAATGCATCATGTTTAATCAAATGCAAAACATGCAAACTTCTTAGACACAATGCTAAGCTAGTTGCTAGCTGACTTGAGCAAAGTTCCAACATTTAAAAAAAAAGACATACCTGAAACATCCCAGCTATTGCAAGCATACGGCGAACGCGTCTTCTGTTTCGTATGTTTCTTCTCCGTTGATTCCTCAAACGTACATAAATCAACATAGCACACACAACAGGCAGGAGCTGCGCTGCGGTCGGCATTTTCACACGTGAATGAAAATAGTACTTATTGTATGTGGTTTTATTGCAGTTTACAGGCAATGTGTATTACTGCCGTCTACTGGACAGGGGTGAAATCAGGCACGTTGATGTTGCACGTGACGTAAGAACACGTTCGCTGCGCCAATTTGCATACTAGTGGTGTCCCATTTCTTAGGGGAAAATCTTCACTTTGCACTTCCCTCACTGAGGGCACTTTACTGTGGAGGGAACTCAGCGAGTGTTCTCAGAGGCAAGTGTTGGAATTGGGACAGGGCCTAAGGGTCTGTCCCAATTCTGAGGGCCCTCAGCAGAAGAGTGCCCTCCCATAGGGGAGTGCACTCGCAGGTTATTCTCCCTAAGAACTAGGACACCCATGGATCTAGAGGACAATATGCAAATCAACACAGCAAACACATCGATGTGTCTAATTTCACCACAGATAAGAAATGACACAGATATGACTTAATGAAAGTATCTATTAAAGTGCGACGTTTTTAATTGTACTTCATATGAAGATTTTTTATATTTAGGAACAGAAATGCTCCATATCATACACACGCACGCACACGCACACACACACAGGCAGACACATGTACACACAAACACACTTACACACACAGAGAGACAGACACACGTGTACATACACGTATAAGCACATAGAGACAGACATGTACAGCCGCGGTCCCGCGGATCACAAAGCAAACTGTCAAAGTGATGCTCAGAACTAGCCTGGCCATAGCCATCCGTTCACTCCGCTCAATCATCATTTCACTGCATGTAGCGTCTGGGTCTGGTCCCTGTGTTAGCGATTACAATCGGTCGTATTTCGACCGGCTACTCAGAGAGCGCATTGTAGGTCGGTGCCGGTGACGTCAAGAGTTTGCGCTGAACGGGCAGGTTGTAGTTTGGCAGTGGCGAAGAACGCGATAGTAAAGTAATCCGGTCTGGTTCAATCAAGAAATTGAAGCAGGAGCAAGAGGAATGTTTAGCAAATGTAATCGCTGGTCAAGATTGTGGCGCTACTCCCCACGGGCTCCGTTAGCAGCAAAGGAGATGGCTAGGCTAAATGCTAACAACACACTCGGGCGCAGAGAGGGAGACCAGAGAGAGAGACCAGAGAGGGAGACCAGAGAGGGAGACCAGAGAGCGAGACCAGAGAGCGAGACCAGAGAGCGAGACCAGAGAGGGAGACCAGAGAGGGAGACCAGAGAGGGAGACCAGAGAGGGAGACCAGAGAGGGAGACCAGAGAGGGAGACCAGAGAGCGAGACCAGAGAGGGAGACCAGAGAGGGAGACCAGAGAGGGAGACCAGAGAGCGAGACCAGAGAGGGAGACCAGAGAGGGAGACCAGAGAGGGAGACCAGAGAGGGAGACCAGAGAGGGAGACCAGAGAGGGAGACCAGAGAGAGACCAGAGAGAGACCAGAGAGAGACCAGAGAGGGAGCCCAGAGAGGGAGACCAGAGAGGGAGACCAGAGAGGGAGACCAGAGAGAGACTAGAGAGAGACTAGAGAGACACACTTGGAAAAGCTCTACACCCAAGAACACATTATAACCTGATAGTTTTATTGTGTCTAAATCACATCTATAGTTGATATATTTGGTAGTTACCTAGTGTAACTTAAGTTCTACGAATGGTACGTAGCCACTTAAGCTTTGCTGTGGGTATACTCAAGAAGCCCCGAGCTTCCCGCCAGAGAGAAATCAACGCTCCAATCACGTGCCAGTCCCATCTATAAATAGCCCTCTACAGCCCACACCTTCCACTTTGAACTCTACCAAAGCCAGCCTGGCTTTGGCAGAGTTCAAAGTGGCAGGGACTGATGGGCCCGTAGCTAAGTGGCTATGCATCATTCGTTGACTCGTTTACACTAGGTAACTACCAATTCTACAGCATGGTGCTAACGCCACTTAGGCTTCGCTGTGGGTAACACGCGTAGCCGTAGAGAGATGTACTCCCATCAGGCCAGCGTACAGTGATTGGAGCCTTGCCAGAGTCCCCACCGCACTACCAAGGCGCATGGACTCGGGCCAGGAAGAGAAAGAGAGCAGTGTACAAGGCCGCTCCTACCAAGGACGCCTGAATGACACTGACAATCTCCTGAAGAGCACAAGCAGAGCAAGGGCCGCTCCTACCAAGGAGGCCCTCGCTTTGACAAAACTCCCGTAGGAGTAGCAAGAAAACATACTCAGGATGCCTCTACCAAGAGCTCCTGAAGTATAGAAGGTACGGGAAGAGCAGGTAACGACCCAGGACGCCTCTATCAGGAGCTCCTGAAGGGCGGACTAGAGAAACCGCAGACCGCGGGTCGACTCCCTCCACGTGCCCCGTGATTAGTCAGACCCCCGCGTTCAGAACGAAATGAGCAACCGACCATTCTGCAACATCCACTAAATATGACAGAGCAAAGGAAGAGGACGAAGCCCAAGAAGCGGCTTGGCAGACGTCCTCCACCGAAGTCCCCCGGAGCAGAGCTGTAGAGGCCGCGAATCCTCATGTGGAGTGGACAGACATCCGCCCAACATCCGCCCAGAGCAGAATGCTGGCTGCCAGGCGATGGAGACCGGGGGACCTCGTGCCCCCCTGCCTGTTCATGTAGGCCACGATGGTGGTGTTGTCCGAACGCACCATCACGCACCTCCTCTGCAGCACCGGAGCAAAGTACAGCAGCACCCTGCGCACAGCCTCCATCTCCAGTAGGATTATGTGCGGAGATGGGTCTGTCCAGAGACGTCCCACGGAGCTCTGACCCAAAACCCCTCCCACCCCTCGAGAGAGGCGTCCGTGAACACTTCCATGTGTGACACGATGCCTATTAGGGGAACCCCGTCCCACATCTGACCCGGGGTGAGCCAGAACCTGATGCCTGGTCTCACCCCGGAGGGAACTACGAGCATCGTCGCTGCGTCCCGGAAAGGGGTGAAGTCTGAGACCTGAGAACCACCTCTGAAATCGGGCAGACATCCTGGGGGCGGTCAGCGCCGTGGTGGCCCGTCGTGAGATGCTCTGTCTGTCCGCGGATAGAGCAGCTCGAAACTCCATCGAGTCCAGTAGCAGACCGAGATAGAGCGCGCGCTGGGCAGGCTGTAACCTAATCTTCTCTCTGTTCACCACAAAGCCCAGCTGCTGTATGTAGGACAGAACCCAGCGCGTGTGATCCAGAGCCACTTCCTTGGACTGGGCCAGAAACCAATCGTCTATGTAGGTTAAAATTCTGACCCCCGCGCTATTCGTAGCAGCTCTCTCCCACAACGAAGCGCAGAAGCGTCTGTGCTCTGGCACTATCACTACGTGGAAGTAGGCGTCAGTCAGATCGATGGTAGACATCCAGTCTCCGGGCCTGACATATTCCAGCAGCTGCTTTGTAGTGAGCATGCGGAACGGCCGCCTGGAGATGCACTGGTTGAGAGCGCGCAGATCCAGAATAGGGCGCACCCCCCCTGACTTCTTGGGAACCAAGAAGTATGGGGAGTACAGCCCCCTTTGAGTGTCTTGCGGGTCGACCTGGACCGCAGCGCCTCTTCTTAGCAGGGAGGCTACCTCCTCTTGGAGAGCTTCCTCTGTGCCATGTCGCCTGGAGCTCGCCGCTCGAACGCCCTGGAACGGCAATGGTCTCCTCGCGCACTGCAGAGTATAGCCTCTGCGCCGCGTCTTGTCCAACCACGCGTCTGAGAGGAGTCCCTGCTCTCTCCAGACCTGGTAAAGGACGTGAGAGGTGGCACCGGACTCGTGACACCTGACCCTAATGCCCCCCACTCTCCTGGTGCCATCACAGGAGAGGGGGGGTTCCCTAAAGGGCCGAGGGTCTCTGTGTGTCATCAGATTCAGATTCATTTATTTGCCATTTGCAGTAAAACCACATAGGAAAAACTGTGCAAGACTACCCCAGTGTGCAGCAGACGACACACACCAGAGCTCTTGCCACGGCGCCATCTTTACGGCGCCATGCGGCCATGCAGTGCGCGACAGATTAGTTCTTCCTCACTGTCTCGCTAATCTGCCACCATCGTCCCGCCTATAGCAGCCTGTCTCTTTGCTCTGCTACACGAGACAGAGGAGTCCTTACTCTCTGTCTCGCTCATAGCAGCGAATCCCAATGCTGTGCTGTGTGGGACGAACGGGCCCTGCTCCGTTGCCCTGGTAGCAACAGCCTGCCTCTTACAATTCAGACCCATACCAAATGGGGAAGTGTGAGAAATAGCGGAGCTAGGGGTAGAGGTCATAGGCCTCCCCATAGTGAGACCCTCTCATTTCAAAACTCCCTGGAGAGATGAAGCGCTAGGCCTGTTGGTACCTAGAGCGGTGGTCTGAGACTGGCACTGCAAACCAACATCTGTGAAGTGTGCCTGGACTGTAGGTAAGACCACACTGCCCTCTACCTGTGACGGCATGTGGTGCCAAAGAACAGATGACAAAGACACTGGATAAGCGTAATCTTTTCTTTTATTGACAAAAGATTTTATGAGCCACGCGGTGCTCTCTCTCTCCTCCCAGGGGAGATAGCAGCACGCTCTGTGAGCAGCGCGTTCCTCAGAATGGCCTCCTCCCGAATGACGAGAGACCCCTCGTCTCTGACAACTCGGACTCCATAACCCCGCCTCCGCACTCCCTGGGTGCAGGAGACAGGTCGAGAGGGACAAATGAACCTCAGACTCCTCTTCCTGAGAGGAGTTTGGGCGAGATTCCACGGCGCTAGCATGAGCTATTCGGTACTCTCTCTCTCCTCCCTGGGGAGATAGCAGCACGTCCTGTGAGCAGCGCGCTTCTCTCTCCTCAAAATGGTCTCCTCCCGTGTGACTAGAGACCCCTAGTCTTGTCAACACGGTCTCCACAGAACAATCTCCCACTGCTTGGGTGCAGGAGACAGGTCGAGAGGGACATAAAGAACCTCAGACTCCTCTACCCGAGGGGAGTCTGGGCTAGCCTCTGCGGCGCTAGCATGAGCCACGTGGTGCTCTCTCTGACTGGGGAGAAAGAGGCACACTCTGTGGGCAGCGCTCTCCTCTTCTTAGATAAGCTTACCTGGGCAAGCGCTGCACTCCCTCGTCCGACGCCGGAGGGCGAAGTGGAACTCTGACGAAGGCAGAAGGCAGCAACATCTCGATTCTTCAGAAGGTGAGTAGATCTCTTTCTATGGCGCCAGAGTGAAAAGTGGCAGGTGTGGGCTGTAGAGGGCTATTTATAGATGGGACTGGCACGTGATTGGAGCGGTGATTTCTCTCTGGCAGGAAGCTCGGGGCTTCTTGAGTATACCCACAGCGAAGCCTAAGTGGCGTTAGCACCATGCTGTAGAATTACATTGCCTTGCGAAAGTATTCGGCCCCCTTGAACCTTTCAACATTTCGCCACATTTCAGGCTTCAAACATAAAGATATAATAAATATTTTTTTGTCAAGAATCAACAACAAGTGGGACACAATCGTGAAGTGGAACGAAATTTATTGATTAATTTAAACTTTTTTAACAAATAAAAAACTGAAAAGTGGGGCGTGCAATATTATACTTTGTAGCGCCACCTTTTGCTGCAATTACAGCTGCAAGTCGCTTGGGGTATGTCTCTATCAGATTTGCACATCGAGAGACTGGAATTCTTTCCCATTCTTTCTTGCAAAACAGCTCGAGCTCAGTGAGGTTGGATGGAGAGCGTTTGTGAACAGCAGTCTTCAGCTCTTTCCACAGATTCTCGATTGGATTCAGATCTGGACTTTGACTTGGCCATTCTAACACCTGGATACGTCCATTTGTGAACCATTCCATTGTAGATTTGGCTTTATGTTTTGGATCATTGTCCTGTTGGAAGATAAATCTCCGTCCCAGTCTCAGGTCTTTTGCATACTCCAACGGGTTTTCTTCCAGAATGGTCCTGTATTTGGCTCCATCCATCTTCCCATCAATTTTAGCCATCTTCCCTGTCCCTGCTGAAGAAAAGCAGGCCCAAACCATGATGCTGCCACCACCATGTTTGACAGTGGGGATGGTGTGTTCAGGGCAGGGCTGGACTGGGACAAAAAAACGGCCCGGGCATTTTTTCCTTCTTAGCGGCCCAGGCAACTGAAAAGGTTCAAGGAGCCATATTTGACAAAAAAACTAAAAACAACATCTGTCTGGAGCCGCAAAAAAAAAAAACAGCGTTGTATAAGGCTTATATGAAGGTAACAGGGGCTGAAGCTGTATTAGCTATATTAGCTGTATACATTAGCTATATTAGCTATATTAGCCTAATATCTAAATGACAAAGTAAAGGCTACAAACACATAAAAACCATTCATGATTATCAAATGTGTATTTTCACTGCAGCGTGTCCTGGAGAGAATGACGCACCACATGACAAGTCTGCTTTAAGTTTAACCTTCATGCAATTGTACAAATACAGTAAATAAATCTGCTTTTTGGCTCCGAGTTCACCTGCATCACTGTCTATTCATATCCATCACAGGCTGAAGTTTGCTGGAGCTGAATGTCCTTAACCCCCCTGGACTGCCACCTTAACGTGGTGGGGGAGTTTGAGTACTCGGATGATCCTGGGAGCTATGCTGTCCGGGGCTTCATGCCCCTGGTAGGGCCTCCCATGGCAGACAGGTCTCAGGTGACGAGTCAGACAAAGAGCAGTCCAGAAGACACCATGGACAGCACTTATATGATATCAGTGACGTCGCCCGGCATGGCGCAGCCGGGGCCCCACCCTGGAGCCAGGCCTGGGGTCGGGGCTCGCATGCGAGCGCCTGGTGGCCGGGCCTTAGCCCACGGGGTCCGGCCGGGCTCAGCCCGAATGGACGACGTGGGCAGTCCCTCCTGTGGGCCCACCACCCACAGAGGGGTCCGTGGTGGCGATGCGGTGCAGAGAGGATTGGGCAGAGGTCGAAGGCGGAGACCTCGGCGACCCAGTCCGCACACACAACAGCTGGCTCTTGGGACGTGGAACGTCACCTCACTGGGGGGGAAGGAGCCCGAGCTTGTGGGGGAGGTTGAGCGATACCGACTAGAGATAGTCGGCCTCACCTCCACACACAGCTTGGGCTCTGGAACCCAACTCCTTGAGAGGGGTTGGACGCTCCACTTTTCTGGAGTTTCCCGCGGGGAGAGGCGGCGAGCTGGGGTGGCCATTCTCATTGCCCCCCATCTCAGCCGCCACGTGTTGGAGTTCTCCCCGGTGAATGAGAGGGTCGCGTCCCTCCGCCTCCAGGTGGGGGACAAGTCTCTCATTGTTGTGACGGCCTACGGGCCTAACAGCAGTGCAGAGTACCCGGCCTTCTTGGAGTCCTTGGGAGGGGTACTGGACGGTGCACCGCCCGGGGACTCCGTTATTCTCCTGGGGGACTTTAACGCCCATGTGGGAAACGCCAGTGACACTTGGAGAGGGGTGATCGGGAAGAGCGGCCCCCCTGATCTGAACCCGAGCGGTGTTCAGTTGTTGGACTTCTGTGCCAGTCACAGTCTGTCCATCACGAACACCATGTTCGAGCACAAGGGTGTCCACCAGTGCACGTGGCACCAGGACACCCTAGGCCAGAGGTCGATGATCCACTTTGTTGTCGTATCATCTGACCTTCGACCGCGTGTCTCGGACACTCGGGTAAAGAGAGGGGCGGAGCTGTCAACCGATCATCACCTGGTCGTGAGTTGGATCCGCTGGCAGGGGAAGAAGCCGGTCAGACCTGGCAGACCCAAGCGTATAGTGAGGGTCTGCTGGGAACGTCTCGCTGAGCCCCCTGTCAGACGGGCTTTCAACTCACACCTCCGGGAGAGTTTCTCCCAGGTCCCGGCGGAGGAGGGGGACATGGAGTCCGAGTGGACCATGTTCTCTGCCTCAATCGCCGATGCGGCGGCTCGTAGCTGTGGTCGCAGGGTCTCTGGTGCTGGTCCCGGCGGCAACCCCCGAACCCGGTGGTGGACACCGGCAGTAAGGGATGCTGTCAGGCTGAAGAAGGAGTCCTATCGAGCCATGATGGTTCGGGGGACTCCTGAGGCAGCTGTCCAGTACCGGCAGGCCAAGCGTGCCGCGGCCCGGGCTGTTGCAGAGGCAAAAACCCGGGACTGGGAGGAGTTCGGAGAGTCCATGGAGCATGACTATCGGTCGGCCTCGAAGAGACTCTGGCAAACCATCCGGCGCCTCAGGAGGGGGAAGCAGTTCTTTGCCAACACCATGTACGGTGCGGGTGGAGAGCTGCTGACCTCGACTGGGGATATTGTCGGGCGGTGGAAGGAATACTTTGAGGTTCTCCTCAATCCCCCCGTCACGTCCTCTGTTTCAGAGGCAGAGGCTGAGGATGTTGGGGCGGATACATCCATCTCCCTGGCTGAGGTCACCAAGGTGGTTGGTAGCCTCCATGGTGTCAAGGCTCCGGGTGTGGATGAGATCCGCCCTGATTATCTAAAGTCTCTGGATGTTGTAGGACTGTCTTGGCTGACACGTCTCTGCAACATCGCGTGGCGATCGGGGTCAGTGCCAATGGAGTGGCAGACCGGGGTGGTGGTCCCTCTCTACAAGAAGGGGGACCGGAGGGTGTGTTCCAATTATCGTGGGATCACACTCCTCAGCCTCCCCGGTAAGGTCTACTCCAAGGTACTGGAGAGGAGGCTACGGCCGATGGTCGAATCTCGGATCCAGGAGGGGCAGTGTGGTTTTCGTCCCGGTCGCGGAACACTGGACCAGCTCTATACTCTCCATCGGATACTCGAGGGTTCATGGGAGTTCGCCCAACCTGTCCACATGTGCTTTGTGGATTTGGAGAAGGCGTTCGACTGTGTTCCCCGGGGTGTCCTTTGGGGGGTTCTCCGGGAGTACGGGGTCGGAGGTCCTCTGCTGAGGGCCATCCAATCCCTGTATGACCGGAGCCAGAGCTGTGTTCGCATTGCCGACAGTAAGTCAGACCTGTTCCCGGTGAATGTTGGCCTCCGACAGGGCTGCCCTTTGTCACCGGTTCTGTTCACTGTATTTATGGACAGAATATCTAGGCGCAGCCAGGGGTCGGAGGGGGTCCGGTTCGGAGATCACAGGATTTCATCTCTGCTGTTTGCGGACGATGTTGTCCTGTTGGCTCCAACGAACCAGGACCTGCAGCATGCACTGGGACGGTTTGCAGCAGAGTGTGAAGCGGCTGGGATGAGAATCAGCACCTCCAAATCCGAGGCCATGGTGCTCGACCGGAAAAAGGTGCCTTGCCCTCTGCAGGTGGGTGGAGAGGTCCTTCCTCAAGTGGAGGAGTTCAAGTATCTCGGGGTCTTGCTCACGAGTGAGGGAAGAATGGAGCGTGAGATTGACAGGCGGATCGGTGCAGCGTGCGCAGTGATGCGGTCGCTGTATCGGACCGTTGTGGTAAAGAGGGAGCTGAGCCGAAAGGCAAAGCTCTCGATTTACCGGTCAATCTTTGTTCCCTCCCTCACCTATGGTCATGAGCTTTGGGTAATGACCGAAAGAACGAGATCGCGGATACAAGCGGTCGAAATGAGCTTCCTCCGCAGAGTGGCTGGGCGCTCCCTTAGAGATAGGGTGAGGAGCTCAGTCACACGGGAGGAGCTCGGAGTAGAGCCGCTGCTTCTCCACGTCGAGAGGAACCAGTTGAGGTGGCTCGGGCATCTGTTCCGGATGCCTCCTGGACGCCTCCCTGGGAAGGTGTTCCGGGCACGTCCCACCGGGAGGAGGCCCCGCGGAAGACCTAGGACACGCTGGAGGGACTATGTCTCTCAGCTGGCCTGGGAACGCCTTGGGGTCCCCCCGGACGAGCTGGAGGAAGTGTGTGTGGATAGGGAAGTCTGGGCGTCTCTGCTTAGACTGCTGCCCCCGCGACCCGGCAACGGATAAAGCGGAAGAAAATGGATGGATGGATGGATGGATGAATGTCCTTAATGGCCTTTTCTTTCACCGTCTTTGCGAAGGTTTTTGAAGTCTGAAAATAGGTGCTCTGACTTTATGATGAATGAATCTTTCAGTGAACGGTGTTTAAAGCTTCATTGTTCCTCGTGTTGCAACAAAACTTTTCATTACATCTCAAACATGAAGCAGTCCTTCCTCATTGACTGAAAGCAAATGTTCATTCTCACTCCAGTCTTATCATCGACTCTTCCTTTCTTTATCTTTCCGCGTCACAGGATATGACGCACTACGTGGACAGAAATGCTAAAATTGAATATTACTTATACAAGTTTTTGCAGCATTGAAAAACGTTAAGAATGTTGTTCCTCCTACAGAAACCACATTCAAACTAGAAATAAAATATAGCCCTCCCACTCCATTTTCAGACATTTTTTTTAAAGGCTCCAGGAGCCACTTTAGGGGCACTAAAGGTTGCCGGCCCCTGGTGTATACAGTATATGCAAGCAAGTACTGTAGAGATCAGGATGTCTGCAGTTTCAACAATAAAATAAAGTACAATAGTCTACATTAAACAGAGTAATAAACATGTCTCAGAGTGAGGGAGGTGGACACAGACAATACTATTGTTTGTTACAGGGATGAGAATTGGTCAAAAATATCTGAAATGCATATTGTCAGCCATTTGCTGGCTCTAAATCTGTTTAATCTGTTCACAACATTTTACTTTTGGGCTCAAACGTGAACTTTTAATGCAATGGAAAATTTAGGTACCCGAGCTTTAATTTAGAGGAGAGGGGAGACGCGGACTGTTTTCTGCAGCTATTTATTGGGTGCACAAATTACGCAAAGACATGCATGGTCCTGTGCGCGTTTATGGTCTTGGGTACATGGTCACGTTGCGGCTACGCGCTCAACGTGTTGTGTTGTGAGCGGTTCCTGGTGAGCGGTTCCTGCATCCAGCTCAGAGCCGCTGGATGCGGGAACACTGCGGCCGCTGAGGTGGTGGAATCCCATTCGAGTACATACAGCAGGTGCCCTGCGGACACGCGCGCCCCCTCGAACATTTCTCAACGGATTTACACTTTTCACAAACATATTTTTTGTATGAGGCAGACAGACCGGCCCAAATATGGGCATCGGCCCTTCGGGCATTGCCCGGTACGCCCGATGGCTAGTCCAGCCCTGGTTCAGGGTGATGAGCTGTGTTGCTTTTTTACACCAAACATATCGTTTTGCATTGTGGCCAAAAAGTTCGATTTTGGTTTCATCTGACCAGGGCACCTTCTTCCACATGTTTGGTGTGTCTCCCAGGTGGCTTGTGGCAAACTTTAAACCAGACTTTTTATGGATATCTTTGAGAAATGGCTTTCTTCTTGCCACTCTTCCATAAAGGCCAGATTTGTGCAGTGCACGACTGATTGTTGTCCTATGGACAGACTCTCCCACCTCAGCTGTAGTTATCTGCAGTTCATCCAGAGTGATCATGGGCCTCTTGTCTGCATCTCTGATCAGTCTTCTCCTGGTTTGAGAGTAAAGTTTGGAGAGACGGCCGGGTCTTGGTAGATTTGCAGTGGTCTGATACTCCTTCCATTTCAATATAATTGCTTGCACAGTGCTCCTTGAGATGTTTAAAGCTTGGGAAATCTTTTTGTATCCAAATCCGGCTTTAAACTTCTCCACAACAGTATCTCAGACCTGCCTGGTGTGTTCCTTTGTCTTCATGGTTTTCTCTGCGCTTTAAACAGAACCCTGAGACTATCAAAGAGCAGGTGCATTTATACGGAGACTTGATTACACACAGGTGCATTCTATTTATCATCATCAGTCATTTAGGACAACATTGGATCATTCAAAGATCCTCACTGAACTTCTGGAGTGAGTTTGTTGCACTGAAAGTAAAGGGGCCGAATAATATTGCAGGCCCCACTTTTCAATGTTTTATTTATTAAAAAAAGTTTAAATTATCCAATAAATTTCGTTCCACTTCACGATTCTGCCCCACTTGTTGATTCATGACAAAAAATTTAAATTTTATATCTTTATGTTTGAAGCCTGAAATGTGGCGAAATGTTGAAAGGTTCAAAGGGGGGCTGTATCTATGCTGGACCATGACTCTCACCCCCTGTAGAACACTCTGTCTGCTCTAGAGAGCAGCTTCAGTGACAGACTCGTTCACCCTGCTGTGTGAAGGAGAGGTCCCGCAGGCCTCTCCTTTCTGCTGCTGTCAGGCTGCACAATGAGAATTGCTGTGCCTGAACATGTTCAGGCACAGCAGTTAGATTTACATCTGTAAATACTGCAATCATGTGCAATGTTCAATACTTCACCTTCAGAATGCCCACTGAATGTCACTTTATCTACTTTTATCTAGCTGTAAATGTTGATATTGAAGTATTTACAGCTAGCTAGGAAACATAGCAGCTATACTTAGTGTGCTTCCTGTGTGCTCTTACTACTGTCCTGTATGTGCGCCGATTGTAATTTCCCCACAAGGTACGATGAAAGGATCTCTTATCGTACCTTTTTCTGTGCAGGCCTCAGAGGAGGAGGGTTTGGGGGTAGGAGGGGGGGGATAGGAGGAGGTGGGAATTTTAATTTGAGTGTTTGCAATGATGATGTTGCACAGGTGCTCTGAGCGATAATTACATTAGTGTAATTATCGCTCAAACCTGTTAATTTGAGCCTAAATGTCCTGTTCTCAGCTCCTGTCATGTTTTTATGTCTCACACTTGAGTCTTGTACCTGATTCTTGTAAATAAGTAAGACATTTATTTTTAAAATGTATTTTCTTTATTTATATGGTGTCACAATGCACTTTACAATTGTTGTGTGTATTTGTCTCTCACTCCACACAGAGATAGGAGCAGGTTCGCAAACAGGAGGCGTATGCCAGACCTATCGTACATGTTTTAGCGGTAGGGGAAACCGGTAGCCTGACTCTCGCCAGACCGTTGTAGATCGCTGCGCTTCTCACATGGTTCTGGATCTGAGCCATAGCGGTTGGATTTCAGAAGGCGGATAAACCACTTAGTCAGTTATCTTGAATGACGTGTTCCTTCAACCACTCACATCGAAGCACACAACTCCCATGGGTTGCCAAATGCCGGCAAGATTCACGAGAATGCCCCAAAAATCTTTTTTTTAGCTAAAAACGTAATGTAATCAACTTGGGCTATCATGATTCTGTTTATGGTCTTTCTGTTTATTTATTACCTTCAAGTCTCTTGGAAAAAAGTATGCAGGAAACCACCCAACCTGGCAACCCTGCTGCATAGTGTTGTAAACTTAAAACCAGTGCTTAAACCAAACTTTACACGAACGTCTGACTCTTTAAACACACATATAACAACATGGAACCATCAACATCTTGCCTCATATTGCATTAAAAGTGACATCCGTGTCTTAATTAGTTCATATTTCAACTTTTTTGTTAGATTCACGGATTTCATGTCCGCCATCTCGGATTGTTTTCGCTGCCACGTGAGACACACTTGAGAAGGCGGTGCAAACCCAACATAACACCGGCGATCCTGATTGGTCAATTTTTTTCTGATCTGCTGAAGGAGTTTGCTATGCGCTCGATACCAGACCCTTGTGCGTGAAGCGGAACGCCTCTGGTGGAGCATGGCGGAACTACAAGGGTCTGGTGAGAGCCAGGCTAGGACACCGGAGCATTCTGAGGAAACACAAGGCGAAAATGCAAAATCCAAGGCTTGGAGGTGGAATCAAGCACCTTAATGCATCCCACTGTGCCACGCCCGAGTCTTATAACAGAGTCTTATACCTGAGTCTCGGACTTAAGTCTCGTACCAGAGTCTTGTACCTGAGTCAACGCCCACGATAAGGCGTCCAATGATCAACATCTCGAAGGATCTGGAGGTTTGTCCCAGAGACAGAAGCAGCGCAGCCACCAGAGCAAACAGGTTATTCAGCAGCAGAGTGCCCCTCCTGAAACAAGAGACACCAGAGAGAGACCAGAAAGAGACCAGAAAGAGACCAGAGAGATTATTAAGAGAGACGAGACCAGAGTGACCAGCAGGAGACCAGAGAGACCCGACAGAGACCAGAGAGAGACCAGAGACAGAACAAGGAGAGACCAGAGATACTGTTATTTTTACCTCTGCATATGTTGTCACTATTTTCCTTTCTTGGACAAAGGTGTGAATTTACAACGGTCTCAGTCCACAGTCGAAATAACACCCCCCCGCCACTGACAAACACACACACAGAGCGAGAGACACCGCCCCACCCCCCACACACACGCATGCACGCACACGCGCGCACACACACACACCCCCACCTGCCCAGGACTTTGATGATCAGAGACACCGACAGCGCCCCCACCAGGCCGCCGATGGAGAAGATGGAGACAGTGATGGACCAAAGCAACGTCAGCGTCTCCGCAGCGATTGGCTCTGAGTACCGCTCCACCCACGTACGGTTGTAGAATGCCTTAATGAACTGACACACATATACACACAAGAGACTATAAACAGATTGACAATGCTAATACGGACAGTATACAGCAGGACAATGCTAACCCGCTAACTCAATGAAGCCCAATAGGGAGGTGCTTACGAAGTTTTGATCCAACTCACTTTGGCTCCTATTGACTGACATGTAAAAGTAAACTCCTCTAGCTCAGTAACCGTTGTGTCGTACTCCACATTTTGGGTTTAAATCTGTAGTTAAGCGCTCTCTGTGATCCTAGTGTATATATTGTAATTTTTTTTGTAAATCCAAGTATGAGCCATATAAGGATTGACCAATCAGATGCCTTCATTCAGGAAAAACACCAGCTTGCCTTAACAACCATCTTAGCAACATGCCCCTGTTACAGCAATAGCAGTAGTAATAGCAGGAATAGCAGTATAGTACATGTGTAGTGCCTCACCTTTGCTGGAGCGTTGACCACAGATAGATTGTAGCCATATAGGAAAGAGGATCCCAGAGCGCTGAAGAAGGCGGCGCTGAGGAGGCAGGGAGTGAGCGCCCCCTGTGGACAGAGGGGAGCATAGCGTAAAGCTAAGGTACGTAACTTTCACATCAACAACATGTAGTTTCTCAGAGAGAAGTTATAGTAAACAAATCAGACACAATAGGCTGTCTTCATCTTATCGTGTAAGAAAAAGCCTTGTGAGTCACTATTTGACTCTTCGGACTGAGAGCTGATTGGCTGATCTAAAAATGTGACAGAGGCCAAACACAGTAGTAGTCTGAAATATGATGTACCCCAGCTTTAAATAAAAATAAGTTATTCCAAACACTGGTAATACATTTAAGTTACTAAGTACTAAGCAAAAAGGTACTGTAACGCAAATACAAGCAGTGGTGTACAGTTACAGCTACCTATAGACTATGTTACCGGCAGTGTTGTCTGACTACTTGTTTCAGTAACGACTAATCTAACGCGTTACTATTTCCAAACCAGTAGTCAGATTAAAGTTACTTCTCCAAATCTCTGCGCGTTACTATTTTGTCATTAGTGAAAACATATTTGGCTGCTCTTGCGTCGCAAAGAGTGACGAAACGTGCGCGCGACAAGTCACAATTCACGTGGGAACTACGCGAACTACGGTACAAACAAACAACAATGGAGGAAGGAGAAAAGTGTACGTTCTCTCGCTGGAAATTCTCACTATTTTCAGTTTGTGTCAGCTAAAGATGACAATATTAGGGTTCGCTGTACACTCTGTGCTGGTAACAAAGTGTTATTGAGCTTCAAAAACACGACTTCAAATTTGAAGAAACATTTGGACTCGCAACACGGTACTGTTAAACTAAAGGAGAACCAGACGGCAGCGCCAAAGGCTATGGCAAGAGGTCCCCCACCATGCAAACAACAAAAGCTGGACTTCAGTGCAGTAAGTGGGGGAGAGCTGAAGAAGTTGGTTGGGCACTATATTGTAGAGGAAATGCTGCCCTTAAACACGGTTGACTCGCCCTCGTTTCGTGCCTTAATAAACAAAATCCCTGCTGCTATCAATGCCGAGCTTCCTCACAGAACGTGTTTTTCGTCTTACCTGGAGAAGGAGTACGCAGAGATGGAAAGAAACCTGAAGGCCGCGCTGAGTAACGTCGACTTTGTGTCAACTACTGCGGATATTTGGACTGCTAACAACAGAAGCTACATGGGAGTAACGATCCACTGGATCAGTAGATCCACATTAGAGCGCAACAAGGCTGCGTTAGCATGTAAGAGAATTCGCGGTAGACACACATATGATGCTATTGGTGCAGAAATCGAAAATATTCACTCATCGTTTGGACTACTCAACAAAGTAGTGGCAACAGTCACTGATAATGGATCAAACTTTGTGAAGGCATTTAAAGTTTATCAGCGTGTCTTAGAGTCCGATGATGAGTCGGGTGAAGAAGAGTCCACTACTACAGACGAGGATGTCACTTTTTCAGATGTATCAGACATTTTCTCAGCTGGGAATGGAGGTGAGCTGTTTCTTCCTCCACATCACAGGTGTGCTTCACACACAATAAACTTAATTTCCACAAGTAACCAATGCAGAAAGCAATCCTGTGTACAGGAGCAGCACAGCAAAATGTTCAGCACTTTGGACAAAATCAAGTAGATCTACCCTTGCATCAGAAATAGTGGAGGAAGTAAGCAAAAGAAAGCTCCTGGTGCAAATATCCACACCGTGGAATTCCTTTTTTGATGCTGTGAAGAGAATTTCAGAAATACCCATGAGTGAGCTCAATACTCTGTGCACCAAGCTGGGAGTTAAAAGCTAAAGACAAAGAGTACCGATTCCTTCATGAGTACTGTACTGCCACAAAACCTCTGTCTGTAGCACTGGACATTTTGCAAGGCGACTGTCCTTATGGGACTTTACTGCCCACACTTGAAGTTCTGATGCAGAAGACCCTGGCTGAAAGATGACCTCTCCAGGATGACTGCAGGCATTCCAGATGCCATAGTGCAGGTATGTTCCATCTTTAAGCACGTTTTCTTCCATCTTCTTAATTTCTTACACTAGTCATGAACATTTAACAGAGTAGTAATTTTCATTGTAAAAGAAGATTAAAACAAAATACATGTCAGCAATTAACCTAAAACATAATTAAATGTATATTATTGATCTCACATTAGGCAGAACTTCTAATTAGTGGGCCTTGTAGGCATAAACATACATTTTTAACTTTTTTTTTTTTTTCAGGCTATACAGACTCGTTTTGCTGATGTGCTAGACGACAAAGATGCTCTTCTTGCAGCGGCCAGTTGTGCAAAATTCAAACTTCGATGGTTGAGAGATGCAGGTAGGAGAGAGCAAGTTAAAGAGCTTCTGACAGCAGAGTGCCGCATCACTTCGCCTGCAGCACGGAGCCCTGCCGGTGTACCCACCACATCTGTCAGCCAAGGTGAGATGGACTTTTTCACCTTTGAGGCTGAGCTAGAGGAGACCTACTCTGCAGAACATGAAGTCATGGACTACCTGAGGTCAGCCTTCAGATTCTGCATCAGTTTTCCAACATAAAGAACATTTTCTTAAAGTATAACACTCCAACTCCATCAAGTGCTCCTGTTGAGCGGCTTTTCAGTCTGGGAGGTTTGGTGCTCACGCCTAGAAGAAATAGACTTTGTGACAAGAGGTTTGAGAAGCTTCTGTTAATGAGGTGTAACCACTGGTTTTCTGGCCCCACTCCATTGTTTTACTCATAATATGATTAAAGCCTAACATTAGGCCAAAGAAACAAAAGTAGACTTTAGATATTACATGTGGTGGTGGTGTTATATACTCGTTTTGTAAGACCACTCCTAATGCTGTTCCTAAATGTTAACAGCTATGGATGTTGAGTAAAGAAAGTTTTTTAAAGTATATGTTCAGTGAAGGCAAGTCAAGAGTCAAGACAAACTATTTTATTAGGTCGCGATAAATACCTGCAGCTCTCTCATTTCCAGCTCCCCTACGACAACACACCCACCGGTGAATGCAGTGCGCTTGTTTAGGGAAGTGTTGCTGCCTCTCGCGAGCGCTACAACTACCGCGAGGCTTTGTTTCTTCAGAGACGGCATAGATAGAAAGAGAGATGCGGAGAAAGGTAAAAATGGCCCGGGTTACGCAAGTCTTTGCAAGTCAATTGGCGCAAGTCCAAGTGAAAGTCAGAGTCATTGATGTTAAAGTCCAAGTAGAGTTGCAAGTCTTTTTATATTTGGTCAAGTCGAGTCTAAAGTCATCAAAATCATGACTCGAGTCTGACTCGAGTCCAAGTCACATGACTCGAGTCCACACCTCTGGCACTAATGCTACCAGATATAATGTTAACGACATCATGATAAAGATCATGCAGGGTGAATTTGGGAAAAGTTGGACATTTCATTTAATCAATAAAATTGACTGGGGGAGAAGGTACGGGTCAACATCCAGTTTGGCGATCCATAACTTCTCCAAATACCACTCTTTGTGAGCCCTGACAAGATGTCCTACTTCCACCGACAACGTTATCGAACATGTGCTTGAAGCAGCCACTTCTCGATTTAGGAGGAGTCTCAGTTATTCAGAGTTGTAGTCCGTTTCGCTCTTGCAGTGCAGGCTTCCACTACTTCCGCCGTAGCCTGGCCGTACCACACCATAGCACAAATTACATTTCGTACTAAGGTCGGGAGGTACTCCATTGAGCTCCGTGAACAGGTGGGAGGGATTAACTCCTGCAGATTTGAACGATTGGATCTGAGTTTACCGTGACATATGTAATGCGCCCGAGTGAGTCGTTAGCATTTAGCCTAGCCATCACCTTTGCCGCTAACGGAGCCCGTGGGGAGTAGCGCCACAATCTTTGCCAGAGATTACATTTGCTAAACATTCCTCTTGCTCCGGCTTCAATTTCTTGATAGAACCAGAACCCGAATTCTTTACTATCGCAATCTTCGCCATTGCCAAACTACAACCTTCCCGTTTGGCGCAAACACTTGATGTGTTTAAATGAGAGTACAATAACGACTTGAATGATGCTAATGTTGTCGCAGATCAAAGTTCAACAGATAAATTATTCCAGTCTGACAGAGCTTTAAAGCAGAACGCTCTTTTGCCAACCTCTCTCTTCACCAGTGCAGTTCTAATATATGGTGGAGATAAATTACGGAGAGAATGCTGTGATGTAAATGGAATCAGATTCCGTTTTAAATTGTCAAGAAAGTCACCATGTTTAAAATTATCCAGATATCTAAATTAACCACCACCATCAGACAAACGTAAATATAGATTCTGTAGATCAGGGCAAAGACGTTTGGTAAGAGCATACTGCATGTTTTTTACTGTTCATTACAAAGTTGTGTTGAGCTGGCCAGAGTTGTATCAAGTTGAGATCAGTTTGGAGATAATCTTGAATCTGATTCAGATTTTTCCTAGAACTGTATACTACAGTTTCATCCAATGTTACAGTACACTTTGTAATGACTTTAGATAGGTCATTATTGAAAATAGCAATGGCCCCAGAGCTGAGCCCTGGGGAACACCCCTTTTTTCTTGTGGCTGCCTTTGAGGATGTGCCCTGCCTGGCAACAAATTGTTTCAGACAATGTAGAAATAAACGGAACAAAAGCAACACATTCCTACATTTTAAGAATTGTATTAAATTGACCTCCTGGCCTTAAATGTTGATATAAAATAAGTCATTTTATTAATTCTAATATTACGGGTAAGTCCCGCCTTCCCTTCTCTTAGCTATAGCTCAAAATCCACGATGCCGTCGACTTTAACCAATCAAGTGATGCCAAGGGCTGTCAATCATCGGTGCTCATGCTCGTAGCTGCACGCATGCTCAGTTGTTTGTTTTTACGGAGCCTCCGAATCAAGCCTCCATTAGGCTCTGGAACAACATGAAAATTGAACAAAGAATTCTGAACATCCGCACTGAGTTACCCATTTATGTACTGAACCTATATCCATAATTAGATCCTCTGCAGATGTGTCCTATAATGTTCAATTCATGTTTATAGCTACTTCCGGGTTTGCCGCAATCACTTTTTTTGTGCATTAAAACATTATTTTTGTCATGAAAACATTAACAAATAATTCTGAAAACCTCTGTGCATGTGTAATAATAATGTATATGTATTATGTGTTCTCCGATTAACATTTAAATGGAAAAGTAGGTGTAGACCAATCGGAAAGGAAAGGGGAGGGAGCTTGGGTCGTTTGCGTGTGTGCGCGTGTCCTGTCTTGTCATGGTCTAAGGCCAGGATGGGATTGCGTGCACTCCTCCCCTTGTTTAACTATTCTTGTGTGCAGGGTTGGATTGGCTGAGTGTCTGTGCTGGGACTTTAAGAGGGGCGTCCCAGACAGCACTCGCTCTCGCTCCAATTGCAGACACCTGGACCTGTCCTGTGCACTCCTCGCCTCCAGCCACGCCGCTCTACACCTTTTACACATGCACCCATTACACATAAGGTTATCATACTGATACTCATTCACACACACGCACCACATCACATCCCAGACCATTTACACTGATTCCATATTATTGTTTAAATAAAACGGCCAGCGAGCCTTAAAAGTCTTTGCCGTGTCCTCCCTCCTTTTTGTTGCCTCCCCGTGAGCCAAGGGGAACGTAACAAGTGGGAACCCGTCCAGGATCATCCGTGCGGTAACGTATACCCCTAGACAAGTGGTCGATGTGTTACTTGCGCCACGGACTCGTGGGACATTCGTGATCCACCCGCCCTTGTCCTCTTGCTTGACTGAATTACTCACTGCACCACTGTCGCGGGTGAAGAGGACTTCTCTCAGTGTTGGCAAATATAGTCCGGAACTTTATCAGGACAGTAAAAGATACTGTGCCTTCGATATTTGTTTATCCGCAGCAAACATTTGATTCCCATCTCCCAAAGACTCTTTTTCACACTATCAAACTCCCGCCGCCTTCTCACCAGATAAATATGGACTCTCAAACCACTGTACTGGAGGTCCTGTTTCTCTCTGGCCAGCCGGAGGGTGCGCACCTTGTCTGTTTTTTCAAGATTTTATTTGCATGTTATGGTGGAAATTAAGTATTTAGACTCCTCTGTCCTCCAGTTGTTACCTGTATTATAAGATAAGAGAATCGACTTTATTGATCTCACACAGGAGAAATGTACATGTCACATCTGGCATGGATAGAAACAGTCAAGATTATGCAAAAGAAAGAAATGTGCAAACATGTTAAATGCAGGATATATTATGTACAATAAAAAGTGGCAATCAAGAAACAGTGTCAATAGTAGAGCAGGTTTTTCAGTCCTAGTGCAAGTAAAGTGACTTATTGTACAGTCTGACAGTGGTGGGGATAAAGGCCCTGCGGTATAGCGCTCCTTCTTGCACTGAGGGTCTCTCAGTTGTCCACTATTCCAGTGGCAATTCCATTAATGACACCTGTTTGAACTTGTTATCAGTATGAAAGACACCTGTCCACAGCCTCAAACAGTCATACTCCAACTCTCTAAGGACACCATAAACAAATTTTACACATGCACAAGGCTGGGAAGACTAAATCTGAAATAGGTGAGCAGCTTGGTGTGAAGAAATCCACTGTGCAATTGTTAGAAATTAAAAGATATACAAGACCACTGATAATCTCCCTTGATCTGGTGCTCCATGCAAGATCTCACCTCCTTCCATCAGCAAGGGCATTGAAGATGAAACGGGGCTGGGTCTAGCATGACAATGATCCCAAACACACCGCTCAGGCGCAAAACATCACTGTTCTAGAGGAGATCTGCATGGAGGAATGGGCCAAAATACCAGCAACATGTGATTTTCTGATTTATTTTTTTCATTCTTTCTCTCATAGTTGAGGTATACTTATAAGGTGTACTTATGATGAAAATTACAGGCCTCCCTCATCTTTTTCAGTAGGAGAACTTATAGGAGAGCACAATTGGTGGCTCACTAAATACTTTTTTTGCCCCACTGTAAGTGTTTTCCTTCCTCAAGTGGAGGAGTTCAAGTATCTCGGGGTCTTGTTCACGAGTGAGGGAAGAATGGAGCGTGAGATTGACAGGCGGATCGGTGCAGCGTGCGCAGTGATGCGGTCGCTGTATCGGACCGTTGTGGTAAAGAGGGAGCTGAGCCGAAAGGCAAAGCTCTCGATTTACCGGTCAATCTTCGTTCCCTCCCTCACCTATGGTCATGAGCTTTGGGTAATGACCGAAAGAACGAGATCGCGGATACAAGCGGTCGAAATGAGCTTCCTCCGCAGAGTGGCTGGGCGCTCCCTTAGAGATAGGGTGAGGAGCTCAGTCACACGGGAGGAGCTCGGAGTAGAGCCGCTGCTTCTCCACGTCGAGAGGAACCAGTTGAGGTGGCTCGGGCATCTGTTCCGGATGCCTCCTGGACGCCTCCCTGGGGAGGTGTTCCGGGCACGTCCCACCGGGAGGAGGCCCCGCGGAAGACCTAGGACACGCTGGAGGGACTATGTCTCTCAGCTGGCCTGGGAACGCCTAGGGGTCCCCCCGGACGAGCTGGAGGAAGTGTGTGTGGATAGGGAAGTCTGGGCGTCTCTGCTTAGACTGCTGCCCCCGCGACCCGGCAACGGATAAAGCGGAAGAAAATGGATGGATGGATGGATGTAAGTGTTTTCTTTTTCAAGTTTGGCGAGATCCTTGTTGGCAGTTTCTCTTTGCTCCAATTCTTGTATTTGATCAGATATTGTGGACATTAAGCCTTGTATTTTCTCAATGCTTGATTTAATTAGCGCAATTTGTGCGTCAATGTGTACATAGATGTCATTTAATCTGAAGTACTGCATGCAGAATACAGTATGTTGAAGGGTGGGACTCGCGGCCTTCTCAGTTGTTTGCTGGCGTGATTCAGCCATATCTGAAGCTGATGTTGTTCAAACATTACATATTATCAGTAGCTACTGGCCCAAATAGTAGTCAGTTCCTGCCTCTGCAACACACACTCAGGCTCAGGCAGCCATCTTGATTTGTTGTATTTTACTGTTCCACGTCTTTGTTTGGTCTCCTGTGTTTATTTTGTGATATCTTATCATGACTGTTTTATTGACTGTCCATATTGCTTGATGCATGTAGTCAGGCGCACTCCCTCTGAGTAGCCAATCAGAGATCTGTCTCTTTATGAGAGGCGTGCCTTACCTCCGGCTGACCTCTTCTGTGTCTGACGTAAAGTGACCTGAGTCGGGACAGAGCTGGTATATTTGGGCAGCGTGTTGTGACAAATAGCCCGGTTCAATCGCAACAGGCGTAAGGCCACGCATTTTGAACCACACTCTCACCGTATGTGTCCTTGGAGAGTCCTGCATGCTGATTCCTTATTTAGTTAGATCTTCCTAAAATTGTCTTGTTTGTAGCATACCGGCATCTTCCCAACAGGAGAGCAGAGTCTGCTAATTTTTCTGCTCAGAAACATATTTTGTTGTTGGTAAAAGACAGAGATTCACAGCATCAACATGGTTATATAGAAGACAAAACAGGATGGTCCTCTCTGCATCTGCGCCAAGAGATTTGACCTTCAGAAAAAAACATCGAGTGGAAACACTGAGCTCGGTTTGAACATAATTGCTCCAAAAGTCTCATAAAAGCATAGCCGTAATAGCAGTAATTACAGTTAGCCGAATCCCCTCTAACATGTTTGGTTCTCTCTATAATAATTATTTCATCATTTTTTCTTGGATACTTCTGTTACTTAATAATATTCAGTTCCAGAGATATGGGTCATTTAGAGCCAAACTCTTTCATCATGTGCATATAAGTTTTCTTTTAGCAAATCATTGAGAAGCGACACAACAACATGTAAATATTGACACTATTTTACCAGACTTTTGGTGCAACTATGTTCAAGCTGAGCTTATAATTACAACAGTCTGCAGGCAGTGATTCCTCTTGATGTTTTGTTCTGAAGGTCAAATCTCTTGGTGCAGTGGAGAAGCAGAGAGGACTGTCCTGTTTTGTCGTCTATATAATATAACCATGTTAATGCTGTGGATCTCTGTTCCTGTCTTTTACCAACAATAAAACATGTTTCTGCTGAAACAAGATCTCAGACCTCTGCATAGTTTGTCATTAACTTCACTAGTTAATTAGTGTTTATATTCTGGGTCTGAGTTGTCGTTTGTGGCTGTTGTGTGGTTGTGTTTTTTGTAGTTGCATTCAGTGCATAGATCGTAATATGTTTATTTATATGGTGAATTTTACAGACCAAGGTCACCCAAAGCACTTTACAATGTTCATAGTTCAGAATTAAGTAAGTAATTTTTATGTTCCTCTCTGTTAAAACTATAGCAAGTGTAAGACTGGAATCCCCGAGCCTGACTTCGTCCTCCTAACAATGTGAAACTGATCCATTGTGCTGGGATTATGGGGAGCGTTCCAACCAAACCAGTAAAAACAATGCCTCTTTGCTCTATTGGATTGTCCAACAACCAACCAGAGCAAAGTGACATGTGCCTTACCACACCCCTCATTTCAGTGTCATTTATCTCAGATTAAACCATCTAGTTGATAGGGTGGGCTAGTGCAGTGGTTTTCAACTAGTGTGCCGTGGTACATTAGTGTGCCTTGAGATGTTATTCGGTGTGCCTTGGGAAATTATCCAATATCACCTACCTGGTCAAAATATTGTGAAATAAAAAATAATTAGAAGTTTAGAAATACTAAACACCTAAATACTGCAGCCTAAATACTAAATAAGGCTGCAGAATAAAATTTTTGTTATCAGTTTCTACTGATGGTGTGCCATGTGATTGTTTTAAATGAATAAGGTGTGCCACGGCTCAAAAAGGTCGGGGAACACTGGGCAAGTGTGTATTCTTGGAGCCAGCTCTAATCTCCTGCCCTCCATTAAACCTTCATATCATACAGGAAGCTGGAGCCGCTTTCATCATCGCCTCGTGCCCGGTCCAGCTCTTTCAGCCTTTTCCGAGCTCCCACCACCAGGATATAGGCCCAGGGGGATTTAATCTCATAAGGTTTCATTTTCCCTTCTGCCATCATGCAGTGCTCTGCCAGGGTCTGAGCGCCCCTTTTCTGGGTCTTAGAGTTAAGAGACACATTAGAGTTATGCAACAACCCCAAGTCACGTACCCTAGCTTTAAAATCTTGCATCAAAGCTTTAATGTTTCGCACCCCAGCTTTTTAGTGCTAGTTTAAGACAAAACACGAGTCTCACCTTTCTGTTCTCCTTCATTAGTTTGGGATCCATCACTGCTCACCTCCTGAACACAAGGAATGTATCAGTAGCAATAGTAGTAGTGGAAGTGGTAGCAGTATTGGTAGTAGTAGCAGCCCAAGTAGTAGCAGTAGTAGTAGTAGTAGTGGTAGTACTCCTCTCAGCTAAAGAGAAAAGTGAAACAGTATTTTTAACTTCCTCTTTGTGATTTCTCAAACCTCTGACCGCAGAGGTCCCCTCTCCTCCCCTACCCTCTCCTCCCCTACCCTCTCCTACCCTCTCCCCCTGCTGTCCAAACTTAAAGGACTAGCAAATATACCTTCTTACGCAATCTATTCTTATGTAATTGGGCCAGGATCAGACGACACCAGCACCTGGACCAAGACAAGGACCAGGACTCAAACCAAGTAAGTAGTAAGTAATCTTTATTTATATACCGCCTTTCACAGACCAGAGTCACAAAGCACTATACAATTCTGGGCTTTTGTCTCACTCCACACAGAGATGGGAGCAGGGTCGCCAGTACAAGAGGCGTATGCCAGACCAATTGTATACATGTTTTTAGTGGTAAAGGAAACCGGAGCACCTGGAGGAAACCTACGCAGACATGGGGAGAACATGTGTTGCGAGCTCGGAAGCACTTAGCTAGAATCTCACTATATTTACAATGAGAACTATACAAATAAATACCAGCAACACCACCTTAGATTTTGGCCTAAGGAACCATCAAGAAGTTTATCCCCGCATCACTAGACTACATGGTTCGTTTGGGTATGGAGAGAGACAGAGGCAAATCTAACAAAATATAAGTTTATTTACATAGCTGACAAGTTTAATTGATTATTCTAATTAAAACACTCTACATTCACAGCACACACACACTCCCATTCATTCTCAGTCATACTGCATGCATTCCAGAACAATACAATCAACAGCCAGATAAACCAAAAAAAAAGAAAAACAATTTACTTTTAAAAAGTGTCCCCACTACAGCAGCCGTTGCGTTCAGCCACACTAGGGCCGGAATTTGGTTACCTTGTGGGTAGAGCCTCTACCAGAGGAATAAAAAGAAGCACTGGTTGGATTGTCCGTAGTTGAGGTGCGTGGAGGATTGGAGGCGCTGGATGGGATACGCGTCCTGCAGTCCCGCGGCCACCACAGGTTTATATCCTCTCACTCACAAGATGCCTTTAGATTTTAAAAAACCAGACTATAGTGCAAAAGACCCCACTTGGAAGGGGAGGTCGGAGACAACAGGAATCAGTTGCAGATTGAAGCGCTCCGCGCACGAGCCGCCCCAGCCCGTGACAGCTCACACTGGGACAAGCCTTTACGCACGGCAGTAACGTCCACGCCCAAGGGCCCGGTGAAGGAAAACAGGCACAGCAGCGGTGTGCGCGCTAAGACGCCGGTATGCTACAAAACACGATTTTAGGATAATCTAACTAATCTTTTAATCACTAAACAGTACTCACCAAAAGCACATACGACGCAATTGAACCGTGGTAGCGAGACGCTGATCAAAACACCTGCTCTGTCCCGGGCCAAGTCACTCGACGTCAGAGGCGGAAGAGGTCGGGCCGAGGTAGGACGCGCCTCTATAAAGAGCCGGACCAAACTCTGATTGGCTAACCAGCAGGAGTGCGCACCACTACACATGCAAACACCAAGACAGGACGAGGACCAAGACAAGGACCAGGACCAAGACCAGGACCAAGACCAGTACAAGGACCAGGACCAAGCCGATAGGTCAAACCTCAGACTCCACATTCCCTGTCACAGAGTCCACACTGATTAACTGAACGTCAAATGTTTTTGTATTGTGCAACAGAAGCAGGACTGAGGCTCCACACAGACACAAGGAGAACATGCAAACACAAGATTGGACATGGTTCTGTAGTTGGATCCACCTGCTCAAAGTCCAGAGGAATGTGACTCATGAGGAAACAGCGAGTCCCACTTTATTCATTATGTAACGGAGCTTATCAGTAACACTGACCTACTAACACTGTTCAAGAGATAACAGTGTATCTCTCTGGTCTCTCTCTCTGGTTTCTCTCTCTAGTCTCTCTCTGGTTTCTCTCTCTGGTCTCTCTCTCTGGTCTCTCTCTCTGGTCTCTCTCTCTAGTCTCTCTCTGGTCTCTCTCTCTGGTCTCTCTCTGGTCTCTCTCTCTGGTCTCTCTCTCTTCCATATTCAAAGCTAGGGTACGTACATTTTAGACCACAATAGAACTCTGTAATAAAACCAAGTGTTAGTATTAGATAGCAATATGGCCTACGTGCAGGACTGTACGAGGACTCTGATTATTTTGACTATGATGTGACTGTCTCTGTGTGACACGTATGTCTTTCGATGTGTGACGTGACAATGACTATATAAACTGTGTACTGACTCCATTCTGACTGAGAGAAAGAAACAATTGAAACCAGTGGAACTTGAGAGAAACTTAAATACACTTCCAGAGTTTGGCGCACCACGATCCGTCTCTGTCTGCTTAATCCCTGACAGATTTGGTGGAGAATGCGCGGCTCAGTGTGTGCCATTCTCTGGATTGTTTTGAGGGAGTTTTCTTTGTTTCTTTTTCTCGGCGTGGGAGAGCTGAGAGTATCTGGGGCCTGGGAGCGGTCCAGCAGGCTGGAGAGGTGACCGGCTCCGGGACTCTTTTTGCTCTCTCACTATATTTTTTTGTGTCCTGTTTTTTGGACTGACTAAGCGTTTAAAATTGTTTTCCCATGTCCACATTCCGGGGATTTCTGATGTGCGATTGGTCTCTGCCGATGGAAACTAGTTCCCGGTACTAGTGAGCGCTGGTTCATGATCTGGGAGACCCGGTTGGACGTGGAAAGGCTGATATTTGGTGGACTTCTGACGGTGCCTGGGCCCTGTTCGACAAAAGGTAAGAGCGGACACCTGTTTATTCAAAGTCTGCTAATTGAGTGAACTAAATTATGGTCTGTTTTGAGGTCTACCAAATGTCATATATCTATAGATCAGATTAGATTAAAAACAGGTTCGCTACCTGGATAAGTGTAGGCCATAAGTGAAGGATCCATAAAGTGTAGGATCCAAAAGTGAAACCATGGTGTAAACATAAAAGCAATAAAGAAGGAAATGTGTTAAAGAGGTCTTTGTTACAAAAGCTCTGAAATTGACGAATTTCAGGCTGATAAATGACAAAAGTACATAAGCAACAATATGTTACATTCAGCGATCACGGTTTAAATTACAGACAGAAAAAGGGAGTTTTTGTTTTTTAGTTTGTTTTTTTGGCGTGAACAGAGTTCACCGGAGAATGCAGAGTTTTATCTACAGTTGAGCTTTTAGCTGTTGGGTTTGGGTTTTGCTCTGCCTCCCCCCTCCCTTTCTGTTGTTTTAAAGGCATGTGTGAGACCGGGGGCATGGCTGGCTCAGCAGCAGGTGTGTGTGGGCTCACACACCTGTTCCTCATAATCACCCTGGCTTCAAGTACCTGGTTGGAACTTCACGTCGCTGCCAGATTATACTATGTCAGACGTCAGTATACAGCAACAGTCTGAGTTTGTGCTTTGCGGTTTGTCTTATGGTTTTTTTTTGTGTCCTGTGTTCAGGTCCTCCTTTTCCTGACCAGCCAGCCAGCTCCCTGTCTCAACCGCCTGCTTTAAGTTTATTCGTTTTGTAAAGTAAATCCTCTTATAATTTCGCTCTGTCTCCGTCTCTGCTTTGGGGTCCAGAACACTCCCATAACATTAGCTTTCGTGAGTTATTTACATTTTTTGTCGCGGCTCGGGTTGTATCCAACAGTTGTTTTTTAGAAAGAGATTTTGAGTTTAAACTAGTTCGCGACCTCAATAAAATAGAAGGAAACGTTAAACACTAAGAGTGCCTTTTGTTACAAGTGTTGAAATTGATCATTTCTAGACTTGGATGACAAAAGTATAAACTACAACATCAGTTATATTCGCTTAAAAAAGTAATCTTGAAAGTTCTTCTTTCTGTTTTTGCATTTTTGCTAAAACACTACTTTCTGCCTGTGTGCGTCTGTGTGACGGGAACCCCCGCCCTTGCTGCGCTGCTGCTGCTGCTGCTGCTCTGATTTAAAGGGGAGCTACTGCCTTTAGGATTTAGGCTTTTTATAGTTTTTATTCCGTTACATTTGCGAAATTTGCGATTGAACATTGTGTTATGACACAGTTAAACGTTTTAAACACATTTAGGGAATAGTTATGTTTTTGAAACCAAAATATTAGTGCAAAAAAGCTTTGCTTTTCTTTTTAAATCTGCTTATTTTTTGAGTCCATTATTGTATCTGATATATTTCATAGCTGTTTGTGAGAGTTTTTTAATTTATTTTTATTTTAGTTACAAAAGCCGTTTTTCAAACATTTAAATTAGAATCTGTGTTAAAAGTGATTATTGATCATAGACTTCGTCTAAAAAGAAAGAGGGAATTAGGATTAGCTGTAAAAGTATTATTGAGTTAAACTCTACCCAATTCACATTGCAAGCGGTGGCTTTTTTGTTTTGACTATGCACCTGACCTTCCTCCTGCTGCTGATGCAAACAGCACAGAGAGCTCTGAAATGTGCTCCAATTCATATTGACTTAATTTGAAAAATGCAATTATTTTAAATTAGTAGAATATATGCTGAGATAAATGTTCAAGTGTAAAAGGGAAATTCCATAAAGTGAAACCCAAGAACGCATAGATAATTAAACACACAGTACAAAAGTACATAATACATATTTTAAAGTTTGAAGGTGCGGGTTTGAGTCTTGTTTTTTTTATTAAGAGAGTTTCTGGTTTTAAAAAGTTTCACATTAGTAAGATAATAAGTAATCTTTATTTATATAGCGCATGTTGGAAAGCCAAGAGCGCTCCAAAATTGTTTAGACTTGTTAGTATTAGATGGCAATATGGCCTACGTGCAGAACTCTACAAGGACTCTGATTATTATGACTATGATGTGACTGTCTCTGTGTGACACGTATGTCTTTCGATGTGTGACGTGACAATGACTATATAAACTGTGTACTGCCTTTATTCTGTCTGAATGAAAGACGCGATCCCAGACTATGTCATCTTCTTCAGGTGGTGGAGAATGCGGGCCTTGTCTGTAACATCTAGTAAACAGACTTTTTTTTTTTTTTTAATTCAGACAGAAGACATGTTTTATTGTCGATGGTAGAGACAGCACGAACAACACACACGAACAACAGAATGCAAGTGTAATATACAGAGCGGAGGCATGGAGACCTCCAATCAGCAGCTGCCACGGTGCCAGCAGAGATAGTCAAAACATGAAGTGGAAAAGTACTGGCTTCTGCACATTGATAGAATGATGAGTTTAACTTTAACAAAAGTTGCTTAAAAGTGTTATGAAATCTCACAGACTTTAGAGAGAAAAACAAATCTCATTCACATACTGATATCTGTTGTTTTTTTAAATTGGTCGTCTCAAGGATTGTTTTTCAGACTCTGCCACACTGTACAAGGGTCACTGCTGCTGGACACTGAGGGATCAGAACAGTGGCCCAGAGTAGACTCCATCCAACCAGCCGCAGATCGTAAAGGCGACATAGCTACCTCCGTGTGCCCCTCCCCTCACTACAGACCGATGGTCGTAGGTGGCGGTGAGACCAGGGCCACAAAGTGAGGGTTTTCTGTAGGCAGTGGTGGGTGAGTTGTTTTGTAATCTGAAAGTGTGCCCACTTTGCTTGTTTACATCGAGCCAGTGTGACCTTCTAATGCAGGTGGTTCGAGGAGTCTGGAGACACAACCCCAACTCAACTCACACTCACACTCACACATTCACATTCACATTTACATATAGATACATGAAAAAGCAGAACAGAAAAAAAGCATTTTAAAAGTTTACTCCAATGTAAACAAATATTTTTAATTGTCTATCACTTGAATCAGTATTTTTTGAGACCAGAAATGTTCATTTGAATTCTATATTGTCATGGACTTAATTGACCTGTCCTGACACTTTTTGTTTTGATTTGTTGATTTTGTGCTGTGTGAAGTAATTACATTGATTCAGATAAAAACACTAATTAGAGAAGTAAACTGAATCATTGCGCTTGCTTTTGTCTGAGGGACATTAGCAACAGCATGAATAGAAATTGTCTTTAAAGTAGAATCAAAGTGACTTAACCATAGAGAGTAACTACTGCATAACAAGCTGTGTACAGGAACCGTGACCCCATTGACCAGAAGTGCATCGCAAATGACCTGATGTGCTTCAAGTGAAAAGACTGTATCTGGAGATCCTGATGTGCATCTGGAGTGACCAAAACCATGGCTTGGACCCTACTGATGTCCAAGATGACATCTCTCGAAATATGACCTGACCTGATGACGACTGAGACTCACCCTCAGGGGACCCTGAGGATCTGAGGACCTTGGAGAGAAAACCGGGGAGTGATTGTTTATATTTTTAAAATCATGCCATTGATGAGTGCTAAATGAGAGAGATACTCATGATTCTTTCTTTTGTTTTTATCTGTCCCTAGCTTCTGGACATCTGATGATCTATTGGACACAGACATTTGCAGAACAAGAACCAGCCAATGAAAATCGTCTATTGCCGATGCTATTGCTACAACCAGAAGCACAACTGTGACCAAATGCAATACATGGAAAGTATTCAGACATCTGACAGACAAAAACTTTGACTTTTTAGTCTGGGAGTCTGAGCTACTGTTAAAATGTTTTAAAATATTAAAGTATGAGTATTGTAGCGTTTTAGTAGATGTTAAATAGTAGTAAAAAAGTAGAATTTGACTTCCTTTGTTGTTCATAAACACATTTCCACGTAAGAGTTAAAATAGTACCATACAATGTTATCCTTCTGATAGAGCAGATATTATATTAGAATCAGAGTTACTGTATGTTACAGCTATTAAAAGTGACAGAAGTCACAAATTAGAATTATGCCTTGGCTCAAGCTGCAGCCGAGCTTTAGAGTCACAATAGAAATAGATAAAAGCATCAACCATAGATGCTTTCAAAAATAGAGAATATTTTTAGCCAGTGCTAATGTCAAACGGTAAAGGGGCCATTTCACAAACATTTACTTCAAAAGTAATGTATGTACAGTTTTATTAGATACTTGTCAAATTCACTTGTGTTCAAACATCTGTGAATGTTGACAACACAAAAGTTTTAGTGTAGTCTAGTATAGCTTAGATCAATGAGATAGATTATAACCAAGAGAGATTCAAAAGCATTTAAAAGCATTTTGATGCATTTGGGTATAGCCCAAAACAAAAAGTAGATATTTAGATAGAGAAGTTTCCAGCATAGATTAGAGAATCAAACACCATTGTAGAATAACTGACCCCAACCCCAAACCTGCTAAAATAGATTAGCAGGTTTGAATAATAACTAGAAATGGTACAATGGCTGAAGCCATTGTGAGTGGCTGCATAGATGTTGGAAGGGTTAGGGATGAAGAAGGAAGAGGAAGGGGAAGAAGAAGGAAGAAGAAAGAAAAGGGAAGAAGAGGAAAGAAGAAGAAGGAAGAGGAGGAGGAAGAAGAAGAAGGGGAAGAAGGGGAAGAAGAGGAAGAATAGGAAGAAGAGGAAGAAGAGAAAGAAGATGAAGAAGGGGAAGAAGAGGAAGAAGTGAAGGTGAAGTAAGAATGTGTTGTAAGGGGCTGAAAGTGTTGTAAAGTGCTGAATGTGTTGTAAGGTGTTGTGAAGTGCTAAATGTGTTGTAAAGTGCTTAATGTCTTGTAAAGTGCTTAATGTGTTGTAAAGTGCTAAATGTGTTGTAAAGTGCTGAATGTGTTGTAAAGTGCTAAATTTGTTGTAAAGTGCTAAATGTGTTGTAAAGTGCTAAATGTGTTGTAAAGTGTTGAATTTGTTATAAAGTGCTAAATGTGTTGTAAGGTATTGAATTTGTTGTAAAGTGCTGAATGTGTTGTAAGGTGTTGAATTTGTTGTAAAGTGCTAAATGTGTTGAATTTGTGTTAAAGTGATAAATGTGTTGTAAGGTGTTGAATGTGTTGTAAAGTGCTAAATGTGTTGTAAGATGTTGAATGTGTTGTAAGGTGCTAAATGTGTTGTGAGGTGTTGAATTTGTTGTAAAGTGTTAAATGTGTTTTAAGGTGTTGAATGTGTTGTAAAGTGCTAAATGTGTTGAATTTGTTGTAAAGTGCTAAATGTGTTGTAAGGTGTTGAATGTGTTGTAAAGTGCTAAATGTGTTGTAAGGTGTTGAATTTGTTGTAAGGTGCTGAATGTGTTGTAAGGTGTTGAATTTGTTGTAAAGTGCTAAATGTGTTGTAAGGTGTTGAATTTGTTGTAAGGTGCTGAATGTGTTGTAAGGTGTTGAATTTGTTGTAAAGTGCTAAATGTGTTGTAAGGTGTTGAATTTGTTGTAAGGTGCTAAATGTGTTGTAAGGTGTTGAATGTGTTGTAAAGTGTTAAATGTGTTGTAAGGTGTTGAATTTGTTGTAAAGTGCTAAATGTGTTGTAAGGTGTTGAATTTGTTGTAAAGTGCTGAATGTGTTGTAAAGTGCTAAATGTGTTGTAAGGTGTTGAATTTGTTGTAAGGTGCTGAATGTGTTGTAAGGTGTTGAATTTGTTGTAAAGTGCTAAATGTGTTGCAAGGTGTTGAATTTGTTGTAAAGTGATAAGTGTTGTAAGGTGTTGAATGTGTTGTAAAGTGCTAAATGTGTTGTAAGGTGTTGAATTTGTTGTAAGGTGCTGAATGTATTGTAAGGTGTTGAATTTGTTGTAAAGTGTTAAATGTGTTGTAAGGTGTTGAATTTGTTGTAAAGTGCTAAATGTGTTGTAAGGTGTTGAATTTGTTGTAAAGTGCTAAATGTGTTGTAAGGTGTTGAATTTTTTGTAAAGTGCTAAATGTGTTGTAAGGTGTTGAATTTGTTGTAAAGTGCTAAATGTGTTGTAAGGTGCTAAATGTGTTGTAAGGTGTTGAATGTGTTGTAAAGTGCTAAATGTGTTGTAAGGTGTTGAATTTGTTGTAAGGTGCTGAATGTGTTGTAAGGTGTTGAATTTGTTGTAAAGTGCTAAATGTGTTGTAAGGTGTTGAATTTGTTGTAAGGTGCTAAATGTGTTGTAAGGTGTTGAATGTGTTGTAAGGTGTTGAATTTGTTGTAAGGTGCTGAATGTGTTGTAAGTTGTTGAATTTGTTGTAAAGTGCTAAATGTGTTGTAAGGTGTTGAATTTGTTGTAAGGTGCTAAATGTGTTGTAAGGTGTTGAATGTGTTGTAAAGTGCTGAATGTGTTGTAAGGTGTTGAATTTGTTGTAAAGTGCTAAATGTGTTGAATTTGTGTTAAAGTGATAAATGTGTTGTAAGGTGTTGAATGTGTTGTAAAGTGCTAAATGTGTTGTAAGATGTTGAATGTGTTGTAAGGTGCTAAATGTGTTGTAAGGTGTTGAATTTGTTTTAAAGTGTTAAATGTGTTTTAAGGTGTTGAATGTGTTGTAAAGTGCTAAATGTGTTGAATTTGTTGTAAAGTGCTAAATGTGTTGTAAGGTGTTGAATGTGTTGTAAAGTGCTAAATGTGTTGTAAGGTGTTGAATTTGTTGTAAGGTGCTGAATGTGTTGTAAGGTGTTGAATTTGTTGTAAAGTGCTAAATGTGTTGTAAGGTGTTGAATTTGTTGTAAGGTGCTAAATGTGTTGTAAGGTGTTGAATGTGTTGTAAAGTGTTAAATGTGTTGTAAGGTGTTGAATTTGTTGTAAAGTGCTAAATGTGTTGTAAGGTGTTGAATTTGTTGTAAAGTGCTAAATGTGTTGTAAAGTGCTAAATGTGTTGTAAAGTGCTGAATGTGTTGTAAAGTGCTAAATGTGTTGTAAGGTGTTGAATTTGTTGTAAGGTGCTGAATGTGTTGTAAGGTGTTGAATTTGTTGTAAAGTGCTAAATGTGTTGTAAAGTGCTAAATGTGTTGTAAAGTGCTGAATGTGTTGTAAAGTGCTAAATGTGTTGTAAGGTGTTGAATTTGTTGTAAAGTGCTAAATGTGTTGTAAGGTGCTAAATGTGTTGTAAGGTGTTGAATGTGTTGTAAAGTGTTAAATGTGTTGTAAGGTGTTGAATTTGTTGTAAGGTGCTAAATGTGTTGTAAGGTGTTGAATGTGTTGTAAGGTGTTGAATTTGTTGTAAGGTGCTGAATGTGTTGTAAGGTGTTGAATTTGTTGTAAAGTGCTAAATGTGTTGTAAGGTGTTGAATTTGTTGTAAGGTGCTAAATGTGTTGTAAGGTGTTGAATGTGTTGTAAGTTGTTGAATTTGTTGTAAAGTGCTAAATGTGTTGTAAGGTGTTGAATTTGTTGTAAGGTGCTAAATGTGTTGTAAGGTGTTGAATGTGTTGTAAAGTGCTGAATGTGTTGTAAGGTGTTGAATTTGTTGTAAAGTGCTAAATTTTAATGGATCACTTTATATACATAGGTGTTGAATTTGTGTTAAAGTGATAAATGTGTTGTAAGGTGTTGAATGTGTTGTAAAGTGATGTATGTACTAGGTGGTAATAAAAAATAGTAAATGTACTGATGTATGTACTAGGTAATAAATGTACCTGATGTATGTACTATGTGGTAAATGTACCTGATGTATGTACTAGGTGTTAAAAGGAGTAAATGTACTGATGTATGCACTAGGTGTTAAAGGTAAAAATGTATGTAAGGTTTAAAAGGAGTAAATGTACTGATGTATGTACTAGGGTGTTAAAAGGAGTAAATGTACTGATGTATGTACTAGGTGTTAAAAGGAGTAAATGTACTGATGTATGTACTAGGTGGTAAAAAGAGTAAATGTACTGATGTATGAACTAGGTGTTAAAAGAGTAAATGTACTGATGTATGTACTAGGTGTTAAAAATAGTAAATGTACTGATGTATGAACTAGGTGTTAAAAGAGTAAATGTACTGATGTATGTACTAGGTGTTAAAAGAGTAAATGTACTGATGTATGGAGTAAATGTACCTCATGTATGTACTAGGTGGTAAAGGGACATTGCTCCACTGCGTGTTGGGGAGTCTGAGGTAATAGGAGTAGTAGAGACCACTATATCTAAGGATATACACTTTTTATTTAGGAAAACATGCGTTTACAAAGAATGAAAAAAAGTACTGATAGCTATGTGTCTTTTACAAGCAACGAGAACAATTGCAATTTAGTGGAAAAAGTTCAAGCTGATGCTTAGGGTAAAATAAAAATGCTGATAGCATTTCCCCTTGAAAGAGTTACATGTTTTAGAAAAGGAAAGCTAGCAATATTTGAAACAACTGTGGGATCATACAAAGACATTGTAGAAAATCTAAATGTAACAAATGACGCTGAGGACTATTTATAAATGACTGTGATCCTATATCTCCATGATATGTTATTCAATATAGTGTTCATATCTGTGGCACTGTGGGAAAGTGTCACTTCATATCTGTGGAGGTCTTATTTTATTGTATCAGTTTTTTTTTTATATATTTTTCGTATGTGGGTGCTTGTTGTACCTTTTGTTCTTTTGTCTTCTATTTTCATTAGTGATACACTAAATGAGAACGAGCTACTTGGAGAATTTTAAATAATGTCATGAGGAACAACTAAATCAAACATGAGTACACAAATTATTTTGTCAAAGGCAGAAATATCCAATAAAATAAATAAATATATCAAATGAATTTTGTAGATACTTTACTCGTGTAGGAGACTCGAAAGAAAAAGAAAATTTCCAAAGCCAGCATCTAGCAGTGAAATACAAAGGTAGATCCTGTGAACAGTATTTTTCTTTCCAATATGGAAAAAAGACAAAGTATGAAAAATTGTGAATACATTTGTAAACAACCGACTCTGGCTCAGACATGATGCATCTGTAATTGAACCTTTTTACATACCCTTTGCAACTTGTCACTAAAACAGGAACCTTTTCTGAAAAAAAACTGAAAAACAACCAAATTATACCTCTTACAGAAACAAACACAACTTCTCCAAATTTTCTAGACCAGATGTCTTTGTTACCACAGTTTTCGAAACTGTCACGAGGTGAGATGATGTAGGACTCAAAATTGCAGGAATGCCAAAAATAAGGGTTTATTGATAAAAAAAAGTCCAGATGAAACCAACTCAAAATCCAAAACCAAAACAGGACCAGGAACAGGACGGAAACAGACAGAGACATGAACAAGACAAGACAGGACGTTGACAAGACAATGGACCAGCACAAGGGGAGAGGAGCGCAGGGTACAAATAGACACAGACACAGGTGAAACACATCAGGGCAGGGCAAACAATCAAGACAGGGGAAACAGCACAGAAGTCAAACTCAAAACCAAACCACAGAGAAAAAATGTCAAAATAAAACAAAAATACGAAAATAAAATCCACACCATAACAGAAACTCTGTAGACAAGGTTTACTTTTCTTGTTTCATAGAGAATCTCTCGCGTATGGTTCATTGCATCCTTAAATACAAAATACCAAAATCACCGTAACTGAAACAACAGAAAAAACTATCGACGGCTATACACACGGAATTGCGTACAGCGCTTGCTACTCAGATATAGCCCAAACTTAACACTTTGCTGTAGAATAAAACACTTTTGGGGTCCTAACAATATGGTTATGAGATTAAATAATACTTACAAAGCCGAAAGTTTGCCTAGGGTCAACACATGAAACAAAGATTTTTACAAAAAACAAACCAAACAAGAGCGCTTACTCTGCTCGGACAGGAAACTGCTGTTTTATAGAGAAGATGTCTTACTTTGTTTCCCCTTATATTTTAGCACAACAAACAAATATATCTTATTATCACACTGGGTGAAGAAGGCGCTGCGGGGCCCAAACACGTTGGCCCCTTCTCTGTTAAAGGACTTTTATCAGAGTGCCTCGGATTTCACCCCTGTCTTCATTTCCCATGGAAAAAGGGAATCTTTGTTTTTTAAATGTAACTTATTACATAGCATTTAAGAACGTGTTGCATTTTTAAACTTATAAATGATTGAATTATGTCTTTAAACTTGTAAACATGACAACTATATTACAAATAATCTTTTTTGCTGGTGCCTCAGCATTATTTTGTTGTGGAAAAATGTTGGAGAGTTATCAAAAAGTAATAAACAAAGAACTTGTCATAATAAAAATCTGGTTGGTTCAAATGACTTTGCTCTAAACAAAGAAAAAACGATTACATGATATTCAATGCTAAAGAAAAAAATATTAAATAGTGTATCGATAAGACTAGACGGCCAAAATCACTTGGTGTTTTACACTTTCCAAACCACTCAGCATTACTGACCTTAGATAATACAATGATTATACCGACCTCACCTATGTTGTCAACATTTGGAGACACCGTTTAAAACACACACACACACTACCTATAGTTATTTTACATAAAAAGACCAGAAGGAAAATATATCGAGATTCATCAAATCCTGTTTTTGAGTGCTTGGTGTTAAAATTGTATGTTATAGTGGATTATACTATTTATCATACATTGTATAAGGTAATTGCAACACATTAGCAGAAAACATCTACGAAAACACCGCTCAGCATTACTGACCTTAGATAGTACAATGATTATACCGACCTCACCTATGTTGTCAACATTTGGAGACAACGTTTAACACAGCCTATAGTTAAAAAAAGACCAGAAGGAAAATATATCGAGATTCATCAAATCCTGTTTTTGAGTGCTTGGTGTTAAAATTATATGTTATAGTGGATTATACTATTTATCCTACATTGTATAAGGTAAATTGCAAAACATTAGCAGAAAACATCTACGAGAACTTTGGAAAAAAAAAAGACAAAGTCGATACAATCTGTAACTGATATCTTTAATAAAAACTAGATTCAGAACTAAAGTCATGGTAAGAATGGTCTCTGGAAGGAATCAACTTAACAAAGACATTAAAGAGTCAAAATAAAAATCATGGTTTTTAAGAAACAACAAAACTACTATACTCAATAAATATGAGAGTGTTACATAATAAGAAAATCTGGATTTTAATTACTGGTTTGTGTTTAGGTAAAATGTTGTACATAATGTTTAAGGTATGTAATATGGTTGTTTAATCAGTCTTTAAGATGACTATTTATGGTAACAAGTGTCAATTGTATATCTGAGAGATGTACGCCTTTAAATCATTTGATCTCGCGTAAAAGAAAACCTGTACCAAGGACCCTAGTTTCACATCTACCTACTCTGTTTCAAACTGTGTACATATATGTATATAGGGTTCTTATTTTTATTGTATTGGACAATTAAATTGATATAGAGACTACTACCTTATGAATAGGGTTAGGATTATAACGTATTAATTACGATTGATAAACGCCACAAAAATATATGTGTTTTTGCTCCACGGAACCTTTGTCATCAGGTGAGTTTCACACGGGTCGTTCATACTGGTGTACCAGTTGGAAAATAACAACTATCCCCCTATTGTTTTAGTGCAACACTCTGGGCCACATGATAAGGTTATCACACACACACACACACACACACACACACACACCTAAGTGTCGCTCTTTCGGAGTTCGGGTGCAGTACCTCTTGTTACAGAAAAAATAAAAAAACACCTATACAATACAATACAATTTAGTCTTGTATAGCCCTAAATCACAACTGTAGTCATCTCAGAGGACTTACCAAAAACTACTGAAAATCACCAACACAGATCGGAGAATCAACAGTTAAAACACATAAAGACTATAGACCACTACATGTTGTAGAATATTAAAAGTGTCCTGGCTCATCACCACAGTCCTTCTAGTTTCTCAATAACTGTGTAACAAACCATCCTGCATCAGCAAGGAAAAACTCATATGAAAAAAAAAAGTTTGAGATCTTTGAGGAGTAGGCATTGCTGGTTTGGTGTAGAAAAAAAAGTTATTCTTATGTGTAATCAGAGGCCTATATAGGGCCTCCTTAAACAGAGCAACCTATCACAAACCCTCCTCAGTCTAATAGGACGGTGTAAACAGACCTCCCACCCATTCTGATTTGTTGTTAGTACGACCTCCCAACCGTCATCATGATAAGGCTATCACACACACACACCTAAGTGTCGTTAACAGGTCCTCCCCTGCAGCTTAGCTATTTTAGAATAAACCGTGATCATAAATCACTTTAGACAACTGTGAAGCATTTACTTTATCACACACACACAGGGTCAACTGAAGCTAACTCATTAAAACTCTTTGAAAAAAAAAGTGCAGTAACACTTTTTCACCACTTGCTCAAGACCGCCGTCTCTTTTCTGGGGATTTTAGGGTGCAGTACCACCTTTTCACCACTTGCTCAATATCGCCGTCTATACTATCTACTAGCAGCGCGCTGTGAGGCGAGCTTTTCTTGGGAGCTGTAAATGGCCGCAGTTCACTGAGGGAGAGGCCCGTGCGCTGCTATCAAACTGTTGTCTCTGTTAAAACATATTTCCTTTACAATCTACATGTCTACAGCTGAGAGGATGACTCATAAATTGTGTTTTTGACAACACATATGGGTCTTTCTCGCGCTCAACCTCGGCTTCTAATGTCATTCTAATGCAAGTAATATATTAATATTACATATTAATATATTACTTGCATTATTTCAGTCTTACTCTTTATTTTCATAATCAGAATCTTTTTTATTGCCATGGTAAGTAACAGTCGTAAGGTAAGGGCATGCATAAAATCTTCTCAAACTTGTACTATATACAAGTGCACAAGTGCAAACTATAGACATTTAGCAGTGCAGTACAGTGACAGTAGAATAAAGTGGTCGTAAACAGCGGGGGTCAGTTATGAAGATTTGAAGAGTAGATTCTCTTCTCACATCTTGGTCACGTGACACGATAGCACTGAACTGTCAACAGCAGGGAGGAAGAGAGCGGTGTGTTCCACCGCCGTATGCTTGCTCTGAGCTGAAGGATACTCCCGAAGTGCTAGACACGTGATGTAAAGAGAAAGGCGCATGGAGGAAGTATGAGGCCCATGTGCGGAGTTTTAATAAAAGATGAGAGTGGAGGGGGAAATCCGCACACAATCTGACGTTTGTGAAAGCTGTAGGTTCCCTCTCAGCTGAGGAAGAGCCAATTAACTTCACACTGAGGTGTTTGGGAAAATCTCCTTACAGCCCGTTTGAATTGAAGATGCAGTACCGCAGGTGGCCTCTTGAAAATGTAAAGTCGGGATTAAGCAGCAACACATTATATAGATCCATGACGTGGAAGTAAGCTTTTTTAAACAGAGTAGAGCAGGCGTGTCAAACTCAGGTCCATTGGCCAAATCCGGCCCACGAGACCATTGTTAGTGGCTCCAGAAAGTATTTCAGTTATCATTATCACAGTAGCAGCATTGATGGTAACGTGCCAGTATGGGATGATACTTGTTTCAGGAGAACAAACAAACCAATGTCTAAAATGGTTCTACAATGTTAACTGAAATATAATCTGAAGTGTAAAAATTAATTTATAGTTATGTAATGATTTATATTTAACTATCAGTCTTTCATTACATTTCTTGAGTCTTCTGAGTGTGACATCACCATAGTGTTATCCCTAATGCGGAAGAACCATTTATTCTGACGCCGTTAGCCATGAGCACTTCCTGATTAGGCTTCTTTAAGATAGCGGGTTAGCATTGTCCGTCTATATACTGTCTATAATAATAATAATGCATATTTTTTGTATAGCGCTTTTTAGACAATCAGACGCTTCACATACATTATTCATTCTCTCCATGGATGACTTTTATGTCGCTCGGCTGACCGGAGGTCGGCCATGCTGGTGGTGCAGTACGCTGCTGTAGCAGTTCGACCACACTCTCTAATGTCACATTAGAGTCTTTCAAGCGTCATTTAAGTTCTTTGAAGCAATACCATACTATTGTTTCATTGTGCTAACAGCAAGCGTGACAAGGACAAATTTAGTTTTTATCGTTTCCCGGACTTGTTTGGTTTACATTTTTGTTCATGTTTTGTTTTTGCAGATTTGAAATCCATCTCGTAAATTGGAATATAGGGCACTTGTTTGACATAGGTTGGCATGAGCCACTTGCTCTTCTCCCGGGTACAGGTAACTGAACCCTCCCTACCGCGGCTTCTGCTGCAAACAACAGTGCTCCTAAAAACAGGCTTCATTAAGGCCAGCCATGCTGAGGCAAACTAGGGCTTTGACTTTTGCACAAAAATCATATTCGAAGTTCGTTTGTTTTTTAATTTAGATATTCGAATATATTCGAATATTAAGTATTAAGTACAACGAGCTTTCAGTGCCTGTCACTACTTGTCTGTGCAGGGAAGCTAGCCGAGCTAGCCACTCTCAATAAACAAATACCAATCAATCAACACCATTAAATATTAATCAGAGAATACATAATACATATACATCCCTAACACAAATGCACAGAGGTTTTCAGAATTATTTGTTTTATTTACTGTTTTAATGTGACAAAAAGCGATCATGATAAACCCGGAAGTAACCATTAACATGAAACGAACATTTTAGGACACATTTGAAGAGGATCTGATGGATTTAGGTTGGGTATATGAAATTCCTGCAAAAGGTATAAAAGATAATGGCAGAGATTGTTAATGTTGTGATCCATTTCTAAAGAGAGAGCTGTTTTGTTCTCTATGTTGTGACCTGGAGTGGTGTTACGTAACAGTGCATCCCGGTCGGACCTGTGCCAAGTGTTAATGCGATCGGCAGAAACCACAACATGTAAAGTTATTTTCCTCCTACGCCGCTCCACAGTGTGATCCCGTATGGAGAGATGGAGAGCATAATTAACATAAATAGATGGAGGCAAGATACAGTCCCAGCTGGATTCTCAAGATGCGTTTGCGATGTTAAAGAGATATTTTTGAAGACCGGTAACAGTGGGATTTAGGAAACAACATACATATGCAATTGTGGAACTCCCAATGGAGATTGCGTTGAATGTGGGTACACCTCTAAAAAAGTATAGAAAAATAAACTGTAAGAGTATTGGTTGTTATAGATAGATCGAAACTTCGTAGGAGAAAATCTAGGTGTCCAGTAGCAGCAGAAACACATCCATCCATACAAAAAATAATTATACAGTACATACTTACTGTAATTCTAGCTAACAATAGTAAAACAATATCACCGGTCACAGCAGCAGATGTGGAGTAGCGGTTTAGTTTGGACCATTTCTCTGCTCTGGTCCTGAGAAAAAATGCTGAATGCAGCATTTTTCCAAAAAATAGTACGTTGATACATAGAAAAGCAGTGTAGTCTCAGGCTTTATCTGTCGCCGAGTCACAGGAGCAACAGTGGGAGCATCTCCACACTCACTTCCTCCCGCTCATCCAGAGGAATGACATTGACATTATTCTTTCACTCCATACACGCTAGTGATAAACTACGACTGTAGCCACAGCTGCCCTGGGGCACACTGACAGAAGCCCCTCAGGCCACCAACTATTCACACACCAAAGTCATTCTAGGTAATGTGGGTGAAGTGTCTTACTAAAGGACACTACGACAGGTGCCCCACTGTGGTACCTAGTGGTCTCCCATCACAGTGCTAACCAAGCCCTGCCCTGCACAGCTTCAGAGGCCACATCTGAGAGCCATTGTTCTTTATTTGTTTGAATATTGTGTCACACTGTAACGCTGATAAATACTGTGCTGTAACTCTGTATTGCACCTATGATTGCACCTTATTCCAGTCATTTGGACATTCTCCAGTCGCTGCCAAATGTTAATTATATGGTATTATACACATTGTGACTTGTGACTGTTACTATGTCGGTAAGTTTTTATTGAACTCTATTTTATGATGCATGTTGGTAACTTAATTTTTTTATTGTACAGTATTTTAGTATGTAAGTTTTTGTATTGTCAAGGACTACAGATGGAAAGAAGCTGGTGCAGAATCTTTTCAATGTAACTCCACATTGTCCTTAATAAATCAAACTTAACACTTAAACCAGATGCCCGGGCCACCTCTACTGGCTCCTCTCGACATGGAGAAGCAGCGGCTCTACTCCGAGCTCCTCCTATGTGACCTACATCTAAAGGGAGCGCCCAGCCACTCAGAGGAATCTCACATGGACCTCTTGTAGTCGCGATCTCGTCGTTTTGGTCACTAACCTAAGTTCATGGCCAGAGGTGAGGATGGGCCAATATCACATCAAGAACTAGAATAAGATTATCTCTGTTGGTATTCTCTCCTCCATCATCGAGTAGTCACGAGACCACTTGGCCGCCATTAGAGCCACTGATTAACTTCAACAAGAAATATCCCGCATAAAATGACTCGTGGTCCGTTCCAGGGCAAACTCATCACCAATAAGACTCATTAATCCGTTTACGTCTTGGGTGGCTACGTCTGTACGCTGGTGCTGAGTATTTGTAAGGGCTGCGATTTTTCAATTTAAAATCCACTCCCAAATTAATCTTGCGCTTCACGGAGCCGAGCTCAGGGGCCGAGGGGACGACATCAGGCTAATGTGCGGCTGTCGACCAGGACTGGACCCCAAACAGCTCAAAGTCTGTTGAATACGGTCCCCACACATCTGCAGCGTTCGTGGGGGATGGCAGAGAAGAATTATTATCTCTTTTGGACGGTAAAAACAGGAGGAAACTCACAAAAGTAGTCAAATTATTTTCTTCACTAATACAGGTTTGAAAGGGTTGAATGAAGCAGAATAAAGAACACTAAATTGTATTCCAACTACTCAAGAAGAAGCACCACACTGATACCTCTGTCATAGCCTGGTCTTACCATACCATCGTACTCAATTCCTTTCTTACTAAATACAATACAATACACAATACAATTTATTCTTGTATAGCCCTAGGTCACAACAGAAGTCATCTCAGAGGACTTAACAAAACCATTGAAATCACCAACACAGGTCAGAGAATCAACAGTTAAAACACATGAAGAATATAAAGCACACAGAAGAAAATGTCCATACATGTTGTAGAATGCTAAAGTGTCCTGATCATCACCAATCCTTTCTGTTGGACACTAACTGTCCAACAAGACCCTCCTGCATCGACAAGGAAAAACTCTTAAAAAACCCAGTGGGAAAAAGTGAGAAACCTTGGAGGAGAACTAGGGAAACCCACAGGGAGGGAGACCCATATGAGAAAGGGATCCGCTCCTCCGGACGGACAGGCTAATGATCTAGGACCTAAGCTAGCTACAGAACGTGGGCCAGTGGACGCTGAACGTGGACAGGTCCGGCGCAGGACCGAAGCACTCCCAGGCGGGCCGGGCGGGGCAGTCCGCAGGCGCAGACGGAAGAGGCCAGGCTCAGAGATCCCGTCATCGTACCATGAAACAGACAATGGGACAACGGGTGAATAGCAATGAACAAACTACAGTCAGAATCCTAAAAATGCTAAACAGATAAAGTAGGAAGGAGGAGAGGATAGTGCTCAAGTTACCATACTTCTCCCAGCAAACTGACTCCCTATGCAGCTTGACTAACACTCTGAGGAGTTTAACCTTCTCTGAGTCTTACCTTCCTAGCCATATGCTAAACTAAAGAGGACTGTTTTAAACCTAGCCTTGAATAAAGAATAACATACAGCATAATATATAACATAATATACAACATAACACAATACATTATTGAATAATATATAACATAATATATAACATAATACAGCATATATATATAATATATACACTACATATTATATATTACCTAATTATATGCTAAATTAAAGTAAAGTGCTTTAAGCCTGGCCTTGAATGTGGAGACCGTATCTGCTTCCTTAACATAAATGGGAAGCTGATTCCACAGTAAAGGAGCTTGGTAGCTAAATGCTCTGCCACCAACAGTGACCTTTGAGACCTTAGGGACCACCAGACGTCTGGCGTTTTGTGAGCGCAACGCTCGACCTGGTTGATACGACACTAACGTGTCTTGGAGATAAGAGGGAGCCAAGCCATTTACTTAAGGTCTGGATTTGCTGCATTGAGCTCCGTTAACAAGTGGGAGGGGTTAACTCCTTATGAAGATTGAAAAGATTGGATCTGAGTTTTCCCGTGCTGTTGTAATGCGCCCAAGTGAGTCACTAGCATCTAGCATTTAGCCTAGCTTTAGCCATCTCCTTTGCCACCAACGGAGCCCGTGCAGAGTAAACGTTTCTCTTGCTCCGGTTCAAATTTCTTGATATTTGGAACTGACCTAAAACGTCTTACTTTACTTAATCGCATTCGCCGCCAAACTACAACCAACAAATCGGTGCAAACTCTTGACGTCACTGCCTCCCCCCGCTCGCTGATTGGTCGGATGGGATACGACAGAGGTTTACATCAGAAACTGGGAGCAGACCCAGACATACATGTAGGGAAATGATGATTGGCCGGAGTTTACCAAGGCTAAAGCCAGGCTGACACAACACAACCTCCATTTCGCGCAACTTTGGCCACATGGGAGATAAGAGCCAAAAGACGCAGGAGGAAGATGTGCTAAACATTACATTCTCTCGTTTTGTTCATGGCCAGTAAACATTGCCACACTATCAATCTGGTCCCTGTTCCCCCAGTTCTGAGAGGGGCTCCCATCACTGAGATTTTATTTGTAATGGAGGCTGATGTCTGCTTCAGTTTGGAATCCAGACAGAAGTGCTGTGATTAAAGGAGACCAGAGAGACACTCGTCATCATCAGACAGGTGTAAGTGTAGAGAGGTGTAGTTTATGGTACAGTGGTCCCTCTCTGATACGTGGTTCATTCTTTGCGTCTTTTGCTATTTTTCAGACCTTTTTGTGTGAGCAATCGTGATTTTTTTCCTTCTGAAATAAACTGTTACTGAGCTAGGAGCAAAACTTTGTCCATGAGCACTTCCTGATTGGGCTTCACTGAGCTAGCGGGTTAGCATTGTCCATCCATATCCAGGCTGTGGCAATACAGAGTAATCATTTAACCACATTTCGGCTCAAAAAAGACGGTTACAGTATTTTTCTACAGCTTTTCACTGTGACCTAATAAGTTCGATTCCCATTCAATTTATTTGTGTATAACCCTAAATCACAACAGCAGCCTTCTCTGAGGACTTTGCAGCGTTGTCGATTCATGCTGTCGATTTTAGTTGTGGCAGCGTTGAGAAGAGTGAAGAGAAGCCTCGAACCACACATCTCACTGCAGACTTCATTGTTTTTATGTCTAGAGCAGATATTTCTTTGTTTACTATTGTCTGTTTAGTGTCTAGTAATGATTCAGAACTGCTGCCAGGTGCTATCAGTGACGTATATGTGCACTAATGTCCAGTTCAGAAATTTAGTACTAACCCTATAATGATAAAATGTCCATGGTTGACCAATGGTTTAAGTCATGGGTGTCAAAGTCAAGGCCCGGGGGCCAGATCCGGCCTGCAAGACAAATTTTAGTGGCCCCTAAAATTATTTTTTATTATTTATTATTATTAACTCGCAGCCTTGATGGTAGTGGGTGACTAAGGCAGGTTATACATAATCTATTTTCTCACTAAAACAACCAAATTAAATGTATTCTAACATTTTAACCCAAAAACACACTTTTGTTACTTGTTACTTTATATTTGATCCAGTTTTGGTTCAATCTAAACAATAAACACATTTTATTTTCAGAAAAATAAACCAGAAAATAACGGTTACACTCATGTCACAATAAAGTTATGTTAAAATATCTTCATAATGTAAAAAACTATGATAAGAAACTCAAATTGTTTTGGCCCCCGATCAGTTCCTATTTTTTTAATTGACCCTTGACCAAAAAGAGTTTGACACCTCGGGTTTAAGTAATGCCTGTACGAAGAAAAATACCTAAAATAGATACAGGGTGCTTGCGCGAGTCTTGAAAGTCTTGGAAGTATGGAATTTTGAATCACTGTTTTCCAGACCTTGAAAAGTCTTGAATTTAGTGTGAAAATCTTAATAAAGTATGGGAAAAAAAATTGTGGCAGAGTTTTACAGTCAGCTCTAAGGCATTGAGAATAATGCACTTGTTCATTGAATGCTAGGCTGTAAAAATTAGCATTTCTAATTAACACAGTTGGTACAGTCTGAGCCAATGAGGTCGGCAGTAGGCACACAAGTAAACAAGTACATCAAGTTAAGGTCTTGGGAAGAAAAAATGTTTTCAAAAAGTCTGGAATTTTAATTTGGAACAAGAGCAAGCTCCCTGTAGACAGTTCATTAGATTAAGAACAACAGAATCTGAGCGTCGATTTATAAAACATATAAAAACAAACTGAACTCGTACAAAATTATACTTTAATATATTATATAAAAACAAAAACAACACTGAAGGGATTTGGGGAGAACTTAATACTATTACACAAGTTGACAGCCAAAAAATGGTCAGGGGTTTCTCAACTGATTTAGACTAATGTTGGTGTTCTGAGTCCGAATATCACATGCATTTTGCTCTATCAGGTCAACTTTTTGAGATACAGCCATAGTGTTACGGATGTACGTCTACGTTATTATGAATTCTGCTTATCAAATTTGATGGAGTAAATAAAAACTGAATGACTTTGGATACGTTGACTTTTATTTCTTGAGGAAAACGGAAAAAACGTCAAGGGTTTCTCAGCTGATGATCCGCAGAAATTTGTTTTTTTACGCAAAATTTAAAAAAATATTTCTGTAGCAAAAAATCTTGACCTGATTGAGCAAAACCAAGGTCATTTAACGACTCAGAGCATCAAAATTAGTCTAATTCAGCTGAAAAACCCTGGACTATTTTCAAAAAATATTTTTTGTTACCCAGTGTAATCAAAGTTATTACCAAAACATAATTCCTACACAGGCTATTTAAATAAGGACGTCAAAAATTATAATATGGAATTAATTAACAAGGAAATTGTTCATTAAAAAAAACATACTGTATTTTTTTTTTTTTTTTTTGAGGGCGACAGTAGCTCAGTTGGTAGAGCATCGGCCTAAAGGCCAGAAGGTCGTGGGTTCAATTCCCACCTCTGCACCTTCTCCATCGACTCCCACTGATGACTGCTGTCGTTGTGTCCTTGGGCAAGACACTTAACCCCACTTTGCCCAAAGCCCCCACTGAAAGATCAAGGCTATGCTCACACTTAGAGCAGCCGTCCTCCTGTGGACTCACCACCTGCAGAGGGTCAGTGAGGGGCTGGTGCTATGAGACTTGGGTGGCATCTCTGACTGCCACCCCCCTGACCCAGAAATGGATTAAAGGGTAGAAGATGGATGGATGGATGGATGGATACTGTATTTTTGTATATTATGATGTATTGTGTTTTTTTTCCTATTCAGTTGTGGTTTTGTTCTTGTTTGCCATGGCTCGAAAATAAAGTATTCTTTCATTCATTTACTTCCGAATAAAATTTCAGCTCTTGCAGAAATTCCACAACAACTGCCTCCAGAACAATTCACATGCAACCATTATTTTTCAGCACACAAAGCAGTTTTGGACATTATTATTAAGCAAAATTTTGAGATTTTTTAAAATTTTAGTCTAGAGTCCTTCTTCACTGATCTTGTGCTGTGTTCTCCTCGTTCCTTCTGTTCTGCAACACTGAAATTTCCCCTCTGTGTTACCTCTTTTGTTAGTACTCCTCATATTTTTCCTCCATGGGATTTGCAAACATCAACGTCTACAGTCTCCGGGCTCTTTCGGTCCAATCACCAAAGATTGTGGTTGAAATCGGGCAAAAAATCTAAATATAGAGGTGGCCACAGGTGTCGGCGTTTCAATCCAATCCTCATTTTTAAGATTTGTTTTCTATAGACGATGAATAATGCATCCGGTGTTAGCTTTTCATCGGCTTTTAGAAACTAGAAATGTCATATTTTCACAGCCAAGAGGTTTGCTGTTTAGTTATAATCAGAGACTGTATATAGATGGACAATGCTAACTCCCTAGCCCGATGCTAACCCGCTAGCTAAATGAGGGAAGTGCGCATGGATAAAAAAGTTTTGCCTAAACTTACTCTGGCTACTATTGACTTACTTTGGAAATTCAACTCCTCTAACTCAGTAATTGTTTTTCTTTGAGCATTTTGGACTTTAAATTGGTTTTAGTGCTCTCTGAGATCCTGGTGTTTATATTTCGACATTGTCTTTGTAAATCCAGCTATGTGCCATAAAGGATTGACCAATCAGATGCCTTCAGGGGATATTACAGCTCGCCTTAGTCAAACACGTCTACGTTGTTACGGTGCGAAGTAAACGCCATCGGAACAAATGCCCATATAAGGAAATCGACTCCAGCTAGCTTAAGTTCAAATCGGCTTTTTCCGCTGATGTTACGGTGATGTCACAATCAGTCAGTCCACTCACACTATATACCCTTCGATATGACTATTGTTGTGATTTTGGGCAAGCCATACATCCATTTTCTTCTGCTTAATCCGTTGCCGGGTCGAGGGGGCAGTTGACCAAGCAGAGACGCTCCACACACACACATCTGGGGGAATCCTGAGGCGTGCCAAACCAGCTGAACGACAACCTGTTCTGGGTCTTCCCCTGGAGTCTCAAGATTTTGGGTAATTTATTTGAAATTTTGAGATAGATATAGATACTTTTTTTTTTTACATTTCTGGTCTCACTATTAGTCTAAACCAGGGGTGCTCAATACGTCGATCGCGATCTACCAGTCGATCGCAAAGGTAGTATTGGTAGATCGCATTAAATAAATGAAAAAATTACACATTCTAAACGAATATATACAAAAAACTCCGGGCAAAGTGGAGATTTTTGAAAACTCCGTTAATGCATTTGTGTGTAGACAGAGATAACCGGAGTTTTGCGTTCTCGCACGCCACAGTACCCCCTTAAATTCTTCTGATCACTGAAGCATGGATCATACGACCTTAAAAATTGTCCGCTGTGAGATGCTCGCAGCAGCAAACATCCTCGCTCCACATCAGAGAGCAGCAAAGTGATCGCGGGGACTCACGCTCGAAAACAACCAAACCAGGACTAAACCAGGACTAAACCAGGACTAAACCAGGACTAAATCAGGGCTGAGGACGGGGTCAGTGCTTGTAAACATACGTCTTTAGTCTTCTATGACTGTAAAAGTGCCGTTACCGGCATCTGCATCAAAGCTCCGCCCACTTCTGTGTTTTTCCCCAACGCAGGACAGGACGTAAGAGACGCACATGTTTGGAATGTTACGAATGTGATTGATAACGCAGATGTGTGGATGCAAATTATTTTATAAACTGAGGAGGGGAAATATTTGGATTTAAAAAAAACCAGGCATGGCACATGGACATGGCACCACAGTAAAATTACATCTGTGTTTTACTCAGTAATGTTTTACTGACACTTAGGTGACTGCACATGCGCAAACAACCGCGCTCAGTGCAGGAAAGCTAAACCACGACAAACTTGTCAGCGAGTTACCACCAATTTTCCGGACTATGCATCCCTGGCCGATTCAATTCAGTGCAAGTCATCAGAGTAAACTCGGGTAATGACAAAAAATGTACATAGGTAATTGTGTTGTGTTGTGCTAAATTGGCTCATGCGGTTTTGCATGTACATAAACATACATTGTAGGTATAACGAATATTTTTTGAAATAAATATATGATTTGCATTTTTGTAGTAGGTAGATCATTTTGACTTGATCCTTTTATAAGTAGCTCGCATGCTGAAAAAGTGTGAGCACCCCTGGTCTAAACATATTGAATACAATAAATGAGGCATGATTTAGTTTGATTATGTGACAGAAGAGAAATTGTCACCTTTTGTACATTACAACGTGAACATTTGAATCATATCTTGGCTTCCTCTGCACATGCCGGCTTGTTTACATTGCTTACACACAGAAGAAATATCTTATCTGATGAAATATTCTCTGTTACACTATCAGTCGTCTTCGCATAATTATCACCAACACCTCAGCAGTTTCTTAGCAACTGAGATTGGCACATCCTCTCTCAACAGAAGCCGCCGTCTTCACAATAACTCACTTTCATTCAAGAGAATAACGCAGAGTGAAGAGGAGTGACCTACTTATGCAGCCCTGGACTTAGGCCCTGTCCAGACCAAGACAAAACAGAATATGGTTTTATGTATATCTGTCCGCACGAAGCTGAAGACGAAGGCCCTTCACCTGAGAGGAGTGTAATGAACGTGCCAGGCCTAAAGGGGCGCTGTCAGGGTTGCCAGATTGGGCGGCCTTTCCTCCTTCTCCACCTGTAGAAGGAGCACTCTCAAAAACACTGAATGACCCCTGTATGGAACAGGGTATAGAAATAAACTTGACTTTGAGAGGCAAATAAGGGCGATAGTAGCTCATTTGGTAGAGCATTGGCCTTTGAGCCAGAGGGTCGTGGGTTCGAGCCCGACTTTGACCATTGACTCCCACTGTCTGCTGTCGTTGTGTCCTTGGCAAGACACCTAACCTCTGGGAACACCAGCTACAGTGGGGCGGCTGCGGCTGTAAATTACCAAACTGCCGTTGTGTCCTTCGGCAAGACACTTCACCCCCATTGCCTAGAATAAGTCTGGTGTGTGTGTGAATGGTTGGTGGTGGTCAGAGGGGCAGATGGCACATACTAGTCACTTCTGTCAGTGTGCCCCAGGGCACAACTCTGTAAGTCACGTAAGGCAACCATTTAAAAATAGACTTTTGAAAGACATATTTTTGCAAGTACATCTGGTGCACGTTTGTCCAGTAGTAGCTGTCAGAACCATCAGGTCTGATTAAAATCTGCTGTGAGTGTCCCTCCGCACGCTCACGGTCCCTCTACAATTAACTGCTGTTTGGAGAATTCGATCTGACAACTCAATCCTGTTTGTGCTTGCTATAGGTTGACGCAAGCACTTTCTTATCACTGCGAGAGAGAGCGAATGAACTGACATTTAGGGCATTTCTCTCTCAAGACCGTATATTGGGAGTGGACTGACCGAGTGTGACATCACCATAGTGCTAATGCATAAGAAGCAGATTTCAACCTAAGCTAGCTGAAGCCAATTTCCTTCTATGGGCATTTCTTCCTCCCCAAACATTGTAGGTGTTGCTAAAACGGTGGCTTCTGATTGGTCGATCCTTACATGGCTCATTTCTGGAAGATAATGTCAACATTTAAACACAAGGATTTCAGCGCTAAACTTCATATTTAAGAATTTCATTTTCATACTTAGGGAGAAGAGGCGAGGGCTCTCACACCGTTAAAAACCACACTCGCGCGCAAATGAGGTCCGGAGCTCACTTGCGCGCGAGGGTGATATTATAGATCCATGTTGTTATTATAGATCCATGTTGTTTTTATAGATCCATGTTGTTTTTATAGATCCATGTTGTTTTTATAGATCCATGTTGTTATTATAGATCCATGTTGTGATCCATGTTGTGATCCGCATTGTTTTGCAAGATGTTGTTGTACATCTTTGCCATGTTTTTGTGGAGTTCAGCGGATTTTTTACTGCCAAAGCTCTTTGCTAGCAATGAACAGAGGATGTGTTTTTAAAAGTAAACACACAGTTAGCATCTGAGCTAAAGGCTTTTTGAGCAGTATTTAAGACCTACAAATCCAGAGATATCTTCTTCTGAAGCGCTGACAGGTCACCGAGGGCCCCACGCATCTGCAGCACAGTGGAGGCGTCACAAGAGGCGCTACAGGAGTCCCGGCCTCTGTTGTGTGCAACTAGAGGGACTGTAGAGAGCATCCTGACCAGCTCCATCACTGGGTGGCACGGCACCAGCACTGCCTCCTGCCGAAGCAGTCCCGGCGCCAGCTCAGTATAGAAGGGGGGGCGGCTGAAAAACGTGGAGGGGCAATGACGTCACGTGTATGCATGCATATGAGAAAACGTATGCAACTTGTATGTAACTTTTTTTAAATATAAGCCACATCGATAAAACGTGATAACAAGTTACAATAATGTGTTGTAATTAACACAACAAATAAAACACTTACAATAACACACGGCCATAAGGAATAATTCTTGCTTTAACGCAACGTTCATTCTAACCCGACCATTAAGAAACAGATGAAGACTCAGAAGTGATACACATGTAGCACAGAGCAACATCAAAACACTCCAAAGATCACACTCGCTGATCTAACGCGTAATCAATTGGTAACAAAGCAGTAACAAACATTGGTAACAAAAACAGTAGCATCAACAATATACGGATGATAAAATAACCAGCTCTTATCTTTAGTAGAGTTGCAGTCTCCTCTTTTCTGATGAGTGGAATCTCCGTAACAGCATCTCCTTCCATTCATCTTTGAATTTCCGACTGAGATCATTCTCAAAAGCCAGCTGGATGAGGTGGGCTTTCCGTTTATGCAACATGCTGCGTCTGTGCTCGGTAAATACGTTCTTCAACGTGGAGAATGAGTTTTCGCACATAGCAGTTGATGCCCCGAAGGTCAGTGCGCGTCATTACCGCTGGCATGGCACTCAATACCATGTATTCTTTTGCAACAAGCTGACTCAAAGTCACTTTCTCCTCGTCCTGGCCTGTGCACCTGTTTTTCAAATAGTCCCGTGCAACTGTGAACTGTCCCTCAATAATTTCTGTGTTGGTCAAATCCAGTAGTGGTTTCACTTTGTTGGCCTCCAAGAAATTCACACTTACGGGATCCAAAGCGTTCAAAGCAGTCATGTACAGGTATGTCCCATTGCGCTCGCTGAAACGCGCAGCCATTTCACACAAAATCGAGTCGATTATGGCAAAAAACAGGCGCTTACACTCCTGTTGGATGTCTGCTTCGCGCTGCCCAAGGCCTTCACTCACCACGTAGTCCTGAAGGGCCCCGGTGGTCTGCCGCAGTCGTTTTGGAGGGACAGGCGTGCCCTCACATGCATCCCCACTGTCATCCCACAATTTAATAAATTCCGCATCAGATCTTAAAGCTTCGATGCAAGAAGATGCACTTTGAATGAGGCGGACTACAGTAATTAGATCCGTTTCTTCAGCTTGCAGGATCCGATTGGCTGGGTCCATCAGCCCCAATAATTTGTGCATCACACAGGTCAGAAATTTGAAGGTCCGTTCTGTGATGGCCTTGTGAAGTCCAACAGCTTCAATTTTTACATCGGCACCTGCTCCCGTGCATCTCATTTCTTTTAAGAAGTCCACCAGTGTGGCGTGTGACTTCAGCACCACAGACACCGTGTCAAGATGTCCATCCATCGCTGTTCTAACAGCCTTTTAAGCTTTTCTCCTCTGTACTGTGCTGCTACAGTGGGCTTTTTCAGAAATTTATAAAGGGAATTACACACGTCAAAAAAATCCCTGACTGCGCTCTCCGAGGAAATAGCATGAACAACCACCAAATGCAGCTGGTGGTTGAAACAATGAATATAAGGCACTTCTCTGTTTAACTTATTTTGAATAAGCTTCTGCATGCCTCCCTCTCTTCCAGACATGACGCTGGCTCCGTCATAACACTGACTAAGAATTTTATTTACGTCAAGGCCGGCGTTTGACAGTTCATTGAGCACTACATTAGTGAGTGACAGGGCATCACACTTGTCTGTTGTCTGCATTGATAACAGCCTCTCCTGCACTTTGAAGTCCTTGTCCACATAACGCACAACTATAGAAACATTTTCACGGCCTGTCGGGTCTTTAGTTCCATCCACCTTGAGTGTAAACCACGACTCTCCAACATCTTTAACAATTTGCTCTGTTACAATCGTGCTCATCAGTTCAATTATGTGATTTTGTATATCATGTGATGTATAAGTTGCGTTTTTTGGAATTGTACTGAAAGCCCTCGCTAGCTCTTGATTTTGCCTCAGTGTGTATTCAAACAGTGAAAGAAACAGTCCGCTGCCCGCATCATCTCTGCTATTGACTGAATCCACGTCACCCCGCAGTGGCAGTTCGTTTGAGACAAGAAATTCAATTATGTCCACAATTGCAGACACATAAAGGCGGTTTCGCACAAGCTGATTAGAGTTAACCAAAGTTGAGATTTCGCTACCTATGTTGCATCGCATTTGCTTCTCTTTCCAGCTCGCCATACACGCTAGGTGCTCTTTGCTGTTACTATGCCTGCTAAATCCCTTTGCCTTATCATTAGTGTGCTTCCAATTATTATATCCAGTTCTTGTGAAAACGGAGTCACTACCTCCAAATTTCCTGCAGGGAAAACAAAAAGCAGCGTCCGCTTGCTGGGAATATTCTAGCCAGTCTTTCCCATTGTACCAGTTAGCCGAAAAAGACCGTTTACAGTCATTATTATGCTGTTGCTTCTTTGGAAACTGATGGAGACAAACTTGAACTGGCTTTTCAACTCCGAGGTCTTCTGGTAAACAAAGCTGTTGCTGCGAGTGCGATGGTGGCCTCGCCGCCCCGAACACCGCTGAACCCGGGTCAGAGGCTATTGGCACCGGGGGACCGGCGGGAGAATCACTCTCCTCCATTTGCCTCGGCACCTGCTGCCATGGCCTCGGCAGGTGCTCTTCGGCTTCCCCGGTTCTCCTGTAGCTGCTGCCAGGCTGCGGGGACACTGCCGGTGTAGTGTTTGGCTTTTTCAGCCATGTACGAATGTCCATTTTTATCAGAAATGAAGAGCTAACCCTTAGCTGCTGGCTGGTTACAGGCAACTCCGTACGGCGGGAATATGCACTGATAAGGTCATCACTGCATATTCCCACCAATTGAGTGATGGGTAACATGGGTTCAACTATAATCTGAATTTTAATTTTCAAAACTGTTCATTAGAGTCAGTGGAGTTTCTTCTGAGTTTCTGGATTGTTTTGAATACACAAACTGTGAATAATATATATACACTTCTTTATTTAAAAAAAAATATATATACATTTTGACTGAGGGGGCGGGACTGTCGGGACCCCTCTTGACGCCGGGACTGTGCCGAAGGAGCCTCCAGCGCATCCTGAGAGCAGCAGAGAAGATCTGTGGAGCCCCTCTCCCCACCATTATGGACATGCACTCCACCCGTCTCACCCGCAAAGCCGTCAGAATCACCAGGGACCCTACGCACCCATCACACAGGCTCTTCAGGGTAATGCCTTCAGGGAGGAGACTGCAGAATTTACGGAACAGTTCCAGTCGACTTAAAAACAGTTTCATTCACAAGGCCATCAGGAAGCTGAACTCCCTGCGGCTGTACTCATCTGTCACTGTGTCCGTACCAAGCCCCGGCGATCCAAGATGGCGGCGTATTCAAATGGTTTGTGCTCAGTGGCGCATGTGCCGGCACGGTCGCAGACATAATTGCGGAACTCGCCATATAACTCGCTATATTTGGGCAACGTCTGGTTCTCCCGGTTCTGCGCAGTGGATGTTCTCCCATTGGCCAATGACCAATGACAAACGGCCATTGGTCATTGGCCGTTGGGCCTGAAGGTTCAGCGTTCGAGCCCACGAGACCTACTTCATGACTCCCACTGATGACTGCTGTCGTTGAGTCCTTGGGCAAGACACTAACCCTGAAGGTGGATCAGTGAGGGGCTGGTGCTCTGTGAACTGGGTGCAGCTCTGACTGCCCCCCCCCCGACCCAGAAATGGATTAAGGGGAAGAAAATGGATGGATGGATGGATGATAAGTCCCTAGAGAAGAAACTTACAGATACAGTACGGCAGACAGTAAACCAGACAAAAAATGAAAACATAATTCATAGAGAGCAAGACACACACATAGGACAACACACACACACATACACACACACACAGAGGGGCGAGGTCGAGGATGGATTTGAAAGTGAGAGGAAAGATTTTGTGGTGATGGGAACCCACTGCAGCGGTTTCAGGACAGGGGTGATGTGGTTGATATGCTACTTATACTAACATCACCACAATAACTACACTCCACGACCTCGCCCTGATATTTGGCTTAAATGAGCGGTCGGTCTTTCTGCAGCGTCGACAAGAGAATTCTCCCTGTTCTTGTCCTCAGCAGCAGGAGTAATTTATTGTATATGCGACATCACCTCCAGCTCAAAAACCAAGGACGCTCCTTCGCAAACACCGGCCTTCGCTCAGATTCAGCCGTAAATCGTGGAACGTCGTCATATGCTTGTGTTCTACGGCTGTTAATTGTGCCGTGAGCTTTGTCTGTTTAGCGAGGATTTAATTTGAACAAGTTTAATTAGAATCTGCTCTGAGCCAATTACAAAGCACTTGGGTCTGTTTCATGAAAATGTCTTACAGTAATTGGATTCAGTATCACTCGCATATTCCACTCTATGTATTTTTCTATTGCCTTGAATCACAAACAGTCGTCTCGGAGGACTTTGCACAGTTGTCGATTAGCCAACAACAAATTAGAAATGAGCGTTTGACTATTCTGTATAATTATTCAACTTTCTTCTTTCTGCTCCTTTTCATTTGTCCGACCAGACTACAATTATTTTAAATGACATCGTAATGTGTTTTATGTGGTGTATTGTCATGTCCAGAATTTAAATAAATGAATAAAATAAATAAATAAATAAATATACAGCATTTAGCATTCAAAAACGTGTCATAAAACTGTCATTTGTGGCGCCACCTGCAGGTGAAAGGCAGACCCTGTCAGACCTCTGAAGCAATGCAGGGCAGGGCCTGGTTAGAACGGGGATGGGAAACCTCTGGGAACATCAAAGTGGGGCGGCTGCGGCTGTAAAGTGCCAGACTGCTGTTGTGTTCTTAGGCAAGACACGTCACCCACATTATGAGTCTGGTGTGTGTGTGTGTGTGAATGGCTGGTGGTGGTTGGAGAGCCGATGGAACAGACCGGTTGCCGTGAAGCGTCTTTGAGTGTCCAAAAAAACACTGTATAAACCAATGCCTTCTTATCAATTATTATTATTATTATTATAGTTATTAAGCTGCAGAGTGGAAATAGGGACAAACGCCTCCCTCCCCCGCTCACATGAATAGCCTGCAGTAGGTCTGATTGCACACAGCATTAACAGGATGCTATTCACAGGCTTCAGTTTCCTGCAATATGTTCTGGACAATTTCCCCGCTCTGAAGATATAATATCTTGCTCTATATTGTCCCCATTTCTCTCTAATGCAAAACCCACAAAGAGTCGTTTAGTCAAAAAGCTTTTATTAACTCTTTAATGTATAAACTGTGACACCCAACCCCAGTCTCCATTTCTGTTTGCACCTGTGGACTGGATCTACAGCCTCAGTCCTGGATCTACAGGCTCAGTCCTGGATCTACAGCCTCAGTCCTGGGTCTATAGCCTCAGTCCTGGATCTACAGCCTCAGTCCTGGATCTACAGCCTCAGTCCTGGGTCTACAGCCTCAGTCCTGGATCTACAGCCTCAGTCCTGGGTCTACAGCCTCAGTCCTGGATCTACAGCCTCAGTCTTGGATCTACAGCCTCAGTCCTGGATCTACAGCCTCAGTCCTGGGTCTATAGCCTCAGTCCTGGTTCTACAGCCTCAGTCATGGACTAACGTCTCCCATGTGTTTATAACTGTATCTTCTGTCTGATTATTTGATCTGTTGTTAGCGAATCGACAGTAGCAGTCATCTCCAATGGTCCTTCGTGATGACTGCTGTTGTAATTATTCACAAATACATTGAATTGAATTGTGTAAAACCTTTCTTTCCAGAATCTGGTATCAGTATCTTAACCCTATTCTTACAATGTCACGTCCACTTTGAAAACGCCTGTAGCTACACCACCCTCCTCTCTCTCTCGCATCGGTCCGGCCTTCTCTCAGGTGGAATAAACCGGTTTGACAGCACATTCATCATGCACTCTGACCACGTCCCGGCGTCCTATCGGTCCCCTCCCACCGGACGGAGCCTGTATGACCCCACGACTCCTGCACGGGTCCAGAGCCTGTGCCGGGTCTACACGAAGTAACGGGCTCTAACACGAGCGAGGGCAAGGTTAAGACAGAAAGCCGATAATAGACCCAAGTCCTTGTACCGTGTGCAGCTTGAGACGCCTCGCACGTCGATATCGGCTTCCTGGTGGTTGACTCTGGAGCGTTTTGTAAAGGAAATGTCAAAAGCTGGAGGTCTCATCGATTGTGTTTTATATGGACACGCGTGCTGAGCTAGAGCCGATGACTGTAATGCACAAGTGGATGCAGGCGATGTAGAAATTCAACTACAAATAGACGTCAGAACGTGCGATACAGAAAAACATGGGTCCACTGTCACTTTGTCCTATATACTGTATTCTCGTTTTTTTTCTTTACGGCGCTAGTTAGTTAGATTGTTTTCTAATTTAGTGTTGTAAGTAAGTAAGTAACTAGAGTAAAGGTGCACTTTATTAATCCCCGTAGGGTAATTCAATCCTCTGCATTTGACCCATCCTGATGCCGCTCATGGTGCGTTCAGACCAAACGCGATTTCTGCGGCCAAATCGCGTATATTGCGCGGCTTGAGCCGCTTGTGACAAATTGTGGCAGCCGCTGTCACAGAGAAACTTGGCCGCGCGGCCAGGACACTAGAGGGCAGCCGCTGTCACAGAGCGTTGAGAGCGTTTAGGGGCGGGGCTTGTCTCTTTTGCCTGTAGCTTCCCAAAATGGATGTCAGCGAAGGAGTTGCTTGGCTCTATCTAATAAATAAAGCCAGACAGCGTCGTCAAAGGGCGAATCGACGACGTGTCTGGATTCACCAGATAGTCCGTAGACGGTTGGAGTTTGGTGAGTTTCACCATTTGCTCCGGGAGCTGCGCTCGGATGAGGGTCGCTTTCAGCGGTACTTTCGTCTCTCCCTGGCCCAGTTTGACGACCTACTGACCCGCATTGGCGCAAGGATCACCTACCAGGACACCAACTACAGGCGCTCTATTCCAGCTGAAGAGCGCCTGTCCATCTGTCTGCGGTTAGTGTTTTTTACCCCATTCGGAATTCCTAAATACTTACAAAGTTTGTCATTTTTCAATCACAATCCACAATGTAATAGCTCAGAAAACAGTATTATGCAACAATATGGTGTCTATGATTACTGTCTATGATGTTTACTGTCTACTAGTTTAACGTATTTTATGCTACACAAGTTTTGTCACGTGATTGTTATGAATGTAATTGTGATAAATATGTTCATATCATTTTGTAATTGCAGGTTTCTTGCCACTGGGGACTCCTACAGGACCATTGCGGGGAGCTTCAGAGCGGGCATATCCACCGTCTCCATGCTCATCCCAGATGTGGTGGCAGCCATCTGGGACTGCCTCGTGGAGGAGTTCATGGCTGTGCCTGGAGCAGAGGAGTGGAGGTCCGATGGAACTTCCCTCTGTGCTGTGGGGCCATTGATGGGAAGCATGTGGCTGTGAAGGCACCCCCCAACTCTGGGTCCATGTTTTTTTAATTACAAGGGGCACCATTCCCTTGTGCTCCTGGCTGTAGTGGATGCCCAGTACAGGTTCAGGGTGATTGATGTGGGAGGGTACGGCAGATCCAGCGATGGAGGCATCGTGTCCAACTCTGCCTTTGGTGAGGCTCTGCGCGAGGGCACACTCGACCTGCCTCCTGACCAGTGCATACCTGGAGCTGACCACAGAGGACCCCAGCCCCATGTGTTCGTGGCAGATGAGGCCTTTTCACTGCGCTGCAATTTAATGCGCCCTGCCCATCTCCAGCCATGAGGATGGCTGGAGATGGGCAGGTTCCTGCACCGAGGGGAGCTGCTGTCGGTGAAGAACCACTTCCAGGCGTGCAGCGGATGGCCGCCTGGAAGCCAGCAGTGGACATAAGGAAAGTGTTCATGGCCCACTTCAGTGAGGAGGGAGCACTGCCGTGGCAGCCCACAGAGTAGTCATGTCCACCACAAGACTGACCCACATCTGGCCATAGTCCAAACCCATATTGATTTGCACTATTCTATTCACCTGTATACCTTCTGTTTCTAGGTAATGACTGCCAGACTCCACTGCGACTCCACTCCAACTTCAGGTTAATCATATGCACATTCAAGCTTTTCCATAATTACAAGGTTGTTAAAACAGTAAAAGGTGAAATGAATAAAAAATACTGTCAACTACTGTATCGCTCTTTAAGTGTTCGTTATTCCATCTTCTATAAAACCCAGTCAGCTCTTATAAAAGTAAATGTACAAATATAGAATAGCATTTTCTGTCAATATTATATGAAAGGTAGTAATGGTTGGCTTGAAGTAGAACACATGAGGTTTGAAAAATATTTTCTTTATAAAAAAAGGAACAAACAATGAAAAATAAATGAAATGTACATATAAACAAATGAAAAGGAGCTTGCTTGGAGGAGGTGCGGTGGAAGAGGAAAGGGACACATGTCTGTTTCCTCCCCTGCAAAAGGTGTCACCTTAGGTCAAAAAACTGTCTGTTCTGGCCAATGGTTCCAAATTAAGCAGAACGGTGCTGCTTTCATATAAAAGTTGGTACATTTTGAATTTCACAAATTCTTTTGACTCTGGTGCCACCCTTTGCAGGAGAGGAAAGAGAGAGAGCAGGAACTGATGGTCTTCTGAGTAGTCGGGCGGTCCGGCTGCTTTGGTCCGTAGAGTCTCCAGCAGCTCCCGCTCCCACTCTGAAGGCCCACCAAGGAAGAGGGCTCGGAAGAGGCCCACGTCCGTAGAGCCGCCAACAAAGAACACAGGGCAATCACAGTGTTAAAAAGTGGAACATGTATTTCAAAAAAGCAAAATGAAGAGAGCAAATAATATCTGTATTAAAGCCAGAGTGTGTAGACATAGTTAAACACATGTAAAACACTTTTAAGTTGTGTGTTTGTTACAATTAACTTGAACATTGCAGTTATCAATGAAATTACTCACACAAGCACAAATTTTGACAGTTACAAACTAATATCTCTGAAGTGTATTTCGCAATGAAATTTGAAATTGGCTGTAAAAAAGTAATACTCTATTGTCTGCATTAAACAGGATAGCTGCCATCTTGTGGCAACCATTGCATGTATTTGTTCAGTACTTTTATAGCATAAGGTATTTCAGTAGTATGTTTTTATCGAAGAAAGAGGGAAGATGTGTTGTATCAGACCAAAGCTTCTTTCCACCTGTAGTGCCTTGACATCTTGGTGTTTCTCTGTAAATTTGTCGTCTACACTGATGTAACAGCCCTTGGGTAATTTTGGCATATTATGCAGTAACATTTTGTTTATATGAACAGTCCTGTAAAAAGAATAAAAATAAAACAATGATTAAAAAAAGCCACACCTGTAGGTGCAGAAGCAGGGGAAGGTCCAGCCCTCACAGAAGAAGAACCGGCTGAGGAAGCAGCAGCAGCAGCAGCAGCAGCTCAGGCCAAGATGTCTCACCTTGTGTGGTGGTGGCAGTGTCTGTGCCAGAAGAAAACAAGAAATACAATTATTTCATATCATGTGTACATTGCGCTTATGACATTTATATGTACATAATAATGTACATTATTATGTACATTTAAATGATTTGTTCATATAAAAGGGAAAAGTGAAATTTAACACAACACATGATCAAGATCTATCCTGGTTTGAAAATAGCCAATGCCTATTTTCACCTGGCCATGATGTTAAGAAATCATTAAAAGAAATGCATACACAGACAGCAATATAAATGTAAAAGTCAGCAAAATGTGGGTAATAGAAAGGAAAGAAATGTATTTTTTCCAACTGTTGGAGGTCTCTGTTTGCTGCATGACACCGACCTTCAGCACCTGACAGCCCTGCTGCTGCTTCCTCTGGCTCTTCTTCTGGGTGGTTGTACCCTGTGGTCTGCTCCTCCTCGGCCCTTCGCCTTGGCATGTTCCCGGAGCTGTCACGGGGAGTGATGTAAGGCTCGAGGAAGGACATGACCACAAGGTACTTCCACGTCTGGCCTTTCCCTGCTTCTGCTACACTCTTCTTCACCTTCTCCTTCTTCCTGCTCTCCTTAGCATATGTGTCCCTCAGATTCTTCCACCGCTTTTTGCAAACTTCCACTGAATAAACACATCAACTCGTAAGCAGGAAAGTAGTAGTTTTTTTCGCGGGGAAATATTTACAACATTGAAAAGTTAAAATAACTTACCCGAGACACCAACCACCTCGCTAACCCTCCTCCAAGCAAGCTCCTTTTTATTTCGGTCCCGGTAGCTGATGTCCGCAGTGTTATATAGCTCAGAATGAGCACCGACCTGAGCAATTGACGTGTCCTCCATAGCTGTCATCTACCAGTGTTTTTCCGGTAGTGAAATGCGTCACTACGTCACTGGAGGAGAAAGCTCCTGATTGGTCGGCACACGCGAATTCTCCCAAAAAGTTCAACATTGTTCAACTCTAGCGGCGGCCGCGTTGGAGGCACGAATCGCGCGAAACGCGCGTCAAAACGCTTGACATCTCAAAACACGCCGCGCGAATCGCGCGAAACGCTCAAATTCGCGCCGCTCTGGCCGCGCGAATCGCGCCGCGTGATCTCTCGCCGCTCCTTGGCGCGCGTCCCCCATGTTGTGTCAATGTAGACCCGCCGCTTTGGCCGCAGAAATCGCGTTTGGTCTGAACGCACCATCAGGCTAACGCCAGGAGCATTGGTCGCCGTAGTAACGGCCCCGGGACCCCATCTCCAGATGTTGATGCTCGGCTTGGTCAGGACCAGAGCTGGAGGATTTTACCTAGTGTGCATGTTTTTAGTGGTAGGGAAAACCGGAGTACCCGGAGGAAACCTACCCAAGCACGGGGAGAACAAACTCCACTCAGAAAGACCCCGTTCCGACCGGGATTCAAACCCAAGACCTTCTTGCTGAGAGCGAGAGTGCTATCCACTCCACCGTGCCGCCCAACTAAGTAATATTACCTATTTTAGTATAGATGTTCACTTCTCTTATGTTGTGTTCTCATTCCTGCTGTTCTGTAACTGGTGATGCAACACTGGAATTTCCCCACTGTGTGACGAAACAAAGGATCTCTACAGTAATACAGTACAGCCGTTATCCTCAGGCGACAAATCAACACAATTATATTATTTCTTATGCAAATCTGTACGCAGTTTTGTCATAGTTTGATAAAATGTGTGAAATTAGTCAATTTTATATCTATTTACAGTAAAATATCAAATAATAGCCCGGGCTATTAAGTTGAACGATTAAGCTAATAAGAAGAGTATTGTGTATTTTGTTCATCAAAACCCACAAGCTGTATAAAAAAGCGACTTATATTTGTTTTTTTCCTTCTTTACGATGCATTTTTGGCTGTTGCGCCTTATGCTGTGTATGTGTTTCTGTTTGGTACTTTGTTATCTCTGACTGCCACCTCCCCGACCCAGAAATGGTTTAATAAATGTATAGTGAACTGAAGACATTTGTGTGAGCATGATGATAATGCACACGTTAAGGCAAACGCACCTGCCTTAATCACTACCGACAGATTCAAACTTTTCTTTGTCTGCTTCAAAGCCGGCCTCTTTTGTCCCTGTGACTTGCAGCAAACCCTTGTTCCAGTTTTGTCCAATCAAAAGCTCGTCAAATGAAGTGTCTGTCGTGAGATGAGGCCATTTTTATCCCTGGTCTGGAGCAGCAGCAGCAGCGACAGGAGTGCGACACCGAGACCAGATCTGAGTCCTGTCCAGACTTGAGCTTGTTAAACCCGACCAGCTGAGTCCGGCTCTCCGGGGTTTGAGATTATTCCAGTCGCCGACGTTCCCTGAACCCGGCCCCATGGCTCATTCACACGCGCCATAAAGGCATTTTTACTTTTATAGATGTGTTAGAACGAGATAATGAAATGATAGGAGAGTGATTGTGTCTCATAGAGATTCATTAAAGCTGGAATGTCTTTCAAACCACGGAAAATGTATCAAACTATGCACAGTAAATTACAGTCTATGGAAAATACTTAAAAAAATTGTCTATCTTTATTAAGTTAAAGATAGAGGTTATTCTAATTTTTTAACCCTTGTGCTGCCGTAGGAAAATAGGAATGAAGAAACCCAAAATTAGGGTTTAAAATGGGTCTAAAGGACTAAGTTGGGCTGGTCAAGGCAGGAAAAATACTCAAAATTCAGCTTGGAAAAAAAAATATTTAGGGTATTTTTGGGTGTCAATTTGACCCAAGGATAGCACAAAGTATAGAATTGTGCGATATTTAATCAATCAATCAATCAATCAAATTTTATTTATAAAGCGCTTTTCATACAAAAAGTGTAACACAAAGTGCTTTACAGTTTAGTTAAAAACAATCCAACATGCCCAGCCCTAAACCCTCCTCCCCACAGACCCCCCCAAAACCACATTTATAATTGAGTGGCTGCATAGACTATGCAGCCACTATATGCTCTCCTACTGTTTATTCTTCTTCTTCCACTTCCGCCAGATTTTGGCACTTTTCAACTCTTCAACGCTTTCACCAAATTCAACAAATTATACATCGTTACGACCGGCTTCACCGTCTCATTATTGATATTACTTTTCACACTTCCACCTTTAGCACTTTTTCAGATATTAACAAAAGTTCAAGCACTTTTTCCCATTGACTTACATTGGACCAGTACAACAGATTACTCCCCATACAACACATTACCACACTAACAATTCATTACCACAGATACAATACATTACAAAATCTTACAACACTTACAGCACCTTACAACACATTTAGCACTTTACAACAAATTCAACACTTAACAACACATTTAGCACTTTACAACACATTCAACACCTTACAACACATTTAACACTTTACAACAATTTTAACACTTTTTCACACCAGGCCAAAAAATTGCTTCTTTTAAAACAAACCTGTTCCCATAATGTAGTGTAAATTGGTTTCATTTTAATGCTGTTTAGGGGGAAATGTATTTTTAACATGTGTAATTTTCTAAAACTTTGTATGTTGACATCAGTCTGCCCAGGGACTGCAGGTGGAAATTAGCACAAGTGCTACAACCTGGTACAATGCATCTCTCCTTTCTGAGGTTAATTGATTGACTGCGGAACCTTCCGCAGTCAACCATTGGTTTTGTATTTCTTTATTCCGTCATTTTTTTTGACACGTTTCACAGCTTTCACATTTTCAACAATTTCCACAAGTTATACATCAAAACGTTCCACATGTTTGGGAGATTATTGCTATTACTTTTGGGACTTCAGCGATTTCCGGTTTTTCCGCAATCGGACAAAAATCTGCATTGAGAATTCTGCAATGCATTTTAATAGGCCCATGCATTTTAATAGGACTTCAGCTCTTTCAGACATTTCTACAGTTTCAATGATTCAACAGTTTCAAGGATTCAACAGTTTCAAGGATTTCAGCAGTTTCAAGATTTCAAGAGTTTCAAGGACTTCAACAGTTTCAAGGACTTCAGCAGTTTCAAGGACTTCAGCAGTTTCAAGGACTTCAGCAGTTTCAAGGACTTCAGTGTAATTATGCAACCTAATAGGGATTTTTCCATGTAAACCAGTATAATGCAACTTAATAGGGATTTTTCCATGTAAACCAGTATAATGCAACTTAATAGGGTTTTTTCATGTAAACCAGTATAATGCAACTTAATAGGGTTTTTTTCATGTAAACCAGTATAATGCAACTTAATGGGGATTTTTCCATGTAAACCAGTATAATGCAACTTAATAGGGGTTTTTACATGTAAACCAGTATAATGCAACTTAATAGGGTTTTTTCCATGTAAACCAGTATAATGCAACTTAATAGGGATTTTTCCATGTAAACCAGTACAATGCAACTTAATAGGGATTTTTTCATGTAAACCAGTATAATGCAACTTAATAGGGTTTTTTTCATGTAAACCAGTATAATGCAACTTAATGGGGATTTTTCCATGTAAACCAGTATAATGCAACTTAATAGGGATTTTTCCATGTAAACCAGTATAATGCAACTTAATAGGGTTTTTTTTCATGTAATCCAGTATAATGCAACTTAATGGGGATTTTTCCATGTAAACCAGTATTATGCAACTTAATAGGGATTTTTCCATGTAAACCAGTATAATGCAACTTAATAGGGATTTTTCCATGTAAACCAGTACAATGCAACTTAATAGGGATTTTTCCATGTAAACCAGTATAATGCAACTTAATAGGGTTTTTTTCATGTAAACCAGTATAATGCAACTTAATGGGGATTTTTCCATGTAAACCAGTATTATGCAACTTAATAGGGATTTTTCCATGTAAACCAGTATAATGCAACTTAATAGGTTTTTTTTCATGTAAACCAGTATAATGCAACTTAATAGGGTTTTTACATGTAAACCAGTATAATGGAACTTAATAGGGGTTTTTACATGTAAACCAGTATAATGTAACCTAATAGGGGTTTTTACATGTAAACCAGTATAAAGCAACTTAATAGGGATTTGTACATGTAAACCAGTATAATGCAACTTAATAGGGTTTTTTCATGTAAACCAGTATAATGCAACTTAATGGGGATTTTTCCATGTAAACCAGTATAATGCAACTTAATGGGGATTTTTCCATGTAAACCAGTATAATGCAACTTAATAGGGATTTTTCCATGTAAACCAGTATATGCAACTTAATAGGGTTTTTTTCATGTAATCCAGTATAATAACTTAATGGGGTTTTTCCATGTAAACCAGTATTATGCAACTTAATATGTAAACCAGTATAATGCAACTTAATAGGGTTTTTTTCATGTAAACCAGTATATGGGATTTTTAAACCAGTATAATGCAACTTAATAGGTTTTTTTTCATGTAAACCAGTAATAATGCAACTTAATAGTGTTTTTACATGTAAACCAGTATAATGAAACTTAATAGGGGTTTTTACATGTAAACCAGTATAATGTAACCTAATAGGGGTTATTACATGTAAACCAGTATAATGCAACTTAATAGGGATTTGTACATGTAAACCAGTATAATGCAACCTAATAGGGATTTTTCCATGTTAACCAGTATAATGCAACCTAATAGGGATTTTTCCATGTAAACCAGTATAATGCAACCTAATAGGTTGCATTATACCACCAGACCAAGACCCAAACGAAGACTCAGACCACCACCAGATAATGACCACAGACCAGGTTTCCTTAGTTACAGGAACCAAATTGTTTCAGCGGTGAGGGGATTTTTCAGTTTCAAGGACACTTTCAATACATTCAGTAGTTTCAAGGATTTCAACTGTTTAAGAATTTAACCAGTTTCAAGGATATCAGGAGGTTCAAGGATTTCAGGAGTTTCCACACTTTCAACAGTTTCCAGGTTTAAAAAAGTTTCAAGGATTTCAGGAGTTTCAATGTTTCAACAGTTTCAAGGATTCAGGAGTTTAAAGGTTTCAACAATTTCAAGGACTTCAGGAAGTTTCAAATATCTATCAAGTATTTTAACAGTTTTCAAGGCATTTTTAAAGGATTTCAAGGATTTTTTTTAGCAGATTTCCACATTAGATCTGTTCCGCAGTCAATCGCAATGGCTTCAGCCATTGCAAGTTTCTAGTGTATATTGTACACTGTCCCTGTTCAAATAAATAAATAAATGAAATGAAAAAATGAAAACACCTTACAACACATTCAACACCTTACAACACATTTAGCACCTTACAACAAATTCAACACCTTACAACACATTTAGCACTTTACAACAAATTCAACACCTTACAACACATTTAGCACTTTACAACAAATTCAACACCTTACAACACATTTAGCACTTTACAACACATTTAGCACTTTACAACAAATTCAACACCTTACAACACATTTAGCACTTTACAACAAATTCAACACCTTACAACACATTTAGCACTTTACAACAAATTCAACACCTTACAACACATTTAGCACTTTACAACAAATTCAACACCTTACAACACATTTAGCACCTTACAACAAATTCAACACCTTACAACACATTTAGCACTTTACAACAAATTCAACACCTTACAACACATTTAGCACTTTACAACAAATTCAACACCTTACAACACATTTAGCACTTTACAACACATTCAACACCTTACAACACATTTAGCACTTTACAACAAATTCAACACATTTAGCACTTTACAACACATTCAACACCTTACAACACATTTAACACTTTACAACAAATTCAACACCTTACAACACATTTAGCACCTTACAACACATTCAACACCTTACAACACATTTAGCACTTTACAACAAATTCAACACCTTACAACACATTTAGCACTTTACAACAAATTCAACACCTTACAACACATTTAGCACTTTACAACAAATTCAACACCTTACAACACATTTAGCACTTTACAACAAATTCAACACCTTACAACACATTTAGCACCTTACAACACATTCAACACCTTACAACACATTTAGCACTTTAACACAAATTCAACACCTTACAACACATTCAGCACTTTACAACACATTCAGCACTTTACAACACATTTAGCACTTTACAACACCTTACAACACATTCAGCACTTTACAACACTTTCAGCCCCTTACAACACATTCTTCTTACTTCATCTTCTTCCTCTTTTTCCCCTTCTTTCTCTTCTTCCTCTTCTTCCCCTCCTTCCTCTTCTTCCCCTTCTTCCCCTTCTTCCTCTTCTTCCTCTTCTTCCCCTTCTTCCCCTTCTTCCTCTTCTTTCCCTTCTTCCTCCTCCTCTTCCTTCTTCTTCTTTCCCCTTCTTTCTCTTCTTCCTCTTCTTCCCCTCCTTCCTCTTCTTCCCCTTCTTCCCCTTCTTCCTCTTCTTCCTCTTCTTCCCCTTCTTCCTCTTCTTCCTCTTCTTCCCCTTCTTCCCCTTCTTCCTCTTCTTCCCCTTCTTCTTCCCCTTCTTCTTCTTCCTCCTCCTCTTCCTTCTTCTTCTTTCCTCTTCTTCCCTTTTCTTTCTTCTTCCTTCTTCTTCCCCTTCCTCTTCCTTCTTCATCCCTAACCCTTCCAACATCTATGCAGCCACTCACAATGGCTTCAGCCATTGTACCATTTCTAGTTGAGTGGCTGCATAGACTATGCAGCCACTATATGCTCTCCTACTGTTTATTGAGTGGCTGCATAGACTATGCAGCCACTATATGCTCTCCTACTGTTTATTGAGTGGCTGCATAGACTATGCAGCCACTATATGCTCTCCTACTGTTTATTCTTCTTCTTCTTTCTTCTTCTTCTTCTTCTTCTTCTTCTTCTTCTTCTTCTTCTTCCACTTCCGCCAGATTTTGGCACTTTTCAACTCCTCAACGCTTTCACCAAATTCAACAAATTATACATCGTTACGACCGGCTTCACCGTCTCATTATTGCTATTACTTTTTAAACTTCCACCTTTAGCACTTTTTCAAATATTAACAAAAGTTCAAGCACTTTTTCCCATTGACTTACATTGGACCAGTACAACAGATTACTCCCCATACAACACATTACCACACTAACAATTCATTACCACAGATACAATACATTACAACATCTTACAACACTTACAGCACCTTACAACACATTTAGCACTTTACAACAAATTCAACACCTTACAACACATTTAGCACTTTACAACACATTCAACACCTTACAACACATTTAGCACCTTACAACAAATTCAACACCTTACAACACATTCAGCACCTTACAACAAATTCAACACCTTACAACACATTTAGCACTTTATAACACATTCAACACCTTACAACACATTTAGCACTTTACAACAAATTCTACACCTTACAACACTTATAGCACCTTACAACACATTTAGCACCTTACAACAAATTCAACACCTTACAACATATTTAGCACCTTACAACAAATTCAACACCTTACAACACATTTAGCACTTTACAACAAATTCAACACCTTACAACACATTTAGCACTTTACAACAAATTCAACACCTTACAACACATTTAGCACCTTACAACAAATTCAACTACTTACAACACATTTAGCACTTTACAACACATTCAACAACTTAAAACACATTTAGCACTTTACAACAAATTCAACACCTTACAACACATTTAGCACTTTACAACACATTCAACACCTTACAACACATTTAGCACTTTAACACAAATTCAACACCTTACAACACATTTAGCACTTTACAACAAATTCAAAACCTTACAACACATTTAGCACTTTACAACAAATTCAACACCTTACAACACATTTAGCACTTTACAACACATTCAACACCTTACAACACATTTAGCACTTTACAAAACATTCAATACCTTACAACACATTTAGCACTTTACAACAAATTCAACACCTTACAACACATTTAGCACTTTACAACACATTTAGCACTTGAATACACATTCAGCACTTTACAACACATTTAGCACTTTACAACACATTCAGCACTTTACAACAAATTCAGCACTTTACAACACATTCAGCACTTTACAACACATTTAGCACTTTACAACACCTTACAACACATTCAGCACTTTACAACACTTTCAGCCCCTTACAACACATTCTTCTTACTTCATCTTCTTCACTTCTTCCTCTTCTTCCCCTTCTTCCTCTTCTTCCCCTTCTTCCTCTTCTTCCCCTTCTTCCTCTTCTTCCTCTTCTTCCCCTTCTTCCTCTTATTCCTCATCTTCCCCTTCTTCCTCTTCTTCCCCTTCTTCCCCTTCTTCTTCTTCCCCTTCTTCCCCTTCTTCTTCTTCCTCCTCCTCTTCCTTCTTCTTCTTTCCTCTTCTTCCCTTTTCTTTCTTCTTCCTTCTTCTTCCCCTTCCTCTTCCTTCTTCATCCCTAACCCTTCCAACATCTATGCAGCCACTCACAATGGCTTCAGCCATTGTACCATTTCTAGTTCTTCTTCTTCTTCTTCTTCTTCTTCTTCCACTTCCGCCAGATTTTGGCACTTTTCAACTCTTCAACGCTTTCACCAAATTCAACAAATTATACATCGTTACGACCGGCTTCACCGTCTCATTATTGCTATTACTTTTCACACTTCCACCTTTAGCACTTTTTCAGATATTAACAAAAGTTCAAGCACTTTTTCCCATAGACTTACATTGGACCAGTACAACAGATTACTCCCCATACAACACATTACCACACTAACAATTCATTACCACAGATACAATACATTACAACATCTTACAACACTTACAGCACCTTACAACAGATTTAGCACTTTACAACACATTTAGCACTTTAACACAAATTCAACACCTTACAACACATTTAGCACTTTACAACAAATTCAACACCTTACAACACATTTAGCACTTTAACACAAATTCAACACCTTACAACACATTTAGCACTTTACAACAAATTCAACACCTTACAACACATTTAGCACTTTAACACAAATTCAACACATTTAGCACTTTACAACAAATTCAACACATTTAAGACTTTAACACAAATTCAACACCTTACAACACATTTAGCACTTTACAACACATTCAACACATTTAGCACTTTACAACACCTTGCAACACATTTAACATCTTACAACACATTTAGCACTTTAACACAAATTCAACACATTACAACACATTTAGCACTTTAACACAAATTCAACACATTTAGCACTTTACAACAAATTAAACACCTTACAACACATTTAGCACTTTACAACAAATTCAACACCTTACAACACATTTAGCACTTTAACACAAATTCAACACATTTAGCACTTTACAACAAATTCAACACCTTCAGCACCTTACAACAAATTCAACACCTTACAACACATTTAGCACCTTGCAACACATTCAACACCTTACAACACATTTAGCACTTTACAACACATTCAGCACTTTACAACACATTCAGCACTTTACAACACATTTAGCACTGTTCTTCCCCTTCTTCCTCTTCTTCTCCTTCTTCCCCTTATTCCTCTTCTTCCTCTTCTTCCCCTTCTCCCCCTTCTTCCCCTTCTTCCTCTTCTTCCTGTTCTTCCACTTCTTCCTGTTCTTCCCCTTCTTCCTCTTCCCCTTCTTCCTCTTCTTCCTCTTCTTCCCTTCTTCCTCTTCTTCCCCTTCTTCCTCTTCTTCCTGTTCTTCCACTTCTTCCTGTTCTTCCCCTTCTTCCTCTTCTTCTCCTTCTTCCCCTTCTTCCTCTTCTTCCTCTTCTTCCCTTCTTCCTCTTCTTCCCCTTCTCCCCCTTCTTCCCCTTCTTCCTCTTCTTCCTCTTCTTCCTCTTCTTCCCCTTCTTCCCCTTTTTCCTGTTCTTCCTGTTCTTCCCCTTATTCCTCTTCTTCCCCTTCTTCCTCTTCTTCTTCTTCCTCCTCCTCTTCCTTCTTCTTCTTTCCTCTTCTTCACTTTTCTTTCTTCTTCCTTCTTCCCCTTCCTCTTCCTTCTTCATCCCTAACCCTTCCAACATCTATGCAGCCACTCACAATGGCTTCAGCCATTGTACCATTTCTAGTTCTTCTTCTTCTTCTTCTTCTTCTTCTTCTTCTTCCACTTCCGCCAGATTTTGGCACTTTTCAACTCTTCAACGCTTTCACCAAATTCAACAAATTATACATCGTTACGACCGGCTTCACCGTCTCATTATTGCTATTACTTTTCACACTTCCACCTTTAGCACTTTTTCAGATATTAACAAAAGTTCAAGCACTTTTTCCCATTGACTTACATCGGACCAGTACAACAGATTACTCCCCATACAACACATTACCACACTAACAATTCATTACCACAGATACAATACATTACAGCATCTTACAAAACTTGCAGCACCTTACAACACATTTAGCACTTTACAACAAATTCAACACCTTACAACACATTTAGCACTTTACAACACATTCAACACCTTACAACACATTTAGCACCTTACAACAAATTCAACACCTTACAACACATTCAGCACCTTACAACAAATTCAACACCTTACAACACATTTAGCACTTTATAACACATTCAACACCTTACAACACATTTAGCACTTTACAACAAATTCTTACAACACATATAGCACCTTACAACACATTTAGCACCTTACAACAAATTCAACACCTTACAACACATTTAGCACTTTACAACAAATTCAACACCTTACAACACATTTAGCACTTTACAACAAATTCAACACCTTACAACACATTTAGCACTTTACAACAAATTCAACACCTTACAACACATTTAGCACTTTACAACAAATTCAACACCTTACAACACATTTAGCACTTTACAACACATTCAACACCTTACAACACATTTAGCACTTTACAACAAATTCAACACCTTACAACACATTTAGCACTTTACAACAAATTCAACACCTTACAACACATTTAGCACTTTACAACAAATTCAACACCTTACAACACATTTAGCACTTTAACACAAATTCAACACCTTACAACACATTTAGCACTTTACAACAAATTCAACACCTTACAACACATTTAGCACTTTACAACAAATTCAACACCTTACAACACATTTAGCACTTTACAACACATTCAACACCTTACAACACATTTAGCACTTTACAACACATTCAGCACTTTACAACACATTCAGCACTTTACAACACATTCAGCACTTTACAACACATTTAGCACTTTACAACACCTTACAACACATTCAGCACTTTACAACACTTTCAGCCCCTTACAACACATTCTTCTTACTTCATCTTCTTCACTTCTTCCTCTTCTTCCCCTTCTTCCTCTTCTTCCCCTTCTTCCTCTTCTTCCTCTTCTTCCTCTTCTTCCCCTTCTTCCTCTTCTTCCTCTTCTTCCCCTTCTTCCTCTTCTTCCCCTTCTTCCTCTTCTTCCCCTTCTTCCTTCTTCTTCCCCTTCTTCTTCTTCCTCCTCCTCTTCCTTCTTCTTCTTTCCTCTTCTTCCCTTTTCTTTCTTCTTCCTTCTTCTTCCCCTTCCTCTTCCTTCTTCATCCCTAACCCTTCCAACATCTATGCAGCCACTCACAATGGCTTCAGCCATTGTACCATTTCTAGTTCTTCTTCTTCTTCTTCTTCTTCCACTTCCGCCAGATTTTGGCACTTTTCAACTCTTCAACGCTTTCACCAAATTCAACAAATTATACATCGTTACGACCGGCTTCACCGTCTCATTATTGCTATTACTTTTCACACTTCCACCTTTAGCACTTTTTCAGATATTAACAAAAGTTCAAGCACTTTTTCCCATAGACTTACATTGGACCAGTACAACAGATTACTCCCCATACAACACATTACCACACTAACAATTCATTACCACAGATACAATACATTACAACATCTTACAACACTTACAGCACCTTACAACACATTTAGCACTTTACAACTAATTCAACACCTTACAACACATTTAGCACTTTACAACAAATTCAACACATTTAGCACTTTACAACAAATTCAACACCTTACAACACAAGCACCTTACAACACATTCAACACCTTACAACACATTTAGCACTTTACAACACATTCAACACCTTACAACACATTTAGCACTTTACAACACATTCAACACCTTACAACACATTTAGCACTTTACAACAAATTCAACACCTTACAACACATTTAGCACTTTACAACAAATTCAACACCTTACAACACATTCAGCACCTTACAACAAATTCAACACCTTACAACACATTTAGCACTTTACAACACATTCAACACCTTACAACACATTTAGCACTTTACAACAAATTCAACACATTTAGCACTTTACAACACATTCAACACCTTACAACACATTTACAACACATTTTACAACACATTTAGCACTTTACAACAAATTCAACACCTTACAACACATTTAGCACTTTACAACAAATTCAACACCTTACAACACATTCAGCACTTTACAACAAATTACAACACAGCACTTTACAACAAATTCAACACCTTACAACACATTTAGCACTTTACAACAAATTCAACACCTTACAACACATTTAGCACTTTACAACAAATTCAACACCTTACAACACATTTAGCACTTTACAACAAATTCAACACCTTACAACACATTCAGCACTTTACAACAAATTCAACACCTTACAACACATTTAGCACTTTACAACAAATTCAACACCTTACAACACATTTAGCACTTTACAACAAATTCAACACCTTACAACACATTTAGCACTTTAAACAATCAAATTACAACACAACACCTTACAACACATTTAGCACTTTACACAAATTCAACACCTTACAACACATTCAGCACTTTACAACACATTCAGCACTTTACAACACATTTAGCACTTTACAACACCTTACAACACATTCAGCACTTTACAACACTTTCAGCCCCTTACAACACATTCTTCTTACTTCATCTTCTTCCTCTTTTTCCCCTTCTTCTCTTCTTCCTCTTCTTCCCCTTCTTCCTCTTCTTCCCTTCTTCCCCTTCTTCCTCTTCTTCCTCTTCTTCCCCCTCTCTTCCCCTTCTTCCTCTTCTTCCTCTTCTTCCCTTCTTCCTCCTCCTCTTCCTTCTTCTTCTTTCCCCTTCTTTCTCTTCTTCCTCTTCTTCCCTTCTTCCTCTTCTTCCCCTTCTTCCCTTCTTCCTCTCTTCTTCCTCGTCTTCCCCTTCTTCCTCTTCTTCCTCTTCTTCCCCTTCTTCCCCTTCTTCCTCTTCTTCCCCTTCTCCTTCTTCTTCCCCTTCTTCTTCTTCCTCCTCCTCTTCCTTCTTCTTCTTTCCTCTTCTTCCCTTTCTTTCTTCTTCTTCTTCTTCCCCTTCCTCTTCCTTCTTCATCCCTAACCCTTCCAACATCTATGCAGCCACTCACAATGGCTTCAGCCATTGTACCATTTCTAGTTCTTCTTCTTCTTCTTCTTCTTCTTCTTCCACTTCCGCCAGATTTTGGCACTTTTCAACTCTTCAACGCTTTCACCAAATTCAACAAATTATACATCGTTACGACCGGCTTCACCGTCTCATTATTGCTATTACTTTTCACACTTCCACCTTTAGCACTTTTTCAGATATTAACAAAAGTTCAAGCACTTTTTCCCATAGACTTACATTGGACCAGTACAACAGATTACTCCCCATACAACACATTACCACACTAACAATTCATTACCACAGATACAATACATTACAGCATCTTACAAAACTTGCAGCACCTTACAACACATTTAGCACTTTACAACAAATTCAACACCTTACAACACATTTAGCACTTTACAACACATTCAACACCTTACAACACATTTAGCACCTTACAACAAATTCAACACCTTACAACACATTCAGCACCTTACAACAAATTCAACACCTTACAACACATTTAGCACTTTATAACACATTCAACACCTTACAACACATTTAGCACTTTACAACAAATTCTACACCTTACAACACTTATAGCACCTTACAACACATTTAGCACCTTACAACAAATTCAACACCTTACAACATATTTAGCACCTTACAACAAATTCAACACCTTACAACACATTTAACACCTTACAACACATTTAGCACTTTACAACACATTCAACACCTTACAACACATTTAGCACCTTACAACAAATTCAACACCTTACAACACATTTAGCACTTTACAACACATTCAACAACTTACAACACATTTAGCACTTTACAACACATTCAACACCTTACAACACATTTAGCACTTTACAACAAATTCAACACCTTACAACACATTTAGCACTTTACAACACATTCAACACCTTACAACACATTTAGCACTTTACAACAAATTCAACACCTTACAACACATTTAGCACTTTAACACAAATTCAACACCTTACAACACATTTAGCACTTTAACACAAATTCAACACCTTACAACACATTTAGCACTTTACAACAAATTCAACACCTTACAACACATTTAGCACTTTACAACAAATTCAACACCTTACAACACATTTAGCACTTTACAACACATTCAACACCTTACAACACATTTAGCACTTTACAAAACATTCAATACCTTACAACACATTTAGCACTTTACAACAAATTCAACACCTTACAACACATTTAGCACTTTACAACACATTTAGCACTTGAATACACATTCAGCACTTTACAACACATTTAGCACTTTACAACACATTACACACTTACACAACAAATTCAGCACTTTACAACACATTCAGCACTTTACAACACATTTAGCACTTTACAACACCTTACAACACATTCAGCACTTTACAACACTTTCAGCCCCTTACAACACATTCTTCAACTTCACCTTCATTCTTCTTCTTCTTCTTCCCTTCTTTCTTCCTCTTCTTCCCTTCTTCCCCTTCTTCCTCTTCTTCCTCTTCTTCCCCTTCTTCCTCTCTTATTCCTCTCTTCCCCTTCTTCTTCTTCTTCCCCTTCTTCCCTTCTTCCCCTTCTTCCCTTCTTCCCCTTCTTCTTCTTCCTCCTCCTCTTCTTCCTTCTTCTTCTTTCCTCTTCCCTTTTTCTTTCTTCTTCCTTCTTCTTCCCCTTCCTCTTCCTTCTTCATCCCTAACCCTTCCAACATCTATGCAGCCACTCACAATGGCTTCAGCCATTGTACCATTTCTAGTTCTTCTTCTTCTTCTTCTTCTTCTTCCACTTCCGCCAGATTTTGGCACTTTTCAACTCTTCAACGCTTTCACCAAATTCAACAAATTATACATCGTTACGACCGGCTTCACCGTCTCATTATTGCTATTACTTTTCAAACTTCCACCTTTAGCACTTTTTCAATATTAACAAAAGTTCAAGCACTTTTTCCCATTGACTTACATTGGACCAGTACAACAGATTACTCCCCATACAACACATTACCACACTAACAATTCATTACCACAGATACAATACATTACAGCATCTTACAACACTTGCAGCACCTTACAACACATTTAGCACTTTACAACACATTCAACACCTTACAACACATTTAGCACTTTACAACAAATTCAACACCTTACAACACATTTAGCACTTTACAACAAATTCAACACCTTACAACACATTCAGCACCTTACAACAAATTCAACACCTTACAACACATTTAGCACTTTACAACACATTCAACACCTTACAACACATTTAGCACTTTACAACAAAACACCTTACAACACTTATAGCACCTTACAACACATTTAGCACCTTACAACAAATTCAACACCTTACAACAAATTTAGCACCTTACAACAAATTCAACACCTTACAACACATTTAGCACTTTACAACAAATTCAACACCTTACAACACATTTAGCACTTTACAACAAATTCAACACCTTACAACACATTTAGCACCTTACAACAAATTCAACACCTTACAACACATTTAGCACTTTACAACACATTCAACAACTTAAAACACATTTAGCACTTTACAACAAATTCAACACCTTACAACACATTTAGCACTTTACAACAAATTCAACACCTTACAACACATTCAGCACCTTACAACACATTCAACACCTTACAACACATTTAGCACTTTACAACACATTCAACACCTTACAACACATTTAGCACTTTAACACAAATTCAACACATTTAGCACTTTACAACAAATTCAACACCTTACAACACATTTAGCACTTTACAACAAATTCAACACCTTACAACACATTTAGCACTTTACAACAAATTCAACACCTTACAACACATTTAGCACTTTAACACAAATTCAACACCTTACAACACATTTATCACTTTACAACAAATTCAACACCTTACAACACATTTAGCACTTTACAACAAATTCAACACCTTACAACACATTTAGCACTTTACAACACATTCAACACCTTACAACACATTTAGCACTTTACAACACCTTACAACACATTCAGCACTTTACAACACTTTCAGCCCCTTACAACACATTCTTCTTACTTCATCTTCTTCACTTCTTCCTCTTCTTCCCCTTCTTCCTCTTCTTCCTCTTCTTCCTCTTCTTCCCCTTCTTCCCCTTCTTCCTCTTCTTCCCCTTCTTCCCCTTCTTCCCCTTCTTCTTCTTCTTCCCCTTCTTCTTTCTCCTCCTCTTCCTTCTTCTTCTTTCCTCTTCTTCCCTTTTCTTTCTTCTTCCTTCTTCTTCCCCTTCCTCTTCCTTCTTCATCCCTAACCCTTCCAACATCTATGCAGCCACTCACAATGGCTTCAGCCATTGTACCATTTCTAGTTGAGTGGCTGCATAGACTATGCAGCCACTATATGCTCTCCTACTGTTTATTCTTCTTCTTCTTTCTTCTTCTTCTTCTTCTTCCACTTCCGCCAGATTTTGGCACTTTTCAACTCTTCAACGCTTTCACCAAATTCAACAAATTATACATCGTTACGACCGGCTTCACCGTCTCATTATTGCTATTACTTTTCACACTTCCACCTTTAGCACTTTTTCAGATATTAACACAAGTTCAAGCACTTTTTCCCATAAACTTACATTGGACCAGTACCACATATTACTCCCCATACAACACATTACCACACTAACAATTCATCACCACAGATACAATACATTACAACATCTTACAACACTTACAGCACATTACAACACATTTAGCACTTTACAACAAATTCAACACCTTATAAACACATTTAGCACCTTACAACAAATTCACCTTACAACACATTTAGCACTTTACAACAAATTCAACACCTTACAACACATTCAGCACCTTACAACAAATTCAACACCTTACAACACATTTAGAACTTTACAACAAATTCAACACCTTACAACACATTTAGCACTTTAACAAATTCAACACCTTACAACACATTCAGCACCTTACAACAAATTCAACACCTTACAACACATTTAGCACTTTACAACACATTCAACACCTTACAACACATTTAGCACTTTACAACACATTCAACACCTTACAACACATTTAGCACTTTACAACACATTCAACACCTTACAACACATTTAGCACTTTACAACACATTCAACACCTTACAACACATTTAGCACTTTACAACAAATTCAACACCTTACAACACATTTAGCACTTTAACACAAATTCAACACCTTACAACACATTTAGCACTTTAACACAAATTCAACACCTTACAACACATTTAGCACTTTACAACAAATTCAACACCTTACAACACATCTAGCACTTTACAACAAATTCAACACCTTACAACACATTTAGCACTTTACAACACATTCAATACCTTACAACACATTTAGCACTTTACAACACATTCAACACCTTACAACACATTTAGCACTTTACAACACATTTAGCACTTTAATACACATTCAGCACTTTACAACACATTCAGCACTTTACAACACATTCAGCACTTTACAACACATTCAGCACTTTACAACACATTCAGCACTTTACAACACTTTCAGCCCCTTACAACACATTCTTCTTACTTCATCTTCTTCACTTCTTCCTCTTCTTCCCCTTCTTCCTCTTCTTCCTCTTCTTCCCCTTCTTCCTCTTCTTCCTCTTCTTCTTCTTCTTCCCCTTCTTCTTCTTCCTCCTCCTCGTCCTTCTTCTTCTTTCCTCTTCTTCCCTTTTCTTTCTTCTTCCTTCTTCTTCCCCTTCCTCTTCCTTCTTCATCACTAACCCTTCCAACATCTATGCAGCCACTCACAATGGCTTCAGCCATTGTACCATTTCTAGTTCTTCTTCTTCTTCTTCTTCCACTTCCGCCAGATTTTGGCACTTTTCAACTCTTCAACGCTTTCACCAAATTCAACAAATTATACATCGTTACAACCGGCTTCACCGTCTCATTATTGCTATTACTTTTCACACTTCCACCTTTAGCACTTTTTCAGATATTAACAAAAGTTCAAGCACTTTTTCCCATTGACTTACATTGGACCAGTACAACAGATTACTCCCCATACAACACATTACCACACTAACAATTCATTACCACAGATACAAACATTGCAACATCTTACAACACTTATAGCACCTTACAACATATTTAGCACTTTACAACAAATTCAACACCTTACAACACATTTAGCACCTTACAACAAATTCAACACCTTACAACACATTTAGCACTTTACAACAAATTCAACCCCTTACAACACATTCAGCACCTTACAACAAATTCAACACCTTAAAACATATTTAGCACTTTACAACACATTCAACACCTTACAACACATTTAACACTTTACAACAAATTCAACACCATACCACACATTTAGCACCTTACAACACATTCAACATCTTACAACACATTTAGCACTTTAACACAAATTCAACACCTTACAACACATTTAGCACTTTACAACACATTCAACACCTTTCAACACATTTAGCACTTTACAACAAATTCAACACCTTACAACACATTCAGCACCTTACAACAAATTCAACACCTTAAAACACATTTAGCACTTTACAACACATTCAACACCTTACAACACATTTAACACTTTACAACAAATTCAACACCTTACAACACATTTAGCACCTTACAACACATTCAACATCTTACAACACATTTAGCACTTTACAATACATTTAGCAATTTACAACAAATTCAACACCTTACAACACATTTAGCACTTTACGACACATTCAGCACCTTACAACAAATTCAACACCTTACAACACATTTAGCACTTTACAACACTTACAGCACCTTACAACAAATTCAGCACCTTACAACACTTACAGCACCTTACAACACATTCAGCACCTCACAACACTTACAGCACTTCACAACACATTCAGCACTTTACAACACATTCTTCTTCCCCTTCTTCTTCACTTCTTCCCCTTCTTCCCCTTCGACTCTTCTTCCTCTTCTTCCCCTTCTTCCCCTTCTTCCTCTTCTTCCTCTTCTTCCCCTTCTTCCCCTTCTTCCCCTTCTTCCCCTTCTTCTTCTTCTTCCCCTTCTTCCCCTTCTTCTCTTCTTCCTCTTCTTCCCCTTCTTCCCCTTCTTCTTCTTCTTCCCCTTCTTCCCCTTCTTCCCCTTCTTCTCTTCTTCCTCTTCTTCCTCTTCTTCCCCTTCTTCCCCTTCTTCCCCTTCTTCCTCTTCTTCTTCTTCTTCCCCTTCTTCCCCTTCTTCTTTCTTCTTCTTTCCTCTTCTTCCCTTTTCTTTCTTATTCTTCCTTCTTCTTCCCCTTCCTCTTCCTTCTTCATCCCTAACCCTTCCAACATCTATGCAGCCACTCACAATGGCTTCAGCCATTGTACCATTTCTAGTTTGATTATTGATGTACAATCATCCCAAACTGCCTGAGAGGAGGAAGTGACAGCACTTCCTGGTTCAACAAATGTATTTGGAAAACTGACCGCCATAATAATGTTCATATTAACCATTTGTCTTTCTGTGTTCACAGTTTTATTCCTGAGAATGTAGAATAGACAAAGAACAAAATCCCACTGGCACAAAGCCACTGATGAAAGTAAAATACCACAGAGAGATTTATTAGATTAAAATGTATGTTTAAGAATATGGCTCAATAAAAGCAAATATGCAAACATATTTGTAAATAGATTAGAATAGTTTTCAACTATAGTGAATAGTAAAAGTAAAGTACACAGTCTACGATTAAAAAGTGATAATAATACAGTGAAATAAGTGAAGTGTAAACAATCAGCATTAGAATAAAAGTATAGAGTAAGAAAAGTGAAATTAGCTTCAATTTGAGACTGACTTTTTGTCTGTGTTTTGATTGAATCTGATGAGTTCTACTGTGTCCTTTTGATTTGTTTTCGTTTTTTGTTTATTTATTTACTTATTTTGTTTGTTTTTTCCCCAGGATAGAGGATAAAATCCACTGATATTGATTTTGATGATTATGTTTTTTAATAATTTTTTAAAGTTTTTTTTTAGATTTTTTTTTCTTTCACTTTATTGATTGATCAAATTGAGTGATCACATGTGATTATGTGATCAAAGGGGTGAGTGTTAGTATTAGATAGCAATATGGCCTACGTGCAGGACTGTACAAGGACTCTGATTATTTTGACTCTGATGTGACCGTCTCTGTGTGACACGTCTTTCCATGTGTGACGTGACAATGACTATATAAACTGTGTACTGACTCCATTCTGTCTGAGAGAAAGAAACAATGGAAACCACTGGAACTTGAGAGAAACTTAAATAAACTTCCAGAGTTTGGCGCACCACGATCCGTCTCTGTCTGCTTCATCCCTGACACAAGTCTTTAGCTCCTGACTCTAAAACTTCTATCACTCGTTCTACATTATGTATTTGACCTCTGTCACATCTTTAGGGCAACTTTTTCAGACAGAAAAAAAGAGAGGACCACCCTCAGCCAATCAGCTCCCAGCCCAAAGAGTCAAATGGTGAATTCACGGGTTCTTTCTAACCCAAAAGAAAAGACAGCATGATGTGGTCTGATTTGTTCACAATAATTTACTTTAAGACGCTCTGTTCAGACAACATGTTTTCTATAAGACTAAAGTTACGAACCCCAGCTTTAAACTTCAAAGATTTGGATACACTACACACAGGAGTACTTCACACATTACCTCACATTGTACTGTAGTGACAGTGTACTTCTAGATATGTAGTAAAAATACACAGACTGCAGTAAAAGTACAGACTGAAGTAATCTGAACAGCTGAAAACACATAAAATACTGATACTTACCTGGTAATGGTGTGAGTACTTCAGGATGTAGTAGTAGTAGTACTTTAGGTCCTGTGTAATACTGCAGAGGTACCCAGCCGTGTGTAATAGTACTACAGCAGTGTGTACAAGTACTATTGCAGTATGTACCAGTACTATAGCAGAGTGTACCTGTACTACAGCAGTGCGTACTTATACTACAGCATTGTGTACATGTACTACAGCAGCAGAGCGCAGTACTCTGAGTTTTGCTTCAGTCAAAGTGATGATTAACTCAGTGTCCGCTGTGTAAACTCTGGGCAGGAAGTACAAGTACTGATAATACGATTAAAAATACTACTACTCCCAGTACTACCCCTGCTGTGGCTACTACTACTACTACTACTACTACTACTACAGCAAATACAGCTCATTCAACTGCTGTTGCTATTGTTACTTGTACACCAAATTTTTTTATTATCTTGGTTTGTGAAATGCGCTACATAAATAACAATTATTTACTACTGCTGATCTCTTTGTGTGAGACATTGTGAGACCAACTAAAATAAATGTTCCTAATTTAAAAGCAGCATTCCAAAAGCCGCAGTCATGAGCTCGCCTCTTCACAGACCCGGCTCGTACCCGACTCAAGTACTACACACACTACTGCAAGAGTACTACACACATTACCTCACATTGTACTGCAGTGACAGAAGTACTCCCACAACTTTGGCTTTACTGGAGTACTTTAAATACTTTTGTCCCCGGTGCGTCATCAGGAAACTGACTGCAAACAGTACTCCAGGGTAAATGCTCCACCATTACTACTTTTACTACTACTATTACTAATGCTTCTACTAGAAATTCTGCGACCACTACTGCTGCTGCTGCTGTACACCGAGAGTACTGTGGTGGGAGTATCCGTGTTTCCGGGTCACAAACTCCACACTCTAAAAATACCTTAAATGTTTTGATTTTTCTTCCGAGTCATTTCGTTTTAAAGAAGACAATTTTGTTTTCAGAGTGTTTTGCCTTAATACAGGGTTCTTCCAACCAAAAAGGAAATACAGCTGTTCAAAACAGCGCCTCATCTTCACTCAGCTTCAGCTCGTGCCACAACTCTTCTCCTTTGAATAACTTTCGCCAGAGAAATATTTTGTTACATCTGCCTTGGTCCAAGCTCTGACACCAAGTCCACTTCATCCTAGTGAGTCTCTGAGGCTCTCAGGCTTTGATGATAATGAGAGAGAGAGAGACTAGAGAGACCAGAGACCTGAGAGAGAGAGCAGAGAGGAAGACCAGAGGAAACCAGGGAGAGAGACCAGGGAGAGAGACCAGAGAGAGAGCGAGCGAGAGAGAGACCAGAGAGAGAATAAGATTATGTTTTAAAGCATTTCTAGACTCTGAAGTGTGTTTTTGCAGTGCAGCTGGCAGAGCGGAGGTCTCTGGTTTTGTACAAAAATGTCCTGAGGCTTCATCAAAGACACTATTGTGCACACTATCCCCTAACTGTGGATGAGCTGAAGCATCTGCATGGTACCAAAGGCAACTGTGGTAAGTCAGGAGTCAGATTCTAGTCTTGGTGTCTCTCCCTGTTCTCTCTCTCTGGTCTCGCTCTCTGTTCTCACTTGCTGATATCTCTCTCTCTCTTTCTCCTTGACACAAATCTCCTGTTCCCACGGTAGTCGGCTCAGACGGGTTTGACCCTGATGTTTGCTCGGATCACATTTCCCTTACAGCACCAAACACACTGCCCCCTGTGGCCCCCATAGACCAGAGAGACCAGAGACAGTCCATATACCAGACCCCTTTTATAAACTGACCTGCACATCAGGCCCCAGTCTCCTCTGGGTCATATTATCTGCTGATCAATAACTTGGTCTATGGTCCCTTTGGGATTTTGTACAAAAACAGAAGAATGTGTAAGAGTCATCTTAGAATGTGCTTAAATGGACAGTGTCCCACTTCACTGGAGCCACCGCTGCCCTGGGGCAGACTGACAGCAGCATTAAGCAAACGAGCTAAATACATTCTTCGCTCGCTTTGACCAGCCTTCCCCTCCCCCTGCGCAGACGCTCTGCCTCACTCTGGCAGCGGAACAAAGGGCAACACCTATGATCGTTCACACCTCTGTCATGCCACCACAGTCTTCCTCCCACGGCCCCACCAGCCCTCCCAGAGACACTCCCCCCCCCACCACTGAGCCCCCGTCCTCCCTACTCAGCGATGAGGAGGATAAAGACCAGAAAGGCACCAGGACCAGATAACATCAGCTCCAGGCTCCTTTGCTCAGTGGCGGAGCCAGACTTTTAAACAGAGGGTGGCCAGGGGGTGGCAAGGTTTTTTTTAAGGGGTCCACATTCATACTATTCAGAAATTTTATTTCACACAAAAACTGGCTAAACGATACATTTTAATCTTAATCTTATGTTTATTCTTTATATAAAGTGAACTGAGAGCACACTTGGAAACTACGAAGAAAAAAAGCGTATTTAAACAGTAGTCTGAACAAAAAAAGTACAAAATGACATCATTCAAACATTGCATTTCATTTTTCTTTTAACAAATTTAGCAAATTCCTGCGGTTCTGGTGTAAAGCAGCAAAGATATTGACAAACTCATCCATATTGAGTCCTGAGCCCTCCTTGACTCTACACTGAGGATACCAAGATGACTCAGTTCTGAGATGGTTTTTAATAAGTTTTAGGACAGAGAAACTTCTTTCACAAAACGCAGTACTGACAGGTATTAAAAAGATCTTTGCAAGCCTCAAAAGCTCATGAAACACTTTTTAAACGTTCCAAAAGGACAAGGAAGTCCAATAGGCACTCTCTAATCCATTTTTTTCTCCCAAGAATCCACCTAGTTTGACGTACCTCATACCTCGTCCTCTATATCTGACTGAAAGGTTCTGCCAAATGAAAACAGGGGCTCTTCTTTAAAAAATATTTTGGGGTCAAGCGACTGCACTCCATCCGTAATCTTAGATTCTTTAGTTTTTTTGTTTTTTTTGTTTGTGTGAAAAAACGCCTCTATAATTCTGCCAATAGACAATCCTGCACCTGTCTGTGACTCCCTCTCATTCTCTGAAACTGAATAATGTAAGCTATACCTTTTAAGGATCACCCTCCCTGTACAGGGAGGATTCAGATATTTTTCATTTAACAGCATCAGTATTAGAATTCACTTGTGTCAATATAGTCAAGCTATATCTCTTTTGAAAGCTTATTCCCACCTCTAAACGCGTATTATGTTAAAATAAACATTAAATATCACCAAAAGTATGAAAAAGGAGTCAAACTGTATATATATATAAAATATATATCGTCCTTTCTTACCTTTTCATGCTAATATTCTGGGGCAAATCACGTCTAATCCACACATGTGTGCATTCGTTTTGTTCGTAAGGGTTCATAGAATAATTATATCCAGTTGTTTTTTCGACAAAGTCATCCTTATAGTAGATATCCAGTTGTAACAACACATTTGAGTATTGAAAGTTGCACAAACGAAAATAAAACCTATTCTTTGCGCACTGTATGAAGAAGGCATGTTACTATTTACCTAGCGTCACTGGGTATGTTCGTCTTCCCCTAAGCCTCCCCTTCAAAACAAGCCTATTCCCGAACTTTTCAGTGCTATGGTTTGGAAGGTAGAGTGAGTTGAGTAAAACAAGCGCACCTAACTTTACCGCTCCAGTCATATAGATATCTGTGCGTCACGACAGCATTGTCTTGACTACCATTGGCCGATTTGGATGTCAATCAAACCATCTTGTAGCCAATAATCTCAGGTTTCAGGCGATGTGTCGGACTTCAAGGTTCCTCCCACTGTTCGAGTGTTATTTGAATGCGTAAGAGAGGAAGGCTGAGCATTTTCACGGAGAACACGCGCTATATCTATATGAATAATAGCTTTTCTGCAAACATTTCAATATCTGGAAAAAATCCTATTTATAGCAAGAGTAATAGCCAAAAAATGATATAATTTGATTTTTGGTGTAATAACGTTGATAATTTGCATGTAAAACACTTTGGCACAATTGGCACAAAAATGGACCGCTTGTGCCGAATGTGCCCATTAGTCACAAAAAAGCCCCCAGCATCAAAATGGTTTCACCTAAAGGTCTAAAATTTCATACAGTTGTTGCCAACACCACAGACATCTGCTCTGGTGAGTTTGAACAATATACCATAAAGTATGTTTTCAGGAGATTATTTTGAAATTGCCTTTTTTTTTTCGAGACAAAAAAAACTAACTTTGACTCATTTTTGAGAAGGTGTAGTGCAGACTGGGTCCTTCCTAACAAACTGTAACATACATCTCCAGAAACTAGAAGGTGTTACCTTTCAAATGAGGCCTCATAACACAAAATCAGACACAAGATGTCCACACAATAAGCATTTCCATTTGAGTATCATAATTCAAGAAGGAGCAGGCTAAATTAGGTGATCCTACAACACAACAAATTCCTCATCATCTCAAAACATACTGCCTCCGAGTCTGACCTTCAGGTGAGGTTTCATCATCCTGATCTACAGGCCTTTTCTTGACAAAAAAAGAGGCAATGTCTCCTCCTTTTCATTTAATGTTTATGTGACGCACACAAAATGTGCAGTCACATTTTATGGTGTTTTAGTTTAATATATTCTTTATTTTAACTCAAAAGGAGCTCCTTTATTAGTGTAGTAATGTGTTTTTGTTTGTTTAGAAGTAATTTTCACATTTGCGGGTGCGCCACCAGGGGGCAGTGTCGTGAGTAGTAGCGGGACTTTCCACCAGGGCCCATCTTGGAGAGTCTTTGGTCCGCTCCATTTTATAACATGAAGCGAGGCTGCACTGAACGGATGCTCACGCTGTCGTCTCTTTCATTTGTCCTGTTTATTCAGGTAATATAATGTAAAACACATTGAAAAGTACATACAAGATGACTGTATATTGTTTTGGTAGTAGATTGCCATTTTGTCAGTGTGTGTTTAGAGGTTTACACCACGTTAGACCCCTGTTTTAGAGTTTAGCAGTTCACTAGGAGGGAACATGTGGTTTTGTAATGGCGGCGCCACCCTTGTAACATGGACTTGTGCGTAGTAAGCATGTAGTAACTTTTGAGACTTTGTTTATGCTCAGGAACCGTTTTTCTAGTTTGTTTATTGGGTGTAAAGTTTATTAAGAAAAGGTGAAATATGTTTTAGAGCAGACCAGACTTGCAACCATATATTAGATCCGTTTAGCTAGTTTTTCAAGTAACATAATGGGCTTGGTTATTGTATAAATGTATACAGAAGAACATATTTTAGTTACTATGCAATATTGGTATGTAGTTAAATGTGTGTAAGATAAGTGACCACATTGTAAGAGACCAGATATTGAAGTAACATGATTTTAGAATTAGAATAAATTAGATTAGAGACATGATTGATAGATAGTACACAAATTGAACATGTAAATTGTAATTGAATATTTTTGTTATTAAATAACATGAAGCGAGGCTGCACTGAACGGATGCTCACGCTGTCGTCTCTTTCATTTGTCCTGTTTATTCAGGAGTATTCTTCTGTGCGGGTCTGCCCCCTAGACCGGACCCGTAACATTTACACTAAAGGGAAGAGGGCGATGATAGGATGGGCAATTAATAATGGAGAATACAAACGCATGCACACCCGCACACAAACGCAGGCACGCACACGTAGGCACGCAGACACACACTGGCACACACAGGCACGCAGACACAATCTGCCACACACAGGCACGCAGACACACACAGGCACGCAGACACACACTGGCACACACAGGCACGCAGACACACACGCACACATGCAGGCACGCAGACACACACGCACACAGGCGCGCATACAGGCACTCACACACACACACATTAAAAGTACTAAACTGAACAAGTAATGCGCTGCAGTACGTGTGTCTATACTTTGTGTCAAATGTAAACGGTTGGCTCTGCGTTGCTAACTTACCCCTTTGTTTTCATCACGACTTGGGCACATGTGAGTCCAACAACCCAAAACATTAGCATACAGCACCCTCCACGGAGTCAGGGTGCGTTCACAGACGGGGGAAACCGTGGGAATGTTTAGTTTTTGGCAGAAAAAGTGCGGAAGATTCTCAAGATTAACAATATTACATTGCCGTCTTCCGAGGGGGGCACTGGGCGTGGCAAGGGTATTTTTAGAGGTGGCAGTGGCCACCCTGGCTACCCCTCTGGCTCCGCCACTGCCTTTGCTCCTGTGCAGACGAACTCTGTGGAGTGATGGAGCGCGTCTTCAAGCTGAGGGCGTTACCACAGCTCTGGAACACCTCCTGTGTGGTACCGGTGCCCAAGAAACCACGGGCCAAAGACCTCAGCGACTTCAGGCCAGTGGCTCTAACATCCCACTGCATGAAGACACTGGAGAGACTGGTCCTGGGACATCTCCGCTCCACTCTGAGCCCAGCGATAGACCCGCTGCAGTTCGCCTACAGGCCGGGCATCGGAGTCGAGGACGCCATCATCTCCCTCCTCCATCGCTCCCTGTCCCACCCGGAGAAACCCGGCACCGCTGTGAGGATCCTCTTCTTTGATTTCTCCAGTGCCTTCAACACCATCCAGCCGAGGCTTCTCAGGGACAAGATGGAGACAGCCGGTGTGGAATACGACCTGTCCCAGTGGATCCTGGACTACCTCACAGACAGACCCCAGTTTGTGAGAACCAGGGACTTTGTGTCGGAGGTCCTGACCTGCAGTGTGGGGGCCCCCCAGGGAACTGTCCTCGCGCCGTTCCTCTTCACCCTCTACACTGCGGACTTCAGACACAACACGGACGGTTGTGTTCTACAGAAGTTCTCTGACGACTCTGCCATCATCGGACTCAGCTCCGAGGACGATGACACAGAGTACAGAGGAGTTATACAGGACTTTGTGGACTGGTGTCAGCGGAACCACCTCCTCATCAACGCGGGGAAGACCAAGGAGATGGTGGTGGATTTCCGCAGACGTCACTCTGCCGCTCCAGCTCCAGTGAACATCCAGGGAAAGGACATCGAGAGAGTGGACTCTGTGAGATTTCATAACACTTTTAATCAACTTTTGTTAAAGTTAAACTCATCATTCTATCAATGTGCAGAAGCCAGTACTTTTCCCTTGTTTTGTCTGTCTGAAGGCCAAGCTACAAGCACACCGTGGAAGCTACTGATTGGAGGTCTCCATGCCTCCGCTCTGTATAATACACTTGCATTCTGTTGTATCTGTTGTTCGTGTTGTCTGAATTAAAGACGCGATCCCAGACATGTCATCTTCTTCAGGTGGTGGAAGGATGCGGGCCTTGTCTGTAACATCTAGTGAACAGAAGACTACTTTTTTTTTTTTACACAAAAAGTGTTTTTTTTTCAAGGCAAAACTGAGAAACCTCAAGACAAACCATGCATCTGGATCAGCACATGGACAATCTGCACAGCCCCTGATTCCACTCAGGCCTGCTGTGAGCTGCTGAGACATGGACAACACCAGCGTCCTCTTTTGCATGGACAGCATTTGGAACAATTGGATTACACAGTTTGGACATAATTTGGAACAATTGGATTTCTGAATTTGGACATCATTTGGACTGAATTGAATTGCTGAATCTGGACACTAAAGCTGAAACGTGTGATTGAAAGACACGTCACAGAAGAATTCATGGCTCGACACAAATGCAGCCTGAAGAAATCAACACGGAGAAGTGGGAGAGACTGTTTTCAAAGCAATATCTGGAACCACCATCGACTGATGAAGTTTGGTATTTTACTGAAGATTGTTGACGAGTTTTATGAAAGATCTGAAAATGTTTTATGAGTTTAAGTATTGAGTTCCGAGTTCTGAGTTTGTTGAAGTACCGAGTGAAGTACAGAGTTTATGAGTTTTGAAGTATTGAGTTATGATGTTATGTTCCTGTTTATCGATCCTGATGGTCACACGTGAATGTGTGACCAGAGGGGGGAATGTGAGATTTCATAACACTTTTAAGCAACTTTTGTTAAAGTTAAACTCATCATTCCATCAATGTGCAGAAGCCTGTACTTTTCCCTTGTTTTGTCTATCTGAAGGCCAAGCTACAAGCACACCGTGGCAGCTGCTGATTGGAGGTCTCCATGCCTCCGCTCTGTACAATACACTTGCACTCTGTTGTATCTGTTGTTCGTGCTGTCTCTACCATCGACAATAAAACATGTCTTCTGTCTGAATTAAAGACGCGATCCCAGACATGTCATCTTCTTCAACTCTTACAAGTACCTGGGTGTTCATCTTACCCACAAACTGGACTGGACTCATAACTCGGATGCCCTCTTCAAGAAGGGCCAGAGTCGCCTCTACCTACTGAGGAGGCTTAGGTCTTTTGGAGTGCAGGGGCCACTCCTGAAGACCTTCTATGACTCTGTGGTGGCATCAGCCATCTTGTACGGTGTGGTCTGCTGGAGCAGCAGCATCACAGAGAGGGACAGGAAGAAGCTGGACAAGGTCATCAGGAAGTCCAGCTCAGTCCTGGGCTGTTCCCTGGACACAGTGCAGCAGGTGGGGGACAGGAGGGTCCTGAGCAAACTAACATCTATGCTGGACCATGACTGTCACCCCCTGCAGGACACTCTCTCTGCTCTGGAGAGCAGCTTCAGTGACAGACTAATTCACCCTCGCTGTGTGAAGGAGAGGTTCCGTAGGTCTTTCCTTCCTGCTGCTGTCAGACTGTACAATAAGAACTGCTGAGCCTGTAAATTTCATTCATCTGTAATTAAGTAAATTCTTAAATCATGTGCAATGTGCAATACTGCAACTTCAGAATGTCACAGAACAATGTCACTTTACCTCATGTCACTTTACTTATATACTTTTTATCCTGCACTATTTAACTGTACAGTATATAACTGCACTACTACATATATATTTTTTGACTGGTATTGAAGCATTTTCAGCATCTACAGCTAGTTATGTTAGCTAAGAAACATAGCTACTACTTATTTGTGTATATATTGTGTGTGATCCCTGTGTGCTCTTACTACTGTCCCATATGTGCGATGCAACATCGAAATTTCCCCATTGTGTGACGAATAAAGGAATTCTTATCTTATCTTATCTTAAGCCAGGTCATAGGTCACACATGCATTGTTAAAGCTGGGGCATATAATATATCTAACTTGAATCACAAACTGCACATAAAGAAGCTGGACGACGTCATCAGGAAGTCCAGCTCTGTCCTGGGCTGGACAGTGCAACAGGTGGGGGACAGGAGGCTCCAGGAGCAGTCTCAGTGACAGACCTATCCACCCTTGATGGGTCACGCAGGTCCTTCCTTCCTGCTGCTGTCAGACTGTACAATGACAACTCTGAGCCTGGACGGGCTGGGCTCTCACCTGTTCTGACAATCACTTTACCTGCTACTACTAAATCCTTACCGTATTACATTTATCTGATAACTCTGCTCTGATATTTCACTAGTCACTTTACCTGCTGCGATTATTACTATTGTTTATTGTGGTCAATATTCTCTGCTGCTAAAGCACAATACCAACCATCTGTAAATACCTCCCGAAAAATGCTATATTTTCATTATATATATATATATATATATATATATATAGTATGAGCTGGAAACTCCAAGGTCTAAGTGGGAAACTCCTCCAAAGGTGGTGGAGAATGATCGTGCGAAGATCCTGTGGGACTTCCAGATACAGACCGACTGAATGGTAATGAACCAACCTGACATTGTGGTGGTGGACAAAGGGCAGAGGACAGCTGTTGTGGTGGACGTGGAAATTCCAAGCGATGGCAACATCCGGAAAAAATAACACAAAAAGCTTGAGAAATACCAAGGTCTCAGAGAGGAGCTGGAGAGGGCCTGGAGGGTAAAGGTGACAGTAGTGCCCGTGGTGATCGGTGCACGCGGGGCCCCGAAGCTAGAAGAGTGGTTACAGCGGATCCCTGGAACAACCTCGGACATCTTGGTCCAGAAATGTGCAGTGCTAGGAACAGCAAAGATACTGCGCAGAACCCTCAAGCTCCCAGGCCTCTGGTAGAGGACCCGAGCTTAGAGAGGGATAACCGCCCGCGGAGGGGAAAAAGGTGTGTTTTGGTTTTTTTGGTGTATACTCCACAAGTGTACACAGTACACATCCTTGAACCAAGTGCAATTATAGCTCCAGAGTTGTATTATTTTATCTTAAATAATAGATCCTGTTTGACGTGTGCCGATCAAGAGCCCAATTATTTTCTCCTTTTTTACGCTGTAATATGCGCAACAATGACATTGAAATTTCCCCACTGAGGGAAGAGTAAAGGTTTGTGTGAGTGTGTAGCAAGTGATTGGGGAAACAAAACAAATTAACTCATTCATTCTTATAAGGTTAAAAAAAATAAAAAACCTGAATACTATAACATTATGCAAATTGCCTCTAAATATTCAGAAGAGGTCTGGTTGGGCGAGGGTTCAGAAATTTAGAACACATTTAAAGCACATATTCTTATATCATAGTATTCATAATAATTGTAATAAACAACGTATTCTCCAAACTCAGCACAAGCGTTTATAAGTAAAGACTCACCGCTGCAGAGACCAGAGTAGACCGGCACTTTAGAATGAACTCTGTGGACCCTGGAACCTGCAGTGGGACTGTGTGTGGGATTTCAGTCTGAGACCCGTGGGACGGGTCTCACATGAGTCCAATGATCCTCAATGAGCCCCATGTGACTCCAATACTCTGATTTAGTAAGTAATCTGCATGGAGCATCTGAGTCTTGTCTGAGTCCTGTTCAGACAATAGAGCTGTTCTGTAAAGAGGAATGAGACAAACATTCGGTCTTTAGATGTGCAGAGCTCGTAGAGTCCAACTGTTGGACTGTTTCACTCATACTTTACAATCTCTGCAGAGCACAGACCAATAAACTACAACGGATGAAACAGTGACACAAACACAATGAGATTTTAGACAAACGTTCCTTTATTTCAGAAGCAAAAAAGACAATCTTCTGTAGTACAGAGTACATGAGGAGTATGCAGTGATCCGGAATGTGACCAAAGAAATCCTGATTTTATCCGATTGACTTGAATTAGATTTAAATTTACATCAGCATCTTCACCAAGAAACAGTTATAACTTTATAAGTGCTTTTGTGTTTGTGTCTCTTCCTGTTCATGATTTTGGGGGAAAGAGAGAACCACAGACTGAGACGCAGACGAGATCAAAGGAATGTGGAGTTGTCAATCATTTGTCCTTGTGGGCCACCTCATCAGAGACCAGTTTGAGCCTCGATCCTGATGAAGTGGCAGCATGGCACAAATGAACCGTTTTCTGCATAAATATAAAAAGACAAACATCATTCACACGGTCATCACTCAGAATCCAGGTCTGGTCTCTGGATTGGGTCCTGGTTTGGGTCCTAGTCCTGGTCTCAGTAGGTGAGGGTCCACTGCTTGACGGTGGAGTCGTGGGAGGTGGTGACCAGTGTGTGGGCGTCGATCCAGGCCAATCCGCTCACATGGTGCAGCCGATGGCAGTCTGAGGAGAGAGGAGGCAAACTGTTTCAGACCGGGTCCAGCTCAGGGAGTCCTGGTGGTATACTAGCATAGTTAGCAGTAGCATAACTCTCATTAGCATCATCCTCATTAGCATCTTTTGCCGTAGCATCATTAGCAGTAGCATCAGTCTCAATAGTATCCCAACCTGGCATCTTGATCCGCTTGTCCTCATCGTTCACGTCCCACACAATCACGTTCATGTCCATTCCTCCGGTGGCGATGTGTTCAGAGTCCGGACTCCAGCACAGCGTTACCGGCTTGGCGTGGTGACCGTAGAAGTGACCTTTGACCTGGACCCATGAACGTAGATGAGTTACTCCAGAGTAGGGCTGGGCAATCAAATTTTGGCAATTAATCGGCTTTTGAAAAAATCAAATGTGTGAAAAATGTGAAAATCGTGAAATCAAATGAAGGATATCGTGAGAGATCCAGCAGCACATTAATTATACTTGCAATATCAGCACAATCTGTACAATACTTTTATAATAAGTATTGGGGGAAACAAATAAAAAATAGTTTTGAAACTTGAATATTGAGCGGAAAGATAAAAAATATTTTTAAGGGCAAAGTCTGTCTTCAGTGACTAAATTTGTTAAAAATCCAAATCGTCCAAAGCAGGAAATAAAAATCGAGATGTTTTTTTTTTTTTTTTGCCATATCGCCCAGCTCTACTCCAGAGTAATAATGGGCCTCATGTCTCCATTTGTGTTCAGTGCCGTTCTGGTTGGAGGTGTGGGTTTGTGTTGGTAACTTTGCAGTGGTTCATTTGTGAATAATGGATTGAACAGAGCTCTGTGACGTTTAGAAATGTATGTGAAACCCTAGGCGTCTTAAACTTTCACTTACAGCAGTACTTACAGTAGTGCAGTAATAATACTCACGCTGTAGTTGTCGGCCACAGTGAACACAGTCAATACTTTCTGGTCGTCCAGCGCAGCGAGGAACGCTCCATCAGGAGAGAAGCCCAGAGCTGTTAGTTTCCCTCTGGCCTCCAGCAGGGGGCCCTCCGGAGCCAGGGAGCTGCCATGCACTGAATACAGGTGGATTTTACCCTCCTGAAACAAGAACAAGAAGTGACTCTCGGACACCAGAGAGAAAATAGACCAGAGAAAAGAGATCTTCTGAACCACAAAGAGAAAAGAGAGAGACAAAGAGAAAAGAGAAAGACCAGTGAAAGTTTAGGATCAAACTAGCCTGGCCATAGCCATCCGTTCACTCCGCTCAATAATCATTTCACTGCATGTAACGTCTGGGTCTGGTCCCTGTGTTAGTGATAACAATCGGTCGTATTTCGACCGGCTACTCAGCGAGCGCGGAAGGCGGGTGTTGTAGGTCGTGCCGGTGACGTCAAGAGTTTGCGCCGAACGGGCAGGTTGTAGTTTGGCAATGGCAAAGAATGCGATAATAAAGTAATCCGGTCTGGTTCTATCAAGAAAATGAAGCCGGAGCAAAAAGAATGTTTAGCAAATGTAATCACTGGAAAAATTGTGGCGCTGCTAAATGCTAACAACTCACTCGGGCGCATTACATACGTCACAGTAAACTCAGATCCAATCGTTTCAATCTGCAAAAGGAGTTAGCCCCTCCCACCTGTTCACGGAGCTCAATGGAGCAAATCCAGACCTTAGTACGAAATGTAATTTGTACAAAGGTGTGCTACAACCAGGCTAGGATCAGACCAGTGTTCACAGCGGAGTTATGGTTCATGTAACAACAGCACACGTCACTTACAGCGTCTCCCACTGCAGCCACAGCGCCCCCTGGCTGCAGAGCTCCCACCTCCGGCTCGAAGTCCAGAGAGTCAGAACTGAACACTTTCCTCTTGTCCTTCAGCAGTACAATCTGCAACAGAAAGGTCACCAGGGTCTGAACCACTGCAACAGAGGTGAAAGCTGAGGCATGTGACAAACCCTTGCGCTACCCTCAGGTCAAAGTTACCGGACAGTGAAGGGTTTAAATGACCCAGGGCTCGTAATGTCAGGAAAAATCATCAACAAGGGGTATGTATTTTCAGACTACACAGAACTCTGATAAAAATCCACGGCTCTAGGGCCCGGCTCTAGGGCCCGGCTCTAGGGCCCGGCTCTAGGGCCCGGCTCTAGGGCCCGGCTCTAGGGCCCGGCTCTAGGGCCCGGCTCTGGGCCTTCACATCTTTAGATCAACTTTTTCAGACAGAAAATTGAAAGTTTACGGTCCTCAGCTTGAGTGTGAACTCAGACTGACCTGTCCAATGCACACTGCCAGCGTTAGGGCTCCAGATGCACTCACAGACTTGGGCTGAGAGTCCATCTTCACCACGTCACCACTAGGGGGCAGACAACACATCAGAAGAACCATCAGCAGCAGCAGCAGCAGCCATGAAGCAGCTGGATTAGCAGTGCAAGTAGTAGTACCTGTACTCCTGGCCCCCTGTGGCAGTGAACCTCACAGTGTCGTCCATGCTGCAGGTCACCAACTCCTCGCTCTCGTTCACACACATCGACGACACCTGGTTTGTGTGACCTTTCCCAGAGAAGCACTCGGTCAGACCCAAGTCAGAGTCCCATCGAGGTGAGAGGGTCAAGGAAGATACAGAGAGGATGTGACAGAGAGAAGACTATACTCTGTTACAAATTTGGGCTCTATTGGATTGAGACCTGGTGGAGGCCATAACAGTACAGTGAACTTATTGTCATGTTCAAGAAACCAGTCTGTGATGATTTGAGCTTTATGACAAGGTGTTTATCCTGCTGGAAGTAGCCATCAGAAGATGGTACACTGTGGTCATAGATGGATGGACATGGTCAGCAACAATACTCAGGTGGGCTGTGGCGTGGCAACGATGCTCAATTAGAACTAAGGGACTCAAAGAGTGCCAAGAAAACATCCCCCATACCATTACACCCCCACCACCAGCCTGAACCGTTGATACAAGGCAGGATGGATCCATGCTTTCATGTTGACTCCAAATTCTGACCCTACCATCCGAATGTCGCAGTAGAAATCGAGACTCATCAGACCAGGCAACTTTTTCCAATTTTCTATTGTCCAATTTAGGAGAGCCTATACGAATTGTAGCCTCAGCTCGAACCAGTCTGGCCATTCACCTCTGGCATCAACAAGGCATTTTCGCCCACCGAACTGCCGCTCACTGGATATTTTCTTTTTATCAGACCATTCTCTGTAAATACAATACAATACAATACAATATAATTTATTCTTGTATAGCCCTAGGTCACAACAGAAGTCATCTCAGAGGACTTAACAAAACCATTGAAATCACCAACACAGGTCAGAGAATCAACAGTTAAAACACATGAAGAATATAAAGCACACACAGAAGAAAATGTCCATACATGTTGTAGAATACTAAAGTGTCCTGATCATCACCAATCCTTTCTGTTGGACACTAACTGTCCAACAAGACCCTCCTGCATCGACAAGGAAAAACTCTTAAAAAACCCAGTGGGAAAAAGTGAGAAAACCCTCGAGATGGTTGTGTGTGAAAATCTCAGTAGATCAGAAGTTTCTGAAATACTCAGACCAGCCCGTCTGGCACCAACAACTCAGGAGCTCAGGGCCGCAGAGAACATTCATATTTTTAAAAGTAGGCTCAAGACACACTTTTTTAGATTAGCTTTTGATTAGTTTTTATTATTCCATTCTATTTATCTTTTATTATTTATTATTTATTATATTGCTATTATTCATGTATTGTGTGTTCCTTTTAGTCTCACATTTTAGTGTTTTACTTATTGTATTGTTTTTAGTGTACCCAGTGTTTCCTCTGCACTGGGAGCAGTGGTCGGTGTGGCTGCGGGGGTCGGACTCTTGGGCCTGGTGGGGGCTTGAGTTTCATGTCTCCTCTGGGTCCTGTGTCGTCCCCTGTGGCTATGGGCGGCTCTCTGCTCCTGGTGCAGACGGCTCCTTGGATGACGCTTTTTCAGCTGGTTGCATCTGAACCCTGCCAAGTCTCTCATCATGGTTTTATTGTTTTACTGGTGTAAATAGATGGATGGATGGGTGTGTGTGTGTGTGTGTGTGGTCTGGGGGAGGGGTCTTGGGCCGGCGGGATTGTTTTTAACCAAACTGTAAAGCACTTTGTGTTCCATCTTTTGTATGAAAAGCGCTTTATAAATAAAATGTTATTGATTGATTAAACAACCATGCCACGTTCAAAGTCACTTAAATCACTTTTCTTCCCCATTCTAATGCTCAGGTTGAACTGCAGCAGATCGTCTTGACCATGTCTACATGCCTAAATGCATTGAGAGGCTGCCATGTGATTGGCTGATTAGGAATTTGCATTAAAATGGAGTTGTATAGGAGTACCTAATAAAGGGGCCGGTGAGTGTATAGAAGCCCTGATGCCATCTGAGGTAGCCCTAGGATTTAAAGAGGTTGGTGACCCCTGATCTACAGAGTACGAGTCCTTCACCAGGAGGTGAAAGGATATTGATGTTTCCATCTGAGCTGCCAGAGTAGATGTAGGAGCGGCCGTCTCCTTTGTGAACCGTCAGACAGTGGATGGATTTTGTGTGGCCCTGAAACACATCCAGCACTTATGAAGACAGGATGGTCTGGGTTAGGGTCAGGTCTGTGTCAGATCCTAGTAGGGGTCTGTATCTGGGGTCCTTGACTCTACTTCAGGGCCCTCACAAGGCCTCTCAGATGGCTTGTTCTGTTGTGTTTGTGTCTTAGTCCTTGTCAGGTCTATTGGAATTGTTCTTGTCCAGGTCTTTGACTGGGTCAGGTCTGTGTCAGATATTGGTCCTGGCATATTCTGGTCTCACCCTCAGGTCCTGATCTGGGTCTGTGTCTGGTCGGATCTCACCTTGATCACCCTCAGTGGTTTTGTGGGCTGATTCTTGTCGAGGTAGTTGATGTTCCCGCTTAGAGACACGCTAAGAAGATGGTCGTTCTGCCACAGACACCCGAGCTGCTGGTCGTTCACCCCGGAGCCCATGGAAAAGGTGGTGACCGCCGACCCACTGCCCACGTCCCACAGCTTAACCGTGCGGTCTCCAGAAGCAGAGATCAGCTGGGAGCTGTCCGGGCTCCAGCTAATCTGTAGAGGGTCAGAAGACAGATACATGAACCAGAAGGACCAGAGACATGAACCAGAAGGATCAGAGACATGCACCAGAAGGACCAGAGAGATGAACCAGAAGGACCAGAGAGATGAACCAGAAGGACCAGAGGGACCAGAGACCCAGCCCCTTATCTGTCCCAAAATGTGTTTTTTTTTAAATTATTATTATTGCCTTTCCTTTTTTTGAGAAGATTGATTCCCTGATTCCCTGATCTGTCTTTTTTTTTTTTTATTTATTTCATTCATTTAAAAACAAATGCAACAACAGCATTTAGCATGAATGAAAAGGAGCAGAAAGAAGTAAAAACTTATAATGTCTGCCCCCTATCAACACAAAATCATTTACAGTTCCAGTTCATTTAACTTTTAAGCTGTCTCATGCAGCCCTCTTTTTCCTTTTCTTTTTTTTTAAATTTTGGTCCAAGACATCAAAACACAAAATACGTAAATAAAGTTGATCCGCTACTCCGCAGTATCATATTTCTTATATGTATATATGTATCTGGCAATTCAACTTTGTAAAGTCCTCTGAGATAACTATGGTTGTGACTTAATTCATTGTATTTTTGTACAGTCCTAAGACATGACCCAGAGAAAAGATCAGAGACCAGGGAGAGAGACAAGAGGGAGACCATGCAGACTCAGCACAGAGCATTGTCCTGTAGACAACTTGAAATGTTACCGAGTAGATGCCGCCGCTGTGCGCCTTCTCGCCGCCTAGAGCACGCACCAGCTCACCCTTTGTACCGTCATATAGGAAAATCTGAAACAGGAAAATCATATTTAACAAGCGACAAAACAAAAACCAGGAAATGGACTTTCACACAGGTGAAACTGTCTCCATGACCCCAAACCCAAAGTGACAACTACAGACCTGACCATCAGCGCCAGCGGTGGCAAAGTGAGTTCCATCAGGAGAGAAACGAACGCAGTTTATAAACTGATTGTGCTCCTGTAACAGAGACCAGAGTGAGAACAAATAGAGAAAGACCCACACACGATTTATGATTCTCTTCAATATCCACATTCTAAAAATACTTGTGGCAGCCCTGAAGTGATGCAAAAACAAAAGGAAAAACTGAAGCAGAACTTTAAGTCGTCACCATCTCTGTCTAAAAGTTGTCATCATCTCTTTCGCTAAGTCCTCACCATCTGCCTGTAGGAGCATCAGAGGTAGAATATACTATTGAGCCTTCCTTGAACCGCAGCAGGATTTACTCATGACTGGGTGAATCCTGGTCCCCTCTGTTGGTCATCTGACAGAACTGCATATCTTTGAAAATACACAGCCAACCTAAAGTGAAGCTGCGTTTCTAGATTGCTACTATCCATCCATCCATTTTCTTCCCCTTAATCAATTTCTGGGTCGGGGGGGTGGCAGTCAGAGCTGCACCCAGTACACAGAGCACCAGCCCCTCATTGATCCTCCTGCAGGTGGTGAGTCCACAGGAGCCTTGATTATTCAGCAGGGGCTTCAGGCAAAGTGGGGTTAAGTGTCTTGCCCAAGGACACAACGACAGCAGTCATCAGTGGGAGTCATGAAGTAGGTCTGGTGGTGAGCTTGAACCCACAACCTTCAGGCTCAAAGGCCAATGCTCTACTTCAGAAATCGACAGTGGCTCAGTTGGTAAATTTCTACTACCAGCAGTAAAATCAGCAGTATCAGCAGCATTAGTAGTAGTAGTAGCAGCAGTACCCTGATGGTGAACTTGAACTTGAAGGGAGGTCCCTCAAAGAACCCTGCAGTGGTGTCGTCGCTCGCGGTGGCGATGCGGTACGGTCTCTTCTGTCTGATGTCAACGCTGTTGATGTGTTTAGAGTGTCCTGTGAGTTCTCCCACGGAAGAGCCGGTGTCCCAAAGGAAGACTGAGGCGAACCTGGGGAGGACCAGGAGGAGCGCATGAGGAGAACATGAAGAAGACCAGTAATACATTTGGAGGGGAGCAAGAGGAGGAACAGGGGGAGGAGAACATAAGAAGCACGTGAGGAGAATAAGAGGAGGCCCAGGGGGACAGGGGGGATGCAGAGGTGGCTCCTATGCGTTTGTTATTATTGCATTTCCTGTGTTCTCTTTTTGTTTCTCTGATCTGTTGGTGGAACCACAACTTGTAAAGTCCTGCGAGATAGCTGCTGTTGTGATTTAGAGCCATACACAATTACATTCAATTGACCTGTGGGCCAGTCTCCAGTCTGTTACCACGGGCTCCTCTAGACCTGGACTTTGTCTTGTCTGGTCCCTCACTTCTTTCGCCCATTGCCCACCACGGCTACACTCTTGCTATCATCGGTTTCTCACCCTGGACCTGGATCTGGGCCTAAACCTGGACACTCACTTCTCTCGCCCGTCCCCCACAACAGCCAGTCTCTTGCTGTCCTCAGTCCAGCTGATATCCATGACCTTCCCGGACAGAGGCTGATACTCGAACTTCAGGATGTGCTCCTTCTGTGTGGTGTCCCAGATGCGCACTTTGCCAGTGGAGTCTACAAAACAACAAGCCAGGGTCAGTCTGTGTCAGTCCGGGGACAGTTCTGGGACAGTCCTGACCTCCTGATGCAATGTAGAAGCCACTGGGCGCGTACTTTGCCACCTGCACCGGATGCACATGCTCTGTGTACACGTCTGCGATTTGAGGGTTCTGGAACAAAGCAGTAGTAGTATTAGCAGCACTAATAGCAGCATCAGTAGTAGGAGTATTAGTAGCAGTATTAGCAGCAGTCGTACCTGCAGTAACATCAGTCATATTAGAAGTAACCTCACCTCGATGTTGCGGATGATGACACACTTCCCATTTGTGTAGAGGAAGTTGTTCCCTTTGGGGTCTCCACTGATCACTTTGGACTGACCCCTCTCCATCTGAGGGAGACTGGCAAACACATGCTCTGGAAACAAGGACAGGAACTTCAATACTGGAGTACTACACTAGGGAGACCAGAGGGAGACCAGAGGGAGATCAGAGAATGTTGAAGTAACTTATGTAGGAGACATTTAGTTACTCAAATTACTATCTTTACTTCAGAAAAAAGCCGATTTAAAAACAAGGAAAACACCACTTAGAACAGAGTGGATTTACAAATACTTCCTTTATTAAGCTAATACAACCTTGTAAACTTCCCCCAAACACTCTTCCCCTTTTCCTCCACACGCCATGGCTTACTAAACATTTCCTGTTTGAACACGAGTCGGTATTTCCAGGAAACAAGATTCTGAAGCTGTGATTCTGAAGCAAGTGTCTGTGATTATTACTCTAACAGAGCGTGCGTAAAGGTGCATCCCTTAGTGAGAGTCTGGTCCCAGTGAACTGGAGAACAGGCCTGTACTCGCCCTGCAGCTGAAATATAACTTCTGGTTTGGGTTTCTCCGTCGGGACACGCACAAACTGCTCAAACAAATGGCAACAGGTTAGGTTTTGATGAGAGAGAGAGACCACAGAGAGAGACCAGAGAGCATGACCGGAGTGAGAACGCAACCAGAGAATGGCCAGAGACCAAATAAACCAATCTAAAAAATTTCAAAGACTGCTGTTCAACAAAAATACAGACATCCTACGACTCATGCAATAGTATTTTTCATCCTAATCTTATGTTCTACATCAACTTTTTTCTAAAACAAAGACAAACTCCACTACAACTTTCTCAGGTTTGCACGACTGCATGTCGGACGGTGTATGAACGGTTGCCCATTTTGTACAAGTGTACAGAAATTGCAGAAAGGAGAAAAGGGTTCCAGCTGTTGCAAACAGAAACTTTAAGTATTCGTCACAATTATGGTTGGAGTATGTAACTTAAGTCTCATAAATAACACATGTTTAGCGCTAGGGTATGTAACTTTAGCCTCCCAGATAACAAGTAGTTAGTTCTCTGTCTGAAAAAGCTGATTTAAAAGATGTGACAAAGACCAAAGAACATGATGTGAAAATAAAGATGTAAGCAACTGTTTTAGAGCCAGGAACTAGAGACATTGGTTTATTACAGAGTTCTATTGGTCTGGTTTGAAAGTACTCCAGCTTTAGAGTTACATACCTCAGCTTTAAATTAGACACTAAAACATGATATGTAGCTAAACATTCTTTTACAAAAATTAGACAAAATTAACGCAGGTGACTCATATTTGCTATTTAGGAGGAGTAGTCTCCCCTGTAGAGAATGACATTGACCATGAATTGATAAACGAGTACATAATATGCTTGTAATCGTTCAACGCAGACTCCACAACAACAATGCATTTGAATGGGCGAGGCGAGCTAACAGGCTAACAGAGAGACAGTAGTTTCCAGCGGTCTAAGGTTAAGAGCCGTGCGAGGCGGCTGTACTCACTCAGATCATAGGGCATGGTTCCTTGGGTGTGGAACTCGCGTGTGGAACCTGGACTGCGGAGATAGAGGCGAAATGAAACCGAAAAAGACACACTAGAGACCGCTACCGAACCCGGAAGAAGCCCGTGACAGCTTTGCGTCTGCCTGTGACCATATACGGTAAAGTCAGGAGGAGGCGGGAGTTTCGCCCTGAGCACAGACTGTCAGGCGAGCCTACATTACTGTCACTATGGTCACTAAGTGGTCACTATACGGGCTCTGAGAAGGATAAAGACCAAACAAACACTACAGCGCCGGAAATGTGTAGAACGTATGCAATTTCTAATGTTTTTACTGGTTGTGTTTCTTATGTTTAAAGAGAATACGCACTGCCTAAGCATAAATCAACTTTTCCACCGTAGTTTTGACTTTTCCACCAGAGTTTTGTCTGCCAACATTCGATTTCGACCATAAACTCAGAGTTTTTGAACAGCTTTACAGTGTGATGTTTACCAGAGCACAGCAACTAGATTATCTTTTATGGAAATGTTTGCATAAATATTCAATTACTAGTCTTGTTATTGATGGTGGATTCATTTGACACGTCTGATGACGTCCACAGTCCACATCAGAGGTCTCTGCTGCGTCGTGGGCCGTGACGTGAGAGATGCGATTCTTGAGTGTGACGTCAGTGCAGTTTTGTGACTTTAAAAGGTAAACATGCAGCAGTTATGTGGAGTATCCTCATAGTGAGTGGGAAGCATAGGGGGAGGAGACAATAGAGACCAGAGAGAGAGAGGCCATAGACGGACCAGAGAGAGAGACCAGAGCGAATATATATATATATATATATATATATATATATATATATATATACACACATGGCTATTTATGGCCATATATATTTTATATATATGGCTATTTATTATTTTGGCAGTTTAGGTCCTTCGTACGCAGGACCACAATCTATAACAAACAATTAATATTTACAGTCTATGATAACAATGTGGTTTCTGTAATAGTAAATTCTCGTGTGTTGTGCTTATGCCGCGGTTCCCTCAGTGTCCAGCAGACGGCAGAGTGCGCGGCAGTCAGCTCTGCACATGTGCAGTGTCTGGTCACGTGTGTAAAAATGGCGTTAAGAGGAGCCGCGGGATCTGTGCTCAAGGTGAGACACAAACAATATACAGTATTAGGCAAACACACACAAACACACAGAGCAAACCCAAGACGTCAGGATCAGACGCCGTGAGAAGCGCGTGTGTCTGCGTAATTTTTATGTCCTGAACACTGCGCATATCCCACCGCAGCATCACCTCTAGAACGCCTTTACATGCTGACTTCATCTCATGTGTCTGAAAGAGCCCTGTGTGTTACTATTTGACTTATTGGGCTGAGAGCTGATTGGCTGAGTGAGGGTGGTCCTCTTTTTAACTTTTCTGTATGAAAAATCTGATCTAAGGATGTGAAAACTAGTCCTAGACAGACCCGGACATGCATTGTAATATTTTATACACTGTCATATTGACCACATGCTGTCTTCATCTTATTAGAAAAGAGCCTTATTTGGGCTGAGAGACACCAAGATCAAGTGCAAGCTGTTGTAGAGCTTGGAACTAATGACATGGATTTTATTTCAGAATTCTATTCGTGTGGTCTTAAGCTTATGTACCCCAGCCTTTGAGGAATGTCTGTATGGATTTGTATGTATATCCATGTTAAGCACATAGCAGCGTAGGTCAAAAGTCCCAGGCGGTGACCTGCCAGAGGCCCCAGTCCAAGACCGGTCACATTTCCCTAGCCTAGATTGTAAAGTACCCTTACTGTGTCTGTATGGCAGGCTCTCAGTGGCGCCCCCCGCTGGCCGCTCTTCCTCTCCCGTCCTCTCTCTGTGGACTCACCGCCTCGGGCTGATGCCACCTTCAAAGTGACCATGGTCCCAGGGGACGGGGTGGGACCCGAGCTGATGACCGCGGTCAAGGAGGTCTTCAAGGTGAGAGATCTCACACACACTACAGAATTCCCTTAGAGATAGGATGAGGAGCTCAGTCACACAGGAAGAGTAGGCCAGCTGCTCCTCCAGGAAGAGAGGAGCCAGTTGAGGTGGCTTGGATATCTGTTTGAGATGCGTCCTGGACATGGGAAGGTGTTTTGGGCATGTCCCAAACATGGGCTGTAAATATTATTGGACGTAGTCACGCCTATCTCCGCCGTTGAAACTAATGTGCCACCACTGCGGGGCGGGAAAATGTAAAAAACTGCATTTGCCCCATTCATTTAACGAGTGCATTCAAAAGTCCACTGTCGCAAAACTAGGCTGGTCCAAAAGAAAATACTCGGCATTGACACACATCTGGAACGTAGTGTTAGGCCAAGAGCCCAAATGTTGAATAAAAAACTGATATATTTTCACCTGTCACCACAAACTCTATATTGACTGGAAACTTACCTAACAGGAAGGAAACAATTTGTTAAAATACAGAATTTAACATACGTTATTAATAGGGCTGTCAAACGATAAAAAAAAATTATCGAGTTAATTACAGCTTAAAAATTAATTAATCGTAATTAATTGCATTTCAAACTATTGGCAAAATGAGGAAATATTTTTCTGAAAATGGTTGTTTGAATGGAAAGATAAATGATGACATAGTGAACATATGTACTGTATTTGTCTATTATAACAATAAATCCACATAAAATGGCATTAACATCATTAACATTCTGTCTTTCTGTAGTAGACACTATTTTTTTCAGCTCGACAAATTCCACATCTGCTAAAGCCTGCTCTTTATTCTTTTTCTCTGTCTCATAAATGCTGTGGATCCTCTTCATTATTGTGCCTCTACAAACTATTGTTTGTTACAGGGATGAGAAAGGGACATTTGAAAAAAGTCTGAAGTGCATGTCAGTCAATGGGAGAACTTGCACAATCGGTGGCTGACTAAATACTTTTTTGCCTTACTGTAGCTCACATGACACATTCACCTTATGCTATTGGGGTTGGTTGGGTCATGTGATAACTCTTGCATTGGGGTGGTTGGTCATGTGATAACTCATATATATTTGGGTGGTTTTGTCTTACATTGGGGGTACTTGTGACTTACATTTGGGTTGTTTGCAGGCCGGGGATATCCCTGTGGAGTTTGAGGAATTCCATCTCAGTGAGGTGCAGAACATGGCCTCAGAGGACAAACTGGACCAAGTGCTGACCTCCATGAAGAGTAACCGTGTGGCCATCAAAGGTATTGCAGCTAGCACCCCCAGAGGCTAACAAGAGTACTGCAGGTAACACCCCAGAGGCTAACAAGGGTACTGCAGCTAGCATCAACAGCCTCCAGAGGCTAACCAGGGTACTGTAGCTAACACGTCAGAGGCTAACGATCGAACTCACTGCTCATAAAAGACAACACTGATCACAGATACAGACTAGAGGCCCTCGGTCAGAGCGGAGTGGGCGACCATTGCCGTTTGCTGATAATATTTGCTGTTTTGCTGTAGGAAAAATCCACACGCCTATGGAGTTCAAAGGAGAGCTGGCGTCATACGAGATGCGTCTCAGGTGTGTGTGTGCGGTTTACTACGTACTTACTCTAGATTAGGGGTGAGCGATATATCAATAATTACGATGTCAAGATATTCCTTAAACTCTATATGAATTTTGACATATCTTATAAATCAATATGTTTATATTTCACTTTCACCGCTTTGCTCGTTTGCCTTCTCTGTGCTGCATTCGCCCTGCCTCCTTGGTCACGTACCATCTATGTAATCAGGATTTTTGTTTTATCTTAAATGTTGCAGAAGCACTTTGTTCCTATTTGCACTGCCTTGAGTGGAGTTGTTATATTTTAGAATGAAGAGAAAGCAACGTGTATCATTTTTTCATTTATTTCACAGTTAACATTTTGTTTGTAGCACTTTGTTCCTACTTGAACTATAAACAATATATATAAAATATATATATATATATATATAAACAATTGAACAATTAAAAAAGAATTAAACTTTTTTTTTTGCAGTAGTTTTTGTGGGGGTTATTTATACTTTAAAAATGTCGAGAAATATATTGTGTAATATATTGAGATCTATATTTTTCTCAATATTGCCCAGCCCTACTCTATATAATTATATATGTTTGACTGTGCAGGAGGAAGCTAGACCTGTTTGCGAACGTAGTGCACGTGAACAGTCTGCCCGGATATTCTACACGACACAACAACCTGGACCTGGTGATCATCCGGGAGCAGACAGAGGGAGAGTACAGCTCCCTGGAGCATGAGGTATGAGAGACCAGAGAGAGGGACCAAAGAGAGAGAGACTAGAGAGAGAGGAACCAGAGAAAGAGAGAGAGAGAGAGACCAGAGAGAGACGGACCAGAGAGAGACGGACCAGAGAGAGACGGACCAGAGAGAGACGGACCAGAGAGAGACGGACCAGAGAGAGACGGACCAGAGAGAGACGGACCAGAGAGAGACGGACCAGAGAGAGACCCAACCAGGTCGGAGGGAGGGAGCAGAGAGAGGCTATATAGATGAACAGGCATTCTGGCTCAGATGACAGACATTTCGGCTCAGATGAAGGCTGTGTTTCAGTCGGTCAGTGGAGTGGTCGAGTGCCTGAAGATCATCACCAGAGAAAAGTCTCGACGCATCGCAAAGTTCGCCTTCGACTACGCAACAAAAAAAGGACGCAGTAAAGTGACCGCTGTCCACAAGGCCAACATCATGTGAGTAATGATTCTGTTGCTACTACTGTTGTTGCTACAGCTGCTACTACTCCAGTGTTTGACTGTGTGTACTTGTGTGTTACAGGAAGCTGGCTGATGGTCTGTTCCTTCAGTGTTGTGCAGAAATTGCACAGCTTTATCCCAAAATCAAATATGAAAACATCATCATCGACAACTGCTGCATGCAAGTGAGTGTAGCCCCGCCCCTCACCACTGGGGGCGTGACCTCTGACCACTGACTCCTCCACAGCTTGTGCAGAACCCGTACCAGTTCGATGTGTTGGTGATGCCTAACCTGTACGGCAACATCATTGATAATCTGGCTGCCGGTCTGGTGGGCGGAGCCGGCGTGGTGCCCGGTGAGAGCTACAGCGCTGAGTACGCCGTGTTTGAGACGGTGAGTGAGAGAGACGAGGGAAAGAGGTTGTAGTGTCTCCTTCTGGTCTCTCTCTCTGGTCTCTCTCTGGTCTTTCTCTCTGGTCTCTCTTTCTGTTCCCTCTCACTGCAGTACTGTATCTTTCCTGCAGGGGGCCAGACATCCGTTCGCTCAGGCTGTCGGTCGGAACATCGCCAACCCCACCGCCATGTTACTGAGTGCTGCTAACATGCTACGTCACCTCAAGTGAGTCCCAGTTCCGGTCCCGGGTCCGGTTCCGGGCCCGAGTCCGGTCCCGTTAATCTGACCGGAGACCAAAGCAGAGAGGGAGACCAGACCAGACCAGATTCCAAACCTCATACCTTTCCTTCTCTCTCCTCAGTCTGGAGTTTCATTCTCAGATGGTGACAGATGCTGTGAGGAGGGTCATCAAACAGGGGAAGGTCAGTGTCTGTCTGTCTGTGTGTGTGTGTGTGTGTGTGTGTGTCTAACTAACAATGTGGTTCAGTTTTCCCAGTTTCACGTAGTAGTAGCAGAAGTTGTAGTAGTAGCAGTAACTCTGAGGAGGGCTGGACCCTGGCTCGTATGTCTGCGTCTGGAACTTATACTAATATATACTTATAAATATAATATTTATACTAACAATTCATAACTGAACAGAAATATTAACAGCATACATAATCATGGTCCTGTCCTCCATCTGGATTTCGTCTTCCTCGCTCTGATCTCCTCGCTTTTAAACTCTGTTCTCAAGTCCATCACTGTCTGACAGCTCGCCCGTCCGCAGAGCTGACTCGCATCACTCCTCATTTCTCACATCATTTTGTTTTCTGTCATAAACTTTTCTTCTAATCAGACAAGAAGAGTGAGCAGAGGGACAGACCAGAGAGATTTGAATGAGTAGCCCTAATGCTCTCCTGTCTGATTAGAACAAACTAGACCAAGACGTAGACCCTGACTGGACTCTAACCCTGGTCTGTTTCCTGCATGTGTACGTCCTTCGTGGTCAGTTTTAAAATGCCTCATTACGGGACAGTTCCTAACCCTGTCCTGTAACTCAGCATTTTAAACTGTTTTGATTTGTAACATGTGATCCTGCCTGTTCCCCCTTCACCTGTCCCCCCACCCTATCCCCTGGTCCCAGGTTAAGACTCGTGATCTGGGTGGTTACTCGACCACAGGAGACTTTGTGAGAGCGGTGTGCGAGAACCTGCGACATCGTCCGGCCTACTGAAGACCTCTAACCTCTGTGGACCCTCCCCTTTTGTTCTGTTCCCTCCCCCAAGTCATTCCACACACCGAGGACAATTCCAAAGTACTAGTGAAACCGGATCTCTCTCTCCTTGTCCGATTTAGATACCGCATAAAGTGGATCCTATTGAGACAAGGCTAGCTGGTGCGTTTAAGAGCACAGGGGAAAGCTAGGTTTACATAGACCTGAGAGAGAGGCCAGAGAGAGAGACCAGAGATCCCAGCTTAAATGTGCTCCAACATACTTTAAAGTATATTTATATTATAACCCTAAATCAGTTGCTGGGTCGTTACTGGAGGGTTGCCGTTCATTTCACAGTCTGCGGTGATGAAACTGTTTAAAACCAAAGACCTGCTTCATATTTATAACTTCGTGTTTAATTAAAGTGTTTGAACTAATGGAGTTGGATCATGTTTGAAAACACCTGCATGAAAATAACATTTTACAAGCTCACTATTCACACCATGCACGCACGCACGCACGCACGCACGCACACGCACGCACACACACACACACACACACACAGTGACTAGAGCGAGACCAGAGAGAGAGACAAAAGTTCTATCTGTGTGTATGTTGTGTGCTGTGTCCTTTTATGTGCTCTTCTCTTAACAAAGTAACAACAATTGAAGTGAATGTCACACAGATCTCAGACCTCACACAGACAATGTTTTGTGGAACTGTTGTTCTCTTTCCAGGTTCGTACAGGAGACTTAGGAGGATACGCAACCAGCGACGACTTCACCAGAGCCGTGATTGCTCAGCTTTAAAGTTCTACAGCTCTGACAAACACTCTCTCACACACACACACACACACTTGTTCCCTGTCTTTCACACACTTGTACGCACAAAGAATATTTAAAAAATATACCATCATATTTAAAGATTGTAAAGTGTTGGAATTTAATAAAGTAAATGTACACTATTCTTCACCGTTATTAAATCCCAGGTACGTAACTTGTTACACAACCGACCGCATGTTGTGGGCTGATCTGTACTTCATTTGGGACGTAATGTTATTACTGAGACGAAAGTGAAGTACGGCAGTCTGAACACGAGATGGCGCAGTGGGTCGTTCCCTGTAGTTTCCGGGTTCCCCTCCAGAGGCGCCGTGGGTGAGGGACGCGCTCAGGCCTGACGGGAATGCGCTCTCCACGGTTGCCAGGTCCGCTACTTTAAGCACCTTTGTGCCTACACTTTCACTGATTCTGTAAAGCCACCCTTCATGAAGCAGTTGTTTGGATCTGTGTCAAAATAAATGTCCCACTTTACGGTGTGAGGATCAGAAAGAAAGCAATATGTGTGTCCTTTTACGGCAAGAAGCTATACGCCATCAGAAGAAGTGCCCATATAAGGAAATTAGCTGCAGCTCGCTTATGCTCAAATCATCTTCCTTAAAGGTCCCATATTACGCTTTTTGACTTTTCTCTGGTTTAAACATGATTACAGTGCTATTTGGCCTTCTTACACATGCCCAGAGTAGTTTTTTCATTAATTCCCTCAAGCTTTAGTTAGAGAGCGATCTTTCTCATTTTCAAAAGGCACAGAAATTAGTTGTTTCAAATTTTGACATCCACCAATCCCTGACGTCAAAAGCCCGCCTCCAAGAGATTATTGACAGCAGGGAGAAACTGAACCAACAAATCAGTGCCGTCTATGATCAGCTGCAGCCTCTCTGAGTACAACCTGTGGTCCATAGACAGTAAATTTGCTTTTTTGTATTTGCATCATGTCAACGTGAAGAAAATGTGTTTTTGCGTGTAAATATGTGACGACTGTATTTGGCCCAAAGATGGAGAATGAGGCGAATGGGGATCGACTTTGTTCACAGGGATCTGCTTCAGACTCGCAGATATTTTCTTTTGGCGAGTGATGATTACATTTCACCAAAGACTATTCCAGAACTGCTATTACAGGACCTAATAAAAAGCTGATTTGTTATGAAGAAGATGACAAAGTCTGGGATCGCGTGTTTAATTCAGACAGAAGACATGTTTTATTGTCGATGGTAGAGACGCACGAACAACACAAACAACAGAATGCAAGTGTATTATACAGAGCGGAGGCATGGAGACCTCCAATCAGCAGCTTCCACGGTGCCATGTAGCTTGGCCTTCAGATTGACAAAACAAGGGAAAAGTACTGGCTTCTGCACATTGATAGAATGATGAGTTTAACTTTAACAAAAGTTGCTTAAAAGTGTTATGAAATCTCACATTCCCCCCTCTGGTCACACATTCACGTGTGACCATCAGGATCGATAAACAGCAACATAACATCATAACTCAATACTTAAACTCGGTACTTCACTCGGTACAAAAAACTCAGAACTCGGAATACTTCAAAAACTCATAAAACATGTTCAGGTCTTTCATAAAACTTGTCAACAATCTTCAGTAAAATACCAAACTTCATCAGTCGATGGTGGTTCCAGATATTGCTTTGAAAACAGTCTCTCCCACTTCTCCGTGTTGATTTCTTCAGGCTGCATTTGTGTCGAGCCATAGCAGTGAATTCTTCTGTGACGTGTCTTTCAATCACACATTTCAGCTTCAGTGTCCAGATTCAGAAATCCAATTCAGTCCAAATTATGTCCAAATTCAGAAATCCAATTGGTCAAAATTATGTCCAAATTATGTAATCCAATTGTTCCAAATTATGTCCATCCAAAAGAGGACGATGGTATTATCCATGTCTCAGCAGCTCACAGCCTGACTGGAATCAGGGGCTGTGCAGATAGTCCATAGGCTGGTCCAGATGCAGGGTTTCTCTTGAGGTTTCTCAATTTTGGCTTTAAAAAAAAAAAAAAAGTAGTCTTCTGTTCTCTAGATGTTACAGACAAGGCCCGCATCCTTCCACCACCTGAAGAAGATGACAAAGTCTGGGATCGCATGTTTAATTCAGACAGAAGACATGTTTTATTGTCGGTAGAGACAGCACGAACAACACGAACAACAGAATGCAAGTGTATTATACAGAGCGGAGGCATGGAGACCTCCAATCAGCAGCTGCCACAGTGCCATGTAGTTTGGCCTTCAGATTGACAAAACAAGGGTAAAAGTACTGGCTTCTGCACATTGATAGAATGATGAGTTTAACTTTAACAAAAGTTGCTTAAAAGTGTTATGAAATCTCAGTTATCCCAACATAAAAGACGCTTACAGGGAGCCTCGGTCTGTGAGTACAATGCAACTAACTCGCCGTATATCACTATGAACTAAATAATTAGGGTCTGATTCTGGATCAAGGACATACGGCGCTATTTGACAGATTGCCATTGTTGGAAAAAGTTTATTCTTAGGTCTGAAATGACTAACAGTAAAAGCTGTATAGTTGGCTTTCGCTGATTTGTTTACCTCGAACTTAGCGAGAGGCTACGGCCCAGTCCCAATACCCACACTGCACCCTACACTCTTCTACGAAGTGTGCATTTGTTCGAAGTGCACACCAGGGTTGGAGTGCGCAGGTTACCAGTGTGCAAAAAAGGCGGAATTGGGACAGTGCACACTGAGTGCAGGTTACGTCATCGACTCGTCAAGAGATGGTCATTTTCAGACCTAAACTTTATAAACATTAAAGGTAATCTTGTCTGACCCTTTGGGAAACAAAATGAATTGCTTCACACACGTTAAAATACATGTATATTAGTTGTTTTTAATTAGAGATAGCTGTATAATTTTAAGTTAAATGTGGGTAACTAACTATCTGGTCAGTTTTTATACATTCTAAGATTATTGTACTAAGTGTAAAGTTTAAATTGAATGTTATATGAACGCTTGTTTTGAAAAGTTATTAAATTGTTAAAACACAATGTCCGTTTATGCTTCTTTCCAAGTAACATAGCAAAACTTATTTACACACATACTGCATATATATTTCAAAATTTATATATAAATGCATTTTCCCGATGTTTTGGTGTGTACCGCAAAGAATTATGGGCAATATCCTTCAACAGAGTGCGCATAGATGCAGGCTACGGCGAAGTGTGGATCAGGGGCGCAAAGGGGGCGGGGCCAAAGACCTCCCTGGAGAATTGGGACACCCTACGCACTCGCACCCTTTATCGGGAACGCGCAAATGAGGGGCGCAAGGGTGGAAGTGCGAGTATTGGGACGGGGCCTGTGTCGCTGTGCGGAAGAGGGGAGGCAGGTTCACAGGCATAGGAGCACAAATCCAAGCGTTTCACATGAGGTGACATAACCTCTATATATGCATGAAATGGCTATGAATTTACAAGTGTTGAGTGTTGTGTGGTGTATCATCCAAATGATCATACATCTGCTTAGGAAGGACTGAAAAATTAAGAGAAGCGATAAACAGAACCTTTAATGGTGCTTTCAGACCGGATCATGCGTTGCGTCGGGTTTCAATGCAAAGTCTATGCGCGTTCGGCCGTCGCAACGCACAGACCGCTCGGTTCGCACGAACGGACTGTTCAGTAGAGAAGCACGGACTTGGCGGTGAAAGTGAAAAGGGAGCGAAAAATCGACGCCCACAGGAGATGGATTCTGCTCATCCTTTCCTTGCGACGTTCGTGCGACAACCAATCAAAGAGCCGCAAAGTGGTCACGGGGACATTAGCGGACTGAGCGAGCAGACTGAAAATACTCATAAACAGCCAAAACAGGACCCACACCAGGCTTCACCAGAACTCAAACCAGGGTTGACAATGGGGGAAATATGCGTTGTCATGCTCCCGTGACCTTATGCAACTGCTTCGAGTGTGTTCGTCGAGTGTGTTTATTAATATGGAAAAACTTATGGCGCACCTCCGTGAACACATACTGCTGTTATATAAAGCCTGTGGAATGTCTGTGAGCAAAGACACTCGGCAAAGCTGCATATTGGAGAAGATCTGTACACAAGAAGCCGCTAGCATAGCTCTGTTAGCATCAGAGCCGGCCGGCTACTTCCGGTACTTCCGGCTCGCGTCAGGACGTTCTGGTGTGAAGACCCCTGCGTCTGAAAACTAGAGAATGCGCGTCTGGTGAGCGGGGCTTCAGCGTTTCAGCGTTGGCCGTATGAAAGCCCCATAATTCGAATGGTGAAGTCCATTCTCATATTTGCTCTGTGATAAAGAAAAAAAGTAACACTGGGGTTCATACTATGCATGAAGATTATTGTGTTTTTCTTGTTAAGTTCCTGTAAATTACAATTGATCAAATAAAAAGTTACAGACACAGGGCACGGTGGCTGATTGGTTAGCACTGGTGCTTCACAGCAAGAAGGTTTGATTCCACCTCCACCTGTGGTGGTGTTTGCCCGTTCTCCCTGTGTCTTCATAGGTTTCTTTCGGGTGCTCCAGTTTCCCCTTTCTCTCAAAATATGTACAATAGGTGAGGGTTGAATGAGTGTGTGTTTGTGAGCGCAGCTGTGGGACAGATGGAAATTAGCTACATAGTTCATTAAAACACAATGTCTCATCCAAATAATAACAAAATACAATGGGGCACCTAATGCCGCTTGCGGGTTTAACCGTTGTGTGGGCTCGCTCGCGGATGACTGCTGTGGACCTGGCACCCTAGCGGTCTCCTCACAACATGGCGGATGAGCGCAGAGCTGTTCTCCGTGGGTTTTGATCCAGGAGCGGGGACACGGAGACACGGCGACTTGGATACGAGGACACAGAGACACGGGGACACGGAGACACGGGCGCCGTCACGAGCGGACCGCCCCACCGCTATCCTCAGAGCCAGACCCCCCTCCTCACTGTGGGTGTGGAGCCCGGGGAACACAGGCCTCTCCTGGACACGACCCACGGACACGACCCACGGACACGACCCACGGACACGACCCGGGAGGCAGCCACGCGCGGCGGAGAGGGTGAGACACACGCACGCTCACCGGGATATACGTGCACGCGCGTTGAGTTCAGGTCCGGCTCCGTTTCTGAGGTCACGGGTCTGAATGCTGATGAAGTAAAAGTATACGGAAAAAGTGCTGCTCAGAGTACTGATGTTACTATCCCTGTCAAATCCATTAAAGCTAAGGTGCGTAACTTTCTGGAGGCTGTACGTCCCCTGTTCTAAATGTCTCCATGGTAACGGTTAAAACAGTGCAATGAGACTGTGCGCACTTCCGGGTCCGGGCAAAGGCTAACGCTATATGTAAACACAGTCAAAACAGCGCTTTGACTGTGACACGGGCTGAAGTGACAGAACGACTAGGTCTATAACCCTCCTTCGACCCAATCGCTTTTTGCCGAGGCCTGCTCAGTGTGAACACTCTGGTCTCTCTCACTGGTCTCTCTCGCTGGTCTTTCTCTTGTCTTTTTCACTGGTCACTTTATTCCTCTCTCTGGTCTTTCTGTCTCTCCTCTGGTATGGGTACTTTCTTTGTGACTTTCATTTGGCACACCCCTGTCCTCTGCATGGTTAGAAGCTGACACAGATCCAAACAACACACTTCTGCAGCATGTAAACCCTGAACCTGCTTTTGGGACCAGTGGAAGTCCCCTCAAAGGGAGGGGTCTCATTGGACCTGGACCAAAACTGAGTCTGGTTTTGTTTTGTGCTGCTTTGAGTGGGACCCCTGAATACAGCAGAAGGAGATTAAAACTGGGGTATGTAACTTTAAATCTGGGGTACATAACTTTAGATCACACCAATCTAATAAACCCATGTCTAGTTTGTGGCTCTAAAACAATTGCTTCTATCACTAGTTTTCACATATTGTAGTTTTGGCCTCTGTCACATACTTAGGTCAGCTTTTTGAAGAATGAAAAAAAGACCAACCTCACTCAGCCAAAAAGCTCTCAACCTAAAGTATAAAATAAGGACTCATGGGGCAGTTTGTTGTGGTCTGATTTGTTAACAACATTTTACTTAAAGAACTGCATGTTATTTATGAGACTAAAGTTACCTATCCCGCCTTCAAACATGTGTTATTTATGAGACTCAATGTACGTTTCCCTGCTTTAAACGAGTGCTATTTATGAGACTTAAGTTACGTACCTCAGCTTTATAGTATTAAATAGCAGACCTGGGAAAAGTGAGGCCCGGGGCCAAAAACTGCCCTATTCACGTTTGTATGTGGCCTTCAGACCTTTAGCCATCCACAAACTTTATACTGTCTCTTCCTAGAGGGTAGTTATTGATCAGAATAACTACCCACTGTAGTGCGATGATTGCCGAAGGTCTTGACGAGGGAGAGACCATGACGAGGGAGAGACCATGACGGGGGAGAGACCATGACGAGGGAGAGATCATGACGGGGGAGAGATCATGACGGGGGAGAGATCATGACGGGGGGGAGGTCCTGACGAGGGGGAGGTCCTGACGAGGGGGAGGTCCTGACGAGGGGGAGGTCCTGACGAGGGGGAGGTCCTGAGTTTAAAATGTTGTCTCTGTTGCAGGATCAGTGAGAGCGAATGACTGAGTGAGACCAGTCCTGCTCAGGTGAGACACACACAAAGACACACACAGACTTACACAATTCAATAAATTTAAGTCACAACAGTAGTTATCTCAGAGGACATCACAAAGTTGTCGATTTGCCAATATAGATCAGAGAATTTAACTGTTCCTTGGTCGATAAGGGGCAAATGACCAATGTCCATTAAAGTCCATAAAGGTACTGGATCAATACCGTTGTCTTTAGACACTTCTGCAGCAGTAAGGAACAACTAACAAAAAAAACAGAGGACAAAAAGTGAGAAATCTCAAGGAGGCCGCTCCTATAGATCCATCGGGCCTACAGCCTGAGTCTTGGCTACAGATCCAAGGCTCAGGTCGTAGAGCTAGGACACAGGTTGTGGTGCAGGACTGATGCGGCTCCCAGGCATGGAGGGGGTACAGCCCACAAGGCTTGGCTAGGGAGGACAGTTCACAGGTGCAGATGAAAGAGGGGGCCCAACATCACGCCATGAAACAGACAATGGGGCAGCAGGTGAATGGCAATAAACAGACTGCAGTGACTGCAACGATGGCAGATAAAGTAGGAAGAGAAGAGGATGATACTCAAGTTACTATTCTTCTCCCATCAAAAGGTCTCCATATGCAGGTTGACTGACAATCTATGTTTAAAACATGCAGGGTCAGGTTAATATTGTAATGGGTGACCTGGGCGGCTGTAAAGTGTCAAAATGTTGTTGTGTCCTTAGGCAAGACACTTTATCCACTTTGCCTAGAATGAGTCTGGTGTGACTGTAAATGGTTAGTGGTAGTCGGAGGGGCCGTCGCCACATACTGGTTGCTGCACTTCTGTCTGTGCCCCAGGCAGCTGTGGCTACAGTAGTAGTTTATCACCATCGTGTATGGTGTGAAAGAATAATGACGACATGTAAAGTGTCTTTGAGTGTCCAAAAAGGTGCTATATAAAGCCAATGCACTATTATAATTATTTTCTTCATCTTACCTAAGTCTTACCAACCTAATCGTTCGCTGAATCAAAAAGGACTATTTTAGGCTTATCCTTAAAAGTAGAGACTGTGTCTGCTTCCTTGATGTGGATGGGGAGATGATTCCACGGTGTAGAAGGGTGAGCTAAATGCTCCACCAGAAACCACCAGAGGTGTGTGGGGTTTCAAAAAGAAAGACAGACACACACACGCAGAGACACACACATAACGACACATACAGAAACATACATACACAGTTTGCGTTTTGAGTGGTCACTGCAGAGATTTACTTCACAATCCAACAAGCATCTATTTGTGCCTCAGGATGGGTGCCCTCCCCCTCCTCCTCCTGCTGCTCATGGGGGCTACGGCTCAGGACCAGGACCCAGGTGAGACCAGAGCTGTAGACCAGGACCCACACCGAGACGAGACCAGAGCTATAGACCAGGACCTACACTCAGACAAGACCAGAGCTGTAGACCAGGACCCACACCCAGACTAGACCAGAGCTGTAGACCAAGACCCACACCCAGACTAGACCAGAGCTGTAGACCAGGACCCAGACCCAGATGAGACAGGAGCTATAGACTAGGACCCAGACCCAGGTGAGACCAGAGCAGTAGACCAGGACCCAGACCCAGGTGAGAGCATAATCAGGAATCTAATACCTTTAAAGATATATAAATGGTTGTATCGGGTTGACTGGTTTGTGATGTCATTGCTCTTGTCCTCCACAGGGCCTTCGCTCACCCCCCCTGACCCCCCCTCTCTCACTGATGCCCCTCTGGCCCCTCCCACATCTACAGCCCCGCCCACATCACCCTCTCTGGTCACGCCCCCCATCACAACAGCTCCACCCACTCCCTCTCCCCAGGACCCGCCCACACTTGTCCCAGTGGCACCTCCCCCTACAGGAAGCCCTGCCCCCCCAGAGGAAGCCATGCCAACAGTCGTACCTGCTTCAACTCCAGACCCTCCCCCCCAGGACCCCTCTGGTCTGCCCACTCACGAGCCCTCAGCCCTGCCCCCTGACGACTCAGTCACGCCCCCTGACGACACCTCAGCCCCACATCCTGACAACCCTGCAGCCACACCCACTGAGACCACGCCCACTGACGACCCGGGTGACGAGTATGATGTGGAGACTGAGACAACCACCGAGCCGGACCCCACCTCCCGCTCCACCCCTCAAGGTCAGTCCACCGCCGAGGTCAGTTATCCCCCAAGGTTAGAGGTCAGGCCACTCCTCAGGTCAAAGCTGTTTTTAGGTTGCATGGTTACATTCTACAAATAACACACAGTAAGTGACATGCTTGAAGTAGTAAAATCCCTCACCAGAGAGGGACCCGAGAGAGACATGGAGCGACCAGCAAGGGAACGTAGAGATTGGAGAGGGATACTAACGTTTTCTTTTGACTTTTGAAATGGTAACTTTTACTAGTAGAAGCCCCTGCAATGTTTCCGCTAATTTTTCATGAGTTTGAGCAAAAACACAAACTCCCTGCAGGCCCCTTGGAGCCTTTTTTTTACTTCAGCTACAACAAACAATATGATTTGATTCAATATTCACCTGATTATGATGCATCTTGATTAATTTTGTATATGTCTTTTGTATATGGTGAGTACATATGGTGAAAATTAGGAATATATTTGGTGAGTTGCACTAAAAAACAATATTCAAAGGATTAAGAGGGGATAATGAACCGCCCTCTCCACTTTTCCACGCCAGAGGGCGTGATAGTGAACCGGGTTAAGCTGCGTTAACGCTGCCCATTCGTCAATGGAGGCATTGACGCGCATTTACTAAACATCAGCCACATGGGTTTAGTCAATCTGGCATACGTCGTGCCCTGTGAGGCCAAAATGCTGGGCGGAAGTGGTGGGCATGATTTGATGCTAATGGGTTTAAGCTAACAGCTTTTTGAATTAAGTTGATCAATTTCACTCTATCAGTTGTTTCCTGCACTTTTTTACTTGTTTCATTCCTGTACTTTTAACCTTGTTTTATTTGTGTACTTGTCTTGTGCACACCTGAAGACTTTTTCAAATGGCAAATAAGATGAATCTGAATCTGAATCTTCTCCTCAACCAGCGCGGCTCCGTGGCGTCTCTGTGTACCCTCCAGAGACGTCACATTACAATAGTATCTGCTTAAGGAGCTGCGCCATGGGTGTATTATATTATTAAGCAGTACTTTCATATCGCACACATTAGCAGCACTTTTATACAGTCACAGGAGAATGAGAACTCAGGCTGGAGGCATATACTCACATATGTGTCCCACATTGTCAGCCCTGGTCTAACCTTTGTTTAGTCCTTGATTAATCCTGGTTTAGCTCTTGTTTGTGTCTTCATCTGCTTGCTCTTGCTTCTTGCTTCTTGCTTTTGTCCTCGTGGCCACTTTGCTTCTCCGGCAAAATAAGCCGGCAAAAAAAGTTAAAAAATCTCTCCTGCGTTCTCCGGATGCATCAAGTCGCTGTTCCTACCACCTCTGATGCACTGCAACAACGCATCTAACGCACCGGACAAACCTATTTGCCGCAACATGATGTACATCATTGACTGCATTGAAACTCTGAACCAGTGCACGTCGACACAGATTTACGAGGTTTGCTAAGGGGTTGGATGAAGTGAACTTCCAACTCCATCTACTTCCTTTTACTCGCTGGTGACATGTTCTTTAAACCCTCAGACCTAAATCTACTGAGCTGAGTTATTTTTTGTTCAAACTGCAAAATATTAACGTAAAGCAGAGCACCCTGGAGACTGCACGGGTCAAAGTGTGTGTTTATGAGGAAGACGGCTACTTTGCATAATGACAGCGTAACGAGACGTTGATCCCCTGGTCTGTCTCTCAAGTCTCTCTCACAGTGGTCTCTCACTCTGGTCTCTCACAGTGGTCTCTCACAGTGGTCTCTCACAGTGGTCTCTCACAGTGGTCTCTCACAGTGGTCTCTCACAGTGGTCTCTCACAGTGGTCTCTCACTCTGGTCTCTCACAGTGGTCTCTCACTCTGGTCTCTCTCCTTGAACCCGGGTTGTGTTTTTGCAGATGAAGAGTCGTCGGAGGAAATGCCGATCATCGTAGTGATGGTGGCGCTGTCGTCTCTGCTCGTGCTCATCTTCATTATAATCATCCTCTACATGCTTCGGTTAGTCTGTCTGTCTGTCTGTCTGTCTGTCTGTGTGTGTGTCTTACTCTGGTGTGTTGCAGGTTTAAGAAGTACAAACAGGCTGGGAGTCACTCGTCGTCCTTCAGAATGACCAGCGGGCGCTCGGAGGACACGGGTGAGACGCTATAGCTGCTCTGCCGGACTTTCCTTTCTCACACACGACCACAACCCGTGACCTCAGACCTTAGTGCGGTTAACTCTGGGAGCGAATGTGGGCGGGGCTAACTGCTGGGACCACCACAACAACGCAGCGGTTGTGCGTTTTGGACTTGGATGTAGGAAACACCGGTACATACTCATCTGCGGTCACGTCAGCACTTGTATCCAGTCACAGTAGAACGTAAACTCCTGGTCTGTGGGGTGACTGTGGGAAGGGCTACGTCTGTGAGAATGGATAACTGTGCATTTGAATGTTTTCTTAGAATAAAAGTTGCTTGAACAGAACCGGGTCTGCTCCAGGACCATACACTACACTTGGACTGAAGAGCGTCTGCAGAGCTCTTCAGTCCATTTTGTTTCTGTTGTCGTCGCAGAGTTGCAGAGTGTTCCGCTATTGGCTCGTTCGCCCAGCACCAACAGGAAGTACCCGCCTCTTCCTGTGGACAAATTGGAGGAGGAAATGAACCGCCGCATGGCTGACGACAACAAGCTATTCAGGGAGGAGTTCAATGTATGTCACTGGCCCCCCCCACCACCCTGTTATGCCCCCCACAATCCCCTGCCCCCTCATGCCCCCACACAACACAGACCCCTGTCCTCCCTAAAGTGTCTCTGTTGCAGGCGCTCCCTGTGTGTCCAATCCAGGCGTCATGTGACGCTGCATCTAAAGAGGAAAACAAAGAGAAGAACAGATACGTTAACATTCTACCCTGTCAGTACTGGGTACAGGGGGATGAGTATGTCATGTACTTTCTAAACTTTTAGGTTAATGTTAACCCCTCTCTTTCTTTTCTCTCTCCTCTCTCCTCTGTTTCCCCTCTTTCCTCCTCAGATGATCACTCCAGAGTTCACCTGTCTCAGCTAGAGGGAGTTCCTGACTCAGACTTCATTAATGCCTCCTTCATCAATGTAAAGGATTTATTATTGCATGAATTACCATACAATTATAATTAACCTGTAATTAACGTGTAGTACCGGCTCATGTTGCAGGGCTATCAAGAGAAGAACAAGTTCATTGCAGCACAAGGTGTGTGTGTGTGTGTATGTAACCTTGTCGTGTGCGTTTGTAACCCTGTTGTGTGCCAGGCCCAAAGGAGGAGACTGTGAACGACTTCTGGAGAATGATCTGGGAACAAAACACCTCCACAATTGTCATGGTGACAAACTTGAAGGAACGAAAAGAGGTGAGACTGCTATGGTTACAGTATACATGTGTGTGTGCTACAGTATACATGTGCATCTCTGTAGACATGTGTGTGTGTGTGTGTGTGTGTGTGTGTGTGTCTCAGTATACATGTGTGTGTGTAACCGTGTACATGTGTGTGTTATTTGAATCGGGTTTGAATTTCTGTTTTTTATTATCCAAGTCTAAACGATCCTTTATTTTGAAAGATGACTGGATTCTCTCCTTACATCTTGGTCACGTGACATGATAGTGCTGAAATGTGAACAGAGGCTCGTAATGAAGTAGTATTACAAACGTGGTATAAAGAGAATGACACTGTCTCTATCTATAGATGCCCTGGCAAGCAAAACATTGCAGATCATTTTGTGTAAAAATGATTGATTTTAAAGATATCGTGACAATATCGTTATCGGGAGTTGGAAAAAAAATATTGAGATATTTATTTATGTCCATATCGCCCACCCCTAGTTACAGTATACATGTTTGTGTTACAGTATACATGTTTGTGTTACAGTATACATGTTTGTGTTACAGTGTAAATGTGCCCAGTACTGGCCGGACCAGGGCTGCTGGACGTATGGAAGCATCCGAGTCTCTGTGGACGACATGACGGTGTTGGTGGACTACACCGTCCGCAAGTTCTGCCTCCAGCAGGTAACTCAGTCGAATAGGAGCATTCAGGAGGTAAATCAGCATGAAACCAGTTATCACAGGATGGAGCTAAACACAGCTGCAGGTCTGTGGTGATGAGGAACATCCCTGGTCCACTTGTAAGCGGGCTGATCATCTTGCAGGTAGCTGACGTCTCTGGGAAGAAGCCGCAGCGGCTCTTGACTCAGTTCCACTTCACTTCATGGCCGGACTTTGGCGTTCCCTTCACTCCAATTGGAATGCTCAAGTTCTTGAAAAAAGTGAAGACCTGCAACCCACCGTACGCTGGGCCCATAGTGGTGCACTGCAGGTGAGACACACACACAAACATCACACTGGTGTGGGTGGATTGTCTCGGAGAAGTGCTCAATGACACATGTGTTTGCAGTGCCGGTGTGGGCCGCACTGGGACCTTCATTGTGATCGACGCCATGTTGGACATGATGATGTCAGAGCGGAAGGTCGACGTCTTCGGATTTGTTACCAGGATCCGGGCCCAGAGGTGCCAGATGGTTCAGACAGACGTGAGTACTGGGTCTGAGCTGACTCTGAACTGGCTCTGAACCAGATCAGTTTTTGTGTTTACAATTTTTACAACATGGGTCATCAAGATCACAGCCCAAACCCTAGTGGTTTCCACTGTTATACATGTGTAGTTATAACACTGACCACAAGGGGCGCTGCCCTCTTCTCTTCCAGATGCAGTACGTGTTCATCTTCCAGGCACTTTTAGAACACTATCTCTACGGCGACACTGAGCTTGAGGTCACGTCTCTGGAGTCACATCTGTCCAAACTGTACGCGCCAGCTCCGGGTGCGGGCTGTAGCGGCCTGGATGCAGAGTTTAAGGTCAAAGAGAGACCAGAGAGACCAGAGAGACCAGAGAGACCAGAGAGACCAGAGAGACCAGAGAGACCAGAGAGACCAGAGAGACCAGAGAGACCAGAGAGACCAGAGAGACCAGAGAGACCAGAGAGACCAGAGAGACCAGAGAGACCGGACTTGAGTGAGAGAGACCAGAGGCTAATCACTTTTCATAATTTTTCTTAAGTCACAATGCAAGTGCCACAAATGTTTCAAATAAAAACTTTCTAAATGGATTAAACGCAGTTAGTGATAATCATGTGTTTTACAGATGCTGTTTTTGTTGTTCACAGAAGCTGACGTCGATAAAGATCCAGAATGATAAGATGCGCACGGGGAACCTGCCGGCTAACATGAAGAAGAACCGTGTGCTGCAGATCATCCCCTGTGAGAGTTTATGGAGCATGACTTCTCTGGTCTCTCTCTCACTCTCTCTGATTTTGCTGGTTTCTCACTCTGGTTTCCAGTGCTTAATTTGTCATGTGAGAGGTGCTGGAACGCAGCATATAAAATGGTTCAGTGAGTGTAGTCTGCAAATGCTCAGATATGTGCTGTAGATTTTATATAAGATTAATCAGTACTTTAGGCATGTATGGGAATTTACAGTATATGCCTCACTCATGGTTCACATCAACTTGATCTCCCATGAGCCTTTGTGCTTGCAGTGGGATTTTAATTTTCATATTAAAATAGAAATTTAATTTTCATTTTTAATTTTGATGAGGAAAAGGAAAAACGAATAATTGGCTGATTTTTTTCATTTTCTGCATCAAAACGAAACATTAAAAAAATCAGCCAATTATTCGTTTATTTATTAATTTTCATTTTTCATTTTGATGAGGAAAAGGAAAAGAAGAATAATTGGCTGATTTTTTTAATGTTTCGTTTCGATGCAGAAAATGAAAAAACTAAATCTTAAATAATGGTTTCAGGCCGGTAATCCGTGTACCCTTCGGGGCGTGAAAATGCAAAATAGCCTTTTTTCCATTTCCTTTCAAAAATAGAAAATGTATTGAACGCAAAAGTACACGGACCCAGGCCGATTTGATTTTGCTTTTTCGATTTGGCGCAACCGGAAGTTGGCTGTCCACCCATATTTTTGTATTTTCTAAGAGGCCGCAGTGGAGCTGCGATTCGGTTCTGCAGAAGATTCTACGAGAACCCTGAGTCAGAGAACAAAGAAAGAACCATGCCATATACATGTAACACATGTATAACACACTAAATAAATAAACTCATACAAACTCATTCATATACAGATATATGAAGAATAAATGAGCAGTATAATGAGCACTCAATGACATATTTACAACCGTTCATCCTTTACTTATTGTCTCTGGTCTATTATAAAGATTCTGTCCGGATAATACAGTTGAGCAGCACAAAATGAGTCCAAGAATCCTTAAAATAAGTATGATGGGCCTCATTCACGAATAACTTCGTAAGAAACTACTCAACTTTCTTCTCAAGTTGTCCTTAAGTAGATTTCTAAGAAGTCCCCACGTGGGATTCATCAACGCACTCGTAAGCCGCTGAATTGTTCGCAGCTGTTCTCTCAGATTGATGAATCCCATTTCCTCGTAAGTACAGCGCGCGTGCCAGGTGCTTCATTAGCATAGGTACTTAGCATAGGTAACCGCCCACTAATGCCCATATAAGGGGCTGCAGGGCCGTGTGCAGACGGCTGAGGAAACAGCAACAGGCCTAAAGCAAGGAGCAAAAGAGTCTCCCTTTTTTCTTCTTTTACCAGACTGAGAATAAAGTTATAAAATGTTGACTTAAAAGTCGAAATATTATGATAATAAAGTCGAACTAGCAAAATTATGAGATTAATCTAAGAATATGATGAGATTAATCTCAAAATGTTATGAGCTTAATTTAAAAATATATTATGTATTATTTTAAAGATGAATCTCAAAATGTTTTGAGATTAATCTCAAAATATTTTGGACCCTGGGAGGAGATCCAGCGCGGACCAGCGCTGAGACCAATGCAGACCCGAGGAGAGACTGGAGTGTCCAGCACACAGAAACCAGCGCGGACCTATAGGAGAGACCGCATAGACTGGAGTGACCTGACTGGAGAGACCGGTGCGCAGAGACCAGCGCGGACCGAAGATAGACCGCATAGACCAGACTTGAGAGACCAGCGCGGACCCGTATGGATCCAGGAGCATGCAGCACGGACCCGTATGGAGAGAGACCAGTGCAGACCCGTATAGATCCATAGGAGAGACCAGCGCAGAGACTCAGCGCGGACCCATAACCTCCTGCAGCAGCAGTATATATGCCGTTGTTCTGTGGCCCGTGGATAAAGAAATGCCCCCTATAAATAGGAAGGGGTCACTAATACACGGCAAGATTTCCAATGTATTTGATAAAGCGTTGGCACATTTCATTTCAAAATGAATTAAAAAGTAGGCCAGATCTGCAGTGAAAAAGGCGGTATATAAATAAAGATTACTAATAAAGATTACTACAAATAAATAAATACATACATCGATATGACGGACATATCACTGGAATGTTGTATTTTTATTCAACTTCACCAAAGAGGACAACCCCGGCGTGTGAACATGTCGGCACTGAATGCGTACGAGTGCTCCTGAGGACTCGTAGGATTTGTACTTGCCCAAGAGAAATTCTGGTTACGAGAAATATTCGTGAATGCCACTTTCTTCGTAAAAACCGCGTAAGTAGGATTTACGTACAAATCTGTTCCTAAGAACCGTTCGTGAATGAGGCCCAATGTCCCTTTCCGTTGCTTTAGCTATGCATGCTGCCTGCATTCTGCTGTTTCCAACGGGACGAAATTATGGGTACACGGCCAACTTACGGGTGCGCCAAATCGAAAAAACAAAATCCAATGGGCCTGAAAGCATTATTCAATATTTAGTTTATTCATTTTCTGCATCAAACAAAACATCAAATATCAAACCAATTTTTTTGTTTTTCCTTTTCCTCATCAAAATGACAAATGAAAATTCAAGCCAATAATACACGGACCCTTCAAGTTTAAAAAGAATATGCGTGTGACCGCTGGGCACTTGCTGTTGTTTGCTGTATGCACTGAACGGGAGTCCGCATCCTCCGTGGCTGCAGCGATCTGACCCCGGGGCAGCTGAGGCCGCTCTGGACAGCGGTTCCCACCTCCAGCGGCTGGTATGCATGATGCAATAAATACACCTCTGAAGCTGGACTATGGAGCCTCAGTCTCCTCCGTGTCTTCTCCCGAAGCGCACTCGCTGCAATTAAAGCTGGGGTACCTAATTTTTCCCTTCCACTACCAGTTCCTGTTGGTTGTGCCCAAAAGTAAAATGTTGTGAGCAAATCAAACAGATCTAATGACATTCTGCATTTCAGACTGTTTTGAAATGTCCCTCATCTGTAACAAACAATGGTTTGGTCTGAGTCACAACAGAAAGACAGAATGTTAATTATGTTAATGCCGTTTTGTTTGGATTTATTGTTGTTATAAAAAAACATATACAGTACATATGTACACTATGTTGTCATTTATCTTTCCATTCAAACAACCATTTACAGAAAAATATGGCATCATTCGGCCGATAGTTAGCAATGCGATTAATTAAGATTAATACTGTTAATTAACTTTATTTTAAAAAAAAATTTTTTAACAGCCCTACATTAGACCAAATTAATGATAGGCCTATTATATTTATTTTCACCAACCATGAGTGAGAAGACTCTGCCAAAGAATGACTATTTAACCTACCGCAGAGGGATATATGTTCGTCTACATAAAAGGTCGGGAGCAGATTTCCAGCATAGATGCAATATAGCCGAAACTTTTGATGTAAATTGATTGTGCACGCGTGTAGAGGTGCCATCACCATGTTCAGATTAAGCACTGCTAGTCCTCGCTTTTCTGGGCTCTTTTGTTTTTCTCAGATGTATGAACCGTAAGACCAGGGACCACAGTTTGAGATCAGTGTCTCTGTTGCAGATGAGTTCAACCGTGTGATCATTCCGGTGAAAAGAGGAGAGGAAAACACAGACTACGTCAACGCCTCCTTCATCGACGTGAGTACAAGCACTTTACATTAAAGTGACAACACAGCAGTGAGTACAAGCACTTAAAAACACAGCATGTGGTGTAGACTGTAGGTCGTACCCTCTCACCCTTTGCTCTCTGGTTCTCTCACCCTCTGCTCACTGCTCTCTGGTTCTCTCACCCTCTGCTCTCTGCTCTCTGGTTCTCTCTCCCTCTGCACTCTGCTCTCTGGTTCTCTTACCCTCTGCTCTCTTGTTCTCTCTCCCTCTCACCCTCTGCTCTCTGCTCTCTGGTTCTCTCTCCCTCTGCTCTCTGCTCTCTGGTTCTCTCTCCCTCTGCACTCTGCTCTCTGGTTCTCTCACCCTCTGCTCTCTGCTCTCTGGTTCTCTCTCCCTCTCACCCTCTGCTCTCTGCTCTCTGGTTCTCTCTCCCTCTGCTCTCTGCTCTCTGGTTCTCTCACCCTCTGCACTCTGCTCTCTGGTTCTCTCACCCTCTGCTCTCTGGTTCTCTCTCCCTCTCACCCTCTGCTCTCTGCTCTCTGGTTCTCTCTCCCTCTGCTCTCTGCTCTCTGGTTCTCTCACCCTCTGCTCTCTGCTCTCTGGTTCTCTCTCCCTCTCACCCTCTGCTCTCTGCTCTCTGGTTCTCTCTCCCCCTGCACTCTGCTCTCTGGTTCTCTCACCCTCTGCTCTCTGGTCCTCTCACCCTCTGCTCTCTGCTCTCTGGTTCTCTCTCCCTCTCACCCTCTGCTCTCTGCTCTCTGGTTCTCTCTCCCCCTGCACTCTGCTCTCTGGTTCTCTCTCCCTCTGCTCTCTGGTTCTCTCACCCTCTGCACTCTGCTCTCTGGTTCTCTCTCCCTCTGCACTCTGCTCTCTGGTTCTCTCTCCCTCTGCTCTCTGCTCTCTGGTTCTCTCACCCTCTGCACTCTGCTTTCTGGTTCTCTCTCCCTCTGCTCTCTGGTTCTCTCTCCCTCTGCACTCTGCTCTCTGGTTCTCTCACCCTCTGCTCTCTGCTCTCTGGTTCTCTCTGCCTCTGCACTCTGCTCTCTGGTTCTCTCACCCTCTGCTCTCTGCTCTCTGGTTCTCTCTCCCCCTGCACTCTGCTCTCTGGTTCTCTCTCCCTCTCACCCTCTGCTCTGTTCTCTGGTCCCTCAGGGTTACAGGCAGAAGGACTCGTACATGGCCAGCCAGGGCCCTCTGCTCCACACCCTGGAGGACTTCTGGAGGATGATCTGGGAGTGGAGGAGCTGCTCCATCGTGATGCTGACGGAGCTGGAGGAGAGAGGGCAGGAGAAGTGTGCCCAGTACTGGCCCAGTGATGGCGCTGTGGTGCACGGAGACATCTCCATCGAACTGAAGAGAGAAGAAGAGAGTGAGAGTTACACTGTGAGGGAGCTGCTGGTGACACATGTACGCGTAAGTACTACAAATACTACTACTACTACAAACACAACTACTACTTCTACAGTACTACAAAAACTACTACTTTTACAGTACTACAAATACCACTACTACTGTTGCTTGAAGTACTACTAAGGTTTTGGTTGTTGTAAAGAGTTATTAAAGGTACACTCCGAAAAAAAATTCTCCCATCAACCGTTGAGAGGTAGAAGTTTTTTTTGTCTGTCATGATGATATATATAAAAATAAGCATTGTGCAGGTTTGAAATAAAAAATATAAAATTAAAAGATCATATATTGCAGTCAACTCTCTAGTGCCACGCAGTTCACAAAAAGTATTAGAGCTACGGTAGCCTTCAAAGGACAATATTTAGTCTACGACAGTGGTCCCCAGCCGCCGGACATTCGAAACGGCCTGCCAAGGAAAGAGCCAATTTTTTTCCGTATTTATTATCATAGAGGCCTCCTCCTCTCGTCTCTGCACTGTCTCTCTCTCGCGCTGGAGTGCCCGCCCGTGGAACGTGGAATGGAGTGGAATTTAAGCTAAAACCACGATGACCAGAAGAGCCAGGACCAAGACAGTGCCCGTTGGAAATGGGAATACACAGCCACAGCAGAGCTGAGGTTAAAAGTCTAACAACCAAACCTCCTGAGCGAGGCTAATACTTAGCCTCACCATGGCGCCGCATCCTGCCCCTAGGCCTGCCAGTTCTGGCGGTTGTTTTGTTTTCTGTGTGTTTTGCATATTTGAGGCTTGTCCCCTGAAAAAGTTTTATCGAAGCTTGTGCACATACTGTAGTAGTTTGACTAATGCTTGGAGCGGGTCAGAACCAAGCCCCGGTGATCCAAGATGGTGCCCTAATTCAAATCAATGGCTGTGCTTAGTAGCGCATGGGACCAAAAGAATAGCGGAACTTTCCAATATTTGGGCATCGGTTCTGTGCAGTGGACGAGTTCCCATGATGCTTTGCGCCAAATAGTCAAGACCAATCAGAGCTTCTGATCAGAGCGGAGCTAGAGTGGGAAGAAAACCAGCAGAGTTTGTTGCATTAAAGTGTGGATTTATAGAAAACCGAAGGAAGTGAATGCTGTAGGTTCTCTGTCAGCTGAGGTTGAGCGGTTTTAGTTTACATTGAGTTCTATGGGCATTATTCTGGGTTGCCCTCGTCTGCAGTACCGCGGGCGCCCCCTGTGCCCATGGGTGGGACAGCTATAAGCTAAGAATGCCCTATTCATATATTATTACAGATCCATGGTCAGAACATCCTGAGACCCGTGTTGCAGATTCTGCCTCGTTGTCATCACTGTCTGTTAGGGCTGCACGGTATATCAAAAAAATATCGTTATCGCGATATTGGTGCCGCAATTCTAAAAATTATCGCGCATATTTTCGCACATATCCATATCGAAAATATGAGCGATAAGTTTTAGAATTTTTTTTTTATAAAAAAAAAACTTTAACTCATTCACTGCCTCTAAATGTTTTTTTGCATAAAGTTACCCATGTTATACTCTCAATTGATTAAAAACTAAAAGGGGTAGAAACTTGTTTCATACTTGTGTCAACCAAGGGCTCACATTTATATGAGGTTTGGAAAAACACTAAAAAATATCCAAAATCTCTGGCAGTATGAGGGATGCTTCTGAATATATGGCTGGCAATGAATGAGTTAATAAAAGACAACAAAACAGACACATCAACCAACATTCACAAATACAACAAACAAACAAAAAGGTATATAAATATATGCATTTGAATGTCATTAATGTTTTTGTTATTTGTCTCTTGCGTTTCACTGCAGATTGCAATTTTAGGTGAAAGAAAAACATATCGCAATATTATGGTTATCGCAATACTAAACACTGTGTGAAGAAAGTTACTGTCTGTGTGAAGAAAGTTACGTATTGTGCATGAGTGCATCATGCTGTTGTGTGCAAACTACAGCAATGTGCCTCTTATTGTTTGCGATGTTGACACGTTTGTTAAAGCTACATGGAGTGGAAAAAAGTGTATTGCTCATGTTTTATAGAGCATGTCTAAAATCAATTTTGCGTTATGGCACGTTAACTTAGAATGGCAACCTTTCAGGTTAATTGAAACAACAAATCCCTACATTAACAAAGAGAGCAGGTAAAATAATTTGTGTTCCACCTTCTTCACTGCAGCAAATCTTTTACGAGAAAATTAGGCAGGAAGGTGGCTAATGACCCCTCCCACACTCTTCAGTTTGAATTGCTGCCATCAGGTAGAAGGTATAGACTTCCCAACTGAACAGATTTAAACATTAATTTGTACCATTAGTGATTAATTTCATCAACTCTGAGAGCTCAAGTAGGAAATGGGTTAGACAACACTGGAAATGCATGAGCTTAGGGGAAGTTCAATAAAGACTGCAATAAAACACTGGGTGACACGGTGGCTGAGTGGGTAGCACTCTTGCTTCTCAGCAAGAAGTCGAATCCCAGTCGGAACAGGGTCTTTTCTGAGTGAAGTTTGCATGTTCTCGGAGGTTTCCTCTGGGTGCTCCAGTTTACCCTACCATTAAAAAAACATGAACAATAGATAAATCTTCCAACTCGGGTAGTCCTGACCAGTGATGGGAATAACTGCGTTACTTTTTTCAGTAACGAGTAATCAAATTGATTACTTTGACTGTAACTATAACGGCGTTATCATTGCCGACATGCCGTTACTGTACGTTACTCAAGTCGCTCAATTAACTTTTTTTTAAACTTCATGATAGGACTCGTGTTGTCATGAGAGAAGGGAGGATGAGATAACCTCTCAGCAATTATTGGCTGATGTAAAACGTATTTCCTTTACAATCTACATGTCTACAGTTGAGAGGATGGTCATAAACTGTGTTATTGACGACAAATATGGGTCTCAATCGCGCTCAACCACGGCCTGTAATGTCACCAAGTGATGCCAGCCTCAGGGGGGCGCATGTGAGCGCAGAATTCAGCTGCATCCGATTCCATGAGAAAATTCCTTTCTTCTTCATCTGCTAAGGGCAGCAACAGGTTTGGCTAACATACTGTACATATAACACATTTTAAGATTATTTAAAATGCACTTCCGATGACAAAGAGAGGTGAAGGGTAAGAATGTTGAATTATAGAAATTGGATGCACCCGAGATTCGGCTGCAGCGAAACACGAGAGGAGTTTATGGATGGATTTATGGAGACATCCGTTTTGTTTTACTTTTTAAAACTCATTGGACTTAATTCCATATGGAGGATTATGTATCTACGCTCAAACTATTATCTGGAATTAAACATGAAACTGGTCTGAACTGAAGTGGTCTCTGCAGGTCATGTTTAAAGTCATTGTCTGGAGTTTGTCAGAAAAAAAGAGCGGAACATGATTAGAAAAAAATGACCCAAGCTCCTCCCCCTTCCTTTCTTTATGGTTCTACGTCTACGTTTCCGTAACAATCAATCAACACATTTAAATGTTAATCTGTTAACGTTTTCATGACAAAAATCCCGTTTTAATGCACAAAAAAAGCGATCTCTGAACTACTTCCTGGGCAGTGTTGCCAACTCCTCAGTAAGGAAAGTAGCTATTGGCTGTCCCAAAAGTCGCTAGAAGTCGCTAAATGACGTCATCGACTAATTTGCATAATTGGCAATTTGCAAATAACTAACGGACGCTGTAGGAGAGAGGAATAACGTCGTGGGAGAGACAAAAGTGAGTAAAAAACACCCTAAATACGTTTAGAACTACAAATGTACAAAAATAATTTCAACATTAACAACATTTAATGATTTTAATGCTTTGTCTAGATCCACATTACACACATCAGTTTTGTCCTGTATTGTTAAATGTTATAACAGCAAATGTAATCAAAAGATTGTTATGCAGGGTTATTGCTAGCTCTACAACCAACCCTCCTCCTTTATCCGGGCTTGGGACCGGCAAAGTGACCCAAAAGACACACTCTGGCAGAGTTATTTAGGTTTTTTTTTTTTTAAGTATTTTTTTTTTTTTTTTCATAGTTTTTTGCATTTTTTTTTTTTTTGAGGGGTGGTTTGTTTAGTTTTCGTTTATAACTTAATACTTTAAAGGCTGGTTGAAGCCGTTTATTGGTGACAAAACAAGTCAAAGTAAACCATGAACATAATTTGCAAAAACAATAACATGTTTGACATTTTTTTGTTAGCAAGGCTACTGTGAGACTGGCCGCCTGTAAGTGCTTTGGGACGGGGGAGGGGCTCACGTTGAGGACAGTAACTGCAGAACTATACGTGCTTCACGCCAAAACACCAGATAAGTCTCCAATAACACCAGAAAAAGTCGCTAGATTTGTCGCTAGTCAGTCGCTATAGGGGTCTGAAAAGTCGCTAAATCTAGCGACAAAGTCGCTAAGTTGACAACACTGTTCCTGGGTAAACCCGGAAATGGCTATTATCATTAATTGAACATTATCGGACACATCTGCAGAGGATCTGATTATGGATATAGGTTCAGTATATACATGAGTAACTCAGCGCTGATGTTCAGAATTCTTTGTTCAGTTTTCATGAAGTTACAGAGCTTAATAGAGGCTTGATTCAGAGGTTCCGTGAAAACAAACTGAGCATGCGTGCAGCTACGAGCATCAGCGCCGATGATTGACAGCCCTTGGCATCACTTGATTGGTTAAAGTCGATGGCATCGTGGATTTTGAGCTATAGCTAAGAGAAGGGAAGGCGGGACTTACCCGTTATATTAGAATTCATAAAATTGGCCAGGAGGTCAATTTAATACAATTATTTCTTCCATCTATCCATCCATTTTCTTCCCCTTAATCCATATCTGGGTTGGGGGGGTGGCAGTCAGAGCTGCACCCAGTACGCTTAGCACCAGCCCCTCACTGATCCTCCTGCAGGTGATGAGTCCACAGGAGCTGAGATCTTTCAGTGGGGCTTCAGGCAAAGTGGGGTGTCTTGCCCAAGGATTGCAGGCATCAGTGGGAGTCTTGAAGTAGGTCTTACGGTGGGCTCGAACCCATGACCTTCAGGCCCAAAGGCTAATGCTCTACCAACTGAGCCACTGTCGCCCATAACACACTTTTAAATGTGCTTTTTCATACTTTTGCGTTTTGTATGAACAAACAATGCGGGCATGAAACATATTCTGCTGTAGCCAAACAAATGGTGAATAAGCCGCTCTGTAGATCCTGTTGATTTATATGATATATACATGTTCATCTGATTGGGCTGAAGTCAGTGCCTCATCAATCACCAACCTCAACGTCACTGGTGTTTCCGCATTCACAGTGGCGGGTGTTGGTGTTTAGTGCTTACAGCACACATAGAAAGATGGAGAGTGAGGAGGACTCCAGCAGCAAAACAGCCTTTTCCAGATGGAACTATCACCACTATTTCAAACTCACTGAGGTTAAAGGTAAAAATGTGCACGTCGAGTGCACATAATGTTCGAGAACTAAACGAAAACGCAATAGTACAATACAATACACAATACAATACAATTTATTCTTGTATAGCCCTAGGTCACAACATAAGTCATCTCAGAGGACTTAACAAAACCATTGAAATCACCAACACAGGTCAGAGAATCAACAGTTAAAACACATGAAGAATATAAAGCACACACAGAAGAAAATGTCCATACATGTTGTAGAATGCTAAAGTGTCCTGATCATCACCAATCCTTTCTGTTGGACACTAACTGTCCAACAAGACCCTCCTGCATCGACAAGGAAAAACTCTTAAAAAACCCAGTGGGAAAAAGTGAGAAACCTTGGGGAGAACTAGGGAAACCCACAGGGAGGGAGACCCATTTGAGAAAGGGATCCGCTCCTCCGGACGGACAGGCTAATGATCCAGGACCTAAGCTAGCTACAGAACGTGGACCAGTGGCCGCTGAACGTGGACAGGTTCGGTGCAGGACTGAAGCACTCCCAGGCGGGTCGGGTGGGGCAGTCCGCAGGTGTAGATGGAGGAGGCCAGGCTCAGAGATCCCGTCATTGTACCATGAAACAGACAATGGGACAACGGGTGAATAGCAATGAACAAACTACAGTCAAAATCCTAAAAATGCTAAACAGATAAAGTAGATAAAGTAGGAAGGAGGAGAGGATAGTGCTCAAGTTACCATACTTCTCCCAGCAAACTGACTCCCTATGCAGCTTGACTGACAGTCTGAGGAGTTTAGCCTTCCCTGAGTCTTACCTTCCTAGCCATATGCTAAACTAAAGAGGACTGTTTTAAACCTAGCCTTGAATAAAGAGGCAAGGCAAGGCAAGGCAAGTTTATTTGTATAGCACAATTCATACACAAGGCAACTCAAAGTGCTGAACAAGATGCATTAAAATCATAAATAATTACAGAACATTAAAACAAAAGATAAAAATATAAAATCCCTCAGTTGTATGCACAGCTAAACAGCACCGTTTTTAACCTGGTTTTAAACATTGTCAGAGAGGAGGCCTGTCTCACATCTTCAGGAAGATTGTTCCAGATTTTAGCAGCATGAATCTGAAAAGCAGCCTCCCCATGTTTAGTTCTGACTCTGGGCACTAACAGGAGTCCAGTCCCTGTGCTCCTCAGAGTCCGGGCTGGTTCATATGGGACTAACATGTCACTAATATATTTTGGTGCGAGGCCATGGAGAGACTTGTACACAAGCAGAGCTGTTTTAAAGTCTATTCTCTGAGCCACAGGAAGCCAGTGCAGGGACCTGAGGACTGGACTAATGTGGTCGTATGTAAAGAACAGCTGTTCTTTACGGGTAATATCGCACTGCACTTTATGAATTTACCTTTTAAATGTCACATCACACTTTAAATTGCACTGTACACATATTGTCACATGCTAATTGGCACATATAATAAATTGCACACAACTGTTGGGTAGAAAGACATTTATTGAGGGCTTGGGTTGTCCAGAGTCCGGTCTGCGGAGACAAACAAAACAGTTTGAGTGGGGCTTTGTGCAATATATGTGGTGTTTGAGTTAGTTGTGTTTGGTATGGGTTCGGGTGTGTGTGATGTGTGGTTTTAGTGGGTGAATGATATAAGTGTGGCTGTGATATGTATTTTAAAAAGGTGTTTACTCACCACTGTCTTGTGTCCAGGTGCATGGGCCAAAAGGGTCCCCGGGCCACAAACACCGGCATTTATGGTTCCGGCTGGACCAAGTCGATGAATTGGTGGAGGGGGGATCTAGCACTGTTTTTAGTCATAGTTGGTATAGATATTTTTGTAGGAGGGTGTTTTAGGAGTATATTTTTGTAGGGGGGTGTTTTATTATTGTAACTGGTTATTGGTATTTTAATGGAGGGTTTTAACATAGTTTTTAGAAGCTAATGTTAATGCTATACCCCTGGAGTTTTAATTGGTTTTACCCAGTAGTATATAAGGCGCCCATTTTTACCATTCCATTGGTCCTGCTGCTGGGGAACACATGCTCCTGTCCTTCATCCACTGTGTTGGTTTGGTTTGCATTTTTGCACCCTTTTCTTTGTCTGCACTGGTCACTTTAAAAAAAAGGAAAAACAGAAAATAAAAATAAGTGGACCAAGCTGAAGCCTGCCTCCGTCAACTTTGTTTGGGTTTATCTCACTGCCATCCAGCCGCTCAAAGCCAGGCCTGCTAACAATTGGTGTCAGAAGTGCTGCCCTGCCACAGTGAGTAGATCAAGACAATGATGACTAGAGGAGGAAAAAGGGATGAGGAACCAGATCAAGGAAATGTTGACACGTCTGATCCTCAAGGGGCCACCGGTGGGCACAGTGATAAAGTGGAGGAGCTGACTGCTCTCGTGAAAGCATTGATCGAGAAGCAGGATGCAAGAGACAGAAAGCATGATAAAGATCAGCTGCAACAGGAGCAACGCTGGAAGACCATGCAACGGCAGGTCCAACGGGTCCAGCAGCAGCAATATGGAAGGTCCGAGCACTCTGGGTTGGATGTGCGAGGACATATGGAGACACCTTGTGACAACGACACAGGTGATTGTGATGATGAGGCAGACCCAGGCGGCTATAGCTACAGACCGCAGAGGGAGGCCGCACTGCCATGTTTCAAACCAGGAGATGACGTTGAACATTTTTTGATTACTTTTGAGCGGATGGCCAGAGTCTATCAGTGGCCAAAAGAAGAGTGGGCGGTTCGTTTAGTCCCATTATTGACCGGGAAGGCACGCAGCGCTTTTGTGCAAATGGACATTCGGCACTCAAACATATATGGAAGAGTAAAGGACGCTATATTAGCAAAATATGAGATCACAGAGGAGACGTACCGGCGACGCTTCAGGTCCCTTCAACTTGAGCCAGAAGAGACGCCACGGGAGCTGTACGTCCGCCTCAGGGACTTGTTGAACCGTTGGCTCCAACCTGAGAAGGCATCTGAAGAGGAGATCTGGGAGAAGCTCATCCTGGAGCAGTTTCTCCGAATGGTTAACCCCGAGCTTGAAGTCTGGATCCGGGAGAGAGACCCCGAGAGTGCAGAAGAAGCATCTCGTCTCGCAGAGTCCTTCATGGCTGCACGCAAAGGACCCAGAGCTGGCTACTTTGGACGGGAGCCCCGCTTCGCCCAGCCAAGTAAGTCCTTTGGGGGTGATCAGGGTCGTGGTCCTGATTCTGGGGGGTTTAAGAGTAGGCCTCCATTTTTTCAGTCACGCTCAGACAGACGACCAAAAACATCTCAGACACAGGAAGTAAGATGCTACAATTGCAACAAACTAGGTCATACTCAGCATTTTTGCCCGACATTAAAGTCTAAACCTTCGCTTTTGTGTTCAGTACCTAGGCCGGCTACGGTACCCACTTTAGAGAAGAGGGGGCGCACGACACCTGTGCTAGTTAACGGCCACAAAGTTAGTGCATTGTTAGACTCTGGTTGTTTTCAGTCTATAATCCTGTCGCGTTTGGTCCCAGAGGAAAGGCGCTCTAGGGAGACCATACCACTTACTTGTATACATGGAGATGAGCATACTTACCCAACAGCTGAGGTCTATGCAACAGTAGGAGGTCAAACTTACCTGTTAAAGGTTGCCTTAGCAGAAAACTTACCATATGAGGTCATCCTAGGAAATGACATTCCAACTTTACTTGATCTCATGTCACAGGTAACTGAGGAACTCTCTGAGTCAGTTAACTCGGTTAATGTCCTTACAAGAGCACAGAAAGCAAAAGCTATTCTGGAGGAGCTTCCTTTTTGGGAGGAAGAACTTGAAGCTTTGCCAGGAAAGAGTAGGAAACCCAAAGCGCAGAAAAGGCAAGAAAAGTTTGCAGGCTCTCCCAGGGAGGACACACAGTTGCCAAAACCACTTAGCCCAGTTGAATTTGGGATACCCTCAGACATAGGGACACTCCAGAAACGGGACATATCCCTAAAATCCTGGTTTGAAAATGTGTCTAATCAGCAGAGGGGGATAAAAAGGTTGGATGAGACAGAGTACAGGATTAAAAATGGTATCTTGTATCAGGTTAATGGGAAAAGTGAAGCTATTGCCTTGCCTCATCAGTTTAGACAGCAGGTAATGGAACTGGGCCACTCCATTCCCTGGGCCGGTCATATGGCTTTTTCAGAGAACACTGCGCAGAATCGGCAGTCGTTTTGCCTGGCCTGGCATGTATACCCAGATATCAAATTTCTGCAAAAGCTGTGAGAAATGTCAATTGACGGCAGGAAAAGGGGTTGGTCACGCCCACTTGCAGCCGCTGCCCATTATTGGTACCCCATTTGAACGAATTGGAATGGACATTGTTGGTCCTTTGGAGAAAAGTTCCTCAGGTAACCGTTTCATTTTGGTCCTGTGTGACTATGCCACAAGATACCCAGAAGCGTTTCCATTGCGCTCGATCAAAGCTAAGCAAATTGCAAATTGTCTTTTGCAGCTATTTTCCAGGGTAGGTGTGGCAAAAGAAATTCTGACTGATTGTGGTACCAATTTTATGTCTAAACTGTTGAAGCAAGTTTACCAGCTGTTGGGGGTTAAGGGGATCAGGACCACACCTTATCACCCCCAAACGGATGGGCTGGTGGAGCGCTATAACAAGACTTTAAAACACATGTTGCGCAAGGTTGTTTCCAGCACAGGGGCTGACTGGGACCAGTGGCTGCCTTATCTTCTCTTTGCCTACAGAGAAGTCCCACAGGCATCCACCGGTTTCTCCCCCTTTGAACTCTTATATGGACACCAGGTGCGCGGACCTCTGGATCTGCTCAAGGACTACTGGGAGCGCACGGAGACGGAAGGGGACAACATTGTATCTTTCGTCATAAAGATGCGGGAAAGACTGGAGGGTATGTCAACACTGTCGCAGGAGAACCTGAAGGAGGCGCAACACAAACAGAAAACCTGGTATGATCAAAAAGCTAAGCAGAGAGTCTTCAGCCCAGGGCAAAAGGTACTGTTGTTGTTACCAACCACTGAAAACAAACTCTTAACTAAATGGCACGGGCCATATGAAGTCACAAAACAAGTTGGAAAAGTCACATATGAGCTACACATGCCTGACAGGAAAAAGAAACATCAAGTGTTTCATGTGAACCTTTTAAAAGAGTTTCACGTTCGCCCAGAGCCTGCACAGCAGCTATTGGTCCGGGCAGTGCAGGACGAAGAGACCACAGAAAAGTTCTTTCCAGCTCATAGCAATGAACAGATTGTTGTTGACCTCTCCCACCTCTCTCCCTGTCAGCAGGAACAAGTTCAGCCCCTGTTGGACCCAGCTCTTTTCCAGGAGACCCCAGGCTTTACCTCTTTAGTCCAGCACAAAATCCGGCTAAAGAAGGATGCCCCAGTACGCCAAAGGAGCTACAGAATCCCGGAGCGGTTGGTCCCGGTACTGCAAAAAGAGATAAGGTTTATGCTGGAGCTGGGAATAATTGAAGTTTCCAGTAGCGAGTGGTGCAGCCCGATCGTACTAGTGCCTAAAAAGGACGAATCTTTGCGGTTCTGTATTGATTTCAGATACATCAACGCCATATCCAACTTCGATCCATATCCGATGCCTCGAATCGACGACTTGTTGGAGAGGGTTGGATCTGCAGCTTATATCACAACACTGGACCTCAGCAAGGGTTATTGGCAACTGGCGCTGGCCCCTGAAGCAAAAGAACTCACCGCTTTCAGGACACCATTTGGTATGTTCCAATTCAGGGTAATGCCATTTGGTTTGCAGGGGGCTCCAGCGACGTTTCAGCGCCTGATGGACCGCATACTGCGAGACGTCTCTGAGTTCGCAGCTGCGTATCTGGATGATGTGGTAGTGTTCAGTAGTTCCTGGAAAGAACACCTGAACCACCTCCAGGAAGTTCTTCAGAGGATAAGAGAAGCTGGGCTCACAATCAACCCCAGAAAAGGTTCGGTGGCCCACAGGGAAGTACAGTACCTTGGATTTACAATCGGCTTCGGGAAGATTAGGCCCCAGGTGGAGAAGATGGAGGCGATACGCTCGTTTCCAGTTCCCACCACCAAAAGGAAGGTGAGAGGATTTGTGGGACTAGTCGGTTGGTACAGGAAATTTGTGCCACATTTTTCAGAAAGAACGGCAGTCTTAACAAACCTGACCAAGAATGAGGAGCCAAATAAGGTGCGCTGGACATCTGAGTGTGAGCGGGCATTCAATGACCTGAAGGAGGCCATTTGTACAGAGCCAGTCCTCCAAAGCCCTGACTTCAGCCAGCCATTCATCCTCCAGACGGACGCCTCTCAGACCGGGCTCGGGGCAGTCCTAATCCAAGAGATGGAGGGGGAAAGAAGGCCGGTTGTCTTTTTAAGTCGCAAGCTTTTGGATCGGGAAACCAGGTACTCAACCGTGGAAAAAGAGTGCTTGGGGGTAAAATGGGCTGTTGAGTCTCTAAGATACTATCTGCTTGGACGTCACTTCATACTGGAGACAGATCATCGCGCCCTCCAGTGGCTACACAAGATGAAGAACGCCAACAACCGTATCACGGGATGGTACCTCTCCCTGCAGCCTTACAACTTCACCGTCCAATACCGGCCCGGCAAGTCAAAAGTGGTCGCGGACTGTCTGTCACGGAGTGCTGAGGATGAGGCTTCGCCTTCGGAGAGGGAGGGGGAAATGTAAAGAACAGCTGTTCTTTACGGGTAATATCGCACTGCACTTTATGAATTTACCTTTTAAATGTCACATCACACTTTAAATTGCACTGTACACATATTGTCACATGCTAATTGGCACATATAATAAATTGCACACAACTGTTGGGTAGAAAGACATTTATTGAGGGCTTGGGTTGTCCAGAGTCCGGTCTGCGGAGACAAACAAAACAGTTTGAGTGGGGCTTTGTGCAATATATGTGGTGTTTGAGTTAGTTGTGTTTGGTATGGGTTCGGGTGTGTGTGATGTGTGGTTTTAGTGGGTGAATGATATAAGTGTGGCTGTGATATGTATTTTAAAAAGGTGTTTACTCACCACTGTCTTGTGTCCAGGTGCATGGGCCAAAAGGGTCCCCGGGCCACAAACACCGGCATTTATGGTTCCGGCTGGACCAAGTCGATGAATTGGTGGAGGGGGGATCTAGCACTGTTTTTAGTCATAGTTGGTATAGATATTTTTGTAGGAGGGTGTTTTAGGAGTATATTTTTGTAGGGGGGTGTTTTATTATTGTAACTGGTTATTGGTATTTTAATGGAGGGTTTTAACATAGTTTTTAGAAGCTAATGTTAATGCTATACCCCTGGAGTTTTAATTGGTTTTACCCAGTAGTATATAAGGCGCCCATTTTTACCATTCCATTGGTCCTGCTGCTGGGGAACACATGCTCCTGTCCTTCATCCACTGTGTTGGTTTGGTTTGCATTTTTGCACCCTTTTCTTTGTCTGCACTGGTCACTTTAAAAAAAAGGAAAAACAGAAAATAAAAATAAGTGGACCAAGCTGAAGCCTGCCTCCGTCAACTTTGTTTGGGTTTATCTCACTGCCATCCAGCCGCTCAAAGCCAGGCCTGCTAACATCGTACTTCCTGGTTCTAGTCAGGACTCGAGCTGCTGCATTTTGAATGTACTGCAGCTGTTTTACAGCCTGTTTGGACAGACTTGTGAGCAGGCCATTGCAGTAGTCTAACCTACTGGAGACAAATGCATGGATAAGAATCTCCAAGTCTGCTTTAGACACTATGTTTTTGATCCTGGCAATGTTTTTTAGATGGTAAAAAGCTGCTGATGTTACTGATTTGATGTGGCTATTAAAATTTAAGTCTGAGTCCAGTATTACCCCTAGATTTCTGACCTTGTTTGAAGGTTTTAGGGAGAGAGACTGTAGATGACAGATGACGCTCTCTCTTTGTTTCTGGGGACCAAAGACAATCATTTCAGTTTTGTCTGCGTTTAGCTGAAGGAAGTTGTTTTGCATCCACTCACTGATCTGTTGGATACAGTGAAGGAGTGAGTCCACTGGTCCATGTTCTCCTGCAGTCAGTGAGACATAGATCTGAGTGTCGTCTGCATAGTTATGATAGGAAACTTTGTTTCTGCGTATTAACTGACCTAACGGCAGCATGTAAAGATTGAACAGAAGAGGTCCCAGGATCGACCCCTGTGGGACTCCACAGGTCAGGGCCATATGATCTGAGACACAGTTTCCAATCTCCACAAAGTACTTCCTGTCTTCAAGGTAAGACCTAAACCAACTTAGGGCGGAGCCAGCGACGCCAACCCAGTCCTCTAGTCTCTGTAAGAGGATCTCATGGTCGACGGTGTCAAAGGCAGCACTTAGATCTAACAAGATTAAGATTGAGACTTTGCCTGCGTCAGTGTTCAGCCGGATATCATTTGTAACCTTGACGAGAGCAGTCTCAGTGCTGTGGTGGGGTCTAAAGCCGGACTGAAACATATCAAATGAGTTGTTGATTATAAGAAATCTAGTAAGCTGTAGGTAGACAACTTTTTCAAGGACTTTCCCCATAAATGGCAGATTTGAGATGGGACGATAGTTGTTAAGTACCGTAGCATCCAGACTGCTCTTTTTTAGCAGGGGCCTGATGACTGCAGTTTTCAGGGCCTTTGGGAATATTCCAGAATCAAGGGACATGTTTACTATCTGTGTGAGTGAAGGTAACAGACTGCTCAGAACAGACTTTAGAAATATAGTGGGTAGTACATCCAGGCTGCATGTGGAGGAGCTCAAACTGGAGATTATCTCTTGGACAGTTTGATCATTTACAGGTGCAAAGTAAGTTAGCTCAAAGAGCCTTTCTGGCTGTTGGATTGTTATCTGTGGATTGGGGTTAATGGTGTTTTTGATGCCTTGAACCTTGTCATTGAAAAAATGTGCAAACTCATTACATTTACGTTTGGAAGTTAGCTCTAATGGCATTTGAACAGGGGGGTTTGTTAATCTATTAACTGTTGAAAACAGAACACGCAGATTGTTGCTGCAGCCTTCAATCATTTCAGAAAAATACCTTTCTCTCGTACTACGTAGCACCTGGTTAAACTCGCACAACTTATCTTTGAAGATCTTGTAATCAACCTGGAGGTTGGACTTGCGCCACTTCCGCTCGGCCCTCCGGCACTCTCTCTTTTGTGCCCTGACCGAGTCTGCTTTAGCCCACGGCGCCTTCTGCTTATTTTTCACTATTTTAACCTTCACAGGGGCAACGGTATCCAGAACATTCAAAACACTAGAGGTGACAGAGTTAAACAGTTCATCTACAGTAGAATACGATGCATTCTCAAAGTTTATTATTCCCATAAATAGTTCACCCGTATTTTCATTTATGTGTCTTCTTCGTACAGTTGCAGAGTCCACTGGTGGTTTGTTAGTGAAACACATGTCAAAAAATATACAAAAATGATCCGAAAGCGCAACATCGACCACGTTTACATTATAAATGTTCGCCCCCTTTGTAACTAACAGGTCTAGAGTGTGCCCTCTGCTGTGGGTGGGGCCACTCACATGCTGAGTGAGACCAAAAGATTCAAGAAGAGAACTCAGCTCTTTAGCATTTCTGTCATCAACATTATCCACATGAATATTAAAATCACCTGTAATAACTAAACTATCAAAATCTGTGCATACAACTGAAAGCAACTCTGTAAAATTATCAATAAAACTGTGACATGACTGCGGTGGCTTGTATAGGACAACGAAAAGTATTGGAGGAGATTGTTTTTGTTGTATTTTAAAAGACACATATTCAAAAGACGGAAACTTCCCAAGAGACATTCTATGGGAGACAAAGTGGTCTCTGAAAATGGCAGCTAAGCCTCCTCCTTTTTTGTTTTCCCGTATTTCAAATTCAAATTTGAAATTTGGTGGTGATGCTTCTATTAAAACTGCATTTTCTGTATTTTGGTCAAGCCATGTTTCAGCCATGAACATAAGATCTAGATTATAAGAACAAATACAATTATTGATTAAAAAAGACTTGTTACAAAGAGATCTGACATTTAGCATAGCAAGTTTAAAAGTTTCAGGATCAGCGGTTGTGGTCGGCTGATTCTTACACGGAACAAGAATTAGATTTTCCTGATTAGACTGATTAACTCCAGATGTTTTTCTGTAATGTATTCTTTGTGTTATCACTAAGGGAATGGCACAGGTGGCTTCATGACAGGGCCCCAGCCGGGTCTCTCCTCTAACTAGACTGCCAGTGGCTGCGAAGCAGAGACCCTGTGCATCCTAGTGTTTAGAGAAAAGAGGGGGAGGGGAAGGCGGGGGAAGAGGATGGAGAGGCGGGTGGTTCTTGGGAGTTGGACGGGGAGGGGTTGAAGGTGGATGGGTTTTTGGTGATGGGTTAGGGGAGGGGCAGGCTGAGTTGGGTGGTGGACGAGGGGGGAGTGGAGGTGGAGGGTTTCTTGGTGCTGAGTTAGGGGGGAGGTGGGCTAAATGAGCAGGAGGGGGGGGTGGAATACTTATGGGGTTAGAGGAGGGACGGGTGGATTTTGTGGGAGAATTTGAGTTGGACGCCCTAGGTGGCTTTGGAGGTACGTATGGGGAGTAGTTTTGAATGTTAGATAGGACTCTTGATCTGGCTACAGTGGGTGTGAGAGGAATAGTCTTCATCGCCGATCTTATCATGCCTGCAGAGTGTTCCGGTAAATCCAGTAGTGAAGGCGGGGATAGAAAACAAAGGGAAAGGTCGTCCTCATTTTCCCTAGATGGAGTGGATGTAGCGGGGGGGACCCAAGCCGGGTCCATGGAAGGTGATGAGGGAGTCTTTGGTGGAGACAGAGGTGGTTGAGGAACCCCCAGTACAGGCCTGACTGTAGCCTGGAGTAATGGGGGAAGCTTCACGGGAGCTGTAGGTGGGGAAGGTGCTGCTGAAGATGATGGAGCAGCCACTGCTGCTGCTGAAGATGATGGAGCAGCCACTGCTGCTGCTGAAGATGATGGAGCAGCCACTGCTGCTGCTGTATCCACTGCTGCTGGTGGTGCTGTATATGCTGATGGCGCTGATGAAGATATGGCAGCTGCTGATGATGCTGGGGGTGGAGGCGTTGAGCTCTTTCGGAGCCGTGGAGGTGTTGAGTTCTTCTTGAATCGTGAAGGTGTGGAGTTCTTTTGAGGCGGTGGGGGTGCAGAGACCTCGGGAGTCGGTGGAGATGGTCGGGATGTCTGTGCCCTTTGCTTCTTCTTTCTCCCTTTCAACGGCTGCACGCGCTGCGCAGGCTGAGGTCTTAGGGCAGATGCAAAGTTATCCATCAACACTTTTACTCCGTAGTTGTTCAGATGTGGACCTTTTTCTTCAAAAAGCTCGTGTCTATTCCAGAACAGATTAAAGTTTTCAATGAAGCCAAGTCCTCTGCGTGAACACTCATTGAGTAGGAATGTATTTAGCTGATACAGACGGCTAAACTTCTCCATTTTTCCATCTATATTTGGAAGTGGGCCACTAAGAAAAATGTTTATGTCCATTTTCTTGAGGTCATCCAGTAACAGCGTTAAATCCATTCGTAACTTCTCGCTTGCCTTCTCATAGATATCTACCGCCCCCGTGTGGATCAATAATGTACGCACACCACTGTTCTCAGATAACACTTTAGGCAGAAGAGTCCTTATCTCAGCAACTTTTGCAGAGTGAACTGAGACAGTGAGCATGGACTCCATGTTTACATTTTTCACCGAACCATCTCCGATAAGGACACAGTTTGTCCTTGGTGGAGGCGCTGCAGTTGTTAGCGGCTTTGTTGTTTCAGAAAGAGGTAAAAAGCGGTTTGAAGTCTTCAGAACATTTAGTTGTGGCCTTATTTCACTCCTATTGTCATTCTTAGCTTTGTCAACTTTGGGTTTAGCTCCACAATTGTTCCAATAATTCTCATTGTTGATTTTGGGAAAAGAAATGACATCATAACTTACATTTCCAGTCTGTCCATTCATCCCATTTTCACTCATTGGAAGAGTCGGGTTAAGTCCCATTTCTGTTTCCACAATAGATATCCGTGTTTGAAGAGATTTGAGCTGATTTTCCAGAGCACAACAGCCGCCGCAGACGCTTCTCCGTCTCTTTCGTCCCGACATGACTAAAGTTGATAAATTCCACAAAGCTGAAGTGTGTAGAAGGAGTAATCCTCGTTTTGTAAATAAAATGATTAAAGGAGAAACAAAAAATGTAAATAAAATGATTCAAGGAGATTAAAAGGCGAAGCAAAAGCAGAGCAGAGCAGAGAGACACGACTGCTCTCTCGTATCTGAAAGGAGGTGAGAGCGTATCTGAAAGGAGGTGAGACAGCAGCAGCCACGGCTAGGCTAGTCTAGGTTACAGCACCAAGATTCATGGATTGCACACCAGGTGTGCAAACCGATCCAAGCAAACCTAATTATATATTACATACCATATACATCATATATACCATATATATCATATGTAATACACAACATAACATACAGCATAATATATAACATAATATACAACATAACACAATACATAACATAATACAGCATATATATATAATATATACACCATATATTATATATTACCTAATTATATGCTAAATTAAAGTAAAGTGCTTTAAGCCTGGCCTTGAATGTGGAGACTGTATCTGCTTCCTTAACATAAATGGGAAGCCTATTACACAGTAAAGGAGCTTGGTAGCTAAATGCTCTGCCGCCAACAGTGATTTTTGAGACCTTAGGAACCACCAGACGTCTGGCGTTTTGTGAGCGCAACGCTCGACTTGGTTGATACGACACTAACGTGTCTTGGAGATAAGAAGGAGCCAAGCCATTTATACCTTTATATGTTAAGAGAAGGATTTTAAACTTTATTCTGTACTCCACAGGGAGCCAGTGGAGTGATTTTAACACCGGAGTTATGTGCTCCCTCCTTTTGGTACCTGTTAAGATCCTAGCTGCTGTATTCTGAACGAGCTGGAAGCTCTTCAAAGAGGCTTTAGGGCACGCTGCCAGTAAAGCGTTACAGTAGTCGAGCCTTGAGGTGACAAATGCGTGAAATAAGTTTTTCCGCGTCACTTTTAGGAAGGAAATTACTAATTTTAGCGATGTTCCGTAAGTGGAAGTACGCCGTTTTAGTTGCTTGGCTTATATAAGCCTTGAAGGAGAGTTCTTGGTCAAAAATGACTCCAAGATTTCTCACAGTGTTACTGGGTATAATACTGACATTATCGAGAGTAATTATCTGGTTAGCGAGGGAGTCACGCAGGCGCTTCGGACCGAGTAGGATCACTTCTGTCTTCTCCGGGTTGAGAAGTAGGAAGTTAAGAGTCATCCACATTTTAAGGTCCTTTATGCAGGCACTGAGCTTTTCTAGCTGATCTGTCTGATTTGGCTTCATCGACAGATAAAGCTGTGTGTCATCTGCATAGCAGTGGAAATTAATTCCATGCTTTTTAATAATATTTCCTAACGGCAGCATGTAGAGAGTGAAAAGAATCGGTCCGAGTACCGAACCCTGCGGCACACCGAATTCTACTCCAGAATAAGGCGACGAGTTCTGATTTACGTTGACGAAGTGATACCGATCTGATAAATAGGATTTAAACCAGCCAAGGGCTGTTCCTCTAAGACCTATATCACATTCTAGCCTCTGCAGTAGAATGCTGTAGTCTATTGTGTCAAATGCAGCACTAAGGTCCAGTAGGACCAGCACTGACACTTGTCCATTATCAGCAGCTAGTAGTAAGTCATTTGTGACTTTGACTAGTGCCGTTTCAGTGCTATGATGAGCTCTGAATCTAGATTGAAAGACTTCAAACATATTATTTTCCTGCAGGTGGCAGCGAAGCTGCTCAGCTATAAGTTTTTCCAGGATTTTAGATATGAAAGTGAGGTTTGAGATCGGTCTGTAGTTTGTAAGTATTTCTGGGTCCAGGTTTGTTTTCTTCAGAAGGGGTTTGATTACCGCGGTTTTAAAAGCTTGTGGGACATAGCCACATTGTATGGATGCGTTTATTATATTTACGATAGGCTCAATTATCAAAGGAAGTATGTCTTTGAAGAGCCATGCCGGGACTGCGTCTAACATGCAAGTTGAGGCTTTTGAGGATGTGACCACAGAGATCACCTCTGCTTGGCTCACAGCCATGAATTTATCGAGGCCCACTGAAGAGTCTAAGTGGGAAGTCACGTATGCCGCTTCAGCTTGTCCACTACCAACAGCAGGAGTAACCTCCTCCAGTTTGTCACGGATGGATGTAATTTTATTATTAAAGAAGTGGAGATAGTTACTTTTACTGGTAACGAGTTACTTTTATAGTGGAGTAACTCAGTTAGTAACTCGGCTACTTTTTGGGAGAAATAACTAGTAACTATAACAAATTACTTTTTCAAAGTAACATGCCCAACACTGGTCCTGACCATAACCAACAGGATGGGTCAAATGCAGAGGATGAATTGCCCTACAGGGATAAATAACCTCCACCTTTACTGCTCTTTAGGTTCAGGGTAAGTGCAATAATATACTGCACTTTAGGCTTTGGGCAAGTGTAAGAAAATACTAAATGGTTTAGCATTTCTGAAGTGCCAGATTGTGGGGTTTGCTCTGGTTTATTAATTGTTTTTCTATGGTCCTAGAGGTCTCTGATGGAGCTCTTACCTGTGTCTATTTTTGGTCTATTTAATGTTTATTGTATACTGTGGTGGAAAACATGTTAATCCCTGTCCCGAGATTTTTTTTAAACTTTGGTCCTCCTTGTTTCCTTCTTCAAACTTGTCAGGACATGGTGGAAGCAACGATATTAGCACCTGTGAAACAGAACTGCGATTCTCGCATCGTTTTTGTCTTTTATCAACCAATGTATTTCAAGATGACGCATAATGGAACGTCATCCAGCACTTATGCATATTTATAGGTCATATTCTAAGCCTGCAACAACAATTCAAAATGTTGGTGGAAGTGAATATTCTTAGAAAGGTCACATTTGTGATTGGTTTACATATATGTAAAAATTACTGAATGTACCTTTTTAATAAGATTGAAGTAATGTGTCTTTTTAACCTGTTTAGTACTTGTGTAGTCTTAGTACTTAATACTTTGACTGTGTACTTGTATAGTTGTAAAACTTTGTGACTCCATGCTTGTTTAGTTGTAGTATAGTACTAAAAAGTACTATATTCATTGTACTTTGACCGTGTACTTGTATAACTGTAGTACTTTTTCAGGAGAACAAGGCTCGCGCGGTGCGGCAGTTCCATTTCCATGGCTGGCCAGAGATTGGGATCCCGACCGACGGAAAAGGAATGATCAACATCATTGCAGCCGTCCAGAAGCAGCAGCAGCAGTCGGGGAACCACCCCATCACTGTGCACTGCAGGTAAGAAGCACTAAAGTACTACTACTGCTTACTAGTTAATGGGCAGATGAAGCCCCGTAACACACAAAGGTGTTTGCTACATTGTATCAAATGTGTCAGAGCCTCTCTAGCTGACACTAGCTTGTAACACTGACATGTAATGGACAAATTTAATCATTGCAGCTTCTGAATACTTGAGTGCGCAGTAAACACCGCTTTTAACAATAATGACAATTTCACCATGAAACATAAATGATCAATAGCACTTAATTGTATCAAATAAATCATTGGATGAGGCCATAATACCTTTTTAGGTTAAAAAAAGATCCCAAACCATGGATCTCTCTTTTCCACTCTCTCTCCTCCTCACTACCCAACATTGTGAAGAATTCATCATTGTGATGCATCATTTATACTGTAGCTAGTCGAAACCATAGACTTTAACGCTTTGAACCAATGAGAAGTCGGGAAACACATTGAGCCAATGACACGCTTCAACATACCGATACAGTACGCAAAGCAAAGCGGTGGCTGCAGACACTGTCGGACAGGGAATTTACACAGTAGGCGTAAACAGCGCGTACGCGTTCACTGTGCGGTCTCTGCGCGTAACATTTTTTTGGAGTATCTACACAGGCAGTGCGCAGGTCCGCGTCTTCTGATGCTCTCCCTGTGTAGTCTATGGAGCAGTGTAGAGGACAGTACGGGCCAGAGGACTGATGTAGAGCAACACAAATCACATGCATGTGTTTGTCCTCATGGTCTCTGTGCGCTGGTTTGGACAGACGCGAGACTTTATGAAAGAAAAAAAACGATGTCCAGAATCACTGTAAAACCTGCTGCTCCTCCTGCTGATGTTTAAATATAAGAGCTGTGTGTGTGCAGATGTGATCTAAAGCCAAGGACCGCTAGAAAAATCATGTTTTACATGAGATTTCAATGGGAGACGCGTTGGTGCGCGCACAAAATTAGAAATCCATCCTAAATTAGAGCGCAGCCTCGCGTCATACGTCCGTCATACGCGCGTATAACGCTAGAAGTGTAAATATCATCATAGGTTAACATGGAAAAAAGTTACGCGCGTCTGCTGCGCGTATAACACGTACGTGCTGTAATGCGTGATGTATAAATTAGCAGTCAGACTCTAATAGTTTAACTTGTGATTTGTTTTGATACACGCCCCAACGGTGTGTTTCGAAGCCGGTAGCTTCAGGAAGAGCCACAAAAGCGCCGGAGTGTTGGTATTGTTTTCCCATCACTACTGATCATTAAGAAAAGATGGGTTACGGCATCAGGGCAGCAGTAGGGGTTTCCAATAGCAGCTTATAGAGTGAAGAAAAAGCGGTCGAGCACCGATCCTGTCTTACCAGTGAAGCACATGTGTGTGTGTGAGTGCTATACAGATAAATCCTCCTCTGTGTCCTCAGTGCGGGCGCCGGGCGCACGGGCACGTTCTGCGCCCTTAGCACCGTCCTGGAGCGTGTCAAAGCAGAGGGAATCCTGGACGTGTTCCAGACCGTGAAGAGCCTGAGACTACAGAGACCGCACATGGTCCAGACACTGGTAAGACACACACACACACACACACACACACACACACACACACACACACACACACACACACACACACACACACACACACACACACACACACACACACACACACACACACACACACACACACACACACACACACACACACACACCAGCAGGGGCCACTTTAACCCTGGTGTTTCTCTGTTTCAGGAGCAGTATGAGTTTTGCTACAAAGTGGTTCAGGAGTACATTGACGCCTTCTCCGACTACGCCAACTTCAAATAGTGCTACAACTGCTACAGAGTATCCCCCAGTACTTCAACAGTACTACAACTACAATACTCTAAAGTACGCCCCAGTACTATATGACTCATTGAACACTCCCAAGTGTTAGTACTACAACTGCTACAAAGTACTCCCCGGTACTTCAGATAGTTCTTCAAGTCTAGTACTACTACAATACTCTACGTACTACAACTACTATAAAGTACTTCAAATAATATTTACACCTGCTGTACAGAAATACTAGTGTACAGACAGTCTATCTTCCACAGGACCAGCTGAACCAGACCAGACCCTGGTCTCAGTCTGGACCAGGTCTCAGACTCTTTGTAACATTGTTCATATATCTTGTATTTACTCTTTGTTTGTACAAATAACTGGGATTTTATTTTATATTACTTTCTAATTTGACCGAGTTTGCAACATGAAACTGCAGCAGCAGGGGGCAGCGGCAACGGTGGGGGCCCCTACAACTGCTGCCGCCGCTGGTGCCCCCTGCTACTACAGGGCGCACCAGCGCCGGCAGCAGTTGCAGGGGGCACCAGCAGCAGTAGGATTAGATCTGTATGTTACAGACTTTGATAAACAAATTTTTCTCACATGAATGTCATAAACGTCACATTCCAGAGAATTTGAAATGTTTATTATTTATTTTCCTTTTATTCCAGAACATTTAAACTGTTCGCATTTTGTTCCATTTTATATTTTTTGTGTAAAATGCTCTATATTGTAAACTGCAGTTTTCTGAAACTGAAAACTTTAAATCATGTATTTTTTTTCACTTTGGGGACTTAAGATTTATGCCGTCAGACTGGGTTAGACCAGGTTCAGACCAGACTGAACCAGACCAGCACTCGTGTGTTAGCTCCTCGTGTGAAAGTCTTTGACCTCTGACCTTTTCTGAATGAAACAAAAACGCTCTCGATGAGGTCACAGTGTAAACCTGAACCTGACTGATGGAAACATGGGGGAAGACCAGGTCTTTGGTTTTCTGCTTTTGAATTTTGCTGTAATTTTGTCATCCTTTTAGTTTTTAGACCCGGTCTCCCTCCTCTGACCCATGTGGCGCAGTGCCATTATAAGATTATTTTTTATTGATCTGTTTTGCCTTGAGTCCAGAGTGGTTCTCCCGAATGTCCCAAAGGGTCCCAAAGTGTCCCAAAGTGCCTCCGTGAGTCAAACAAGGACAGCAGCACAAAAGCTTCATTATCGGTTTTGCTATTTTATTTTGAAAATCCAGAAGTTAAATCTTTAGATCAGAGGAATGTGGAGGTCTTTAAAAACTGTAAGGGAATGTGCTGGATTTGCACATTTTGACTTGAATTTTGGACCAAAATGAAACGTTTCTAAAAACCAAAGGGTCTTTAGGTTTGACCTTTTGCCCTGAGGGCCATGCGGGTGCGTGGAGCCTGTTGTTGTGGTAACTGTGTATACGTGTACATCAGCTAATGTCAGGGTCACTTACTATTATTGTTAATGAACAATGTAACGGCCAAAACACAAACGCAAAATGGCCGCCGCAGGTATAACCAATATGGCATCCGCAGCTGTCTCATTCCTCCATGTTACACAGAAATATGTGAAAAGTGTTTTGTTTTTGGACTTATGTAAATAACTGTAAATGACCTACGGCCTTTTTACGACTCAATAAAGCATCGAGATTTTAACAGATTCTGTTTACATCATTGTAGCAAAGTGTGAGTTTCAAGAGATGATGATGTTGGCAAGTGACTCCTAGTATTCTGAAACTACTAGAACTCCCAGAGCAGTCCTTTTGATTGTTTTATGCAAATCAATGGAATTCGGAAAAAAATCCCAATAAACAGTTTTTGGTTTTAACTAGTTGTATTAAAAGTAAGTACTTTATAAAGGGATTTCTTGACCTTTATTACATGCTAAAACTGCTGAATATAACTTTAAATACATTGTTGAGTGGCTGCCAAATGTGAACTGCTGTTGGGTTAACGGTGTGTTGCTATGGTTACTCTCACTCCTCCTCTAGTTCAGAACCAGGACCAGCCCGGACTTTAACTGCCATAGAATGTTGTTTGCCAGCTACTATTTCAACTTTACATTAAAATTAATAGAGCAGTCAAAATGAGAGCTCCTTGGTTTAAAGGTAGAACTAATCACAATGCAAACATAAAAGATTATTCATCATTAGCTGCTCTGTTCTGAGTGGCCTTGATCTTTTGACGGGGCTTCAGGCAAAGCGGTGTTAATAGTTAAAGTCTATGTTCTTGCCCAGGGACACCAAACGGCAGACAACAGTGGGAGTGGATGGAGTCAATCACGAAACTACTATAGATACAGAAAATGTCAAAATATTATGAAGACGAAGAATGTAAACAGGCTGAGTAATTATGCTTCCAAAACTGAAAGCCGAGTAGTGTTAACAGAAGATAGTGATGTTAGCATGAGTTAGCACAAATTATAAGGGAGTAAATGTTCTTTATTTAACGCGTTGCACAGGTCAAGGTCACACATAATGGGGTCCCGCCCCCAACTTTGAGAAACTGCGGTAAAGTTTTATATTCGACACATTCAACAAATATATGTATATATATTTGACCTTTTGATTTCAAAACGCGTTGGGTTTATGCCTACTGGTCCCGCACACATGAAACAAAGCATCTTTATTCAATATACCCTTTAGTTGATTTTTTATGACTTTTTTTTGCTGCGGGACCAGTACCATAGGCAAGGCAAGGCAAGGCAAGTTTATTTGTATAGCACAATTCATACACAAGGCAACTCAAAGTGCTGAACAAAAATAAGAAAGCATTTAAATCATAAATAATCACAGTACATTAAAAAGAAAGATAAAAATATAAAATATAAAATCCCTCAGTTGTATGCACAGCTAAACAGAACTGTTTTTAACCTGGTTTTAAACAATGTCAGAGAGGAGGCCTGTCTATCACCATAAACGGTGATAAACCCAACGCGTTTTGAAATCAAAAGGTCAAAGGGCTATATTGATTTTATTGAATTTAAGAGTAATAAATCATTAAAAAAATCGTAAAAGAATCGTAAAAGAATCAACAAAAGGGTGTATTGAAAAAAGATAAGCTTTGTTTAATGTGTAAGGGACCAGTAGAAATAAACCCAACGTGTTTTGAAATCAAAAGGTCAAAAGGGCAAAGGGCTAACAAGATTTTTTGAATGTGTTGAATGTGTCGAATATCTAATATAAAACTAACTTTAAAGCAGTCTTTGAGAAGCTGTTGTCAGTGCGACGTCAGCGGAGTGTTTGAACGGGGAAATGAGCTGACCCGAGGAGGATGGGGGTTGAGGTGGTCGTGGGTGAGGAGGAGAGAAGAGTGAGGAGGGCAGGTATATAAAGCCTGCATCCACAGACCAGACCATCGAGAGCCACAGGACAGGTGAGCATCTTCATGTTTTTCATCCTCTGTTCATCTGTGTTGTTTAGTGTCTGTTTTTAAAGCTGGGGCATGTAACTTCCAGATCACACCAATAGAAATCTGTAATAAATCCATGTCACTAGTCCCTGGTCCAAAACTATTTATTCTATCACGAGTTTTCACATCTGTCACATCTTTAGATCAGACTTTTCAGACAAAAAAGTTAAAAGGCAGCACCACCCTCACTCAGCCAATCAGCTCTCAGCCCTGTGAGTCAAATGGTGACTCAGAGGGCTCCTTCTGACACGAAAGAGGAAAAATGTTGTTGTCTTATTTGTTCACAACACTTTACTTGAACATTACAGAAGATTAGATTGTTATTTATTAGACTAAAGTTACGTACCACAGCTTTAAACATGTGTTATTTATAGGCTTAAGTTATGTACCCGACCTTTAAACATGTTATTTTTTTAGACGAAAGTTACATATCCCATCTTTAAACTTCTGTTGGGCTACGCCTATTAAAACGTGTCTTGCATATCATCAGAATGATTGTCAATTAGGAGGACCATTAGTTTAGGTAATCCATCCGGAAGAAGAAAATCCTCCCATATACCTTTAAGTTTTTGCAACCCAGCTTTTTCTCCCTCTGGTGCAGGTCTGGTCATGTGTCGCTCGTTGTTGGTCGTGGCGCTGCTCTTCCTCATGGGGGCGCTTTTGTGCTCGGCTCAGCACTGGTCTCACGGCTGGTACCCAGGAGGGAAGCGGGACACGACAGAGGTAAGAGTTATGTGCCCCCGGCCCTGCTGTATCCCAGCTGATTTATACTCATTGCATCACAGCCATCCGTGAGCTCCGCTCCTTGCTCCAGACTCTCTCTCTCTTTGGTCTCTCCCTTTCAATCTGGTCTCACTTTCTGTTATGACTTTGTGTTATTGCAGATTTCTGGGGAGATCAAAGTGTGTGAGTCCGGAGAGTGCAGTTATCTGAGGCCCCAGCACCGCGGCGTCCTGAGGAACATCTTTGTACGACACATTTTCATAATTATTTATATCAACACATGAGGGGCGCCCAAACGTTTACTGCATTCCCATCCATCCATTTTCTTCCCCTTAGTCCATTTCTGGGTTGGAGGGTGGCAGTCAGAGCTGCAGCCAGTACACATAGCACCAGCCCCTCATTGATCCTCCTGCAGGTGGTGAGTCCACAGGAGCTGAGATCTTTGTAGGGGCTTCAGGCAAAGTGGGGTTTAGTGTCTTACCCAAGGACACAACGACAGCAGACATCAGTGGGAGTCATGAAGTAGGTCTCGTGGTGGGCTCGAACCATGGATGTATTATATTAACTGGATAGGGTATTACTAGCTTGTAGCTGAATAACCCATGTGCTCAGGGGATTCTCGCGGTACTGCAGACTGAACCAGACTAAATTCACGTGGGCTACCCAGAAATTTTCCCCATAGGACTCAATGCATATTAAAACAGCTCGACCTCAGCTGACAGAGAACCTACAGCTTTCATAATGATAGGATTTTGTGGGGATTTTAGTGTCCCTTGTCATCCTGAACTTTTTTTCTTCTTAAATCCTTCGGTTTTGTTTAAATCCACACTTTAGTGCCACAAACTCTGCTCCTCTGGCTCTCGCTCTAACTCCCGCTCTGATGAACTGCTCTGATTGGTCAGAGCGCGGCCGAGCCCCTCTGTGCACGTGCGTGAGACCTGGTGTGAGACCCACACACGCGTGTTTGACGCAATGCATTATGGGAGATCATCCACTGCGCAGAACCGGGAGGACCAGACAATGCCCAAATACAGGCGAGTTTCCCATAGATCTTTGCGAGTTTCAGGCAACTTCCGCTAATCTTTTCAGCCCCCATGCCGTCACAAAGCGCCACTGAGCACAACCATTCATTTGAATAGGGCGCCATCTTGGATCGCCGGGGCTTGGCTCGAACCCACCTCGAGGCCATAAGGCCAATGCTCTACCAACTGAGCCACTGTTACCAAATTTAGACAGTCTACCCCTGGTCTCTCTCTGGTTTCTGGTCCTAGGTACTGAGCAGTGACTTTAGAAGTCTAATTTTTAGGTAGAAAGTTGGTTTTGAGCATTTTTACTGGGACATTTTCCTGTCTTTCCTGTGGTGAAAAGCCATCCATACAACACGCCAACCTTTCCCATACAGGGGTCTACAGTGTGGAACTGTTAATTATACCAGATCATTATTCTAGAGTTTCAGGGCCGCAACACACTCTTGTACGGCTGGGTTTTGTCCCCAAACCACAATTTGGAACACTTGATTTACATAAAGCGGTTTCGTTTCAACTGAGCCCTTGTGTTTCTGCAGCTGGACGCTCTGACCCGAGAACTGCAGCGGAGGAAGTGACCAGATCCTTCTTCACAAAAGTACTGTGTTTATTGTCATCTCAGACGTCGCTGGTCTCCTCCTCCAGACTGAGACCAACCCTGACCCTCACCCTGGACAAGCGGCACCACCCACCTGGTTACCGTGACGACTCAGGTTCCAATCAGCCCAACAACATGAAAACCTGCAGCCTTTTATGTGGTCTGGACTCACGCTCTCTTTCTGGTCTCTTTATAATATTTAATGTAAACATTTGTTTTCTTCGCATCAAAATAAACCATTAATAAATATTATCAAGTCTCTGATGTTTTTTCCCCTCATTGCTGAGTGAGGGTGGTCCTCTGTTTTTCACAAACATTTAACTTAACTGGGCATTTGTTCCGATGGCGCAAGCTTCGCGCCATAACTGGCAGTAAGTAATGTTTATTTATATAGCGCATTTTACAGACCAAGGTCACCCAAAGCACTTTACAATGTTCTCGAGTCCCATCACGAGTCCTGTCCTTCTGTCACTATGGAACAACACTGTGAGAAACTCTTTTATTGTGAAACAGAAAACGACAAAGTGACGAAACTTGAAACGAAACGATAAACATGAATAAAACACACGTTACACAAGTCTCCGAGCGGCACTCATGCAGCCGCCACCTACGCCCAAGTTTGGCCAGTCTGACCGCAGTACACCCAACATGACCCCAGCATTTACCCCTGTGTCCGAGCGAGACCCAGTGTTTGAGGGGGACATCTCTTCAGGATATAGTCCCAGAGTCCTGTCTCTGGACTTCAGAAAAAAAAACAGAAAACAGTTCCCAAAATGAAGAGCGGCACACGCAGCGTCACAACCAGTGGATCTGAACAAAACCAAAATCTCTGTTCAGGCCAAGTTAGCAATCAGCAGATTTTTGTTTTCTTTGAATAAAAAATGCCTCCAAAACACAGCGGACCGATCAAACAAACAAAGGTGAATGAGAAGGAAAATTATAGACTAAGGACAGAGGGAATTTTGGCTTCGATAAACTCATTCTTCCGCCAGTTCTGACGGCGACAAAAAACTCACACAATTTAAACAGATTAAAGTTGAAGCCAAAATTTAGGGTGAAAACAAAAAAAGAAACTAAAATTTGGAAGAGAACGAGTTTCATTGAGTTTGAAAGAAGTTTAAACAATAAAAACATGTTGAAGATTTTACTATTTACATTTCACTGATTTGTATAGAACATGGCTCCCCTGGTCTCTGCACCCACCTTCCCCTGGTCTCCTCACCCACCTCCCCCTGGTCTCCTCCCCCACCTCCCCCTGGTCTCCTCCCCCACCTCCCCCTGGTCTCCTCCCCCAACTCCCCCTCGTCTCCTCCCCCAACTCCCCCTCGTCTCCTCCCCCAACTCCCCCTCGTCTGCTCACCCACCTCACCCCTGGCGTTCCCATAATCTGATGTAGCTCCACGATTGAAATAGGACTCCCTGTTGCCGCTGCCAGCTTGTCTCCTCCTCCAGCCCAACTCCCCCTCTTTCCCTCCTCCCCCTCTCCATCATAACTCCTCATTGCCGCTGTCGTCTTGGTCTCCGTACACGCCCCCTCTGGCCTCCCCGTCGTCCTCATCGCTATCTTCCTCCTCGCTCTCCTCCATGTCGTCGTACAGGTCGTCGTACAGAAGGTCGGAGCTCGAGTCCTGGGAGGGCATTCGGGTCTGGACACAGTACTCTGCCAGCGTACGCGGGACCTTCACCCCGTCGCGATCAGCGTCTGCGGCCGTGGACAGAACCTGCTTCCTGTGAGGGAGGAGGGTGGGTTAGGGCAGAGTTAGACTGGAAGCGATCAAAGACCTCACTGACGAATATTCACAAAATGCTGCACATCAGACAAAGAATGTGCACTCAGGAAAAACCCCAAGGACACAAGATAGTACAGGAATCATAAAGATAACCAGCTTACAAAACCAGACAATTATTGACTCCATGAATAAACAATGCTCTCTCCCTCTCTTGAACGAGAGCAAAGTCCAACACAATCAGGCAGAAAGGGGATTCACCAACGGCATTCTGACGCCTCCCAGTGGACAAGGGACGCCAGCACACCCGGATGGAAAGCCCTTGGGCGCATATGGATGACGTCATCGGAAGTCTCCTTCCTCCCTGAAGGTCTTTGAGGACAGTCAGCACAGGGCGAGCGAGGGACATAGGCAGCATAGGAGCTCTTTTGTTGAATTTCTGTATCTGATTGTAAAGATAAATTAAATACAGATGTTAAACTTGGAAAAAGTCTTCGTCTTGTATCCTGCATAATCCTGGACACGTCCGTCAAAGTTTTTTTGACATCATTTGGTGACCCCGACGTGATTGTGCAGGAACAGGACGGGGACTTGCTCAGATATAGACTGGGTCCGTGGGCCTGGGAAATTCTCTCTTCTCTTCGAAAAAGTCGCTTCAAAAGAGGTAAGCAGATCATACTTTTGGAAATCTGCACATTGTTTTAAATGGAAGAGAGAGAGAATTCGGCTCGACAGACTGCAGTGTGGACAGACCGCCGTGATGGGCGTTTTATCGGACGCGGTAAAACAATAGTTAGGTTTTTTGACGTTTTAAACTTGAGGGAAGACTTGGTCTCTCTCTAAAAAAGAACAGAAAAGAGAAGAGAAAGTCCACAGAGTTTAGAGTGCAAAAGAGGCACACCGTTTTAAAGTGCAGAGAGTGTTAGTGAAATTAGAAATAGGGACAGCTTTAGGGTCAGAACAGGATAATAAAACCTTCTATATCCCCCGGGGGGCGGGAAAAAGGGTACGTTTAATTTAAACAAAAAGCAGAGTATTTAAAATGTGGATTCTGACTATTGAATAATAATGATCTGATTAATGAGAAAAAAGAGAGCCACTTGGCTGAAGATGCGAGTTTTCATGTGGAGAAATGACAAAAGATCAGTTCTGGGAGTTCTCTTGTATTGTGATGTAATGTTTTAATAGTTACAGAGGTATTACGGAAAAAAAAAAAAAGACCCTGCTGTGACTGCTGATACATTATTCATGTAAGCAAAGTGTAATGTTTTCCATTACTGACGTATTTAAATAAGTGCAAAGTGTCGTTTGACGTGAGAGAACTCTCACCGCTGATCTGTCACGATAAAAACGAGGAAAATGTAGCTAACAGGAGGATGTATTTCAGATGTCCATGTTTTTCCTTTGTTCGGGAGGCCCCTCCCCTCCCTCTTTCTGTCTGCTCTCTATCTCTCCCGCGAAGAAAGGGAAGCATACCAAATATATATTTTTTGTAGAAAATTACATTTATACACACGATAATGTTACTGTCATGGAGTCATATGATCACAGAACTTTGAGTTAGATTATAAAGAGGCATTATTTTATTCTTTTGACCATCTCCAAACGTCTAGACAAGTTATTAAACATTTTTCCCTACATTTTGGTGATATAAAAGTTAGAATGATCTTAGAGAGCGTTATACTTTTGGAAAAATAGGGCTTAGGATAGCAGTTGAATGCAGAATTCGGTTTTCAGAATCTAATGTTTAAAATGTTAATATTAATTATTTATAGGTTTATTTTGATTTGTAATTAATCATTGGTTTTGTATGGTATTAACACACTCGTTTGTGCTTCTTGTTTGTCTGTTTGATCTGAGGAAAACTTCTGTCTGTTTCATTGGCCAAAACCGTCCCCGCCACAAGCCTCAACTGAGCGTCATCAAAACGGACCATCAGCGTCTCCCCCGACCCAGAGGGGGCACCAACAACAGCAGTATCGGCTGCAGCAGCTAACAAGAACATTCGAAGAAGACTTCTTCAGCCTCCATTTCTAACAGCATGGCAAAGAAAAGACCACAGACTTTTCACAAACTGAGTGTTGACCCATCCACGGAACAGAAGGTGGCGGTAATGCGAAAAATAGGCCGCCAACCGCCGGAAAAACCTAAGAAGAAGAAGGACACGACACACTTGTGTGCGTCAGATATGAGAAAGAAAGTTATTGAAAGGAGAAGAAAAAGATTGAAAGAAGAAGAAAGACATTATGAGAAAAAGTTATCGGAAGAAAAAAGAAAGTGATTGATTGAAAGAAGAAGAAAAAAGACATTGAGACAAGGACATTGGACACTATGAGACAGACAATTGAAAGACGATATGAGAAGAAGAAAGACATTAACAAACATTTGGGGGTGGCCGAGCTAAATGAAACAGACAGAAGGTAAATATATACAGACGGGCAACAAACGCACAGAGACATATAGGACATTTAGGTCATATTTTCACATTTAGCTCATACGTTCAAAACACTACATTTAACTGCATGAATGATTACAAGCCAATCGTCAAAATTATTAGACTCTTACTTTAGCATGAGACACAAGGAGATTAGAATTGCAGTATATTTGTGCATGATTTAGATGAGTTTTATTATTAAAACTATTATTGTTATTTAAAGTTATAGACGCGGAGAAGTTTAGAATTATTGATTTTGACTGCATGATCTTGGTAATACGGATATTTAACGCAGTGTTTTCAACCTCTTAACCGTGGCTCGTTAATCATTTAAAAAACAATCACATGCACAGTTGAAACTGGTGCTGGGAAGAGAACTGCAGCTTTTAATGGACGCTGCTTTTAGTACAAAATGGTTTGTTCAGACAATTAAAGTTTGAAAAATGATTTAAAGTATTTCTAAATTTTGGCTAAAGGTGATATTGGATCATTTCTGATAACACATTAACGCACCACGGTCCACTGGTTGAAAACACGGATGTAGAGACATTTTATGAAATCTTTTATGACATGTTTCTCTTCCAAATAGCAAAATTATAAACAATTAGGACAATTATGTCTTTGATACAACTGTTGGCAGTTTGTCTCAGACATGATTGGTGCAAGTACGTTAGTACACGTACAATAATAGTCCTTTCTCCACATGAACGTGAAACAAAGGTGAAGTATTAAAGTTTGAAATTAATTTACATTTTTAATGAATCCGAACTGGCTTTACTAAAAAAAAAAAGGGAAAAACATTTATCAGAATCAGAATCATTTTTATTACCACGTAAGTAACAGGAGGTCACAGACTAGGAAATTGCTTTGGCTCAGTGCAACAGTCAAAAAGAGATAATAAAAATAAGAATAAAAAACACTTCTAAAGAATAAATTTAAATTTAAAATAGAGTTACAGTTACTATTTACAATATACAAGTGCACATGGTGCACACAATGTAAGGTGACAGCAGTACAGTGAAGTAAAGTGACGTATGATGGGCAGTAAAGTGACTTTATAAAGGGCGGGGGGACAGGTTAAGAAGTGTTCAAGAGTCCAACAGCAGAGGGGAAGAAACTGTTCTTGTGGCGGGAGGTTCTAGTCCTGATGGACCGCAGCCTCCTGCCTGAGGGGAGTGGTTGGAATAGTCCATGTGCAGGGTGAGAGGGGTCGGCTGTGATACGACCAGCCCGGCCTCGAGCTCGGGCGACGTACAGGTCCTGCAGCGATGGAAGGCTGCGGCCGATCACTTCCTCTGCAGAGCGCACAATGCGCTGACTGTGGCTCCAGCGAACCACACGGTGACGGAGGAGGTGAGGATGGACTCGATGATGGCCGTGTAGAACTGCACCAACATCTGTGCAGGCAGCTTGGCTTTCCTGAGCTGCCGCAGGAAGTACATCCTCTGCTGGGCCTTCTTGATGAGGGAGCTGATGGTCGGCTCCCACTTGAGGTCCTGGGTGATGGTGGTGCCCAGGAAACGGAAGGACTCCACAAAGGTGATGGGGGAGTCCATCACGGGGGGTGGGGGTGGGGGGACAGTGCTCTTCCTGAAGTCCACAATCATCTCCACTGTCTTCTGGGCGTTCAGCTCCAGGTTGTTACCACTGCACCAGGACACCAGCCGGTCCACCTCCCTCCTGTAGGCGGACTCATCGTTGTTGGAGATGAGTCCAATGAGGGTGGTGTCGTCCGCGAACTTGATCAGCTTCACGGAGTCGTGGCTGGAGGTGCAGTGGTTGGTGTACAGGGAGAAGAGCAGGGGAGAAAGAACACAGCCCTGTGGGGCTCCTGTATTTATAATCCGAGAGTCCGAGACATTCTTCCCCAGACGCACTCGCTGCTTCCTGTCCGTCAGGAAGTCAGTGATCCACCTGCAGGTGGAATCGGGCACGTTGAGCTGGGAGAGCTTGTCCTGGAGCAGGGATGGCAGGATTGTGTTGAAGGCAGAGCTGAAGTCCACGAACAGGACCCTGGCGTAGGTCCCCGGGGAGTCCAGGTGCTGTAGGATGTGGTGGAGGGCCAGGTTAATGGCGTCGTCTACAGATCTGTTGGCTCTGTAGGCGAACTGCAGGGGGTCCAGGAGGGGGGAGGTGAGGGACTTGAGATGGGAGAGAACCAGGCGTTCAAATGACTTCATGACGACAGACGTAAGTGCTACAGGTCTGTAGTCATTGAGTCCTGTGATCCTGGGCTTCTTCGGGACGGGGACAATGATGGAGGATTTGAAGCAGGCCGGGACATGGCAGGACTGCAGAGAGGAGTTGAAAATGTCCGTGAACACAGGAGTAAGCTCACTGGCGCAGTGTCTCAGAGTGGCCGGAGACACGTGGTCCGGGCCAGGAGCTTTGCGGGGGTGCAGCCTCAGGAAGAGTTGTTTAATCTCTTTAGCGGCTATTGTTAGGCTGGGGGCAGGGCTGATGGGTGGGTCGTTAGAGTAGTGGGGGGTGGGGGAGGGAGAGGTGTCAGGGGCAGCATCAAAGCGACTGAAAAATAAGTTCAGATCGTCAGCTAGCTTGTGGTCGTCAGCACAGGGGGGGGCTTTGGGTTTGTAGTTGGTGATCTCCCGTAGGCCCCTCCAGACAGAAGCAGTATCGTTGTTACCAAACTGCTCCTGTAGTCGTTCTCTGTGCCGGGACTTGGCTGCTTTCAGTTCTTTCCTGAACTGATATTTAGCTGCTTTGTAGCCGCTGCGGTCCCCCTCCCTGAAAGCAGACTCCTTTGCTTTCCTGAGCTGCCAGAGTTTAGCAGTGAACCAGGGTTTGTCGTTGTTATAGATGACCCTGGTCCTTGTTGGAATGATGCTATCCTCACAGAAGTGAATGTATGACGTCACAGTGTCCGTATATTCATCCAAACTATCTGTGGCAGCTCTGAAAAGGTCCCAGTCTGTAGATTCCATGCATGCGCGCAGCTCTTCCACAGCTTCATCAGACCACACTTTGGAGCTCCTCATTGCAGGTTTCGAGAGCTTTAGTCTCTGTCTGTAAGCAGGAACCAGATGTATCATGGAGTGATCTGAGAAGCCGAGGGCTGGCTTGGGAACAGCGCGAAAAGCTCCGCGCACGGTGGTGTAACAGTGATCCAGAGTGTTCTCCTCTCTGGTCGGGCATTTGATAAACTGTCTGTATTTGGGTAATTCCTGGCTCAAGTTTCCCTTATTAAAATCCCCCAGGATAATAATCAGAGAGTCCGGGTATAAGCGTTCCATACACAGTACTTGCTCTGCAAGTGCGCGCTGAGCCTCGCGCGCGTCCGCGCATGGCGGTATGTAAACAGAGGCAAGAATGAATGAAACAATTTCGCGCGGGGAGTAATATGGTTTACAATGAATGAAAAGATATTCCAGAGCAGGAGAGCAGTGCTTGGGGATCACTGTCACATTTATAGCACGTGCACGAGTCTTAAAGTAACAACAAGAGCTCATTAAAAATATAGGGGACACAGTCTGTGAGAAGCCCGAGCAAAGACCACGTGGTTTAAACATTAAAGTTTGAAATGGATCCTTTTAGGAAAAAATCTCTTAAAGCTCTGCATGTTCTGCAGGCTCTGAAAGTTGCAACAATAGAAATAGCTCATGAGACAATTGTAATTGGACATGGAAAAAATATAACCAAGTTAAAATTACAGGCCTCCTGTGTTGTCTATATGTTTGTGTGTGTTATATGTTTGTGCGTCATGTCAAGTACACTACGTTGACCTTAACAAACTCTGGACCAATATACTAACGTGGTGAGTCGGTGTGTGGCCAGGAGTGTGTTGTGAAATGAGGAGTGAATGAGGAGTGCTGAACGGAGAATGGAATAACCAATGTTTTCCTGTAATGTTTTAATGTGATCATGGAATAATTATTTTTTGTCAACAGCATACGGTGTAAGTACTAGAGATTCAAAGATAACCAGCTTTATTGAACAGGTGTAAAAGTGAGAGTACTCTGGGATGAGTACTCTGAGAAAGTACTCTGCGGAAAGTACTCTGAGATGAGTACTGTGCGGGAAGTTCTACTGCTCGTTCTGACAGTGACACAGTCCACCCACAGTGAGCGGTGGGAGGACAACTTTGGTTTGTAACTCACATTTAGGGGAGTATAAAATTAGAAACATACATTTTGTTAAGTCTGTATTTGGCTACAGCCTCTGCCCTGATGTTACACGACCGTCTGTCAATGCAATTATGTTTTGCCCAATTGGAATGATTGACGGGCTGCACCATGCGAAGAGAGGGAAGTGGGCATTTCTTGTGTTCTAATGTTTCTCTTTCAGATAAAAGATAAACTACACCTGCTTCAGGGATAACACAGTAGTACGGATCATTAGAGGAAATGAGCCTCTACGTTGGCACCAAAGCCCACAATACGAATTGAGGACGATCCGGGAGAAACAACTGGAGATAATTGGAACAGTAATCTACACACACACAGACGCATACATTTACACTTGGCCCACGACCAAGAGAGGGAGTATTGTAATGTTATTGTCATAGGTGGTCATGGTCCTTAACCTTCTAAACATTAGAAAGAAGTGTAAAACATATATTTACAAGAACAAATAAATAATGGAAAGGGCAGCCTAAAAGCAAAATGGAAAAACTATAAAATAATTTTCGGAGTTGCCAAAATAAAATAAAATTCTTTATTTGTCCCATAGGGGGTCATTCTAAATTTAGTGCTGTGCAAATTCAAAAGGAGAAATAATAGCGCTTATAATGCACACATCAAACAGATCTACTCTTTAAGATAATAGATCATATAATAATAATAGAATAGAATGAAATAGTCTGGAGCTATAATGTCATTGGATTCAAGGAGCTATAGGTTAAAATGTCGCTAAGAAGAGGTGTCAGAATAAACAATAGTAATAATAGTTAGACTAGTGAATAATCAAAATTGTTCTATTGTGAGTATCAATAAGGTCAAATTGTTCTAATAACTAAAGTAAAAAGGAATCAAATAGTCAGATTTTAGATGCTTCTGTTTTCCACATCTGTAGGATCTAGTGCAGATGTGTTTATAGAGAGTAGTATTAAAATGCAGACATAGAACGACAGGCTTTAACAAAATTTTAAATCTAAAAATAGCTCAAATATAACATTGCTTTTGATGCAGCCTCTGAGCTGCTCCATTGGAGAACAGGTTAAATGTTATTGTTTATTACAAACAGCTGATGTATTTACACATATTAAGTTTGGGACAACTCTTTAAACAGTTATAAGCAGCGGACAGAAGCCATGAATGTGCTTTTGTTTATTAAATAACTAATTTTATAGCCATATAATCGTAGAGAACGTTTTTAAAATAGTTCTCTTCTTCCCGCTCCCTTTCAGGCAACTTGATTAGATTCATGTCTTTAATATTGGAGAACTACTGTGTTGTTTTTGGAATTGTCTGAAATACAATACATAAAATAGTGATTTGCAGAACAAGAACCAGCCAATGAAAAATCATCTATTGCCGTTGCTATTGCTACAACTATAACCACAACTGCGACGAATGCAATAAATGGTAAGTGTTCAGTCTGGCAGACAAAAAGGTTGACTTTTAGTCTGGGAGACTGAGCAACTGTTAAAATGGTTTAAAAAGATAAAGTATGAGTATTTCAGCGTTTTAGTAGATGTTAAATAGTAGAAAAAAGTTGAATTTGATCATTGTTCATAAACACACTTCAGCGTAAGAGTTAAAACGGTACCATACAATGTGATCCTTCTGATAGAGCAGCTAAACTGTTAGAATCAGAATTATTTTACAGCCATTGAAAGTGACAGAAGTCACAAATTGGAAATATGCTTTGGCTCAAGCTACAAACGAGCTTTGGAGTCACAATAGAGTAGAAATAGATAGATGCTTTCAAAAATAGAGATTATTTTTAGCCAGGGCTAATATCAAACGGTAAAAGGACCATTTCCTTCATAATATGTCCAAAAGTATTTACTTCAAAAGTAGATAAAGTGCATTACAGTTCATGCACAGTTTTATTAGATACTTGTCAAATTCACTTGTTTCAAACATAGGTGAATGTTGACAATGCAAGAAGTTCATGAGTGTACAATACAATACAATACAATTTATTCTTGTATAGCCCTAGGTCACAACAGAAGTCATCTCAGAGGACTTAACAAAACCATTGAAATCACCAACACAGGTCAGAGAATCAACAGTTAAAACACATGAAGAATATAAAGCACACACAGAAGAAAATGTCCATACATGTTGTAGAATACTAAAGTGTCCTGATCATCACCAATCCTTTCTGTTTCCTATCCTAATCTAAGTGTAGCTTAGATTAATGAGATAGATTAGAACCAACACAGATTCAAAAACATTTAAAAGCATTTTAATGTATTTGGGTATAGCACAAAAGTAGATATTTAGGTATTTTTGAGAATTTTAAGAGCTGTCGATTTGTCAGCACAGATTAGAGAATCAAATACCATTGTAGAGTAACTGACCCCAAAACCTGCTAAAATAGATTAGCTCCTGTAAGGATAATACTAATTTGATTAATGATGTACATTCATCCCAAACTGTCTGAGAGGAGGAAGTGACAGAGCTTCCTGGTTCAACAAATGTATTTGGAAAAATGAGCAAAGCCCCACGTTGGGCACAAAGCCACTGTTAATGAAAGCAAACCACAGTATAGAGAGATTTATTAGATAAAAACATGTTTCGAATGTGGTTGTGTGTTGTTTATTTTCTCTGTATTGACTCTTCACAGATATCAAGCCTAAAGCACAAGTATTGATGATGAACGAGGAGGTGGATGTGACCTATTGTAAGATAGGTCAAAAGAGGGACTGACGAATATTCACAAAATGCTGCACATCAGACAAAGAATGTGCACTCAGGAAAAACCCCAAGGACACAAGATAGTACGGGAATCATAAAGATAACCAGCTTACAAAACCAGACAATTATTGACTCCATGAATAAACAATGCTCTCTCCCTCTCTTGAACGAGAGCAAAGTCCAACACAATCAGGCAGAAAGGGGATTCACCAACGGCATTCTGACGCCTCCCAGTGGACAAGGGACGCCAGCACACCCGGATGGAAAACCCTTGGGCGCATATGGATGACGTCATCGGAAGTCTCCTACATTTAACCTCCCTGAAGGTCTTTGAGGACAGTCAGCACAGGGCGAGCGAGGGACATAGGCAGCATAGGAGCTCTTTTGTTGAATTTCTGTATCTGATTGTAAAGATAAATTAAATATAGATGTTAAACTTGGAAAAAGTCTTCGTCTTGTATCCTGCATAATCCTGGACACGTCCGTCAAAGTTTTTTTGACATCATCACCCACTGGACATGCCATTCAAGTCAAAATGCTGTGATCAATACCCCAATCTGATGTTCTTCAACTTCTCCAGTGCATTTAACACCATCCAACCTCTCTTACTGAGGGAGAAACTGGAGATGATCTGAGTTGACCCTATCTTTACCAACTGGATTTAGAGTTACCTCACTGTGCTGGAAAGAAGGATCTTGGAAAAAGTCTTCGTCTTGTATCCTGCATAATCCTGGACACGTCCGTCAAAGTTTTTTTGACATCATCACCCACTGGACATGCCATTCAAGTCAAAATGCTGTGATCAATACCCCAATCACAACAGAGAACACACTGTAGACCTGGTCATGACAGAGGAAACAGGAGGAACAGGACAGAGGGCTATGGGAGGGACCAGAGAGAGACCAGAGAGACCCCAGAGAGACCAGAAAGAAAGAGTCCTCTGAACTAAATAAATGTAACTGTTGTGATACGAGCCTATGATGTTAGTGGAGTGGAGTAGTATAGAATATGTTGTTACCGGATGATCTCAGCGTACTCCTTCTCTTTGCCTTTGCTGTCTCTCCACTTGCGGAACATGACAGAGGCATCAACGTTTGCCGGAGAAAATGTGTTTGGTTCATTCAGCAGCGAGATCACACTCAGCAGGATCGTTCTGAAAGACACAAAATAATAAAAATGTAGGAGACCAGTGTGAGAGAATAGAGTGCGAGACCAGAGAGAGAGACCAGAGAGCTCACCGAACATTCTGCGTGGGATTCCAGCGTTCAGACGGCAGCTCTCCACTCTGGGGGTCGTCCACAGGAGGATGGAGGATGGAGATGCAGACGTCTCCATTCTGAAAGAAAACAACAGCATTAGCACCGAGTCACATAGTACAGGCAACCATTATTCAGCAAACTCCAGCTCTGCAAACAACACATGCACTTTATGATTTTAAAGTGCTCTGGATTTCAACTGTTAAACAATCCCCCATGTATCCCCAAGTGTGGACCACGACAACACACTTTGCAGTTCTTTAATAACAAAGCCATGTCTGTCTGTCCGTCCGTCTGTGTACCTCGTAGATGTTGGGGTGCCACATCTTGGTGAGGAACCTGAAGGTTGGGGGAGAGTATGGATAATCCACTGGGAACTTTATATGAGCCTGAAACAGAACAAACACATGAAAAGGAGAAGCTTGAACACTGACACAGGATTTAATGAACAGATTATTCACAAGTGCTTTGCAGTACCCACTGTTGTACAGTATATTTGCGGTACCTTGAAGTACATACCCTCGTACAGGGTGTGTTTTTGAAGTACCCGCCTTCGCACAGTATGTGTTTGCAGTACCTTGAAGCCCTTGTACAGTGCGTTTGCTGTATCTTGAAGTACCCGCCCTCATACAGTGTGTTGCAGTACCTGCCCACATACAGTGTGTGGTCTTTACCTTGAAGTACCCGCCCTCGTACAGGGTATTGGGCGGTCCAAAGATGGCAACCTCCCAGTTGTACAGGTCGGACTCTTCCACCAGAGTGATCCTGAAGCCCTCCACCGGCTGCTCCTGCAGAGACTTCAGCTCTACCATCAGAGCCTTCTGCGAGCTGGGGGTGGTCTGCTGCGCCATGACGGCCGCGGTCACCTAAGACAGAGGTCAGGGCAACAGAAGTTGGGGGTCATGGTCACAGAGGTCATAGCAACAGAGGTCAGGGTACAAACAGAGGTCAGAGGTATTGGGCTTAAATCTGGTTTATCGCCCTCTTTGATCCTGGTGTTTATATTGTCTTTGTAAATCCATGAGTAAATAAGTAGGTAATCTTTACTTATAAAACGCCTTCCACAGACCAGAGTCACAAAGCGCTTTACAATTGTGGGTATTTGTATTCTCACTCCACACAGAGTTGGGAGTTGAGGATTGACCAATCAGATGCCTTCGATAGACAAATTCTGCTTTTGTAGCAAGTAGCACGAGAGCAAACAGACCGGCGCAGCTCATGATTGGCTCTTGGTTGCTTGACCGCTGCTCGCTCCACATTCCTCCATATTAGAGAAAACTCCAAAGAGCCTGTGGGAGTTAGTTCTAATCGACTTCTACAGCTGTAAGGCGAACACTATGGTGTTCAGCCAGTCAAATTAATTCAAAGTAATCTTGTATAGCCATAAATCAGTAGTTATTTTGGAAGGCAGTTGAATTTGCCAACCCAGATCAGAAAATCAAGCTCCTCCCGGCAGCTACACCACCTCTGCTGTGACCTGTCCTGCTCCTCCCGGCGGCTACACCACCTTTGCTGCTGTGACCTGTCCTACTCCTCTTGGCGGCAACACTACCCCTGCTGCTGCATCCCTCTTCCCCATGGAGGATGTCCGGGTGGAGCAAAAGAAGCTCCACGGGAGGAAGTCTGCTGGGCCTGATGGGATAACACCAAGGCTCCTGAAGGAATGTGCAGCGGAGTTAGCTGAGCCTCTCCATACCATCCCCAAAGTAGCAAGGCCAACAGGATGCAAGGACTACAGACCAGTGGCACTAACGTGTCATAATGAAGACTTTTGAGAGGCTAGTACTCCGACTGCTCATGCCACAGGTCGAGCAGGCTCTTGACCCCCTGCAGTTTGCCTATCAGGAGAACATGGGAGTGGATGACGCAGTCCAGTATATGCTCCATCGGCCCGGGTTCTTCCTGGATGGCCCTGGAGGCTATGTGAGGCTGATGTTCTTCAATTTCTCCAGAGCATTTAACACCATCCAACCTCTCTTACTGAGGGAGAAACTGGAGATGATCTGAGTTGACCCTATCTTTACCAACTGGATTTAGAGTTACCTCACTGTGCTGGAAAGAAGGATGAGGGCTCTTATGCAGGGCTTCCAGGGTAACTCCAGACACCCTCTGCATGACACTATGGCTGCTAAGAGGAGTAATTGTAGAAACAGGCTTATATCACTGCGCTGCCGAATGGAACGTTTTAAGAGATCCTTTGTTTATTCGGCTGTCAGACAACAGACCTGTATAGGTTTTCTGCTGCTGGACACCTGAATTTCTCCTACGGGTAATCAATAAAGTTGTTGAATATTGAGTTTTGTCGAATGTCGAGTGTAGAGTGCCCTGGATCATCACTATCGGCAAGGAAAAACTCTTAAGTTCCCTCCTTCTACGGTGTATCGCTAAAGCCTGGTTCACACGGCAGGATAATTAGGCCGATTTTAGACCCGATTTACCCCTACGACAATCGTAAGAACGCTCCGAATATCGTAAAAAAAAATCTGATGGATTTTCCTGCCGTGTGTGGTGTGTTAAGACTGTGCTCGACACTCGGAAGGACTTCGGGACTGCTCCGATCTCAATATCAGGGATATCCAACATCTTGGATTGTTTTGGCCCGATTTCTCTTCGTGTGTGGTGTCCCCCGAGGACAGACGTGCTCGTTGACATGACTGCGGCGTGTAGCCAATCAGAAGATGAGACAAGCGCGCGAGGAAACACCGTAAAAAAATAAAACAGTCAGCGGCATGGCGCACCAGAAAGTTCGGTGGACAACTAGTTGACCTCTGGCAAGACCGTGAATGTATGTATGACGTGTCGTGTAAAGAATATCATCACCGAAATGACAAGGAGAGGAATTGGGCAGAAATTGCTGCTGCACAGGTAGTGTTGGCATAAGCCCTATTCGGAGGGGATTAGTACACTAAATCAGTGGTTCTCAAACTTTTTACACAAAGTACCACTTCAGAAAATACTCGCCTCTCCAAGTATCACCAAAAATGACTAACGCCACACAGTAAGTAAGTAAGTAAGTAAGCTTTTATTTATATACCGCCTTTCACAGACCAGAGTCACAAAGCGGTTTACAATTGTTATTTTTTGGGCACTTGTCTCTCACTCCACACAGAGATGGGAGCGGGGTCGCCGAACAGGAGGCGCATGCCAGACCTATTGTACATATTTTTAGTGGTAAGGGAAACCGGAGTACCCGGAGGAAACCTACGCAGGCACGGGGAGAACATGCAAACTCCACTCAGAAAGGCCCTGGTCCAACCGGGATTCGAACCCAGGACCTTCTTGCTGAAAGGCGAGGGTGCTATCCACTCAGCCACCGTGCCGCCCGCAGTAGCGTAATAAGCCTAAGTATTCATCAAAAACAAGGCAGAGGTTTCATTCCTAAAGAAGCTTTTGTATTTGCTGCTTCTTCTACATGGAATGTGTTGCAAAAAGACTGGAAATGATTGACTGACTGTATGTCATTGAATGATTTCAGATCCAGATTGAGAGCACTTGAGACATCTTCAGTGAATTGTAACTGATTTTATAATCAGTAATTTTATGAAATTGTATGTGACTGTTTTATAATCTGTAATTGTATGTAATTGTAGGACTCCCTTGAAAGAGGTTCTCATTGACTGCCAGCCATTTTTGATGACTTCACTGATTTTCCAGGCTCACAGAATATTGTGTGCTATTAAAAATATGAAACCAGAGTCTGAAAGACAGGACTGTCTACTTTCAGGTGCAAAAAGAAGTTTGTTTTTAGCTTGTTTCGTTCTCCTGTGATCTCCAGTCGAAAAGAGGGGAGTGTGACAAAAAGCACCAGTCTTAGACAAAAAGTTGAGAAAATGAGGTGTTTATGAAAACAGACAAACCTGCAGAAAAGTGACTATAACACTATTTAGTTTAACTTTAGCATCTCCTCAAACATGTCCAGGATCTTACATGTTAGAAAACAGCAAGTTATGAGAACGTGTTTTTGATGCAAAATAATATGTTTTATGGCACACACATCCACAAAGTGTTGTTCAAATATTTCAAAATGTACACAAGAAACGTCAAAAAGTACATATTGAAAGTAGAGCCCATGACAAACTATCCCAGAAAGAATGGCCAGTATTCATCCATTAGGTGGTGCTATATTTATGTCAAAAAGGGTGAATCGGAGATAAGAAAAATTATAATGATAAACACTATAAACGACAATAAATCAAAGTGCAATAGAATACTGTTGTGTGTCTTTGTGTGTTTGGGCGCGCATGGATGTGCGTTTACGCGCACGTTTGAGTAGTTACATCTACAGACTAAGTGTCGTTCTGTTTAGGCCAGCGAGCGTTGTGACCATAACTGGACTTTGCCGCTGGCTCCTGGTGCGGACTCAGTGATAGTTTTAGGAATAGTCCACTTTTATGTGGCTTTTTTGAGGTGCACCGCTGGTCTGCTGCCATGACCCTCCACATGGTCTGTGTCAGCTCTGGAGACAAATTTACTGCTCAAACTGCCTCCAAATGTAGCCTGACCATGACTATATTACTCCATGCCTGCTTTACCTCTGTCTCTCCTGCTCAGAGTGCTCAGGCACTACTGCCTACAGCCAAACCCCAGATATATATGATACACAGACACAGACAGACAGGAAAAGATTTAAAAACAATGTTGACGTCAATTGACATCAATGAGTTAATTTTAATGTTACTTTCCTGTTTTTTTTTCAGTGATTCTTTGGCGTACCCCTAGAGGGAGCCCCGCGTACCCCTTGGGGTACGCATACCCCACTTTGAGAACCACTGCACTAAATGATCAGACTGATGGGTTGTGTTTGTACGTTTACTTTGCACTCTGTCCTAATACAGTAGACGTGTTGATGCAGCCGTGCTTGTTGGTTTGCGCGTACTGTATGTAAAGTTTCCTGTCTAGCAGTGTGTGTGATGCGTTCACAGGTAGTCCTCATGGTGTCTGTGGCTGCTGTGGTAGGCTGCGTGAAGCAGAGAGGCCAGCACACTCTGTTTACTCTAAAGTCACGCTTGATCTCGAGAGATATTGTGAGATTTCCGTCTGACCTGTGAATGCTCGGGGGTGAAATCGGCTCACATGCGCTCCTCTGAGGCTGGCCTCAAGGTGATACAAGCCGTGGTTGAGCGCGATTAAGACCCATATTTGTTTCAAAAAACAATTTATGAGCCATCCTCTCAACTGTAGACATGTAGATTGTAAAGGAAATATGTTTTACATCAGCCAATAATTGCTGAGAGGTTTTCTCATCCTCCCTTCTCTAATGACAACATGCGCAGGAGTCCCATCACGAAGTAAAAAGAGAAGTTCATTGTGTGTCTTGAGTAACGTGCAGTAACGGGGTGTCGGAAATGATAACGCCGTTATAGTTACAGTCAAAGTAATTAGTTAGATTACTCGTTACTGAAAAAAGTAACGGAGTTAGTAACGCCGTTTTGTTTCCGTTATTCCCATCACTGGTGATGTGTGTGGTCGTTTGCGTAATTTTGCCGTGTGGCTGCACACCACACACTGTACGACCAAAGTGGTTAGACCCGTGATTTTTTATCTCCGTGTGTGGGGTCTCTCACGGAGAAAAAAAATCGGCCGACAATTTTAAAATCGTCTCGTGTGAACCAGGCTTAAGGTGTATCGCTCACTGTAGAGGGGTGTAGGGCCGACAGTAGCGAAGTTGGAAGAGCATTGGCCTTTGAGCCCACCACAAGACTTTCTCCACCGACTCCCACTGATTTTTGCTGTCGTTGTGTCCTTAGCAAGACACTTAACCTCTGGGAACACCAGGTGCCACAGTGGGGCGGCTGCAGCTGTAAAGTGCCAAACTGCCATTGTGTTCTTAGGCAAGACACTTCACCCACATTTCCTAGAATGAGTCTGGTGTGTGTGTGAATGGTTGGTGGTGGTCAGAGAGGCCGATGGCACATACTGGTTGCCTCTCTTCTGTCAGTGTGCCCCAGGGCAGCTGTGGCTACAGCAGTAGATTATCACCACCGTGTATGGAATGAATGAATAATAACATATGAAGCGTCTAGGAATGTCCAGAAAAGCGCTATATAAAATCGATGCATGATTATTTACCTGGAGAGGGTGCTATCTGTGTGTGTGTTACCTGTGTGCATTTGAGTTGACTGTGTGCGTGTGTGTGTGTGTGTGTGGGGGTGTGTGTGTTACCTGTGTGCAGAGACCTCTCAGTGGCTCATGGTCCCAGGTGTGCGTCAGAGCTGGGTCACTGCTCTGTGGGGTTCAGGACCTGTGGGGGAGAAGAGTGTGATCAGTCTCCCCCTGTGAGGGTTAGTGGGGTTCTGTGAGGGTCTCTGTAAGAGACAAACAAGCATATATAAAACCACGGTTTATCAACTGAACAATGTGTTAGAGGTTAGTGGAGCCATGTATTCAGAAACCCTCAAAGATGGCAGGGTTAGGCTTAGACCCAGGAGGAAGTCAACAGAGAAACATCTTCCCCTCAATACTTTAGTTTCTTTAGTGCCGTCACTGTATGAAGAGGTCCAATTATATTGATTATTGTAATCATGAGCTATACTGCCTGGATATTATAATTTCTATATTATTGTGACAACCTAAAAGGATGAGACTGCAGATACAACCGTGTGAGCTCAGTCACATGGGAGGAGCTTGGAGTAGAGCCGCTGCTTCTCCAAGTGTGAGGTGGCTCGGGCATCTGTTTGGGAGGCCTCCTGGACGGAGCATGTCGCACCACTCCGCTCTGCTCTACCTGGTTGTGTTTCCATTATGCTTTAGTATCTGGTACTAATCGTAGAAACCAGAACCAACCAGTAACCCTGGTTTCCAGTAGCATTCTGGCCGATCACTGTCAGTTAGAAAACTTTTGAACCATCTTGGCCTGGGCAGAACCAGGGCCAAGAAGGACTAAAAAAGCACCTGGTAAAGGCCAGTGGGAACAGTCTCAATCGGAGGAGGGGAGGGTAGAGCCGAGCCGAGCAGAGCAGAGCAGAGCAGACAGGGCTTGTGTCTCTCAGTTGGCCTGGTAATGCCTCAGGATTCCCCTGGATGAGCTGGAGGAAGTGTGTTGGAGAGGGAAGTCTGGGCGTCGCTTCTCATACTGCTGCCCCCACGACCCAGCAGCGGATAAAGCGGAAGCGAATCGATAGCTGTTATGATAATTCCCGTGAAATTCCTGTATTGCCCTGATACCCGTGAGATGCACATTGCAATATAATAGTTTACATGTTACAATGATTACTACCGTGATGTTTCTGTATCAATCTCAGATGTGTTTGAGCTGAACTGTCTTATTGTAATATAAGAGTTTACATGTAATTATTGTGATGTTCCTGTATCTCTTATGTGGTCGAACTGTACCTCCACCACAGCTGTTGTTTACGTCTCTGCAGCTGAAGTTAGCCGCTCGCCAGGCTCTGTTCTCGGGGGAAGAGGAGAATGTCCGCCCGCTGCTGTGGGGCTGTTGTATTCGTAAGAGCCCCCTGTCCTCCGCAGTCCCTCACTGCGCTCTGGAACCAGACACAAACGCCGCTGATCGCTGCTTTTCCCCGCAGATTTACAGCGGTTTTATTTTTCTTCCGTCGTCGCTTCCGGCTCCTGCGCGTGCCCGCTGTCAGTTCAAAGCACGCAGGCGCAGAAGTGACATGCGCGCTCCCGATCAGAGCTGAAAAATATGATAATAAAAGCGTAACAATATGCAGTGCAGCGATTAAAGACACAGTCCTTTCTACATGTGCTTCATATGAATAGTATCAGTATTCTCTTGTCTCCATGGTCAACACTGTTCCTCATCAGTCATTGACCTGCAGTTGTGTTTAGCACTATCCACTCTGGTCAGGTACTGCCCCCGCCCCTTCTCCCAGTGCTCTGTTTTTTTAACTTTTTACACTACGATAAATCCTCAAACTATAGCTATTATACTTAAGTTTAACGCTCATATTTGTTCCACATATTCCACTGAAACTTTGAAAATAATAATACTCTGAAATAGTGTATAATATTAATAACAATAATACTAGGCCGCAGCACTTTTCTGGACTCTCATAATTTCTCTTTCACTCCAAACACAGTGGTGATAAACTACTGTAGCCACAGCTGTCCTAGGGCACTGACAGAAGGCAACCAGTCTGCGCTAAACTAAGAATTCCGTTGATTTGAATGGGAGTCCTGATGATATTTATTTATTTGTATACATGTCATATTATATTTATAATATTTTTGTTCATATTATTTTTTATATATCCTATAATAGAGCGTGTGTTAAAGCTATATAAGAGGATTTTCCCAAATTTTAGGAAAGAACTGCCCTCTCACTGTTTTGAACCAAGCTCTCTGGTCTTATTTGACAAGCACGTATCACCAGAATGATTGACAATTGGGAGGACCAATGGTCTTGATGATCCACCCAGAAGAAGAAAATCCTCCTTTATACCTTTTATTATTGTAACAATTAATTTTTGCTTCACACCTCACGTGACAGCAGCCCGTGACGTCACTCCAGGAACCAGCGCACTCATGCAAGATGGCGTCGCACGAAGAGGTCGCGGAGAACAGCGGCTTCTCTCTGATTTAAGCCCGGAAAACAGCACCTCGGCCCCTGCTCCAGAGCCAGACAGTGTTGGGGGAGACTGTGCCCCGTGTTTCGAGCTGTGGACACGGCTCAGGACCAGGTGGGACCCGCGGAAGGAGGCTTTTCTCCGGGGTTTTTAAGCAGAGAGGGGTGGTGCTGCCTGTCACAACATTAGCCACGTTAGCCAGGCTACTGCTAGCGCAAAAACAAGCGCAAAATCATCACAAAATGAACATTAAATACATTAAACTTCCCTCAGTCGTAAATATGACACGTTGCTCCTGAATAACGCCCACGTGTCTTGGGCGTAAAGTGTAATGTTTGCCTTTTAACACGTTATACTGACAGTAGTGCTAGTCGTAATTGGGCTAGCCCCAGTTCATGGTCTCAAATGTAAAAGAGATATAGTTAATTTAAAACTTAATATTATTATCTTTGATTGACATTGACGAGTCACAGAATTCGTTTTGTAAATTTGTCAGGACTGGAATATGATGAGTTCTGCTTGGCTTCCATTACGGACAGTGGCTTTGTGATAGGAAAGCAGTAATAGTTTTCCCTATGTTTAGACCGATTCGTTGTTGTTGGCACTGGACTCGTAAATGTGGCATGTCATGGTCGTTGCATAACTGTAGACCATGACTAAGCCTTTGTACAGCTGTAAGTAAACAGTTAATGTCTCCGCGGGCTGAAATATAATCTATTTATGCCTAATATTGGAAACGGGCGCTCAGACGTGTGATCAGAGGAGAGTTGTTCGCACACAGAGGCTTCAGTTCTGTTGTTCCTTTGAAAATAGTTTTTGAATTTGGACACACAGGTTTAGTTTTAGGATCACCTCAATTACAGCACTGTTAAAGCTAGGATACGCAGCTCTGGAAGAAAATCCATGTCACTAGTTCCTGGCTCTAAAACAGTTGCATGTACTTGTATAATCCCGAAGAAAATTCAAATCTAAGGTTGGGCCTTTGTTTGGCTCTTGGACGTCACATTTCTGTTTTCTTTTGGGCAGACTCTAAATGGCTGCGAGGAAATCTGCATCTGACGCATTCAATAACGGTGAGTTTTAGCCACAATTTAACATTCGGAAAAGACAACAGTGCTACTGCCTGCTTCTACCACAGCACTCATTACTTTCTTGATATTCTCCACAGATTTGAACCATGTCTCTCTCTCTGGTCCCTTTCTTTGGTCCCTTTCTCTGATCTCTTTCTCTGATCTCTTTCTCTGGTCTCTTACTCTGGTCATCCTTTTGTCTTTCTCTGTTCTCTCTCTCTCTCTCTCTCTCTCTCTCTGTGTATGATGTCTCTTTCTCTCTGGACTTTCTGTTGTCTCTCTCTCTCTGGTCTGTCTCTGTATAACAGTCTCTTGTGCCTCAGGTCCTGTGAGTTACCTGGAGGACGTCCCCTTTAAACTCAGTGAGAAGTTCCGGTGTCCGGCCAAAGTGGGGTTACCTGTGGGCTTCTGTCTGCCGGACGCCGCTCTGCTCGGCACACAGGTTAGAGAACAGCCTCCTCTCACTTTAAAGCAGGGGTACGTAGCTTTAGTCTAATAAGTAACATGTAGTTTGAACAGAAAGAGTCTTGAAAAAGTTAAAGGTTGTGAACAAATCAGACACAACCATGTATCCATGGATCTATAATATCTGGATCGGGTATTACTAGAAAAAAATAAATAAACCAAAACAGCTTGACCTCAGCTGACAGAGAACCTACAGCTTTCAGAAAGCTCGGATTTTGTGGGGATAATTTTTTCTTCTTAAATCCTTCGTTTTTCTTTAAATCCACACTTTAGTGCCACAAAGTCTGCTCGTTTGGCACCCGCTCTAACTCCTGCTCTAGCTCTGCTCTGATCAGCAGCTCTGATTGGTCAGAGCGCGTGCATGAGAGCCACACATGCGTATTTGGCACAACGCATCATGGGAGCTCGTCCACTGCACAGAACCGGGAGGACCAGACGATCCCCATTTGACTAGGGTGGCATCTTTGATCCCAGGGGCTTGGATACAACTTACTGTCTTCATTTTATGTGAAAGAAAGAGCCCTGTGAGTCATTGAGTCTGTGGGCAGTAGGGTTGGGCGATATTTTTTTTGTACCGGTATACCGGTATAAGTAAATTAAATGATAAGAAAATGCCTTATACCGGTGAAAACGATCATTTAACACTGAAAACAGCAAGCGGAAGACACGTTTGTGTGCGGCGCACTTTGATGACGCATCTGCGCAGCACGTGTAGCAGAGCGGCGTGCAGGGACAACAACAACAGAGCAGAGAGCAAACATGGGTGAGTGCGGCGGTGAAGACCATGGTAAAGACATGCAGATTGTAGAAGACATTGTGCCAAAACGCGGAGCTACCTCAAACATATGGGAGTAGTTTGGGAACTAGATAAAAAGAAGCAATTGTGTGTAACTATCGACAGTGGATCTAATGTTGTGAAAGCAGCTGCCCTAAACAACTGGACTCGAGTGGCTTGCTTCGGACACTCGTTCTCTCTCTCTCTCTCTCTCTCTCATAGTGCCATTGGTAAGCTTTATTTACTGTTTACTGTCATTCATTTTACTTCAATGCATGTGTTTGTCTACATTGCAATATAATTACAAATAAGTTATAATTACATAATTATAGAAACGCAAAAGGATACAAAAAATATATACAGTATTTGATCATTTTGACTATATTGGGATTAGGAAACATAAGCCAAAGTGATCAAATAATTATTTGATAATGCTACACTTTTTATATTACAAAGGACAAACTTTTATATATTTTACAAATTACAAATGTTCACCTTTTATTACATGTTGCCTGCAATTTTCAGTATGTACAAAACAGAATTCTCTACAATTCAGTTTTGTTAATACGTTTTATATACAATAGCTGTATTACACATTTTGCTGCCAATAAATCAGTAAATGCACTTTGAGGCAAGTGTGTTAAAATTATCAGTGCTAAGTTTTTATAGCTTTTATATGAGGCTTTGTTAAAATTATCATATCGTCATATCGTGATACATACCAACAAAAATCGTGATACATGCTGAGGCCCATATCGCCCAACCCTAGTGGGCAAAGAGCTGTTTGACTGAGTAAGGGTGGTCCTCTTTTTTCTTTTCTGTCTGAAAAAACTGATCTAATGATCTGACAGAAGCCAGAGATACATATTGTGAAAAATAGTGATTGAAGCAACTGTTTTAGAGCCAGGAAGTAGAGACATGTGTTTAGTATTGAGTTCTATTGGTGTGGTCTGAAATTTACTTTCCTTTAGCTTTAAAGTTACGTATCCTAGCTTTAATGTTTTGTACCTAAAACTCCTGTCTGTGTTTTCAGTATGATTTCTCCCTGGAGCGGCGCAGCGTGGCGTGGGGGGCGGGGCTTGAGGAGGCGGCGGTCAGGGGTCGAGGCCAGGCCGAGGATGAGGAGCCTGTCTTACCGGCTCCGCCACATCTCCCCGCCCCTCCGCTTCCTCCTGCTCTGAACCCTGTGTTAGCAGCGCTCAGCCACGACGCAATCCTCACACCGGTGCAGTGCTCCGCCCCCTCGCCAAGCCCCGCCCACACGGTGACCGGACACACTGCGCTTCTTGACCTCACGGACTTCGAGCGCGCTGAGGACCCCTTCGACAAATTGGAGCTGAAGACCATCGACGAGAAGGAGGAGCTGAGGAGCATCCTACAGCCGAGCAACGGTGAGTGTGTGTGTGAGAGAGGTGTGTGTATCATGAGTGATGTAACATGTTTAATCGGCAGGTCTGCACAATGGGCTGGTGGACGATCGGCCCTGTAACATCCGCTCGCTCTCGTTCCCCAAACTGTCGGAGTCTGAGTGTCCTGAGCCCACGCCTCCTGTGGCCCCGCTCCCCGTCATTGCCCTGCATCCTGACAGCTCCCCCCAGAGGACACACAGCGCAGAGGTCATTGTAACTCCTGCTCGAAGCAAGAGTGCTGCACCCAAACCGGTGAGTGAGAAAGCGAGCAAGAATCCAGAGAGCCAGAGAGCGAGCGAGCGAGAGTCCAGAGAGCGAGCGAGCGAGCGAGAGTCCAGAGAGCGAGCGAGAGTCCAGAGAGCGAGCGAGCGAGCGAGAGTCCAGAGAGCGAGCGAGAGTCCAGAGAGCGAGCGAGAGTCCAGAGAGCGAGCGAGAGTCCAGAGAGCGAGCGAGAGTCCAGAGAGCGAGCGAGCGAGCGAGAGTCCAGAGCGAGCGAGCGAGAGTCCAGAGCGAGCAGAGTCAGAGCGAGCGAGCGAGAGTCCAGAGAGCGAGCGAGAGTCCAGAGAGCGAGCGAGCGAGAGTCCAGAGAGCGAGCGAGAGTCCAGAGAGCGAGCGAGCGAGAGTCCAGAGAGCGAGCGAGAGTCCAGAGAGCGAGCGAGAGTCCAGAGAGCGAGCGAGCGAGCGAGAGTCCAGAGAGCGAGCGAGCGAGAGTCCAGAGAGCGAGCAGCGAGCGAGAGTCCAGAGAGCGAGCGAGCGAGAGTCCAGAGAGCGAGCGAGCGAGCGAGAGTCCAGAGAGCGAGCGAGCGAGCGAGAGTCCAGAGAGAGCGAGCGAGCGAGAGTCCAGAGAGCGAGCGAGCGAGAGTCCAGAGAGCGAGCGAGCGAGCGAGAGTCCAGAGAGCGAGCGAGCGAGAGTCCAGAGAGCGAGCGAGCGAGCGAGAGTCCAGAGAGCGAGCGAGCGAGCGAGAGTCCAGAGAGCGAGCGAGCGAGCGAGAGTCCAGAGAGCGAGCGAGCGAGCGAGAGTCCAGAGAGCGAGCGAGCGAGCGAGAGTCCAGAGAGACGAGCGAGCGAGCGAGAGTCCAGAGAGCGAGGAGCGAGAGTCCAGAGAGCGAGCGAGCGAGTCAGCGAGAGTCCAGAGAGCGAGCGAGCGAGCGAGAGTCCAGAGAGCGAGCGAGCGAGCGAGAGTCCAGAGAGCGAGCGAGCGAGCGAGAGTCCAGAGAGCGAGCGAGCGAGCGAGAGTCCAGAGAGCGAGCGAGCGAGCGAGAGTCCAGAGAGCGAGCGAGCGAGAGTCCAGAGAGCGAGCGAGCGAGAGCGAGAGTCCAGAGAGCGAGCGAGCGAGCGAGAGTCCAGAGAGCGAGCGAGCGAGCGAGAGTCCAGAGAGCGAGCGAGCGAGCGAGAGTCCAGAGAGCGAGCGAGCGAGCGAGAGTCCCAGAGAGCGAGCGAGCGAGCGAGAGTCCAGAGAGCGAGCGAGCGAGCGAGAGTCCAGAGAGCGAGCGAGCGAGCGAGAGTCCAGAGAGCGAGCGAGCGAGCGAGAGTCCAGAGAGCGAGCGAGCGAGCGAGAGTCCAGAGAGCGAGCGAGCGAGCGAGAGTCCAGAGAGCGAGCGAGCGAGCGAGAGTCCAGAGAGCGAGCGAGCGAGCGAGAGTCCAGAGAGCGAGCGAGCGAGCGAGAGTCCAGAGAGCGAGCGAGCGAGCGAGAGTCCAGAGAGCGAGCGCGAGCGAGCGAGCGAGCGAGCGAGAGTCCAGAGAGCGAGCGAGCGAGCGAGAGTCCAGAGAGCGAGCGAGAGTCCAGAGAGCGAGCGAGCGAGCGAGAGTCCAAGAGCGAGCGAGAGTCCAGAGAGCGAGAGTCCAGAGAGCGAGCGAGAGTCCAGAGAGCGAGCGAGCGAGCGAGAGTCCAGAGAGCGAGCGAGCGAGAGTCCAGAGAGCGAGCGAGCGAGAGTCCAGAGAGCGAGCGAGCGAGCGAGAGTCCAGAGAGAGCGAGCGAGCGAGAGTCCAGAGAGCGAGCGAGCGCGAGAGTCCAGAGAGCGAGCGAGCGAGCGAGAGTCCAGAGAGCGAGCGAGCGAGAGTCCAGAGAGCGAGCGAGAGTCCAGAGAGCGAGCGAGCGAGAGTCCAGAGAGCGAGCGAGCGAGAGTCCAGAGAGCGAGCGAGCGAGAGTCCAAGAGAGCGAGCGAGCGAGAGTCCAGAGAGCGAGCGAGCGAGAGTCCAGAGAGCGAGCGAGCGAGAGTCCAGAGAGCGAGCGAGAGTCCAGAGAGCGAGAGAGCGAGCGAGAGTCCAGAGAGCGAGCGAGCGAGCGAGAGTCCAGAGAGCGAGCGAGCGAGCGAGAGTCCAGAGAGCGAGCGAGCGAGCGAGAGTCCAGAGAGCGAGCGAGCGAGCGAGAGTCCAGAGAGCGAGCGAGAGTCCAGAGAGCGAGCGAGAGTCCAGAGAGCGAGCGAGCGAGAGAGTCCAGAGAGCGAGCGAGCGAGAGTCCAGAGAGCGAGCGAGCGAGAGTCCAGAGAGCGAGCGAGAGTCCAGAGAGCGAGAGAGCGAGCGAGAGTCCAGAGAGCGAGCGAGCGAGCGAGAGTCCAGAGAGCGAGCGAGCGAGCGAGAGTCCAGAGAGCGAGCGAGCGAGCGAGAGTCCAGAGAGCGAGCGAGCGAGCGAGAGTCCAGAGAGCGAGCGAGAGTCCAGAGAGCGAGCGAGCGAGCGAGAGTCCAGAGAGCGAGCGAGCGAGCGAGAGTCCAGAGAGCGAGCGAGCGAGCGAGAGTCCAGAGAGCGAGCGAGCGAGCGAGAGTCCAGAGAGCGAGCGAGCGAGCGAGAGTCCAGAGAGCGAGCGAGCGAGCGAGAGTCCAGAGAGCGAGCGAGCGAGCGAGAGTCCAGAGAGCGAGCGAGCGAGCGAGAGTCCAGAGAGAGCGAGCGAGCGAGAGTCCAGAGAGCGAGCGAGCGAGCGAGAGTCCAGAGAGCGAGCGAGCGAGCGAGAGTCCAGAGAGCGAGCGAGCGAGAGTCCAGAGAGCGAGCGAGCGAGCGAGAGTCCAGAGAGCGAGCGAGCGAGCGAGAGTCCAGAGAGCGAGCGAGCGAGCGAGCGAGAGTCCAGAGAGCGAGCGAGCGAGCGAGAGTCCAGAGAGCGAGCGAGCGAGCGAGAGTCCAGAGAGCGAGCGAGCGAGCGAGAGTCCAGAGAGCGAGCGAGCGAGCGAGAGTCCAGAGAGCGAGCGAGCGAGAGTCCAGAGAGCGAGCGAGCGAGAGTCCAGAGAGCGAGCGAGCGAGAGTCCAGAGAGCGAGCGCGAGAGTCCAGAGAGCGAGCGAGCGAGAGTCCAGAGAGCGAGCGAGCGAGCGAGAGTCCAGAGAGCGAGCGAGCGAGAGTCCAGAGAGCGAGCGAGAGTCCAGAGAGCGAGCGAGAGTCCAGAGAGCGAGCGAGAGTCCAGAGAGCGAGCGAGAGTCCAGAGAGCAGAGCGAGAGTCCAGAGAGCGAGCGAGAGTCCAGAGAGCGAGCGAGCGAGCGAGAGTCCAGAGAGCGAGCGAGCGAGCGAGAGTCCAGAGAGCGAGCGAGAGTCCAGAGAGCGAGCGAGCGAGCGAGAGTCCAGAGAGCGAGCGAGCGAGCGAGAGTCCAGAAGCGAGCGAGCGAGCGAGAGTCCAGAGAGCGAGCGAGAGTCCAGAGAGCGAGCGAGAGTCCAGAGAGCGAGCGAGAGTCCAGAGAGCGAGCGAGAGTCCAGAGAGCGAGCGAGAGTCCAGAGAGCGAGCGAGAGTCCAGAGAGCGAGCGAGAGTCCAGAGAGCGAGCGAGCGAGCGAGAGTCCAGAGAGCGAGCGAGCGAGCGAGAGTCCAGAGAGCGAGCGAGCGAGCGAGAGTCCAGAGAGCGAGCGAGCGAGCGAGAGTCCAGAGAGCGAGCGAGCGAGCGAGAGTCCAGAGAGCGAGCGAGCGAGCGAGAGTCCAGAGAGCGAGCGAGCGAGCGAGAGTCCAGAGACGAGCGAGCGAGCGAGAGTCCAGAGAGCGAGCGAGCGAGCGAGAGTCCAGAGAGCGAGCGAGCGAGCGAGAGTCCAGAGAGCGAGCGAGCGAGCGAGAGTCCAGAGAGCGAGCGAGCGAGCGAGAGTCCAGAGAGCGAGCGAGCGAGCGAGAGTCCAGAGAGCGAGCGAGCGAGCGAGAGTCCAGAGAGCGAGCGAGCGAGCGAGAGTCCAGAGAGCGAGCGAGCGAGCGAGAGTCCAGAGAGCGAGCGAGCGAGCGAGAGTCCAGAGAGCGAGCGAGCGAGCGAGAGTCCAGAGAGCGAGCGAGCGAGCGAGAGTCCAGAGAGCGAGCGAGCGAGCGAGAGTCCAGAGAGCGAGCGAGCGAGAGTCCAGCGAGCGAGCGAGAGTCCAGAGAGCGAGCGAGCGAGCGAGAGTCCAGAGAGCGAGCGAGCGAGAGTCCAGAGAGCGAGCGAGCGAGAGTCCAGAGAGCGAGCGAGCGAGAGTCCAGAGAGCGAGCGAGCGAGAGTCCAGAGAGCGAGCGAGCGAGAGTCCAGAGAGCGAGCGAGAGTCCAGAGAGCGAGCGAGCGAGCGAGAGTCCAGAGAGCGAGCGAGCGAGCGAGAGTCCAGAGAGCGAGCGAGCGAGCGAGAGTCCAGAGAGCGAGCGAGAGTCCAGAGAGCGAGCGAGAGTCCAGAGAGCGAGCGAGCGAGCGAGAGTCCAGAGAGCGAGCGAGAGTCCAGAGAGCGAGCGAGAGTCCAGAGAGCGAGCGAGAGTCCAGAGAGCGAGCGAGCGAGCGAGAGTCCAGAGAGCGAGCGAGCGAGCGAGAGTCCAGAGAGCGAGCGAGCGAGCGAGAGTCCAGAGAGCGAGCGAGCGAGCGAGAGTCCAGAGAGCGAGCGAGCGAGCGAGAGTCCAGAGAGCGAGCGAGCGAGAGTCCAGAGAGCGAGCGAGCGAGCGAGAGTCCAGAGAGCGAGCGAGCGAGCGAGAGTCCAGAGAGCGAGCGAGCGAGCGAGAGTCCAGAGAGCGAGCGAGCGAGCGAGAGTCCAGAGAGCGAGCGAGCGAGCGAGAGTCCAGAGAGCGAGCGAGCGAGCGAGAGTCCAGAGAGCGAGCGAGCGAGCGAGAGTCCAGAGAGCGAGCGAGCGAGCGAGAGTCCAGAGAGCGAGCGAGCGAGCGAGAGTCCAGAGAGCGAGCGAGCGAGAGTCCAGAGAGCGAGCGAGCGAGAGTCCAGAGAGCGAGCGAGCGAGCGAGAGTCCAGAGAGCGAGCGAGCGAGAGTCCAGAGAGCGAGCGAGAGCAGAGAGCGAGCGAGAGTCCAGAGAGCGAGCGAGCGAGAGTCCAGAGAGCGAGCGAGAGTCCCAGAGAGCGAGCGAGCGAGAGTCCAGAGAGCGAGCGAGCGAGAGAGAGTCCAGAGAGCGAGCGAGCGAGAGTCCAGAGAGCGAGCGAGCGAGAGTCCAGAGAGCGAGCGAGCGAGAGTCCAGAGAGCGAGCGAGCGAGCGAGAGTCCAGAGAGCGAGCGAGCGAGCGAGAGTCCAGAGAGCGAGCGAGCGAGCGAGAGTCCAGAGAGCGAGCGAGCGAGCGAGAGTCCAGAGAGCGAGCGAGCGAGCGAGAGTCCAGAGAGCGAGCGAGCGAGCGAGAGTCCAGAGAGCGAGAGGTCCGAGAGCGAGCGAGCGAGCGAGAGTCCAGAGAGCGAGCGAGAGTCCAGAGAGCGAGCGAGCGAGCGAGAGTCCAGAGAGCGAGCGAGAGTCCAGAGAGCGAGCGAGCGAGCGAGAGTCCAGAGAGCGAGCGAGAGTCCAGAGAGCGAGCGAGCGAGAGTCCAGAGAGCGAGCGAGAGTCCAAGAAGCGAGCGAGCGAGCGAGAGTCCAGAGAGCGAGCGAGAGTCCAGAGAGCGAGCGAGCGAGCGAGAGTCCTGAGAGAGCGAGCGAGCGAGCGAGAGTCCAGAGAGCGAGCGAGCGAGAGTCCAGAGAGCGAGCGAGCGAGCGAGAGTCCAGAGAGCGAGCGAGCGAGCGAGCGAGAGTCCAGAGAGCGAGCGAGCGAGCGAGAGTCCAGAGAGCGAGCGAGCGAGCGAGAGTCCCCAGAGAGCGAGCGAGCGAGAGTCCAGAGAGCGAGCGAGCGAGCGAGCGAGAGTCCAGAGAGCGAGCGAGCGAGAGTCCAGAGAGCGAGCGAGCGAGAGTCCAGAGAGCGAGCGAGCGAGAGTCCAAGAGAGCGAGCGAGCGAGCGAGAGTCCAGAGAGCGAGCGAGCGAGAGTCCAAGAGCGAGCGAGCGAGCGAGAGTCCAGAGAGCGAGCGAGAGTCCCAGAGAGCGAGCGAGAGTCCAGAGAGCGAGCGAGCGAGCGAGAGTCCAGAGAGCGAGCGAGCGAGCGAGAGTCCAGAGAGCGAGCGAGCGAGAGTCCAGAGAGCGAGCGAGCGAGAGTCCAGAGAGCGAGCGAGCGAGCGAGAGTCCAGAGAGCGAGCGAGCGAGCGAGAGTCCAGAGAGCGAGCGAGAGTCCAGAGAGCGAGCGAGCGAGCGAGAGTCCAGAGAGCGAGCGAGAGTCCAGAGAGACGAGCGAGCGAGCGAGAGTCCAGAGAGCGAGCGAGAGTCCCAGAGAGCGAGCGAGAGTCCAGAGAGCGAGCGGCGAGCGAGAGCGAGCGAGAGTCCAGAGAGCGAGCGAGCGAGCGAGAGTCCAGAGAGCGAGCGAGCGAGCGAGAGTCCAGAGAGCGAGCGAGCGAGCGAGAGTCCAGAGAGCGAGCGAGCGAGCGAGAGTCCAGAGAGCGAGCGAGCGAGAGTCCGTAGAGAGCAGAGCGAGCGAGCGAGAGTCCAGAGAGCGAGCGAGCGAGAGTCCAGAGAGCGAGCGAGCGAGAGTCCAGAGAGCGAGCGAGCGAGAGTCCAGAGAGCGAGCGAGCGAGAGTCCAGAGAGCCGAGCGAGCGAGCGAGAGTCCAGAGAGCGAGCGAGCGAGCGAGAGTCCAGAGAGCGAGCGAGCGAGCGAGAGTCCAGAGAGCGAGCGAGCGAGCGAGAGTCCAGAGAGCGAGCGAGCGAGCGAGAGTCCAGAGAGCGAGCGAGCGAGCGAGAGTCCAGAGAGCGAGCGAGCGAGCGAGAGTCCAGAGAGCGAGCGAGCGAGCGAGAGTCCAGAGAGCGAGCGAGCGAGCGAGAGTCCAGAGAGCGAGCGAGTCCGAGCGAGAGTCCAGAGAGCGAGCGAGCGAGCGAGAGTCCAGAGAGCGAGCGAGCGAGAGTCCAGAGAGCGAGCGAGCGAGCGAGAGTCCAGAGAGCGAGCGAGCGAGAGTCCAGAGAGCGAGCGAGCGAGAGTCCAGAGAGCGAGCGAGCGAGCGAGAGTCCAGAGAGCGAGCGAGCGAGCGAGTCCAGAGAGCGAGCGAGCGAGAGTCCAGAGAGAGCGAGCGAGCGAGAGTCCAGAGAGCGAGCGAGCGAGAGTCCAGAGAGCGAGCGAGAGTCCAGAGAGCGAGCGAGAGTCCAGAAGCGAGCGAGCGAGAGTCCAGAGAGCGAGCGAGAGTCCAGAGAGCGAGCGAGAGTCCCAGAGAGCGAGCGAGAGTCCAGGAGAAGCGAGAGTCCAGAGAGCGAGCGAGCGAGAGTCCAGAGAGCGAGCGAGCGAGCGAGAGTCCAGAGAGCGAGCGAGCGAGCGAGAGTCCAGAGAGCGAGCGAGCGAGCGAGAGTCCAGAGAGCGAGCGAGCGAGCGAGAGTCCAGAGAGCGAGCGAGCGAGCGAGAGTCCAGAGAGCGAGCGAGCGAGAGTCCAGAGAGCGAGCGAGCGAGAGTCCAGAGAGCGAGCGAGCGAGCGAGAGTCCAGAGCGAGCGAGCGAGCGAGAGTCCAGAGAGCGAGCGAGCGAGCGAGAGTCCAGAGAGCGAGCGAGCGAGCGAGAGTCCAGAGAGCGAGCGAGCGAGCGAGAGTCCAGAGAGCGAGCGAGCGAGCGAGAGTCCAGAGAGCGAGCGAGCGAGCGAGAGTCCAGAGAGAGCGAGCGAGCGAGCGAGAGTCCAGAGAGCGAGCGAGCGAGCGAGCGAGTCCAGAGAGCGAGCGAGCGAGCGAGAGTCCAGAGAGCGAGCGAGCGAGCGAGAGTCCAGAGAGCGAGCGAGCGAGCGAGCGAGAGTCCAGAGAGCGAGAGCGAGCGAGCGAGAGTCCAGAGCGAGCGAGCGAGCGAGTCCAGAGAGACCAGAGAGTCCGAGCGAGCGAGCGAGAGTCCAGAGAGCGAGCGAGCGAGCGAGAGTCCAGAGAGCGAGCGAGCGAGCGAGAGTCCAGAGAGAGCGAGAGCGAGCGAGCGAGAGTCCAGAGAGCGAGCGAGCGAGCGAGAGTCCAGAGAGCGAGCGAGCGAGAGTCCAGAGAGCGAGCGAGAGTCCAGAGAGCGAGCGAGCGAGAGTCCAGAGAGCGAGCGAGCGAGCGAGAGTCCAGAGAGCGAGCGAGCGAGCGAGAGTCCAGAGAGCGAGCGAGCGAGCGAGAGTCCAGAGAGCGAGCGAGCGAGCGAGAGTCCAGAGAGCGAGCGAGCGAGCGAGAGTCCAGAGAGCGAGCGAGCGAGCGAGAGTCCAGAGAGCGAGCGAGCGAGCGAGAGTCCAGAGAGCGAGCGAGCGAGCGAGAGTCCAGAGAGCGAGCGAGCGAGCGAGAGTCCAGAGAGAGAGCGAGCGAGCGAGCGAGAGTCCAGAGAGCGAGCGAGCGAGCGAGAGTCCAGAGAGCGAGCGAGCGAGCGAGAGTCCAGAGAGCGAGCGAGCGAGCGAGAGTCCAGAGAGCGAGCGAGCGAGCGAGAGTCCAGAGAGCGAGCGAGCGAGCGAGAGTCCAGAGAGCGAGCGAGCGAGCGAGAGTCCAGAGAGCGAGCGAGCGAGCGAGAGTCCAGAGAGCGAGCGAGCGAGCGAGAGTCCAGAGAGCGAGCGAGCGAGCGAGAGTCCAGAGAGCGAGCGAGCGAGCGAGAGTCCAGAGAGCGAGCGAGCGAGCGAGAGTCCAGAGAGCGAGCGAGCGAGCGAGAGTCCAGAGAGCGAGCGAGCGAGCGAGAGTCCAGAGAGCGAGCGAGCGAGCGAGAGTCCAGAGAGCGAGCGAGCGAGCGAGAGTCCAGAGAGCGAGCGAGCGAGCGAGCGAGAGTCCAGAGAGCGAGCGAGCGAGCGAGAGTCCAGAGAGCGAGCGAGCGAGAGTCCAGAGAGAGAGCGAGCGAGCGAGAGTCCAGAGAGCGAGCGAGCGAGCGAGAGTCCAGAGAGCGAGCGAGCGAGAGTCCAGAGAGCGAGCGAGCGAGCGAGAGTCCAGAGAGCGAGCGAGCGAGCGAGAGTCCAGAGAGCGAGCGAGCGAGCGAGAGTCCAGAGAGCGAGCGAGCGAGCGAGAGTCCAGAGAGCGAGCGAGCGAGCGAGAGTCCAGAGAGCGAGCGAGCGAGAGTCCAGAGAGCGAGCGAGCGAGAGTCCAGAGAGCGAGCGAGCGAGAGTCCAGAGAGCGAGCGAGCGAGAGTCCAGAGAGCGAGCGAGCGAGAGTCCAAGAGAGCGAGCGAGCGAGAGTCCAGAGAGCGAGCGAGCGAGCGAGAGTCCAGAGAGCGAGCGAGCGAGCGAGAGTCCAGAGAGAGCGAGCGAGCGAGAGTCCAGAGAGCGAGCGAGAGTCCAGAGAGCGAGCGAGAGTCCAGAGAGCGAGCGAGCGAGCGAGAGTCCAGAGAGCGAGCGAGCGAGCGAGAGTCCAGAGAGCGAGCGAGCGAGCGAGAGTCAGAGAGCGAGCGAGCGAGCGAGAGTCCAGAGAGCGAGCGAGCGAGCGAGAGTCCAGAGAGCGAGCGAGCGAGAGTCCAGAGAGCGAGCGAGCGAGAGTCCAGAGAGCGAGCGAGCGAGAGTCCAGAGAGCGAGCGAGCGAGCGAGAGTCCAGAGAGCGAGCGAGCGAGCGAGAGTCCAGAGAGCGAGCGAGCGAGCGAGAGTCCAGAGAGCGAGAGAGCGAGCGAGCGAGAGTCGAGCGAGCGAGAGAGTCCAGAGAGCGAGCGAGCGAGAGTCCAGAGAGCGAGCGAGCGAGCGAGAGTCCAGAGTAGCGAGCGAGCGAGAGTCCAGAGAGCGAGCGAGCGAGAGTCCAGAGAGAGAGCGAGCGAGCGAGAGTCCAGAGAGCGAGCGAGCGAGCGAGAGTCCAGAGAGCGAGCAGCGAGCGAGAGAGTCCAGCGAGCGAGCGAGCGAGCGAGAGTCCAGAGAGCGAGCGAGCGAGCGAGAGTCCAGAGAGCGAGCGAGCGAGCGAGAGTCCAGAGAGCGAGCGAGCGAGCGAGAGTCCAGAGAGCGAGCGAGCGAGAGTCCAGAGAGCGAGCGAGCGAGAGTCCAGAGAGCGAGCGAGCGAGAGTCCAGAGAGCGAGCGAGCGAGCGAGAGTCCAGAGAGAGCGAGCGAGCGAGAGTCCAGAGAGCGAGCGAGCGAGCGAGAGTCCAGAGAGCGAGCGAGCGAGAGTCCAGAGAGCGAGCGAGCGAGCGAGAGTCCAGAGAGCGAGCGAGCGAGCGAGAGTCCAGAGAGCGAGCGCGAGCGAGCGAGAGTCCAGAGAGCGAGCGAGCGAGCGAGAGTCCAGAGAGCGAGCGAGCGAGCGAGAGTCCAGAGAGCGAGCGAGCGAGCGAGAGTCCAGAGAGCGAGCGAGCGAGCGAGAGTCCAGAGAGCGAGCGAGCGAGCGAGAGTCCAGAGAGCGAGAGCGAGCGAGCGAGCGAGAGTCCAGAGAGCGAGCGAGCGAGCGAGAGTCCAGAGAGCGAGCGAGCGAGCGAGCGAGAGTCCAGAGAGCGAGCGAGCGAGCGAGAGTCCAGAGAGCGAGCGAGCGAGCGAGAGTCCAGAGAGCGAGCGAGCGAGCGAGCGAGAGTCCAGAGAGCGAGCGAGCGAGAGTCCAGAGAGCGAGCGAGCGAGCGCGAGCAGAGTCCAGAGAGCGAGCGAGCGAGCGAGAGCGAGAGAGCGAGCGAGAGCGACGAGCGAGCGAGAGTCCAGAGAGCGAGCGAGAGTCCAGAGAGCAGAGAGCGAGCGAGCGAGAGTCCAGAGCGAGCGAGCGAGCGAGAGTCCAGAGAGCGAGCGAGCGAGAGCCAGAGAGCGAGCGAGCGAGAGTCCAGAGAGCGAGCGAGCGAGAGTCCAGAGAGCGAGCGAGCGAGAGTCCAGAGAGCGAGCGAGCGAGCGAGAGTCCAGAGAGCGAGCGAGCGAGAGTCCAGAGAGCGAGCGAGCGAGCGAGAGTCCAGAGAGCGAGCGAGCGCGAGAGTCCAGAGAGCGAGCGAGCGAGCGAGAGTCCAGAGAGCGAGCGAGCGAGCGAGAGTCCAGAGAGCGAGCGAGAGCGAGCGAGAGTCCAGAGAGCGAGCGAGCGAGCGAGAGTCCAGAGAGCGAGCGAGCGAGCGAGAGTCCAGAGAGCCAGAGAGCGAGCGAGCGAGAGTCCAGAGAGCGAGCGAGCGAGCGAGAGTCCAGAGAGCGAGCGAGCGAGAGTCCAGAGAGCGAGCGAGCGAGAGTCCAGAGAGCGAGCGAGCGAGAGTCCAGAGAGCGAGCGAGCGAGAGTCCAGAGAGCGAGCGAGCGAGAGTCCAGAGAGCGAGCGAGCGAGAGTCCAGCGAGAGCGTCCATACTCACTGTGCGCTTACATTCTTCTGCTGTGTCTCTACTCTCAGGTGAACTGCTCGTCTCTGCCATGTGGGGGCGCTCTCCTCAGCATGACCCCCGCTGAGCGTCAGTGTGTGGAGACGCTGGTGGGGATGGGGTACTCCTACGAGGGTGTCCTCCGAGCGATGCAGCGACAGGGTCAGAGCGTGGAAACTGTCTTGGACTATCTGTACGTTCACAACCGCCTGTGTGAGCGCGGCTACGAGGCCACGGCTGTGGAGGAGGGCCTAGAGCTGTACCACTGTGAGGAAGACAAGGTGAGGGGGGTTATGGGGCTTTCATACGGCCAACGCTGAAACGCGGAAGTCCCGCTCACCAGACGCGCATTCTCTAGTTTTCAGACGCAGGGGTCTTCACACCAGAACGTCCTGACGCGAGCCGGAAGTACCGGAAGTAGCCGGCCGGCTCTAATGCTAACAGAGCTATGCTAGCGGCTTCTTGTGTACAGATCTTCACCAATATGCAGCTTTGCCGCGTGTCTTTGCTCACAGACATTCCACGGGCTGTATATAACACCAATATGTGTTCACGGAGGTGCGCCACACGGTTTTTCATAATATTAAACGGAATTTCCGCATCGGCGAACACACTCGAAGCAGTTGCATAAGGTCACGGGAGCATGACAACGCATATTTTCAGTCCCCCATTCTCAACCCTGGTTTGAGTTCTGGTGAAGTCTGGTGTGGGTCCTGTTTTGGCTGTTTATGAGTATTTTCAGTCTGCTCGCTCAGTCCGCTAATGTCCCCGTGACCACTTTGCTGCTCTTTGATTGGTTGTCGCACGAACGTCCCAAGGAAAGGATGAGCAGAATCCATCTCCTGTGGGCGTCAATTTTTCGCTCCTGCTCCTCCCTTTTCACTTTCCCGCCAAGTCTGTGCGTCTCTACTGAACAGTCCGTTTGTGCGAACCGAGCGGTCTGTGCGTTACGACGGCCGAACGCGCGTCACCATAGACTTTGCATTGAAACCCGACGCAACACATGATCCGGACTGAAAGCACCATAAGAGCTTTACCACTGTGAGGAGGACAAGGTGAGGGGGGGGTTAGAGCTGTACCACACACATCAGATGGTCCTCTTTCTTCACAACAACATTAAAGACCTTATGACGGGTTTGATTTATTTAGAAATACAGTTTTAATACCATTTTATATTAGAAGAGAACTACTAAAGGTTTCAAAATCAGTTGTTGTTTTTTTTGTCTGATCCCCCCAAATCGAAATAACCCCATAGCAACGCCCTTAGAAACGAAAAAACTTCACAGCCCTTGGTGACGTCAGAACGGGTACGTTTCAACGCTGTAAGTTGTTTACAATTTGGTATTCGTTCTTTTTTCGCGGATATTCAAGATGACAAGGCCGTGTACAGCGAGTCTAAAATAACTACTAGAATACCACTAGTCCAGTGGTTGTGTCGATGGACTGCTAATCCAGATACTTGGGTTCAAATCCCACTTCGGGCACTTTTTCACACTCAAAACGGCAATTTATGTGTAGTGAGCAATTGTCACCTGTAGAGGGCAGTATTGTGTTGGGCATCAGTGGAGAGTAGAGAGAAAAGGCAGTCCTGTGGCATAGATCTATGGTTTTCAATGCATGGGCGTAACCCGCTATGACGTCACACACAGGTTAGAGCATAGACAACTTAAATTCATGAAAAACACGTTCTTTTTATAAAATATAGGCTTTTTTTTGCCGGAATCTCTTTCAAATTGACACTGTCATGCAATTTTGATATCCACTATTTTTTTTTTTAAAACCCGTCATAAGGTCTTTAAAGTGACCCAGAGACTTGGGACAAAACCTGTGTCCGTCTTACGGGTTTTCATTGTGTTCTAATGAGTGTGTGTCTAACTGGCCTCGGTGTGACCTTTAGGCGCTGCAGTTCCTTCAGCTCATGTCGAGATTTGGGGAGATGGGATTCGAGCGAGACGCCATCAAAGAAGTGCTCCTCTTCCACAACAACGACCAGGACAAGGCTCTAGAGGAGCTCATGTCCCGCTCCACGGCCACTTGAGACACAACCCCAGACTGACTGTGTGCCGCTGAGCAAGGCACCACAGCTGTCCCCAAAGAGACCAGCGCTTTGCCCATGCCGACAACCAGGAATCGCACCGGCAAATGCATTCGGAACGTCTCACCGCGGAAACACATTCTGAATGAGGGACGAGACCTGAGGCTTTTCTTTTAGACTACATCCTGGAAATGTTCTGGGAGTGGGAAATGCTCACAGAGACTCCGTCGTCTGGTCAGCGCTCTCAACGTTCTAATCGTCCAGGAGGCGGCAACGGTTCTGAGACTTGAATTCTTTGGACTTTTAAAGAATTTAAGAACTATCGGAAAAAGGGTTTGGGGTTTTTTTTAAAAGACTTGGCAGCCGGCACCACAAGCTCCTCAGTGTGGGAGCTTTTAGACTGCGAGACCAGGACTGCGAGACCAGGACTGCGAGACCAGGACTGCGAGACCAGGACTGCGAGACCAGGACTGCGAGACCAGGACTGCGAGACCAGGACTGCGAGACCAGGACTGCGAGACCAGGACTGCGAGACCAGGACTGCGAGACCAGGACTGCGAGACCAGGACTGCGAGACCAGGACTGCGAGACCAGGACTGCGAGACCAGGACTGCGAGACCAGGACTGCGAGACCAGGACTGCGAGACCAGGACTGCGAGACCAGGACTGCGAGACCAGGACTGCGAGAGCTGGGGTACCTAAGTTTAGACCACAACATGCTGTATCCCAGTGCTGATTAGAAAACATGCTCTCTTTAGTGTAATAAGCCAAGAGTGAGTCACTATTTGACTTTTTCACTTTTCTGTCTGAAAAATCTGATCTAAAGATGTAAACATACATGATGTGAAAACGAGTGATTGAGGCAAACTTTTAGAGCCAGGACAAGGGTTTAATACGGAATTTGATTGTGGTCTGAATTTTATGTACCTCAGCTTTAAAGAGACCACAGGCAGGTCTGACTCCCAAGTGCCCGCTCTGCCTGCTCTTTTCACAGCAAGGTTTTATGCACTTTTTGTTTTGTGAACTGGAGTCTGCAGCCGCGCTCCACACACACACATACGTGGGGAGAGCGCGATGCAGACTGAGAGAGATGTTTCCTCACATAATTTAATAAAAGCTCTTTCTAACACAGTGCACACTCTTCATTTAGTGCGTGTCGCTCAATGACGCTCCAACAGGGAAGTGCTCATGGTGAAGTTTGGCTCCAACTTCCTCTGGCTTACATGTAGAAGTATAATCCTCAAGCTCAGTAACTGTATCAAACTCACCAAGTAACAATTATCTGTTATTTAGCGCTCTCTATGATCATGGTGTTAAAGCAAGCTGTGATTACAATATCCATTTTTTTAGCAACCTGACTATCCCGATGCACAGTTATGAGAGTGTTACAAAAATATATATTTCCAGATTGCTGCCTAAATATTTGCTGATTGTGGCCATGCAAACTGGTTAAGTAATATTATCAATGTCAGTTTTACTTGTATGAAACGAGTAAAGACTATGACACGACATGAAACACAAACGTGAGTCAGCAGGTGCTAAACATAGACATACTCCATAGTTTGGGAGCAGTAATCGTCGTTATATATAGCGCATTCCACTGACCAGGGTCACACAAAGCACTTTACAATGTTTGGTGTTCCGGGATTTCATTTTTCTCCGCACGGTGACAACGGAAGAGACACCAACCACTGGATTGAAGCCTCCAGCCATCAATACGGACGGTTGTACATGTTTATATAGGGCAAACGAGAGAGATGTGGGACTTCGTTTCATTTAGATTGTTCCTGGAAAGAAATTCAGTCACCAGTAGTTACCAGGAGAGATGTTTGAGCTGCTCACCACAGTGTGAAGCTATAGGCTCTTTGTTGATGTGCAGACGTCACATGCGGATGAAGAGTGTTACAGAAAAAATAATTCTCATGAATTCTGTCGTAAATGTTTGTGACGTCAGTACGCACGTGACCCGGACGCTTGCGTACTACTTGTTGTTGTTTGAGTTGTGCGCATGCGTATTCTCTGCTGTTTACGCGTGTGCTTCCGAACTAAAAACACCGCGTTGCTTCGTTACGTGTCCCCGCTAATGTCTGCACCAGAAGCGGCTACAAGTAGAGCTCTCCCTCTCGCCAATGTCTGCACTAGAAGCGGATACAAGTTGATCTCCCTCCCGCTGATGTGTGTACTAGAGGCGGCTACGAGTGGATCTCTACCCCGCTGATGTCTTCTCCAGAGGCCGCGAAAACTGCATCCCTCAGCCGCTGATGTGAATACCAGAGGCCGGTTGGTGCTCAGCTCTCCCCCAGTGATCAGTCTCCTCCGTCGGCCTGATCTCTGAGCCTCTTCCCGGACTCCATCTACAACCCGCAACAGAGGCCCCATCTGCCGGACTCTGCTCCTCCCAAAGCCTGCCTCAGAGGCCCCGTCTCCAGTTGTCACTTCCATTGCAGTAGAGACCAAGCCTTGCTGTAGACTCGCCCCCGTGGATGAGCCCAGAGTCGGCTGCGTCCATGTGGGTGAGGGCCCTGAGTGTGTGCGACTATGGCCCGAAAACCAGTTAGCAGGAAGAGGAAGGCCGCGGAGAGCCGAGATCAGGTACGGGGTTAAACCTCCACACACACGGGCACAGCACCTTCACACTGCCGGTGGACAGGCCTCCAATTGCATGCCGCACACGGGCACCCGTTTCAGCGCAGTTTGGGTTTAAACTGATGGAGTTTCGATCATAAACAGAGTTATACAAGTTAGCATTAGCGGCTAAACTAGCATCAATACTGGGTTGCCAGGTATGCACAGAGAAACAAGTAGGGAACCTTCATTCAACCCACAGGCGTTGCAGCGCACATACAGGACAATAGTAACACAACATATAAATAGATAAGTCGCTGTAAATTCTAGGAGCTATATTCAAATTGCAGTATTGCTCATGAATTTAGTATTTAACGCTATAGATGAATGACATGTACAGACTCATCAGTTCTCGTTGTGCACGCTGACAGCATCAAAAAGGAAAGACTTGCGAAACCTCTTCTTCACATAGAGGGTGTATCATTCTGAAGCTGACTCCAGAGCAATTGTTCCATTTGATAGTTGGCCATAAGAATTGTGGGGTAGATGGGAATAATGGGGTTATTAATCTGTAAATGCCTCCTGCTGGCCCCAGTGTGTACTCCACTAGTGAACTATCTTTGAAGTGCAATTACAGCTCCAGAGTTTTACTTTATTTTATTATCTATTATCTTACATTTGGGCAGCCTGAGTGTTCGTATTTCCTCCTTTTCTTGTGCTGTAATGTGCGCAATGATGACATTGAAATTTACCCGCTGTGGGAGAATTATAGATCTATCATCTTATTTTTTTGTGATGTCGAAACGGGTTTATCATTAAAATTTACAAACCGTACAAAAAGTTTAGGTATGATGTTGAGGGCTGCAGGATCTCAAAAAAATATTTCCATCGCCTCTAACACTGTAACCACAAGGTACTTTATGCTGTGTATTTACAACATAAAACTCCACAGAACTGTAGACTCTCAGGTGGTCAAAGGAGTTCATGGCGTTAACAAATTTATCAATACAATCCTCTGGTGTTTCGCTTGACCAAAAAACGCTACAAGTTGCTGTAAACAAGCGGGCCTGGCAACCCCAGTCCAAAACAAACTGACAAATTACTGAAAATCCGCCCAAAAATTCCAGATAGTTATTAACCGCGACCTACAGCGAGTAAAACACGGTTGGAGCGCAGTTCGTGTATATTAGAACCAGGAGCCAGCTAACTGCGACTGACAGCAAAAGGCGTCTGGCTCATGATACACATAAGCACCCCTGATTTACACACACGAGAGAATATCGTGATTAACAACTGTAAATAATCAAAGACTCGCTCTGGCACTTCACGCCAAATATTACAATCGGAACGAAGACTTTTGTAAAGGCGTGATTGTTAGCCTCGGTTAGCATTAGATTAGCTACAGTCGCCGTAATGGCTGGGCACGTAGACTTTTTATTTTATGTTCAATGTTGAATACATTTAAACACTGCTGTAGAGACCTGGTGCAACTCGTGTTTATGTTTATGAAAAGTGACTTTTTAGTTTGTTTTAGTGAAGGTTAATCCCAGCGCTCCGGAACATGCCATGCACCGCACTTCCGCTGAGGCGGTCTCAGTTTGCAGGCCGTGGACCATAGGCTGTACACAGAGTACTTTTACATGGACGTGTTTAATTCAGAGCTCTAGTTTAGTATTGTTACAGTTCTATGGGTTCATTAAATCCAGACTGAGAAACACTGCTTCTGGTCAAAATAGGAACGTGTACAGTGCTTATGTTAAACAAACGTTAAACAAAATGTATTTATTATTTGTGTATATATAATATATACATACCCCAAGTCCATGGTTCATGTGTTAGTTTATCATGCTCTATTCACACATACATTTTAAAATGAAGAACCTAAATCATTCCTTGAAAATGTTTCCTGCAGAAAGTTTGGACGCAGCTGAAACGCTCTCGCCTCTCTCCCCTCTCCCCTCGCTGCCTCACCCGTGCCTCAGTGGTGTGTGCAGTGAGGGACAGAGAGTTTCGGCCTCAGCTTCACCATGACGACCATTTGGCCTCAAGTTTACGTGGTTACGCTGCTGCTCGGCTGCCCGGCATCCTGCGGGAGAGAGAGCTGCCTCTGGGACACTTAAACAAAGTGTTTGCATCACAATGGCTCAACCAGAGACATGTGGTGTGTGGCACCAAGTGCAATACGGTAAGAACCAGAGACACGTGTGTGGGGACAGACGTCCTATGTTGATCATATCCATCTTGTCCCTGTGTAATGTGTGTAACTGCATTCAGTTACACACATTATTATTCAGTCATTATTATTATATTGACCAAACTAATGTATCTACAGTATGTTTTTTATACGTTGAACTCTGTTAAAAAAAAGCAGCTTTATCGATCTCTGAAAGACCAGCTATAACTCTGAGCTGTGGTGATTATGGCGCTAACTCTGAGGGTTAGCTCTGGTGTTGATTCTGTGGTTTGTTCTCTTCTCAGCTGTTTGTGGTGGATGTGCTGAGCGCTCACATCACAAAGATCCCGATGCTGAAGGACCGGCTTTCGGAGTCTGTGGTGCAGCCGTTCTCACCACGCTCTCGCCCTCGTCTGGAGCACCTGGGCTGTGGCATCCACGCCATCGAGCTCAACCCAAGCAAGACCCTACTAGCTACCGGGGGAGACAACCCCAACAGCCTGGCTGTCTACAAGCTGCCCACACTGGACCCTGTGTGTGTGGGAGATGTAAGTGTGGGGAGGAGGGAGATGGAGAGAGGGGGGACAAGTGGAGGTGGGGAAAAGGTGGGATTATAAGTGTGTGAAAGAGAGAGAGAGAAGAGGACAGAGAAAGAGGGGGGGTAGAAGAGCTGCTGTGATGTTGCTTGTGTGTGTTTCAGGCTGGACACAACGACTGGATCTTTTCCATCGCATGGATCAGCGACACAATGGCCGTCTCCGGTGAGCCACACCCTCTCTAATTACTCCCAGGATGGGTCTGTGGGAGCTCTCTCCTCACTGCTCAGGGTCCTGGGATGGCTTTATGGGTCTGTTGGAGGCCTCTCCTCACTCCGGTCCTCTCTCCTCAGGGTCCAGGGATGGCTCCATGGGTCTGTGGGAGGTCTCAGAAAAGGTCTTGTCTGAGGCACGGCTCCGTCAAGACGCCATTGTACCGTCATACGCACACATCGCTCACCGCGCACTCAAAGACATCCCCAAAGAGAACCCCAGCCCCTACAACTGTAAGGTCAGAGCCCTGGCCTTCAACGCAGGCCACAAGGTGAGACCTGTGACCTGATACTTGACACACTCCTCATGGTAAAGTCCATCAGTGACGCTGATCTCTCCACAGGAGCTGGGCGCTGTGTCTCTGGACGGATATTTCCACCTCTGGAAGGCAGAGCAGAACCTGTGCAAGGTACGTCCTCTGCTCTGGTGTTGGAACCCTTACAATCCTCCTGCTATTTCAGCAGAAGGATTGGGGGTACACTCACTCGCTCTCTATCCTCCAGATCATGTCTCCGAAGCTTCCGCACTGTAAGGAGAACGTGTGTCTTGCATACGGCGAGGAGTGGTCTGTGTACGCGGTCGGATCCCAGGCCCACGTCACTTTCTTAGACCCGAGGCTCCCGACCAGCACCATCAAGTCTGTGAGCTCCAGAGAGAGGGGCAGTGGTGAGTAAGAGAGACCAGAGAGAGAGCAACCAGAGGGAGACCTCACTGCAGAGATATACTAACCGACCAGCAGCGGTCTATATTGCTCCACATGGAAGAGAGACTTATAATGTGATTATCTGTGATTTATCTCTGACCTTTCTTCTAAACCCTGGTGGCTGTTACAGGTATACGCTCTGTGAGTTTCTATGAGCACATCGTTACTGTGGGAACCGGTCAGGGCTCTCTGCTCTTCTACGACATCCGCGCCTCCCGTTTCCTGGAAAACACGCGTTTCAGCTGCGGCCAGAGCCTCAAGCACACCACAGGGACGGGCTGGCTGGTACGATCTGGACCATGAACATGACCTGGACCATGACCCGGACAAAGACATGGATTGGGCCCCAGACATTTTCACAGATTCTGTTCTCTTCTCCTGTTTCCTCTATCCCCTCCTCTTAGAACCATGATGAGACCTGGAGGAGTTACTTCTCGGATATCCAGTCTTTCCCAAACGCCGTCTACACTCATTGCTACGACGAGTCAGGGACGAAGCTGTTTGTGGCAGGAGGTCCTCTGTGCTCTGGGCTGCATGGCAATTACGCAGGTCTGTGGAGCTAACGCTACCTCCTCTGCACCTCCCTGTGGAGCAAACGGCACCTCGTTTGCGTCTTCCTGTGGACCTAACAGCACCTCTTCTGCGCCTCCCTGTGGAGTTAACAGGAGGTCCTCTGATCCAGACTACACAGGAATGACGCAGTTCTCTGGAGCTAATGACACCTCCTCCTTAGGCCTTGTGGAGCAAACTGATGGTCTTTGGCCCCGCCCTATTCGCAGGATGTCCCGCCCCCTCGGCAGGAGGCCGGGTCTCTTCAACATAATTTGCATCAAACCAATTACATTTTTTTACTTTATTTGAACTTTTCGTTTTATTGAAATAAATCATAATTTAGCCGAATAAAAATAGGTTCAACAGATTAATAATAATAAATTTAGGTCAAACGCTGCAGTAAATAAAGACTTTGATGAAATCATAGTTTCAGGAAAAAAAATCTCAAACATTTAAACAGGACTGGAGTTAATGAAGGTCAGTAAATATAATAATTATAACAAAGTTCATTTTGAAAAGTATCAAGTTTGGGGAAAAAATATATTTTTTAAAATGTTCATTAAAACAATAAATCAAGAATATTTTACACTGGAGAACGTTATGATCAGTTTAAGTGAAGGTAATAAATGTGTTTTGTGTTTAACAAACTTATATCATTCTGTGTCAGAGCGACATCTGAAAGAATCTATTCATGTGGTTTATGTGGGGCAGGGCTCAGGGCTAGGATGAGGGTCAGTGTTAGGATGAGGGTCAGGGCTAGGATGAGGGTCAGTGTTAGGATGAGGGTCAAGATCATGGGGGGGTGTGGTCTCCATGCAGTGCAAATGTTAAAACAGATTTATTATTATACAGCTTGTACTTAATAATCCATGTGTTTGTTTGTGTATTTATTTTTTCCCCCAAAGTTTCTTCACAAATTAGAAAAAGTTTATGAACGGGATACAGAGTAAATTATGGAACTGTTATTACTGCCATTTTTAAAAACTCATTTACTAAACTATATTCAGCGAATCAAAGGCCCTGTCCCAGACTTAAAGCTGGGGTAAGTAACTTTCAGACCACAACACTGGACTCCAATAACCAGGGTCTCTCTCTCAGGTCAAATCAGACCACAAGAGAGACCAGACTTTTTCAATTGGACAAATTGTTATTTATGGGAAAAGTTAGTTACCTTAGCTTTAATGTTATGTAATTTTCTTCTGCTTTTGGGAGCGCTGCCCTCCTGACCATCTCTTACCTCCCTGCCTCACTGATGTATAGATTTCCTCCTAAAAACACATGTATATTGTTATCCCTGTCATGTCTGGGATGGGGCCTCTAAACTCCCATGTGTTTTGTACATTATAAAGGTATAAACAGGAAATGACCACAGGTTTTATGAGACATTGAGGAGTTTTTCAAAATAAGATGTAATGTTTTAGAAAAGACTGTACACTTTACATTCAAGAGGTCTTCTGTGGTTTTAAAGCTGCAATATGTAACTTTCCAGTGTCTGTGTGAACAACAGACCTGTATTAAACATGTGGACACATCGACCATTAGATCTCTGGTGTCTTCGGTCTTTCTCTCTGGTCTCACTTATAACTAACAATAATAATCATGATGCCGTCTTCATCTTTATTTGATAGAAACACTGTAAAAACAACAAAGTGACGGGGATAAGACAAATGGGAACATAAAGGACTAATTTATATTGACAGCTTTTTAAAGGGGAGAACTTGAAATCCTTTGAACAACTAAAAAATTAATGACACAAGATTTCTACAAATTCCTTCAAATTAGAAGCTCTCTTATGAAACAAAGAATGGGAGCATCTACAAAAACCTCCAAAACAACCTAGAGAATGTATTTATGGCGAAGTCAAAGAAAGAAAAAGCTAGTTTCAAAGTTATATAAAGCCCTGCAGATGGAAGATGACATTAATACAAATATCAAAAGAGTTGGGAGAAAGAAATATTGTAATACCAAATGAAAAGTGGGCAGAGACATTTAGAGAAGGACATGCAGGCCTTGGCAGTGCTACTTGGAGGGAGTTTGAGTGGAAAGTTAAATCGCGCTTCTTCCTGGTTCCACTACATTACTACACTACACTACGTTTCCAAATGCTGGAGAGGTTGTGGTCAAACAGGTGATAACACATACATTTTTTGGGACTGCCCTAAAATTAAAAAAACGTAAAAAAAACAGATTGAAAAAAATTAGGGGAAGAAATTGACTTAGAACTACAACTATTCATATTGGGTATTATACTAAAAAGTGTCTCATCCAAAAATAACAATAAAACGCGCTTATTTTTAATCATAGCAAAAAAATGATCACAGTGTGTTGGCAGAAACCACAACCTCCCAGCGTAAAGCACTGGTGGGACAGAGTTCAAGAGGTATCAACTATGGAAAATATAACTGCAAGACTACAACATAAACAAAAAGAATATGAACACACATGGTCTACCATACCAGAGATGATAGAAATAGGGTAAATGAAAACAGGGGGAACATTCACAAGAGCACGGAATGTCCATGCCACTGCAGTGGCATGGACATATTGATAACTCGTTATCAATATAAAAGTAATCTAAAGAAAAAAAAAAGTCAATTGTCAGGGAATAGATGGAAATGGCTTTTGCCAACGGTTACAAGCAGTGGCAGAGACAAAGACAGGGACAGGGGGGGCACCATCTCGGCTGCTGTCCTACCTGAAGAGTACCTGAAGATGGAGCCTGTCCAGCTTACAAAATAGCCATTTGGCACTCAAAGAAAGCCTGAAACCCCACGACCATTTCCTTCATCTAGCAACCTAGGTAAAGCTCTTTTATTTTCATGTATGTATTTTGATTTAATTTTACTTTGGATTATTTTGGTGCACAAGGGACACACAGGGAGAAGGGAAAGGGGGAAAAAAGTGTAAAATAAGAGAAACAACGTTGTGTACGTGATGTGATGTATGTGATTAACAAAGCAAAATGAATAAACACTCATTCAAAAAAAATAAAAAATAAACCACAAATTGTCACATTAAAAGAAAACAATATTTTCAGATTGTATGTGTGGACTAACAGAGTGACATCACCATAGTGTTAATCTTAATGCAGTATACATAGTTCCCACATGACGTCACTACATACGGGGATTTGCCGACCCGGCGCCATTTGAGTTGGCATGCTGTGGGCAAAACAATAGAAAAAGAAGCTGAAACGTGTTAATGTCGTGATAAAGTTGAAAATGGTCATCTCCTGCTGGGTCAATGGATGTTCAAATCGTGCCGAGGTTCCGTTAAACTTGGATTTTACAGTATACCCATCATTAGACTTCATGAATGTGAGAAGACTAAGCTTTTGTCAGAACAACCACGGAGGTTATGGCTTGCGAAGATAAACAGGCAAGAAACTCCCTCAAAACACGCAAGAATATGCTCGGAGCACTTTGTGTCAGGTGCGTATCGTATCTTATAATGTGTTGACAGACGTAATTTACTCAGTACTAACTTGTGTATGCTGATATCTGGTAACTTGAGAGTTTCATTATTTAGCGTTAGATTACTTTATTATGAGGAGGATCGGTGTCGCGTCCGAGGCTCTCGAGGGCAACGTAAATGTATTAAATAGATAATAATAGTTCTATGGTGGGCTAAAACAATGTTCACAAACAGCATTGCTTCTGTAAAAAGATCTGTGTCATAAAATAAACTGCTCTTTACGCCTGGAAAAATCAGTTGCCCACCATTCACCAAAACATACGGTCAAAAACGCGGAAATAAACAATAACAGCAATCCAGAGTGTCCGTGTGGTATTAGCATTAATTAAATTAATTGTTAATATAATTAAAATAATTAAATGGAGCTCCAACTGGTATTAAATCAAAAGGCTTTGAGAAATGTTTGCATTGCTTGTTAATTTTTGCTGCATAATTTGATCAAATATGTAAAACATGTCCGTAGCACGTTAAACTGTGGTGCCATTGTATTAATATACAATTATTTGCTCAAAAGTTGCCCTTTTTTTCCAATTTGCGTTTGAATATCTACATTTATTCTCATTCTTCTGTTTAATGGAATGCACAAACACAGCAGCGTGCCATCAAAGATGGCGTCTCCGAGGAGGTCATGTGACATTCATTGGTCTGTGGGAACTATGTATAGCTCACTGGCATCAGTTTCCTTATATGGGCATTTATTCTGGCAGCTTGTTGCTAAGATGGTTGCTAAGGTAAGCTGGAGTTTCCCCCTGTGAAATTAAGGTATCTGATTGGTCTATCAATATGTAGCTCATCTGGATTTACAAAGACAGTATCAAAATATAACACCAGGATCACAGCTCTTCCTCCCCCTCCTTTATCTTCTTCCTCACCACCTCCTCCACCTCCCTCAGCACCTCCTTCATCTCTTTGAACCCCACAAGAGCACATGCCTCCTCCAGAGGAGCCCAGCGGAGGGCCTGGTGCTCCTTGGACAGTGTGATGATCTTGTTTGGGTTGCGTAGCTCGGCCAGCCAGTACAACACGTCTTTGGGCCGACCTTTGACCTCGTACTTCAGCGTACGCACAAACCCTGCCCAGACGCTGAGGTCGGCCTCGCTAAGCCCTGCCTCCTCCTGCGTCTCCCTCAACGCCGTGGTGAAGTCGTCCTCCCCCGGGTCCACATGCCCTGGGGGACAGAGAAGCCACGTCTCCATGAGAAGGCACTTTGGTCCTCAGATGGGACTTTACCTTTGGGGGGAGTCCAGTGGTGACTTCCATACGATGTCTGCAGCAGGAGATACTCCAGACACTCCGGGGGAACACGGCGGAAAACGATAAAGCCACAGGCACGCAGAGCCATCTGCAGGACGGACACAAGACCAGAAGATAAAAGGGGGGACCAGTGGAGGCCACAAGGGAAACGAAACAAGAGACCAGATGAACTAACCCCCTAATTATATATTTGTTGCTATTTGTAGATAAAAATCATGTTTAGGGTTAGTGAGCAAGAGGGGTTTACTTTAACATGTAAGTGAATAGAACTGCTGAGCTTGTAAATGTCATTCATCTGTAAATAAGGAAATACTCCAATAATTTGCAATGTGCAATACCACAACCACAGAATGTCACTTTACTTTATTATCCTGCCCTATAAGTAGAGTATAGAACTCCGCACTAATTGTATAATATATTAACAGCTTATTAACCGAGCGCGAGGTCTGTATGGAGAAATATCAGACCGTGGCCTGTACAGACCGAGCCGAGGTCTGTGCAGGTCTGATATTTCTCTGTACAGACCGAGCAAGCGAGGTCAATAGTTGTTTTATTATATGACTCTCGTCTGTGTCTTTACCAATGCTTTTGAGATATTTGTAAAGTATGTTCATGCCCGACTTGGTTTTGTGTGATACGCGCTGCGGACAGATTGTCATGGTAACGGTCCGTGGAAAGATATCAAATGTGATACGCGCTGTTCGGACCAATTGTCATGGTAACGGTCCGAGATGGGAAAATATCAGACCGGTAATCAGCCAATCAGAGCGCGCGTATGGTCCAAGTCATATGTATTTTTTTCTTTTTTTTGAAAGACTGGTACTGAAGCACTTACAGCTAGCCAAGAAACATAGCAGCTACTTACTTATATTGTATATTTTTGTGTGCTCCCGGTGTGCTCTTACTACTGTCCTGTCTGTGCGCTGCAACACTGAAATGTCCCCACTTTGGAACGAATAAAGGATCTCTCTTATCTTGAAAGGAGTCAAACTTTACCATGAGCACTTTCTGATGAGCTTCATTGAGCTCGTGGGTTAGCACTGTCCATCCACACAGTCTATAGTTTGAGGTATTTTATATTTAATATACAGTCTAAGGTCGTGACCCTTCTCTTCAAATAAACGCATCCTGCTTCGCTCACTTCACTTTTCATCAAATGCCAAAACCGTTTGAATAAAAAATGTTAGAAACTTACACTGTGAACCGAGCTCACCCCAAAATATTTCCGACTGGAAACACGTCTACAGCTCAACAGTTCCTTGCCTTTAGTGAGCACAGCCACAAAAATACATTTAAAATGTACAAATAATTTGCGATACATACATTTCCTTTATAAATGTCAATTAAATATATTATATAGAAGACACTGATATTTGATAAATTATATAAACAGAAAGTATGCAAGAATTATTTAAACCAAATTAGGCATGTGTATAAATTTAGGCAACACAAAAAAAGCATTTTGTACATGCTCCTTTTACAGAAATTATAGCCTCTAAATGCATCCTATAAGTTACAGTTAGGGTCTGGATTCTATCTATCTATTCTTTCTCTGGTTCAGTCAAGTTTAATGGGTTCCGAGCAGAGACAGATAGTTTTAAATTCAGAACATTGTACTTGTTCCTTTGAATGAAAACCTCAGTAAATGTTGAGCAGTGTTTAGGATCGATGTCTAGTTAAAAGATCCAGCCCGGTGCAGCTTACACTTTGTCACTTTGTTCTCCAGAACCTATTGAGTATTGAGTAGAATCCATGCACTGGACTCACAGCCCCACAACATGATGGAACCATCACCAATTTTTACTGTAGGTAGTAAGTGTTTTTCTTGGAATGCTGCATTATTTTTCCTCCATGCATAACGCTCTTTGTTTTGCCAAAATAATTGAGGAAATTTTTGTTTCCTCAGTCCACTGCACCTTAATCCAAAATAAAAGTGGCTTGTCCAAATGTGCTTCACCTCAAGCAACTGTTTGTGGCGTGTGTAGAGAGAAGGCTTATTCCACATTGCACCATCTCTTTGTATAAAGAGCGCTGTATAGTCCAATGCTGCACAGTGACACCATCTGCAGCTGATGTTGTAGGTCTGTGGGTTGACTCTGACTGTTTGAGCATTAACTAGAACTGTGCCTGTGGTCTTAGAATTCTTTAAAATATTCCTCACAGTTAAAACTGGAAGCTTAAACCTTTGTGATAGTTCTTGTTTTTTAGGCTCCCATGTTGCCACTCTTCAGAGAAGATGCAAAGAGGGGAAACCCTTTGTCTACTTAAATATCCTTGTTCATGTGTATGGAGGTTGTTATAGAAATGTTTTAGTGAAGCAACCTGAATTAACACCAAATAGTTATAAGTGTAAGTTATTAACTAACAGTGAACTCTGGATTCAGATACAGGCCATAATGCTCTGTTGGCAGCAGGTCAGCTGAAAGATGGAGACGTGCTGCATCATGTCTTTGACCTGGGTCATAGAACAATATGTTCAGTTCAAAAGCAGATTGTTACATATATCAGAGTTGTATCAGCGTTAGGAGGCGTAAAGAGAAGCCTTGAGCAACACATATCAATGTTGACTTCATCTATGTAATATCTAGAGTATATGTGTTTGTTTACTCTGGTCTATTTAATGTACAGTTATTTCCTCATTTGTGGCAGTCGATTTCGGTCGGCTGCCCGGTGGTATTGGTATCGGTTCTGTTATTCATTGTAATTGTGCACATTTACTATTGAATAAACTCACACTTTGTTTGGAATTACAGCTCTGAGTTGTTTACATTATTTTACTCTCGGTATGTGCAGAATTTCCACAACAAGGTCAAGGGTCATAAAACCAAGTTTGAGTTGCAATGATTAGTGCTAAAGGTATGAAATAAAAATGAAAAAATCAAGAGTGCCTAAATCGTTGTGCATGCCTAATTTAGTTAAATAATTCTAGTCTATTTCAGTTCTCAATTACCACAAATGACAAATATCAATCAAATCTTTATTTGTAGAGCACATTTAAAACAACCTAGGCCTACCAAAGGGCTGAACAGACAGCAGCAAAAATAAATGGATACAAAATAAAAACACATAAATTACAGAAATATAAATACACATTAAAAAAATACATTAAAACAAAACAAAAGAAAACTTGTCTCTTTCTACCGGGTATTAAAAGCCAATGAGAAATGGTGCGTCTTAAGGAGGGATTTAAAGTGCTCGAGTGATTGTGCAGATATAATGTGCAAAGGTAAAGAGCTCCACAACTATCTTTGTCTCCTATAAGATATATTTAACTACACAGTATTACTAATAGTAGTAGTAGTATTAGCAGTGGCTATAGCAGCAGTAGCAGTAGCAGCAGTAGTAGTATTACGTCAGTGTCTCTGCTCCTCTGAGTCTGAGATAAGAGCAACAGACACTGAGATAAACTTCAGTGAAACTGAGGAGACGCTGCTGCTGTGAGGTAAAAGTGCTTTTCTTCATTTAAAAAAATGTTCCTTTGATCAAACACATACTGCTGCTGCTGCTTCTACTGCTACTGTTGCTACTGAGGGTACTGCGACTAGTTTCACCGGTCAATGCTTTGCCTCAGGGCGGTTGTGGCTTGCTCCAGTGTTTTGTGGGTCAGTTGTGTGAGTGTATTGGCAGCATTAGCCTCATGATTCAGCCGGGTTTGTGGCCCCAGGCTCTGAAGCCAACAGGACCAGAGCCTTTGGTCTATGTGTGTGTGTTCCAGATCTGAAGTGAGAGCAGAGAACACGGATACTGCAGAAGCAAACTACACTGGTTCTACAAGATGTAACTTTAAAGCTGGGATTCAGCTTTAAAGTTGAATCCCAACAGTAATGTAACAGTTAATTACGTTACTTTTAAATAACAGTAATATAATGAACTTATGTCTCTATGGCTCTAACTTCTATCACATGTACTGTATTTCTGGGCTCTGTCACATCTTCAGATCAGCTTTTTCAGACAAAAAAGAGAAAAAGACAGGACCACCCTCACTCAGCCAATCAGCTCTCAGCGAAGAGTCAAACAGTGACTCACAAAGCTCTCTCTGACACAAAAGATAGTGAGATGAAGATATCTTTTTCTGCTTGACAAACTTGTGTTATGTATGAGGCTAAAGATACAGACTTATGATTTTGTGCAGCGTCTGCAGTCAGAGCTCTGGCTTTGGGTATTTTGGTGGTCCAAAGATGGCGCCTCGTACGGTCGACATGGCTCTTTGCTGCTCTCTTTTTCTTTTGTTTTTACTTTTTAACTGGCTGTTCCTACACCCGTGAGGAACTTATGAACATCCGACCCACCGTTCCCATGGACCTATTGCCTGTTTTCTTGGCATCTGCGGCTGATTTAGTTCATGTTCTAGCCAAAAAAGTGTGGGCCCGTAAAAGGGGAAAGCGCGGAGGCCTGCTCGTGCGTCTTAGGAGGAGAGGAGCGCGCACGGCTCTCCCCGGCATTTTTCTCTCCAACATACGCTCACTGGGCAATAAGATGGACGAACTCAGCCGGCTCATGAGAAGAAACAAGGCCTCTGCTTCACTGAGACCTGGCTAAATGAGCGGATCCCGGACTGTGCTCTGGAGCTGCAGGGCTTTGGGCTGTTCCGCGCGGATCGCCATTGTGCGCTCTCAGGGAAGAGCAGAGGCGGTGGGCTGTGTTTCTACGTCAATACAAACTGGTGTAACGATGTGACAGTGATCTCCAAGCACTGCTCTCCTGCTCTGGAATATCTTTTCATTCATTGTAAACCATTTTACTCCCCGTGCGAAATTGTTTCATTCATTCTTGCCTCTGTTTACATACCGCCATGCGCGGACGCGCGCGAGGCTCAGCGCGCACTTGCAGAGCAAGTACTGTGTATGGAACGTTTATACCCGGACTCTCTGATTATTATCCTGGGGGATTTTAATAAGGGAAACTTGAGCCAGGAATTACCCAAATACAGACAGTTTATCAAATGCCCGACCAGAGAGGAGAACACTCTGGACCACTGTTACACCACTGTGCGCGGAGCTTTTCACGCTGTTCCCAAGCCAGCCCTCGGCTTCTCAGATCACTCCATGATACATCTGGTTCCTGCTTACAGACAGAGACTAAAGCTCTCGAAACCTGCAGTGAGGAGCTCCAAAGTGTGGTCTGATGAAGCTGTGGAAGAGCTGCGCGCATGCATGGAATCTACAGACTGGGACCTTTTCAGAGCTGCCACCGACAGTTTGGATGAATACACGGACACTGTGACGTCATACATTCACTTCTGTGAGGATAGCATCATTCCAACAAGGACCAGGGTCATCTATAACAACGACAAACCCTGGTTCACTGCTAAACTCTGGCAGCTCAGGAAAGCAAAGGAGTCTGCTTTCAGGGAGGGGGACCGCAGCGGCTACAAAGCAGCTAAATATCAGTTCAGGAAAGAACTGAAAGCAGCCAAGTCCCGGCACAGAGAACGACTACAGGAGCAGTTTGGTAACAACGATACTGCTTCTGTCTGGAGGGGCCTACGGGAGATCACCAACTACAAACCCAAAGCCCCCCCCTGTGCTGACGACCACAAGCTAGCTGACGAACTGAACTTATTTTTCAGTCGCTTTGATGCTGCCCCTGACACCTCTCCCTCCCCCACCCCCCACTACTCTAACGACCCACCCATCAGCCCTGCCCCCAGCCTAACAATAGCCGCTAAAGAGATTAAACAACTCTTCTTGAGGCTGCACCCCCGCAAAGCTCCTGGCCCGGACCACGTGTCTCCGGCCACTCTGAGACACTGCGCCAGTGAGCTTACTCCTGTGTTCACGGACATTTTCAACTCCTCTCTGCAGTCCTGCCATGTCCCGGCCTGCTTCAAATCCTCCATCATTGTCCCCGTCCCGAAGAAGCCCAGGATCACAGGACTCAATGACTACAGACCTGTGGCACTTATGTCTGTCGTCATGAAGTCATTTGAACGCCTGGTTCTCTCCCATCTCAAGTCCCTCACCTCCCCCCTCCTGGACCCCCTGCAGTTCGCCTACAGAGCCAACAGATCTGTAGACGACGCCATTAACCTGGCCCTCCACCACATCCTACAGCACCTGGACTCCCCGGGGACCTACGCCAGGGTCCTGTCCGTGGACTTCAGCTCTGCCTTCAACACAATCCTGCCATCCCTGCTCCAGGACATGCTCTCCCAGCTCAACGTGCCCGATTCCACCTGCAGGTGGATCACTGACTTCCTGACGGACAGGAAGCAGCGAGTGCGTCTGGGGAAGAATGTCTCGGACTCTCGGATTATAAATACAGGAGCCCCACAGGGCTGTGTTCTTTCTCCCCTGCTCTTCTCCCTGTACACCAACCACTGCACCTCCAGCCACGACTCCGTGAAGCTGATCAAGTTCGCGGACGACACCACCCTCATTGGACTCATCTCCAACAACGATGAGTCCGCCTACAGGAGGGAGGAGGACCGGCTGGTGTCCTGGTGCAGTGGTAACAACCTGGAGCTGAACGCCCAGAAGACAGTGGAGATGATTGTGGACTTCAGGAAGAGCACTGTCCCCCCACCCCCACCCTCCGTGATGGACTCCCCCATCACCTCTGTGGAGTACTTCCGTTTCCTGGGCACCACCATCACCCAGGACCTCAAGTGGGAGGCGACCATCAGCTCCCTCATCAAGAAGGCCCAGCAGAGGATGTACTTCCTGCGGCAGCTCAGGAAAGCCAAGCTGCCTGCACAGATGTTGGTGCAGTTCTACACGGCCATCATCGAGTCCATCCTCACCTCCTTCATCACAGTGTGGTTCGCTGGAGCCACAGTCAGGGACAAACAGAGACTACAGCGCATTGTGCGCTCTGCAGAGGAAGTGATCGGCCGCAGCCTTCCATCGCTGCAGGACCTGTACGTCGCCCGAGCTCGAGGCCGGGCTGGTCGTTTCACAGCCGACCCCTCTCACCCTGCACATGGACTATTCCAACCACTCCCCTCAGGCAGGAGGCTGCGGTCCATCAGGACTAGAACCTCCCGCCACAAGAACAGTTTCTTCCCCTCTGCTGTTGGACTCTTGAACACTTCTTAACCTGTCCCCCCGCCCTTTATAAAGTCACTTTACTGCCCATCATACGTCACTTTACTTCACTGTACTGCTGTCACCTTACATTGTGTGCACCATGTGCACTTGTATATTGTAAATAGTAACTGTAACTCTATTTTAAATTTAAATTTATTCTTTAGAAGTGTTTTTTATTCTTATTTTTATTATCTCTTTTTGACTGTTGCACTGAGCCAAAGCAATTTCCTAGTCTGTGACCTCCTGTTACTTACGTGGCAATAAAAATGATTCTGATTCTGATTCAAATGAGTTTCCCTAGAGACAGGATGAGGAGCTCGGTCATACAGGAGGAGCTCGGAGCCACTGCTTCTCCACTTGGAGAGCAGCCAATTGAGGAGGCTCGGGCATGTTCGGGATGCCTTTGTGGAATGGTGTCAGCGGAACCACCTCCTCATCAACTTGGGGAAGACAAAGTAGATAGTGGTGGTTTCCGAAAACATCACTCTGTCGTTCCAGTCCCAGTAAACATTCAGGAAAGGGATTTTGAGAGTGACAGGCGTTCATTTGAATCACAAACTGGACTGGACACATAACACAGACGGTCTCCTCATTAAGGGCCAGAGCTGACTCTACCTACTGAGGTCTTTTGGAGTGCAGGGGCCACTCCTGAAGACCTTCTATGACTCTGTGGTGGTATCAGCCTCTTGAACGGTTAGTCTGCTGGAGCAGCAGCATCACAGAGAGGGACAGGAAGAAGCTGGACAATGTCATCAGGAAGTCCAGCAAATAAAATCTATGCTGGACCATGACTGTCACCCCCTGCAGGAAACTCTGTCCGCTCTAGAGAGCAGTTTTGGTGACAGACTGATCCACCCCCGTTGTGTGAAGGAGGTCCTTGCTTCCTGCTGCTGTCAGACTACAACGAAACAATAAGGACTTGCGAAAACTGCCAACGTGATCTCACCTGTAACCTGACTCTCGCAGGATCCTTGTAGTTTGCTGACCTCATCACAAGGATCTGGGATTTCTCAGTGGGAGATATAGTTCAGAACGCGGGGCCATGGAAAAAAAAATTGTTGTATGTGATCGGACAAATCACTTGTGTACTTCAACCACTCACATCAAAGCACACGCCTCAGCACATGACTTCTTGATGCGTGCCGCCATTGTTTTTTGAATCAAACAGTCGCTGCTACAGTCGCGCTACGTCACTATGAAATCCCGCACGGCGATTCTGATTGGTTCATTATTTTTGCTATCTTGAAGGAGTTTGCATTGCTCTCAATCAAGATCCTTGTCTGGAGTGCAGCAAAACGCCTCTGGTGGACCATGGTGGAACTGCAAGGATCTAGCAAGAGTCAGGAATATAGAGTATTTCATACTTGCTTCTTTATTATACTAGATTATGAAATTTTATACTTCTATATTTCTTCTTTATTATGTTAAAATCTGAGGTTTTTGTAACATCCAGACGCTAGAGGCGCTGTGTTCATAATGTTGTACACCTGTATCGCGAGACCACGTTGGGGGAGTCAATGATGGCTGATAAAGATACTTGACGTACTCTACATGGTGGTGATTATTTTAACACAGTAACATCCCAGCCATAGCCATAGGACAAACATAACATGGTGTCAGAGTAGAGGCAATCGCACTCACAAGAACAAGACCCAAGACGGAGACACACGGCATCCTAGCGCCACGGATGGACTGGGATTCAGCCAACTTACAGGAGGCATGGCGGCGATTTAAGCAACAGGCAGTGTTGATGTTTTCAGGTCCGCTCTCAGAAAAGGAAGAACAGGTACAGTGCAGTTACCTGTTACTGTGGGTCGGAGACAAGGGACGTGATGTGTACAACACGTGGACACTCACGGTTGATGAAGCGAAAGTGCTACAGACATACTGCGATAAGTATGCGGCATACATATCACCAAAGTCCAACCCGATCTACGCCAGATATCGTTTCAGGTACAAGTCAGCGGTGAGTCATTTGAGCACTTCATTACTGATTTAAAACTCCTCGTTAAAGACTGCGGCTATGTAAACAGTGACGAGATGGTCCGGGACCGCATTGTTTTTGCAACAAACTCCCCACGTGTGTGTGAGAAGCTGTTGAGCCAAGGAGCTGACCTCACACTGGACAAAGCAATAGACATTGCGCGCTCTCACGAACTGGCACAAACACAATTTAAAGAGATGACCAGAGCCAAGGACATGGCTAAAGTGGATATACATGCAGTCAAACAGCGACGTCCGCAAAAATACACCACAGCCAAAGAGCAAAAAGGAGCAAGAGAATGCGACCGCTGCACAGGCACACACAACCCGAGAGATACGTGCCCTGCCAAAGGTAAACAATGCATGAAATGCAAAAGATACAACCACTTTGCAAAAGCATGCAGATCCAAAGTTGCATATTCAGAAAAGCCACCTGTACATGCACTTGAGCAAAACAATGATGAAGACTGTATCACAACTGTAAATGCAGACAAAAACAACGTACAAGCATACGCAGACATAAATGTTGGACCAAGTCAAGAAGCAGTGAAATTTAAAATAGACACAGGTGCAGAGATTAATGCCATTCCAGACAATATTTACAAGGCATTATTCAAGAGTGAACCTCTGGCACCGCCTTTACAATCAATCACTGCATATGGAGGAAAAACATTAAAGGTACGTGGCATCTGCAATTTGAAATGTGAACACAAGGACCAAGCGGCACAACTTGATTTTCACATCATCAACGCCAAAGCACCACCCATCCTAGGACTGAGCGCAAGCCTAGAACTGAACCTAATAAGACTGGTAATGGGGGTGGGTGAAACAAAAACACACAACGACCCCAAAACAATGTTAAAAGAGTTTACAGATGTTTTCCAGGGCATTGGAGAGTTTAAAGGAGAATGCACACTCCGCATTGATCCAGACGCAACACCAGTGGTTTACCCTCCACGCAGAGTCCCCATCGCACTAAAAGCACGGTTAAAAGAGGAGCTGGACAAAATGGAGGACGACAAAGTTATCACAAAGGTAACAGAACCAACGGAGTGGGTAAATGCTCTAGTTGTTGTCGAAAAAGCAAAAAAACAAAAACTACGAATATGTTTAGATCCAAGAGACCTTAACAAGGCTATTCAGAGACCACGCTACCCTCTGCCCGCACTCGAAGACGTCACCACGAAACTCGCTGGTGCACAGTACTTTAGTGTACTGGACGCCAGATCAGGCTACTGGGCCATAAAACTAAGGGTGTATTCAGACCTGCACATTTGCTCCACTTTAAACGGACCAGGATTTGTTTGGAACTCTGATCCGAAGCTTTTATGCAGGTCTGAATACACACAAACGAATCCTGGTCTGGCCCAAAGAACCGAACCGAGACCCACTTTTTTAGGTGGTCTCGGTCCGCTTCCAAACGAATTCTGGTCCAAGTCGAATCAGGTCTGAATACATCCGGTTTCGATCCGACACAACTCCAAGATACGTGCGCATTTTTTGGGCTTAACAAGCCACAGACAGAAACTGTGAGGAATTAGCCACGCAGCGGCTAACTATGCTGCTAACGCTACACAAAAACAATGAGCCGTGGGCAGACCTGGAGCAGTGAGGAGACGCTGTGCAACAGGCTTATGGAGTTACACTGTCCACAGTATACAGTTATGTTAATGCAGCATCTTCAAACCATTTGCATTTTTAAAAGCCCAACGTGTTTGACTCACGTCTCAAAGAGCAATATTCTGCATCATGTAGTGAATTGTGTTCTTTGGTTCATACCTGATCCTCAGCGTCTGTTTGTCCCGTGGTTATTATAGATCCATGGTTCATCCACAATGCTGAACAGGGCCGTTATTATCATAGATCCATGTGTGGGACAGGGCACGGAGCGCAGACTCCTTCGGCTTTCTCCTCACGCATTCTCCGACGCTGTTCCAATATATAAAACAACGTGTTTGGCCTGTGTCATATGAGCTGCTGTTGTTGATGTTGAAGGTGGTTTTGGTCTAAAAAGAGCAAACATAGGCAGAGCAGACATGCTGTACATACGAGCCCTCAATGTTTTCCGCCGGTTCTGCGTCTATCCTCCGTGAGCTCTCGCTGTCCAATAGGAGCGCCGATCGTCACACATGTCAATATGTTCATATAAAAAAGTTCACTTGCAAAAAAGACAGTCTGAATACGAACCGGAGTAAAAGAAAAAGGTTTGGTCCGCTTTTGATTCGGATCAAGCAAGCGGAGCAAATGACTTTTCAGGTCTGAATACACCCTAAGTGAAAAGTCATCGATGCTGACAACCTTTAATACACCATTTGGCAGATACAGATTCCTTAGGCTGCCTTTTGGAATCAGCAGAATATCAAAGAAACCCCTTTCTGCTGCACCACCGCGTCTCCAAAGAATGATACTTCAACTCCAAAAGTACAACATCCACATCACGCATAAACCCGGAAAAGAAATACCGGTAGCTGACACGTTGTCGAGAAAGTCGATTGAGTACAGTGATGACAGCCTGCGTGAAGGTATGGAGGCTCAAATACACACTCTCGTCAACAACATGCCAGTAAGCGATGCTAAATTACAAGCAATAAAAGACGGTACAGCACATGATTCCCAGCTCATGATAGTGAAACAAGTCACAAAGTCGGGGTAGCCCCACAGGCGTAAACAATGCCCGCCACTCGCACAAGAATACTGGAATCACAGTGATGAGATAAGCGAAGTCGAGGGCATACTATTCAAAGGCGAGAAAATAATAATCCCTCTGACCCTTAGAAATGACATGCTTGACCATATTCATGCTGGCCACATGGGTGTAGAAAAATGCAAAAACAGAGCACGTGATGTACTGTTTTGGCCAGGTATGGGTCAGCAAATAGAAGCCATGATTGGTCAGTGTAGTATATGCCAAGAGCGACGCAGTGCTAACACCAAAGAACCACTACTGTCACACGCTATTCCACAAAGGCCATGGCAGGTAGTAGGAACAGACTTATTCACATGGAATGGACAGGATTACATCACTACAATGGATTACTACAGTCGTTTCTTTGAAAGGGAAAAACTCACTAGTTGCACTGCATCGGCTGTAATCCTAAAACTAAAATCGGCGTTTGCACGTCATGGTATCCCAGAACGTGTCATCAGTGACAACGGCCCCTGCTACAGTTGAAAAGGAGAGTGACTGTACTAATGCTGAATGGAATGTCCAGAACACTGTGGTGGGTATGTCTTCTGATGAGTTCCGCGTCCCCTTCGCCATCGGCGACGGGACGTCGTCGTTGCTCGCCCTTGTCGGGTCCCTGCTCCAAGCGGCAAGGGACCCCAGCACTCCTAGCTGCATTCCTGTGCCTAGGGATCGCGAGGCCATGCGGGCGATGATGCGCACTGGCCGCTGTGTCTCGCTCTCCCCCGGGCGGCGAAGTGAACGCAGGCGCGCGTTCATACGGCCCGCTACAGGCTCCCCGACCGGACTCCCTAATCACGGACGATGCGAGTCTGGAGCGATGGCCTCGGCCCCCCCCTGACCTTCACCCGTGACCGCGCAGAGTGGGGTGCCTGCGCGGGGCCGGGAGCGAGGGTGTCGTGAGAGGGTCGGCTCTCTCCTCACGCTGGTCGAGGTGCGCTGTCCATACCCGGCGCGGACCGCCTTCCAGTCTGGGACCACATGGCCTGGGCTCACCTCCTACGCCGGAGCGGCGTCCATCATGAGATGCCCCCCTGCCACCGCAACCGAACCAGAGGGATGGTGGACTTCACCTCTGGGTTACGCCACCACCTCGAGGGAGGAGGGGAGCGCAGCCCACGTTGTGCCGCGGATTGGACCCGATCGTCATTACGCGGACACGTGAGTGGCCACAGCCCTAGCGGCCCAAGAGGCCCGCTTTGGGGTACGGCATGTACTGCAAGTGCAGGACTGGTCCTGGACCGGGGGGTCCCGGACATCGACGGATTCGGTTCGAGTGGCCCTGCACCCCTCGCATCCGTGTGGCCCGGCCACCCGACCTCTCCTCCCCCGAGCGGGCATGGATGTCTTTGGCTATGCAGACAGCTGTTACGCCATGCGGCCACGGTCGTCGCCGTGGGGAACCAACCTGGCCTTCCTCACCGGGGCCTGGATAGGTCGCTCTCTTCTGGCCAGGCGCTCAGTGGAGACACCTTATCTCAGGCGAGGACCACTTCAGCGCCGATCCTGCGCATGTGCAGGCGCTAGCTGTCGATGGCGGCCGCACATGGCGGCAGCACACGTCGGGGCCAGGCACACTCTGGCTGGGGCTGGCGAACATCAGAGAGGCGGAGAAGAGGCAGCTGCTGGACATGCCCATCATCCCAGACGACGCTCTTCGGTCCGGAGATGCAGACCCTGATGACTAGGCTGGACACCGCACTACGGACTCTGCTAGCCTAGCCCAGCATTTCAGCAACGAGCGCGAGGCCCGCCCTCCAGCGCGGAGCCGACGAAGAGGCCAGGGAGCGCTCGCCCGGCAGGCGCCCGGGCCATATCCACGCTCCGTGGCTCCATCGTCCCCCAGCGACGAGGCCCCGGCCCTGACAGGCACACGGGAGGCTCGCGGGACCAACGCACCACGACGACCTCCCTATGGCAGAGGAAGGTCGGGGTGGGAAAGATTCTATTCAATAAACGCCGTCCGGCATTTCATCAGTATCTCGCTTGTCTGAGTCTCATTTGGGGTATGTAACCTGTCAACTGATCTGAATTCTGATTGTGTTACTTCTCGAGCACATAACGTGGCTCGCTATGGCCTGCAGCCCCCGAGACGGCGTGCAGCGCGCTTCGCGGGCCACGAGCTCCGATTCACGGGTTCATGCTTTGCCCTCCCGGAGAGCGGGCAGGCGGAGGATCTGGTGAGTAATAATGGTGTCGTGTTACTGCCCGAACGCGTGTTTAGCCTACGCTGCAGCTACAGAGGCTAACTACAGGGGTTTCCCACTCAGGGGCTCGCCCCCCCTCCATGAGGCAAGAGCCAGGGGGGGGCTCAACCAGCGAGTCCGTGTTGGTGAGCAGTCCCGTACTTATGACGTCGGGCCTGCAGAACACGTGACCGCCCCGGCGCTCACGGTGTGACGCAGGGGCCCCCCCGGCCCTTTCAGCCACCCCCCCTCCTGCTAGGAACACCAGGAGGAGGGCGGGGCCGTGACGTCTCGTGTTCCATCTCCCGTTCCGCCCCTCACAGACTTCTACAGCATCTGGAGGGAGCAGGGCCTACTGACAGATATTTGGCTGGAGAAAACTCTGCGCAGGGGTTACGCCCTGCCATTTTTCCGAAAGCCACCACCATTCCGAGGCGTACGGGCAGTACGCTCTCAGGTACGGGGATCGACAGAGGCACTACAAGCGGAGGTCTCCTCTCTGCTGAGTCGAGGCGCAGCAGTGGAGGTAGACCCGCAGGACGCCACCAGGGGGCTGTACTCCCCTTACTTCTTAGTGCCAAAGAAGTCAGGCGGGGTGCGTCCCATTCTGGATCTGCGCGTGTTAAACGAGTGCATTTCCAAACGGCAGTTTCGGATGCTGTCCACAAGGCAGCTCCTCGAGTGTGTCAGGGAGGGAGACTGGATGACATCCATAGACCTGACAGATGCGTACTTCCACGTGCCCATAGTGCCAGAACACAGGAGGTTTCTGCGGCTTCGCAGTGGGAGAGAGGAATTACGAGTACTGCCGTCTACCCTTCGGGTACGCACTCGCGCCTCGGACTTTTTCCAAATGTGTGGAAGCAGCTCTGGAGCCGATCAGACGCGCGGGGGTAAGAATATTAACCTATATAGACGATTGGTTAATACTGGCCTCATCCAGGGAAGTGGCGCTTGAGCCACACGCACTGGGTCCTGTCCCACATACAGCGTCTGGGCTTTGTGGTGACAGGGAGAGAGCAAGCTGCAGCCAGGCCCCACGCATGGTTTATCTCGGTCTGCAGCTAGACTCTGTGACATTCCGTGCTGCATTGTCCGTGGACAGACGGATGGATTATAAACCGTCTGGCCGGGAGGTTCTGGCGGGCCCCAGAGTCCCGCTCGGCGCCTCAGGTCCCTGCTGGGAATGATGGCGGCGGCTCATGCTGTGGTGCGGCTAGGCCTGCTCCACTGAGAAATTTTCAGAGGTGGTTCTCGCGGCCTCAGGCTATCACCCCCTCCCGGACGGGGGGAGGCTGATCTGGGTTCCCCAAGGGGCAGCATCGGACATCAGGTTCTGGCTCACTCGGGCTTCTATTGCGGGGACGGGAGTGACTCTGGCCTGCGCCGTGTCTCACGTCGAGGTGTTCACGGACGCGTCGCTCGAAGGATGGGGCCGGGGTCCTCGGCCAGAGCTCTGTAGGAGGCTGCTGGTCGGATCTCAGCCCGTCACATCAACCTGCTGGAGATGGAGGCAGTGCACAGAGTACTGCTGCACTTTGCCCCTCAGCTGCAGGGGAGACACGTGATGGTGGCGCTCAGAACAACCCCACAGTGGTCTCCATATCTGAACAGGCAGGGGGGCACCAGGTCCCCCGCTCTCCATCGCATGGCGACGGTGACGCTGCTGTGGGCGGCGCTTTCCACCTCCTGTCTCTCAGGGCGCGCCACGTCCCGGGGGTCCGGAACGTGGGAGCCGACAGGATGTCCAGGGGGGGCCCACTCCAGGACGAGTGGGGCTGGCCCCACGGGTAGCTGCGGAGATCTGGCGGAAGGATTCGGGCGTACACGGAGTACCGTGCCAGTGGTCGAACGCTACCGGCCTTATCCTCGTCCGAGTGCAGAGAAGGCGTGCGACAGTGCCCGTCCTGGTTCAGCGCCTTAAGGGGGCGCCTAAGCAGTGAAACGAGCCGCGCTTTATGGGCGTGGACCCGCTGCATGGCATGCATTACCCATGGGCCAGTATGCGGTTCCTTGGATGTTACGGCCTTTCCATCGCAACCGGGTGCGTCTCTCTGCCAGGTCCGCTGCGTGACGTAGAATCGGACACAGGAGAGGAGGGGAGATGCGGTGAACCTGGTGGCGTCTCGGACAGTGCCGCGATGGCCCGGTGGTTCCCTCTTGCGCTGGAGGGGCCCATTGGCAGGATGATGGAGCCCGCCCCGGAGACGGCATGGTGGAATTGTGGCCCAATCCGGCTTTTCTCCCCATGGTCATCACCCCGTTGCCATTTACGGGTCGTGAGTCATCGGATTAGGTGCTTTCCATCGCCGCCGCATGCTCCCCGAGGCAGGAGCCGCGCAGCTCCTTCTGTGTCCTCGTCAGATTGCTGAGCATTACCTGGCCATGACGTGTATTCAGGTCGGGTGATCAGGCTGTTTGTGTGTTGGGCCCAAGAACGGGGCGCCCCGCTGTCGGGCTTCACGGTGCGCTGAGCGCATTGGGGGGCGAGGCCACGGCGGTGCGATGCGGGCGATAGCAGATCGCATGGGTCTGGAGGCCCCCCCGTGGGGTTTTTCTAGGTCGCATTCCACGCGGGGCGGATGGCGCGCCTCCTATCGGCCCGTCGCAGGGGGGCGTCGGTCGTAGGACGTCAGGCCTTGCGGCTTCTTGGCGCGTCGTCCCCTGTCGCTCTTTGGTCCGGGTCTTAAATCTGGTCGGCTGTGTCCGACCGGTCGGTGGGCCCATTCCGTTGCTGAGTAGCAGCGGACCTGATGTTAGACCCGTTGGGTCCCTCCCCTGAGGGGGCCTTCGGGTTCTTATTTCCCCTCTGGCGTGCAGGAGTTCTCTTGGGCGAGGCATCCTACCGGTGCTCGGTACAATTTTTGTGTGTTTGGGGTCGGGTCTGAGCGTAGTCCACGTTCAGGAGCTCTTGGGAGAGGCGTCCTGTGACTCGTATGACCTACGGCTTGTGTTACGTGGGGGTATCCTTGGTAGGAGTGGCCCCGTAACTCGCTTGTTCTGTCTGCCCTGAGTCCTCTCACGTTTGTGAGGGTCTTCTCGGGCGGAGCTCCACATCACCCTTCGCTGGCCTGCTGGGAGTACATTTTCCTACGGCCTCCGCGTTGTGTCCCATAGCGAAGTCCTAAGGGACGTAGCACCATGACGTAGAATTAATAGTTACTTAATGTAACTTAAGTTCTACGAATAGGTGCGTAGTCCCTTAGCTACGAGCCCATCAGGCCAGCCCGGCTTGGCAGAGTTCAAGAGGGGGTGCGGCCTTGTGCAGGGGCATTTATAGTAGGAAGGTGCTGGTGATTGGAGAGTAAAGTGCTTTAGCCTTGCCATGATGTGGAGACCGTATCTGCTTCCTTAACATAAATGAAGCTGATTCCCTCAGTAAAAAGGAGCTTGGTAGCTAAATGCTTGCCACCAACAGTGACCTTTGAGACCTTAGGGACCCACTCAGACAGTATGGCGTTTTGTGAAGCGCAACGCTCGACCTGGTTGATACGACACTAAACGTGTCTTGGAGTTAAGATGGAGCCAAGCCATTTATGGCTTTATATGGTAAGAGTTAGATTTTAAACTTTATTCTGTACTCCACTGGCGAGCCTGTGGAGTGATTTTAACACCGGAGTTATGTGCTCCTCCTTTTGGTACCTGTTAAGTTCCTAGCTGCTGTGATTCTGAACGGCTGGGAAGCTCTTCTAAGAGGCTTTAGGGACGCTGCCAGTAAAGCGTTACAGTAGTCGAGCCTTGAGGTGACAAAACGCGCGATGAGTTTTTCCGCGTCACTTTTAGGAAGGAAATTCCTAATCTTTAGCGATGTTCCGTAAGTGGAAGTACGCCGTTTTAGTTGCTTGGGCTTATATAAGCACTTGAAGGATGAGTTCTTGGTCAAAAATGACTCCCAAGATTTCCTCACAGTTGTTACTGGGGATGATAACTGTCATTATCGAGAGTAACCATCTGGTTTGTGAGGGAGTCACGCAGGCGCTTCGGACGTGTGTTCTCACCTTCCACTTCTGGCTTCTCCGGGTGGTTTGAGAAGTAGGAAGTTAGAGAGTCATCCACATTGTTATCGTACTTTATGCTGGCAAACTGAGCTGTTATAGATGATCTGTCTGATTAGGCTTCATCGACAGTAAAGCTGGTGTGTCATGTGCCATAGATAAAATAACCAGTGCGAAATTAATTCCATGCTTTTTAATTATGTTTCCCAGTGGCAGCATGTAGAGAGTAAAAGAATCGGTACGAGTACGAACCCTGCGGCACACGAATTCCACTCCCAGATTAAGGCGACGAGTCCTGTTCACATTGACGAGTGATATCGATCTGATACAATAGGATTTAAAACAGACAAGGGCTGTTCCTCTAGACTATATCAACTTTCTAGCCTCTGCGAGTAGAATGCTGTGGTCTATTGTGTCAAATGCAGCCTAAGGTCTGTAGGACAGCACTGACATTGTCCATTATCGGCAGCTAGTAGTAAGTCATTTGTGACTTTGACCTGTTGCGTGCGTTTCAGTGCTACGATGTGCTTGAAATCCTGATTGTAAAGACGTCCGTGAAACATATTATTTTCTGCAGGTGGCAGCGGAGCTGCTCAGCTTTAGTTTTTCCAGGTTGTTTAGATATAAAGAAGTGAGGTTTGAGATCGGTCTGTTAGTTTGTGTGAGTATTCTGGGTCCAGGTTTGTTTTCTTCAGAAGGGGTTTGATTACCGCGGTTTTTAAAAGCTTGAGGGTCATAGCCACATTGTATGGATGGTTTTTATATTTACGAATAGGCTCAATTATCAAAGGTAAGTTTGGTCTTTGAAGGAGCCTGTCGGGACTGCGTCTAACATGCAAGTTGAGGCTTTTGAGGAGGTGCCACAGAGTTCCCTCTGCTTGGCTCACAGCCATGAAATTTATCGAGGCCTCACTGAGAGTCTAAGTGGGAAAGTCACGTATGCCGCTTCAGCTTGTCCCACTACCAACAGCAGGAGAAACCTCCTCCAGCTTGTCACGGATGGATGTAAATTTTCTTATTTAAAGAAAAAAAAGGTTGGAGAAAGTCGACACTGCTCAGTGAGCTTGGAATTTTAGGCTCGATTGCGCTTGGCAGTTTGTGAGTTTAGCGACGGTACCAACAAAAATCTACTGTTGTTTTTATGTCGCTTCTATTAAATTGAATAGTATTGAGTTCGAGCCCTGCGTAGGGCCTTTCTTGTTAGTTCGGAGACTGCTTTCACTCCCTGTGGACAGGGGGGGGGACTCGAGTGGGAGTGGGATATAGCCTCTCAATTTCTGATGTCTGTTTTTAAAGTGTGAGTTGGAACACTGAGTTTGAGTGTTGAGTATTGAGTTTTGCGCATTAGCATTTCAAATATTGATCTGCGGGGCTATATGTGGAGCTAGTATTGAATTTTACCTTATGATGCTCTATTAAATGTCTTGTTTAATTTCAAAAGAATGAAGAATCTTTTTAACTATGTATTATGTTGATGTTGTGTCCTATCTTAATAATATTAGCAGTGCAGTGGTCTCCAACCTGTCGTTTGGGAAGCTACCATTAGCTGGCCAACCGCTTTTCAGGTATTCTCCTCGAAGGGAATCAGACTTGACACATGATTCTAATGTTTACTATTCACAGCATACCTATATTTAACTACACATGTTTTCATTAGGTTCACTAATGTAGGTGTATACAGTTATCTGGTATAGGTATAGGTGCACTTTATTTATTATTGATTCAACCTACGACATCGGGCATCTTTCAGGAGTAGTGGTCGCTGTAGTACTGCACCCAGGAACCCATCTCAAGTGTGGATGCTCAGCTTGGTCAGGACTACCAGATTTTACCCCATTCCACATGTTTTTTAGCGCGGGGAAACCTAGGCAGCCCAGGAAAATCGAAGATAAGATAAATTCATTGATCTACTGATGGAGATTTGTCCATGGGTAGAATCACTCAGATTGTGCAAAAAGACAGAAGTGTGCAACATGTTAGGTTAAAAATATAGTCTGTCCAGGTATGATTATATACAATGTCAATTAGTGCTGTTTTTCAATCCTAGTGCTGGTAATTCTTCAGTTCTTAGTGCTGGTTTTTCAATCCTAGTGCTTGGTTCTTCAGTCCTAGGGCTGGGTTCTTCAGTCTAGTGCTGGTTCTTCGGTCTTAGTGCTGGTTTTTCAGTCCTAGACTGGTTCTTCGTCTAGCGCTGGTTCTTTAGTCCTAGCACTGGGTTCTTCCGTCCTATACTGGTTCTTCAGTCCTGCACTGGTTCTTCAGTCTTAGTGCTGAGTATCTTTAGTCCTAGTGCTGGTTCTTCAGTTCTTATTGCTGGGTCTTTAGTCCTAGTGTGGTACTTCCAGTCCCTAGCACTGTTCTTCAGTGCTAGTGCTGGTTCTTCAGTCCTGGTGCTGGTGCTGGTTCTTCTGTCCCTAGTGCAGGTCTTAGTGACATGCAAACTCCATCAGAAAGACCCTGTTCCGACCGAGATTTGAACCCAGGACCTTCTTGCTGAGGAAGCGAGAGCGTATCCATGCGAGTGGTGTCCATGATTTTCCGCATAACACATGTCTCAAGTATTCTTCAGAAACAGAATCCTTTTTAATGCCCATGTGAGTAACAGGAAGTCACAAACTGGAAATTGCAGGCGACTTCTTTCAAGATGTGAAAAGAATAATTCCATTTTGTTCATGCAATGAGTAGCTCTCCAATGGAAATAAGTTGGTGACCTCACTGGCTTAGAGAGAATGGTGGTGACTGGACTTTTAAAAGAGGATAGACAGGAATCCCTCATGAAGAGGGTCATGTGGATTCCTGTCTATTCTCAGTTGTGTTACTCGTCTCTGAGGTATTCCAGCTGACCTTATGTCCTTTGCGGTGGATTAATCACTTGGTTTAATACAAATGTCTCTTTTTAAACGGCGGCCATTGCCCTTTCCCCGAAATGCCGCGCTCATTTCATCCTTGCCTCACCGTTCAGTTTTCTCTTCGATGGCCCGCACAAGAATCTCTCATGCTGATCTTTTGACATCAGACAGGATCGATCCGTGAAAGCTCCCGGGCCTCTTTGCACTCCGATAATAAGTTACTGGTTGAGGCTGTAGAGGCTGTAGAGGCTGTAGAGGTTGTAGAGGTTGTTAGGTTGTAGCGCGGAGGTAACGGCATGATTGGAAAAGCTGAGGTTCTTTTCGCATGTTTCGGAAAAGGCAGGTTTTGTGTAAATGGTCAATTGTTTGTTGATGAGCGATATGCAAATTTTAGTTTTGCTTTAACCCTTCCTCATTACATTTAGTAGATCACGGGCAGCCAGTGGCTGAGTGGTAGCACTCTCGCTTCTCAGCAAGAAAGTCCTGGATTCGAAACTGGATCGGAACGGGCCTTTCGGAGTGAGTTTGATGTTCTCCCCGTGTCAGAGTAGGTTTCCTCCGGGTGCTCTGGTTGCGGATAATAAAGATTAATCTCCTTACTTACTTCTGTTCCACTGCAGGACTTAATCTACCTCTTTGGGCTCTCACTTGATTTTGGGCCCCTTTTTCCCACAAACTGATCTCCAACCATTTAGTAAAAGGCCTAAAAAACGACCCAAAAAAAACAAAGATAAACTGAAACCCCCAAAACAGGCTTATTTGTGTGATATTTTATATATATTTTATTATATATTATATATATTATATTATATTATCTATATATATATATATAATTTGTGTATATATATATATATATTCTTCAAGGAGTGACCATAAAGGGTTAAGATCTTGCACCTGAGTTGAAGATTTAGTCATTTGACACATAAGGTGTCATAAATGTCAGCCACCTCTGGACAATGGCTCTTATGAGTTTTTTTTTATTGCAATTTTCTTTCTTGTTGATTCTTCATCTGCTGTTCGTGTGTCGTCAACTTGTCGAGTCCTCTGAGACGACTGTTGTGATGTAGCTTTCAGAGAAGGACAAACTTCCAGACAAACGATGAGGACGGAGATATCTGTTTTTGCTATTGAACTCTTCAGAGCAGAGTGCTTACGTCAATACTCCTTTCATTCATTTAAATACAGACCAGTGGTGTCAAACACAAGCATCCTTCCTTCCCTCAATCTTCGGTCCATTTCCACCGTTTTTCACCTTTGCTCCCAAATGTTTTTTGAATGAACTAAATCCCTCTTCTCGTGAATATTGAAGCCCTTGATCAGCGTGTAAAAAAAAAAAAAACTGAACAATCACAGAGAGTCGGCCTGCAAAGTCTAATATGATATCATTCATGTAGAAAAAAAAGAAAAGAAAGTTAGTCTTTGAACAGCATGATGACTGTGTCTGGAGAGATAAGTTTACGGCTGGATATAACGGCAGAAGTTAGTCGAGGATATGATTCTTTTTGCAGTAGATTGCCTATCGCGGCCATGTTCGATCACTAATGATCCGTATCACTCTGAGGCACCTTGTCAGAGGGAAACGCGATGCAGCAGGCTTATTAAAGTTGTAATGAGAACATAAAAGAGTGTTGCGTTTGGTCTTTGACCTACTACTGTCATATGAAGGTACGACGCGGATCCAACTATTAGCGAACTAAATTAGCAGCACCGCTCAACAGAGTAGCGTCGGCTCCCGTAAGACGCCTTTATTCTTATCTGAAAACGAAACATGTTGTCCGGAAAAAAGTGGTCAGGAAGTTAGTGAGGAGCCAAAAGAAGCCGACATTCTTTTTACGCAATGTAGAATCCTGCTTGTATAACCTCTTTACAGCAACCGGCGCGCCGGTCGTCGCAGTTTTTATGTTTTTATTTTTCTGCTGGCAATAGCTGATGTATTTTGAACACCAAACCCAAAGCAGCTGCGTATAGCTTTTAAAGTGATTTTCTTATCTACTTTTATGTGATACAGTGTAAACTACATTCAGACTTCGCATTCAAAAGATATAACACATAATGTGGCCACAAATAAATCAATTCGAAATAGTTTTTTACCTTTGGGCTTGTGCTTGTACAAATTAATCAGCTCTCCTCCCAGCTTGCAATACATCATTCTCTTTGGACAGTCAATGGAACATTATATCCACTTGTATTTCCAAAGAAAATCAATTTCTGCAGAATTAATCCAAAAATGTGCATTTATCTTTAGCGAAAAAAAAAAGAACAGATGTTGCTTTTTCACTTTTAACGGACTTTTAGCTTTCAGTTTTTCACCCAAACATCTGGTATCTACGGGTATTCCTTAGCTTCCTATATCTTTCAAATGAGACTTTTCCGAAAAGCTAGACCAATTTTTGGGTCTGCAAGAGCTCCCGTGAGTACATCTAGCGCTGCTGTTTGCGCAATGGATCATGATCTTTGTTGTCTTTCCCTTCTTGTTTGCTTTATACTTCCGGGATATTGATTGACATGTGTGTAGCCAATGTGGAAAGCATTTCGATCATGGGGTGGGACATTGTGTCCTGTCTTATGTTGTGCCTGTAGAATTGTGCGTATGGGCAGCAAAGACGCTATCGACGAGCAATGATTTACCCACTCATCTTTGAATTTAAAAAAAACACACATTGATTGTAACTTATAAGTACCTATAATAAAAAATATTGTTTTTATGATGATTAAATGTAAGTAATGATATTTGGCACAATTTGGCCACCTTGTGCCAAATTGTGCCAAATGTGTACTACTTGATGAAAAGAGAAACTGCATGAAAATACTATAAACTTAGAGTCTGAAAAACTTTAGACAGTTGTTGTCAACAAACACAATGAACAGAGGGTTCGAATATTTGTGAACTTACAATGAAGTATATGCCTTTTTAGGGCCTTTAGAAATTGAAAATGTTAGCGAGGCTAAAACAAATTGGGTTTTTTTCCAAACTTCAAAGGTGCAGAGGAAATTAGGAATGACAAACATTTAAAATAAAAACATTATTTTAGTGTTTTTTACATAAATAGAAGGCTATAGCTTTAAATGATGCATCACCAGCATGTGAGATGTAAGATGTGTTTTTAACTATGCTAAGACCATTTGGTATTGCCCAAATTTTGTGCACGAGGCCAAAATGAGGCGGGTTTTAAGAGGCTAAAACCTTTATGAATCACAATGTTGAGGAATCATGTACTCTATAATAATATATATATTTAATATAATATTTAAAGGTGATGTCTGGCAACTTCCATTCGTATTTCACTTGAGTTAGCTACTACTTATTGTAGGGTAATGAAAAATGTAGTGTGGTGCAGGCTAGTCTCCAGATCAGAGTATTGCCGTACTACACAAGGGGACCTGAGTTTTTATTTTTGGGACCTGCAGAGTTGAAAAACTTCTGCACAGAATCCAACTAATTTTGCCTCGATCAGTCTTACAATCTAGTAGGGAATGAGTGCAAATCAGCCATGACTCAAATGATTTAATACAGGACGCTTAAAGATGATTTGACTTAAACTGGGGTTTATTGACTACCTACGAAAATAGGAAGAATATCATCGAAAAGGGGTTTGGTCACATTAACGGAGATGTTTGCATAATCATTGAATCACACATGTAGGGCGTGGAACAAGTCTTACTTTTAGAGCAGTGAAGAGGGATGAAGAAAAGTTTGAAGTGAATGGCAGTCCACGTGTTCTTTGTTCGAGCAGGTGGAGACTCAAAGCCAAGCGGGTCCAGTCCAACTTTGATCCACGCTTACGGCACGCAGTCCGGAATGCGTGTATGCGTAGGGTCCGAGCCGGAAAGTGGCTGATGATGGGACAGTTCGTGTCTCCGACAGCAGTATCAGGGCTGTACTCGCGAGTGGAGTGGCCTCATAGGTTACGCGGGGTCGTAGTAGAAGAACGTACCCGCGGGACGCTGAGGTCGTACAATAGTTTCAGGGGAATTCCAAGGGTCTTGCTCTGGGTGGTGCGTGGCTTTAGGACTGTCAAAGGAGGCGCGTCCTTGACGTCATCCCTGTGTGTCGCTCGGGACGACTTGTCTTCAAGGCAAAAATCAGACAGGACATTCCTACTCAGATGCAGGGTTATTACCAACATTCATAACACATGTACAGGCGCACAACGCATTTACATTATGGATATCGATACACAGTGTAGGGCACAGTACAGGTTATTAGAATATTGGCCCTCACGAGTGATGGTTTAGTATGTCCGTCTCGGGTGTGATTGTGTTTCAGTGTTCCACTGGGGGGCCGCCAGAATGCCGTCGGTGAGTCGTTGATTGTCCGGGGACAGGAATGTCCCGGGAGTGAGAGGCCAGAGTCGGGATCTTTGATCTCGCCAGGCAGGAGGGTACAAGATGTTTATTTTGGGCTCCATTTTTATTGCCTGGTTGACACTTTATGGTCTACGTGACCGATGTATGTCTCTGGTTGACCTGGTTGTTCCTTAGATGTGGCTCAGGATGGGTCAATTCAGGGGGCATGTTTACGTATACTGGTCTGCTGGTCAGCGTCCGACTGGGTGTCCTTTAATTCACTTACAATATGTTTGTACCCATATGACCCTGTAGTATCATCTATATCAAGTATTTTATAAATATTAAATTATGGTTACAAGGAGTCCCTCCCCTTGGAATAAGTATTACTGCAAATGAATTGCCTTTGGGATCAATGTAAGTTATCAAATCTCAATCTGTAGTAAAATATGTCTGGAGGAGATAGTTAGACTAACGGGGAGGGTCGCGGCTGTCTATGGAGGATTTGATAATTATTGTGTTATACGTCCATACTTAGTTGTGAGAAGTGAGAGCCGGGCTTTCGCAACAATGTCTTCTCCTTCAATAAATACTGTGATGATAGCGTTTGTTTCCTTTCTGAGTGGAGTTTGCAAGTTCTACCCGATGTCTGGTGGGTTTCCTCAGCTGCTTCCCATTTCACCTACCACTAAAAACATGTACAATAGGTCTAGGTGCGCGCTCCTGTATGGCGTCCTGCTCCCATCGTGTCGTGGATGGGAGTGGGAGACAATTGCCGACAATTGTAAAACCGCTTTGTGACTCTGGTCGGGTCTGTCGGTTATAAATTAAAGATTACTTACTTACTTATCTTACTTAGGAATCCAGACAAACAGTTCCACATCCCATGGTTTTATTGGCCCTGGACAAAGTCTGGTGAAGTTAAAGTGACACTGAAAATTCAAACTGAAAGACCAGGGCAACTCCCCCTTCCAGGCAACCTATCCACACAACTCTGCCAGCCGCGTAGCCTCTGCCAATCACACAGCCCGGCCAGCCTCTGCCTCACTCTGACAGCAAGCGGGCAGTTTAAAAGGCCAGCCACTTCCTGACAAGCTGGCTTCTGAAAGCTCTTATAAGGCGCGTTCAGACCAAAAGCTTCAAAAGCTTTTGACGCGCTTCAACTGACGCCGGGATAGTTTTGTCATTTTGGTGCTTGAAGCTTTTGACGCGAGTGACGCGCCTGACGCCGGTGGGAGGAGCTTCTCTGTTTTCTGTTGTCAGTGACCAGGGTGGATTTTTCAATGAGCGCGAGCCTTTATGTGTTATATAAAGCAAAATAACGTTGTTGTAGGCTTGCTTCAACAAAACATGTTCTGGGTTCACCACAGACTGAGAGGCTGCTGTGTTTGCCAGAGTTCCGTCATTTACTCCCCCAGGAGCTGCGTACGGAGGAGTTTCGCTTTCAGCGGTACTTCCGCATGTCACTCGCCCAGTCTGGGTTCTCAAACCCCGGAGCTCGCCTCTCCCCGTCTCGCTCTCGCCTCCCCCTGCCTCCCCCTGCCTCCCCCTGCCTCTCCCCGGCTCTCGCTCGCCTCTCGCTCGCCTCTCCCCGGCTCTCGCCCGCCCGGAGCTGCCTTGCTCTGAGCCAGACCCATCGTCAGCCTGTTCTTATTTTAAATAAACTACGTTTACTACACAGCATGTGTACAATGATTTTTGTTACTCAGAATGTTACTACTCATACAAATAATATTACTAATAACAATAATGACAATAAAACAGCAGCAGCAGATACATGACTTCTCTCCATGACAGAGACAGACCCTCTGCTGCTGCTGCTCCTCGTCTCCTGATTGGTTGAAGCCCGCGTCAAAGCTTCAAAAGCTCAGCTTTGCTCAGCTTCGGCGTCAAAGGGATTGTTGTGATACGCGAGCGTTTCGCGCGTCAAAAGCTTCAAGTGAGCGCGTAGTACGCGCGACTCTTGAAGCTTTTGACGCGCGTCAAGTGACGCCGGGGCTCTCGGCTTCACCTGACGCGCTTCACCATTCACTTAATGGAAACCTGACGCTTTTGACGCCGAAGTTAAGTCCGGTGTGAACGCCCCTTAAGACTGTGTACTTTACTTTCACTTTAGTTTAAAACTATTCTAATCTATTTACAAATATGTTTGCATATTTGCTTCTATTGAGCCATATTCTTAAACATATATTTTAATCTAATAAATCTCTCTGTGGTTTACTTTCATTATCAGTGGCATATTGTCAGTGGGATTTTGCTCCATGTCTATTCTACATTTTCAGGAATAAAACTGAACACAGTAAGACAAATGGTTAATATGAACATTATTATGGCGGTCAGTTATCCAAATACATTTATTGAACCAGGAAGTGCTGTCACTTCCTCCTCTCAGGCAGTTTGGGATGATTGTACATCAATAATCAAATTATTATTATTCAAACCTGCTAATCTATTTTAGCAGGTTTGGGGTTGGGTCAGTTATTCTACAATGGTGTTTGATTCTCTAATGTGTGCTGGAAAATAAACAACTTTTAAACTTGTCAATATCTAAATATCTACTCTTTTGTTTTTGGGCTATACCCAAATACTATACCCAAATACCCGTCACGCGTGTGACGGGTCACTCGTTTTACCTGAACTGAGGTGCACAAACTTCCTCGAGTGTCCCACTCGAGAGGCTGGTGGAGCACGGCAGGCGGGCCGCGGCGGTGGCCGCCAACAGAGCGAGGGGACTGGGCGTCTCCGGCGTTCTCTCCGCGGTGTGGAGCTGGGCACCTCGAGTCGGCGAAGGAGGCGCAGACACCGGGGAAGGCGAGGCGGTCTGCTCGTTCGTAGCCGCTCCTCCAGGACCCCTTTGCCCTCCATCTACCTGGCCAACGTCCAGTCTCTGCCCAACAAGACGGACGAGCTCCTGTGTCGGTTCCAGAGCCAGCGCGAGGCCCGGGACTGCGCTGTGTTCTGCCTCAGCGAGACGTGGCTCCACTCGAACGTCCCGGACTCTGCTGTTCAACCCCCGGGATTCACCGCTCACAGCGCGGACAGAGTGAAGGAGACCACGGGCAAGGCCAGAGGCGGAGGTGTGTGCTTTTTAATTAATCAGCGCTGGTGCACGGACACTCGCATCGTGAACCAAACATGTACTGCCAATCTGGAATGCCTGGTCTTGAGCTGTCGCCCTTTTTATCTTCCCCGTGAGTTTTCAGTGATATTTTTATGTGCTGTTTACATTCACCCACGTGCGGATTACAAAGTAGCCCTACAGGATGTGAGCGAGATCCTTCACAAACATGAGTCTGCTCATCCTAACGCAGTCATCATTGTTGCTGGGGATTTCAATAAATGTAATTTAAAGACTGTACTCCTGAACTTTTACCAACATGTGAATCAAGCTACAAGAGGAGTACATGTTGTGGATCACTGCTACAGTAACGTGAAGGGAGCTTACAGGTCCAGTCTCAGACCTCCTTTTGGAAAGTCTGACCACTCCTCTGTTCTCCTTCTTCCTTCGTATACTCAGAGGAGCAGGGAACATAAACCAACCTCTCGCACTGTGCAGTGTTGGTCTGAGGAGGCTAGCATGAAGCTACAAGGTTGTTTTGATGCTACGGACTGGTCTGTGTTTCAGTCAGAGGACTGTTAGTATTAGATAGCAATATGGCCTACGTGCAGGACTGTACAAGGACTCCATGTTATGATTATGATGTGACTGTCTCTTTGTGACACGTACGTCTTTCGATGTGTGACGTGACAATGACTATATAAACTGTGTACTGCCTTTATTCTGTCTGAGAGAAAGAAACAAAGTAAACCAGTGGAACTTGAGAGAAACTTAAATAAACTTCCGGAGTTTGGCGCACCACGATCCGTCTCTGTCTGCTAAATCCTAACAGATTTGGTGGAGAATGCGCGGCTCAGTGTGTGCCATTCTCTGGATTGTTTTGAGGGAGTTTTCTTTGTTTCTTTTTCTCGGCGTGGGAGAGCTGAGAGTATCGGGGGCCTGGGAGCGGTTCAGCAGGCTGGAGAGGTGACCGGCTCCGGGACTTTTTTTCGCTCTCTCACTATTTTTTTTTGTGTCCTGTTTTTTGGACTGACTAAGCGTTTAAAATTGTTTTCCCATGTCCACATTCCGGGGATTTTTGACGTGCGATTGGTCTCTGCCGATGGAAACTAGTTCCCGGTACTAGTGAGCGCTGGTTCATGATCTGGAGACCCGGTTGGACGTGGAAAAGCTGATATTTGGTGGACTTCTGACGGTTCCTGGCGCCCTGTTCAACAAAAGGTAAGAGCGGACACCTGTTTATTCGAAGTCTGCTAATTGAGTGAACTAAATTATGGTCTGTTTTGAGGTTTGCCAAATGTCTAATATCTATAGATCAGATTAGATTAAAAACAGGTTCGCTACCTGACGGGGTTAGAGTCCCTTTGAGAAGAAGTCTCGGGGTTAGAGTCCCTTTGAGAAGAAGTCTCGGGGTTAGAGTCCCTTTGAGAAGAAGTCTCGGGGTTAGAGTCCCTTTGAGAAGAAGTCTCGGGGTTAGAGTCCCTTTGAGAAGTAGTCTCGGGGTTAGAGTCCCTTTGAGAAGTAGTCTCGGGGTTAGAGTCCCTTTGAGAAGTAGTCTCGGGGTTAGAGTCCCTTTGAGAAAAAGTCTCGGGGTTAGAGTCCCTTTGAGAAAACGTTTTCGGGGTTAGAGTCCCTTTGAGAAAAGATAGAGAAGGATCCTAAGTGAAAGCAATTTTTAAAAAAGGGAAACGTGTTAAGGAGGCCTTTTGTCACAAAAAGTTTTGTAATTAACCAATTCCAAGCTTGATAAATGACAAAAGTAAAGAAGCAACAATATTTCAGTGATCAAGGTTTAAATTACATACAGAAAAAGGGAGTTTTTGTTTTTTGGCGTGAACAGAGTTCACCAGAGAATGCAGAGTTTTATCTAAAGTTGAGCTATGAGAGCTTTCGTGAGTTATTTACATTTTTTGCCGAGTTTTATCTACAGTTAAGCTATGAGAGGGTTGTATCCAACAGTTGTTTTTGTTTTTTAGAAAGAGATTTTGAGTTTAAATTAGTTTGCTACCTCAATAAAATAGAAGCGTAAACGTTAAACACTAAGAGTGCCTTTTGTTACAAGTGTGGAAAGTGATCACTTCTAGACTTGGATGACAAAAGTATGAACTACAAGTTATATTTGCTTAAAAAAAGTAATCTTGAAAGTTCTTCTTTCCGTTTTTGCATTTTTGCTAAAGCACTACTTTCTGCCTGTGTGCGCCGCTCTATCTTGCTGCCGTTGTCAGGGAAACGGCCCCCTCCTTTGCTGCTCTGGCTCTGAATCAGAGCAAAGCTACTGCTTTAGGATTTTGGCTTTTCATAGTTTTTATTCAGTTAAATTTGCGAAATTTGCCATTTGAACATTGTGTTATGACACAGTTAAACGTTTTTAAACACCATTAGGGAATAGAAGTTTTGAATTAGTATGTTTTTTAATTCCAAATATTAGTGCTAAAGCTTTGCTTTTCTTTTTAAATCTGCTGCTTATTTCTTAACTGTTTGTGAGTTGTTTGTTTTTATGTTTTTAGTTTAGTTACAAAAGCAGTTTTTCAAACATTTAAATTAGAATCTGTGTTAAAAGTGATTATTGATTATAGACTTCGTCTAAAAAGAAAGAGGGAATTAGGATTAGTATAAGTAAGTAAGTATTATATTGAGTTCTACCCAATTCACATTGTAAGCGGTTTTTTGTTTTGACTATGCACCTGACCTTCCTCCTGCTGCTGATGCCACAGCACAGAGAGCTCTAAAATGTGCTCCAATTCATATTGACTTAATTTGAAAATGCTGCAATTATTTTAAATTAGTAGAATATATGCTGAGATAAATGTTCAAGATAATTAAACACACAGTACAAAAGTACATAATACATATTTTAAAGTTTGAAGATTTTTGAGATTTGAGTCTTGTTTTTTATATTAAGAGTTTCTGGTTTTAAAATGTCATCATTAGTAAGATAATAAGTAATCTTTATTTACATAGCGCATGTTGAAAAGCCAAGAGCGCTCCAAAATGGTTTAGACTTCAGAGAGAAAAACAATCTCATTCACATATCTGTTGTTTTTAATTTGACTATAAGGTTGTGTTGCAGGACCAAGGGCACACACTGTACAGGGTCACTGGACTGCTGGAGTGGACACTGGACAGCAAAGCCCACCCAGCCACAGGTCACAGATCAAAGAGCAAAGGAAAATGCCACCTCCTTGCCCCTCCCCACGCCACTCCAGAGCTGAGTGGGTGTGAGAGAGACCGGGGTAGAGAGAGGTCTCTGGAGACGTGATGGGTGGAGCATCAGGGAGAGACCTGAATGAGAGTTGAGAGTGTGTCCAGTTGGGTTACATCACCACAGTGTGACCTTTGACACCTACAGGTGGTTCGAGGAGTCTGGAGACACAACCCCAAAATCCACACCCTACACACTCACACATTTACATATAGATACATGAAAAAGTAGAACATGAGAAAAAAGCATTTTAAAAGTTTACTCCAATGTAAACACATATTTTTAATTGTTGATCACTTGAGTCTTTATTTGAATCAGTATTTTTGTTCATTTGTTCATTTGAATTCTATATTGTCATGGACTAATTGACGTCTGTCCTGACACTTTTGATTTGTTGATTTTGTACTGTGTGAAGTAATTACATTGATTAGAATTAGATCTGATAAAAACACAAATTAGAGAAGTAAACTGAATCATTGTTTTTGTCTGAGGGACATTAGCAACAGCATGAATAGAAATTGTCTTTAAAGTAGAATCAAAATGACTAACCATACACAGTGCCTAACTGCATAACAAGCTGTGTACAGGAACTGTGACACTGCACCATTGACCTGAAGTGCATCGCAAATGACCCGATGTGCTTCGAGTGAAAAGACTGTATCTGGAGATCCTGATGTGCATCTGGAGAGACCAGAACCATGGCTTGGACCCTACTGATGTCCAAGATGAAATCTCTCGAAATATGACCTGACCTGATGACGACTGAGACTCACCCTCAGGGGACCCTGAGGATCTGAGGACCTTGGAGAGAAAACCGGGGAGTGATGTTTATATTTTTAAAATCATACCATTGATGAGTGCTAAATGAGACAGATACTCATGATTCTTTCTTTTGTTTTTGTTTGTCCCTAGCTTCTGGACATCTGATGATCTATTGGACACAGCCATTTGCAGAACAAGAACCAGCCAATGAAAATCGTCTATTGCCGATGCTATTGCTACAACCAGAACCTGTGACAAATGCAATATACATGTTAAGTATTCAGACATCTGACAGACAAAAACTTTGAAAATGATAAAGTATGAGTATTGTAGCGTTTTAGTACATGTCAAATAGTAGTAAAAAAGTAAAATTTGACTTCCTTTGTTGTTCATAAACACATTTCCACATAAGAGTTAAAATAGTACCATACAATGTTATGTTTTTGATAGATCAGCTAAAATATTACAATCAGAATAATGTTACAGCCATTGAAAGTGACAGAAGTCACAAACTAGAAATATGCCTTGACTCAAGCTGCAACCGAGCTTTGGAGCCACAATAGAGTAAAAATAGGAATAGATAAAAGCATCAACCATAGATGCTTTCAAAAATAGAGATTATTTGTAGCCAGTGCTAATATCAAATGGTAAAAGGACCATTTCACAAGCATTTACTTCAGAAGTAGATAAAGTTACTTACAGTTTTATGTACAGTTTTATTAGATACTGCCAAATTCACTTGTGTTCAAACATCTGTGAATGTTGACAATGCAAAAAGTTCATATGAGTGTAGCCTAGATTAATGCCTAGATCAATGAGATAGATTACAACCAACAGAGATTCAAAAGCATCTTTGAGAAGTTAAAAAGCTGATTTGCCAGCACAGATTAGAGAATCGGACACCATTGTAGAATAATAACTGACCCCAACCCCAAACCTGCTAAAATAGATTAGCTCTTGTAAGGATTATACCAATTTGATTAATGATGTACATTCATCCCAAACTGCCTGAGAGGAGGAAGTGACAGCACTTCCTGGTTCAACAAATGTATTTGGAAAACTGACCGCCATAATAATGTTTATATTAACCATTTGTCTTACTGTGTTCAGTTTTATTCCTGAGAATGAGAATAGACATGGAGCAAAATCCCACTAATAATAAGCCACTGATAATGAGAGCATAATACCACAGAGAGATTTATTAGATTAAAATGTATGTTTAAGAATATGGCTCAATGCAAATATGCAAACATATTTGTAAATAGATTAGAATAGTTTTAAACTATAGTGATAGTAAAAGTAAAGTACACAGTCTAAGATTAAATAGTGAAAATAATACAGTGAAATAAGTGAAGTGTAAACAATTAGCATTAGAATAAAAGTATAGAGTAAGAAAAGTGAAATTGGCTTCTAATTTGAGACTCAGCTCGTTTTTGTCTGTGTTTTGACTGAATTTGACTGAAGTTCTTGTGTGTCCAATAGTTTTTGTTTGTTTTTATTTTTGATTTGTTTTTGTTTATTTTCTTTATTTTTGTTTGTTTGTTTTTTCCCAGGATAGAGGATAAAATCCACTGATATTGATTTGATGATTATGAGTTTAATGCATACATTTTCTTTGTTTTTAATATTTTTTAAAAAGTTTTCTTTTGATTTTTTTTTTCTTTTTCCACTTTATTGATTGATCAAATTGAATGATCACATGTGATTATGTGATCAAAGGGGAGGGTGTTAGTATTAGATAGCAATATGGCCTACATGCAGGACTGTACAAGGACTCTACAAGGACTCCATGTTATGACTATGATTTGACTGTCTCTGTGTGACACGTATGTCTTTCAATGTGTGACGTGACAATGACTATATAAACTGTGTACTGCCTTTATTCTGTCTGAGAGAAAGAAACAAAGTAAACCAGTGGAACTTGAGAGAAACTTAAATAAACTTCCAGAGTTTGGCACACCACGATCAGTCTCTGTCTGATTCATCCTAACAGGACGTCAATGAATTCTGTGACGCTGTGTCTGGATACATACGCTTCTGTATTGACTGTTGTGTCCCACAGAAGGTCATTAAAGAACATTTTAGTCAAAGCCCTTGGATGAACGCGGAAGTGAAACTGAAACTTCATGAGCGTGCGTTGGCGTTTCAATCAAATGATACAGTTGCTTATAAGCTATCCTGTTACTCATTGAAACTGTTACTCCCTCTGAGTTTATAAAGGCTCAAAATCGTTCTTAAGTTTTAAACAGACATTTATTCGTCCAGAGGAGAAATGCCAACATGACGAGAATGCCGTCAGAACTGAAAGGAACATAAAAAATGTACATTAACGCTTAAAGACGGCACTTACACATATAACACATAACACAGAGCAATGGAGACCAAGACATACCTCATTGGCCGCTTTACTCAACAGGGAAATAAAACACAAAAAAGGACTTTCAAAGGGTTTCTTTTCTGACTGCTAATTTACACATCACGCGTTACAGCACGTACGCGTTATACGCGCAGCAGACGCGCGTAACTTTTTTCCATGTTAACCTATGATGATATTTACACTTCTAGCGTTATACGCGCGTATGACGGACATGTGACGCGAAGCTGCGCTCTAATTTAGGATGGATTTCTAATTTTGTGCGCGCACCAACGCGTCTCCCATTGAAATCTCATGTAAAACTTTATTTTTCTAGCGGTCCTTGGCTTTAGATCACATCTGCACGCACACTGCACTTGTGTCTAAACATCAGCAGGAGGAGCAGCAGGTTTTACAGTGATTCTGGACATCGTTTTTTTTCTTTCATAAAGTCTCGCGTCTGGACAAACCAGCGCACAGAGACCATGAAGACAAACACATGCATGTGATTTGTGTTGCTCTACATCAGTCCTCTGGCTCGTACTGTCCTCTACACTGCTCCATAGACTACACAGGGAGAGCATCAGAAGCCGCGGACCTGCGCGCACGGTCAGTGTAGATACTCCAAAAAAATGTTACGCGCAGAGAGCGCGCAGTAAACGCGTACGCGCTGTTTACGCCTACTGTGTAAATCCCCCGTGATACCCGACATCTTCCATGCGTGGACCGAGCGAAGCACCTCGTGGCTTGTGAGGAAAAGAAATACAACAACAAAAAGGGTGTGTCCAGATAACCATTCCCCAAAACATAGTTCCATAAAACAAAAGGTTCCTAGTGTCCAAAAATATGAAATAAATGTAAATAGCACTTTTAACTATTTATAATATTTGTAACTCTTAAGTAAAATTTTTGAAACATTAAATAAAATAAATGAGAGTTGCCTCTGCAGCTACACTCCCACCAAATCACTTGTGATTTCCGAAACTGAACTTATGAAATGTAAACTATTTAATCTGCCTCTAGTAATGTCACAGTCTTGTGGATTGGTCTGTCCAAGTGAACAGGTTTGTTAAGTCTCTTTCCATAGTCATCTAAAGTCGAGTCACTGATTAACAGTTGCACTTTGCGCACACATCCATCTTGACTCGGATATACAGCGGTGATCTTCGCCAGCTTCCAATCATTTCTTGGTGCTGTGTCATCTTGTATGATTACAACATCATCAACTTTTGCATTTCTTTTCTTCTTGTGCCATTTTTGACGTTGTTGTAGGTCCAACAAGTACTCCCTTTTCCATCTGCGCCAGAATTCATTTGCCAAGTATTGAACTCTACGCCATCTTTTGCGAAGGTAAAGGTCTTCCTTTACAAAATCTCCTGGTGGTGGCAATATTATCGAAGACTTCATGGTCAGAAGAAGATTTGGTGTAAGTGGTTGGTGGTGTGGGGTGATTGGTCTACTGTTTACTATCGCCATCACTTCGTACAGATAGGTTCGTAAGGATGAACTGTCCAGAGATTTTGATGACTGATCCAATATGGATGTCAATACACTTCTGATTGTGCGGATTTGCCTTTCCCAGACTCCACCCATATGACTCGCAGAAGGGGGGTTCATAACAAACTCACAGCCAAGTTGTTTCAGACTTTCCTGATCCATATCTTTCACTGCTTCCAAAAACTCACGTCTTGCTCCAACAAAATTGGTGCCTTGATCTGATTGAAGTTGACGCACATTTCCACGCAAAGCAATGAAAGCGCGTAGTGAGTTCAGAAAAGCGTCGGTTGACATATCATCAAGAAGCTCTATGTGCACCGCGCGAGAGCACAAACATGTGAACAGAAGTCCGTAACGTTTCAGTTCTTTCCTTCCATCTTTAACATAAAATGGACCAAAACAATCCATCCCGCAATATTTGAAGGGAGGAGTTGTCTCCATTCTCTCAGTAGGTAAGTTTGCCATCTTCTGTTCTTCAGTTTTACGTCTGAATTTCCTGCACTTCACACAGTTGTAGATTAAGGATGATACTGCTTGACTGCATCCTATTCTCCATATGCCATTCGACCTCAATTCATTTGTTGTCATACCACGCCCTTGATGTTGTACTTGCCGATGATAATGATCGATCAGTAACTTTGTGATGTGGCACGTCTTTGGTAAGATAGCTGGGTGTTTGATATGTCGATGTAACGCTGCATGCTCTAATCTTCCTCCCACTCTGAGAATGTTCTTTTCATCCAGGAAAGGATTGAGTCGATACAGTTTACAGGTCTTGTTTGTGGTCAACTCTTTTCTTGATTCCAACTCTTTAATTTCCTTAGTGAAGACTGATCTTTGAGCAATAGCTATGATTGTGAGCTCAGCTTCTTGTCTTTCTTCCAGACTTGTGGCTTTGTTAGTTGGCTTTTGCGAGCTTTTCCACTCTTTCACAAATCTGATGAGTCTTGCAATAGCTTTGACTAGTCTTGACCAACTAGAAAACTTCCGAAAACGTTCTGTAAGCGAATCTGGTTTGCTTGCTGTTTGATTTACTACAGCTTTCCGTATTTCTGGATCATCTGTGTAAATTTCTCCCACCTTGACCGCTCCAATGGGAAGTTTTTCTTGAGAGAGGAAATATGGACCTTTAAACCAATTGGAAGTGACAAGGTCTTTTGCTTTGAGTCCACGCGACGCATGGTCAGCTGGATTTTCTTCTGATGTCACATAGTTCCATTGCATTGGTTGAGTGCTGTCCTTGATGCGTTGTATACGATTAGCAACGAATACATGAAAACGTCTTGCCTCGTTATTGATATATCCCAAAACAACTTGCGAATCTGTCCAAAAGTATTCCTGGGCATCGTCCAGCTCCAACTCTCCCTTGAGCATATCACTTGTGCGCACTGCTACTACTGCTGCAGATGCTCCAATCTTGGTACTGTAGTTACTTTGGTTGGTGCTACTCTGGATTTGGCAAAGACAAGTGAACAGTGGACCTGTCCTGCTTCACTGATGGCTCTTAAGTATGTACAGACGCCATATCCTGATACACTTGCGTCTGAGAAATGATGAACTTCGTACTTGTATACTGGTTGGAACTCTTTTGGCAGATAACATCTTTCGATTTTAACATCAGCCAGATTCTTCAAATCTAACAACCAGGACTCCCACCGTGGCCTGAGTTCACTTGAGAGAGGTGCGTCCCAGTCTGCGTGTTCACGGCACATTTTCTGCAGAATTTGCTTTCCAACTAAAACGAAGGGCGCCACAAATCCAAGTGGGTCGTAGATGGATGCTACTGTTGACAGTACTCCTCTTCTCGAGAGTGGACGTTCATTCACAATTACCCTAAACTGAAAGTGATCTGATGCGACACACCATTTGACGCCTAGGGCTCTTTCAATCTGTTGCTCGCCCAATGTTAAGTTTTGATTTCTCACTGTTTCCACGCAGTCTTCTTTGGGAAGTGACTTTACCACCTTTTGATTATTGGAAATGAACTTATGGAGTCTCAAACCACCAGTTTGGCAGAGTTTCTTTGCTTCATCCACCAAACGAATAGCCTCCTCTTCTGAGTGAAAACTTATAAGCCCGTCATCGACGTAAAAATTCCTTTCAATGAATCTTATGGTGGTTTCACTGAACTTGTCTTGACCCATTGCAGCAATGTACTTGAGACCAAAGTTTGCGCAGGCCGGTGATGAGGCTGCTCCAAACAGATGGACTCTCATGCGATAGACAGAAGGAGTGGAATTTAAGTCACCATCGTCCCACCACAAGAAGCGAAAGTAGTCTTGATCTTCTTCTCTGACTCTGAACTGATGAAACATGCGTTCAATATCGCACATCACTGCAATTGGACCTTTTCGAAATCGGCAAAGAACACCAACTAGGGAGTTGGTTAACTCTGGCCCTGTGAGCAGGTAGTCATTTAAACACACTCCGTCATACTTTGCGGAACAATCAAATACCACTCTTATTTTTCCTGGCTTCTGCGGATGATATACTCTGTGATGAGGAATGTACCAAGCAGAGCTTTTGTTCAGGTCTTCGAACGGGACTTTTACCGCATCACCACGTTCTATTGTCTCTTTCATAAACATGATGTAGTCATTGTGATATTGTTTGTCCTTCTCAAATCTTTTCTTTAGACACTTGAGTCTGTGTTGTGCACAGCTCCGATTGTTCGGGAGACTTGGCCTATCTTCTTTAAACGGCAAAGGTAGCTCACAGTGCCCATCTTCTTGCATTTTCACTCCTTCTTCCATTATGGAGATAAACCGCAAATCTTCTTGAGAGAAGTGAGAATCTTCAACTTTTCTTTCGTTGAAGTCAGACTCAAGAACTTTAATCACATCTTTTGGTGTGACCACTTCTTTCACTTGTGTGCGACAGATGAAATTCACTTCTTTTAACAGCTGCTGTGATGTTTCATGAGGTGTCACTTCCTTGACAATGATCTTGTGGCTGCATCCAATTGCATCACCATAGTCCGTGCATGGATTAGTACCTCCGACTATTGTCCATCCAAGATCTGTTCTTTGGGCGAAGGGTTCATTGTCTTTTCCTGATACAACTTCTCTTGGTACCAGCGCTTGTGAGCAATTGTAACCGATAAGCAGACCCACATCGCATTCAATCAATGGGGCGATCTCTTCAGCCAGGTGCTCTAGGTGAGACCATGTTCTCGCTGTCTTAGGTGTGGGAATGTGACTTAAATTGGCAGGGATGAACTCTCTTGTGTATGTGACGGGAAGAGGAATTCTCTTTGACGAATAGAAACCTCTAACTTGTAGTCCAGACAACTTCTGACTTTGAACTAAAGTATCCCTAGAAGACATTGTTGAGAGCTTCAACTGTACATTTTTCTTCTCTGCCTTTAGAGTGTCTGCCTTTTCTTGCAATACAAATGTTGTGTCACTCTGACTGTCCAGAAGAGCATACAGAACGATTTCTTGTTCAGGATTACTTGTTGTTGACAACCAAACTGGAATAATTGTGGATGTGAGATCATTTTTGTCACTTTGAATCACACGGTTGGAGGTTGCCTCATTTGGTGTTTCTCTAGGCTGAGTTGTCTTTTCTTTAGACTCTTTTATTGCATTTGAATTATTTTGCTTTGTCCCTTGCCGCTTCTTTCTGTTTCATAGACTCTGTCTCGTTCTTCGTGCATACATGTTGGATGTTTCCCTTTACATGTGTCACAGACTTTTCTCTTCTCACAAGACCTTGATTGGTGTCCAGAGCCAAGACATCCAAAGCATAGTCTCTTTGTTTGCACAAACTTGACTCTTTCGGTTATGGCTTTGTCCATGAACCTTCTGCATGTGTGAATGCTATGGTTTGTCTTCTCACAAAACACACATTTTCTTGGATCGGTTTTCTCTTCTGTACTACTTGCCAATACTTTAGCTCCTATAGTTTTGGTCTTGAAAGGTTTCACCTTCTCAATGTCACTTGCCTTGAGTGCATGGAGCGAAGTTACTGGGTTGCATGCTATTTTGGCTTCTCGAGCAACAAAATGAACAAAGTTACTGAATGTTGGAAACATTCCGTTCTGCTCTTCAAACTCAATGACTTTCCTATTCCATCCGGCTGCCAGCCAATCTGGAAGTTTACTGAGCATTCTTTGGTTCTCATTGCAATCATTCAGAACTTCAAGACTCTTAATATGGAACATGGCTGCTTCACATCCTCTAAGAAAATCTGAAAACTCTCGGAGTTCAGCGCAATCTCTATTTCCAATCTTCGGCCATGAAGTTAACTTATCTCTGAAGGCTTTGGCGATAACAAATGAGCTTCCATATCTTTCCTCCAAAGTGTTCCAAGCTGAATAGTATGCTGTGTCCGTCCCCAACAAAAAATAACTCTCAACAGCCTTTCTTGCCGGTCCACCAATATACTTGCGCAGATAGTAAATCTTTTCATTCACTGGGATGTTCTTTCTGTCTATCAGCATCTGAAACGACATTTTCCAATCCTTGTACATGAGAGGATCTCCAATGAAAACTGAAGGCTCTGGTACTGGTAGACGACTTATGTTTATGGACTCTGCTAGAGCTTTTGCTAATGCTGTTGTACTATCTTCTTGCTTGGTTTGAGTTGCTGGGTTTGACCTTGGGATTTCTTGTGGAATAAAGAATGGTTTTGCATGAGGATTAAGTTGTGGAGGGTCTGGCAGCTTAAATGTGGATCGTTGTTTGTTGATCTTTTTGTGCAGAAAGTCAGATATTTCTTCATCTGAAGTTACTTCTTGATCGTACACCTTCAATCGTGCTTTAGCAGCGCTCATTTTCTTAACAGTTTCCAAGCGTTTAAGTTCTCTGCGCTTTTGCTCTAACAATTTCAGTTTTTCAGAGCTTTCTGTTTCAAGAACTTCAAGTGCTTTTCTTTGATGTTCCATCTCTTCCATAACCTTCAGAGTAGCTTCAGTTGCAGCGAGTTCGGCAGCTGCTTCTTGTTTCTTTACAGACAACCTGCTAGAATGTTTGCTACTAGAATGTTTGGATCCTTGCGTTGATGACTTGCGCACTGAACTTGCATAACTCCAGTGCGTCTGTCTTTCAGCCCGTGCTTCTTTATTTTCTTCTGCTGCTTGGTTCTCTCTAACTTGTGTTATTATCTTATAAGACACAGCTTCACATTTGTCAACTCTGCGGCGAGTGTCTGCGTCTGGTACTTCATGACAGCGCAGCTCATCATAGGCTTGTTTAACTTCTGCAGAGATTTGTTCAATTTGAATAATGATTTCATTCAAACTTTCACTTACTGGTCCTTCAAGTGCCTTCTTGCAATCTTTAGCAGCAGATTTCCACTTGTCATAACTGAGCTTGAAGCGAGCTTGAAGCTTGTTCACCCTCTCTTCATGCAAAACTTGGCCTTTCTCAGTGAGCGTTCTTGGTCTTTGACTTTTCCTCGAACCTTCTTGACTGACTTGTTGCTCAACAACTTCAGCAACAGCGTCACAGCTTTCTGGGTCCATGTCGCTAGTCGGTTGTCTTCTAAATAGTCCTAGTCACTTAATACATTACGTTAAACTGACTAACTTAAAATTAAAGTGTTACTGTTACTGAAGCAAACTTAATTAACTTAAATAGACTGCTTTTACTAAAACAGCAAATACCTTTCAATATCAAAGAAAATTAAAAATGATCCTTTAAAAAATACCTTAATGCACCTTTCAAATGAGCAAACACTGTTAATCAACTTAAATATTAGCTTTGTAACAGTCACTTAACATAATACAAGCATTAACTTTATCTTAGACTTGTTTTTGAAATGCAGCGTACTACCCCTTTAAGCACTTAACAGAGTCCCTTTTAACATCAGCAAGGTTAATCTGCTTCTTCACATTTAACTTGTTTAAACGTGTCTTATATTAACCACGCTGCTCTCTTGGACCCTGGTTGCCGTAGTCTGGGTTGTGCTCTCGGCCTCTCCTTTAATGTTTGAGAGCGATGTCATTCACCGGGCGCGTGGCTCCGCATGGCTCCGCTCATCTCAGCGTCTCTGCTTCTCCAGCACGAAGCAGGCTGAGTTCTGACTGTTAGTCCCTCTGAGTTTATAAAGGCTCAAAATCGTTCTTAAGTTTTAAACAGACATTTATTCGTCCAGAGGAGAAATGCCAACATGACGAGAATGCCGTCAGAACTGAAAGGAACATAAAAAATGTACATTAACGCTTAAAGACGGCACTTACACATATAACACATAACACAGAGCAATGGAGACCAAGACATACCTCATTGGCCGCTTTACTCAACAGGGAAATAAAACACAAAAAAGGACTTTCAAAGGGTTTCTTTTCTGATACCCGACATCTTCCATGCGTGGACCGAGCGAAGCACCTCGTGGCTTGTGAGGAAAAGAAATACAACAACAAAAAGGGTGGTGTCCAGATAACCATTCCCCAAAACATAGTTCCATAAAACAAAAGAACAGGGGTTCCTAGTGTCCAAAAATATGAAATAAATGTCAATAGCACTTTTAACTATTTATATATTGTGTAACTCTTAAGTAAAATTATTGAAACATTAAATAAAAGAATGAGAGTTGCCTCTGCAGCTACATGTGTCGTCGTGGTCCTTAATCAGCCAGCGCACCCTATGTCAGACTGTACATTTCCCTATTTCTGTTTCTAAAGTTCATTGTATGACGTCTTAGTTTATATCTGTTCCATAGCCACATGACAGACCCAGGACTGAGGCTGTAGAAACCCAGGACTGAGGCTGTAGACCCAGGACTGAGGCTGCAGACCCCAGGACTGAGGCTGCAGACCCAGGTAATGAGGCTGCCGACACAGGACTGAGGCTGCAGGACCCAGGACTGAGGCTGCAGACCCAGGGACTGAGGCTGCAGACCCAGGACTGAGGACTGTAGACCCAGGACTGAGGCTGACCCAGGACCAGGGATGAGGGCTGCAGACCAGGATGAGGCTGCAGACCCAGGACATGAGGTAGCAGACCCAGGACTGAGGCTGCAGAACCAGGACTGAGGCTGACCAGACCAGGACTGAGCTCCTATACAGGGGTGGGGGTGTGCCCATGGGTCGGGAGACCAGCTTTATTGGCAGAACAGATGCTTTGATGTTGAAAGAGGAATCAATTTCATTTCTCTATCTAACACCTTCTAACATATTTGAATTATCTGTCGTTGTTGTGTTTGTTGCAGGATCTACAAAGTACAATCTTCAGATTTGGGTTCACCTGTGTTCAGTGTGGTAAGTCTGCAGCTCTGCTTTGAGCTAATGAGACTCCAAACAGACTCACATGGAGGTAATCCATGACGAGTGTGATCTGTGTTGGAACATGTTTTACTACAAAACAAATATCTCAAGGTCCACAACAGAATCCACACCTGGAGAAAAACCCTTCTGCCTGATACGTTTGTGATTCAGAGTTTTAGACAATAGGGTTACTCTCAAGGTTCATACCAGAGGATCCACACAGGAGAGAAACCTTTGAGTGTGGACCAGGGTGAAAAAACAATTTAGGTCCAAAAGCTGCTCTCTCTACATCAGCATGTCCACACAGGAGAGAGACCTCACCAATGTGACCAGTGTGAAAGACCTTTCTACATGTTTATCTCTTCCTCACTTGATCACTACAGAATCCACACTGGAGATAAACCTTTCGGTATGTGGGGTCTGTGGGTTAGGCCGTTTTCTAATCTTCAAAATTACCAAAGAACATGAGAGATATCCACTAAGGAGAGAAATCCTTCAGCTGGACCGTTGTGCGTCTGTGTTTTTCTCGGAGTGATCATCTCAAAGTGCATCAGAGATCCACACTGGAGGAAAAGCCATTTGCAGTGGACTTCTGCAGTAAAACTTTTAAAAATCCAGCTACTGATGAGCAAACGTCACCATTCGGTGCCACTCTGGAGAGAAGCGTACGAGTGTGACCAGTGTGGAACATGTTTTAACGAAAGAGGTATTCTTAACAAGCAACAAAAGATTTCAACACTGGAGAGTAAACCTTCAGCTGCGACGAGTGTGGTCTGGTTTTTCACTCTGAGTGGTCTTCTCAATGTGCATCAGAGGATCCACATCTGGTGTGTAACCATTTGTCTTATGTGAAAAGTGCGAAAAAGTCTTTTACTAATGGTACATCTCTACTAAACACATAAAACCTGTAGAGAAGCAGGTCTGATGCATCTGGGAACAAAGTGAAGGAGACAGAGTGAGGCTGAATCATGTGAACACAGGTCAGACTCTAAGGATCTCACTTCAAGTCTTTACTCATGGTTTGGGAAAGAACTCATTCTGTGCAGTTTTTCATTTTCATGTTTGACTTTCTGTTCCTTAAGGAGCGTTCAGACCAAAAGCTTCAAAATAGCTTTTGACGCGCTTCAACTGACGCCGGGATAGTTTTGTCCTTTTGGTGCTTGAAGCTTTTGTCGCGAGTGACGAGCCTGATCGCGTGGGGAGGTGCTTCTCTGTTGCCTGTAGTCAGGACAGCGGTGGATTTTTCCAATTGTAGCTGCGGTGCCTTTTATTTGTTATATAAGCAAAATAACGTTGTTTGAGGGCTTAACAAAAACATGTTCTGGGTCACCATCAGACTTGAGAGGCTGCAGTGTTTGCAGAGTTCCGTCATTTACGCAGGAGCTGCACGTACGGTGAGTTTCGCTTTCAGCGGTACTTCCGCATGTCACTGCCCTGTCTGAGTGATCTTAAACCACGGCCGCTCGCCTCTCCCCGCTCTACTCATGCACTCTCCCCGGCTCTCTATCGCCTCTCCATGCCTCTCCCGGCTTACTCGCCCGCCGGAGCTGCCTTGCTCTGAGCCAGAATTAATCGTCTGCCTTTTCTTTATTTTTATTAAAACTACGTTTTATACACAGCATGGGGACACAATGATTTTGTTAGCTCAGAATGTTACTAATATACATTAATTATTAATATTTACATTATTGACCAATAAAACTGCAGCAGCATGGACTTTCTACTTCATGTCTGAGGTCAGACCTCGGCTGCTGCTGCTCCTCGTCTCCTGATTGGTGAAGCCCGCGTCAAGCTTCAAAAGATCAGATTTGCTCTGCTTCGGCGTCAAAGGGATTGTTTGTTAAACGCGAGGTTTCGCGAGTCAAAGCTCAAGTGAGCGGCGTATAGTTCGCGCGGCCTCTTGAAGCTTTTGACAGCGAGTCTAGTGACGCGGGCTCTCGCGCATGCACCGAGCACCGCTCTCTCCATTCACTTTCAATGGAAACCTGACGCTTTTGACGCCGAAGCTGAGCAAAGCTGGCTTTTGAAGCTTTGACGCGGGCTTAACCAATAGGGAGACGAGGAGAGCAGCAGCTGCAGTGGGTCTGTCTCTGTCATGAAGAGACGTCTTGCTGCTGCTGTTTTATTGTCATTTATTTGTTATTAGTAAAGTATTATTTGTGATGTGTAGTAACATTCGGAGTACAAAATCTTTGTACTCACTTGCTGTGTAGTAAACGTAGTTTATTTAATATTAGAACAGGCTGGACGATGAGTCTGGCCAGAGCAAGGCAGAGCTCCGGCGCGCGAGAGACGGGGAGAGGCTGGGAGAGGCCGAGAGAGAGCCGGGGGAGTGGCAGGGAGATGCGGGGTTGTGGCGAGCTCCGGGGTTTGTGAACTCGACTGGGCCGAGTGACATGCGGAAGTACGTGAAAGCGAAACTCCTTCCGTACGCAGCTCCTGGGTAAATGACGGAACTCTGCAAACACTGCTGCCTCTCAAGCTCTGTAGGTGAACCAGGACATGTTTGTGAAGCTACAACAACGTTATTTTGCCTTTTTTATATCAATAAAGCTCGATGTGCTCATTGAATATAAATAACACACGCTGTCCTGACTACAGGCAAAACAGAGAAGCTCTCCCATCCGCCGTCAGGCAGCGTCTCTAGCGTCAAAAGCTTATGCACCCAAGGACAAAAACTATCCCGGCGTCAGTTGAAGCGCGTCAAAAAAGCTTTTTGTGAAGCTTGTGGTCTGACAACGCGCACTTAAGGATCAGAAAGTCTTACATGAAATTGGAAACTATGAACGAATGGATTCTTTCCCAATCCTGGAGTTAAGGAATGTAAGGGAGATCATGTAAGAAGTCTGAATCTGGGTTCACAGGATGCTGCCTCAGCTTGTCTCCTTCACTTTGGTCCTGATGCTTAAGACCTGCTTCCTACAGGTTTTAATGTGTTTAGTAAGAGATGTTCCATTAGTAAAAGACTTTTCGCACTTTTCTCAGACACAAATGGTATTTCTCTCCAAGTGTGGTTCCTTAGATGAATTTGAGATGACCCTCAGAGAAAAAAACTGCTGGTCCCAATCGTCGCAGCTGAAGGGTTTTCTCTCCAGTGTGGATTCTTTTTGGCTGGTTAAGATTTCCTCGTTCTGTTAAACATGTTTCCTAACTGGTCTCACTGTACGGCTTCTCTCCTGTGTGGTCTCCGATGGTGACGTTGTGCGCTCTGTTGCTCGTTTTAAAAGTTTTTATGCAGAAGTCACATGCAAATGGCCTTTTCTCCAGTGTGGATTCTCTGTTCGCACACTTTGTGATGATCACTCCACGAGGAACATATCTGACCACATTCGTTCGCACGCTTGACAAAAAAAAAAAAAAAAAAAAAAAAAAAAAAAAAACAATAAAAAAAAAAAAAAAAAAAAAATAAAAAGGATTTCTCTCCTGTCGTTGGACTTCTATCATGTGCTTTGTAGTGTGAAGGAATGTGGTAATGTCTTCCCACAGTCTCCACAGACGATTTGGTTTTCTCCAGTGTGGATTTCTGTAGTGATCCAGTGTGGTGAGTTAAAAACATGTAAAAGTCTTTCACATGGTCACATTGGTGAGGTCTATTCTGTGTGGACATGTGATGTTGTGTCGAGCAGCTGTTTGGTCCTTAATTGTTTTTTCTCATGGTCACACTCAATTGCGTTCTTTCCTGGGTGGATCTCTGATGGACCTTTGAGAGTACACTCTTGTCTAAAAAAACTCTGATCACAATCGTTGCAGTGAAAGGGTTTTTATCCTGTGTGAATTCTGTTGTGGACCTTGAGATTTTGTTTTGTAGTAAAACTTGTTCCACACAGATCACACTAGTATGGTTTTCCGTCCTGTGTGAGTTCTGTGGCTGTCTATTTAGATCAGAAGCAGAGCTGCAGGTCTTCCACACAGATCACAGGTTGAACCCCACATTCTTGTAGATGGACTTTGTTAGATCTGCAACAAACACAACAACGTCAGATTAATTCTAATATGTTTGGATGGTGGTAGAAGTGAAATTGTACTTCTCTTTCAACATCAAATACTTCCGGGGGTTCTGCTATTAAAGCTGGTTGCTCCCGATCCCATGGGCTACACCAAACCCTCCCTGTATAGGAGCCACTTCTATAACTCATGTCCTGGGTTACAGCCTCAGTCCTGGCGTCTAGAGCCTAGTCCTGGTCTACTGAGCCTCAGTCCTGGGTCTGCTCTCAGTCCTGGGTCTGCAGCTCAGTCTGGGTGTCGACAAGCTCAGTCCTGGTTACAGCCTCAGTCATGGAGTATTCTAGCCTCAGTCCTGGTCTACTGCTCAGTCCTGGGTCATAACAGCCTCGTCCTGGGGTCTTACAGCCTAAACGTCACTAGGGTCTACACGCATACAGGTCCTGGGTCTGCAGCCTAGTCCTGGGTCTGCAGCCTCAGTCCTGGCGGGCGCTCTACAGCCTCAGTCCTGGGTCTACAGCCTCAGTCTGGGTCTGTTCATTGTGGCTATGATTTAGATATATAACTATGTCGTCATTCAATGGAGCTTTTAGAAACAGAAAATAGGGAAATGTACAGTATGTCTTAGCCGGGCTGCGCTCAGGCTGATTTTGCACCACGACGACACATTTAGGTCCATGGTTGACTTTATCTGCAGTTCTGTATTAAACAACAAAAATTAAACACAATACTCTTGTCTATACCCTTTTCACTCGCTCGGCAGTCCCTCCTACAGACGCTAGGCGCAGACTGAACTCAGCTAACACTGTTGCTATATTCGTACCAGACCAAAAGAACACAAGAATACAAAAGTACCTTAATTACCGACTAATATGAACATTATTGCGTTGCACATAACTGTATAAAATGAAAAGAAACACAAATCTCTCATGGTCTCTCACATATAACACGCGCGCAGTCCCCTGTTAGCTGCTAGCTCTAATGCTGACTACATAAACTCAGTGAATGGGAAGATACTTTTATTTTTCAGTTAGCTAGGCTACTCTACAATATATTCTGTTCACTTTACAGAATATGCTACCACCCTTAAAAATGCAGCAAGCTAAGTTACAATATTCTGTCAAAAGTAGTTTGCTACTATAGAAGCTACTTTCAAGGTAAACAACTGCAGTCTATGCAAGGTTAGTGATATAAATACTAAAAATGTCAGTCAGGGAATATGGTTAAATTTAGTTATTTATAGGAATAGCCCAATAACACCTTCACAAATGACAAGTGGCCCCTTTGCTATTGTTAAATAATAAATTGAGAAATTATGAGCAAATGCCCTTTACAAATTAACATGTACTTCATTAGAAATGTTTTTTAACTGTTGTTTTAAAACAATAGCCATAAACACGACAAAACAAATGTGATCCGAGCCAATTAATGTCTCTATTTAAGCAAGAATTCCTCTGCTGAAAATGAGAAGAAAACACATAAGTTTACAAATGAAACTGTGCTGAGAACTATGTCTGACCAGTTATGAATACAATGGTCTAACATCCTACAGCCTTATTATCAGTCAGAGGGAGCTTTCTTGGGATTACAGAGTTGATCTGAAAACATTTCTGTTCGCTCGTCTACACTAAAGTGAGTGCGTTTGGAGGTATTGGCCAAGGTGATGGTTCTGGACTCCTCCGGGCGCGTCTCCGTTGACGCGCGTTGGCTGCGGTCCGTCGGAGTCCGTAAAACGGTCTAGTGGTCCGTACTTATGGAAGCAGGATTGGAATAATGGGAGAGTGAAAGAACTCAAACATATCCCAGTTTGTGAGATCTGGTTCTCATAAGTTGCACAGTAGCTCTGTGGGTAATGTGTGTGTGTGTGTGTGGAGGGATGCGCACTGCGGTGAGGAGTACGAGAGATACGGGGACTCGGCAATTGTGTAAAAGGGGAAGAGCAAAGTGTCCAAGGGGACACAGCAATGTGGTCAAGGGGACAATGCATGTGTGTCCAAGGGGAAGAGCTGCATAGTGTCAAGGGGACAGAGGCAACGTGTCAACAGGCGGACAGAGCAAGTGTCCAAGGGGACACAGCAATGTGTCCAATACCGGGGACACCAGTGCCCATGGTGTCCAAGGGGACACCTGCAGAGTTCCCAAGGGGAAGAGCAAGTGTTCATGGGACAGTGCTATGTGTCAATGAGGGACAGAGCAAGAGATAATAAGAGCGAGGGTGTTATGTAAAAGATTAACATTACGCGAAAGATAAAATGGTAGTTGTTCGATCAGGAAACACTTATTAAATTATTACATGAAAAAAATTACACGTTTGTTTATTAATCATTGTCATTAACATACTCTTATAACCAGGACTACAGCATTTATCAATAAATGTTTAACTATGTGGTAAATAATATTAATTTATATTTTATTAAATTGTTGTTACCAATGGAAAAATCTGACCCAACACTCGTGACGGAACATAATAGGATTGTTTCTATTTCGGTCCGTACCGTCCGTTGCACCCTCCGTTGATGGAATCCGATGTTGGGAGGCAGTGGAGCCACTTCCATTCACCCTCATGGGAAATAAGGAGACGGAGATGAAAAGGACATGTTTGGACGGATCGTCGTCCGTATCTCTATGAGGAGTGGAATGGATGTGATCTCACTGCCTCCGCATGCATCCGCTCCAACCGTTGGCCGTCCGAGAATTACTATTTCGATACAGTAAATCGTTCGATAAATATTAATCATGCACAATATCGTTTTGAGACTCGATAACTAGTTGCGCGATGAGCATATTGTGGTGCGCCAGCTGTATACGACCCTTAACGTCATCGCCCAAGGCCGAAAGCGCGAGGAAGCTAGCTGGACATAGAGCCGTAGGGCGTTAAACTCTGGAGAGCGTGCTAGAAGATGTGCTTTGGAAACGTCAGTTCAAATCAAAATGGCAGCAGCGGAACAAGCTTCATGATCAAGAAGCCAGATTCAACCTGCCGCAGTATGGGTACATTTCGGCTACTACGCCGAACGCACGTGGGGAGCACCTGAAACTCTGTATACAGCCTGGTTATGTCGTCTTTGCAAAAAGTGTGTCGCAACAAAGACTGGATAACACCACAAACATCAATGCGCATTGAAGCTAACCCCCCCCCCCCCCCCCCACCCACACCCCCACCCAAGTGTGTATGCACAGTGGTGGAGAAAAAGGTGCTGCTATTGAACAGGCTGTACCCATCTGTTGGGAGACAGCCTTTAGAAGAAGTTTTTGTTTTGCCCAGGTGACAAAGTATAAAGTGAGAGCGTAAAATGGCCGCACCCTCACAAAACAGCGTAAAACTACATCGCTAAGGGATGTTGCATTTAACACTGGGAGAAACCCGCGTTTAGAGACATGATGCGGGACTTTGATAAACATACGACGCGTTTACCATAATTAAGAAGTACATGTCTGGAAGACTGCCCATTCCTGACGTTGTTACAACAAAGTCTCAAAAGTGGTGTTTCTGAATGACAGTAAAAACATGTACAAATTCTATCCGCAACGGACAGATATGTGGTCTCTGCTCTAACTGGACCCACATTTATGAGCTCACAGTGAATTTACAGTACGGAGGATTGGTCTTTGCACTCGATAATGTTAGAAAAAGATATGTGACTGAGAACAACACTGCCCCTCTGTCATGGCTGAAAATCATTAAATTGCACTGGATGAATGGGGACTGCTGGAAAAGAAGGACTCTCGTTCGATTACTACTGACAATGGTGCATAATATTGTGGGCAGCAATACGCAATCTTGGCTGGCCGTGGCTCATATTGTTTTGGCCACCAATCTGCTTCTTTGCCTATCACAAATGCCATTAAACGCAGAAAGAAACGGTCGCACGTCGCGTGCGTGTGGGACTATGACGTGTGTGAATCTTGTGACACATCTTCTAAAGTGAGACTGGATAAAGAGGAGGAGATATCATTAGTAATCTGTTATTTATATACAGCCTTTTCAATGCGTATCTGTGTCTCAATGCGGTTTTCATTTCGTTAATTTTTTTTTGGGCTTTGTCTCTCACTCACCAACAACAGAGATGGGATGAGGCAGTTCAGGTGGCTCATGCCTGAACTATTGGACATAATCTGTTCAGTGGTAGCGGGAAACCGGTTGTATCCAGGAGGATAATCACTACGCATGACACGGGGAGAACATGCAAACTCCACTAAGATAAGCCTGGTCCGAACGGGATTAGAACACCAGGACCTTCTTGCTGAGAGGCGATGAGGAGTGCTTTCACTCAGCCACCGTGCCGTCTCATTGATAGCCAACAGACTGAAGCATGGCTCCCTCAGCACTACACTTTGAACTGGTGAGTTAGTTTTATAAAATGGCAATTTTTTTTACATTTGATTCACATTTGTTTTAATTGAAAATACTTTAAAACTTAATGATTAACCTTTGTTAATTTACAGATCTGATATAAAGTACTAAAATCCCTCCATTTATCATAACATAGAAACCTTCTTAGATAATAGATCAACATTCATTAATACATATAATGTGATGTACCAACATGATCTTCTGTCTTACCAGGATGTGGCAATCCTGATGGCGTCAGTAAACAAAGATATAGTCTGAGTTCTGGAGCAGCTGCAGCTTTCAAGATGAATCCCTAGTGTGAGGATAGAAAACATGGGCCACCTCATAACCCAAACATGGCAAGATGTGTCTGTGCTGGAGTCTAATTAATGCAGACTTGAAGCCTGTTTGCTGACTTCCCCCCCACTGACATACTTTCTGGTTGAGATGTATGTCACAGTGTCCTCAATAACTGTCCAGTGCTGGAGCTCATCCAAGGTGAACTGTGAGCACCATAGTCAGAAGACACTGAAAATCACAACAAAGTTCAAGACCAACACGAGACGGTGTTGGTTGATAAAATACTGCTCTCCTTAATATACAAGTCTTCTTAGGAAAGCAACCATGTGGATCCAAGACACAGAGGCAGTTTGGAGGATTTAGATAGGTATTTTGCAGGACACCAGGAAGAGTTGTTGAGGAGCTGACTTAAGATGGAGGATGGAGATGCACAAGAAGCGGGTACAAGCACAGTGCAGCTGCTAGAGATGGGAGCCAGCAGAAGTGGCGGAACTGAGGCCTTCAGGTGACTTTTAAAAGAAAAACATTGAGGTGATCGCTTCAATAGCAGGAGAGTTTTCTAAGTGTGCACAACATCAACATGAGGCTGAACAGTGATTGGGTGAACTAAGAAAACCAGGACACTAAACTAAGTAATCTGCAGGGAAAGAAGAATTGAGTGGCATATCTGTTCCCTTGGTTTGGTGGCTGTGATAACCAATAAAGGTTTACCTAATCTCCAAAAAAAATTCATGTGATTTGTGACCACAAGCACGGTCAGAATACGACTTGTTCAGCTCAGCAGGGAACAAAGAGGACCCCTGAGAGGTCCTTAAATCCCCACAAGGTTAACTTGTTGGTTTAAGGACCTTCAGCAGGGAAACTAGAGACCCTGAGAGGTCCTTTAAACCACACAAGGTTTACTTGTGGTTTTAAGGACCTCTCTGCAGGGAAATAGAGACCACTGAGAGGTCTATAAACCACACAAGTGTAACATTTGGTTTAAGGATCCTATCAGCAGGGAACATAGATGACCATGAGTGGTCCTTAAACCACACAAGGTTAATCATGGTGGTTTAAGGACCTCTCAGCAGGGACATAGAGACACCTGTGAGAGGTCCTTAAACCACAACAAGGTTAACATGTTTGTTTAAGGACCCTCTCCGCTGGGACAAAGAGACCCTGGAGAGGTCCTTAAACCACACAAGGTTAAACTTTGTCGGTTTATAGGACTCTCAGCAGGGAACATAGTGACACCTGAAGAGGTCCTTAATCCTATCTAGGTCTAAATGTTGGTTGAAGGACCTCTCAGAGGGAACATAGTAGACCCCTGAGAGGTGTTTTTTTTTTTTTTTACAGTATTTTTCATCCACCACCCCCCCAACCCATTTGCTGTTTTTTTTTCTTTTTTGCCTTAAATCCACAACAAGGTTAACATGTTTGTTTTACCTCGCTCGCCCAAAAGTGCTAAAATATTATTTCTGAACAAGGCTAATTTACGTTTATACATTTTGCTAGTGAAAATAATTGTTTATGTATTCTTAATTTTTCTTAGGAAGGCACCATGTCTTGGTGGCTGGTTTCATAATTCTGATTTCTTTAAGACTCTTTAAAATTTTTTGTGTGCTAACCTCAATACAGTTTGTTTATTTGAAAAAAAAAAGCACTTTAATATGTTCTTGTTTTGATACCTCAATGTATTTCTGTTTATATATTTTTTAAGCCACTTTAAAGTATTGTTCCTGTTGTGCTAACTCCCAACTATTGTTCTTTTTCTGGTGTATTTATACAATTGTTTTACGGTATTTTTTTAATTCTTGCTATTACAAATCGACCGTGTAAAGACTTTATCGTGTATCGAGATATTTTAAGAAAGACATTTAGGCCAGATCAAAATAAAATACGTGAACTGCCTACACTCGCGTGTTTAACGCAACGCATTATGGGAGATTATTCACTGCACAGAACGGCGAGGACCAGAGATGACCAAAATACAGGCGACCTTTCCCATAGATCATATGAGAGTTCCAGGGACTTCGCTATTCTTTCTAGCACCCTTCCCGTCTCAAAGCGCACTGAGCAACATAACCATTCATTTGATAGGGCGCCATCTTGGATCGCCGGGGCATGTCTTCTGTCCCTCTTACATGCGAGCGCGCTATCTCCCGCACAACAACATCACACACCATACACACACACACACACACACACACAGGATAGGTTTAGAGTTCTTCTTCTCTATCCCCTTTTTCCAATGTTTCAATAAGTTTTGCCTTCATCCATCGGCGAAGTTCCTCAATGCTTCAATATGCTGTGCTTTGCACTGATCATAGCCACAGCTCATTCATAATCCAAACACGCTTCTTCTATTTATAACTATATCGGACTGCTGTTGACCTCTAATGGCGCGGGAGAGGCGAGTTGGCGTCCGATAACAGGTGTATGACGCGCTAAATAAGTATAAGAAAACAAACGAAGAGGCTGGATTTCATAATTAATCCGGGCTGCGGGTCACAGGCCAAACACCACATGCACGCACTCACTCGCAGACTGCCCTCTCACAACACACACACAGGCGCTCTCACGCACACGCACACTTGTACGCGTCAACAACATGACTCCTCCATCAGCCAAACATTTCATTTTATTACACTATGCCCAAAGTGTCTCCTACAACAAAACATAGCAGGCTGATACGCCAGCCAGATGTGCTGCTTGCCTGACAGCCGGTCTTGACCATCTAGTCTTTTTTATGGTCGTCGACGGTCTGCTAGCCAACAGCGCGATGAGCGTCAACGGAGGACGCGCCGGTGGAGTCCAGCCTCAGTTTTAGTCCTCCGAGACCCGCGGCTCTGCCGTCCTGTCCACTGAGCGCAGTGTGTGCGTGTTTGGGCCTGTGACCGCAGCGATTATTATGATCCAGCCTCTTTCGTTTGTTTTCATATACTTATTTAGCGCGTCATACACTTTTATCGGACCAACTCGCCTCTCCGCGGCTTTAGGCAACAGCAGCCGATATAGTTTTAAATAGAAGATGCGGTGTGTGATTTGAATGAGCTGTGGCTATGATCAGTGCAAAGCACAGCAATATTGATTGCATTGAGGACGTCGCGATGGATGAAGCAAAAATCTTATTGATAGCAATTGGAAAAAGGGGAGAGGAGAAAGAACTCTAACATTATCCTGTGTGTGTGTGTGTGTGTGTGTGTGTGTGTGTGTGGTGTGTGTGCGGAGAGAGCGCCTCGCAGGTAGAGGGGTCACAGAGCTAAGCCCCGGCGATTCAAGTGGCGACCCTATTCAAATGTATGGTTGTGCTCAGTGGCGCTTTGTGACGGCCATGGGGGCTTGAAAGATTAGCGGAAGTCGCCAGGAACTCTCAAAAGATCGTTATGAGGACTAGTCGCCTGTATTTGGCATCGTCTGGTACTCCCGGTTCTGTGCAGTGTTTTATCTCCATATATGCGTTGAGGTATTACAAGCGTGTGTAGGCCTGTCACGTATTTTTTTTTGACCGGCCATAAAGTTCTTCTTAAATTAACTCGATAAACTATAATGTATTTTCACGGCGTTTTTTTATTGCAAAATTAAAAAATACAGTAAATCAATTGTATAATAACCAGAAAAAGAACATTATTGGAGTTGCTAAACAGGAACAATATTAAAGTGCTTAATAAAAAATATATAAACAGAAATTGCTTTGATGGTATCAAAAAACAAGAACATGTTAAGTGCTTTTTTTTTTTTCAAATTAACAAACTGTATTGAGGTAGCACAACAGAAAATTTTATAAGTGTCTTAAAGAAATCAAATGTTTACCAGCCACCAGACATGCGTGCCTTCCTAAGAAATTATGAATTCAATAACAATATTTTCACTTGACAAGGTATTAAACGTATATCTGCCTTGTTCAGAATAATTGTTTTAGCAATTGCGAGCGAGGAAAACAAACTTGTATCTTGTGGGGTTAATAAGGCTAGATCACCTCTCTAGGGGTCTCTATGTTCCCTGCTGAGAGTGTCCTTAAACAACATAGTTAAATCGTTGTGGTTTAAGACCTCTCAGGGGTCACTATGTTTCATTGCTGTGAGGTCCTTTAACCAAACATGTTAACCTTGTGTGGTTTAAGGACCATCTCAGGGGTCTCTTTGTTTCCCTGGCTCTGAGAGGTCCTTAAACAAATTGTTAAACCTGTGTGGTTTAAGGGACATCTCAGGGGTCTCTATGTTCCCTGCTGAGAGGTCTTAAACCTACATGTTAAACATTGTGTGGTTTAAGGACTCTCAGGGTCTCTATGTTCCCTGACTGACGATGTCCTTAAACACTACTTGTTATCCTTGTGTGGTTTAAGGACTCTCAGGGGTCTCTATGTTCCCTGCTGAGAGGTCCTTAAACCTAACATGTTTACCTTGTGTGGTTTAAGGACTCTACAGGGGTTCTTTGTTCCCTGCTGTGAGGTCCTTAAACCATAACTTGTTAACCTTGTGTGGTTTAAAGACCTTCAGGGGTCTCTTTGTTCCCTTGCTGTGATGAACATTCGTTCTGAACTCGTGCTTTGTGGCACTATGCACAAGTTATTTTTTTGGAGTTAAGGAAACCTTTTTTGGTTATCACGCCACCAAACCCAGGGATCCAGATGATGCATCTAGTGCTTCTTCCCTGCAGATATTTGTTAGTTCCTGGTTTGCTTGTTCTCTCACTGGTACAGCCTTGCATGTGTTTGTGTCACTCGTTGAACTCTCCTGATTGTTGGAGATCACTCAATGTTTTTCTTTTAGACTACCTGAAGGCCCTCTCCAACGGCCCTCCTCCCCCCCCCCCACCCCATTGTTCAGCCACTATGCTGTCTCCTCTCTGCAGCTGCATCTTATGTATCCCGCTTTTTGCATCTCCTCCTCCATACTCCCTAGCAGCTCTCAACAGCTCTTCCTTGGTGTCCTGGCAAATACTCTAATATCCTCCCAAACTGCCTTGTGTCTGGATACACATTGGTTGCATTTCTTAGAAGACTTTGTATATTTTGGAGATCAGTATTTATCATACCAACACCGTGCTCGTGTTGGTCTTGATCTTTGTTGTGAGGTCAGTGTTCTCATGGACTGGTGCTAAACAGTTCACCTTTGTGAGCTCCAGCTATGGCTTTATTGAGGACACTGTGACATCTTCTCACCAGAAAGTATGTCAGTGAAGGTCAGCATCAAGGCCTGCTAAGGCTGCATTTATTGACTCTCAGCACCAGACACATCTTGCCATGTTGGGTGAGGTGGCAATGTTTCTTTCCTCCACTAGGATTCTTATATAGCTGGCAGGCTGCTCCAAGTATCTGGTCTATCATCCTTTTGTTTAATTGCCCCATCATGGTGCCAATCTGTAAGGACAGAAAGCATGTTGTACATCCAATTATATGTAGTAATGAATTTGATCTATTTATCTTAAGGAAGTTCTGTTGTTATATAATGGAGGTTGACTGTATACTTTTTATGAGCTGTAAATTAGACAAATGTAATATTTAGTTTTATAGTATTTCAATTTAAAACATTGTGTTTCAAATGTTAATATAAATTGCCATTATAAAACTTACTCACCAGTCCAAGTGTGTGCTGAGGGAGGCCGCTTCAGTCTGTGCCTTCATGAGACGGACACGGTGGCCTGAGTGGTTGCACATCTCGCCTCTCTGCAGAAGGTCCTGGGGTTCGAATCCCTGTCGGACCAGGCCTTTCTGAGTGGAGTTTGACTTGTTCTCCCCGTGTATGGTGTTTCCTCCGGTATCCGGTTTCCCCTACCACTAAAATATGTCCAATTGTTCTGGTATGTGCCTCCTGTACTGGCCCCTCCCCATCCTCTGTGTGAGTGAGAGACTTGCCAAATAAAACTTAACAATTTGTAACCGCTTTGAGACTCATGATCTGCAGTGAAAAGGCGGTATATATATAAAGATTACTTAAATGAGATCCCTCCATCTTTATCCAGCTCACGTTGAGATGGTCACAAGATTCCTTCAGAGTCCACACGCACGCGGAGTGCGTTTTTTTCTGCGTTATGGCATTTGTGTTAGCCCAAATGCGTTGTGGCACAAAACAATTGAGCCACGGCAGCCAAGATTGCTGTATTGCTGCCACAATATTAGCCACCAGTGTTCAGTAGTAATGACGGTGTTTCTTCCTGCAGTCCCCATTCATCAGTTCCCCCCCAACCCCCACCCCCCCCCCATGCATTTAATGTTTTCAGCCAGGACTGCAGCAAGTGTGGTTCTCAGGCACATAATCTAGTTTCTAAACATTTCGAGTGCTTAAGACCCATTACCTCGTATGTAATGCACTGTGAGGCTCATATTTTGGGGTCATGTTAGAGCTGGTCCACATATCTGTCTGTTGCGGAGAAGAATGTACTGTTTTATGTCATTCAGAACACCCCTTTTGACTTTGTTTACAACGCAGGTATTGGCAGTTTCGTACATGTACGTCTTTTTTGGTAACTAGTATTGTTTTTCAATGTCCCGCGATGTCTCTAAACGAGGGTGTATCCACACAGTGTTAAATGGCAACATCTCTTTAGCGATGTTGTGTGTTACGTCTGTTTGTGAGGTGACGCCATTTTACGCTATCACGTTTATTCTTTTGTCACTGGGCCAAACCTAATCTTTACGATAGGCTGTCTAATCGAGATGTCATCTGCCGTTCAATAGCTGCCTTTTCTCCAGCTGTGTCATACACACTTGGGTGGTTATGCTTCAGATGCGTTTGAGGTTTGTGGTGTTTCAGTCTTTGTTTGCTGACAACTTTTTTGCATAAACGACGAACTTACCGGCTGATTCAGATTGCTGGGCTCCCACGTTCGTTCGGCTTGTAGCGAAATGTTCCCATACTGCGGCTGTTGATTCGGGCTTCTTGATCACTGTGGCTTGTTTCGCCGCCATTTGATTTGAACTGACGTTTCCATTGCACTGCCTTCTAGCACGCACGGGTGGTACTAGAGTTTACGTCCACTTCCGGCTCTTTGTCCAGCTAGCTCCTCGCGCTTTGGCTTGGGCGATGACGTAAGGAGTGATAAGCTGGCGACTCGCAAATGCGCTGCGCACATTTATCGAGTCTCAAACGTTATTGTGATGTTTATATTTATCGTATAACGATTAATGAAATAGTAATTATCGTGACAGGCTACGTTGGCCGGAGTTGCCATTGCTGGAGGCTGTGGAGCCACTTACTTTCATCTACCTCTTGGAGATACGGACGACGGTTTCGTCCAAACAGGTCGTTTCTTATCCGTCTCGTTATTCAATGAGGGTGAATGGATGTGGCCTCTCACTGCACTCCACATCGGATTCCATCAACGGAGGGTGCTAAGGAACGCGGACGGACGAAATAGAAACAATCCTTTTGTGGTCCGTCGACGCGTGTTGGGGTCCGTTTTCCATTTGGACAATACAATGAATAATACTTTATTTTAATATATTTACAACATATTAAACATGTATTGTTATATGCTGTAGTCATGTTATATAGTGTTTGTTAATAGTCAATGATTATTATACAATCGGGTAATTTTGTTCATGTATTAATTTAAATAATTGTTCTGATCGTACATCTACCATTTTTCTTTAGCAGTAATGTTAATCATTTACGACACTCGCTATTTTTTCTCTTGCTCTGTCCCTTGGTACACTTGCTCTCGTCCCCGTGGTCCTACTTGATCTCGTCCTTGGACCAACTTGCTGTGTTCCCTTGGACACTTGGCTCTGTCCCCTGGACAATTGCTGTGGTCCCCCTTGAGACACTTGCTCTGTCCCCTTGGACACTTGCTCTGTCCCTTGGTACACTTGCTCTGTCCTTGGACACTTGCTGTTGTCCTTGGACACGTGCTGTGTCACCTTGGACACTTGCTCTGTCCCCCTTGGACTCTTAGCTGTGTCCATTGCTCTCTCTCACCGCTGTGCGCTCCCATCACACACTATCAAACACACATTTACCCACTGAGCATAATTGACCACTTATGAGAGACAGATCTCCACACTGGTTATGTTGGAGTTTCTTTTCTCTCTCCCATTTTCCATTGCTTTCTATTAAGTGTCAGGACCACTAGTCACGTTACGGACGTGGACAGGACAGCAGCCAACGCGCGTCTACGGAGACGGCCCGTGGAGTCTAGACCTCACCGTGCCATACCTCCAAAAGGCACACGTCACTGTAGTGGAGATAGAGCGTACAGAAAGGGTTTCAGATCCTTCTCTGTAATCCCGAGAAAGGCTCCTCTGACTGATATGATAGGCTGTTGGATGTTACCATCTGTTTTCATTAAATGGGTCAGACAATAGTTCTAGCACAGTTCATTTGTTAATCTTTATGTGTTTTCTTCTCAGTTCAGAGGGTTATTCTTGCTTAAAGAGAGCCATTAATTGGCTTCGGTTTCACATTGTTTCGTGTTATTGGGCTAATTGTTATAAACAACTGTTAAAAATATTTACATTTCTAATGATGTACATGTTAAAGTTGTATTGCTTATTGCTATAATTTCTCAATTTATTTTTTGTAACAATTGCAAGGGCCTTCTTGTCTTTTGTTGTTGGGGTTTTGGGGCTATTCTATAAATATCTTAAATATACCTTTTTATGACTGGACAGTTTTGTATTTATCACTAAATTTGCATAGACTGCTGACATAAAAAAATGTGTTTATTGAAAGTAGCTTCTATATAAGCCAAACTACTTTTGGACGAATTTTGTAAACTTTGCTTGCTGCTTTTTTATGGGTCGGTAGTTCTGTAAAGTGAAGCTGTAATTCTATTGAAGAGTAGCTAGATAACTGATAATAAAGTGCTTGCCATCATGGTAGTTTATGTAGTCACATGTGAGTGCTAGCTGCTAACAGGGACTGCGAGGCGTTTTTGGTGTGGATATGGAGAGACCATGAGGATTTTGTGTTTTCTTTTCTTTTATTCAGTATGGCAAACGCATTTCTTGTTATTATTAGCGGGTAATTATGCTACTTTGTGTATTCTTGTGTTCTCTTTTGGTCTTGTACTGTATATGCACTGTGTTAGGATGGGTTCAGTCTCGCGCCTAGCGTTGGAGGTGGGGACTGCGAGCGTGTGATAGGGAGAGACCAGTGGGATTTGTTTTTTATGTTTTTTTTTACAGAACTTGCAGTATAAAGTCATCAGTGATCCTAATTGTGTTCGTCGTGGTGCTTAATCAGCCAGCGCAACCCTATGTCAAGACTGTATCAATTTCCCTATTTTGTTTCTATAAGCTCATTGTATGACGTCCTAGGTCATTATCTGTCATAGCACATGAACAGACCCAGGACTGAGGCGTAGACCCAGGATGAGGACTGTAGACCAGGAATTAGGTGCAGACCAGTGACTGAGGCTGCAGACCCAGGACTGAGGCTGTAGATCACAGGATGAGCTGTAGACCAGGACTGAGGCTGGAGACCCAGGACTGAGGCGTAGAACCCAGGAATGAGGCTGTTGAACCAGGACTGTGGGCTGTAGGACCCAGGGAAAGAGGATGCAGAACCTGGATATGAAGGCTTGGCTGAAGACCCAAGGACTGAGGCTGCAGACCCAGGACTGAGGCTGTAGACCCAGGATGACGGCTATAGACCCTGGACTGAGGCTGTTGACCAAGGATGAGGTTGTAAGAAGTGGCTCCTATTCGGGTGGGGGTGTTAGCCCATGGGTCGGGAGAAACCAGCTTTAATTGCAGATCGTTGTTGATGTTGAAAGTGATCAATATCATTTCTCACTTCTACACCATCATACATATTGAATTATTCTGACGTTGTAGTGTTTGTTGACAGATCTACATAGTCCATTACAGAATGGGGTTCACCTGTGATCTGTGGGAAAGACCTGCAGCTCTGCTTCGCTCTAAGAGACACCAAGAACTCACACTGGAGGAAAACCATTACGAGTGTGATCTGTGCTGGAACATGTTTTACTACAAAACAAATCTCTAGGTCCACAACAGAATCCACACTGGAGAAAAAAACCTTCAGCTGCAACGATTGTGATCAGAGTTTAGACTAGAGGGTACTCTCATAAGGTCCATCAGTGGATTACAACACAGAGAGAATCATTTGAGTGTGACAGTGTAGATAAAACATTTGAGGACTCCATATTCAGGCTGCTCTACTACTCAGCATGTCCACAACAGGAAGAGAGACCTCACCAATGTGTACAGTGTGAAGACTTTTACATGTTTATCCATAACCTCACTGTCCCACCTTCAGAATCCACACTGGAGATAAACCATTCGTCTGTGGAGACTGTGCGGAAGACGTTTATTAAGGCTTCACACACTACAATGCACATGAGAGAATCCCAATGGAGAGAAATCCCTTCAGCTGCGACGATGGTGTCAGAGTTTTTCTCGGGAGTGTCATTCAAAGTGCATCAGAGATTCTCATGAGAAAAGCCTTTTGCATGTGATCTACGCTGTGCTAACTTTTAAGACAGCAACAGAGCGCACACGTTCACCATCGGAGCCCACTGGAGAGAAGCGTCGAGTGTGACCAGTGTGAAAACATGTTTAACGGTAAGAGGAAATCTTAACCAGCACAAATAGAATCCACACTGGATGAGAAACCCTTAGCTGCGTCGTTGTGGTCAGAGTTTTTCTATTGTGTGGTCATCTCAAAGTGCATCAGAGGATCACAATGGAGAGAAACCTATTTGTCTGTGAAAAGTGCGAACAGTACTTTTACTAATGGTTTCATCTCTTACTTAAACACATTAAAACTGTATGAGAAGCGGGTCTGAAGCATATGGACCAATGAAGCAGACAGAGTGATGGCTGCATCCTGTGAATCCCAGAGTCAGGGAATCTACAGGGTACTCATTCAGTCTTACTCCTGGTTTGGGAAAGATCAATTCTGTTCAGGGTTGCATTTTATGTTGTCTTTTCCTGTTCTTAAGGCGCGTTCAGACAAAAGCTTCAAAAAGCTTTTGACGCGCTTCAACTGACGCCGGGATAGTTTTGTCCCTTTTGGTGCTTGAGCTTTTGACGCGAGTGACGAGCTTGTCGCCGGTGGGAGGAGCTCTATGTTGCCTGTAGTCTGGACTGCGGTGGATTTTTCAATAGAGCAGCGAGCTTTATTTGTTATATAAGCAAAGATATACGTTGTTGTAGGGGCTATCACAACAATGCTTCTGGGTTCACCACAGTCTTGAGAGGCTGCAGTGTTTTGCAAGAGTTCCGCATGTACTACCAGGGAGCTGCGTACGGTGGATGTTTCGCTTTCAGCCATGGTACTTCCGACATTCAACTAGACACAGTCTGAGTTATCATAACACGGAGCTCGCCTCTCACAGCCTCTCCCTGCTCTTCCCCGGCTCTCTCTCGCCCATCTCAGCTGCCTCTCCCGGGCTCTCGCCCGCGGAGCTGCCTGGCTTCTGAGCCAGGACTCATCGTCAGCTGTTCTTATTTTAAATAAATCTAAGTTTACTACACAGCATGTGTACATTTGATTTTGTTATCAGAATGTTTACTACTCATACAAATAATTAGTAGATAATTATACATTAATGACAAGAAACGCAGCTGCATGACTTCTCTTCTGACAGAGTCTGGACCTATGCTGCTGCTGCTCCTCGTCTTCATGATTGGTTTGATAAGCCCAAGGGGGGCCGTTGTCAATGCGTATAATGCTCATGCTGTGATCGCTTCGGCGTCAAGGGATTGTTTTGATTCACACGCGAGCGTTTTTTCGCGCGGCAATTGTCTCAAGTGGCGCGTTAGTACGCGCGACTCTTGAAGCTTTTGACGCGCGTCAAGTGAAGCCTGCCGGCTCTCGGCTTCACCTGACGCGCTTACACCATTCACTATCATGGAAAACCGACGCTTTTGACGCCGAACAGTGTGCAAAGATGAGTCTTTTGATAGGGCTTTGACGCGGGCTCTAATACCAATCAGGAGTCGACGGAGCCAGCTGCAGCAGCAGAGGGTCTGTCTCTGTCATGAAGAGATAAGTACATGCTGCTGCTGTTTTATTGTATTTATTGTTATGAGTTAATATTATTTGTTATGGTAGTAAACATTCTGGAGTAACAACATCATTGTACACATGCTGTGTAGTAAACGTAGTTTATTTAAAATAAGAAAACAGGCTTGACGATGAGTCTGCTATCGAGCATGGCAGTTCTCCGGGCGGGCGTGCAGCCGGGGAGAGGCAGGTGTGAGGGGTGGAGAGAGCCGTGGGAGCAGTCAGGGAGACGGCGGGGAGAGGCGAGCTCCGGGGGTTTGTGAAATCAGAATGTGGCGAGTGACATGCGGAGAAGTACCGCTGAAAGCGAAACTCCTCCGTACGCAGCTCATGGAGTAATTGACGGAAATCTCAGCAAACAACTGCAGCTCTCAAGTCTGTGGTGAAACCTAGATACATGTTTCTTTGTTAAGTCACCTACGACAAACGTTATTTTGCTTTTATATTATACAAAATAAAGGCTCGCTGTAATGAAAATCACACCGCTGTCTGACTACATGGCAACAGAGAAGCTCCCTACCACCGGTACGTCAGGGGGTCACTCGGCGTATAAGCTTCAAGAACCAAAAGGACAAAACTATCCCGGCGTCAGTGTGTTAGCGCGTCAAATGCTTTTGGAAGCTTTTGGCTCTGAACGCGCCTTAAGAAACAGTAACGTCAAAAAGGAAATGAAACACTGAACTGAATGGATTCTTTCCCCAAAACAGGTGTTAAGACTTGAAGTGAGATCTGTAGAGTCTGCCTCTGGGTTCACAGGTTGCAGGCCTAGCTCCGTCTCCCTTCCACTTGGTCCAGTTGCTTTCAGACCTGCTTCTCTACAGGTTTAATGTGTTTCAGTAGAGATGATACCATTAGTAAAAGACATTTCGACTTTCACAGACAAATGGTTTCTCCTCAGTGTGGATCTCTGTTGCACTTTGAGATGACCAATCAGAAAAAACTCTGACCACTATCGTTCGGCAGCTGTAGGGTTTCTCTCAGTGTGGTTCTTTTGTGCTGAGTTAAGATTTTCCTCTTTCGTTTAAACATGTACCACACTGGTCCACACTCGTACGGCTTCTCTCCAGTGTGGCTCGATGGTGACGTGTGACGCCTCTTGTTGCTGTTTTTAAAGCTTTTACTGCTTAGAAGTTCACATGCAATGGCTTTTCTCCAGTGTGGATCTATACTGTTGACACAATTTGTGATGATCACCATCCGAGAAAAACTCTCGAACTCAATCGTCGCAGCATGAAAGGATTTCTCTCCAGTGTTGGATTCTCTCTGTGCTTGGTAGTGTGAAGTCTGAGTAATCGTCTTCCCACAGTTCCACAGGACGAATGGTTTTATCTCCAGTGTGGATTTCTGTAGTGATCAGTGAGGTGAGATAAACCATGTAATGTCTTTCACAATGGTTCACTTTGGTTGTGGTCTCTCTCTGTGTGGACTTGCTGTTGTATGAGAGCAGCTGTTGGGTCCTAAATGTTTTTTCACACTGGTCACACTCAAATGTTTCTTCCTGTGTGGATCTCTGATGACACTTTGAGTGTACCTCTGTTATAAACTCTGATCACAATCGTTGAAGCTGAAGGGTTTTTTTCTTCCAGTGTGGATTCTGTTGTGGACCTGAGTTTTTGTTTTGTAGTAAAAACATGTTCCACACTGATCACACCTCGTTTGGTGTTCCTCCAGTGTGAGTTCCTGTGGTGTCTCTTTAGATCAGAAGCAGAGCTGCGGTCATTTCCTCACTGATCACCAGGTGAACCCCATTCTGTTAGATGGATCTTTTGTATGGATCGGCACATAAACAACAACAACGTCAGATATTCTAATATGTTTGATGGTGGTAGGAAGTGAGAAATGAGAGTGTTCTCTTTCAACATCATACATCGGTTCTGCAATTATAGCTGGTGCTCCCAGTCCATGGGCTACACCCCCCCACACTGTATAGGAGCCACTTCTACAACCTCAGGTCCTGGGTCCCTTCACCTCAGTCATGGGTCATAGTGCTCAGTCCATGGGGTATACCAAGCCTCAGTCCTGGGTCTGCAGCCTCAGTACATGGGTCTTGTCTGCTGCCTCAGTCCTGTGTCTGCGCCTCAGTCATGGGTTACTAGCCTCAGTCCTGGGTCTTTACAGCATCAGTCCTGGAGTCTACAGCATCAGTCCTGGGTCTACAGCCCGCACTCCTCAGTCCTGGGTCTAAGACTCAGTCAGGGGTCCTAACAGCCTCAGTCCTGGGTCTGCAGACTCAGTCCGGGGTCATGTCAGCCTCTGTCTGGGTTCTACAGCCTCAGTCCTGGGTTACAGCCTCGTCCTGGGTCTGTTCATGTGGCTATGAACCGATTTAAACTATGAACGTCTTACAATGAGCTTTTACGAACTGAATTAGGGTAAGCGTAAAGTCTGACATAGGGGTGCGCTGGCTGATTACGCACAACGACGTCACTTTTAGGATCACTGGTTGACAGTATCTGCCGTTCTGTATATAAATAAAAATAAAACACTCAAATCTCTGGTCTCTCCAGATCTCACGTCGCAGTCCCCTCCTCGCGCTAGGCGCAGACTGAACACAGCTAACACAGTGCATATACGAGTACAGGACCAAAAGAACTCAAGAATACATAAAGGTACCATATTACCGATAATAATATCTATATTGCGTGCCACTTAACTGTTTAAATGAAAGAAATACACAAATCCTCATGGTTATCAATATCCAGCGCGCAGTCCCCTGTAGCAGCTAGCTCTCTATGTGACTACAATTAACTACCTGTGATGGGCAAGCGTAAGTTTATGTATGCAGTTAGATAAGCTACATCTCCAATAAATCAGCTTCACTTTACAGAAGCTACACAATAAAAAAATGCAGCAAGCTAAGTTACAAAATTCTGTTCAAATGTAGTTTGCTATTAGAGATACATTTCAAGTAAATCATAACTGCAGTCTATGCATTTTCAGTGATAAATACTAAACTGTCGCAGTCAGAAAAAGGTTAAAATTTAGGATATTTATAGGAATAGCCCCTAAACACCAACAACAAAGACAAGAAGGCCCTTTGCATTTGTAAATAAAATAAATTGAGAAATTTTATAGCAATAAGCCTTTTACAATTAACATTGTACTTCATGAGAAATGTTTTTTAACTGTTGTTTATAACAATAGCCCAATAATCACGTAACACAATTGTGAATCGAGCCTATTAATGGCTCTATTTTAAGCAAGAATACCCTCTGAACTGAGAGAGAATATCACATAGTTTACAAATGAACTGTGTAGGAACTATGTTTGACCCGTTTTGAAAACAATGGTAACATCCTACAGCCTTTTTTCTGTAAGAGGAGCTTTCTCTGGGATTTACCTGAGTAGGATTCTTGAAAAAAACAGTTCTGTTCGCTCGTTCTCCATTAAAGTGACGCTGCTTTTGGTATGGTATGGCCAACGGTGGAGGTCTGGACTCCACCGGGCGCGTCTCCGTTGAAGCGCGTTGGCTCTGCTGTCCGTTCGGACCGTCCGTATTAAAACGGACTAGTGGTCTGAATTATTGAAAGCCAATTGGAAAAAATGGGAGAGAGAAAAGAACTACCAACATATCCAGTGTGAGTTCTGTCTCTCATAAGTGCAGTAGCTCTGTGGGTAATGATTTCCAACCCCCCCCTTCTGTGTGTGTGTGTTGTGGATGGGGGAGCGACACTGCCGTGAGGTGAGAGCAAGGGGACATCAGCAGTGTCCAAGAGGGGACAGAGCAAGTCGTCAAGGGACACAGCAAAGGTTGTTCACAAATGGGGACTCAGCCAAGTGTACCAACGGGGAACAGAGCTAGTGTCCCTAGGGGACAGAGCAAGTGTACAAGGGGACAGGATCATAGTGTCGCAAGGGGACCACGAGCAAGTGTACAGGGGGGACAGAGCATTGTGTCCAAAGGGGGACTCCAGCAAGTGGTCCAAGTCAATAGGGACAGAGCAAGTGTCCAAGGGGAACAGAGCAAGTGTCCAAGGGGACAGGCAAGACGATAAATTAGAGAGAGGTTGTTGTAAAGATTATACTTTACGCGGGAAAGGATAAATTGTAGATGTACGATATGGGGAAACAAATTATTTAAATTTATAATGAAAAAAATTACATCGTTTGTTAATAATCAATTGTCATTAACAATACCTTATTAAACCAGGACATACCTGCATATATCAATACATGTTTAATAATGTTGTAATTATATTCAATATATAATTATTCTTTGTATTTCCATGGTTATCGGGGTACCCAACACGCGTCGACGGACAAATAGGATTGTTTCTCATTTCGTCGTCCGCCGTCCGTTTGCCCCTACCGTTGATGGTATCCGGATGTTGGAGGCAGTGGAGCCAACTTTCCATTCACCCTCATGGTAAATACGAGCGGTGATGAAACGGGTACATGTTTGGACGGATCCGTCGTCCGTATATCATGAGGGTGATTGGAAGTGGCTCCACTGCCTCCGCATGCATCCGTCCATCGTAGGCCTTGTCACGATACTTTACTCCTATTTCGATTAATCGTTCGATATAATATAAACATGCAACAATAACGTTTTGAGACTCGATAAATGTGGAGTGAGCCGTTATGCGCATTTGCGTGCGCCTGCTATTACGCCTTACGTCATCGCCCCCAAGACGAAGCGCGAGGGAAGCTAGCGGACATAGATGCGTAGTGGACGTAAACTCGAGAGGCGTGCTTGAAGCTGTGCTTTGGAAACGTTCAGTTCATATACCAAATGGCGGTCGGTACAAGCACGATCAAGCATTGCCCGTTTCAACAGCGCAGTTATGGAAACATTTCGGCTACAAGCGAACGCACTTGGGGGAGAGCCCAGCTATCTGAATCAGCCCGGGTATGTTCGTCTTTGCAACAACAAGTTGTCGCTACAAAGACTGGAAACAACAAAAACCTCTAAAGCGCATCTGAAGCTATTAACCACCCAAGTGTGTATGACACTGCTGGGTAGTAATGGGCTGCGTATTGAAACAGGCAGGACCATCTCGTGGTGACAGGCCTTTTCGTTAGAAGCTTGTTTTGCCCAGGGCTGACAAAGTATATATAAATAAAACTAAAATAAAAAAAATAAAACGTTGGAGAGCGTAAAATGGCGCACCCTCACAAATCAGCGTAAACACACTTCTTCGCTAAAGAGATGTTGCCATTTAACACTGTTGGATAACCCGCGTTTAGAGACATGCTGCGGGACTTTGATAATACAATACGAGTTACCAAAAAAAGACGTACATGTCTGAAACTCCCATTCTATGCGTTTGTACAACAACAGTCAATAGTGGTGTTCTGAATGACTTTAAAACATGTACAATCTTTCGCGCAACGACAGTTTATGTGGTCCAGCTCTAAAAATGACCCATCTATGAGCTCACAGTGCAATTACATGACGGAGGATTGGTCTTTGCATCGTTATGTTTAGATAACAAGTATGTGCCTGAGAACCACACGGCTTGCTGTCCTGGCTGAAAAAATTAAAATGCATGGATGAAAAGGGGAACTGCAGGAGAAGTAAGACTCGGTTCAATTACTATGACATTGGTGATATATATTGTTGGGCGCAATAGCATTCTTGGGCTGGGGCCGTGGCTCAATTGTTTTGGCCACAATCTGCATCCCTTGGCTATCACTAATGCCTTAACGCAGAAAAAAGAACGCAGTCGCGTGCGTGTGACTCTGTAGGAATCTTGTGACCATCTTCAAACGTGAGCTGGATAAAGCAGGAGGGATCTCATTTAGTAATCTTTATTTTATATACCGCATGTTCACTGGCAGATCTGAGTCTAAGCGGTTTTACAATTGTTAATTTTTTTTTTGGGCATTTTTGTTCTTCTCAATCCACACAGAGATGGGGAGGGGCAGTACAGGAGGCACATGCCTGAACATATGGAAATATTTTTAGGTGGTAGGGTTAAACCGGAGTACCCGGAGGAAACCTGACGCCAGACACGGGGAGAACATGCAAAATCATCTCAGAAAGGCCTGGTCCCACGACCAGGCGGATTCGAACCCAGGACCTTCTTGCTGAGAGGCGATGGTGTACTATCCAACTCAGCACCGTTGTCCGTCTCATGTAGGAACAGACATGAAGGCTTGACTTCCCTCAGCACACACTTGTACTGGTGAGTTAAGTTTGTATAAATGGCAAATTTTTTTTAACATTTGATACACATTGTTTTATTGAAATACTTTAAAACTATTGATTAACTTGTCTATTTTACAGTCTGATATAAAGTTATAATTCCCTCCGATTATATAACATACGAACTTCTGTAGGTAATTAGTTATAATTCATTTCTACTATAATGTGATGTTACGAAACATGTTTCTGTCTTATCAGGTATGTTGGCACACCAGATGGGGCTTGTAATACAAAAGAGGATAGACAGCGTACTGGTGCAGCTGCCAGCTATCATATGATCTAGTGGAGGATTAGAACAATTGGCCACCTCATAACCAAACATGGCAAGATGTGTCTGTTGGAGTCAATAAATGCAGCCTTGAAGCCTGTTGCTGACTTCACTGACATACTTTCTGGTGAGAAGTTTGTCACTGTGTCCTCAATAATAGCCAGTGCTGGTGATCATCAAAGGTGTAATCTGTTTAGCACCAAGTCAGATGGCACTGACCTCAACAAACAAAGTTCAAGACCAACCGAGCACTGGTGTTGGTAGAATATATTCTGCTCTCCTTATATACAAAGTATTCTTAAGGAAAGCAACCATTGTGGGATCCAAGACACAGAGGCAGTTTGGAGGATTTAGAGGTATTGCAGGACCACCAAGGAAGCTGCTTGTTGAGGAGCTGCTTAAGATGGAGGTTGGAGATTGCACTAGTTGCGGGGGTAACATGCACAGTGCTAGCTGCAGAGATGGAGAAGCAGGAAGTGGCGGACAGAGGCCTTCAGGTGCTATAAAGAAAAACATTGTCGATGATCTCCTACAAAGCAGGAGAGTTAACGTGCTGTCATGTGACACAAAAACATGAGGCTGGTACCAGTGGAGAGAACAAGCAAAACCTAGAACTAAACAAAGTCTCTGCAGGTATGAAGCACTAGATGCATCATCTTGATCCTTGGTTTGGTGGCGTGATACCAAAAAGGTTTCCCTTAATCTCCAAAAAAATACTGTGATTTGTGACACAAGCACAGTTCTGAACGACTGTTCAGCACAGCAGGGGAACTGGGAACAGAGTCCCCTGATGAGGTCCTTAAACCACACAGTTACATGTTGGTTAAGCGACTCTCAGCTGGGAAACATAGGTGACCCCTGGAGGTCCTTAAACCACACAAGGTTAAATGTTGGTTTAAGGACATACTCAGCAAGGGATCTTAGAGACCCCTGGTGAGGTCCTTAAACCACACAAGGTTAAACACATCGTTGGTTAGGGACTCATCAGCAGGGAACATAGAGCTCCCTGAGAGGTCCTTAAACCAACCACAAGGTTAACATGTTGGTTTTAAGGACACCTCTCAGAAGGGAACATAGAGACCCTGAGAGGTCCTTAAACCACCACAAAGGTTAACATGTGTGTTTAAGGACTGCTCAGCAGGGTAACAAAGAGACCCTGAGAGGTCCGCTTAAACCACACAAGGTTATAATGTTGGTTTAAGCCCTCCAGCAGGAACATCGTGACCCTCTGAAGAGGCTACTTAAACCCACACTGGTTAACATGTTGTTTTAAGGACCTACTCAAGCAGGGATCATAGAGACCCCTGATGAGGTCTTGCCTTTAAACACTCAAGGTTAACATGTTTGTTTTCATCGTCGCATATTGCTAAAACTATTATTCTGAACAACTTGGCAATTTACGTTTTTAAATTTGTCAAGTGGAAATGAGTGTTTTGAATTTCATTAATTTCTTAGGAAGGCACCATGTCTGAGTGCTGGTTTAACATTCTTGATTTCTGTTAAGACTCTTTAAATTTTCTTGTTGTGCTACCTCATTCCAGTTTGTAATTTGAAAAAAATAAAGCACTTTAAAATGTGCTTGTTTGATACCTCAATGCTATTTCTGTTTATATATTTTTTAAGCACTTTAAAGTTATGTTCCTTGTTGTGCTTCCTCCTAATTATTGTTCTTTTTCTGGTGTATTGTATACTCAATTGTTTTACTGTATTTTTTTAATTCTTCAATAATATAATAAAAGCGGTGTAATGACATTATCGTTTTCGAGATAATTTAGAAGAAATTTTGGCCAGTCAAAAAATTAATATCGTGACAGGCACTACACACGCCTGTGTTTTAAAGCAAACGCATTTGGGAGATAATACACTTGCACAGAAACCGGGACGGACCAGACGATGCCCAAATACAGCGAGACTTTCCATAGATCTTTGAGAGTTCCCAGGCGACTTCGCTATTCTTTCAGCCCCCATGCCGTCACAAATCGCTATGAGCACACTTTCATTTGATTAGGGCGCCCTTCTTGGATCGCCGACGGGATTGCATCTGTCCCCTCTACCTGCGGGCGCTCTCTCGCACACTCACATCACACACACAACTCACACACACACACACACTCTCATCAGGATATGTTAGAGTTCTTTTCTCTCTCACCTTTTCCAATTGCTTTACAATAAGTTTTTTTCATCCATCGCGGACGTCCTCAGCTTCAATATGCTGTGCTTTGCACTGATCATAGCCCCGCTCATTTCAAATACAAACGCTTCCTTCTATTTAAATCTTTAGCGGCTGCCTGTTGCCTAAAGCCCAGCGGTGAGGCGAGTTGGGTCACGATAAAATGTATGACGCCTAAATAAGGTATAGAAAACAATACTCGAAGAGGCTGGATCTTAATAATCGCTGCGGTCACAGGCCCAAATAAACACATGCACGCACACACACGCGACCCTCCCACCTCACACAACACACCAGGCGCTCTCACGCACCACGCACACTAGTACGCCGACAACACATTGACTCTTACCTCCTTTTTCAGCCCACATTCATTGATTCAACACAATGCCCAAACGTTTTGTTCCTTACAAAATACAATGGCAGGCCGATAAACGTCAGCCAGTGCTGCTGCTGCTGCCAGCGCGGTTTGACACTAGTCTTTTTTATGGACGGTCCGACGGACAGCCACCATAAGCGCGTCCACGGAGACGCGCCACGGTGGAGTCCAGGCCTCGTTTAGTCCTCCGAGACCGCGGCTCTGAAAGTCCTGTCTCCCTCAACGCGCGCAAGTGTGTGCGTGCGTGTGTGTTTGGGCCTGTGACCGCAGCGGATTATTATGATCCAGCTCTTTTTCGGTTTGTTTTCTATACTTATTTAGCGGCGTCATACAATTTTATCGACCCAACCTCGCCTCTCGCGCTTTAGGCAACAGGCAGCCGCTATAGTTTTAATTGATGAAGGGTGTGTGATTTGAATGAGCTGTGGACTTGATCAGTGCAAAGCACGCTTATAATGAAGCATTGAGGACGTCGCGATTGATGAAGCAAAAACTTATTGAAAGCAATTGAAAAAGGGGAGAGAGAAAAGAACTCTAACTTATCCTGTGTGTGTGTGTGTGTGTGTGTGTGTGTGTGTGTGTGTGGTTGTGTGCGGAGAGTAGCGCCTCGAAGGTTAGCGGGGACAGAGCAAAGGCCCGGCGATCCAAGATGGACGCCCTATTACAAATGAATGTGTGCTCAGTGGGCTTTTGTGACGGCATGGGGGACGAAGATTAGCGGAAGTCGCCTGGAACTCTCAAAGATTCTATGGAAAGTCGCTGTTTTGGGCATCGTTCTGGTCCTCGGTTCTGTGCAGTGTTTTATCTCCCATTATTCTGCGTTGCGTTAAACACGCGTGTGTAGGCCTGTCACCGATTTTTTTTTTGACTGCCATAAATTTCCTATGTTTATTATCTCGATAACGATAGGTCTTTACACGGAGTTTTTATTGCAATGAATTAAAAAATCACAGTAAAAAATTGAGAAATAACCAGAAACAAGAACAATATTGGAGGTAGCAACTCACAGGAACTAATACTTTAAAGTGCATAAAAAATATATAATACAGAAAATAAGCATTGAAGTATCAAAACATGAACATTTTTAAGTGCTTTTTTTTTTTCAAATTAACAACACTGTATTGGGTGCAAAACAGTAAATTTAAAGTGTCTTAAAGAAATAAAATGTTTACACACAAGCCACCTGTCATGGTGCCTTCCTATCGAAATTATGAAATATCAAATACATTATTTCATTGACATAATGTTATAAAACGTAAATTGCCTTGTTCAGAATTAATAAGTTTTAGCAAATTGCGAGAGAGGAAACTAACATGTTATCCTTGTGTGGTTAAGGCAGACCTCTTCAGGGGTCTCTATGTTCCCTCTGAGAGTCACTTAAAATCCATCATGTTAACCTTGTGTGGTTTAAGGAACATATTCGGGGTCCAATTGGTTCCCTGCTGAGAGGTCCTTATTCATACCATGTTAACCTTGTGTGGTTTAAGGACCTTTCAGGGGTCTCTTTTGTTCCATGATGTAGTGGTCCTTAAACAAACATTGTTAACCTTGTGTGGTTTATTGGACCTCTCAGGGGGTCTCCCTATGTTCCCTGCTGAGAGGTCCTTAAACCTAACATGTTTACACCTTGTGTGGTTTAAGCGATCCTTCAGGGGTCTCTTTGTTCCTGATGAGAGGTCCTTAAACCAAACTTGTTAACCTTGTGTGGTTTTAAGGACCTCTCAGGGGTCTCTTTGTTCCCTGCTGTCGAGGTCCTTAATACCATCATGTTAAACATTGTGTGGTTTATGGACCTTTCAAGGTCTCTATGTTCCCTGCTGAGAGGTCCTTAAACCAAATGTTAACATTGTGTGGTTTAAGGAACTTCAGGGAAGTCTCTTTGTTTCCCTTGCTGTGCTGAACATTCGTTCTGAACTCGTGCTTGTGGCACAAATGCTCATGTATTTTTTGGGAGGATTAAGGGTAACCTTTTTTGGTATACACGCCACCAAACAAGGGATGATGAGGATTAGTGCGTCTTCGCAGTACTTTGATTAGTTCCTGGTTTTGCTGTTCTCTCACTGGTTACAGCCTAATGTGTTTGTGTTACTCACGTTGGAACTTAATGCTTTGTAGGTGTTACTCAATGTTTTTCTTTTAGCACATGATCGGCCTCTCCTGCGCTCCCCGGTGTTCTCCGCCACTCTGCGGTCTCCATCTCTGCAGCTGCTTGCTGGTACCCGCTTCTTGTGCTTCTCCATCCTCCATCTTAAGCAGCTCCTCAACAAGCTCTTCCTTGGTGTCATGGGGCATATTCCTCTAAATCCTCCTAAACTGCCTCATGTGTCTTGGATTCACAATGGGTTGACTTTCCTTAGATGACTTTGCTTTCATTAGGAGAGCAGTATTTATCTTACCTACACGTGCTCGTGTTGGTCTTGATCTTTGTTTGTGAGGTCAAGTGTCTTTGGACTTGGTGCTAAATAAAGTTCTACCTTTGATGAGCTCCGCACTGGCTTTATTGAGGAAACTGTGACATATATTTCTCACCAGAAAGTATGTCAGTGAGTCAGCATACAGGTTCAAGCATGCATTTATGACTCCAGCACAGGACACCTCTTGCCATGTAGGTTGAGGTGGCTATGTTTCTTCTCCACTAGGATTCTTCTGATGCTGGCAGCTGATCCAGTTTCTCTGTCTATCATCTTTTGTGGTTTACTGACATCTGGTGGCACATCCTGTAAGACAGAACGCTGTTGTACATCCACATTATATGTAGAATGAATTTGATTCTTATTTATTAAGAGTTCTATGTTATATAATGGAGGGATTTTATACTTTATATCGACTGTAAATTAGACAAAGTTAATCTTTTAGTTTTAAAGTTTTCAAGTAATACTATGTGTATCTAAATGTTAAAAAAAAATTGCCATTTATAAAAACTAACTCACCAGTAACCAAGTGTGTGCTGAGGGGAGGCCAGGCTTCAAGGTCTGGTGCCTTCATGAGACGGCTAGGATGCTGTGTGGGATTGACACTCTCGCCTCTCAGCAAGAAGGTCCTGGGTTCGTTCACGGTCGGACCAGGTCCCTTTCTGGGGAGTTTGCATGTTCTCCCCGTGTCTGAGTAGGTTTCCACCGGGTCTCCGGTTTCCACTTACCATAATAAAATTTTTTTTGTCAATAGTTCTGGCATGTGCATCCTGTATTGGCCCATAACCTATCTCTGTGTGGAGTGAGAGGACAAATGCACAAAAAAAAATTTACATATTGATAAAACAGCTCTTGAGACTCAGATCTGCCAGTGAAAAGGCAGGTATATAAATAAAGATTACTAAATGAGATCCCTCCTCTTTTTCCAGCTCTCGTTGTAGATGGTACAGATTCCTACAGAGTCCACAGCACGCGACGTGCGTTCTTTTTCTGCGTTTTAAGGCATTTGTGATAGCCAAATGCAGATTGTGGCCAAAACAATAGAGCCACGGCAGCCATAGATTGCGTTATTGCTGCCACAATATTAGCTCCATTGGTTCAGTTAGTAATGAACGAGAGTCTTATTTCCTGCAGTCCCATTCATCCAGTGCATTTAATGTTTCAGCCAGGACAGCAGCTGTGGGGTTCTCAGGCCTAATATCTTGATTCTAAACATTTCGAGTGCAGAAGACCAATCTCCGTAATGTAATGCACTGTGAGGTCATATATGGGTTCATGTGTAGAGCTGGACATATCTGTCGTTGCGGAGAAGAAATTGTACATGTTTGTATGTATTCAGACACACTTTTGACTTTGTTGTAAAACGCAGGAATGGCAGTTTCAGACAGGTATCGTCTTTTTTGTAAACTCGTATTGGTTTATCTAAGTCCCGCAGCATGTCTCTAAACAGCGGGTTTATCCACAGTGTTAAATGGCAACATCTCTTTAGCGATGTATTGTTACGTGTTTGTGAGGGTGCGACCATTTACGCTCTCTCGTTTATACGTTGGCACCTTGGGCAAAACAATCTTCTTACGAAAAGGTGTCTACCAGAGATGGTCCTGCCTGTTCAAATTGCTGCTTTTCTACCAGCGGTGCATACACACATTTGGTGTTATTGCTTTTCAGATGGCTTTTGTGGTTTGTGGTGTTTCCAGTCTTTGTTGCGACAACTTTTTTGCAAAGGATTATACCGGCATGTTTCAGAGTGCTGGGCTCCCACGTGCGTTCGGCTTGTAGCCGAAAATGTTCCCATACTGCGGCAGTTGAATCGGGGCTTCTTGATCGGGCTTGTTCCGCCGCCATTTGATTTGAACTGACGTTCCAAAAGCACTCGCTTCTAGCACGCTCTCGAGTTTACGTTCCAACTACGGCTCTATGTCCAGCTTGCGTCCTCGCGATTACGGCTTGGAGCGATGACGTAAGGCGATAGCTGGCGCATCGCAATATGCGAATGAGCTCATTTGAGTCTCCAAACGTTATTTGTGCTTGTTTATATTTATCGATCGATTTAATCGAAATAGTAATTATCGTGACAGGCCTACGTTGGTCGGATGCATTGCACGGAGGCAGTGGAGGCACACTTTCCATTCACCATCATGGAGATAGGACGAGGATCCAGTCCAAACAGGTCCGTTTCATATCCGTATCCGTTATTTCCATGAGGGGAATTGGAAGTGGCTTCCACTGCCTCCAACATCCGGATTCCATCAACGGAGGTGTGCAACGGACGCGGACGGACGAAATAGAAACAATCCTATTTATTACCGTCGACGCGTGTTGGGTCCCGTTCCAATTGGAAATACAATGAATAATATATATATTTTTTTATTCTTTATTTACTACATTATTATACATGTATTGATATATGCTGTAGTCTGGTTATAAGTGTTAGTTAATGACAATGATTATTAACAAAAGTGTAATTTTTTTCATGTTTTAATTTTATTAATTGTTTCATGTCGTACATCTACCATTTTTCTTTCGCGTAATGTTTATCTTTACATACACCTCGCTTCTTTTTTCTCTTGCTCTGTCCCCTCTGGACATGCTCGTTCCCCTTGGAATCTTGCTCTGTACCCTTGGACACTTTGCTGTGTCCCTTGGGACACTTGCTCTGTCCCCTTAGTTTTTTGACACTTGCTGTGTCACACCTTGGAAACTTGCTCTGTCCCCTTGGACACTTGCTCTGTCCCCATGGGGAACACTTGTCTGTCCCCTTGGACCTTGCTGTGTCCCCTTGGAAACTTGTGGGTACCACTTGGACAACTTGCTCTGTCCCCTGGACACTTGCTGTGTCCCCTTGCTCTCTCCTCACCGCTGTGCGCTCATCCACTCACACACACACAAATTACCCACAGAGCTACTGAACTTATGAGAGACAGATCTCAACTCTGGATATGTTGGAGTTCTTTTCTCTCTCCATTTTTCCATTCTTTCATTAAGTTCAGACCATAGTCCGTTTCGGACGTCGAGGACAGCAGCAAAACGGGTCAACAGGAGACGCGCGCTCCGTGGATGTCAGAACCCTCACCGTGCAATACCTCAAAAGCACGTACTTTAGTGGAGACGAGCGGAACCAGAAATGTTTATGATCTACTCTGCTATTCCACCAGTAGAAAGGATCCTTGACTGATTATAAGGGCTGTAGGATGTTACCATTGTTTTCATAAAATGGTCGACATAGTTATTGCACAGTTCATTTGTAAACTTATGTGTTTTTCTTCTCAGTTTAGAGGGTATTCTTGACCTTTAATTAGAGCATTCATTGGTTGGATTAACATTTGTTTCGTGTTTACTTGGGATATTGTTATAATCTACAGTTAATTACACATTTCTAATGATAGTACATGTTAATTTGTAATGGCTTTTTGCTAGAATTTCTCAATTTTATTGTATTTACAATTGCAAAGGGCCTTATTGTCTTTTGTTGTTGGTGTTTTCGGGCTATCTATAAATAGTCTAATTTTTAACTTTTTCTTGACTGACAGGGTAGTTTTTTTCAATATCTAAATTGCATAGGACTGCAGTTAGTTTATTGAAGTAGCTTCTATATAGCCAAATACTTTTGACAGTATTTTGTACTTAGCTTGCTGCATTTTTATGGGTGGTAGCTTCTGTAAAGTGATGCTGAATTTATTGTAGAGTGCTTAGCTAACTGCATACAATAAAGTAGCTTGCGATCACTGGTAGTTTATGTAGTAACATGTGAGAGCTAGCTGCTAATCTGGGGGACTGCGTGCGTGTGATATGGAGTGACCATGAGGATTTGTGTTTTCTTTTCTTTTTATACAGGTATGTTGTGCAACGCAATATTGTTATTATTTACGCGGTAATTTATGGTTACCTGTTTGTTTTCTTGTGTTCTTTTGGTCTGCTACTGTATATGCACTGTGTTGCTGTGTTCAGTCTGCGCCTAGCGTCTGAGGAGGGGACTGCGAGCGTGTGATATGGAGAGATCCATGAGGTTTTGTGTTTTATTTTTTTTTATACAGAACTGCTGATTAAGTCAACCAAGTGATCCTGAATTGTGTACGTCGTTTGTTGCTTAATCAGCCAGCGCACCCCTATGTCAGACTGTACATTTCCTTTTTCTGTTTCTAAAGCTCATTGTATGACGTCAATAGTTTATATATCTGTTCATAGCCACTTGATACAAGAACCAGGGACTGAGGCTGTAGACCCAGGACTGGAGGCTGTATACCCAGGACTGAGGCTGCAGACCCATGGTACTGAGGCTGCAGACCCAGGACTGAGGGCTGTAGACCCAGGGACTGGGCTGTAGACACAGGTCTGAGGCTGTAGGACCCAAGGACTGAGGACTGTAGACCACAGGACTGAGGCTGTAGACCCAGGTTGAGGCTGTAGACCCAGGACTGAGATGCAGACCATGACTGAGGCTGCAGACCCAGGACTGTGCTCAGACCAGGACTGAGGCTGTAAGACCCAAGGACTGAGGCTCTGACCCAGGACTGGAGGCTGTGACCCAGGACTGAGGCGTTGTAGAAGTGGCTTCATATACAGGGTGGGGGGTGTAGCCCATGGGTCGGGAGCAAACCAGCTTTTATTGCAGAAACCCGATGTTTGTTGTTGAAAGGAACAATATCATTTCTCACTTCTACACACCATCAAAACATTTTAGAATTATCTGACGGTTGTTGTGTTTGTTGCAGATCTACAAAGTCCATCTACAGAATGGGGGTCACCTGTGATCAGTGTGGAAAGTCCTGCAGCTCTGTTCTGATTAAAAGAGACACACATGAACTCACACACTGGAGGAAAACATACCGAGTGTGATCTGTGGGAACTTGTTTTACTACATAACAAAATCATCTAAGGTCCACAACTGGATTCCACCCTGGAGAAATACCCTTCAGCGCAACGTTTGTGATCAGAGTTTTAGACAAGAGGGTACTCTCCAAAGGTCATCAGAGGATCCACACTGGAGAGAACCAATGTTGAGTGTGACCAGTGTGAAAAAAACATTTAGGACCAAAACAGCTGCTTCTACACTAATCAGCATGTCCACAAGGAGAGAGACTCACCAATTGTGACCAGTGTGAAAGACTTTACATGTTTTATCTCACCTCACTGATCATACAGAATCCACACTGGAGAAAACCATTCGTTGTGGAGACTGTGGGAATACGTTTACTCAGTCTTCACCTACAAAGCACATGAGAGAATCCACATTGGAGAGAACATCCTTCAGCTGCGACGATTGTTCCCTTTTTTTCCCCCCCCCCCCCCCCCCCCCCCCCCCCCCCCCCCCCCCCCCCCCCCCCCCCACCCCACCCCCCCCCTTGGTCAGTGTTTTTCTCGGGTGATCATCTCAAGTGCATCAGAGAATCCCACACTGAGATAAGCCATTTGCATGTGACTTCTGCAGTAAAAACTTTTAATAACAGCAAAAAGAGCAGACATCGTCCACACCATCGGTGCACACTGGAGAGAAGCCGTACGAGTGTGACCAGTGTGGTACATGTTTTACGAAAGAGGAAATCTTAACAGCACAAAGGTATCCACACTGGAGAGAAACCCTTCAGCTGCGACGATGTGGTCAGAGTTTTTCTCTGGTGGTATCTTCAATGTGCATCAGAGGATCCACACTGGTGAGAACCATTTGTCTGTGAAAAGTGCGAAAAGTTTTTACTAATGGGTTCATCTCTACTAAACAAATTAATCTGCTAGAGAAGGCTGGTTGTTGCATCTGGACCAAAGTGAAGGAGACTGAGCTGTGGCTGCATCCCTGTGAATCCCAGTGTCAAGACTCTACAGGATTCTCACTTCAGTTTAACTCCTGGTTTGGGGAAAGGAATACTTTTGTTCAGTGTTTCATTTTCATGTTTGATCTTTTCTGTCCTTAAGGGCGCGTTCAGACCAATAGCTTCAAAAAGCTGTTGAGCGCTTCAACTGACGCGGATAGTTGTGTCCTTTTGGTGCTGATGCTTTTGAGCTGTGTGACGCGCCTGCAGCTTGGTGGGATGAGCTTATTGTTGCCTGGTAGTCAGGACAGCGGGGATTTTTCAATGTGCTGAGAGACCTTTATTTGTTATATAAGCAAAATAAACACGTTTGTTGTAGGGCTTTCAACAAAACATGTCTGGGTTCACCACAGATCTGAGAGGTCGCTGTGTTTGCAGAGCTTCCGTCCATTTACTCCAGGTGCTGCGTACGGAGAGTGTTGCGATTTCAGCGTACTTCCGCATGTCAACTCGCCCAGTCTGAGTTCCAAACCCGAGCTCGCCTTTCCCGCCTCTCCTGACTCTCCCCGGCTCTCTCCGCCTGTCCTGCCTCTCCCCGGCTCTCGCCCAGCCGGAGCTGCCTTGCTCTGAGCCAGATCTCAATCGTCAGCTGTTTCTTTTTTTTAAATAAATAGTTACTACACAGCATGTGTACAATGACTTGTGTTACTACTGATGTTTCTACTCATTCATAATAATATTACTAATAACAGATATTGACATAATACAGCAGCTGCATGTACTTCTCTTCATGCAGGGACAGACCTCTGCTGCTGCTGCTCCTAGTCTACTGACTTGGTTGAAGCCCGCGTCAATGCTTCAAATGCTCAGCTTTGCTCAGCTTCGGCGGCAAGAGGGAATTGTTTTGTTACGCGAGCGTTGTCGCGCGTCAAAAAGCTTCAAGTGAGCGGTAGTACGCGCGAATCTTGAAGCTTTTGACGCGCGTCATGTGGAACGCCGGGCTTCTCGGCTTCACCTGACGGCTTCTCCATTCACTTTAAATGGAAACCTGACGCTTTTGACGCCGAAGCTGAGACAAGCTGAGCTTTTTTTGAAGCTTTGTCCGCGGTGCTTCAACCAATCAGGAGACGAGGCAGACTAGCGCAGCAGCAGAGGGTTGTCTCTGTCATGAAGAGAAGTCATGCTGCTGCTGTAGTATTGTCTTTATTGTTCATTAGTATATATTATTTGTATGTGTAGTAACATGTCCTGAGTAACTCCCCCCCCCCCCTAAATCATTGTACACATGCTGTTTAGTAATCGTAGTTGTTTTTTTTAAATAAGAACAGGGCTGACGATGAGTCTGGGCTCAGTGCAAGGCAGCTCCGGGCGGGCGAGAGCCGGGGATGAGGCAGGGGAGAGGGAGAGAGAGCCGGGGAGAGAGAGGCAGGGAAGAGGCGGGGGGGGGAGAGGCGAGCTCCGGGGTTTTTGTGGTTTGAGTACTAAGACCTGGGCGAGAGTGACATGCGGATCAGTTCCGCTGAAAGCGACAATCCTCCGTACGCAGCCTCCTGGAGTAAATGACAGGTAACTCTGCAATCATTGAGCCTCTCAGTCATGTGAGTGAACCACAGAACATGTTTTGTTGATGCCCGACACAACGTTATTTTGCTTTATATAACCAATATAAAGGCTCGATGCTCATTTGAAAATTCCACGCTGTCCTGGACTTACAAGGCAACAGAGAAGCTCCTTCCCACCGGCGTCAGGCGCTCACTCGCGTCAAATGCTTCACAGCTCCAAAAGAAAGACAAAATCTTTAACGGCGTCAGTTGAAGCGCGTCAAAAGACTTTTGATAGCTTTTGGTCTGAACGCGCCTTAAGGAACAGAATATGTAAACATGGAAAATGAAACACTGAACTGAATGGATTCTTTCCCCAACCGGAGTTAGAGCCTGAAGTGAGATCCTGTAGAGTCTGACTCTGGGTTCACAGGATGCAGCCTCAGCTCTGTCTCCTTCACTTTGTCCTCAGATGCTTTCAGACCTGCTTTCTCTATCAGGTTTTAATGTGTTTTGTAGAGATGAAACCATTAGTAAATGACTTTTCGCACTTTCACAGTCAATTGTTTTCTCTCCTTAGTGTCGATCCTCTCTGGTGCTAATGAGATGACCACTCAGTGAAAACTCTGATCCACTTTCGTCGCAAGCGAAGGGTTTCTCTCCAGTGTGGATTCTTTTGCTGAGTTAGATTCATCTTTCGTTAATACATGTTCCTCACCTGTCAACACTCGTACGGCTTCTAGCCTGTGTGATCCGATCGGGGAAGTGTGCGCTCTGTTGCTGTTTTAACTAGTTTTACATGCAGAAGTCCACATGCAAATGGCTTTTCTCAGTGTGGATTTCTGATGCACTTGTGATGATCACTCGAGAATAAACTCGGACCAACAATCGTCACGCAGCTGAAGGATTTCTCTTCCAGTGTGGTTGCTCTCATGTGCTTTATTTGTTTGTCTGATAGACTGAAGGGTAAAAGTCTTCCCACAGTCTCACTGACGATATGGGTTTATCTCAGTGTGGATTCTGTAGTGATCAGTGAAGGTGAGACTTAATCACTGTTAAAGTCTTTCACACTGGTCACATTGGTGTGTGTTCTCTCTACCTGTGTGGACCAGGCTGATGTTGTGAGCATGCAGCTGTTTGGTCCTAAATGTTTTTTCACTCTGGTCACCACCTCAAAAGGTTTCTCGCCTTTGTGGATCTGCTGATCGCCTTTGAGAGGACCCTTTGTCTACTATATCTCTATCACAATGTTGCAGTGAAGGGTTTTTCGCCAGTTGTGGATTCTTGTTTTTGTGGCCTTGAGATTTTGGTTTTCTTGTAGTAAAACATGTTCCACACAGATCACAATCGTATGGTTTTCATCGCAGTGTGAGTTTGTGGTGTCTCTTTAGATTCAGAAGCAGTGCTTGCAGGTCTTTCCACACTGATCACTGGTGAAAACCCCATTCTGTAGATGACTTTGTAGATCTGCAACAAAACAACAACGTACAAGATAATTTTCTATATGTTTGATGGTGGTAGAAGTGAGAAATGATATTGTTCTCTTTCTACATTCAAACATAGGGTTCTGCAATTAAAGTGGTTGCTCCCGACCCATGGGGGGACTTCACTCCCCACCTGTATAGGAGCCACTTTACAACTTCAGTCCTGGGTCTACAGCTCAGTCCGGGGTCTAGAGCTCAGTCTGGGGTCTCTACAGCACTCAGTCATGGGTCCTGCTGCCTCCAGTCCTGGGTCTGCAGCCTCTGTCCTGGGTCTTGCTGCCTCACGTCCTGGGTCTTTAAGCCTCTGTCCTGGGTCTACGCACTCTGTCCTGGGTTCTACAGCCTCAGTCTGGGGTATACAGCCATCATGTCCTGGATCTACTGCCTCAGTCCTGGGTCTACAGCCTCAGTCCTGGCGTCTGCAGCCTCTGTCCTGGGTCGCTGCCTCAGGTCCGGGTCTTCAAGACCTCAGTCTGGGTTTCTAAGCCTCCTGTCCTGGGTCTGTTCATGTGGCTATGAACAGATATAAAATATGTCGTCATACAATGAGCTTTAGAAACAGAAATAGGGATAATGTACAAGTCTGCATAGGGGTGCGCTGCTGAATTAAGCACACGGACGGACACATTTAGGATCACTGGTTGATTATCGTGCAGTTCTGTAATAAATAAAAATTAAAACACAATTCCTCATGGTCTCTCCATATCACACGCTCGCAGTCCCTCCTCAGACGGGCTAGGAGCCAGACTGAACAATGCTAAAACAGGTGCATATTCAGTACGACCAAAAGTACAAAGAATACAAAAAGGACATAATTACCGCTAATAATAACAATATTGCGTATGCACACATACCTGTATAAAGAAAAGAAAACACAAATCCTCATGTGGTCTCTCACATTTCACACGCTCGCTGTCCCTGTTTGCAGCTAGGCTTCATCATGTGATACATAAACTACCAGTGCATGGGCAAGATTCTTTTTTTATGAAGATAGCTAAGCTACTCTACAATAATTTCTCAGCTTCACTTTACAGTTAGCTAACTCCTTAAATCACATGCAGCAACGCCTAAGTTACAAAATTTGTCTAAAGTAGTTTGCGATATAGAAGCTCTTTCAAGTTAAACAAACTGCTGTATCTATTGCATTTTTGTGATAAATACTTAAATGTCAGTCAGAAAATGGTTTATAATTTAGATATTTTATAGAATAGCCCAAAACACCAAACAACAAAGACAGAAGGCCCTTTGCAATTGTAAATACTTTTATTTTGAGTAATTATAGCATCTAAGCCATTACAAATTAACATGTACTCATTATGAAATGTGTTTTTAACTGTTGTTTATTAACAATTAAGCCCAATAAACACGAAACAAATGTGAATCCGAGCCAATTAATGGCTCTATTTATGCAAGAATACCCTCATGGTAACTGAGAGAAAACTCATTATGTGTACAAAGAATGTGCTATAAACCTATGTCTGGACCAGTTTATGTAAACAAGGGTATCATCCTTCTGCCTTATATCAGGCAGAGGTGCTTTCTCTGGGATTACTGTAGTAGGAATGAAACTTTCTGTTCGCTTCGTCTCACTTAAGTGACGTTGCTTTGGGAGGTATGGCCACGGTGAGGGTCTGGACTCAACAGGGCGCGGGTCTACGTGTGCGATAGCGCGTGGGTGGATATGTCCCTCGTCTTCGGTCGTCCGTAAACGGACTAGTGGTTGATCTTATTTGAAAGCAATTGGAAAAAAATGGGAGAGAGAAAAGTACTCCAACATTATCCAGTGTTAGATCTGTCTCTCACTCAAGTGCTGTAGCTTCTCGCTGGGTAATTGTCATGTCGTGTGTGTGTGTGGATGGGAGCGAGCACCAGCGGTTGAGGTTGAGAGCCAAGGGGGAAACCGCAAGTGTCCAAGGGGACAGGAGCAGTGTACAAGGGGACCAGCAAGTGTCAGGGGACACCAAGCAAGTGTCATTGGGGACTGAGCAAGCTGTCATAGGGGACAGAGATAGGTGGCCAAGGGGGACAGAGAAAGTGTCCAAAGGGGGGACACAGCAAGGTGTACATGGGGTCAGAGCAAGTGTCAAAGGGGGACACAAGCAAGTGTCAAAGGGGACAGAGAGTGTCCACCAAGGGGACAGAGCAAGTGTCAAGGGGACGGAAGCAAGAGAAAATTTGAGCGAGGTGTATGTAAGATTAACAGTACGCGAATGATTAATGGTAGGATGTACGATCAGGAAACAATTATTTTAAATGATACATGAAAAAAATTACACGTTCTGTTATTAATCATTGTCATGAACAAAACACTGTATAACCAGGACTACTGACATATATCATACATGTTGGATTTAATTTGCTAAATATTTGTATATATAGATTATTCATTGTATTATCCAATGGAAAACGGACCCAACACGCGTACGTCGGAACAAATATGATTGTTTTCTATTTCGTCCGTCCGCGTCCTTTGCACCCTCCGTGATGGAATCAGGATGTTGGAGGAGTGGAGCCACTTCCATTCACCCTCTTGGAAATAACGGAGACGGAGTTGAATCAGGACTGTTGGACGGACCGTCGTCCGTTTCTCCCATGAGGGTGAATGGAAGTGGGCTCCAAGGCCTCCGCATGCATCCGTCACTAAGCTACTGCCCTGTCACGATTAATGACTATTTCGATTAATCGTTCGATAAATCTAAACATGCCACAATAACGTTTTGAGTCTCGAATAACTTGTGTCGAGCATGCGCATTTGCCGTGGCGACAGCTCATACGCCTTACGTCATCGCCAAGCCGAAAGCCGCGAGGTAGGCTAGTGGACATAGAGCCGAAGTGGACGTAAACTCGAGAGCGTGCTTGACTGTGCTTTGAACGTCAGTTCAAATTCAAAATGGCGGCGGATCTACATGAGCACTGATCATGAATCCGAGTCAAAACAGCCGCCAGTATGGGAACATTTCGGCTACAACGCCGAATAGCACGTTGGGGATAGCCCAGCAATCATGAATCAGCCGGTATGTCGTCTTTGCAATAAAGTTGTCGCATCAAGACTGGAAACAACACAAAACTCTTAGCGCATCTGAAGCATAACCACCCAAGTGTGTATGCACGAGCTGGGAGGAAAAGGGGCTTATTGTAATAAAGGACAGGACCATATCGTGGTAGACAGCCTTTCGTAGAAGATTGTTTTTTGCCAGGTGTCAAAGTTAGACGTATGAGAGCGTTAAAATGGCGCACCCTCACTAACAGCGTAACTCACTACATCGCTTAAGAGATGTTTGCCATTTAACACTGTGGATAAAAAACCGCGTTTAGAGTTCATGCTGAGGGCCTCCTTTGATAAACTTATACGATGGGGTTCACTAAAAAGTCGTACATGTCTGAAAACGCCATTCCTGACGTATGTACAACACAGTCATAAGTGGTGTTCTGAATGACATAAAAATGTACAATTCTTCTCCCGGGCTCGTCTGATATGTGGTCCAGCTCTTACATGACCACATATTTGAGCCTTCATCAGTGCATTACATTACGGAGGTTTGGTCTTTGCACTCGAATTGTTTAGAAACAAGATATGTTGCCTGAGATACACATGCTGCGTCCTGGCTGATAACATTTATATGCACTGGATGAATGGGACTGCAGGAAAAGAAGATCTCGTTCTTATCTAACTGACATTGGTGCTAATTTTGTGGGCAGCTATACGCTATCTTGCTGGACCGTTGCTCCAAATTGTTTTGGCCACAATCTGATTGTGGCTATCACAAATGCCTTTAATCGCAGAGAATAAAGAACCGAACCGTAAGGATTGCGTGTGGATCTCATGTAGGCATCTTGTTGACCATTTCAACGTGGCATGGATTATGAGGATGGATCTCATTTTGTAATCTTTATTTATATACCGCCTTTTCACTGCAGTCTGTGTCTCAAAGCGGTTTACAATTGTTTATTTTTTTTTGGCATTTGTACTCTCAACTCCACACTGAGGTTGGGGTGGGGCCGTAACAGGAGGCACATTGCCAGAATAGTGGACTATTTTTAGTGGTAGGGGAAACGGGTACCGGAGGAATCTACGCAGGTCAACGGGGAGAACATGCAAAATCTACACTCAGAAAGGCCTGGTCCCGAACGGGATTCGAACCCAGGCACATTCTGTGCTGATTGAGGCGAGAGTGCGATACACTCAGCCACAGTGTGCCGTCTCATGAAGGCATCAGACTGGAAGGCTGGCCTCCTCAGCACACACTTGTACTGGTGAGTTAGTTTTTATAAATGCAATTTTTTTTAAATTTGATTTCACATTGTTTTATATTGAAATACTTTAAAACTAATTGATTTTAATGTTGTCTATTTACCGTATGATATAAAGTACTAATCACTCCATTATATATACACATAGACTTCTTTGATAATTAGATCTAAATTCTTTACTACATATAATGTGATGTTACACACATGCTTTCTGTCTTAACAGGATCTGTGGCCACCAGTTGGAGGCAGATAAACTAAAAGATGATAGACAGAGTACTGGAGCAGCTGACAGCTATCAGAAGAATCCTAGTGGAGGGATAGAAAACATGGCCACCTCAACCCAACATGGCAAGATGTGTATGTGCTGGAGGTCATAAATGCAGCCTTGTTGCTGTTGTGACTTCTCATGAATACTTTATGGTTGAGAGTATGTAACAGTGTCCTCAAATAAGCTGTGCTGGAGCTCATCAAAGGTGAACTGTTAGCACAAGGCCAGATGACACTGACCTCACCAACAATGATCAAGACCAATACGAGCTCTGTGTTTGTAGATAGAATACTGCTCTCCTTATATTTACAAAGTCGTCTAAGGAAAGCTCATCCAATTGTGGATCCAAGGAACAGAGGCAGTAGTTTGGAGGGATTTAGAGTATTGCAGGGCCACCAAGGAAGAGCTTGTTGAGGGAGCTGATAAGAGGGAGGATGGAGATGACAAGAAGTGGGTAACAGCTGTAGCTTCTGCAGGATGGAGACAGCAGTTAGTGGCGGTACAGAGGCTTAAGGTGCTAAAAAGTAAAAACATTGAGTGATCTCCTACAAAAGCAGGAGAGTTCAACGTGTGACACAATCAATGTGGGGCACTGTACCAGTGAGAGAACTAGCAACCAGAACTAACAAAGTACTGCAGGAAGGTCAGCACTAGATGCATCATCTGTTACCTTGGTTTTGGTGGCGTGATAACCAAAAAGGTTTCCCTTAATCTCCAAAAATCTAACATGCCTGCATTTGTGCCTCAAGACGTGTTCATGAACGAATGTTCAGCACTGCAGGGAACAAAGAGACCCTGAGAGGTCCTTAAACCACAAAGGTTACATGTTGGTTTATGGACCTCTCAGCCGGGAACATAGGTCCCCTGAGAGGTAATTACAACCACACAAGGTTAACATGTTGGTTTAAGGACCTCTCAGGCAGGGAACATAGAGACCCCTGTGAGGTCCCTTAAACCACACAGGTTAACATGTTGGTTTAAGGACCCTAACTACTACCAGCAGGGATCATAGTGACCCCGGAGAGGTCTTAAACCACACAAGGTTAACATGTTGGGGTTAAGGACCTCTAGAGGGAACATAGTGACCCTGTGAGGATCCTTAATCCTCACAAGGTGTAACATGCTTTGTTTAAGGACCTACTCAGCAGGGTAACAAGAGACCCAGAGTAAGGTCCTTAAACCTCACAAGTTCTTGTTGGTTTAAGGACCTATCAGCAGGGAACATAGGGTCCACCCTGAGATGGTCCTTATACCAACACCAGGATAACATGTGGTGTTTAGGACTCTCAGCAGGGGAACATAGTGACCCCTGAGAGGTCTCTCTTGCATTGAACCAAACAAGGTTAACATGTTTGTTTTCTTCGCTCGCAATTGCTAAATCTATTATTGGAACAAGGAATTTACGTTTATTAATTTGTCAAGTGTAATATTGTTTTGAATTTCATTATTTTCTTAGGAAGGCCACCATGTTCTGGTTGGGCTGAGTTAAATAAATTTGATTTCTTAATGATCCACTTTAATATTTTTCTTGTTGTTGTGCTACCTCAATTCAGTTTGTTAATTTGAATACAAATTAAAATAAAAGCACTTTAAAATGTTCTTGTTTTGATACCTCATTGCTATTTTCTGTTTTATATATTTTTTAAGCACTTTAAAGTATTGTTCCTGTTGTGCTACCCTCCCAATATTGTTCTTTTTCTGGTTATTTATTCATGTGTTTTACTGTATTTTTTAATTCTTGCAATAAAAACGCCGTGTAAAGACATTATCGTTTATCGAGATAATTTAAGAAGGAAATTTTATGGCAGTCTAAAAAAAATTCTTGGACTGGCCTAACTACGCGGTGTTTTAACGCAACGCATTATGGGAGATAATTCACTGCACAGAAACCGGGTAAGGACCAAGTCGATGCCCATATCAGGCGACTTTACCATAGGAAATCTTTGAGAGTTCCAGGCGACTTTCCGCTAATCTTTCTGCCCCCGATGCCCGTCACCAAGTCCCAATGAGCACACCTTTCTTTTGAATAGGGCGCCCCATCTTGGATACGACGGGGCTTGCTCTGTCCCCTCTACACTGCGAGCCGAGCTCTCTCGCACACACACACACACACACACACACAAAACACACACACACCAACAGATATGTTAGTGTTCTTTTCTCTCTCCACTTTTCTCTCCAAATGCTTTAATAAGTTTTGCTTCATCCATCGCGACGCCCTCCAATGCTTCAATATGGACTGTGCTTTGATCTGTTCATAGCACTGCTAATTCAAATCACCACCGCTTCTTCTATTTATAACTATAGCGGCTCTGCTAGTTGCATAAAGCCGCGGGAGGCGTGTTGGGTCCGATATAAAATGTGTTATGCGCGCTATATAATAAGTATTGAATACACAACGAAGAGCTGGATCATAATAATCGCTGCGGTCACAGGCCCAAACAAACATGACGGCACTACACACGCGCCTCCAACCACACACCACACACAGGCGCTCTCACGCACACGCACATGTACGCCGACAACACTTGAACTCCTCCAATCAGCCAAACATTCATTTATTCACACAATGCACAACGTGTCTCCTACAAAATCAAAGCAGGCTGATATAACGACAGCCACGAGCTGCTGCTGCTGCAGCCGGTTTGACCACTAGTTCTTTTTTATGGACGTCCGACGTACGCAGCCAACGCGCGTCAATCGGAGACGCGCCCGGCGGGTTGGAGTAAGGCCTCGTGTTTAGTCCTCCGAGACCGCGGCTCCTTGCCGTTTCCAGTCTCCCATCCACAGCGCGCAAGTGTGTGAGTGCGTGTGTGTTTGGCTGTGACGACAGCGATTATTATGATCACGCCTCTTTCGTTTGTTTTCTATACTAATTTAGCGCAGTCATTAACTTTTTTATCGGACCCCAACTCGCCTCTCGCGGCTTTAGGCATTCAGGCTAGCCGCTATAGTTTTAAAATAGAAGATGGCGGTGTGTGATTTGAATGAGCTGTGGCTATCGATCTGTGCAAAAGCAACAGCATATGAAGCTTTTGAGGACGTCGCGATGGTTGAGCAAAAAAAACTTATTGAACAAGCAATGGAAAATAGTGGAGAGAGAAAGAACTCTAACATTATCCTGTGTGTGTGTGTGTTGTGTGTGTGTGTGCGCTGTGTGGTGTGTGTGCGGGTGCTCGCTCTCGCTGGTAGAGGGGACAGAGCAAGCCCCCCCCACCCCCCACGGCGATCAGATGGCGCCCTATTTCAATGAATGGTTGTGCTCAGTGGCGCTTTGTGACGGCATGGGGGCGAATGATTAGCGGAAGTCGGCATGGAACTCTCAAAGATCTATGGGAAAGTCGCCTGATTTGGGCATCGTCTGGTCTCCCGGTTCTGTGCTGTGTATTATCTCCCATATTGCGTGCGTTAAAAACGCGCGTGTAGGCGCCCTGTCTCGATATTTTTTTTTGACTGGCATTAATTTCTTCTTAAATTATCCGATAAACGATAATGTCTTTACCGGGTTTTTATTGCAAGAATTAAAATACAGTTAAAATCTAATTGTATAAATAATCCAGAAATAAGAACCAATATTGGAGGTAGCACATACAGGCTCAATCTTTAAAGTGCTTAAATTTATATATACAGATAATAGCATTGTGGTATCAAAACAAGAACATTTTTTAAAGTGGCTTTTTTTTTTCAATTTAAACAAAATATGTTATGTGGTTTGCACATCAAGGAAAATTTTATGTGTCTTATGAAATCAAATGTTTAACCAGCACCAGACATGGTTGCCTCACTTCCTAAGAAATTTTGAAAGTCAAAACAATATTTCACTTGACAAATGTGATAAACGTAATTGCCTTTCTGGCTGTTCAGTATATTAGTTTTTGCATTGCTGAGCGAGGAAACAAACTTGTTAACCTTGTGTGGTTTTTTAAGGCTAAGACCTCTCAGGGGTCTCTATGTTCCCATGCTCGAGAGGGCCTTAACCCAGCCATGGTTATCATTGTGTGGTTTAAGGACCTCTCAGTGGTCACTATGTTCCCTGCTGAGAGGTCCCTTAAACCAACTTGATAACCTTTGTTGTGTGTGGTTTAAGGACCTATCAGGGGTCTCTTTGTTCCCTGTGAGGGTCCTGTTAATCAAAACAACTGTTAACCTTGTGTGGTTTAAGGACCTCTCAGGGGCGTCTCTATGTTCCCTGCTGAGAGGTCCTTATACCAACATGTTAACCTTGTGTGTTAAGGACTCTCAGGGGTCTCTATGTTCCCTGCTGAGAGGTCCTTAATCCACATGTTAACCTTGGTTGTGGTTTAAGGACCTCTCAGGGGTCTCTATGTTCCCTGCTGAGAGGTCTTTAAACCAAACATGTTAACCTTGGTGTGCGGTTTAAGGACCTCTCAGGGGCTCTATGTTCCCTGCTGAGAGGTCCTTAACCTACATGTTAACCTGGTGGTTTTAGACATTCTGGGGTCTCTTTGTTCCTTGCTGTGCTGTCATTCGTTCTGAATCGTGCTTGTGGCATACAACATGCACATGTATTTTTTTGGAGATTTAAGGATGCCTTTTTTGGTTATCAAAAACACATCCAAGCGGCATCAGATGATGAATCTTGTGCTTCTTCCTGCAGTTACTTTGTTAGTCCTGGTTTGCTTGTTCTCACTGGTACAGCTCATGTGTTTGTTGTCACACTGAAATTTCTCCTGCCTTTGTTGGTGATCATCAATGTTTTTCTTTTGCACTGATAGGCCTCTGCCCCCCTGTTCCGCTCACACTTCTGCTGTATCCATCTCTGCAGCTGCGCATGCTTGTTCCCGCTTCTTTGTGCCATCTCCTTCCTCCATCTTAGAAGCAGCTCCTCAATCAAGCTCTTCCTGGTGTCCGGCAATACCTCTAAATCTCCAAACTGCCTCTCTGTGTCTTGGATCCACAGATGGTTGCTTTCCTTAGATGATTTTTTTATTAGGAGCGCAGTATTTATCCTTCCAAACCTGTGCTCGTGTTGGTCTTGATTTGTTGTGAGCCAGTGTTTCTGGACTTGGTGCTAACGTTCACCTTTAGTTGGAGCTCCAGCACTGGCTTTTTTGAGGAAAATGTGAACATACTTATACACAAGTAAGTATGTCAGTGAAGTCAGCAACAGGCTTCAAGGCTGCATTTGATTGACTCCAGCACAGGGGACACATCTTGCCTTGTGGGTTGAGGTGGCCATGTTTTCTATCTCCACTAGGATTTCTTCTGATAGCTGCAGCTGCTCCAGTACTCTGTATATCATCTTTTGTTTACTGCCCCATCTGGTGGGCCTCATCTGAGACAAGAATGCATGTTGTACTCACATTATATTGTAGTAATGATTTGATTCTATTTAATCTAAGAAGTTCTTGTTAAATTATGGTGGGATTCTATACTTTTATCAGACGTACATTAGACAAAGTTAATATTTAGTTTTAAAGTATTTCAATTAAAACAATGTGTTCTCAAATGTTAATTAAAAATTGCCATTTTTTAAACTAACCACCAGTACAAGTGTGTGCTGAGGGAGGCCAAGCTTCAAGTCTGTGCTTTCATGTGAACGGCACGGTGGCTGAGTGGATTAGCACTCTCGCTCTCAGCAAGAAGGTCCTGGGTTCGGAATCCGCTCGGACCAGGGCTCCTTTGCGAGTGGGAGTTTGCATGTTCTCCCCGTGTCTGAGTTGGTTTCCTCCGGGTATCTCGGTTTCCCTACCACTAAAAATATGTCCATATAGTTCTGGCATGTGCGCCTGTACTGGCCTCCATCTCTGTGTGGAGTGGAGAGACAAATGCCCAAAAAAATAATTAACATTTGTAAACCGCTTTGGACTCAGATCTGCAGTGGAAAGGCGGTAGTATAATTTACAAGATTTATCTAAATGAGATCCTCTCTTATCCAGTCACGTTGAAATCTTGGTCACAAGATTACTACAGGAGTCCACACGCACGCGACCGTGCGTTCTTTTTCTGCAGTTTAAGGCATTTGTGATAGCCAAATGCTTGATTGTGGCAAAACAATTGAGCCACGGCCAGCCAGAATTGCGTATTGCTGCCACAATTATTAGCACCATTGTCAGTAGTAATGAACGAGCAGTCTTCTTTCCTGCGTCCCATATCATCCAGTGCATTAATGTTTTCAGCCAGGACAGCAGCCAGTGTGGTATCAGCACATATCTTGTTTCTAAACATTGCGAGTGCAAAGACCAATCCTCCGTAATGTAATGCACTGTGAGGCTCATATATGGGGTCATCGTTAGAGCTGACCACATATCTGTAGTTGGGTGAAGAATTGTACATGTTGTTGTCATTCAGAATCACCACTTTTTGACTATGATGTACAAAAAGCAGGAATTGGCATGTTTCAGACATGTACGTCTTTTTTGGTACCCGTATTGTTTATCAATGCTCCCGCAGCATTCTCTTAAACGCGGGTTTTATCCACGTGTTAAATGGACAAATCTCTTTAGCGATGTAGTGTGTTACGCTGTTTGTGAGGTGAGCCGATTTTACGCTCTCACGTTTTTACTTTGCACTGGCAAAACAATCTTCTACGAAAGGCTGTTACCACGAGATGGTCATGCCTGTTCAATAGCAGCCTTTTCTCCCAGCTGTGCTACCACACTGGGTGGTTATGCTTCAGATGCGCTTTGGGTGTGTGGGCGATGTTTCCAGTCTTTGTTGCGACAACTTTTTTGCAAAAGACGACATACCGGCTGATTAAGATTGCTGGCTCCCCACGTGCGTTCGGCTTGTAGCGAAATGGTCCCATACTGGGACTGTTGAATCGGGCTTTTGATTCAGTGCTTGTTCCACGCCGCCATTGATTTGGAAAACTGACGTTTCCAAAGCACAGCTTCTAGCACGCTCTCGAGTTTATAGTCCACTACGGCTCTATGTCCAGCTAGCTTCCTCGCGCTTTCGGCTTGGGCGATGACGTAAGGCAGTTTAGCTGGCGCAAGCATATGCGCATTGCGCACAGTTATCGAGTTCAATACGTTATTGTGCATGCTTATATTTATAGAACGGATTAATCGAAATAGTTAATTTATCGTGACAGGCCTACGTTGGGACGGATGCATGCGGAGGCAGTGGAGCACTTCCATTCACCCCTCCATGGAGAATACGGACGACGGATACGTCCAAACAATGTCCGTTTCATCTCCTTCTCCGTTTTTGCCATTGAGGGTGAATGGAAGTGCATCCACTGCCTCAACATCCGGTTTACATCAACGGAGGGTGCAACGGACGCGGACGACGAATATAGAAACAATCCTCTATTTGTTCAAGTCGACGCGGGTTGGGTACGTTTTCCATTGGAAATTACAAGGAAATATTTTATATATTAAGATATATACTAACATTATTAAACAGGTATTGATATTGCTGTGTCCTGGTTATAAGTGTTTGTTTAATGACAATGATTATTACACAACGCTGTAATTTTTATTCATGTTTTAACTTTTAATTTTTGTTTCTGATCGTACATCTACATTTATCTTTCGCGTTATGTAAGCTTTCACATACAACTAGCTCTTTTTTCTCTTGCTCGGTCCCCTAGGACACTTGCTCTGTCCCCTTGGACACTTGCTATGTCCCCGTGTACACTTGCTGTGTTCCCCTTGGGACACTTGCTCTGTCCCCTTGGACACTTGCTGTGTCCCCTTTTACACTTGCTCTGTCCCCTTGGACAATTGCTCTGTCCCCTTGGGACACTTGCATATGTACCCCTTGGACACTTGCTGTGTCCCTTGGAAAATTGCTGTGTCCCATTGGACATCTTGCTCTGTCCCCTTGGACTCTTGTGGGTCCCATGCTCTCTCCTCACCGCTGTGCGCTTCCCATCAACACACTCACACACACATTTATCCCACAGAGCTACTTGACATGAGAGTCAGATCTCCACTGGATATGTTGGAGTTCTTTTCTTCTCACCATTTTTCCAATTGCGTTCAATTAAGTTCAGACCACTTGTCCGGTTTTACGGAGTCGGACGGACAGCAGCCAACGCGCAGTCAACGGAGACGCGCTCCCGGTGAGTCCAGACCTCACGTGGGCCATACCTCATAAAGCACGTCACTTTAGTGGAGAACGAGCGAACAGGAAATGTTTTCAGATCCTACTCTGTAATCCCAGAGAAAGCCTCTGACTGATATAAGGCGGTTGGAGGTTAACATTGTTTTCATAAACTGGTCAGACATAGTTCTAAGCACAAGTTCATTTGTTAAACTTATGTGTTTTCTTCTCAGGTTAAGAGGGTATTCTTCTTAATATAGAGCCATTAATTGGCTCGGATTAAATTTGTTCGTGTTTATGGCTATTGTTATAATCAACAGTTAATAACTCGATTTCTATGATGTACATGTTTAGTTGTAATGGCTTATTGCTATAATTTTCAATTTATTTTATTTACAATGCAAAGGGCCTCTTGTCTTTTGTGTTTGTGTTTTGGGCTATTCTTATTAATATCTAAATTTTACCCTTTTCTGACTGACAGTTTAGTATTATCTCTAAAATTGCATAGGACTGCAGTGTAGTTTACTTGAAAGTAGCTTCTATATTGAATAACTACTTTTGACAGAATTTCTGTAACTTAGCTTGCTGATTTTTATGGGTGGTAGCTTCTGTAAAGTGAAGCTGGAATTTATTGTAGAGTAGCTTAGCTAAACTTGCATAAATAAAAGTAGCTTGCCATCAATGGCTAGTTTATGTAGTCACATGTGAGAGCTAGCTGCTAACAGGGGACTGCGAGGTGTGATATGGAGAGGACCATGAGGATTTTGTGTTTTCTTTTCTTTTATACAGGTTTGTGACAACGCAATATTGTTATTATTAGCGGTTTAAAAAAACTTTTTTGGTACTTTTTGTATTCTTTGTGTTCTTTTGGTCTGTTACTGTATTTGCACTGTGTTAGCTGTGTTCAGTCTGCGTCCTAGCGTCTGTGGAGGGGACTGCTGAGCGTGTGATATGGAGCAGACCATGAGGATTTGTGTTTTATTTTTTTTATACAGACTGCTGATAAAGTTCAACCAGTGATCCTAAATGTGTCGTCGTAGTGCTTTCATCACTAGCCAGCCGCACCCCTTGTCAGACTGTACATTCCTTATTTCTGTTTACTAAAGCTCATTGTATGACGTCATAGTTTATATCAGTTCTTAGCCAACATGAACAGACCCAGGGACTGAGCTGTAGACCAGGGACTGCGGATGTAGACCAGGACTGAGGCGCAGACCCAGGTTTGTGGCTGCAGACCCCAGGATAGGCTGTAGAACCCAGGGACTGAGGCTGTAGACCCAGGAATGAGGCTGTAGACCCAGGACTGAGGGACTGTAGACCCAGGACTGAGTGCTGTAGGACCCAGGACTGAGGGGGGGGACTGTTGAACCAGGACTGAGGCTGCTAGACCCAGGACTGAGGCTGCAGACCCAGACTGAGGCTGCAGACCCAGGATTGAGGCTGTAGACCAGGACTGAGGCTCTAGATCCCAGGGAATGAGGCTGTAGACCCTGGACTGAGGTTGTGTAGTGGCTCCTATACAGTGTGGGGGGGTGTTGCCCATGGGTTCGGGAGCAACCAGCTTTAAATTGCTGAACCCGATGTTTGATGTTGAAAGAGAACAATATCATTTTCACCTTCTACCACCATCAAACATATTAGAATTATCTGCGTTGTTGTTGTTTGTTGCAGATCTACAAAGTCCATATTTCAGAATGGGGTTCACCTGTGATCAGTTGTGGAAAGACCTGCAGCTCTGCTGTGATCTAAAGAGACACCACAGAACTCACATGGAGGAAACAACCATACGAGTTGTGATCTGTTGGAAAATGTTTTACTACAAATCAATATCTCAAGGTCAACAAACAGAATCCACACTGGAGAATAAAACCCTTCAGCTGCAACGATTGTGATCAGAGTTTTAGACAAGAGGTACTCTCAAAGGGGTCAGCAGAGGGATCCACACAGGAGAGAAACCATTTGAGTGTGACCAGTGTGGAAAAAACATTTAGGACCAAAACAGTGCTCTTCACTACATCAGCATGTCCACACAGGAGAGAGACTCACCAATGTGACCAGTGTGAAGATTTTACATTGTTCTATATCACCTCAATGATCACTACAGAATCACACTGGAGATACCATTCCCCCCCCCCCCCCCCCCCCCCCCCCCCCCCCCCCCCCCCCCCCCCCCCCCCTCTGTGGGAGACTGTGGGAAGAGTTTACTCAGTCTTCAACTTACAAAGCACATGAGAGAATCCACACTGGAGAGAAAATCCTTCAGCTGCGACGATTGTGGTCAGAGTTTTTATCGGAGTGCATCATTCAAAGTGCATCAGTGGAATCCACACTGGGTAGAAAAGCACATTTGTTGTGACTTCTGCAGTTAAACTTTTGAAACAGCAACTGAGCGCAAAGTCACCATCGGAGCCACACTGGAGAGAAGCCTTACGAGTGTGACCGTGTGGAACATGTTTTAACGAAAGGAGGAATTCTTAACCAGCAACAAAAGAATCCCACATGGAGAGAAATCCTTCAGCTGCCGTCGATTGTGGTCAGAGTTTTTCTATGAGTGGTCATATCAAAAGTGCATCAGAGGTTCCACACTGGGTGAAACTTCTTGTCTGTGAAAAGTGCGAAAAGTCTTTTATAAGGTTTTCTCTTACACAAACACATTAAACATGTAGAGAAGCAGGTCTGAAGCATCTGGTCCAAAGTGATGGAGTCAGAGCTGAGGCTGCATCCTGTGAACCCCAGAGTCAGACTTACTAGGATCTCAAATGGCAGTATTAACTCCTGGTTTGGGTGAAAGATTCCTTTGGATTCAGTGTTTCATTTTCATGTTTGATTTTCTGTTCCTTAAGGCGCGTTCAGACCAATAGCTTCAATTAAGCTTCTTAAGCGCTCAACTGACGCAGGGATAGTTATGTTCCCTTTTGGTGTGAAGCTTTTGACGAGAGTGAGCGCCTGACGCCGGTGGGAGGAGCTTCTCTGTTGCCTGTGTCAGGACACGAGGTGGATTGTTCAATGAGAGCGTGACTTGTATTTGTTTTATAAAGCAAATGTAACGTTGTTGTAGGGGCTTTCAACAAAACATGTTCTGGGTTCACCACAGACTTTGAGAGGCTGCAGTGTTTGCGAGTTCGTCATTTACTAGGAGTGCGTACGGGAGGAGCTTTCGCTTTCAAGCGGTACTCCCGCTGGTCACTCGCCCAGTCTGAGTTCTCAAACCCCGGAGTCGCCTCTCCCCGCCTCTCCCTGCCTCTCCCGGCTCATCTCTCAGCTCTCACTGCTATCCCAAGGCTCTCCGCCCGACCGGAAGCTGCTTGCTCTGAGCCAGAACTCATCGTCAGCCTGTTCTTATTTTAAATAAACTACGTTTACTACTCAGCATGTGTACAATGATTTTGTTAATCAGAATGTTACTACTATACATAATTTTACTAATAACAATAATGACAAAAATACAGGCAGCAGCATGACTTCTCTTCATAGACAAGAGACAGACAACTCTGCTGCTGCTGCTTCCTGTCTCCTGAATGGTGAATGACCGCGTCAATTGCTTCAAAGAGCTCAGCTTTGCTCAGCTCGGCGTCTATAGGGATTCTGTTTTGATTCCGCGAGCGTTTCGTTGTATTCCGGCGTAAAAGCTCATCGTGAGGGGCGCGGTAGTACGCGCGAATCTTGAAGCTTTTGACGCGCGTCAAGTGGACGCCGGGGTCTCGGCTTCACCTGTACGCGCTTACCCTTTCACTTTCAATGGAAACCTGGACGGCTTTTGCGCCGAAAGCTGAGCAAAGTGAGCTTTTGAAGCTTAGACGCGGGCTTAAACCAATTCAGGAGACGTAGGAGCAGCTGACAGGCAGAGGGTCTGTCTCTGTCATGAGAGAAGTATGCTGCTGCTGTTTTATTGTCATTATTGTGATTAGTAATATTATCTTGTATGGTAGTCACATTATGGTGTAACAAAATACATTGTACACATGCTGTGTAGTAAACGTTGTTTATTTAATTAAGAACAGGCTGACGATGAGTCTGGCTAGAGCATGGCAGCTCCGGGCGGGCGAGAGCCAGGGGAAGAGGCAGGGAGAGGCGAGAGAGAGCGGGGAGTTGGCAGGGGAGAGGCGGGGAGAGGCGAGCTCCGGGGTTTGAGAACTCAGGACTCGGCGAGTGACTGCGGTATAGTACCGCTGAAAGCGAAAACTCTCTCAGTACGAAGCTCATGGAGTATATGACGGATCTCTGCTAACACTGCTGTCCTATCAAGTCTGTGGTGATCCCAGATCTTTGGTTTTGTTGACGACCCTAAACAACGTTTTTTGCTTTATTAACAAATTTAAGGCTCGCTGAATCATTGAAAAAAATCATCCGCTGTCCTGTACTACAGGCAAACAGTGAATGCTCCTACCCACCGGGCGTCAGGAGACGTCACTCGCGCAAAAGCTTCAAGCACCAAAAGGACAAAAACTATCCCGGCGTAAGTTGATGGCCGTCAAAAGCTTTTTGGAAGCTTTTGGTTCCGCTTGAACGGCGCCTTAAGGAACAGAAAAGTCATAACTTGAAAATTGATTTCACATGAACAGATGGATTCTTTCCACAACCAGGAGTTAAGACTGAAGTCGAGATCATGTAGGAGTTACTGACTCTGGGTTCACAGGATGCAGCCTCAGTCTGTCTCCTTCTCTTTGATACAGATTGCTTCAGGACCTGACTTCTTCTACAGGTTTTAATGTGTTTAGTAAGAGTATGAAACCTAATTAGTAAAAATTCTTTTCGCAACTTTTCTCAGACAGAATGGTTTACTCTCCAGTGTGGTTCCTCTGATGCACTTTGAGATGACCACTCTGAGGAAAAACTCTGACCACTATGTAGCAGCTCGAAGGGTTTCTCTCCCAGTGTGGATTCTTTGTGCAGCTGGTTATGATCTTACTCTTTCGTTTAAACCATGTTCCACAACTGGTCACACTCGTAGGCTTCTCTCTCAGTGTGGCTCCGATGGTTGATCGTGGGCGCTTATGTTGTGTTTTAAAGGTTTACTGCAGAAGTCACATGCAAATGCTTTTCTCCTGTGTGGATCTTGATGCACTTTGAGGATGTTCACTCGAGGGAAATACTCTGACCACAATCGTCGCTAGGAGGCTTGAATGATTTCTGCTCCAGTGTGATTCTCTCATGTGCTTTGTATGTGTGAAGACTGTGTAAAACGTCTTCCCATCTGTCTCCACAGACGATTGGTTTTTCTAATGTGTGGATTATGTAGTGATCAGTGAGGGGTGATAAACATTGTAAAAGTCTTTCACACTGGTAACATTGGTGAGGTCTCTTACCTGTTAGTGGACATGCGGATGTAGTGAGATGCAGCTGTTTGGTCCTAAATGTTTTTTCACACTGGTCACACTCTAATGGTTTCTCTCCTGTGTGGATCTCTGATGACTTTTGAGTTGTACCTCTGTGTCTTTTAAACATTTCTGATCATCAATCGTTGCAGAATTGAAGGGTTTTTCTCAGTGTGGATTATTTGTGGACGCTCCTTGAGATTTTGTTTTGTAGTAAAACAGTTCCAACAAAGTTCTCACTCGTTATGGTTGTCCTCCACCTGTGTGAGGTTCTGTGGTGTCTCTTTAGATAAGAAGCAGAGCTGCATGGTTTCTTTTCCTACATGTTCATCAGGTGAACCCCATTTCTGTAGATGGACTTTGTAGTTCTGCAACTAACACAAACTAACGTATGATAATTCTAATATGTTTGTATGGTGGTTAGAAGTGAGAAATGATATTGTTCTCTTTCATTCATCAAAAAATCGGGTTCTTGCAATTAAAGATGGTTGCTCCCGGGACCCATGGCTTCACCCCCCAAACCATACTTGTATAGGAGCACTTCTAAACCTCAGTCCTGGGGTCTCAGCCTCAGTCATGGGTCTAGAGCTCAGTCCTGGGGTTCTACGCCTCAGGTCCTGGGTCTGCAGACTCAGTACTGGGTATGCAGCCCAGTCGGGGTCTGCAGCCTCAGTCCTGGGTCTACAGCCTCAGTCCTGGGTCTACAGCTCAGTTCATGGTTCTACAGCCTCAGTCCTGGGTCTACAAGCCTCAGTCCTGGATCTACAGCCTCAGTCCTGGGTCTACAGCCTCTGAGTCCTGGGGTCTGCAGCCTCTGTCCTGGGTCTTGCAGCCTCAGTCCTGGGTCTACAAGCCTCAGTCCTGGTGTTCTACAGCCTCAGTCATGGGTCTGTTCATGTGGCTATGAATCAGATATAAACTATGACGTCATACATTGAGCTTTAGAAAACAGAAATAGGGAAATGTACAGTCGGACATAGGGGTGGCTGGCTGTTTAAGCACTACGACGACACATTTGATCAGTGGTTGACGTGATCTGCTTGTTCAGTATAAAAAATAAATAAAAACACAAATCCTCATGGTCTCTCCTATTCACACGCTCGCAGTCCCCTCTCAGATCGCTAGGCGCAGAACTGAACACAGCTAAAACAGTGGCATATACGAGTAAAGATCAAAATGAACACAATAATACAAAAATAGTACCATTATTACCCGCTAATAATAAACAATATTTGCGTTTGCACATCCTGTATAAAAGAAATGAAAACACATCCTCTTGGTCTCTCCATATCAACCGCTCGCAGTCCCTCGTTAGCAGCTAGCTCTCACATTGTGACTTAATAAATACCAGGTGATGGGCAAGCTACTTTTATTTTTGCAGTTAGCTATAGATTCTCTACAATAAATTCAGCACTTCACTTTACAGATAGCTACCACCCATAAAAATGCGCATGCTAAGTTACAAAAATTTCTGTCACAAAGTAGTTTGCTATATAGAAGCTTACTTTCAAGTAAACAAACTGCACAGTCTATGCAATTTTATTGATATATACTATTACTGTCAGTCAGAAAAGGTTAAAAATTTAGATATTTTTAGAATAGCCCAATCACCAACAACATAAGACAAGAAGGCCCTTGGCAATTGTAAAATAAATAAATTTGAGAAATTATAGCATAAGCCATTACAAATTAATGTACCTTCATTAGAAATGTTTTTATAACTGTTGGTTATAACCATAGCCCAATAAACACGAAACAAATGTGAATCCGGAGCAATTAATGGCTCTATTTAAGCAAGAATACCCTCTGAAACTGAGAAGAAAACACATAATAAGTTTACAAATGAACTGTGCTTGAACTATGTCTGACCAGTTTATGAAAAATACAATGGTAACATCCTACAGCCATATGATCTGTCAGAGGAGCTTTCTCTGGGCTAAGAGTAGGATCTGATAATCATTTCTGTTCGCTCAGTCTCCACTCATAAGTGACGTGCTTTCTGGAGGTATGGCCACGGTGAGGGTCTGGACTCCACCGGGCGGTCTCCGTGACAGCGCGTTGGCTGTGCCTGGGCCGTTCGGACGTACGTAATACGGACTAGGTGGTCGAACTTATTGAAAGCAATTGAAAAATGGAGAGAGAAAAGACTCCAACATATCCAGTGTGAGATCTGGTCTCTCATAAGTGCAGTTAGCTCTGTGGGTATTGTGTGTGTGTGTGTGTGGACTGGATGCGCACAGCGAAGTGAGGATATGAGAGGGAGGGAGAGAAAGGGGATACACGCATAGTGTGTCCAAGGGGACAGAGCAAGTGTCCAAGGGGAAACAGCAAAGTGTCCTAAGGGGTCACAGGCAACTGTGTCAGGGGACAGAGCAACGTGTCCAAGGGGGACAGTGAAGTGTCCAAGGGGACAGAGCAATGTGTCCATGGGGACTCAGCAAGTGTCCATGTGGGGGACAGAGCAAGTGTCAGGGGACACAGCAAGTGTCCAAGGGGACAGTAGCAAGTGTCCAAGGGGACAGAGCAAGTGTCCAAGGGGTTCAGAGCAAGAGAAAAAAGGCGTGGTGTATGTAAAGATTTACATTTACGCGAAATGATAATTGGTAGAGGTACGATCAGGAACACAAGTATTTTAAATTAATACATGAAAAAAATTACACGTATGTTAATAATCATTGTCATTAACAAACAGCTTATAACAGGACTACAGCTTATATCATTACATGGTTTTTTTATGTTGTATATATATTAATATATATATTATTCATTGTATTTCCATTGCGAATTAACGGACCCAACACGCGTCGACGGATCATATAGGATGTTTCTATTTCGTCCGTCAGACGTCGTTGCACCCTCCGTTGAAGGAATCCGGATGTTGGAGGCAGTGGAGCCACTTCCATTCACCCTCATGAAAGTAAAGGTGGCAGTCGGGATGTAACGCGACTTGTTTTGGACGGATCACGTAGTCCGTATATCCAATGAGGTGAATGGAAGTGCTCCACTGCCTCCCGATGCATCGTTCCAACGTTAGGCCCTGTCACGATAAATTACTATTTCGTTTAATCGTGGTCGATAAATATAAACATGCACAATATCCGTTTTGAGACTCGGATAAATGGTGCGCGCATGAGCATTTGCGGCGATTGTGCGCCAGCTATACGCTTACGTCATCGCCCAAGCCGATAGCGCGAGGAAGCTAGCTGGAAAAAAGAGCGTAAGGAGGACGGTAAACTGTGAGGTGCTAGAAGCTGTGCTTTGGAAACGTCAGTTCAATCAAATGCGGCGGAACAAGCAGCTGATCAACGAAGGGCCGATTAAACAGCCGCAGTTTGGGAAACATTTCGGATACAAGCGAACGCACTTGGGGTGGCACATGCAGAATCTGGAATCAGCGGCTATGTCGTCTTGCAAAAAAATGTCGCATCAAAGACTGAAACTCCACAATACCTCAAAGCGCATCAGGAAGCATTAACCAACCCAAGTGTGGTATGCTACAGCTGGGAGAAAAAGGCTGTATTGAACAGGCAGGACCATCTCTGTGGGTTGACAGCCTTTGTAGAAAGAAGATTTGTTTTGCCCAGGTGACAAAGTATAAAACGTGGAGAGCGGTTTAAAAAATGGCGCAACACGCACAAACAGCGCAACACACTACATCGAATAATAGAGATGTTGTCCATTTAACACTGTGGATAAACCGCGTTTAGAGACTTGCTGCTGGGACTTTGATAAACAATACGAGTTACCAAATAAGACGCTATGTCTGAAACTGCCCATTCCTGCGTTGTACAACAATAGTCAAAAGTGGTGTTCTGAATGACATATAACATGTACAATTCTTCTCCGCATACGACAGATATGTGTGTCCAGCATCTAACATGACACCCATATTATGTGCCTACAGTGATTACATTACGGCGGATTGGTCTTTGCACTCGAAATGTTGAGAAAAAGTTATGTGCCTGAGAACCACACTGCTGCTGTCATGGCTGAAACTTTTAATGCACGGATGAAGGGGACTGCAGGAAAGGAAGGACTATCGTTCATTACTTCTGACCAATGGTGCTAATAATTGTGGCAGCATACGCAATCTTGGCTGGCCGTGGCTCTATTGTTTTGGCAAACGATCTGCATTGGCTAACACAAATTGCCTTAAAGCAGAAAGTTATAGTACGCACGTCGCTTATGACGTAGTGGACTCTTGTAGGAATCTTGTGACCTCGTCAACGCTGAGTGGTAAAGAGGAGGGATCTCATTAGTAATCTTTATTTATATACCGCCTTTTCACTGCAGATCTGAGTCTCAAGCAGGTTTACAATTGTTAATTTTTTTTGGGCATTTGTCTCTCACTCCACTCAGTGAGGGGACGGGGCAGTACAGTGAGGGCACAGTGCCCGAACTATTGGACTTATTTTTTAGTTGGTAGGGGAATCCGGAGTACCGGAGGATACTACGCATGACTCGGGCGAGAACATGCAATCTCCAATCAGAAAGGGCCCTGGTAACGTCCGGTTTCGAACCAGGTCCTTCTTGATTGAGAGGCGTGAGTGCTATCCAATCAGCCACCGTGCCGTGTTCTCATGAAGGCACAGACTGAAGCTTGGGCCTCCTCAGGCACACACTTTGTACTGGTGGGGTAGTTTTTAAGATGGCAATTTTTTTTTTAAATTTGATACTCATTGTTTAAGTTGAAATACTTTAAAAATCTAAATGATTAACTTTGTCTTATTTAACAGTCTGATATAAAGTATAATTCCCTCCATTATATAACATTAGAATTCTTAGATAAATAGAATCATATTATTACTACATATAATGTGATGTACAACATGCTTTCTGTTTTCTTACAGGGATGTGGCCACCTGATGGGCGTAAACAAAAGATGATAGACAGAGTACGGGAACGCAGGTGCCAGCTATCTGAAGAATCCTAGTGGAGGATAGAAAAATGCAACACCTCACCCAACATGGCAAGATCGTGTCTGTGTGGAGTCATATAAATGCAGCCTTGAAGCCCGTTGCTGACTTCCTGACATACTTTCTGGTGAGAGTATGACACAGTGTCCTCAATAAAGCCAGTGCTGGAGTCAGCAGGTGAACTGTTAGCACAAGTCCAGAAGACACTGACACTCACAACAAAGATCAAGACCTACACGAGCACGGTGTTGGATGTTGGTAGATAAAATAATGCTCTCTAATATACAAAGTCTTCTAAAGGAAGCACCATGTGGATCCAAGGACACAGAGGCAGTTAGGAGGATTTTGAGGTATTGCAGGACTCCAAGGATGGCTTGTTGAGGAGATGTTAGATGGAGGATGGTGATGTCACAAGAAGCTTGGGTACAGGACTGTGCAGCTGCAGGATGGGACAGCAGAAGTGGCGGAACAGAGGACTTCAGGTGCTAAAAGAAAAACATTGAGTGATTCTCTACAAAAGCAGGAGGAGTTCATCGTGTGACACAAATCTCATGAGGCTGTACCAGTGAGGAGAACAAGCAAACCAGGAACTAACAAAGTATTCTGCAGGAAGAAGCACTAGATGCATATCTGATCCCTTTTGCGTTTGGTGGAGTGTTAACCAAAAAAGGTTTCCTTAATCTCCAAAAATATACATGTGCATTGGTGCACACAGCACGGTTCAGAACGAAGGTCAGCACAGCGGGACAAAGAGACCCCTGAGAGGTCCTTAAACCACATCTATGTGTTAACATGTAGGTTAAGGACCTCTCAGCAGGGAACATAGAGACCTAGAGGTCCTTAAACCACACAAGGTTAAAATGTTTGTTTATGGACATATCAGCTGGAGAAATAGAGACCCCGTGTGGTCCTTAAACCACACAAGGTTAACTGTTGGTTTAGGACCTTCAGCTGGGATCATAGAGGTTACCCTGAGAGGTCCTTAATACCACACATGGTTAACTTGTTGGTTTAAGGACCTCTCAGCAGGGGGAACTGAGAGACCCGCTGAGTGGTCCTTAAACCACACAAGGGTTAACATTGTTTGTTAAGGACCTCTCAGCAGGGAACAAAGTGACCCTGAGAGGTCACTTAAACCACACATAAGGTTATCTGGTGGTTTTTAAGGACCTTCAGCATGGGCCTTGTGACCCCTGAGGGTCCTTAAACCACACAAGGTTACAAGTTGGTTTTTGGACCTTCTCAGCAGGGAACATTGAGACCCCTGTGAGGTCTTGCCTTTATCCACACCAAGGTTAACATGTTTGTTTTCTCGCTCGCAATTTGCATAATACTATTATTCTGAAACAAGGCATTTTACGTTTATACATTTGTCAAAGTGATATTATTTGTTTTGGGGAATTTCATAATTATCTTAGGATGGCACCAATGTTAAGTGTGGCTGGTTTTTTATACATTTGATTTCTTTATAGACACTTTAAAAATTTTCATTGTTGATGCCTTCCTCAATACAGTTGTTAATTGGGGAAAAAAAATAAGCACTGTAACATGTTCTGGTTTGATACTCAATGCTATGTATGTTTATATATTTTTTAAGCACTTTTAAGAAGTATTGTTCTGTTGTGCTACAACTCCAATATTGTTCTTTTTTGGTTTTATTTTTTACAATTGTTTTACTGTATTTTTTAAATTCTGCAATAAAAAACGAGTGTGTATAGTAAATTCTTTACGTTTATCGAGATAATTTAGAAGAAATTATTATGGCCAGTCAAAAAAAAATATCGTGACAGGCCTACACCTGCGTTGTTTAACCGCAAGCATTCTTTGCGCAGATAATTACCACTGCATAGAATCCGGGAGGACCAGACGTTGCCCTAATACAGGCGACTCTTTCCCATAGGTATCTTTGAGTGTGCCAGGCGGGACTTCCGTAAATCTTTCAGCCCCCATGCCGTCACAATAGGCGCCACTGAGCAAAACCATTCATTTGAATAGGGCGCCATCTTGGATCGCCGGGGCCTTGCTCTGTCCACTCTAACTGCGTGGCGCTCATCTCCGCTCAACACACACACACACACACCACACACACACACACACAACACTGGATTTTGTTAGAAGTTCTTTTCTATCTCCCTTTTTCATTGCTTTCATAAGTTTTGCTTTCCATCCAACGCGACGTCCTCAATGCTTCCAATATGCTGTAGCTTGCACTGTCATTGCCACAGTCATTCAAATCACACACCGCTTCTTCTATTTAAAACTATAGCGGATGCCTGTTGCCTAAAGCCGCGGAGAGGCGAGTTGGGTCCGATAAAATAGGTATGCCGCGATAAATAAGGTATTAGAAACAATCGAGAGGCTGGGATCATAATAATCGCTGCGGTCACAGGCCCAAAACACACATGCCACGCAACACACGCGCCTACCACCACACACACTCACAGGCGCTCTCACGCGAACGCACTCATGTAACGCCGACAACACATGACTCCTCCATCAGCCAAAAATTCATTTATTAAACAAATGCCAACGTGTCTCCTACAAATACAAAGCAGGCTGATAAACGCACAGCCTAGAAAGCTGCTGGCTGCTGTCAGCCGAGCCGGTTTGACCACTTGTCTTTTGTATGGTCACGTCCGACGGGGACAGAAGCAACGCGCGTCCCAACCCCACCCCTCAACGGAGACGCGCCCCGGTGGAGTCAAGGCCTCAGTTTAGTCCTCGAGACCGCGGCTCCTTTGCCGTCCTGTCTCCTCCAACAGCGCGCAAGTGTGTGCGTGCGTGTGTGTTGGGGCCTGTGACCGCAGCGATTTTTAGATCACCTAGCCTCTTCGTTTGTTTTCTTATACTTATTTAGCGCGTCATACACTTTTATCGGAGCCCAACTCGCCTCTTCCGCGGCTTTAGGCAACAGGCAGCCGCTATTAGTTTTAATTAGAAGAAGCGGTGTGTGATTTGAATGAGCTGTGGCTATGATCAGTGCAAAGCCAGCAATTTGAAGCATTGAGGACGTCGCGATGGATGAAAGCAATACTTATTGAAGCAATTGAAAAAGGGGAGAGAGATAAAAGAACTCTAATTATCCTGTGAGTGTGTGTGTGTGTGAGTGTGTGTGTGGTGTGTGTGTGTGCGGAGAGAGCGGACTCGCAGGTAGTGGGGACAGTGCAAGCCCCGGCGATCCTAGATGGCGGCCTATTCAAATGAATGGATGTGCTCAGTGGCGCTTTGTGAAGGCATGGGGGCTGAAAGATTAGCGGATGTCGCTGGAACTCTCAAAAGATCTATGGGAAAAGTCGCCTGTATTTGGGCATCGTCTGGTCTCCGGTTCTGTGCAGTGTATTATCTCCCTTTATGGTTGCTTTAAACAGCGTGGTGGGCCTGTCACGATATTTTCTTTTTGCTCGGCCATAAATTTTATTCTTAATTATCTCGTTAACGCTATTGTTCTTTTAATCACTGCGTTTTTATTGCACAGAATATAACATACAGTAAAAAAATTGTATAAATAACAGAAAAAGAACAATATTGGAGGTTGCACAACAGGAAAAACATTACTTGTAAGTGCTATAAAAATATATAAACAGAAATGCATTGAGGTATCAAAACAAGTACCATTTTAAAGTGCTTTTTTTTTTTTTTTTTTTTTTATCAAATTAACAAAACTGTATGGAGGTAGCAAAACAAGAAAATTATATAAGTTGTCTCTAAAGAATTCAAATGTTTAACAGCCACCAGACATGTGCCCTTCCTAAGAAAATTATGAAATTCAAAAAAAATATTTCACTTGTCAAATGTATAAACGTAAATTGCTTGTTCAGATAATGTTTTAGCAATTGGAGCGAGGAGGAAAACAACTTGTTAATACCTTGTTGGTTTAAGCAAGACCTCTCAGGGGTCCTCTATGTTCCCTGTGAGAGGTGCCTTAATCCAACTTGTTAACCTTGTGTGTTATGGACCTACTCAGGGTCCACTATGTTCCCTGCTGAGTGGTCTTATACAACATGTTAACCTTGTGTGGTGTGGTCTATGGACCTCTCAGGGGTCTCTTTGTTCACTGCTGAGAGGTACCCTTAAACAACCAGGTTAACCTTGTGTGTTTAAGGACCTATCAGGGTGTCTCTATGGTTCCTGCTGAGAGGTCCTTTTAATCCAATATGTTAACCTGTGTGGCTTAATGGCCTCTCAGGGGCTCTATGTTCCCTGATAGGGAGGTACTTTAACCAACATGTTAAACTTGTGTGGTTTAAGGCCTCTAAGGGGTCTCTATGTTCCCTGATGAGTGGTACTTAATCCACCTTGTTAACCTTGTGTGGTTAAGGTCCTTCTCAGGGGTCTCATATGTTCCATGCTGAGAGGTCTTAAACCAACATGTTATCCTTGTGTGGTTTAAGGACCTCTCAGGGGTCTTTTGTTACCTGCTGTGCCTGAACATTCGTTTGATCTCGTGCTTGTGGCAAAGATGCACCATGTTATTTTTTTGGGATTAGGAAACCTTTTTTTGGTTAATCAACGCCTCCCAAACAAGGGATCAGATGATGCATCTAGTGCTTCATCCATGCAGGATTCTTGTTTAGTTCCTTGTTTGCTTGTTCTCTCACTGGATACAGCCTCTTGTGTTTGTGTCAACACGTTGAACTCTCCTGCTTTTGTAGGAGATCACTCAATGTTTTTCTTTTAGCCCTGAAGCCTCGCCCATTACCACTCTCCCACATGTTCCGCCACTTCTGCTGTCTCCATCTCTGGCTGCTGCATGCTTGTTTGTTTTTTAACCCGTTTTGTGAATCTCCACCTCCATCTTAAGCAGTCCTCATACAAGCTCTTTCCTTGGTGTACTGAAATACTCTAAATCCTCCAAACTGCCTCTGTGTCTTGGATCCACAATGGTTGCTTTCCTTAGAAGGGACTTTGTATATTAGGAGAGCAGTATTTATCTACAACACCGTGCTCGTGTTGGTCTTGGATTTTGTTGTGAGGTTCAGTGTCTTCTGGACTGGTGCTAACAGTCACCTTTGATGTGTCCAGCACGGCTTTATTGTGGGACACATGTGACATACTTCTCACCAGAAAGTATGTCAGTGCAAGTCAGCAACAGGCTTCAAAGGCTGCATTTATTGACTCCAGCACAGATCAACATCTTGCCATGTTTGGTTGAGTGGGGGGTGCCATGTTTTCTATCTCCACTAGGTTTCTTCTGATAGCTGGCAGCTGCTCCAGTACTCTGTCTGATTCATCTTTTGTGTTCTGCCCCATCTGGTGGCCACATCCTGTAAGACAGAAAGATGTTGTAACTTCACCATTATATGTAGTTAATTGAATTGATCTATTTATCTAAGAAGTTCTATGTATATTTATTGGAGGGATTTATACTTTATATCAGACTGTAAATGTAGACAAAGCTTAATCATTTAGTTTTAATGTATTTCAATTAAAACAATGTGTATCAAATGTAAAAAAAAAATTTGCATTTATAAAACTAACTCACAGTAAAAGTGTGTGCTGAGAGGAGGCATCTTCAGTCTGAGCCTTCATGAGACGGCACGGTGGCTGAGTGGATAGCACATCTCGCCTTCAGCAAGAAGGTCCTGGGTTCGTATCCGTCGGACCAGGGCCTTTCTGTGTGGAGTTTGCATGTTCTCCGTGTCTGCGTAGGTTTCCCCGGGTACTCCGGTTTCCCCTACCACCTAAAAAATATGTCCAATAGTTCTGGCATGTGCCTCCTGTCCTTCCCCCCCCCCCCCCCCCCCCCCCCCCCCCCCCCCCCCCCCCCCCCCTTTCCCCCCCCACCCCCCCCCCCTTATACTGGCCCATTCCCAATCTCTGTGTGGTGGTGTGAGGACAAATGCCCAAAAAAATTAACCAATGTAAACCGCTTTGAGATAAGATCTGCAGTGAAAAGGCGGTATATAAATAAAGTTTACTAATGAGATCCCTTCTCTGTATTCCAGCTCACGTTGTAGTTGGTCACAAGATTCTACAGTAGTCCACACGACGCGACGTGCGTTCTATTTCTGCGTTTAGGGCTTTGTGGATTGCCAAATGGCGATTGTGGCCACAAAACCAATTGAGCCACGGCCAGCCTAGATTGCGTTTTGCCTGCCACATATATTTGCACATTGTCAGTAGTAATGAACGAGATGTCTTATTTACTGCGAGTCCCATTCATCCAGTGATTTAATGTTTTCAGCCAGCGCAGCAGCAGTTGGTTCTGCAGGCACATATCTTGTTTCTAAACATTTCGAGGCAAAGACCAAATCCTCGTAATGTTATGCACTGTGTGGCTCCTTATTAGGGGTAATGTTCTGTGTGGACCACGATCTGTCGTTGCGGAGAAGATATTTGTACTGTTTTTTGTCATTCAGAACACAATTTTGACTTTGTGCTACAACGCAGGAATGGAGTTTCAGACATGTTCGTCTTTTTTGGTAACCTCGTATTGTTTATCTAAGTCCGCAGCATGTCTCCTTAACGCGGGTTATCCACAGTGTTAAATGGCAACATCTCTTTAGCGATGTAGTGTGTTACCGCTGTTTGTGTGGGTGCGCCATTTTACGCTCTCACGTTTATTCTTTGTCACTGGGCAAAACAATCTTATTCGAAAGGCATGTCTACCACGAGATGGTCTGCCTGTTCTTTAGCAGCCCTTTTCTCCTAGCGGTGCATACCATATTGGTGGGGTTTTGCTTCAGATGCGCTTTGAGGTTGGTGTTGTTTCCAGTCTTTGTTGCGACCACCTTTTTGCAAAGAACGACATACGGCTGATTCAGATTGCTGGGCTCCCCACGTGCGTTCGGTTGTAGCCGAAATGTTCCCATTACTGCGAGTGTTGTATCGGGCTTCATGATCTGTGCTTGTTCCGCGACATTTGATTTGAACTGACGTTTCCAAAGCACAGCTTCTAGCCACGCTCTCGAGTTTACGTCCCATACGGTCTTTGTCCAGTAGCTTCCTCGCGCTTCGCTTGGGCGATGACGTAAGGCGTATAGCTGGCGCACGCAAAGGCGACATGCGCACAGTTATCGAGTCTCTAAACGTTATTGTGCTGTTTATATTTATCGAACGAGTAATCGAATTGTTAATTATCGTGACAGGGCCTTCGTTCGGAGGATGCATGCGGAGGCTGTGGAGCACTTCCATTCAACCTCATGGAGATTCGGAGACGGATACCGTCCAAACATGTCCGTAGCCTCTCCGTCTCGTATTTCCAATGAGGGTGAATGGAAGTGGATCCACTGCGCCAACTTCCGGATTCCATCAACGGAGGGATGCAATCAGGACGCGGAAGGACGCAAATAGAAACAAGCTATTTGTTCACTGTAGACGCGTGTTTGGGTGTTTTCCATGGTTATACAATGAATTTTATCTATTTTTTTATATTTACAAACATTATTAAACAGTATTGAATATGCTGTTAGGTCCTGGTTAGATGTGTTGTTAATGACAGATGTTTTATTTATCAAACGTGTAATTTTTTTCTTGTATTAATTTTAAATAATTGTTTCCTGAATCGTACATCTACCATTATCTTTCGCGTAAGATAATCTTTGTCATAATCCTCGCTCTTTTTTCTCTTGCTCATGTCCCTTGGACACTTGCTCTGTCCCCTCTGGACACTTGATCTGTCACCTTGGACACTTGCTGTGTCCCCTTGGACACTTGCTCTGTCCCTTGGACACTTGCTGTGTACACCTTGGGAAATTGCTCTGTCCCCTTGGCACACTTGCTTCTGTCCCTTGGACACTTGCTCTGTACCCTTGGACTATTGCAGTGTCCCCTTGGAAACTTGCTGTGTCCCCTTGGGACAGCTATGCTCTGTCCCCTTGGACACTTGCTGGTGGACCCTTGCTCTCACCTCCCCGCTGTGCGCTCCCATCCACACACACAGACAAACACATATTACCCACAGAGTACTGCACTTCATGAGAGACAAGATCTCACACTGGATATGTTGGAGTTCTTTTTCTCTCTCCATTTTTCCAATGCTTTCAAGATAAGTTCAGACAACTAGTCCGTTTTAGGACGCTCCGTCGGTCAGAAGCATACGCGCGTCAACGGAGCCGCGCCACGGTGGAGTTCCAGACTCACCGTGGGCCATACCTCCGCAAAAGCACGTCACTTTAGTGGTGAGAGGCAGAACAGAAATGTTTTCTAGATTCCTACTCTGTTATCCCAGAGATAGCTCCTCTGACTGATAATATAGGGCTGTAGGATGTTATCCATGTTTTCTTAAACTGGTCAGACATAGTTCTAGCTACAGTTCATTTGTAAACTTATGTGTTTTTCTTCTCAGTTTCAGAGGGTATTCTTGCTAAATAGAGCCATTAATTGGCTCGGATTCACCCCATTGTTTCGTGTTTTTGGGAGCTATTGGTATAATACAAAGTTAAAAAACATTTTAATGTAGTTACATGATAATTTGTAAAAAGGCTTATTGCTATAATTTCTCAATTTATTTTATTTACAATTGCAAAGGGCCTTCTTGTCTGTTGTTGTTGGTGTGTTGGGCTATTTAAAAATATCTAAAGTTTAACCTTTTTTCTGACTGTACAGTTTAGTATTTATTCACTAAATTGCATTAGGACTTGCAGTTTGTTTTACTTGAAAGTAGCTACTATTTTAGCAAACTACTTTTGACAGAATTTTGTAAATTTGATTGCTGCATTTTTATGGGTGTAGCTTCTGTAAGTGAAGCCTGATTTATTGTAGAGTAGCTTAGCTACACTGCATAATTTAAAAGTAGGTGCCTCACTGGTTAGGTTATGTAGTCACATGTGTGAGCTAGCTGCTAACAGGGGACTGCGAGCGTGTGATATGGAGAGACATGAGGATTGTTGTTTTACTTTTCTTGTATACAGGTCATGTGCAACGCAATATGTTATTATTAGCGGTTACTTATGGTGACTTTTTGTATTCTTGTTGTTCTTTTGGTCTGTATCTGATATGCCTGTGTTAGCTGTGTCAGGCTTCGCCTAGCTTCATGAGGAGGGGGACTGCGTGCGTGTGATATGGAGAGACCCATGAGGATTGTGTTTTATTTCCCGTTTTATTTTTTTTTATACAGGAACTGCAGATAAGTTCAACCAGTGATTCCTAAAATGTTTCGTCGTGGTGCTAAATCAGCAGCGCACCCTATGTCAGACGGTACCAGTGTCCCTATTCAGTTTCTAAAGCTCTTTGTATGACGTCATAGTTTATTATCCTGTTAATAGCACAATGCAAAAGACAAGGACTGAGGCTGTAGGACCCAGGACTGAGGCTGTGAGTCCCAGGGGGTGGGGAACCTGAAGATGGCAGACCCAGGACTGAGGCTGCAGACCATGATGAGGCTGTAGACCCTGGACTGAGCGCTGTGACCAGGACTGAGGCTGTAGACCCAGGACTGAGGCTTGTAGACCAGGATGAGGCTCGTAGACCCAGGATCTGTGGTCTGTTAGACCAGGATTGAGGCTGCTGAACAGGACTGAGGATGCAGACCCAGATGAGGCTGCAGACCAGGACTGAGGGCTGTGACCGGACTGAGGTCTAGAACAGGATGAGGCTGTAGGGACCCAGATGGATGTTGTAGATGTGGCTTCCTATACAGGGTGGGGGGTGTAGCCCATGGGTCGGGAGCACCAGATTTAATTGCAGAACCAGATGTTTGATGTGAAAGAGATCAATATCATTTCTCACTTCTTCACCATCAAAACATATTTGAATTATCTGTCGTTGTGTGTTTGTGCTGATCTACCAACGTTCCATCTACAGATTGGGGTTACCTGTGATTCAGTGTGGATAGACCTGCAGCTCGGCTTTGATCTAAAGAGACACCACAGAACTCACACTGGAGGAAAACCATACGAGTGTGATCGTTTGTGGATACTTGTTTTACTACAAACAAAAGCTCAAGGTCCACAACAGAATTCAACACTGGAGAAAAACCTTCAGCTGTCAACGATTGTGATTCAGAGTTTTTAGACAAGAGGGTACTCTCAAAGGTCATCAGAGGATACCACACAGGAGAGAAAATTTGAGTGTGACCAGTGGTGAAAAAACTATTTAGGACCAAACAGCTGCTCCACTACTTCAGGTGGTCCAACACAGGAGAGAGACCTCACAATGTGACCAGTGTGAAAGACTTTTACTTGTTAATCTCACTCACTGATCACTAGAAATCCACATCTGGAGATAAACCATTCGTCTGTGGAGAATGTGGGAAGAAGTTTACTCAGTTTCACACTACAATGAACATGAGAGATTCCACTACTGGAGAGAAATCCTTCAGGCTGACGTACGATTGTGTCAGAGTTTTTCTCGGAGTGATCATCTCATAGTGCATCAGGTATCCACTCTGGAGAAAAGCCATTGGCATGAGATTCTGCAGTAAAACTTTTAAAAACAGCAACTGAGCGCACTCACATGTCACCTCGGAGCCACATGGAGAGAAGAAGTACGAGTGTGAACCTGTGTGGAACATGTTTTATACGAAAGAGGAAATCTTAACTCAGCAACATAAGAATCCACATGGAGAGGAACCTTCAGCTGACGACGAAAGTGGTCAGAGTTTTTCTCCTGAGTGGTCATCTCAAAGTGCATCCAGAGGATCCACACTGGAGAGAAACCATTTGTCTGTGAAAAGTGCGAAAAGTCTTTTTCTAATGGTTCATCTCTTACTAAACACATTAAAACCTGTACGAGAAGCAGGTTCTGAAGCATCTGGACCAAAATGAAGGAGACTGAGCTGAGGCTGCATCCTGTGAACCCAGAGTCAGACTCTACAGGATCTCACTTCAGTCTTATCTCCTGGTTTGGGGAAAGTTTCCATTATGTTCAGTGTTTCTTTTTTCATGTATTTGACTTTTCTGTTCCTTAAGGCGCGTTCAGACAAAAGCTTCAAAAAGCTTGTGACGCGCTTCAAACTGACGCCGGGATAGTTTGTCCTTTGGTGCTTGAAGCTTTTGACGCGAGTGACGGATGACGCCGGTGGGAGGAGCTTCTCTCCCCGTTGCCTGACGTTCAGGACAGACAGGTGGTTTTTCAATGAGCGCAGCGAGCACTTTTATTTGTTATATAAAGCAATATAACGTTGTTGTTGGAGTCAAACAAAAACATGTTCTGGTAGTCCCAAGACTTGATGAGGCTGCAGTGTTTGCGAGTTCCGTCATTTACTCCAGGAGCTGCGTACGGACGGAGTTTCGCTTTCAGCGGTACTTCAGCTTGTCACCGCCATGTATGTGTCTCAACCCCGGAGCTCGCCTATCCCCGCCTCTCCTGCTCTACCGGCTCTCTCTCGCCTCTCCCTTGCCTCTAACCGGCTTCCTTTTTTTTTCTTTGCCGCCCGGTGATGCCTTGCTCTGATCCAGGACTCATGTCAGCCTGCTTCTTTATTTTAAATAAACTAACGTTTACTACACCAGCAGGTGTTCAATGATTTTGTGTACTCAGAATGTTACTACTCATACAATATTATTTACTAATAACATTTATGACAATAAAAAAGCGAGCAGCAATGACGTCTCTTCATGACAGAGTCAGACCCTCTGCTGCTGCTGATCCTCGTCTCCTGATTGGTTGAAGCCGCGTCAAAGCTTCAAAAGGCTCAGCATTTGCTCTGCTTCGGCGGCAAAGGGATTGTTTGATTACGCCGATCGCTTCCGCTGTCAATAAGCTTCAAGTGAGCGGTGTAGTCGCGCGACTCTTGAAGGATTTTGACGCGCGTCATGTGACGCCGGGGCTCTCGGCTTCACCTGACGCGCACTTCTCCATTCACTGTCATGGAAACACTGACGCTTTTGACGCCGAAGCTGTGCAATGCTGAGCTTTTGAAGCTTTGACGCGGGCTTCAACCTATCAAGAGTCGTGGAGCAGCGCAGCAGAGGGTCTGTCTCTGTCATGATGAGAAGTCATGCTGCTGCTGTTTTATGTCATTATTGTTATTTGTAATATTATTTGTATGAGTTGTAACTTTCCTGAGTAACAAAATCATTGTACACATGCTGTGTTGTAAACGTAGTTTATTTAATATAAGAAAACAGGCTGACGATGTGTCACTGGCTCAGAGCAAGGCAGTCCGGCGGGCGAGAGCGGGGAGAGGCAGTGGAGAGGCGGAGAGAGCGGGGTGAGGCAGGGAGAGGCGGGGAGAGGAGAGCTCCGGGGTTGAGAACTCAGGACAGGGCGAGTGTCATGCGGACCAGTACTCGCGAAAGCGAAAACTCCTCCGTACGCCAGCTCCCTGGTAGTAAATGACGGAACTCTGCAAACACTGCAGCCTCTCAATGTCTGTGGTGAACCTGAACATACCGGTGCTGTTTTGTTGAAGCCCTACAACAACGTTATTTTGCCTGTTTTTAACAAATGGAAAGGCTTCGATGCTTCATTGAAAAAATCTCACCGCTTCCTGACTACTGGCAACAGAGATGCTCTCCACCGGCGTCAGGCGCGTCACTCGGCGTCAAAAGCTTTCATGCACCAAATGGACAAAACTTATCCGGCTGTCAGTTGAAGAGCGTCAAAGCTTTTTGGAAGCTTTGGTCTGAACGCGCATTAACGGAACAGAAAAGTCAAACATGAAAATGAAACACTGAACAGAATGGATTCTTTCCCCTTAAACCAGGTGTTAAGACTGGAGTGAGATCCTGTAGTGTCTGCTCTGGGTTCACAGGATGCAGGCCTCAGCTAATGTCGCCTTCTACTTTGGTCCTGCTTGCTCAAGTCTGCTTCCTAAAGGTTTGATTGTGTTTTAGTAAGAGATGCATCCATTAGTAAAAGACTTTTCGCACTTTTCACAGACAAATGGTTTCTGCTCCAGTTGTGGATCCTTGATGCAATTTGAGATGACCACTCAGAGAAAAACTTGACACATATCGTCGCTGCTGAAGGTTTCTCTCCAGTGTGGATTCTTTTGTGCTGTTAAGATTTCCTCCTTTCGTATTTTTATTCAATGGTCAACATGTGTCTCACTCGTTCGGCTTCTCTCCAGTGTGGCTCCGATGGTGACGTGTGCGCTCTGTTGCTTGTTTTAAAAGTTTTACTGCAGATGTCACATGCTAATTGCTTTTCTCCAGTGTGGATTCTCTGATGCACTTTGAGCATGATCACTCGAGAAAAACTTCTGACCACAATCGTCGCTAGCTGAAGGTTTCTCTCCAGTGTGATTCTTCATGTGTTGTGTAGTGTGAATGACTGGAGTAAACGTTCTTCCACAGTATCCACAGACGATGGTTTTATCTCCGGTGTGGATTCATGTCTGTAGTGCATCTGTGAGGTGAGATAACCATTGTATTAGTCTTTCACAATGGTCAAATTGGTGAGGTCCTCTCTCCTGGTGGACATGCTGATGTAGTGTGAGGCAGACTGTTTGGCCTATATGGTGTTTTTTCACAATGGTTACACTCAAATGGTTTTCTTCCTGTGTGGATCCTCTGATGACCTTTGAGAGTTACCCTCTTGTCTAAAAACTCTGATCACAATTCCGTGGCAACGATGAGGGTTTTTCTCCAGTGAGGATTCTGTTTTTTGTGTGACCTTGAGATTTTGGTTTGTAGTAAAACATGTTGCCACACAGGATCACACTCGTTATGGTATTACTCCAGTGTGATTTCTGTGGTGTCTCTTTTGATCCAGAAGCAGTGCGCAGGTTTTCCACACTGATCACAGGTGAAACACCATTTCTGTAGATGGACTATGTAGATCTGGCTACTATACAACAACAACGTCATGATAATTCTATTTGTTTTGATGGGTGGGTGAAGTGAGAAATGATATTGTTCTCTTTCAACATCAACAATCGGGTTCTGCTATTAAGCTGGTTGCTACACCGGTCCCTTGGGAATACACCCCCCACCCTGTATAGGAGCCACTTCTACAACCTCAGTCCTGCGGTCTACCAGCCTTTCAGTCCTGGGTTTCTAGTGCCTCGTTGGGTCTACAGCCTCAAGAGTCTGGGTCTTGCAGCCTCAGTCCTGGGTCTGCCAGCCTCAGTCTGGGTCTGCAGCCTCAGTCCTGGGTTACAAGCCTCAGGTCCTGGGTCTACAGCCTCAGGTTCCTGGGTCTACTGCCTCCAGTCCTGGGTTCTACTGCCTCTGTAGGGGGTCTACCAGCCTCAGTCCTGGGTCTACAGCCGCTGTCCTTGGGTCTGCAGCCTACTGTACTGGGTCTGCAGCCTCAGTCCTGGGTCTACAGCCCTCAGTCCTGGGTCTACAGCCTCAGTCCTGGGTCCTGTTCATGGGGCTTTTGAACAGATATAATCTCTATGACGTCATACAATGAGCATTTAGAAACAGAATTAGGGAACTGTAAAGTCTTGACATAGGGGTGCGCTGGCTGAATAAGCACCACGACGGACACTTTTAGGATCACTGGTTGTCTTTATCTGCAGTTCTGTAATAAAAAAAAATAAAACACAAATTCTCATGGTCTCTCCATTTCACACGCTCGCGAGTCCCTCTCAGCACGCTAGGCGCAGAGCTGTACACAGCTTATAACAGTGCTTTACTAAGTACAGACCAAATGAACACAGAATACAAAAAGTACCGATAATTACGCTTTATAAATAACTATATTGCGTTGAATACTGTATAAAAGAAAAGGAAAACATCAAATCCTAATGAGTCTCTCCATATCACACTGCTCGCAGTCCCCTGTAGCAGCGTGCTCTCAATGTGACATACATAAACTACCAGTGATGGGCAAGCTACTTTTATTGTATGCCAGTTTGTAAGCTACTCTACAATAAAGTCAGCTTCACTTTTACAGAAGGATCCACCATAAAAAATGCAGGGCAAGCTAAGTTTCAAAATTGCTGTAAAAAGTAGTTTGCTATATTCGAAGCTACTTTCAAGTAAACCAAACTTCGGTCTATGCAATTTTTGTATATATTACTAGCTGTCAGCAGAAAAAGGTTTTAAAAATTTAGATATTTATTGAACTGCCAAATACACCATACAACAAAAGACAAGAAGGGCCCTTTGCAATTGTAAATAAAATAAATTGAGAAATTATAGCAATATACTATAAAGCCATTACATTTAACATGTATCTTCAATTAGAAAATGTTTTTTAATGTTGTTTATACAATAGCCCATTAAACACGAAAACAAATGTGAATCCGAGCCAATTAATGGCTCTATTTTTAAGCAAGAATACCCTCTGAAACTGAGAAGAAAACACTATATACAAGTTTACAAATGTAACTGTGCTAGAACTATGTCTGACCAGTTTATGGTAAACACAATGGTAACATCCTACAGCCTTATTATCAGTCAGAGGAGCTTTTCTGGAGATTACTGAGTAGGATCTGAATACATTCTGTTCGCTCGTCTCACTATAAGTGACGTGCCTTTTGGAGGGTATGGCCTACGGTGAGGGTCGGACTTCCACGGGCGCGTTATCCGTTGACGCGACGTTGGGCTGCTGTCGTTTTCGGACCGTCCGTTAAAACGATTGTGGTCCTGAACTTATTGAAAGCAATTGGAAAATGGGAAGAGAGAACAGAAACTCCAATATCCAGTGTGAGATCTGTCTATCATATGTGCAGTGTAGCTCTCGTGGGTAATGTTGTGTGTGTGTGTGTGTGGATGGAGCGCACACAGCGGTGAGGAGAGGAGCAAAGGGAACAGCAAGTGTCCAAAGGGGACAGAGCATGTGTCAAGGGGACACAGCATATGTGTCCAAGGGGGACACAGCAATGTGTCCAAGGGGGTCAGAGCAAGCTGTGTGCCAAGGGGACTGAGCTAATGTTTTCCAGGGGACTGGCAAGTGTCCAAGGGGACACAGCAACGTGTCTAAGGGGGACAGCGCAATGTGTCCAAGGGACACAGCAGTGTCCAAGGTGGGACAGTGCAAGGGTCCAAGGGGACAGTGCAATGTGTCCCAAGGGGGGACAGAGCAATGAGAAAAAAAGAGTGAGGTGTATGTAAGTATTAACATTACGCGAATGATAATGGTAGATGTACAGATAGGAAACATTTTTTTTAATTAATACATGATAAAAATTCTCGTTTGTAATAATCATTGTCATTAACAAACATTATAAAACCAGGACTACAGCATTTTTATATCATACATGTTTAATAATGTGTGTATATTTATTAATTTATATTTTTTTCATTGTAGTGCCAATGGAAAACGGACCCAACACGCGTCCGAGGATCAATTTAGGTTTATTTCTATTTCGTCCGGTCCGCGTCGTTGCACCCTCCCGTTGATGGAATTCCGGATGTTGGAGGCAGTGGAGCCACTTCCATTCACCCTCATGGAATATAACGGAGACGGAGATGAAACGGACATGTGTTGGACGGAATCGTCGTCGTATATCTTTGAGGCGTGATGGAAGTGGCTCCACTGCCTCCCGCATGCATCGTCCAACGTTAGGCCTTCACAGTTACATTACTATTCGATTAATCGTTCGATAAATATAAACATGCTACAATAACGTTTTGAGTCTCGTTTAAATGTGCGCATGCGCATCTTGCGTTGCGCCAGCTATAAGCCTTACTTCATATCGCACAAGCCGAAAGCGCGTGGAGGAAGTAGCTGGACATAGAGCCGTACGTGGAGTTAACTGATCGTGCGTGCTAGAAGCTGTGCTTTGGAAAAACTGTCAGTTATAATCAATTTGGCGGCGGAACAAGCACTGATCAAGAAGCCCGATTCATACAGTCCGCAGTATGGGAACTCATTTCGGTACAAGGCCGAAGACGCACGTGGGAGAGCCCAGCAATCTGAATCAGCCCGGATGTCGTCTTTGCAAAAAAGTGTGTCGCATCTCTAAAAGACTGGAACACCACAAACCTCAAAGCGCAATTCTGAAGCATTAACCACCCCAAGTGTGTATGCACTAGTGGAGAAAAGGCTGCTATTGAACAGAAGGACCATCTGTGGTAGACCAGCCTTGCGTTAGAAGGATTGTTTTGCCAGGTGACAAAGTATAAACGTGAGAGCGGTAAAATGGCTCACCCTCACAAAACGAAGCGTAACACAATACATCGCTAAAGAGATGTTGCCATTTAACACTGTGGATAAACCCGCGTTTTAGAGACATGCTGCGGGACTTTTGATAAACAATAACGGGGGGATGTTACAAAAAAAGACGTACATAGTCTGAAACTGCCATTCTGCGTTGTACAACAAAGTCAAAAGTTGTGTTCTGATGAAGAAAACATGGTACAATTCTTCTCCGGCAACGACAGATATGTGGTCCAGCTTCTAACTTGACCCCATATATGTGCCTCACAGTGCATTACATTACGGGGGAGTGGTCTTTGCTCTCGAATGTTTAGAAAACAAGATATGTGTGTGAACCACACTGCTGCGTCCTGGCTGAAAACATTCATAATGCACTGGATGAATGGGGACTGCAGGAAAGAAGATCTCGTTAATTATATGTACAATGGTGCTAAGATTGTGGGCAGCAATACGCATCTTGCTGGCCGTGCTAATTGTTTTGGCCAACAATCTGCATTTGGCTATCACCCAAAATGCCTTAACGCAGAATACTACAAGAACGCACGATCGATGTGCGTGTGGACTCTGTAGGAATCTTGTGACAATCTTCAAGTGTGCTGGTTTAAAGAGGAGGGATCTCACTTTTGTATCTTTATTTAGATACCGCTTTTCACTGCAGATCTGAGTCTCAAAAAGCGGTTTACAATTGTTATTTTTTTTTTGGGCATGTGTCTCTCACTCCAAACTAGAGTATGGGAGGGGGCCAGTACAGGAGGCACATGCCAGAAACTATTGGACATTTTTTTAGTCGGTTGGGAAAACCGCGTTGAAATCGTACCCGGAGGAAAACCTACGCTGACACGGGAGAGAACATGCAAACTCCACTCAGAAATGGCCTGGTACGAACGGGATTCGAACCCATGGACTTCTTGTGAGAGGCTGAGAGTGCTGTAATTCCACTCAGACACCGTGCCGTCTCATGAAGGCACAAGACTGAGCTGGCCTCCCTCAGCACACACTTGATAATGGTGAGTTAGTTTTATAAATGGCATTTTTTTTTAACATTCTGATACAATTGTTTTAATGAAAATACTTTAAAACTAATTGATTAACTTGTCTATTTACACCTCTGATATAAAGTTATATATCACTCCAGTATTTAACATGAACTTTGTATAGATAAATAGATCAAATTCATTACTACATATAATGTGATGTTACTTCTGCTTTCTGGTCTTAAAGGATGTGGCCACCAGATGGGGCTCAGTGTAAACAAAAAGATGATAGATCAGTGTACTGGAGCAGCTGCAGCTAATCAGAAGAATCCTAGTGGAGGATAGAAAACCATGGACACTTCAAGCCACATGGCAATATGTGTCTGTTGCTGGAGTCAATAATGCAGCTTGAAGCCTGTTGTGACTTCACTGACATACTTTCTGGTGAGAAGTATGTCACAGTGTCCTCAATAAAGCCAGTGCTGGGCTCATCAAAGAGGAACTGTTGAGCACCAAGTCCAGAAGTATCACTGACCTCACCTACAAAGTCAAGGACCCAACACGTGCACGGTTGTGGTAGATAAATACTGTCTCTCCTAATATACAAAGTCTTCTAAGGAAAGCAACCATTGTGGATCCAAGCACAGAGGCAGTTTTGGAGGATTTAGAGGTATTTGCAGGACACCAGGAAGTGCTGTTGAGGAGCGGCTTAAGATGGAGGATGGAGATGCACAAGAAGAGGGGTACTATGCAGTGCAGCTGCAGAGATGGAGCAGCAGAAAGTGGTCGGGAACAGAGGCCTTCAGGAGCTAATAATGAAAAACACATGAGTGATCTCCTACAATAGCAGGTGAGAAGTTCAACGTATTTTTGGGTGTGTGACACCAACACAGGAAGGCTGTACCAGTGAGAGAACAAGCAAACCAGGATAAACTAACAAAGTTTCTGCAGGAATGTGAGCTCTAGATGCATCAGCTGATTCCCTTGGTTGGTGGGTGTAAACCAAAATCGGTTTTCCCTTAATCTCCAAAAAAATACATGTGCATTTGTCGCACAAGACACGTGTTCAGAACGAATGTGCAGCACAGCAGGGACAATGAGACCCCCCTGAGAGGTCCTTTAACCACACAAGGTTAAACATGTTGGTTTAAGGGAACTCCTCAGCAGGGAAATAGAGACCCTGTGAGTCTTCAACCACACAAGGTGAAACTGATGGTTTAAGGGCCTCTCAGCAGGGAACATAGAGACCCCTCTGAGAGGTCCTTAACAACAAGGTTAACATGGTGGTTTAAAGGACCTCTCAGCAGGGAACATGAGACCCTGAGAGGTCCTTAAAACCACACATGGTTAAATGTTGGTTTAAGGAACTATAGCAGGGAACATAGGGACCCCTGAGAGGTCCTTAACCACACAAAGGTTAACATGTTTGTTTAAGACCTCTCAGCAGGGAACAAAGAGACCCCTGATAGTCCTTAAACCACACAAGGTTAACATGTTGTTTTAAGGACCTATCAGCAGGGGAACATAGTGACCCCTGAGGAGGTCCTTAAACCACTCACAAGGTTATCATGGTTGGTTTTAAGGACCTTCTAGCCAGGGAACTAGAGACCCCTGAGGAGGTCCTGCCTTGAAACCACACCTAAGGTTAAAATGTGTGTTTTCTCGCTCGCAATTGTCTAAAACTATTATTCTGATCAAGGCAATTTTCGTTGATCCATTTGTCAGTGAATATTGTTTTGAATTTCATTATTCTTAGGACGGCACCTTGTCTGGTGGCTGGTTTTAACATTTGATTTCTTTTAGGTCATCATTTAAAACTTTTATTGTTGTGGATACCTCAATACAGTTTGTTAATTTGAATAAAATAAATAAACAACAAAAAGCACTTTAAAATGTTCTTGTTTTGAACCTCAATGCTATTTCTGTTTTTATATTTTTTAAGCAATGTTAAAGTTTGTTCCTGTTGTGTACTCCAATATTGTTCTTTTCTGTTATTTATACAAATGTTTTACTGTATGTTTTTAATTTCTTGCAATAAAACGCCGTGTAAGACATTATCGTTTTTCGAGATTATTTAGAGAAATTTATGGCCAGTCAAAAATAAAATATCGTGACAGCCTACAACACGCGTGTTAAACGCAAACGCATTTTATGGGAGTAAATACACTGCACAGAAACCGGCTTCAGGTCCAGTGATGCAAATACAGGCGACTTTCCCATATGATCTTTGAGGTTCAAGGCGACCTTCCGCTTAATCTTTCAGCTCACCATGACGTCACAAAGCGCCCATCGAGCCAAACCATTCATTTGAATAGGGCGCCATCTTGGATCGCCCGTGGCTTGCTCTGTTCCCCTCTACCTGCGAGCGAGCTCTCTCCGACACACACACACACACACACACACACCACACACACAAACACACACAGGATATGTTGAGTTTATTTCTCTCTCCCCTTTTTTCCAATTGCTTTCAATAAGTTTTGCTTCATCCATCGCGGACGGTCCTCATGTTCTATATGCTGTGCTTTGCACGGATCATAGCCACGCTCATTCATATCACACACCGCTTTCTTCTATTTATACTATAGCGGCTGCCTGTTGCATAAAGCCGCGGAGAGGCGAGTTGGGTCGATAAAAGTGTATGGACGCGCTAAATAAGTATAGAATACTAAACGAAGTGGCTGGATATAATATCGCCTGCGGTAACTGCCCAAACACCACATGCAGCACACTCACGCGCCTAACCACACACAAACACCCAGGCGCTCTCACGCAACGCAACACACATGTACGCCGACAACACATGACTCCTCCATCAGCCAAACATTCATTTTATTAACACTAATGCCCAAACGTGTCTCTACTAAACAAAGTCAGGCTGATAAACGCACAGCCAGAGCTGCCTGTGCTGCAGCCGGTTTGACCAATAGTCTCTTTTTATGGAGCGTCCCGACGGCCCAGCAGCCCAACGCGCGTCAACGGAGACGCCGCCCAGGTGGAGTACAGGCCTCAGTTTAGTCCTCCGAAACCGCTGGCTCCTGCCGTCATGTCTCCTCCAACATAGCGCGGCAAGTCGTGTGAGTGCGTGTGTGTTTGGGCTGTGAACGCAGCGATTATTATGATCCTGCCTCTTCGTTGTTTTCTATACTTATTTAGCGCGTAATACATCTTTTATCGGACCCAACTCGCCTCTCCGCGGTTTAGGCAACAGGGCAGCGGCTACTATAGTTTTATAATTAGAAGAAGCGGTGTGTGATATTGATGAGCTGTGGCTATGAATCAGTGCAATGCACGCATATTGAAGCATTGAATTAGACGTCGCGATGGATGAAGCAAAATCTTATTGCTAAGCAATTGGAAAAAGGGGATAGAGTAATGAACTCTAACATATCCTGTGGTGTGTGTGTGTGTGTGTGAGCGTGTGTGTGTGTGTGTGTGTGTGCGGAGAGAGGCCCTCGCAGTTGAGGGACAGAGCAAGCCCCGGCGATCAAGATGGCGCTCTATTCAAATGAATGGTTGTGTCTCAGTTTCACGGAGCTTGTGACGGCCATGGGGGATGAAAGATTTAGCGTAGTCGCCTGGAACTCTCAAAGATCTATGGAAAGTCGCCTGTAATTTGGGCATCGTCTGGTTCCTCACGGTTCTGTGCAGTGTATTATCTCCCATAATGCGTGCGTTAAACACGCGTGTGTAGGCCTGTCACAGATATTTTTTTTTGATGGCATAAATTTCTTCTTAAATTATCGCGATAAACGATAATGGTCTTTTACACGGGGCGACGTTTTTTGGCAAGAAATTAAAAATTCAGTAATAACAATGGTATAATTAACCAGAAAATAGAGACAATATTGGAGGTTGCCAAACAGGAACAATACTTTAAGTGCTTAAAAAAATAGTATAAACAGACATAGCATTGAGGTATCAAAACAAGTACATTTTAATGTGCTTTTTTTTTCAAATTATACAAAACTGTCATTGAGGCTAGCACTACAGAAAATTTATAGTGTCTTAACAGAATTCAAATGTTTAAACCGCCACCAGACCATGGTGCCTTCCTAAGAATATATTATGAAATTCAAAACAATATTTCACTTGACAAATGTTATAAACGTACATTGCCTTGTTCAGAATAATAATTTTAGCAATTGCGAGCGAGGAAAACAAACATGTTAACCTTGTGTGGTTTAAGGCTAAGACCTCTCCGGGTCATATATGTTCCCTGCTGAGTCGGTCCTTAAACCACATGTTTACCTTGTTGGATGTTTATGGACCTCTCAGGGGTCACTTTGTTAACCTGCTCGAGAGGTCCCTTTATCCAAATGTTAACCTTGTGTGGGTTTAAGGACCTTCAGGGGTCTCTTCTTGTTCCTGCTGAGAGGTCCTTAAACAAACATGTTAACCATGTGTGGTTTATAGGGACCTCTCAGGGGTTCTATGTTCCCTGCTGAGAGGTCTCTTAAACCCAACCATGTTACCTTGTGTGGTTTAAGGACATATCTGGGGTCTCTTATGTTCCCTGCTGAGAGGGTCCTTAAAACAACATGTTACCTTGTGTGGTTTAAGGACCTCTCAGGGCGTACTCTATGTCACCAGCTGAGAGGTCCTTAAAACCAACATGGTATTGTCGCTTTTTTGCACATGCTCCCAGTTTATCCAATTCCCTTTTTGGTCTTATTTTTATCCCTGTCCCCTTTGTAGGTTGAACTTTGCGTTCTTTCATCTGTTTTGCCGGGTAAAATGTCTGAATAATCAGAAATTGAGGAATTGACACCAAGAGTTTTCTCCTTACCATAGACAGTTGTTGGTTTTGCATACCCCTGGCCTAACTCTGTTTCCCAGGCCCACATAAAAAATCCAGCTATAATCCCTATACCTACCACCATACTCACCCACTCTCGTGTCCTCAACCCTAAGAGTGTCCATGGTCCTATCATGTTGAGAGTACCTGCATGGTGAACACCTCAGTCTTAAAGTCTATCCCATGCATACCAGATTAGTGTTTTCAGCTTTGATTTGCTCAATTGCTCATCTAAATAGTTGATTCTGGATCATGAATATTTTTTTTTTTTTTTTTTTTTTTTATATAATCAATCAATAATTATAAAAATAATATTAATAATCAATCAATATAAAAAAAAACGATAATAATCAATAATCAATCTTCCCCCTGTTTTATCACAATCCTGTGATAAATTAAACATCCCTTATAGGCCAATTTGTCACCCCCCCCTTATCACTTATGTCGGATCCAAACCACGTCAGTTAAATGCACAGTCCCCTTGATCAGCCCAATCCATAAAGTCAGAGAAATTGCCAAATTCTTCAATAACCTGAAGTCCATCGACCATAATTTCAAACCCCTGAATCCCAAAATCTAAAATGGCAATATCCTGATATTCAACATCCTGAACCTCATCGCCCTGACCTTCAACAACCCAATCTCCAATGTCCAGGACCCCAAAACCCTGTCCTCCACCATCTCCAATGTCAAAATCCTGATATCCAGACTCCTGAACCTCAGGGGCCAGAACCTCAACATCCCAATCTCCAAAGTCTGGAAGTCCAGAGCCCCAAAGTCCAAAATCCTCAACTCCCAACAGTTCCAGAAGGTCTCTCATACTATTGTCATCACTAGTCCCTATGCCATCAGACACTTGCATCACAGGGCTATCTGGAGGGACTCTATAGGTGCATTATAGGGTTGCTCCGCACTCCCTAGAACTCCCCATGTTCTAACTAATAGAGTCAGACACTTCCCTCTCTGTCCCCCTGTCGGCCTCCTTTTCTGATGATGTAGTGATATCTTTCATTACATCAAGCAGGGATCTTTCTGGTGCACTAGTGGGCCTAGTGTGTGATATGTGCACAAATGATGACTCTGTAGTTTGTGAGTCGTCTAAGTAATATTTCAAAGTGTACTCGTATAGTTTGGAGATTTTAAATGGGCCTTTCCAAGTTAGCTGATCCCAACAATGTTTCTGGTTTTTCACATAAATGTAGCCTCCAACTGTAAGTTTGTCTTTTACAGCCTGCAAAGGGGGCTCTGGAGATTTCTGGGTCAGCGTGACAATGTTATCTTGCAGAAACTTCACTGTAGTGACCAATGTTTTCATATAAGTTTCCCTAGCATCATCAGTGGCTGCTGGAGGTGGGAGCTCCAGTGAACGAGATAAGTTACTGGGCATGTGTCTCCCATACATTAGTTGGAATGGTGACATAAAAATTGGCCTGCTTGGTTCTCCTCTTATTGCCATCAAGGCTATAGGCAGTGCCTGTTTCCAATTCATTTTTCCAGACCTACACATGTGTGCCAATCTGTTTTTCAGTGTCTGGTTGAACCTTTCAATCACCCCTTGTGATTGCGGGTGCAACACTGCTCCAAAATGCTGTTTTATATTCAGCCTCTCACATAGTTGGGTCATTGTCTGGTTCTTAAAATGCGAGCCGTTATCAGATCTGATAACTCTCGCCGGGCCGTACCTTGGAAAGATCTCTGTCAAGAATACTTTGGCTACTGATTCTGCATTTGCTTTTGCCAAAGGAAAAGCTTCAGGCCATCGTGTGAGTGGGTCAATCATTGTGAGCACGTATCTACACCCATCCGCTTTCTTATCAGCAGTCATGTCGATGAAATCAATTACGATTTCTGCCATGGGCCATGGAGGCACTGGGTATGCTCCTATGCCTGCCTTCACAGCCCTTGCCTTAGAGAGCCCTTGACATATGTCACATGAGTCACATAGATGCTGGATGGTTGGTAGCATAAAAGGATGGAACATGTGCCGTCTTAGTTCTGAAAAAAGTTTTGAGCACTTTATGTGTGTTTCCTCATGCTTACTTTGGATGATCTGTAGTAGTTTTTTAGTAGTCACGCACGGTTTACCAAATGTATCATAGAATACTCCTTCACTGTTTTTAATGGCCCCTGCAGTTTTCCATGCTGTCACATCATACAGTGAGGGATTTTCTTGCAATATGTGTGGACTGTTCTCTTCCCTTTCTTCCACTGGTGCCTCTGTTCCCTCAGGATTGTCTTCAATAACTGCCTGCAGAGCCGTACCTATCCTGTCATACCCAGCTGTCATTTTAGCAACTCTATCAGCAAACTCATTGCCCTTTGCCACAAAGTCTCTGGCTCGAGTATGTGCTCTGCACTTGACCAATGCAGTTTTGTGACGTACATTCTTGATTTGATCTGCCACCTTCTGCCACAATTCCAAATGTGTAGGTCTCAAATTTTTTGTTGTGATGAAATTGTCATGCAATACCCAGATTGGCAAGTGTAAATGCACTGTAGAATGCACATACTCAGAGTCAGTATATATTGTGATAGGTCCTTCTGGCCTGTTCTCCAAAGCCAGGCTAAATGCTTCTAATTCTGCATACTGAGCTGACTTCCCTGCCAGCGCCTCTGCCTTCAGTATGTTAAAATCAGGATTGGTAACAGGTGATGTTTCCCTGTCATGGATGACTGCTGCTGCGCTTGCAACCAATGCTCCAGTTTTGTCTCTATGCGAGTGTCCATCTATAAAAATAGCATGTGACCCCTCAATCTCTGACCTGCCCAACTTTTGGATCAAGTTTGTTTCTTCACTATGTTGGACCTCACACTGGTGAACTGGGCCTGAGATAGTAAATGGTAATATTGGAGAGTCTGTTGGTTCAAATGTAACTTGCATATTTACGAGTAACAGATGAATCTTTTGAGACATTGAATTTGTCAATGCAAATGTGTTCCCCTTCAAAGCTGCATACATGTTATGTGGCGTTCTCACAATAACCTCTGAGTCCAAGATTATGTGTGATGTGGAAACCAGTGAGTTCTTAAGGGCCATTACATAACGTGCACATGAGAAATGGTGTGCTTCTGATCCTCTGAGATTGGAGCTGAATATGTACAATATTTTGGGTGCATCTGCTATTTTCTGAAACAACACTGCACAATAATAATCTCCAGTCATTGTGATTTCCATCATAATTGGGTATTTCCTATCAACGCAGTGTAAAGTCTGCACCATTGATAGTTTTTCTTTGATTGATTGAAATGCCTGTGCTTGCTCCTCAGTCCATGTCAAGATCCCATCATAATCTGTGTAGCCTACATCAATCAACATTTTCTGCAAGGGCTTCATCATGTAGGAGAAGTTGAAAATATATTTCCTGATATAGCTTGCCGTATTTATGAAGGACATCATTTCTCTCACTGTTTTTGGTTTGGGAAACTCTGATAGTTTGATCAGTCTTGACTGGTCACACATGACTCCTTCTGAAGTGAGATAAGTCTTTAGAAAAGATACTCTCTGTCTTACAAATGCACACTTGTCATAATCAATTTTGAATCCCTTTTCTGCCACTACTCTAAGGACTTTCATAGTGATTTCTGTACATGCCTCTTCAGATACTCCTGAGATTAGAATATCATCTACATAGGCCAGAACAAAGTTTTTGTCTGGGTCAATGTCAATCTCAGAGAGCACGTCCTGGATCAATTTGTTAAAGATCCCAGGTGCAGCGCAGTGACCCTGTGGTAAACGCGTATACACATACTTCTTCCCCTCAACTGTGAATGCCAGATACTTCCAGCACTCAGGGTGCAATGGGATGCAGAAGTATGCGTTACATAAATCAATGGTGGTAAACCATTTATGAGACGCTGGTAAGGATGCCATTGCTCTGTGTGGGTCAGGTGTGTCCAATAGTTTGTCTTGTGATCTCTCATTTAATTTCCTGAAGTCATTCACTAGTCTGCAGTATGGTTTTCCTGCCTTGTCTACTGCCAACATTGGAATATTATATGGCGTATACTCTGGCGCTTCGACAATGATTCCTGCCTTCACCAATTCTGAGACTGTGTACTTCAATTTGTCCTGGAGTCCTGCTTTAATGGGATACTGCTTCTGATAACACACTTGGTCATCAAACAGTAGTTTTATTGGCAGGATTCCCTCTGCTTTCCCGATGTCAAATGCATGTTTTGTCCATAGCCTCTCAGGTAAAGTGTGTTTCTGCTCTTCAAATAGGTTTGAATTGGTATTTTCCCTGCCATGTGTCCTTGTTCTCTGTACTTCCTGCATAGTGGCTTTATATTCAATCGGGTCATTGAATTTGATCACATAACCTCCTGTGGTTTCACTATGCAGTACAATGTATTGTAATTGTCCCTGTTGCACACACATTGGTTTTAAATCACTGGCCAATATCAGTGCACACATTGGACCTAAATTCTTGGCCTCTGCTTTGGACTCAATCATCATTGTTACATGTGGTGTGGATTTGTCAACCCTAAATATTGGGAGTGTGTCGGTGTTTGAATTTGTGTTAGCAAACGCCACCCCATGTTCTCCCACCACTACGCAATTCAGCTTTTGTGTCACTTTAGGATCTCCTACTCCCTGTGTCTGGCATGCACTAGTCTTGTACATTTCCCACTCAATCAAATAGTTGTCATATGATTGTTGATCTTCTGGATGCCTAAAATATGCCTGTGTACAGTGTACGACATCTACTGGAGACCGCAAGTCCTTGCATCTCTCAGTAATCCATGGCAAAAATGGCTTAACTAGTTCATGCAATGTGTCATTGGATTCTTCACTACCCTCTAGCCAAAAAACTGTGGCTATGTTATCGTCAATTTTTGGTGTTTTAAGATTTTGTTCCTGCTGGAGCAACAGTTCAGTTTCGAGACCACAATCCTGTATTAACATGCCCAACTCATTTGACACTTCAATTTCATTCTGGAAAGAAATATCCAATTTCAAAAGTTTTATCAAATCCCTTCCCATTAGGTTGTGGGGACAGTTTGGGGCTATTAGAAATTATGTTGGAAAGTCTGCTTTACTCCTGATTTATAGGTAACTGTGCAGTCTAGAGGTTTTGAGTAAAAAACTCTTGTAGCCAAACCATTAAATCCAGATACGATTTTCCACTTTTGAGAGGGCTCTAGACTGCATTTTAATGAACTAAATGTTGCTCCAGTGTCTACCAACAGTTTCTGAGGCTGTCCCTCAATTGTTATTGTGATAAATTTTGGAGCCACGTTAATGCATCCCTCTCTATCTGGACCACGGCATCTTCATTTCGGTAATAAACTGAGTTGATGAGCAGCGACCTCTGGTCTTGACTCTGTCATCTGGTGAGTGGTCATATACTGTGGCTGTGGTTAGCCCAAGACCATTGGCTGTTGTGGTTGTACCTGTTGAGGTGCCTGATACATCTGGTGTATTTGTGGTTGCTGGTATGGCTGTTGCGGTTGTGCCTGGTGCACTTGTGGTTGTTGGTATGGCTGTTGTGGTTGTGCCTGGTACACTTGTGGTTGTTGGTATGTTTGAAATGGAAACTGCTGCTGACCTCCTTGACCCTGCATGTGTTGCATGCCTCCCGTTCTGCAGTTTCTTGCTATATGTCCGTACCGTCCACACCTGTAACACTTCATGTTTGATAAATCTCTGTCCTGTCTAAATTGTCCACCACCTCTACCTCTGCTATTCCTGGGGAATGTCTGGAACCTCTGTCCTTGATTTCCATAGGGCATGTATCCATTCATTTGCCATTCATACTCTGGTTGCTGCTGTATTTGTCCACTCTGTATAATCTGCTGTGGTTGCATCACCTGTGTCTGCGTCTGAGGCTGCAGTGGACTTGGATTACCACTAAACAACATTTCTGCTTTCTCCACTTTTTCTGGCTTTGGTTCAGATTTTTTAATCTCTTTAACTAATTCCTTAATCAGTGACAAACTATCATCAGTTTTGGGGCTGCTTTTCTTCCGAAGTAGCTTTTTAATAGTACAATATGACCTAACAAAAGCTGGCGAGTCAGTATCCAAATTTAGAATGTGTTTTTCCTTTTCAGCTGTCGGTAGTTCTCTGAGCATCCGCTGATAGAACATCTTTTTGATCAAATCATAGGTTGGGGTGGACTCTCTTGGATACAATGCATCAAACTCCTTATTTATTCTATGCTTCATGGCCTCGGCTGTCTCTCCATCCTGCACTTCTAGATTTATGGTTTCCATAGCATTCATGGGCACAGGAAATAACGTTTCCATTTTTTCCATCACAGCTGAATACCATGCTTCCACTGAACAGCTGTTTGTGGCTCGAACTGCAACATTTTCAAATCCTGTGGACATGATTGGAAGATGGACACCGAGAACGGTAGTGAGATCATTTAGGGTTAAATTTTGAGCAGGATAGTGTTCCAGGATTGACAACAAACATGCTCTGCCCCCATACTGCCTTGGGTCTTTCATTCTCATTTTTATAGAGTCAATTTCAGTTATAGTGAGCGGTTTACATGTCCTGATCTCTCTGCCGGACCTAGATGTCGATACTACAATTGGACACATCGACACATCTTCTCCTTGTCTGCGCCTAGCTTTCCTCTTGTTCTGTCGCCTTTCCTGTTGATAATAAATTTCCCCACTCGTACCGTCGTCTTCTGAGTGTTCAGCTGTTACAAACGCATCTGAGCCGGTCATCAATAAATCTTCGTCTGACGAGCTTGATTCTGCATCTATAGTCTGATTAGATCGAGTAAAATAACGATGCTGTCTTTCTTTTCTAACTGTAATCGGCTTCTGAAAGCTGATTCTTAAATCTGTCTTTTTCCTAGTCCCTGAGTGCTGGTCCACTTCTTTCTGGGCCTCTCTGTCTGCGCCCCCCTCGTTCCTCTGAGCTGTCACTCCTCCCGCCCCCTGCTCTCGCAGCCCTGCTCCTTTTTCTGCCTGAGAAGTATTCTCTTCAAATTTCGGACTAGAATGACTAATAAAGTTTTTTTCCATTGAAACCATTTGCAAATGAATTTCCCCTAGTCCCTGGGGTATGCTGCAAGTGAGATGGGCCTCCCTGAATCGTGTGGTTTTTAAGCTCACTTTCCAGTCTTGTCAATGTGTCATTAAATTGTCTTTCAGCCACTTGTGCCACAATTTCTCCAACCTGATCAATGTGTTTCTGAAGCTGGGTAGTCTGAGCTGTAACCTCCCGTACCTGCCTGAGCGCCTCTTGGGAGTATTTTTGATCCATACTCTCCTCTCCTGTGCTAGTCACGGTACATTTGATTGGCTCTTCAAATGTAATCAATGGAGCCATTGTTGCAGAATCTTTACTTTTCACTAATTCTGTTAAATCTGGATACAATGGAGCATACGGTGGAGGGGAAGAATCAGGAGCTGTACTTTGCAATTTGGCAGCAGTCATCCATTTCTCATTTAGTTTGATCATCATTGAAATCAGAGTAACCTCATCTGTCAACTTTTGAATTTTCTTATTTTCTAACGGCTTCTCTCTTTGCATTTGAGAACGTTTCTCCAAAACTAATTCTCTTAGTTGTTTCATTAACCCTTCACTTGGAGGTGAATTTGACTTAGCTAAAATACCATCTTTCTTTTTTGATTTTAACCATGTTCTAACGCTCCTTGTTGTTGTATTTTTAATCTCTGTTGTCCCCTCTAAATACTGTATAATCCCCTTTATCCACTCATCTAATGTTACAGATGCCATGTTTTCTACCGTCTAGATTACAAGCCTTGTGTTATCAATATCAATGTAAAGAATCAGCAATTGGGTGCGTAATCTTAGAGCGTCAGATCGTGGTATCTCCCCGTTCGACCACAAAATGTGGTGGGGAAATGTACGCACGAATCGTGACCCCGTCCTACGCGACCCAAATTACTGCGTTCACTGTGACCGTTTGTGCAATGGTCACTTTCAACAGAAAACATCAATCACTCATTCACACCAAGAGAAAAATTAAAAAGTGAGAAAAGTTAGACACTGTCCCTGTCCTTTCCCTTATTGTCAATTAATTAAAACACACAGTTTTCTCCTTCAACTATTAAATCACTGAGATTACACACAGTTCACTCCTTTTAACTCATAAATCACTTAGATCCTCACACAGTCCTTTTAGGTTGACTATCAATCACTGAGATAACACACAGTTTTTCTCCTTTTCTTAAGTCACTTAGACTTTAGAATACTATTATCCCAATAAATATAAAAATACTTGCAAGCAAATCCTTCAATATTTACCCTACTTTTGTTTGTTTGTTTTTTATTTTTAGGTCTCAGGTCAGGTCAAGAGGAAAGATTAATTAGTTGGTAACAATTCTTACCGTTTACTTTGGCGCCAAATTAATCTTTGCTCTGAACCGGGCCTTGTGTCTCCTGTCGAAATCCTGTTCGAGCGACGCCAAGTTCTGCAGTAATTTGTCAGAATTCCCCTGCCCCAGAAGCAGCAGAGAGGCTGCAAACACAGCAGCCCCTCGTTCTGCAGGTCCTTTTAGTTCAACAAGAGACAAAAACCAATGTTAAAACAGTAATAGAAATGACAGATACCAAACCTGATTTCAAAAGGTTATATTGAAGATTTGCAAGCAATATTACAAGATAACGGTCCGCGAACAGGTCTCGCTTCGCGTTCAGAAAAGGAGTGGCCCCGGGGACGTCTTTCACCCTCCTGGTCAGAAGAAAAAGAAAAAGCCCCCGTGCCTCCTCCTGTACATCTTTTATACTGTACATCCAAGGTCACTGACATCACAGATTCGTGGACTCTATGACTCCTTCTGGCCCGCTGCCAACGTTTGCACCTGCTCTGATAACCACTTGTCTCCCTCTTGTCCCCCTCCCATTCTCACACAGACTAACCTTGAACTCACTGCTCTTTGAGATTTACACAAACAAGTGCTAATTTGGCAACAGAAACAATACTAAACTGATTTTAATTTTAACTGGTCCAGGAGTTCAATATTCCAACAGAACCCAATGATGAGTCAGGGAGTTGAATATGATGATTTATTGAAGCTTGAGCGTATGGATGTGTGTGGGTGGGTATGTGTGTGTGTGGTCCTAAAACAGAAACAATAAACATAATATTAGATAACTGGCTACATCTCTGAATACAGTATCTAAATCATATTCACATCTTCACTATAACACACTGAACTTACTATACAATAATTATCTATTAGTGGAAAGACTAACAAACTCACACTAACATATTACATCCACATCTACAAAGATGTAATAGTGCAGCGCCGCGCTCATCGCTCCAAAAAGAGGAGCCACGTGATGGACGCATGCATCAATTAGCAGTAAAAAAAACACATAACTTTGAAACTACACTTAACTAAACATTTCCATACACCGTACTTACTTTTATAACGCACACCTTTGACTTAAACACACAAACTACTGCAAACTTGAACTTAAACTTGTGAAAACACTCATACACGGCAAAGTAAGATGTGCTCGCTCCACTCCTCTCTCTCTCGCTCTGTGCATGCAGGGCGCACGCAGGTCTCCGTGGTCCAAGCTCCGCCCCCTTAAAGGGCCAGCGTGACAGTCTCTATCAGGCTCTGAGCCCAAACTGCTTTTCCTTCGAAGTACAAAGCTCTCTGCTTCATAGTGCCTCGTCCATGTCCCTGCTGCAATCGCTCCGTGCTTCCTTCCAATTCTCGAGGTCGGACATCCGGGAACTTGGACTCCCATAATGCACTGCGCGCGCATAGCAACGCGGCGAAGGGTAAAACAAACCAGCGCCCGCCATTAAGCAACACGAAGCGAAAGACAAACGAGCGTTACAAAACATGCCGAAAAACTGTTGTATTGTTGGTTGTACCAACAACAGCGTAAAAAGGAGTGACCTATCCTTTTACATGATCCCTAGCGAGGCAACTGAGCCAGAAAGGAGAGAGAAATGGCTCCAGCTGGCTTGGAGCTACTCAGTGGGAATCTTTAGATTTTGTCACTTTGCTCCTTGAACAGGAAAGAAGAACAACAACCCCGCACACCCAGATTACACTCCGTCCATTTTCCCGCAAGCAGTGCTGAAGGAATTGACTAAGAGTACCACACTTGATCGCTTCAAGAGAGCACAGAAAGGAAAAGGTAAGTTTGCTACCCACAGCACCCTATCGTTAACAGAAAAAAAACCCATCAAACTGTAGTGTGATCAACATGCATCTAGTTTGCTCCTAGATCAATGACCAAAAATTATCTGAATTTGTTTGACACAACAAATTGCAGTCGATTTTGTTTATGCAGACATATATATAGTAGCAAATTGTGTTTCTTGCTCTTATTTTACACTGCAGTAAAACCGTGCAGATAATGAGCTGCATTTCCAATGCACAGTTAAGAATTAAAAGATTCCATATTGCTGAAGAAGATGACAAAGTCTGGAATCGCGTCTTAAATTCAGACAGAAGACATGTTTTATTGTCGATGGTAGAGACAGCACAAACAAAGCACACGATCACAGATACAATAGAATGCAAGTGTATTATACAGAGCGGAGGCATGGAGACCTCCAATCAGCAGCTTCCACGGTGCCATGTAGCTTGGCCTTCAGATAGACAAAACATGAAGTGGAAAAGTACAGGCTTCTGCACATTGATAGAATGATGAGTTTAACTTTAACAAAAGTTGCTTAAAAGTGTTATGAAATCTCACATTCCCCCCTCTGGTCATACATTCACGTGTGACCATCAGGATCGATAAACAGCAACATAACATCATAACTCAATAAAAAAACTCAGAACTCGGAATACTTCAAAAACTCAAAACATGTTCAGATCTTTCATAAAACTTGTCAACAATCTTCAGTAAAATACCAAACTTCATCAGTCGATGGTGGTTCCAAATATTGCTTTGAAAACAGTCTCTCCCACTTCTCCGTGTTGATTCCTCAGGCTGCATTTGTGTCGAGCCATGAATTCTTCTGTGACGTGTCTTTCAATCACACGTTTCAGCTTCAGTGTCCAGATTCAGCAATTCAATTCAGTCCAAATTATGTCCAAATTCAGAAATCCAGATTGTTCCAAATTATGTCCATGCAAAGAAGACGCTGGTGTTGTCCATGTCTCAGCAGCTCACAGCCTGACTGGAATCAGGGGCTGTGCAGATTGTCCAAGTGCTGATCCAGATGCATTCTCTTGAGGTTTCTCAGTTTTGGCTTAAAAAAAAAACACTTTTTGTGTAAAAAAAAAAAAGTCTTCTGTTCTGTAGATGTTACAGACAAGGCCCGCATCCTTCCACCACCTGAAGAAGATGAGCCAAGTCTGGGATCGCGTCTTAAATTCAGACAGAAGACATGTTTTATTGTCGATGGTAGAGACAGCACAAACAAAGCACACGATCACAGATACAATAGAATGCAAGTGTATTATACAGAGCGGAGGCATGGAGACCTCCAATCAGCAGCTTCCACGGTGCCATGTAGCTTGGCCTTCAGATAGACAAAACATGAAGTGGAAAAGTACAGGCTTCTGCACATTGATAGAATGATGAGTTTAACTTTAACAAAAGTTGCTTCAAAGTGTTATGAAATCTCACATTGCAATGAGGTTGTGTACAACAATTGATACAAGCACCTTGTGAAATAGAATGTTGTCCCCCATATGAAATACATAAATAAAAAATACATGTTGATTTCTAATGACAAATTTGAAAAAGTAGTACTTGGGAGGTTAACTGCTACAAAAATGGTAATCTGTGTAAAAATACAGATTTTGCTAATAAATGTATTTTCCTTGAAAACAAAATTACCTCCTATATGAAAAAGTCATTGCATCTACAAAGTAACTAGTCATGCAGATTTTTGTACATAATGCCTAGCCTGGAAATTCTTGGTAAGATGGTATTTATAGTACAAAACTAGTCTACTGGTCGCTGCTTTCTAGTCATAGTCGACTATTATGACTTGTCGTCCCAATCCAACTCAATACTAAATATACTGCCGTTTAGTAACACCAGGAAGCCGAGTGAGTGAGTGGTTGGTGGTGGTCGGAGGGGCCGATGGCGCAGACTGGTCGCCTCGCTTCAGTCAGTCTACCCCAGGGCAGCTGTGGCTATAATAGTTGCTTACCACCACCAAGTATGGAGTGAATGAATAGTGCAATGTTAAGCGTCTTTGAGTGTCCAGAAAAGCACTACATAAAACTGATGCATTATTATTATTATTATAAATATGAGGCCATGACTTAAAATTTCTGTGATCATTTGCAAAATATATACCTTTTATCTATTTTTTTCAGCACCATCCACTACTCTAGTATCACGAAAGGAAAGGAAGGTGAAGAAGCAACTGGAATTTGAGGAGACAAGTGTCCCAGAAGAGTTGCAACAAGAAGTGTCAACACCCTGCATGGAAATGCAAGACCTGCAGCAGACGGAATTAGGCATTGACAAAATCAGCGATGATTCGGTCTCCACCATCATAATACTAAATACACCTGAAACAAAAGAAAATGAAGAAAGGGAAATAATTTTATTTTTATACATTAACATATCACATCTAGGAGAGTGACAATTGACCAGAGCAAAAACACTGACAAATTGCAAGTAAATGATACAAATGTTTTCATGTCAATCTTCACGTCTTTTAGTATTTCTACTTATACAATGTCTAATAAACTATTTCTCATTAGAAATGTTAAAGTCTTGCTGTTGTCGTTAGACACTACATTCAATAAAATGTAATCTGATGACTGGTTATTGCAAAAAATAACCAGTCATAAAAAGTGTGAATAGAGGGTATGCCATTTTACTTTAAAATTTAAATAGAAATGTAATCTCAAATGAATGGACACATTGAGGGGCAAATCAAAGAATAACAAAATAATACCAATGCCATGCCACTGTTTTCTGTTGCTATGTTATGACATCGCTATGCATAATGGTCGGCAGCTCTACACCGATAAGCAACAATGAAATGCACTAGTTGTGTGGGGAATAAGTGGAATTTCTGCAGTTAGCCTTTTTTGGCTTTTGAAAAAAACTGTGTCCCTCACTTACACTGTACAAGCTGTGCCACTGACAGACTGAGCTCATTACAGCCACATTGTAACAGAATGCTTTTGAATGTCATAACATAGTTAATGTTATCGATGCTTGATGGGTATTTAAATATTACTACAAGTGTAGGACACATGGTATGTACACATGGTGTTCATACCAGGGGACTTGATGAGGTAATTGTATATGTCTGGATACTCGAGCCTGGGCCATGCCTTTGGGTTGTTTTCCCAGGACTCTGCTGGATGCCGATAGGGACAAGATTGTAAACCTACAAGCGACAGCTTTCTGTGGTACCTGGTCAATGCAGGCGCTAGGAGACTGTCAATATACTGATATGACATGCTGCAATAGAAGAAGATCTGTATTCATATAGTGCCTTTCACAGACATGTAGCTAGTCACAAAGCGCTTTACATGAGTGTTTACATTCACTCCATACATGTGGTATATACATCATCAGTGACATCAGCTGCAGGCAAGAGAAATAAGATTAAACTAAAACTGGCGATTATAAGTGTAAAACTACAACTGAAAAAGGTGGTCCTGTTGTGGCTTAAGGTGCAAGAACAAGAGGAATGACATTTGCGTTAATAAAATAAGGTTTATCTGATATTTCCAACAACAGTTTCTTTATTGTTACTATGACAACAGCTACAATGGAAATAGATAGGAATTTAGATTCCTGCCTCCAGCTAAGCAAGCCCTGAATGTTTACACCACCAACATACATTCGCATACACAGATATCATTCATCAATAATTCGAAGTTGTCCGTTAGTATCCATAACTGACATAATCCACGGCAAAACATATGTAAATAGATACCTTTTGGATTCGCCTTCGGTTTGTTTTACCCTTCAAACATGGCGGCGGTTGGTTGCTACGCAGGTCACATGATTCGTGACGTAACGCCGACCTCGAGAATACATAGTTCCCACAGACCAATGAATGTCACATGACCTCCTCGGAGACGCCATCTTTGATGGCACGCTGTTGTGTTTGTGCATTCCATTAAACAGAAGAATGAGAATAAATGTAGATATTCAAACGCAAATTGGAAAAAAAGGGCAACTTTTGAGCAAATAATTGTATATTAATACAATGGCACCACAGTTTAACGTGCTACGGACATGTTTTACATATTTGATCAAATTATGCAGCAAAAATTAACAAGCAATGCAAACATTTCTCAAAAACTTTAGATTTAATACCAGTTGGAGCTCCATTTAATTATTTTAATTATATTAACAATTAATTTAATTAATGCTAATGCCACACGGACACTCTGGATTGCTGTTATTGTTTATTTCCGCGTTTTTGACCGTATGTTTTGGTGAATGGTGGGCAACTGATTTTTCCAGGCGTAAAGAGCAGTTTATTTTATGACACAGATCTTTTTACAGAAGCAATGCTGTTTGTGAACATTGTTTTAGCCCACCATAGAACTATTATTATCTATTTAATACATTTACGTTGCCCTCGAGAGCCTCGGACGCGACACCGATCCTCCTCATAATAAAGTAATCTAACGCTAAATAATGAAACTCTCAAGTTACCAGCTATCAGCATACACAAGTTAGTACTGAGTAAATTACGTCTGTCAACACATTATGAGATACGATACGCACCTGACACAAAGTGCTCCGAGCATATTCTTGCGTGTTTTGAGGGAGTTTCTTGCCTGTTTATCTTCGCAAGCCATAACCTCCGTGGTTGTTCTGACAAAAGCTTAGTCTTCTCACATTCATGAAGTCTAATGATGGGTATACTGTAAAATCCAAGTTTAACGGAACCTCCGGCACGATTTGAACATCCATTGACCCAGCAGGAGATGACCATTTTCAACTTTATCACGACATTAACACGTTTCAGCTTCTTTTTCTATTGTTTTGCCCACAGCATGCCAACTCAAATGGCGCCGGGTCGGCAAATCCCCGTATGTAGTGACGTCATGTGGGAACTATGTATACACACACACGGACCAATCACAGCGGAGATTCCTTGCGGCAACCCTTACGTAGTTAGAAAATTTCGATGCTGCGCGGCAGGCGACGTAAGGGCCTTGCGGCGACCAACGCGTTGCGCAATTGACGTCACCTCCGTAAGCTCCGCGCCGCGCGAGTATAAACTTGGCTTAAGGGTCTTGGGGTGACCAACGCGTTGCGCAAGTGACGTCACGTCACCTCCGTAAACTCCGCGCCGCGCGAGTATAAGCAAGGAAGTGTGTGTATTGGAAGGAAGCATGAAGCGGCTGCAGCAGGGACAATGGATGAGGCACTATGGAGCAGAGAGCTTTGTGCTTCGAAGGAAAAGCAGTTTGGGCTCAGAGTCTGATATACAGGAGACTGTGAACTATTTAACATATATATAACTTATAAACTGTTCAGTCGTTTGTTTTGCACTGTTCCTGTCTTGTTTGAATCGTAGCTGCGTTTGTTGCTTTCCTCCTGCACTCGTAAATCGTTCATGTTTGTCTCAGATATTTACCACTATTATTGTTTTGCTGTTTGTGCTGAAAACTATTTAATAATAACTGTTTCCAACAAGAACTGTGTCTTTATTCACAGCATCACAGTTGAAATGACTTATAAAATAATGAATCCATAAAACTATCACATAAACCTGCAGTAGAAACACGTGTAATGAGCTCAAACAGCTTTGTTTGCTATTGTTGTTCTGAAGAGGACAAAGTAGCAGCGTAAATGGGACCGCTCCTGTGTGATCGCCCTCATGTGGTTTGTTGTGGGATTACAACATTCTCCTCAAAACTCCGTAAGGGGAACGCGCCAGTATAACATCAATTGTGCTTACGTAGGTCCACCGCAACCGCTAACGTAAGCCACGCCGCGCAAGTGTACACTAGGCTTAATGGTGCTTTCAGACCGGATCATGCGTTGCGTCGGGTTTCAATGCAAAGTCTATGGTGGCGCAGGTTCGACCGTGACAACGCACGGACCTGTCATGTTCGCCGATGCGGAAGTACCGTTTAATTATAAAATAAACGTATGGCGCACCTCGGTGAACACATACTGCTGTTATATAAAGTCTGTGGAAGGTCTCTGAACACAGACACGCTGCAGTGCTGCATTATTGGAGAAGAACTTTACACAAGAAGCCGCTGGTGTGAAGTCCCCTGCATCTGAAAACTAGAGAAAACTCTGGTGCGCGAGGCTTCAGCGTTCCAGCATTGGCGGTGTGAAAGCAGGGTAAGTCTAGGATCATGTATCGTATTAAAAAATGACGTGTTCAAAATCCCTTATAAAGATGACCAGGATTCAGAAAGTTAAATTCAAAAAAGGTTTATTTCCCTAATACAAAAGAATCTAACACAACGACCTGGACCAACTTTAACTATCCCTTATTCCCTATATAAAGTATAAAGTATGACTTTGGTGGGCGCTCCACGCAAAGTCACACTGCTGTCCCTGATCCAGTTTAGTCTAAAAAACAAGCATGAGGTTATTTAAGCAAATGTGCATGAAGAAGGGGGCGTGTCGTTTCTCTCGGGTCCCGGGTCCGGCCTCCATCATGTCTTCTCCGTCTCGCCAGACCTAGACATAATCATTCACACACTCCCCCTCCCCAGCCTATAGATTTATTGGTTCCTTTGAGATAAGGCAGAAAGCTCTCCTTCTTTCACAACTTGAAAAGATTAGCAGAATCCCCCCAGATTAACTATCATTAACTCACCCATGCACTTTGGACAAAATGGGACAAGGGGAGTAGGGCAATACAAGGTCTTTCTTTTTGCTTGGAGACAGACAGAGTTCAATTTCAGGTCAATCTAATTCACATCGCCTTTTAGCCTATATTTAATACAACAGTTCCCTCTTTTGGCCGCTATTAAAAAAGGCCACACATTTCAATAACCTTCCTCAGGCGACGGGACGGGGGAATCCTCAACCAATGCAAGCATTTGACCTCTCAGTCCAGGGTTAACAGCGGTGTCTATAGCTTTAACACAAAGAGAACGTATACAAGGTATACAGCAGCATCCTACAACCATTATTATTGCAAAGATGGCCGCAAGGCTTGTGATAACAGACAAAATTACATGCTTCCACTTCCCCAAGATGCTGTCCAGCCACGCCTCCAGTGGGTTCTCCGGGACTCCAGAAACGTCATGCATTTGCTCTGACAGCATTTTGAGACCAGCCAGAGCCCTGGAAACTGATCCATCTGGATGTGTGTTATTTGGAATGTATACACAACATTCTGTACCAAATAAACTGCAGACCCCACCTCTCTCTGCTAAGAGCATGTCTAGAGCCACTCTGTTTTGAAATGCCACCAGAGAGGTGGCCCCCAGCTGCTCCGCCAATCCCTCTATTGCGTCCCTGGTGTGATTGGCAAGCCTAAGCATAGTATACCAAATGAAATTAATTCTATCTACATTTTTGTTTGGCGTGATAGGGAAAATAGCGGAAATTATTGGAATATTTTCGAAACCTGTTGCAATTTGATCTACCAGTTTGAATTCATGAGGGACTCCACGTGGAACACCTATAGAGTCCATGTAAGTTGGATTATCTTTCCCAGTATCTAGGAATGGTATTGCTCTTTTAAATCTATGCAGTGGGTGGGGACTGTCTAGGGATGGCTTATGGCCAATTATGGAAATGGGCATCATTAATCGCACCATTGCACAACTACCTGTAAAATTTTTAATTAGTCTATGTCTAAGTTTTAAATCTCCACACAACCAATACAAATCACCTCTGGTCCGGGTCATGTGGACCGGACTGGGCAGGGTGACGTTGTTGACACACCAGTCTGCTGGAAGGAACCCCCACTGGAGACGCGGCCTCGTCCCTCCATTGAGTGAGTGGAAACAGGTGTAATTGCTTTTCCTGTGGGAAAACATAGGGGGCTGAATTTCTGAATCCAATTCTGGAAACAATACTTCAAACATTGAACAATTACTAGGGGCTGTCTTTGTCTCCTCAGTCAGGTCTTTTTCTTGCCAAAACAACTTTATCATACAATTATAACCATCTACATCTTCTGGGAAAAGTGGAGCAGGGGCTGTATACAAAGTGGGACGTGCAGTAGAACACACAACACAATCGTCAAAGCCAGCAGCCGCTGACATGTGTTCCACTGTCCACAACCAAGCGTTTCTATCCCCATATCCAGTTGCTTGTTTTAACAATTCAGAAACAGTCCAGTCAGCAGTCACCTGTACGTTTTGTTTGTCTTGCCATACTTCACTATCTATGGCCTCCTTGTCTAGCTCCTTGTCCTCGGGTAGGGCAATTGAAATCCATTGTCTAATGTCTCCTGGATAATGTCCAATAACGTAAGTCCCATTCACATCAATCCCACAATTTTTCACAGTGACTAGCACCGTTGTTTGTGAGTGGTCTGTAGTCAGAATCACTCGTCCCTTCAATCTGTGTTCATTATTATAACCCCAATCAGGACCTGTATTGGATATAACATACTCCCAAGCATCACAGGTGCAGTCCACCGATGCTCTAAAGCTTTTTCCATGTCTCTCATATTTACATGTTGACGGTGTGTAACACAGGTAGAGTGTGTAGTCAGGTCGAAAGGATAATGGAAAGATTGTTGCCATTGGTATGTGGGCTGTAATTGTCGCACCCACCGGGCATTTTACTGTCACAACCGTAGGTAGAGAGTCTCTAACGCTGCCTTCTCCTATGGATCTTTTATTTCTGTCAGTCTTATTGGACCAAAGACTGGATTGTGTTACAAGTCTGGCCCTGTCTCTTAGCTGTGTGTTTTCTAACACTTCCCATGTTAAAATTCCCAGGACCACGACCAAACCAACTGCAGCGATAGCCCATAGGATGGCTCTCCCTCTTTTGGTCGTGGGCCAGGGCTCCCTGTCCCAAGGCAACATATTAAGAGCGAGTGTAAGCGTGTGTGTGAGTCCCTGTCCAACCCGTGAGCGTGGTTACGAGGGTGGGTCAGATGGAACAAGTGGTTTCATCTCTCTCATGAGAGATGAAACCACTTGTTCCCGTGTCCCTTCAGTTGAACAGCTTTGCGAGTGCGGGCCACCACTTCAAAGGGTCCGGTCCAGCGGGGCTCGTTCCACTTCCTTTTGAACACCTTCACACGGACCCAGGCAGGTGGATCCTCCGAGGCCTCCTTCTCGCAGAGGTCGAGACTTCCTTCAACCTGATGGGAAAAACTAGACAACATTTCTCTCAATTGTTCCCAGTACACCCGCACTGGGGGTGTTGGGGAGTCGTCTTTTGTGAAAGGCACCACCCTGTTTCCTGGTCCTGGCATAGGCCTCCCTGTTAACAGCTCGTATGGGGAGAAATGGTGAATGCGGTTAACAGAGTGCCTTGCTGACAACAGGGCAATAGGCAATGCCTGTAGCCAATTCAATTTACTCGTTGCCAGGATTTTAGAGAGTTTACTTTTCAAGGTCTGATTCATCCTTTCAACTCGGCCCTGGGATTGAGGATGGTAGACCGTTCCAAATTTATGTTTTAGCCCCAGATGTTTTTCTACCAATTGCAAGTGTTTGTTCCTGAAATGCGTCCCATTGTCAGACCTTATTAACTGGGGAAAGCCATGCGTTGGGATGTAATGCTGAATTAAGGCTTTGATTACAGAGGCAGCATCCTCTTTTGCAGCAGGATATGCCTCAGGCCATCCCGTAAAGGTGTCAGTGATGACCAACAGGTACCGCTTTCCTGCGCACCTGTTAATCATATCTGTGAAGTCCATCACAACATGTGCTCCAGGCCAAGTAGCAGGTGTGAATTTTCCTGGGGAAACAGCTGAGCAGGGCGATGGGTTATAATTTTGACATATTTGACAGGACCTAGTATAATCTTGGATCATGCTTGTCTTAAAGGGATGCCACCATTGTGACATATTCCTGAGCATCTGTACCTGACCCACATGGGCTAGCCCATGTGCCTCAGATAAAGCCGCTCGTGAGAGGTCCCCCACGGGCAGGGCGGGGCGGCCATCAGGGCCGTACCAGATGCCAGTATCTGGATCCTTCTTTGCCCGTTTTTGAACCCACATGGATATTTCTTCAGGAGCTGCTTTTGTTTGGGCCTCAGCCAAAACCTGAAGGGATAGATCGGGCAGGCAGTCTGCCAGGTCTGGCCCCTCGTCCCGAACCACAAACACTCCTGGAGTACTGACCTTGTAGTTGGCAGCTTTCTTTGCGGCCTCATCCGCCGCCTCGTTTCCCCTGGCCTCAAAGTTGTCTGACTTGGAGTGCCCTTGGCACTTGATGACGCTTACCTGTTTTGGAAGCTGGAGAGCGCTGTCCAGCCTCTCCACCAGGGCTCTATGTGTGATGGGTCGGCCTTTAGCAGTCAAGAAGCCGTTTCTTTTCCACTCGGAGAGGTTGAAATGGACAGCCTCAGGTGTCCCAGAAAATCCAACCAGGGTGATGTGCTCCTCAGAGAGCAGGACAGGGCGTATCTTTGTATTGATGGTAGAGTAGGTGGCGCCAGTGTCCACCAGGGCCATCAGGTTGTCGTCCTCCACCTCGCCCCAGTAGTTCCCATGCTGGGAATATTGTCCATCTCTCGGGGCCAGGTTGTCATTCGGAGCCGTCCATGGGAAGGGAGGGCCTGCGCGCTCTGGTCTGGGTCCCATGCCTCTCTGGGGGCCCCTCCCACGCACCATCTCAGGCGCTCCATGGTAGTAGGAGGCCTCTCCTTCAAAGGGGCAGTCCTTCGCCCAGTGACCGTGCCTGTAACAGAGCCGACACACATCCCTGCCCCCTCTCCAGCTTCCACCCCTTCTTCCTCCCCGGCCCCCACGCCCACCACCTCTGGCCCCTCCCCTTGTCCAGTCCTGTCGTGGTGGAGTGGGAAGTCCAGCAGGCATATTAGTCATCTGATTACTAGTTCCTTTTTTATTTTGGGTGGCTTTATTTCTCGCTTCACTAAGCTGTAACTTCAAAAGTTGACAAGTCATATCTTCAACACTCTTTCTTTCTTTAGTTTTATTTTCAACATATCGCTTAATGTGAAAGATTAAATTTGTTTTCCACTGTGCTGAATCCGGGTTAATATTATCTGGGTTGTCTTCAATCTTTGAGCGTATTGTTTCTGGTAAACCATTCAAAATAGCTGCTCTAAAAGGCATGACTTCACTGACCTTGTGAGGGTGTCTTCCTACTGTGTCCATCCACTTGGTCACACTCCTGTCATAAAATACAAGTGGGTCCTCAGACTCCAGCCAAGTTAACTCACGAGGGGCAGAAGACAGCGGAGTTGGAAAGTTTTCCCTCAGTGCTTCATACCAGGCATTTGCATATTGGCCAAATCTGGAAGAATCACAAACATCAGCAGTACCAGCTTGTCTTTCAATAGCATCTCTCTCCCATGGTTTACTGCATGCTGCCATCACTGCCCGGACGTCACCCATCGCGACATCATGACCTGTAAACCATGTGTTCAGACTGGAAATCCAGTTTCCAGCTCCCTGACACAATGGAGGCATTTTGTCTTTTATAGTCTGCATGTCACTTACAGAAAAAGGATGGTACTCCCCAGCTGCGCCTCGTCCTGGTCTCAGAGGGAACATGGATTTTGTCTGAGACCTGGTTCTGCTTGCCACCGGTCTAGTTTCTCCAGGCTCCTGGTCTCCGTCATCACTACTGTCAGAAGAGAATTTAGCTCCTTTTTTAGCCTGTTTAGCTTTAAGTACTGGTGGGGCCATGGCACCGTCTCCCTTGTCACTTTCACTGTCCGTCCTAGTCATGGCTCGGCGTGCGGCTTTATTAATTAATTTTGCATTCTCCTGTCTAGCGGTCTCGTAATCATGGGTCCTACTTGCGGTTTCTTCTCTCTCAACTCTGTCTGTGGTGCATTCAAAGGTCGGTTTCCTAGCTCTAATATTTCTGAGAGAGTGCAGGAGCTCCTCTTGAATAGATGGGGGTTGGTGAGGGGTGTGTGGGAGCTGTGGCGGGAGGCTGACAGCTGGATTTTGACTCGGATCTCTATTGTCCCCCACAGACTCCTCTTCTGTCCCTTCGTCAAATTCACTGTCTACAAAGTCATTGTCCCCTCTCTTTCTTACCGCCACTTCTCCTGAAAATGTATATTGTGGCAATATTAGATTTGGCTTACCTGGTTCTAAACCTAGAGAGTACTTTGGTGGAGCCGTGGGTAGGGATGGGTATATATTACTCACCGGCATTGCTCCGTTTTCTGTTTCCTTGTCTTTACTTACCATCGGTAATTTTGCCAACGCCGTGGCAGCCAAAGCAAAATTATGTACCTTGGTCCTCAGTTTCTCAGCCTTTTTTAGTTTCTTTTTAATTTTTCTACGCTCATTCCAACTCTCTCCTTGCTTTCCCTCAAGCTCAAGTTTATCCTGTTTTAAATTATTTTCCTCTTCCCGCAATATCTTAGCCAATGCGGACGCTGTCATATACTCAGGTATGACCCTTTTGTTCTGTATTTTTTCCCATGCTTTCACAGCCTTTCGTTTTGCCTTGTTCCTATATTTTTTATCCAGACCACTCAGAATCTGAGCCTCTATTTCTCTATATAGCTGCTCGATTGGAATGCCTGTCTCCATTTTTCGGGGGGGCCCAAAATTCCCCCAGGTTCCAATGGGTTTAAACCTAACTTGTGTGTTGACGCGTCCGTCAACCACGCTAGTCACAGCGGGCTTTCCTGTTTCTGGCAAGGCTTCTCAAAAAATCTTTACTTTTAATATATTCTCGCAGGGTTCTAACTACTTTTTAGGCTTTTACTATTTTTACTTTTTGAATTAGCTCCTCCGTGGACAAAACTTCTCTCCCCTTAATTTGTTTAGTCCAATATGCAGATTTTTAATTAGTCAAAAGGTATCTGCTTTAGAGCCCTGCACTTGAGCCCTTGGCCCGAGGGCCCCGACGGCCCGACAGCCCGAGGGCCGGGCTTCGGGCCGATGACCGCATAATGACCTCGGACACGGGCCGGGCTCGGGCTCTTCATTTTCAGAGCGGCAGAATAGATTTACGAGCGCACCCACTGAATATAGCGTTCTATCACGCTGTAGTGTTTGTTGTTCTGTGTAGTGTTGTCATTGACGGCACATAGCATTACTTATGTAATGTGCAGATGTGTTGCAGCATCGGGGGCATCATACAGATGCGGCCGTTCACTCTGCACCACTCCGCACACACAGAACTCATTGCAACACATCACTACCATGTATAACTCCGCCCTCTAGCTAAGTCTGCGTTCATATCAGTGCGCGGCACTATATACTACGCTAAAACATTGTTATGGGAGGTTACAAAAAAAAAAAAAAGGCGGGCTTGATGCGGGTTTCGGGCTTGAAAATTCAGAAACCATATCGGGCCGGGCCGGGCTGGGGCGCCACCCCCTCGGGCCAGGGCCGGGCTCGGGCCCAGATAATAGGCCCGTGCAGGGCTCTAATCTGCTTACCTTCAGTTCAGCGGCCGCTTTGAGGAGAGACGCAGAGTCCAAGGGAAGGCGAAAAGTCATCAAAGGGATCACGTCGAGGGTCACCAATTATCGTATTAAAAAATGACGTGTTCAAAATCCCTTATAAAGATGACCAGGATTCAGAAAGTTAAATTCAAAAAAGGTTTATTTCCCTAATACAAAAGAATCTAACACAACGACCTGGACCAACTTTAACTATCCCTTATTCCCTATATAAAGTATAAAGTATGACTTTGGTGGGCGCTCCACGCAAAGTCACACTGCTGTCCCTGATCCAGTTTAGTCTAAAAAACAAGCATGAGGTTATTTAAGCAAATGTGCATGAAGAAGGGGGCGTGTCGTTTCTCTCGGGTCCCGGGTCCGGCCTCCATCATGTCTTCTCCGTCTCGCCAGACCTAGACATAATCATTCACACACTCCCCCTCCCCAGCCTATAGATTTATTGGTTCCTTTGAGATAAGGCAGAAAGCTCTCCTTCTTTCACAACTTGAAAAGATTAGCAGAATCCCCCCAGATTAACTATCATTAACTCACCCATGCACTTTGGACAAAATGGGACAAGGGGAGTAGGGCAATACAAGGTCTTTCTTTTTGCTTGGAGACAGACAGAGTTCAATTTCAGGTCAATCTAATTCACATCGCCTTTTAGCCTATATTTAATACAACACATGTCAACTTGGAGAAATGTGTTTTGAGTGTAAATATGTGACGCACTATTTGGCCCAAAGAGGAAGAATGCAGCTTGACTTTGTCCACGAGGATCTGCCTCTGTTTGAATGAATTTGTTCATCTGCGACTCTAAGATTTTTCTATAACTACATCATGGAACTGGACTGACTCAAAAGCTGATCTGGAAACCAATGTTCCCACAATAAAAAACGCTAACACGTTGTATGGTGTGTATCACTCACTCAATTATGGTGTGTATCAATCACTCAATTATCACACATGTGCATAGGATGGACTGTGAAACATGAAGAAGAGCGCAATATGGAACCTTTAATTTATTGTACCAAAGAAACTCTTGGCCACTTGAAGTCTTTGGCCCGATGTGGGGGTTTGTGAAGTCTTTTGTCCCCAAAAGGATTATTGTTTATTGTTTACATGTAAATAAGGATGGTCTTTGCAGCATGTGGATGTGGATGTGTTTTCTCCTTAATAAAGCCATGCCTGCTAGATAGTGTTTGGAGCAGAAGAGTGATGGCCGGCTTCAACCACATCTTCTCCTTGCCTTGCAAGTAAAAACTACACTTCTGTCTGTTTGTGTGCTTTTTCCAGGTTTAAACTGTAGCTAGAACTAGCATTAACACACTACACCCTTTTGTCTTTATGTCCGTTTGGTTTGTGTCCTTTAATATTTACAATCTATGGTTGTTCCATAGTGATGGGGGACAAGGCCCCAGAGGGACTGCACTACGTGGGGGAACTGGAGGATCTGATCTCTGCCAAACGGACAGTGGTGACTGTGGAAGGACGGGACATTCTCATCATCCACCATCAGGGGGAGTTCTACGCCATCGACACCTACTGCTACCGTCAGTTCCTCCGTCTGTGCAGCCTGTGCATTAACTGCTAACCCATCGAAGGTCTCATTGTCAAGTTAGGCTCCAACTCGCTCTGGCTTCGATTAACTTACATGTAAATAACAAAGGAAGGTTGCCATCATCTGTTCTTTAGTTAGCAGGTTTTCCCGACATTTCGTCTTTATTCCAAGGAACTTTTTCAAGGGAATGAAAGCTCAGCCGCGAGTTGGAGATTTATAACCTGTGGGTGTGGTTAGACACCCCATAATCCTGAGGCTAACTCATTAACACATCTAAGGTCTGTTAAGATGTGGTAGGGAGGTCTAACCACTCCTAACTTATTAGCACGTCAATGACCTTATCTATACTGTATGTAATGGTCGAGACTATGAATTAAAGAAATGTTACCAGCAATGCCACCCAGTATTGACCAGATGCATCAACGTCATCCAGTCACGTGATTGTGAATGAGATTACGGCGGAAGTATTGGAAACTAGCATTGCTGCGAGAGCAAAACGGACACAACTCTTAAAAACGGAGCTTCCTCTCCTAAATCCAGAAGTGGCTGCTTCAAGCACATGTTCGAATACGTTATAGATGGAAGTAGGACATCAGGTCAGGGCTCACAAAGAGTGGTATTTGGAGAAGTTAAGGATTGCCTAACTGGATGTTGACCCGTACCTTCTCCCCACAGTCAATTTTATCGATTCAATAAAATGTCTATTTTTGCCCGAATTCACCCTACATGATCTTTATCATTATCGTTAACAATGCATCCCCTTAAACTGGGGCAGATTTATATGTACATTTTGCTGGTAGCATTAGCAATAGTCCACTTTTCTGTGGCTTTTCTGTCTACAGCCAAACATGATACGTACTGACGGAGAGGAAAATAGTGAAACACGCAATTGACTTAAAAGATAAAAATGTCAATGTTGCAGCGCACATACAGGACAGTAGTAAGAGACACGTTTGACGTGTGTCATTGTCCTCCAAATTAATGGAAATAAAATAAATACAAACTTGTGATTGCTTTATCTTGTAAAAAGTGTTCACTTCACATTAGGGAGTACTTGGATGGGTCCCAGTCCTTTTTGGTTGATTGCCGCTGGCCATCGTCGTCTTCTGTCTTCATGACGAGCAGGTATCAGATAAAAAAGCTTATGTCCTTGCCTGTTAGTATAATCAACCGCACTGCAAAATGTCACAGTTTTGGCTGTAATGCGCTGAAACAGGTTGTTTTGGTCAGGTGTCCGTAGGCTCCAGTTAGACTTCTGCCGTCTGTCATGGAGAGTGGGCGTGGCCAGGACGTCACATGCAAGGGGTAAATATGGGCACTGGGACCCGTTAAAGACAGTAATGAGTGACCACATCGTGGACTGATGTGGACAGGAGGCAACATAGTACAAAAATACAGTTTATTTTGGACAGTTTTCAAAAAGAGACAGTTTCTGTATTTCATTCAACGACGTCAGAATCCACTCCATTCTCCCTATAAACTCAAGTGTTATTTTTGATTGGCCACACTAGTAAGCCATTGCTCCACGCAGCAGTAGTCCCCTAGAGCACAGCGCATTCCAGGCCCAAGCGCCTCCAAACGGACCCACGCGCCTCCGTGGCCCTGCACTGAGGGTAAGGACTGGCTGGGCGAGAAACGCGTTTTCGTTTCACATGAGCTACTGATATTGTTGCTTTCACCGTGCCTTCAAAAGTGTACATAACTGTGGAGGACCACAGTTATGTAAAAGAACCATGGAGGACCAAAGTTATGTAAAAGAACCATGGAGGACCACATTTATGTAAAAGAACAACCCGAACAACAATCTTTTAGAATTTTTTTTTTTTCCCCGACGTTTTGTCTTTCATCTAAAGGACTTTTTTCAAGGGAATGAATTCTCAGACCGCGCGTTGGAGATGTATAACCTATGGGTGTGGTTAGCCACACCCTAATCCTCATGCTAACTCATTAACAAACTAAGGTCTGTTTGATGTAGAAGGGAGCAGGTCTAACGACCCTGCTATGGCTAACGACCCCTTTTGTCTGCAGAGATTGCTCGAGTGGAGTGCAGGTCTCCCTACTCCTAACTTATTGGCATGTCACTGATCTTATCTATAGTTAGGGCGTTGTTTTTAGGACGTCGTCATAGATGCAAGGCAAAAATTGGTTTGAGAGAGGGGTGAAAGAAGCCATTTTTGTGAGGAAGCACAAACCTTCTCTTAACAGAGGAGGTGGGTTAAGATTTGTTTTGCCTCGCAAAGCAATATTTATTTCTTTTTATTTAAACTTTAAGAAAACTCATATACGCACATGATCCATTGATATATTAAGAATAAAAGAGCACACAATTACATATTTACAACCGTTCATCCATGACTTGTGAGTATTGTCTTTGGTCTATTATAAAGGCTGCGCAAGATTTCTTTTGGAAAATACAGTTGAGCTCCACAAAACGAGTCCAATAATCCTTAGAATAAGTAAAATGTCCCTTTCCGTTCCTTTGGCTATGCATGCTGCCTGCTTTCTGCTGTTTTTTCAACTTTAGCATTGAAACAAAAAATCAAATATCAAGCCAATTTTTCGTCTTTCCTTCTCATCAAAATGAAATATGAAAATTCAAGCCATTTTTAGATATTTCATTTTCAATTTTAATTTGAAAAAAACATTGAAATCCATACCCTAAACCTCCATATCAGGATCAACCGTCTTCCTCATGCTGGTGTTCTAAGGACAAGTTCAACTCCGTGAACCTGTGTTTGTTCACTGTCTTTTCTTTCTCCAGATGCCGGGTCGTCATTGCAGAACGGAGACATTGAGGTAAAATCATAAAAACTGAAGACCAGACCCAGGACCTGATTGAGACCGCGTTCAGACCGGATCATGCATTGCGTCGACTTTCAATGCAAAGTCAATGGTGACGCGCGTTCGAGCGTCGAACTGCATGTGCGTCTCGGGTTATACGCACGGACTGCGCGGCAAAGGCGTGGCAGAGGCGCAGGAGCGGAATATCGACGCACGCAGGAGATAAACATTACTGAACGTTTCCTCGGGACGCTCGTGCAGCGACCAATCAGAGAGCCGCAAAGTGGTCACGGGGACATTAGCGGTCTGAGCGAGCAGACTGAACATACTCGTAAACAGCTAAATGGGAGACTCTTGTGAACAAATGCGTCCTCTTGCTCTCGTGACTGTATGTGCTATGCGCAAGCACCGTTTAATAATAAAATAAATGTATTAGCGCACCTCCGTGAACACATACTGCTGTTATATAAAGTCTCTGGAAGGTCTCTGAACACAGAGATGCTGCAGAGCGTCTTTATTAGAGAAGAACTTTACACAAAAAGCCGCTAGCTTTACTCCTTTAGCATCAAAGTCCGCCCGCTACTTCTGCCACTGGCAGGCGCCACCGCAGGCCAGGACTTCTGGTCTGAAGACCCCTGCGTCTGGTATTTAGAGAATGTGCGTCTGGTGCGCGAGGCATCAGCGTTCCAGCGTCGACGTCTGGACCAGTGGGGGAGGGTCCCAGCTCAAAAGTGGCCAAAATGACGTGCGCTGACATGCTTGCAATACCACCCCGGGCCGATGGGGGTGGACCCAGAAGTAGAATTAGCCAATGCTAACATATAGCATTGGCAGACCTCTCGAAAACGTCTTTACAGGATGGACCAAAAGTTGGCTCTTGGCCCAAAGCTCCGTTCCACATGTGTGTCAATGCTGAGGGGGGTGAATTTTTTTGGTCCACTCTAGTTTACTTGCTGTGAATTTTTGGAGTCTCTCGTTCAAAGAATGGAGTTGCGCCGGCTGACGCATGCGCAGATGCGTTTTTTCACAATTTTCTTGTGGGCGGGACCACTCGCGGCCATTTTGGATTGCGCCAGTAGAGCACATTTTTTGGCCCATTAGTTAGAACGGCAGAGATAGGCGTGACTCTGTCCATTAATATATACAGTCTATGGTCTGGACGCGGCATGAGACTGTAGACCAGACCTAGGACGTGTATGAGACCGTAGACCAGACCCAGGACCTGTATGAGACTGTAGACCAGACCCAGGACCTGTATGAGACTGTAGACCAGACCCAGGACCTGTATGAGACTGTAGACCAGACCCAGGACCTGTATGAGACTGTAGACCAGACCCAGGACCTGTATGAGACTGTAGACCAGACCCAGGACCTGTATGAGACTGTAGACCAGACTAAGGACCTGTGTGAGACTGTAGACCAGACTAAGGACCTGTGTGAGACTGCAAACCAGTCCCAGGACCTATATCTCAGAGAAAAGAAGGAGATTTCTGGGGGAATGTGTATGGAGGCGTAGGGGAAGACCCAGGACACACTGAAGGGACTATAACTGACCATGCCCCATTTGTCTAACCCTGCCTCTCTCTCTGACCCCGCCCCTGCTCTCTTCTCCCAGGAGCTGGACCGTAAGCTGTGCATCATTTGTCCCAAACACAAGTTTCGGATTGGTCTCCGGGAGGGGGAGGGGCTGTACCGGGGGCGGGACCGGAGCTGGCACTCCAAAGGGGTGAAGCAGCGCGTGCACAAGCTGCACCTCCATCAGGGGGCGGTCTACCTACACCTGTCAACCGCGGCCTGGACAGAGTCTGACTACTACCAGGGAGATAAAGGCAGGGCTGCTCGGGAAAGGCTGGAGAGGGAGGGAGGGGCTGAAGAGGCAGGGGCGGAGGAGGGAAGGAGTGACTGAGGAGGAAGGAGCTGAGTAGGGAGGGAGGCTGAAGAGGGAAGGAGAGACTGAGGAGGGAGGGGGGCTGAAGAGGGAAGGAGGGACTGAGGCGGACAGAGGAGGAGCTAAGGACAAGCTGTGAGCATAATTGACCCCTCCTGTCCCTACCCCTCACCGTGTCTCCAGTTGCAGCATGTTATAAGAACAATTACAAAAGAGAGTGTCATTCTTCATTAAACATGTTTACACTTACACTCTCCTGCCTGTGCACTGCATCACTGGAATGTCTCCTGTTTGGGACAAATAAAGGTTCTCTAATTCAAAGGCGGGTGTATACTCGCGCGTCACTGTGGCGTTTGCGCTGGACCCATGGTTGATTACGCAGCCACAGTAGTTTGTATACTTGGGCGTACCCCCGTGCGTGGTTTTGAAGAGATTGTTGTATTCCCACATCCCAACCAATGATGGTGATCTCGCAGGATTTGTCTGGGATACTAAAGGAGTCCCATTATAAAGGTCTGCTGGATACTTTCTCCTTCAGAAAAAAAAAAACAATGGCAAACCAAGCTGTTTGAGATCGATGAAGAGATTCTCTGAATCTCATTAAATATGTATTCTAGGCTTAAATTTACTGTATGTGACAGTCAGTGTTGGGTAAGTTACTTTGAAAATGTAATTAGTTACAAATTACTAGTTACTTCTAAAAAAAGTAATTAGTTAGTTACTTTCTTGGGGCTGTAACTAAGTAATGTAAGTTACATTACTTTTGGATTACTTCGTGTCACAAAAAAGAGAACAGAATCAAGTTTGTATGTTTGCTTTATTAAAGCCATTTAAATAAAGGTCAACAACAAATCAAAACTGGCTCAAATGGCATAACATTAACGAAAGTAAATTACTATAGCAGCCAGGACAATTAAATTAAGGCAGTTTAGTCATCAAGACTACTGGCTGGTAGTGCAAAAAAAACATTTTTAAATAATAAAATAAAACTATTTAAACAACAACAACCTGAGTTTCATTTTAACATATCAAAAGTGCAGAAAGGAACAGTTTAACTGTTTAACAACTAACTCTAATGTTGTTGTTTTTCAAAGTAATGGTTGTACCTGAGTAGCAATAGTTTCTCAAATCGTTTAGCTGACAACCTATTCCTTCTTGGAGTTTCTGAAAGACGGCGACTCTACAGTAGAAATGGGCAGCATCTCTTCTACAACGTACGCCGCTACAAGTCTATTTATTTCAGTCTTTGAGGTTACCTGACAGCGTAATTCAAGTCGAGCTTGCTTATTATATCGTGTTGGTGTTGTGCTGTCGGAGGAGGAGGAGGAGGAGGCGGCGGCGGCTTCGCTGCGACGCTCTTTAGCGACTAGCTTAACAGTTGAGTGTTGACGCTGCAAGTGTTTTAAAAGGTTCGAGGATGAGTTGGCTGCGGTGGACAATCGCTTGCTGCCCGCGCAAAGCTTGCACTCCACGACAACGTTTTTATCTTTTTGACTGATGTAGTTGAAATAGTGTGCATATCTCCACCGGTAAAAAGAACTCTTCTCCTCTGACTCTGCCATGTTGCTTTACAAACAATCTCGCTCATGTGCGCAGCGTGACGTAAGCACGCAGGCACGCATGGAGCGGTAGTGCAGTTCTCCCCTGCTTTCCCGAGGCCGGTGCCGCCGGTAACGAAGTATTTAGGTAGTAACTGTAATATAATGAAACGTATTTTCATAATAACGCGTTACACTACTACGTTACTCAAATTGTAATTTCGTTACAGTAACGCGTTACTTAGTAACGCGTTACTTAGTAACGCGTTACACCCAACACTGGTGACAGTATAATAGACTCATTGTTTCATAACTCATTTCAACTGCGATGCTGATGATGGAATAAAGACACAGCTCTTGTTGGAAATATAGTTATTATTACATTACATTTGTGCACAAACAAGCAAAACAATAAGTGATAAATATCTGAGACTAAGCATGAACTATACAAGTTCAAGTGCAGGATCAATGGAACAAGGTGCAGATGCAATGAGCTATGTACAAGTGCAGATTCAAACAAAGAGAGGCACAGAAATAGTGCAAAAGAAATGACTGTACAGTATATAAATGATTGATATCAGGCTAGTTAGCCATGAGCCTTGTATCAGAATCAGAATAGTTTTTACTGCCATATAAGTAACAGGAAGTCACAGATTAAGAAATTGCTTTGGCTCTCGGTGCAACAGTCAGAAAAGAGAGGTAAAAGCAGTGGGGGCGGGTTTCGGCTCAAAAGTGGCCAAAATGACGTGCGCTGACATGCTTGCAAAACCACCCCGGGCCGATGGGGGTGGACCCAGAAGTAGAATTGGCCAATGCTAACATATAGCATTGGCAGACCTCTCGAAAACGTCTTTACAGGATGGTCCAAAAGTTGGCTCTTGGCCCAAAGCTCCGTTCCACATGTGTGTCAATGCTGAGGGGGGTGAATTCTTTTGGACCACTCTAGGTTACTCGCTGTGAATTTTTGAAGTCTCTCGTTCAAATGACGCATGCGCAGATGCGTTTTTTCACAATTTTCTTGTGGGTGGGACCACTCGCGGCCATTTTGGATAGCTCCAGTAGAGCACATTTTTTGGTCCATTAGTTAGAACGGCGGAGATAGGCGTGACTCTGTCCGTTTATATATACAGTCTATGGGTAAAAGAATAAAGAGTAAGGCATAATAAAAATCAGCATTCACTCCTAAGGTATAAAAATTAAAATAGAAATAATACGATTAAAAAAGTGTGACTGTAGTGGGTCGGTTAGAACCCAATGATGAGTCTGGTGGTTGAATAATGATGGTTTAGAGATGGTTTTCCATCACATGCTCATTACCCATAATGCTTTGCGCCAACGCCATTTTGTTTGTCTGGCTTATATTGAACGGATCATTTGGCATGGATAATTTGTCACGGATCATTTGTCCCCATGTCATCTAAAGCCACGAATTTGGCCGACGCTGACCGCGTTAAGTATATTGATACACTGGAGTAATCTGTGAGGCAAGATCCTTGGAGAAATTAAGAATTACTCCCAGGTTCCACTGGATTGGTCAGGGGGGTCAGCCAGGAGCAAGCCAGCCCCCATGGAGGGGGGGACATGGACATCAGATCATGGGGAAAATCCATACCAACACCTGGGCTACAGAGGCAAGGCAAGTTTATTTATATAGCACAATTCATACACAAGGCAATTCAAAGTGCTGAACAAAACAAGAAAGCATTAAAATCATAAATTATCACAGAACATTAAAAAGAAAGATAAAAATATAAAATCCCTCAGTTGTATGCACAGTTAAAGAGAACTGTCTTTAACCTGGTTTTAAACATTGTCAGAGAGGAGGCCTGTCTCACATCTTCAGGAAGACTGTTCCAGATTTTAGCAGCATGAATCTGAAAAGCAGCCTCCCCATGTTTAGTTCTGACTCTGGGCACTAACAGGAGTCCAGTCCCTGTGCTCCTCAGAGTCCGGGCTGGTTCGTATGGGACTAACATGTCACTAATATATTTTGGTGCGAGGCCATGGAGAGACTTGTACACAAGCAGAGCTGTTTTAAAGTCTATTCTCTGAGCCACAGGAAGCCAGTGCAGAGACCTGAGAACTGGACTAATGTGGTCGTACTTCCTGGTTCTAGTCAGGACTCGAGCTGCTGCATTTTGAATGTACTGCAGCTGTTTTACAGCCTGTTCGGACAGACCTGTGAGCAGGCCATTGCAGTAGTCTAACCTACTGGAGACAAATGCATGGATAAGAATCTCCAGGTCTGCTTTAGACACTATGTTTTTGATCCTGGCAATGTTTTTTAGATGGTAAAAAGCTGCTGATGTTACTGATTTGATGTGGCTATTAAAATTTAAGTCTGAGTCCAGTATTACCCCTAGATTTCTGACCTTGTTTGAAGGTTTTAGGGAGAGAGACTGTAGATGACAGATGACGCTCTCTCTTTGTTTCTGGGGACCAAAGACAATCATTTCAGTTTTGTCTGCGTTTAGCTGAAGGAAGTTGTTTTGCATCCACTCACTGATCTGTTGGATACAGTGAAGGAGTGAGTCCACTGGTCCATGTTCTCCTGCAGTCAGTGAGACATAGATCTGAGTGTCGTCTGCATAGTTGTGATAGGAAACTTCGTTTCTGCATATTAACTGACCTAACGGCAGCATGTAGAGATTGAACAGAAGAGGTCCCAGGATCGACCCCTGTGGGACTCCACAGGTCAGGGCCATATGATCTGAGACACAGTTTCCAATCTCCACAAAGTACTTCCTGTCTTCAAGGTAAGACCCAAACCAACTTAGGGCGGTGCCAGTGACGCCAACCCAGTCCTCTAGTCTCTGTAAGAGGATCTCATGGTCGACGGTGTCAAAGGCAGCACTTAGATCTAACAAGATTAAGATTGAGACTTTGCCTGCGTCAGTGTTCAGCCGGATATCGTTTGTAACCTTAACAAGAGCAGTCTCAGTGCTGTGGTGGGGTCTAAAGCCGGACTGAAACATATCAAATGAGTTGTTGATTATAAGAAATCTAGTAAGCTGTAGGTAGACAACTTTCTCAAGGACTTTCCCCATAAATGGCAGATTTGAGATGGGACGATAGTTGTTAAGTACCGTAGCATCGAGACTGCGCTTTTTTAGCAGGGGCCTGATGACTGCAGTTTTCAGGGCCTTTGGGAATATTCCAGAATGAAGGGACATGTTTACTATCTGTGTGAGTGAAGGTAACAGACTGCTCAGAACAGACTTCAGAAATCTAGTGGGTAGTACATCCAAGCTGCATGTGGAGGAGCTCAAACTGGAGATTATCTCTTGGACAGTTTTATCATTTACAGGTGCAAAGTGAGTTAGCTCAGAGAGCCTTTCTGGCTGTTGGATGGTTATCTGTGGATTGGAGACAATGGCGTTTTTGATGCCTTGAACCTTGTCATTGAAAAAATTAGCAAACTCATTGCATTTACGTTTGGAAGTAAGCTCTAATGGCATTTGAACAGGGGGGTTTGTTAATCTATTAACTGTTGAGAACAGAACACGCAGATTGTTGCTGCAGCCTTCAATCATTTCAGAAAAATATCTTTCTCTCGTACTACGTAGCACCCGGTTAAACTCGCACAACTTATCTTTGAAGATCTCGTAATCAACCTGGAGGTTGGACTTGCGCCACTTCCGCTCGGCCCTCCGGCACTTTCTCTTTTGTGCCCTGACCGAGTCTGCTTTAGCCCACGGCGCCTTCTGCTTATTTTTCACTATTTTAACCTTCACAGGGGCAACGGTATCCAGAACATTCAAAACACTAGAGGTGACAGAGTTAAACAGTTCATCTACAGTAGAATACGATGCATTCTCAAAGTTTATCATTCCCATAAATAGTTCACTCGTATTTTCATTTATGCGCCTTCTTCGAACAGTTGCAGAGTCCACTGGTGGTTTGTTAGTGAAACACATGTCAAAAAAAACACAGAAATGATCCGAAAGAGCAACATCGACCACGTTTACATTTGAAATATTCACCCCCTTTGTAACTAACAGATCTAGAGTGTGCCCTCTGCTGTGGGTGGGGCCACTTACGTGCTGAGTGAGATCAAAGGATTCAAGTACAGAACTCAGCTCATTTTCATTTCTGTCATCAACATTATCCACATGAATATTAAAATCACCTGTAATAACCAAACTATCAAAATCTGTGCATACAACTGAAAGCAACTCGGTAAAATTATCAATAAAACTGTGACATGACTGCGGTGGCTTGTATAGGACAACGAAGAGTATTGGAGGAGATTGTTTTTGTTGTATTTTAAAAGACATATATTCAAATGACGAAAACTTCCCAAGAGACATTCTATGGGAGACAAAGTGGTCTCTAAAAATGGCAGCTAAGCCTCCTCCTTTTTTGTTTTCCCGTATTTCACATTCAAATTTGAAATTTGGTGGTGATGCTTCTATTAAAACTGCATTTTCTGAATTTTGGTCAAGCCAAGTTTCAGCCATGAACATAAGATCAAGATTATGAGAACAAATAAAATTATTGATTAAAAAAGACTTGTTACAAAGAGATCTGACATTAAGCGTAGCAAGTTTCAAAGTTTCAGTATCAGCGGTTGCGGTCGGCTGATTCTTATACGGAACAAGAATTAGATTTTCCAGATTACAGAAAAACATCTGGAGTTAATCAGTCTAATGTATTCTTTGTGTTATCACTAAGGGAATGGCACAGGTGGCTTCATGACAGGGCCCCAGCCGGGTCTCTCCTCTAACTAGACTGCCAGTGGCTGCGAAGCAGAGACCCTGTGCATCCTAGTGTTTAGAGAAAAGAGGGGAAGGGGAAGGCAGGGGAGGAGGATGGAGAGGTGGGTGGCTTTTGGGTGTTGAACGAGGGGGGCAGGGAGGTGGAGGGGTTTTTGGTGATGGGTTAGGGCCGGGGTGGGCTGAGGCAGAGGCAGAGGTTTTGGATGTTGAACGAGGGGGAAGTGGGGGTGGAATGGTCATGAGGTTAGGGGAGGGACTGGCTGAGGTGGTTTTTGTAGGTGAATTGGAAACCCTAGGTGGTTTTGGAGGTACATATGGGGAGTGGTTTAGAATGTTGGACAGGACTCTAGATCGAGCTAATATGGGTGTGAGAGGAATAGTCTTCATGGCCGATTTTATTAGCCCTGCAGAGTGTTCAGGTAGGTCTAACAGTGAAGGCGGGGATGAAAAACAAAGGGATGTGTCCCCATTCTCTCTTGATGGAGTGGACGTGGCAGGGGGGACCCAAGACAGGTCCATGGGAGGTGGCGAGGGAGTCTTTGATGGAGGGGCAGGTGGTTGAGGAAACCCCAGCACAGGCCTGTCTGCTGTAGGCTGGGGTGAGGATGGGGGCTTCAGAGGCCTGTAGATGAAGAAGGCGTGGCTGCTTTGGAGCAGGCTGGGGATGAGGATGTTGGTGGTGGTGGTCGTGCTGCTGGTGCTGCTGGTGATGATGCAGCTGCTGCTGGTGATGATGCAGCTGCTGGTGGTGATGATGCAGCTGCTTCTGATGACAGTGGAGGTGTTGAGATCCTTTGAGGCGGTGATGGTGTTGAGATCCTTCGAGGTGGTGGTGGTGTTGAGATCCTTCGAGGTCGTGGTGGTGTTGAGATCCTTCGAGGTGGTGGAGGTGCAGAGACTTTTGGAGTTGGCTTCCTCCCTTTCGATGGCTGCGATCTCAGGGCAAAAGAAAGGTTATCCATCAACACTTTTACTCCGTAAGTGTTCAGATGTGGCCCTTTCCCTTCAAAAAGCTTATGCCTATTCCAGAACAGATTAAAATTCTCAATGAAGGCAAGTCCTCTGCGTGAACATTCGTTGAGTAGGAAAGTATTTAGCTGATACAGACGACTGAATTTCATTTGCTTCCCGTCCACATTTGGTAGTGGGCCACTGATAACGATTGTTGTGTCCATTTTAGCAAGGTCGTCCAATAAGAGAGAGTAATCCCGTTTCAACTTTTCACTTGTGTTGTCATAGACGTCTACTGCCCCCACGTGGATCAACAATCTTTTTGCCCCGCCGGTCTCAGACAGAAGCCTCGGAGCCAACCGCCTTATCTCATCCACTTTAGCAGAGTGTACTGAGTGAACCTTGAGATTACGCATGTTTACATGTCTTATCGCCGAATCCCCGATAAAGAGCGACTCAGCTGCATTTGACCTTGACTGAGACTGAGACTGGGACTGAGAGACTACTGCTGATTCATCTTCCAAAAGTGGTGAAAAGCGGTTCCTTGTAATTAAAGACTTTTGCTGTGGCATTATGACACTCTTGTTATCATTAGCTTTGCCTTGTTTGGGCTTGGCACCATATGTGTTCCAACAATTGTCTCTGTTGATTTTGGGAAATGAAATAGCTTCATCATAACTTACGTTCTGTCCATGTGGTCCATTTCCTTTCACTGGTATTGTTGTGTTCAGCCCCAATTCTGATTCAAGCTCAAACATTCGGTCTTGAAGAAGTTTTAGCTCCTGTTTGAGTGAAAAACAGCCGTCGCAAAGTTTTGTTCAGAGAAGCAGCACTGGACTGTTGCTCAATGGTCCAAAGTTCTTTTTTCGGATTAAATCAAGGTACCGGAGTCTGGAGGAAGACTGGGGGAAAGGAAATGCCAAAATGCCTGAAGTCCAGTGTCAAGTACCCACAGTCAGTGATGTCTGGGGTGTCATGTCAGCTGCTGGTGGTGGTCCACTGTGTTTTATCAAGGGCAGGGTCAATGCAGCTGGCCATCAGGAGATTTCGTAGCACTTCATACTTCCATCTGCTGAAAAGCTTTATGGAGATGAAGAATTCATTTTTCAGCACAACCTGGCACCTGCTGACTATGGAGGACCGTGGCTGCCAAAACAATAAATATATACAGAAATAAATAAATAAATTTAAAAAAGATAAACATTGCAAAGAAATGCATGCAATTATGAGAATAAGTGCATTTATTTCTGTATTTATTTATTTATATATTTATTTATTCATTTTTGTATTTATTCATACATTTATTTCTGCCTTTATACATTTATTTCTCTATTTCGGTATTTATTTTTGTATTTATTTATTTCTCTATTTATTTCTCTATTTATTTATTTATTTTTGCATTTATTTATTTATTTATTTATTATTCTTTATTTTCAACTGTCAGAAAATCATCAGTTTAACATAAAAATACAAGATACACTTACAGTGCCTTGCGAAAGTATTCGGCCCCCTTGAACCTTTCAACATTTTGCCACATTTCAGGCTTCAAACGCAAAGACATAAAAATTTAATTTTTTGTCAAGAATCAACAACAAGTGGGACACAATCGTGAAGTGGAACGAAATTTATTGGATGATTTAAACTTTTTTAACAAATAAAAAACTGAAAAGTGGGGCGTGCAATATTATTCGGCCCCCTTGCGCTAATACTTTGTAGCGCCACCTTTTGTTGCAATTACAGCTGCAAGTCGCTTGGGTTATGTCTCTATCAGTTTTGCACATCGAGAGACTGGAATTCTTGCAAAACAGCTCGAGCTCAGTGAGGTTGGATGGAGAGCATTTGTGAACAGCAGTCTTCAGCTCTTTCCACAGATTCTCGATTGGATTCAGGTCTGGACTTTGACTTGGCCATTCTAGCATCTGGATACGTCTATTTGTGAACCATTCCATTGTAGATTTGGCTTTATGTTTTGGATCATTGTCATAAATCTCTGTCCCAGTCTCAGGTCTTTTGCAGACTCCAACAGGTTTTCTTCCAGAATGGTCCTGTATTTGGCTCCATCCATCTTCCCATCAATTTTAGCCATCTTCCCTGTCCCTGCTGAAGAAAAGCAGGCCCAAACCATGATGCTGCCACCACCATGTTTGACAGTGGGGATGGTGTGATGGGGTGATGAGCTGTGTTGCTTTTACGCCAAACATATCGTTTTGCATTGTGGCCAAAAAGTTCGATTTTGGTTTCATCTGACCAGAGCACCTTCTTCCACATGTTTGGTGTGTCTCCCAGGTGGCTTGTGGCAAACTTTAAACGAGACTTTTTATGGATATCTTTGAGAAATGGCTTTCTTCTTGCCACTCTTCCATAAAGGCCAGATTTGTGCAGTGCACGACTGATTGTTGTCCTATGGACAGACTCTCCCACCTCAGCTGTAGTTATCTGCAGTTCACCCAGAGTGATCATGGGGCTCTTGGCTGCATCTCTGATCAGTCTTCTCCTTGTTTGAGATGAAAGTTTGGAGGGACGGCTGGGTCTTGGTAGATTTGCAGTGGTCTGATACTCCTTCCATTTCAATAAAATTGCTTGCACAGTGCTCCTTGAGATGTTTAAAGCTTGGGAAATCTTTTTGTATCCAAATCCGGCTTTAAACAGTATCTCGGACCTGCCTGGTGTGTTCCTTTGTCTTCATGGTTCTCTCTGCACTTTAAACAGAACCCTGAGACTATCAAAGAGCAGGTGCATTTATACGGAGACTTGATTACACACAGGTGCATTCTATTTATCATCATCAGTCATTTAGGACAACATTGGATCATTCAAAGATCCTCACTGAACTTCTGGACTGAGTTTGCTGCACTGAAAGTAAAGGGGCCGAATAATATTGCACGCCACACTTTTCAGTTTTTTATTTGTTAAAAAAGTTTAAATTATCCAATAAATTTCGTTCCACTTCACGATTGTGTCCCACTTGTTCTTGATTCATGACAAAAAATTAAAATGTTATATCTTTATGTTTGAAGCCTGAAATGTGGCGAAATGTTGAAAGGTTCAAGGGGGGCGAATACTTTCGCAAGGCACTGTACCACCCCACCCTCCCTCATCCCCCATTCACTTACTCACTCATTCCAACTCTCTTGTGAAAGGTTTTGTCTGTTTTAATTGTCCCGTTTAAGGACTTATTAATTATTATTACTACATATATTTCCATTGAAGAAAAAAATAAAATAAAAATAAAAACAAAACAAAAATAAAAATAAAATAAAGATGGACACTGTCTGCACTTCACAAATTGTAAAAGGATTTTGATGGTAAAATAAATAAATTCCTAACCAGGTCAAGTCCAGGCGGTTTCCACACACCTTCATTTACGTACAATGAACATAGTAACATTTCAAAATAATCTTTTCAGAATCTCCCATCGATTGCATTTATTTATTTATTTCTCTATTTATTTTTGCATTTATTTATTTATTTCTGTATTTATTTCCGTATTTCTCTTAATGATATGCAAATCATGGGGTGGGCCGGGATGCCCCTGCTGTAAGCTCATTGGTTAATCTTTTTCCTTGCTCCATAGCTTGTCCAGCATAGGCGGTCATGTTGAGACCACTGTGTTCTCGCTATAGCCATGTCTGAACGAAAAAATAAAAATCTCAAGCATTCTTCCATATGCAACCCATATGCATCCCGGCCCACCCCATGATTTGCATATCATTAAGAGAAATACGGAAATAAATACAGAAATAAATAAATACAGAAAAAAAAGAGAAATAAATAAATGCAAAAATAAATAAATAAATAGAGAAATAAATGCAGAAATAAATGTATGAATAAATACAGAAATAAATATATAAATACAGAAATAAATAAATATATAAATAAATAAATACAAAATGCACTTATTCTCATAATTGCATTTCTTTGCAAATTGTATCTTTTTTTTATTTATTTATTTATTTCTGTATATATTTATTGTTTTGGCAGCCACGGTCCTCCATAGCTGACAGTGCCAAAACCACTGGTAAATAGTTTACTGACCGTGGGATTACTGTACTCAATTGTTATTGTGAAGAGGAAGTTGAGAGTCACCAGACCCAACGCTGTGGATAAACTTAAGGCCACTTTCGAAGCATCCTGGGCCTCCATAACACCACAGCAGTGCCACAGGCGGATTGCCTCCATGCCACGCCGCATTGAAGCAGTTATTTCTGCAAAAGGATTCCTGATCAAGTATTGAGTGCATAACTGTACATCATTATTTGAAAGTTGACTTTTTTTGTATCAAAAACACTTTTCTTTTATTGGTCAGATGACATATGCTTTTTTAGATAGGGATTTTTGTTTTTTCTTTACTTTTTTGTGCCAAAATCATCAATATTAAAACAATAAAAGCCTTGAACTACTTCAGTTGTGTGTAATGATTCTAAAATATATGGAAGTCTAATGTTTATCAGTAAATTACAGAAAATAATGAACTTTTCACAATATGCAAATTTTTTTAGAAGGACCTGTACAATATACAAGTGCACATGGTGCACACAATATGCAGAGTCACCAGGGTAGTAAGGTGACTTTGTAAGGGCGGGAGGACAGGTTGTGAAGTGTTCAAGAGTCCAACAGCAGAGGGGAAGAAACTGTTCATATGGCGGGAGGTTATGGTCCGAATGGATAAATTTTATTCAGCACAAGCAGCAAAACAATAAGTGGTAAATATCTGAGACGAAACATGAACGATTTACAAGTACAGGAGGAATGCAAAAGACGCAAAGTTCAGATTCAAACTGTCAGGGATGAAGCAGAAAGAGACGGATCGTGGTGCGCCAAACTCTGGAAGTTTATTTAAGTTTTTCTCAAGTTCCAGTTGTTTCCTTTGTTTCCTTCTCTCAGACAGAATGGAGTCAGTACACAGTTTATATAGTCATTGTCACGTCACACATCGAAAGACATACGTGTCACACAGAGACAGTCACATCATAGTCATAATAATCAGAGTCCTTGTAGAGTCCTGCACGTAGGCCATATTGCTATCTAATACTAACACTCACCCCTTTGATCACATAATCACATGTGATCACTCAATTTGATCAATCAATAAAGTGAAAAAAAAAAAAACTAAAACAAAAAACTTTAAAAAATTATTAAAAAACAAAGAAAATGTATGCATTAAACTCATAATCATCCAAATATCAGTGGATTTTATCCTCTATCCTTATCCTCTATCCTGGGAAAAAAACAAAAACAAATCAAAAATAAAAATAAACACTATTGGACACGCAAGAACTCCGTAGATTCAGTCAAAACAGACAAAAACGAGCTGAGTCTCAAATTAGAAGCTAATTTCACTTTTCTTACTCTATACTTTTATTCTAATGCTAATTGTTTACACTACACTTAATTCACTTTATTAATTTCACTTATCAATCTTAAGGCGCGTTCAGACCAAAAGCTTCAAAAAGCTTTTGACGCGCTTCAACTGACGCCGGGATAGTTTTGTCATTTTGGTGCTTGAAGCTTTTGACGCGAGTGACGCGCCTGACGCCGGTGGGAGGAGCTTCTCTGTTGTCTGTAGTCAGGACAGCGGTGGATTTTTCAATGAGCAGCGAGCCTTTATTTGTTATATAAAGCAAAATAACGTTGTTGTAGGGCTTCAACAAAACATGTTCTGGGTTCACCACAGACTTGAGAGGCTGCAGTGTTTGCAGAGTTCCGTCATTTACTCCAGGAGCCAATATCGTCCAGCTGCAGCCAGAAACACAAGAACGCCCCAACACACAAGAACGCCCCCAAACATCCGTTCTTCACAAACATTTCAAAATAAGGGTTGTCACCGCTATATTGCTATATGGGGGGGGGGGGGGGGGGTACATTATCAAAGGTTAATACAACCTCTGATAATGTATTAAATTATGATTTTGTACAGCATTATTTCACTGACTCTGATTTAAGCGTGGAATGCTTTTTAAATTGAATGTAACAAATTGAACATTTTTAAAGACACAAAAACCAGGGGCTGTGCATATATTATATTCATTTTCATATTAAATTGAAAATTGGATTAAGCAAGTAACTTGAAATAGCAAATAATTTCTTCCAAACCTCCAGTCTCTGCTATTATTTTGTATTCTACAGAACTTCTACAGGTAAATGATGAATGACTAATGCGGTTTAATGCCCCAAGGAAACCCTGTTTGCATAGTTTATGTATAAATATTATATTTATGTTCAATTTAACTTCATCAAACATACATACTTTTACAATTGACCTTATTTTAACCAAAACTCGAATAGATCTAACTTGTTAAAAAAAGAAAAAAAGAGGGCGCTTCATGGACCACCAGTCAGTAAAAAAATGGTGGGTTTTGGTGAAGGGATAGTCAATGTATAAATACAGAACCAAGGCACTCTCTCAAAAATGGATTACAATGCCTTTATTGGGTATGGTAATCACTTTTTATTGAACAAAAACTGGAAACTCAATATCCTCAATGGCATATTTTCCATGGCCTTTAAAGTGAAGAACAACAAATGCCTCCTTCCAGTTTTTTTCGGAAGAAAACAGTTGAGCCAGTCGCAGACTAAGACCGCTGCTCTGACCTGCCACCGTGCAAATTTTTCCAATCTTAATTTGAACCACATTTCTTTTAAGTTTAAGGCTCTCTGCTATGTAGTTGTTCAAATGGATCACAGGAGTGTATTGCTGAGCCATGGATCGAAACATTTTAGACACCCTGTTTATAGACTCCAACATTGCCATGTTTGTTTCCAGGGTCATTCTAATAATAATGTCCCATATTTCGGGAGGGAGATGGCTCTCCTCCCGGCTCTCCTCCCGGCTCTCCTCCCGGCTCTCCTCCCGGCTCTCCTCCCGGCTCTCCTCCCGGCTCTCCTCCCGGCTCTCCTCCCGCTCCTTGAGCACAGCTGGTGGTACCACTGGTCCGCCAGAGTTGCTGAGAGATTGAAAGTATAGAATATTGTACCAACAAGTATAAATAAATCACAAATTATGGACACAATGACATACCTGTCAGGGATGTTCTGCAGCAGCTGCCCACACCACCACCTTCTGATTGTCATCATGTCATCCTGAACATTTACATAACCAAGTTAAACACTTGACATTTCATATCATTACCATGGTCATCGTTTACTAGTGACCAATGACAGACAAAAGCTGCAAGTAAATATACAGGACCTACTGAATAATTACATAACTTAATTTACCGGGAAGAGTACAATAAATAGGAATCAAATTTCAGTTGAAATCACTGACCTCACCAAAGTCATGGGTCTTTTCAAGGACAGCATACAAAGCATACTGAAATACAGACAAAGGTTTATCTATCATAACTAATCAAAAGTGATATTTTGGCGTCAAGCTATAACTCACCATCAACATGAAAACGCCGCAGTTGTTGCTTAAGTGCTGATATGAGGCCCCCTGTAAATATAATATTGCATGATAAATAATGATCACCACATGGCAATCACTCTCTGGAGGATGGGCTCCAAATTGTTAAGTACTTTGTGTTATATTCTTGTATAAAAAGTGCTTTATAAGCTCATTAAAGCTCCAGTGTCAGACACCTAAAATTTACCTCACAGTCTGCCAACAAGTAGCCAGTCCACTCCTCTCTGGCCACAGCAAGTGCGAGGTTACTAGGATAAAAATATAAATAAATAAGCAGTACTGTGCAGTAGCCTGTGAAATGTAACATGGAGTCGCAACAAGGAATTGCCAATATTCCAAGATAAGCCCCCCCAAACAATTAGTGTATATAACCATATAAATAAACTAGTCTGGGAGTAACAGCAATTCCTAATAGAGACTTCATACATTTGTATCGAACACAAGAAAAAAAAGAAAAAAAAAAGGAGGTATAGTCTAAAACAGAACCACCATACTTCCTGAGATCAACTCAGTTCTAGAAGCAGTATTTTGCAACTACAAGCCATAATTGTATGATTTATTTATTATTCTATGTATTCCCACACTACAATACGTTACCGATTACTGTAATGTATTACAATTAAGCTGGCCAGCTGAATAAAAAAAGGACTGAAAAGCCATTCCCGTCAGTGTACTGTTCACCTAGACAACTCAGAGGTGTGAAGTAATCACTTACAAGTAAAGTAGTTTTATGGCTCATTGCTCCTTCTAAGTATTCTATGAAATATGAATTTCCTCAATTAGGCATAGAATTTTGTTACAAGTTTAATGACAATAGCTTTATATTGATGTGAAAACATTTAAATGAAACATAAAAATAAATCTGCCTAGGGTGTTGGGGACTTACTTCCCACCTCTAATAACACACAACAATGCCAGCTTACTTCATTAAAAAAAAATCTATTAAACAAATAATTACTGCTTCAAGATGTGAGTTTTCCATGAACATAATGAACTGGCATTCAGATTTCTTTGAAAAACCTGAAGACTTCTAAGTAGCGGCCATCTCCAAAGCCCGTAGGGTTACTGGAGTCATAAAAGTGCAAGGACCTTTGTTTTGGTTTGAGAACCTGTAAAAATGTAATTTCACGGAATAGCAAGACATAGTTAAGGACCGTATTCTCAAACAGTTGTACAGTAAGTTCCTTAAATTTCTGTGTGCAAATCACAACCATAGGGTACAAGTTATTTTATGACCATTAAAACATTGGAAATGTATTATGTACTCTGAATTCTACAAAATAAGCTCCATGGTCAAACCAGGATTACAATATTGCATGAATGTACTGTATCATAGTTATGGAATGCATGAAGAATACAAAACTTATAATAAACATAACTTCTTTCAAAATCTCATTCATATTCAGCCAAGTACATATCAAATAGATTACTCACACATAGGGTCCAGTGTTCAGGCTGCCAGGCAGGAAGCAGCACAACATCCTTGTTCAAAAAATCACTCTGGGGAAACAAAAACGGCTTTACTATTAACTTGAAGGATATGTGGTGAAAGCTGCGATGCAAGTATTAATGCATCATTACTCACGATCATGTAATCCTGGGGTTTGTCAGAATAGGGTGGAAGCCAGGTTACCACAACATAAGCATCGACAGCCATGGTTGCAATGCCCTTTAAAACCAATGCGTAATGGCTTTTTACTCAACACTAACATACATATTTGTAATTGAAATTTACAGAAAAAATAAAAAAACTTACATGATCACTTGCAATGTTTGTGATTATTTTGAAACAGCAATTTGCTATCTATAAAGAAACAATAAGGACACTGTCACATACTGCAAGTACACACAAACAGAAATTTAAAAACCAACAAAAATGATAACATTTACCGATGCCTCAACGTTCCTCTGTAGGCCCAGGCTCCAAAAATCAGATCTTTGGAGGACCACGTGGTTGGCAAGAACAAAAGCCTCATATGGGTTGCCTTTTGTGTCCAATACATAGTCCAACTATGATGAAATACATTTAATTATATACAGGCATGCATAATAATGACATTTAGACAAATATTACTAATAACTTACTAATCCAGAGACACTCGCATGAAGTGTTTTTCTCCAACATGGCATGGCCTCAGTTGCTGAGACCAATTCTAGCCGCGATCCTAATTCCAAACCAGAGGGGAAATAACAATTTATACTGGATACAAAAACTAGTAAAATATAAACAGAAAAACAGCCCTTACGTTTTGTGGGTGGAGATGCATTGGCCTGAGCAGTCCCACTCGGTGTTGTTGAAGAGGAGAGAAAAAACTCTGCCTGTCCAAATTCATTGAGGGTGATTGGAATTTCAGGACTCACAAGATTTTTCAAGTCTTCCATGATGGCCTGGTTTCTTCGCCTATTATAGTGATGAATAATGTTGCGCATCATGAAGACATGTGTTGAAGGTGAATACATGTTCATGAAATAATTGTTTTTTTTCATGACTGAGAAGAGCTGTTCCGCAACTTGACTGTTTATTCGTCCAGTGAGTTCGGGCACAAGTCCTATCCTACGGAGCACATCACTGGGGTCTTTGGTGTTTCTTTCGTGAAAGGTATCATAGAGGCAGTAGTGCTCTTGGGATCCTGTTAAAGGATGCCCATTTGGGTCTGGGAAGGTCTTTTTTGTCATTAGCCATGGTAAATTCACTGTGCCACCTCCGGAAGCCAACTGGATGTTAGTCGGGCTGGGGTCCAGTAGTCTCCCCTCATGGGGACTGAAAGGTAGGCTGACAGGCTCTCTTAAATTTGCATGTACTGCAAGACCTCTTGCAAAATCGTAGATACAAATATTCGGTAGGTGTTTCCATGAGAGTAGCAAGTCTGTGAAGTCCCGTGGACTTTCTGCCCTTATGTTAAATTTCAGAGATAAAACTTGTCCACAGGGGCACATAATAACAGCCCAGCCGCCTGGGGAAGAAATGTCAACTACATTAGAATAAAGCAAAAAAAAAAAAATAATAATAATAATAATAATAATAATAATTACCCGATGCACCCCAAACCTTCTGAAAGATTTTGTCGTATTTACTTCGTGTAGCCATTTCGTGACGCAAACGCATTATCAGTTCCATTTTGGAACCTTTAGAGTCTATTTTGCACTCTTTGCAAAGTTTGCGGATGGCATGGACCTATCACGCAAAGTAGGAATACACTGTAAATATATCTTCATTTATTATGATTGGTTAAAAAAACACTAACATGCAAATATGTTAACCTTCAAATTGGATATTTCATCCAAGAGCCTGTCTTCAGTTATTTCAATTTCTGCGCATTCTTTTTGTGGTCTTGATGCATGAACTTTTTCAAACTCCGTATTGAGCACCATGTTTGACTTTCTTGTATGACGTCCAATCCACGGTGCCCAGCGGTGGTATGTGGGTGCAACTGCAAATGGATTTTGCCTGTCACCTGAAAGAAAAAAACAAACGTTTGAACTCAGATAAGAGGAGCAGTAAGACTATAACAACAACAAAAAACAAATAAAAGACAATTGTTTTTCATCTTACAATATGAACATTGAATAAACATTTTATATCACCTACTTGTGACAAAACCACGCGCTATTCTCTCTAAAGATAAGGCGGTCCAGAACTCGTCAATGTCCACCTCTCCGTTATAGTCAATTGGTGGGTCCTCGAGTTCACTGACTACAAGTGTAAAAAAAACAAAAAAAAACATAGGGGATCAATACAATTGATGATTCATTCTTCTGACACTTCATCTTTGGAATAATTCTGCCGACTACTGCCGTGTAAACAGAAACATGAAATTAGACATGGACTGTACCTGCCAAGCTAAAAACACAACTCTTATGCAGATCCATCACCACAACCGGTGGGTAATAACCACAACGAACACAGCAGAAATCATATTGATGGTCTGACAGGGCCTCAAAGTGGAGATATGCATGTATCACAGTGTTTTTATTAGGGAACTTCTGTTGTGAGGTCAGCTCCAATGTTTCGATTGCGCGACCTAAAGCTGTATGTGTCTGGATAAAAAAATAAAGAAAAAAAATAATATAATATAATATATATATATAGATATATATAAAAAAAAATTCACTCCTGGATATTACCTGGAGGCAATTTCGAAGGTATATGCAAAAATGGAGGGTCAAAATTATTCTGTCATTAAAATTGTGCACACCGTCTTCCCATTCTTGGTATCGAATAATCAGACCACATGAACTGCATTTTTTACAGTAAGTTGCCACACCTGTATAACAAAAAAAAAAAGAAAAAAAGAAAAATCAGCTGATATGTACATGGTACATACTCTTATGCAGATATGTACATGGTACATATCAGCATAATACCATACACATAATGATACATGCCACTAACCTTCTATGACTCCCTTGACCGTTATTATCTTTGCAGCTTGCGTTATGATTATGGGCTCACCAAGAGGAATATTGCCCGGGCATTCAGGGCAAACCTCTTCCTTAGGGATCAAGTGTTTTGGTAGGTCAGCCTCACTTGACAGGCCAGAAAAGTATGACGGCAATTCCCCAGGAAGCTTTTTGTTTATATGTATATAGGTTACAGTTCTTCTCAGGTCCTCGCCTTGTGGAGGGTACTTGCAGGGGTCCTCTTGTATTTTGTTGTACTCCAATTCTGGCTCTTCATCAGGTACATCGCTGTCATCAATGTCATCATCACCATTAGTTAGGAAATGCTCCTTCATAGTTTGGAACAGGTGCCATCTGGCAATGCACTTGTGAATACAAGCTTGTTTCCTCGCAGCACAATGGCAATGCCAAGTGTTTTTCACTGTGTCCAGCATGACCATTACTCTGCCAACGTTATTGCAATATGTGAGTTGTGGCTCATAGACCGATACAAATTTTTTCATGATCGAGCTTCCCACTTTGACCTCAATACTGAATGGGGTGCCTTTCTCTCTTGCTGCTTGTTGTCTAAGGAGACACAATCTCTTTTTTTCTTCACTAAACCACCTGCTGCTGACAATTTCACCCAGGATATCCCCCTTGAGCTCAATATTGGAGGGGGAGGAAGGTGGACAATATTTTAAGGACTGTATATGAACACAGTCATACGACCCAAACCCACTTCTACGCATAACTTCGGCTTTAAGATGACAGGAATCTAAAGGGCACATAATTAGGTGATTCATGCCGGAGGTTTTCTTTTGGACATGAATGGGCGCACTGTTGCTGTTAAATGACTTCTTAACTGCATAAATGCCCATGTCAATGTCCAGACATTCACAGGCTAGATAACGATCAACACTGATATCCTCTTTAACAATGGGGTGTTGGCGCCTCATATGTTCTTTTAAGTTCTTCTTATTCAATTCAAGATGACATATGGTGCACTGCACTCGTCTCACATTAGAAGAACTGCTAGCTCTGGGCAGCGGCAGGGAGGCAAGAAGAGGCTGACTCTGGGGCAGCGGCCGGCTCTGGCAGGTGCCTAGATGCTTGATTATAGCCTTCCTCCTTGGATAAATCCTTCCACACTCACAACAGTGGTAGTGACTGTCACTTCTGCAGTCCAAGTTACAAGTGAACATCACATACTCTAAAATGAAAACACAAAGAAAATAAATACAGATACATGATGAGGAAAAGGAGATAAGTGCCATTGAAAAACATTCAAGATATGCTTGGAATTTTAAGTGAAATATTTCAGAATAAGAATAGGTTTTATTGCCATTGTTTGAGAACGAATTCACAAATCAGGAATTTAACACAGAATAGGTAAAAGAATGAGCTATAAAATAATATGTCTATATTAAGGGCATGCATTAATAAATTAAAAAATTTATATATATAAAAATTTGACGAGATGTACGTGTGGGCAGACCACAGAGTGCAATAAAGTAACGTAGTGCAAATGTCCTTCATGAGTCTGTAACTAAGCTATTGGGTCTTGTTATTGTTATTATATCGTATTTTAGTGCAGTACAGAAATTAAGTCACTTGACAAAATGGAGCAAACCTACTGCAGCTAATATTTGTAATGTGCGAGTTGTTAGGAGGCATGCATAATGTTAGAAAAGTAGGCTAATTAGTTGCTAATAATTTGTTGACATTACTGGCAAAATTGACTGCCATTAATTACTCTTCTATCTATCCAACCAACCAACGAGGAGGCTCATTGCAACCAACCAAAAGAAAGCATACCTCCGTGATGTACCGCTGTCTTCAGATGGCTTTGTATATGAGCCTCCACTCGAGGATAATCACCTGTGTAACGTGGACATAAGGGACAGTGCAGTAACGAGCACTTCGAATCGCTGCACGTTACTGCTTGTGGCCTTTGTCCACTGGACAGTATCGATAGATGAACCTAGTCAAAAGAAAAGAACCAAATCATTTTCAATCAGATTGCCAACCACTAACAAACGTCATAAACTTTTAGCATTTACTTTTTGTGGTCGTAACTACAGGTTAAATTTGAACACGTCACGCGTTATTATAAAACGGTAAAAGGACAAAACGTATAGCACTTTTCTATACGTTTAGGCAGCAAAAAAAAAAAAAACACGCTTCGCTGCAAGCTCATCTACCGATAGCATTGTTAGCAACTTTTACTATTTCTTTCAAGCCATGAAGTTAACTGCGTAGCAAGCTACCGATGAAATGACACGGGCATTTAAAATTGAGGCTTCATAATCCGTTACCATTCAGACGAGCACAAATTCACAATACGTACGGCCATATCGCGCTGGAAGCTGGTGCATCTCACGTGCATCCACAAGGCGCACGGACATCTATCTGCGCGGTTCTTTTACTTTCGCTGATGTTAAGCAGCGGAAATGACATCTTAACACAGCGTACCACGCAAGCGTTCTCTGATTGGTTGGTGAAACATTGCATGTGGCGTTCTGGTAATCAAACAGGAACGCCTCTGCCGCAGCTCGAGCCT